>JALGRB010000020.1:1375833-2751666 GCA_023091065.1 Dianthus caryophyllus | reverse complement strand
TAGCATGTGGTAATACAATTGTTCTAAAGTCGGCTGAGCAAACTCCTCTGTCGGCCCTCTACGTGGCAAACCTACTTCAAGAGGTATTCATTCGCTTTTACTGCACACACGCATGTTTCTTCAAACAAAAGAAAGATTTCGAAGTAATAATGTCGTAATAACGCGTGACAGGCCGGACTTCCACCAGGCGTTCTCAATGTGATTTCGGGTTTTGGCCCGACTGCCGGTGCTGCTATTTGCAGTCACATGGACGTGGACAAGGTAATTTCGACGTGGTGCTCTATTAACCTTTATACAACTTTACAAGCGAGGTAGTTGACATGTACTCGTTTCAAATTCTCGTGGATGTATCTTACAGATTGCGTTTACTGGCTCAACGAGCACGGGAAAACGGGTGCTTGAACTAGCCGCAAAAAGTAACCTAAAAAACGTGACGTTAGAGCTTGGCGGCAAATCTCCGTTCATCATTTGCGAAGATGCAGACATAGATAGTGCTGTTGAGTCCGCTCACTTAGCTCTTTTCTTCAACCAGGTGCGCAGAAACGAAATCATTCTCTGCTGTAATATACGCAGCCTTCTGTTGCTAAAATGATGCTGATTATCTGTATTTCCGCTACGTTTAGGGGCAATGTTGCTGTGCTGGCTCACGCACCTTTGTCCATGAAAGTATATATGATGAGTTTGTCGAGAAAGCCAAGGCTCGAGCGGAAAGACGCTCAGTCGGGGATCCGTTCAAGCAAGGCATCGAACAAGGTCCTCAGGTATATATGCCAGTCACACGTCTCTTTGTTTACGTTTTACCTCCTAGCGATAGTTTCTTCTCGCTCTCTGTTTTACCTCTATGATCCATTTTAGTCGATCCTAAACTACGTACTACTGATTGATTGTGTCTTCCTAAACTACGTAGATTGATCCAGAGCAATTCCAGAAAATTCTCAAGTACATAAACTCGGGAATTGAAAGTGGAGCTAAACTAGAAACCGGAGGAGACAAAATCGGCACAAAAGGCTACTATGTTAAGCCCACCGTTTTCTCTGATGTGACGGTAGATATCCCGAACACTCTCCTTGTCTTCCTACTTCCCTCTTTCTCGATTCCATTGAAAAACTGCCACCGCTTGACCAACATGCGTCTAACCCATTTTTCATGACCGACTCAGGATGACATGTTGATAGCGAAAGATGAAATTTTCGGCCCTGTTCAAACCATCTTGAAATACAAGTGAGCACATCTCACTCTCTACGCAACCATAAATCGTTTTTTTCTCACAGTGAAGGGAAATTAAATAAACTTTATCGACATCTTATTTATTTTTCAGGAGCCTGGACGAAGTGGTTCGTCGAGCAAATGACACACCGTACGGGCTAGGAGCTGGGGTGTTCACGCAGAACCTAGACATGGCAAACAGCTTATCACGCGCGCTCAGGGCTGGTACAGTGTGGATAAACTGTTACGACGTGTTTGACGCTGCAATTCCGTTTGGAGGGTACAAAATGAGCGGTATCGGAAGGGAGAAGGGGATCTACGGCTTAAGCAACTACTTGCAAGTTAAGGCCATTGTTACTCGCTTGAAGAACCCTGCTTGGCTATAAATTGTTTCCACAAATCTCGTCTTCTTCATGTTTCGTCATTTTTTCTCTTTTGTGTAATAAAAGAAGGGTTTATGCCTGAATTATCTAAAGTACATTGATGTTGATGAAAGTGGTGATTAAAAGCCTTGATGATGTTGAATGTTGTTGATTAGTTTGATTGTCGGAAGTTCCTCGTCACCCTCCGTTCAGTCCAAATCACTACATCTATCCAAACAGGTGAGCGGAATTCCGATCAGATGAGGTGGATTGGGCCGAATGGCGGGAATACTTGAGAGTTATTATTATGTTATAAAGACGGTTGATGCTGTACGTTGATGAGGTATAACGGTCTGATTTCTCGCAACTCGCAACTAATAATAGCAATAAGTGAGGCTTGAAGGTATTAAAAATCGGTATTCACTGCACAATGAGCTAAACCTGATATCGACGCCTGAAAGTACCAATTGGTAAGCTTGAAACCAAATCCTCAAGTAATCAGTTTATGCACAGATCTCGAAATTGTTCATTGTGGCCAAATCTCAATCGTCTTGCTATTGCCTTGAGGCTTCGAGATGTCTAATAAAATCTTAAATCCACCACGATACTCGTACTCAGTATTGAACTTTGAACAGATCATTCAGCGTTGAAATGAAGTTTTGCGTAATTTTACATGGACGTTCAGAAAGATTACATGAACGTCATAATGTACCTTACAGAACTTTACAAATTACATACCCGAGTCCCGGTATTGAGTTGGGACATTAGGCGTTGAAATAAGATTTGAGACCCGTTTTCGTCCCTTAACAGCTTCACAACAGGGTTCGACGAGAAACTCAAAACAATAAAATAAAATGCTAAATATGCCAGCTGGCAGAAGCAGTTCGTCTGTCCGAGTTCAAATCACCCAAAACCACGACACGATTGAACCAGAAGCCAGACCAACAATCAAGAACAACACGGCCAACGTCGCTGCAGTTTCTGCGTGTTTAGGTTGTACGGTTTTAGGAGCCAGCATGAACAACACGCTAGTAAAATAACCGTTGGTGAGCCCCAACAGACACGTCAGCAACGTTACGGGAACCTCAGTTCGGAAAATCTGAGGGCCATGTAAGCACCCCAAATACAGAGGGTAAAACAGCAACCTAATGAAACAGGCGATTATGGAAGCGTTTGCATTCTTGTAAAGATAAACAGAAGTAAGACACTTGCCGACTAAATCGAAAATGTTGTAGCTAGTGATAAGGAGGATCGGGTACCAGTCCCTCAGAACCACTGAATGTACGTCTTCAGTGATGAAGCCAGGAAATATCGATAAAGTCACGACGTATATTATTATCAATCCCGCCCCATACCATTTAATTCGGTCCATAATTTCCCAGACGGGACCAGCTAAAGGACCGTTTTCTTGTTTTTCCTCGGTCATAGCTTGTACCTTGAGATCTTGGTAGTACTTCATGACGGGAAGCCTATGGGCGAGGTTATAGAAGAAGAGACATACAACCATAAGCACAATTCCAACAATGAAGTAGAGGATCGCGCTGTTCCTCAAACCGTCAACATTTTGGGGATATACGGCTTTAGTAAAAACTCGTAAAAAAGATACCAAGACACCTGCAGTAAAATTTAATGAAACTGTCTTTAGCAACCATTCCACGAACAACGAGATTTAAGGCATTCACTTTCACCGTCAATCCACACATTCGGTTTTAGGTTTGAATCCACCACGAAAATATCAAACAAAAGTGATTCAAAGGGTAACTCAAGCTCATTAAGTTCTACCAAAGAGCGCGGAAGTAAACAAGTACAGAACAAAATTCTGCACAATTTAACATTTTGAGAACAAACTAACCAACACAAAGACCGAAGTTCAATTTTTATTTTAATTTTATCGTGAACCCATTGAGTGATCAACAACAATCAAAATCGCTCCACTTCAACTATAAATTAACGCCCACATAAAAGCTATGCAAATAACGTAAAAAGTTCATGCTCAATCTCTACGCGCGTCCAAATATTTGGATATTTAATAAACCACGGTCTATTGCTCATTTAAAGATCACAACTTCAATCCTAAAACCGATAGGAAATAAGCAAATCATCCAACTTTAAAACCGATAGAAGATAAGTTGAATCACCTAGTTTTCAACCTCTCACAATTAAAATCATCAAAAACCAATAAAAGAACAAATTCAACCTCTAGTTTAACTTCTTAGAACAAACAAACAATGGCTACAATGCAAATCCAAAATTTGTACATGAACCCGAAAACAAACAGAAAATAAGTAAAAACTCGCATAATCATCAAAGGAAAAGGGACGTAAGAAAATAACTACTACTCCGTACGAGATTTCAAAGGAAAATAACAACTGATCACGGAAAAGGGACGTAAGAAAATAACTTTGAAAAATAGAATTCAACCTCGATTCACTCCTAATTCAGCCCAAATCCATAGATCACAACCTCGACACAAAAACTCACATAACTATGAGCTATCCACATTCCCCAAAAGGAAAACAAATGCAGTGGACAACTTTGATTCACTTCAGCTCCACAAAATTTAAACAACGGTGCCAAGTTCTCCAAAAAGCTGTCTTTACAATGTTAAATGTAAGATACTCCGTAAATGTTTGTTCTTTCGGACTTAATTTCAACGTACTTCAGTTCAATTCAGCTATTTACAATACTCCAAAAAGTCCAAAAGAACAACTCCAATGTACTTCCACAGTTCAGTTCAGTTCAATTCAGCTATTTTCAATACAATTTTTGATCCTTCACCTCGCTTTAGCTCAATGCAACCCCAAAAAGTCCAAAAGAACGTCGTTACGCAAAAGACCACCACCCCAACAACACACACACACACACTTTCCTAACGTGAGACGGTTTCACATAAGACGACAAATAACAAGTCAAACACAAAGAACAAACAAACAAAAAGTCAAAGGAGAGAGAGAGAAAGAAACCAGAAGCAGCAGTGCCAGCAACAGTAGCTTGCATATAACGATGAGGCAATTCCCCAGCAGATCCAATCAAACTCCCCTGAACAAGCGCGTCCGCCACACCCGACAAACAAACCGCCGCAACCGTCACATAAAACCCACCATAAGCGCCACCGTACCCCGCCACATCCATCGCCGGAACCACCGCCAAGCTCACCACAAACAACCCCAACCCTAAATTGATCCGAAAACTTGACCCGGACTTATTCGGGTAGAAAACGATCGCTAGAATGGAGATTAACCCGGTAATAAAATACGCGACAGCGAAAACTCTGTCGACGCTTTGAGAGGGGTACAAGTAGGAAAAGTAATCGACAGCGGTGATGAAAGCGTTCCATGGGAGGAGGTAGCCTGCGCCGAGAGTGAAGTGGACTATGTATGCGAGAAAGTAGGCGTCTTTTGGCGGTGGTTTTTGCGGTGGTTTTGGGAGGAGGAGGTTTCCGACGCTTTCTTCGTCGACGCTTTCTGTTGTTGTCACTCCCATTTTTTTTGACGATTTTTTTCCGACACTTTGGGAGTTTTAATTTAATTTTTTTTTTTTTTGGGTTGTTAGCAAGTTGTTGAAGAAGACGTGAAGGTTGGGGGAATTGCTTGTTTAATTGTTTTTTCGATTTTATGGTGGGAAGTAAGTGGGACAATCTATTACATATTGCTTACGTTTTTCAAACGTGAAAAATAATTTAAGAAATTATCTATACGACTATATCACGTTTTATAGCGTAATACAAACTGGCAAACTTTGTCAAATTTCATGGGTAAAATGGCAAATTTTATGGGTATCATACCATTGTAAATATTCCTATTGTAAATGCGACTTAGTGTACCCTCCGATTGACCAAAAAAAAAAAAAAATTAACTCACAGTCTATTGATTTGTCAAAATGAAATATTATGCACAAGGAGTATCTTTATTACTCCCTCTATTTCACTCAATTAGCCTCACTTTCCTTTTTCGACAATTTCACTCATTTAGCCCCATTACTATTTAGGACAACTTTATACAATCAAAATAACACTTTTACCCCTATTAATATATTCATTTTACCAAAATACCACACACTTTATCCTTTAAAATGGATTCCACTCAACCAAACTACCAATATTACCCTTAACTTTTTATTTTCCTTAAAATTTGTGAAAAAGCCTCATGGGCTTTTTCAATGAAATAGAGGGAGAATTATACTAAAAGACAGTTTTTGCTGACGTCATATTTGCCACATGTCACATTTCTATGAGTTTTTTTCCCGCCAAATTACTATGCTTACATCATAATTCATAATAAAATAAAAATATAATTGATAAAAAGAAATCAAGTGCATTCAAGTTATTTTAGTAAAGATATATTCAGTATATTTATTACGGAGTATATCAATCTATGGTCTTAGTAATTTAGGAAATAAGTTTGTCCATACTTATTAATCCATACGTGCTTTCATATTATGCTGATATCAAATTTTGACAAGAAATTTGTAATTATTATGGTCATAAATTAAGTTCACATTGCATTCTATTTATTTACATACTCACATTCACATTAATTTTGTAAATGATCTACTATACAAACATTAATATCATTTCATTACACAATCTTATTTCAATTAATCATTTTTATCTTTTTCCTTATAATATAAGAACTTGCCTAAAATACCATTAAAAAGTTAGTTTGTTGGTACTATTGAATTTTTTACCACGTGTCATTAGTATGTAACTATGTACAATCAAAATAGATTATGTTTCTAGATATTTTAGACAAATTTAATGAAAATTAACTTACGTTTAAAAAAGGTATTGTTCATTCATGTACATGTTTTACTCATTCATATACATATTTTTCCATTTTATATCCTTTGTATTTTACCTCTCTTATTTCTCTCTCTTGTTTCTCTCTTTTCTCTCACACTTTTTAATTTACTTGTACACTTTTTTTTTTACTCATTTTTGTACACATTTTACTCATTTTTGTACACTTTTTTTTACTCAATTTCCTACACTTTTTTAAATTATTTTTTTTAGTTATTTAGTTACTCCGTATTTTATTAATTTTTTTTTATTAATTCACTGCGACAATATATTAAAAATAACATATTGCATTTAAAAAAACAAAAAAACACTAAAAACTACTTCCTCCATTCCGTTTGATTCTATACGTTTGACCAAAACACGGTAATTAAGGTAGAAGAAAATCAAGTGGGGTAGATAATGGAATTACTTAAATACCCCTACTTTATTGTTTGCAAGTGGGTTGAGTGGGTATTAGTGAAGGGTATATTGGTCTTTTAGTTTAATAAAGTAGAGACTAAAATAGAAATGTATAGAATTGATTGGAATTTCCGAAAAAGAAATATGTATAGAATCAAATGGAATGGAGGAAGTAAAAACAAAGGAAAAAAAAACGTAATTGCTCAACCGTACCCGGCTTTTTCTCAGTTGTACCCGAAAAAGACATAGATACCCTCCTCATTTCCTTCCCCACATTTTTGATAACCTAATTTTCTCTCTTCTCTCTCCTCTCTTCATCCTCTAATCAATTAAACCACCACCACCCACCACCTCCTCAATTAAACCACCACCACCAACCACCCACCACCGCCTGTCCCACCACCATGGACCACCTCTCTCGCCTGGCCACCCTCCACCGCCGGCCTACACACCCTCCACCGCCTGCTCCACCACCAGCCTGCTCCACCACCACCGCCTGCTCCACCGCCTGCTCCACCACCCACTAAACCGGCCACCAGTAGCCACCCTCCACCGCCGGCCTACACACCCTCCACCACCAGCCACCACCTCTCGCCTCTCCCACCACCAACCACCAGCACCGTCCTACACACCCTACACACCCTGCCTTCAATTTTTTTTTTTTTTTTAATTATTATTATTATTATTATTATTATTATTATTATTATTATTATTTTTATTTTTATTGTTATTATTGTTTTTGTTATTATAATTATTATTGTTATTATTAATTTTGTTATTATTATTGTTATTATTATTGCTATTATTTTTTTAATTTTTTTTTATAAATTGCTATTATTATTATGATTATTATTGTTATTATTATTTTTGTTATTATTATTGTTCTTATTATTATTATTGTTATTATTATTGTAATTATTAATTTTTAAAATATTACTATCATTATTATTGTTATTATTTACTATTGTTATGATTATTTACTAGTAATGAATAATTCCAAATTAATTGTAGTAACAATGAATAACTTAATAACAATTGTACTAACAATGAATAATCTAAAATCAAAGTAATTTCAAAATATAACATTGAATAATCTAAAATCAAACTAATTTCAAAATATAACAATGAATAATCTTAAATAAAACTTATTTCAAAATATAACAATGACTAATCTAAAATCAAACTTATTTCAAAATATAACAATGACTAATCTAAAATCAAACTAATTTCAAAATATATATGCGCAAGACGGATGGAGTTTTGGCATTCCGGTATCAGTCTTAAAAGAAACCTGCAAAATCAATGATTTATGTTAGAATTTATATTTTTAGTAAATTCGACAGAATTGAAATTACATTTTGTTAAATAATAATAGTATGAGAACAAAACTCCATCCGTCTAAATAAAAATAAAAATAATAATAATAATAGTATGAGAACAATTTTAAAACTAAAATAATAACAATATAAAAATTTAAAAACTAAACTAAAAAAAAAAAACAAATAATAACAATAATAATAATAATAAAAAGTTTTTAACTCAATTTTAAAAAAAATATAATAATAAAAAAATAAAAAACAAAAAAATAAAAAAAATAAAAAAAACAAAAAAATAAAAAAAAACAAAAAGAACAAAAAGAAACCCAAATAACGTACTCAGCCTACCACCACCACCACCTCCTGCCGGCAATCCCTACCCCACCACGGCCACCCATCAAGCATCGCCACCACAAAGAATGCACCACCACCGCCGCCACCAACACCAACCCTACCCTAAAGCCTAATTCAATTAAAAAAAAATAATAACAACCTTGCAAACGGCGGCCACCACCGCCTGCCGCCAACGCCTCCCCCACCCACGGCCGCAGGCGCACAGCCACCACCCACTGCCACCCCCACCACCGCCACTGCCAATCCCACCCCCACCGCCAATCCTTAAACCCTATTTCATAAAAAGAAAAAAAAGAAAAAAAAGGAGCCACCACCACCGCCACCCCCCACCCCCGCCAATCCCACCCCCACCACGGCCGTCGCCGCCACAACCACCCCCACCACAGCCGCCGCCGACCACTTCCCAACCATCCCAAGGATCCATATATTAAATAAAAATAAATAAACAATATAAACAAACATACATAAACAAAATAAATGAGAAAAAATTAAATTAATGGAAAAAAAAGACTAAATTACCTGAAATATATCGTCACAAGGATCCATATATTAGAAATTGAATTAATTGTATGAGTAATTTGATTAATTGAAGAGAAATTTGTGGTTTTAGGGTTTTTTTTGGGTGGAAAGAGAACAGAGAAAAAAAGGAAGAGCAGGGGTAGAGGATGGAAACTTAATGGCAAAAAGTCTGTTGAGAAAAAGTCAGATCTGCAGTTGAGAACACCCAAAAAATTGTCCGCTTACACACCCCCACCCCCTACCCCCTACCCCCCTAGCCCTACCCCTGCTGCGAAAACCTAAGCAAAAATACAGCCGCCATTTGTGTTTTATCACCGGCACCGACACGGGCACCGATGCCGATCTTAATCGTCTCTTTATCATTATGTTTTAACAACATACTCCGTATTATATCACCATTAACACACAAAATAAAGTCGTCTAATTAAACTACTCCGTATTAAAATAAATGATATTTCAGTTGAATAATTCGCACAACCGTTCAAAAAATTAGATTTATTTCAGGAAAGGATAGATTATCCGTCATAATTGCTTGATTATAGTGAAACTATGCAATATAATTGTGAATATAAAAGAGAGGAAAAACTGTAATTGAAAATAGATGAGAGGTATTAAATGGAAAAATTAGGGTAAAAAGTGTACAGGAATAAGTAATTCTGTACATGAATGAGCAATACCGTTAAAAAATCTTCTAAAAATAACACAAATTTTAATAAAAAGAATCAAACCTTTGATTAGGTTTTACAAAAATGAGTACAGCGTGGATCAAAAAAATAAACATTTTAAAAAAAAATAAAAATACAAATGTTTATTTATTAACGGATTGTTGAATATTTTATTTCAACAATTTATGGGTTATTTTTGTTTAATATATAAAGATTGAGTTATTTTTGTTATGCTCGAGAGGTTAGATTATTTTTAGAAGATCTATCAAACATTGAGTTGTTTTCGTTAAGTTTGCATAAATCTCAACCGTGCAGATCATTCTGAGTCCAAATAGTAATTTTGTCTTTCAATACAAATACAGAGCAAAATTTATACTTGTATTAATAAGACAAGACTTAATAGATAAATGCCTGTATTTACTAAGATATTTAATTATTTATAGTATTATTTAAATAAAAAAAATTATGTTATTTGTGACTTTAGTATGCATATAATTAAACCTGTCAAAATTCGACCCGACCCGACCCGACCCATTTTTTAGGGTCAAGACCCATAAAATTTGACCCGTGACCCGAAATGACCCGTTAATTTAGGGTCAAGACCCGACCCATTCGACCCGATGGTCAAGTGTAATTTCGTGTAACAATACTTTTTTAACCTACAAAATTAATATTTCATGAAAAATAATAATTTAATATTAATAATTATTACAATCTCAATATTATAAGTTGAAATATCAAAATGATAATGAAAATTATGATTGAAATATTATGAATATATTCATAAATAGACTATTTTAATTTTATAAATTACAAGAATGAATATCTATCAACTTTAGTATTACATATGTACAATAAAATATGTACATAATGTAAAATAACAATAAAAGAATTTTTTTAATTAAAAAAATAATCAATAAAAAGGCGCGAAAAACGTATTTTTGACCCGTATTTTGACCCGAAACCGACCCGACCCGAACCCGACCCGACCCGTATTTGAGCCGAACCCGTATTTTAACCCGACCCGTATAACCCGAACCCAAACCCGACCCGCCCGACCCGTTTGACAGGTCTACATATAATAGAGCATACACTTTCATTACTCCTATTTTAATCTTCAAAAGATTTAGGGTTTTTCCCATCTATAGCCTCGTACTTTTCACTTTTTCCAATTATACCCCTGCGTTTGGCGTATTCCCAGTTGTACCCTTAAATTTATAAAATTAGTCTCAACCGTAACCAAATTTGAATAATTCGTTAAATTTAGCCGTTAGTTTTGTTTTACATGAATTTTCACCCTTTTTATTTAGTTTTTTTCTTTAATATTTTCACATTAAACACGTTATTTCTTACTCGTATAATGGATGGTAGAGTAGGGTATTTAATGCGAAAAGATGGAGGAAAAAACTGAAAAAACAAGGGTGAAAGTTTATATGAAACATAATTAACGGCTAAATTTAACGTTTACTCTAGTTTGATTACGGTTGGAACTACGTTTATAAGTTTAAGGGTACAATTGAAAATACGTCAAACACAGGGGTACAAGTGGGAAAAGTGAAAAGTACGAGGGTACAGATGGGAAAAACCCAAAGATTTATTACTGAATATTTTTCATTAAAAATTATATAATATTTCAACGGTGCATTATGCACGGAAGCTAAGCTAGTAATTAATTAGGTTACACATGTTAAATATTGGATTGCTTTTTTATCACAAGTTACGACAGAAACTATTCCTTATCATATATAATAATTTGTCAAAATAATGTGATAAGTTTATGAATATAATAAATCATCAAATAAAATTAACGGAGGAACCTAAAAAATCAACTACATCCCTTGACCGGTACTCCGTATTATTTTAGGAAAGGGTTAATTGTCAAACACCACCTTTAAAAAACGCATTTTGTCAAACACCACCTTAAAAAAAAAAACTTGTTAATTACCACCTTTAAAAAATAATTTTTGTCAAACAACACCTTTTGGCCGGAGTTGACCAAATTCCGACGTTGACTTACCGGAATTAACATTTTTTTCTTCATTTTCATCTTTTTATTTCCCTCAAATTCGAATTATCATCCTTCAAACCCAAAATACACCATCTCAAACCAAGAATTTAACCACTAAAACCTAGAAATTCGTTTTTTCAACTTAAAAAAACGTGCTCCGGTGACCAAAAATGTCGGAATTTAGTTGACTAAGTCAAACTTAGGGCAAAAGGTGGTGTTTGACAAAAAAATATTTTTTAAAGGTGGTAATTGACAAGTTTTTTTTTTTAAAGGTGGTGTTTGACAAAATGCGGTTTTTTAAAGGTGGTGTTTGGCAATTAATCCTTTAGGAAATTGAATATCGATAACAGTTGGCTAGCTCTACTAAAACGCTGCCACTTTAACTTATGGTAAACCCGCTTTATAATTGTTGCGACTATTTTCAGTCATATTATTAAAACTCGTTATCAGACGAACTGCTAAAATAGTCACATTTTCGTCACTATAAATCCACAATATGCGTACAATTTGTGTTTTGCACTTGTGCTTTTGGACTGAAATTACCAGATTTTATCCAAAATGAACAATTAAGAACGAAGAATACTGCGAACAAAGCAGTCTCTTCATCGTTATCGTACAAACTCATTAAACTAGGAAAAATACCTACTCGGTCTATAAATTTGATATTAATATTGTATCAAAGAACAAATCCTACAAAATCAAACATGATTATATTATTTCTTATAGTGGACAGAATCTCGAAAATTCTTTAAGCTCGTGGATGTTGTAAAAAAGTGAAATGAAAAGTTCGGATGTATGGAGCGAGCAACAAACAAAGCTCGTAAAACTGAATGCAAGCACTCAATCTAAACTCGACAGTAACCTAACCCGAAAAAACACGCAGCTCAAAAACCTGAACAAATCCTGAACAACCGACTAAAAGTAAAACAAATAATGAAACATCACACAGTTCATATTGTAGTGCAAAAATTCATGCATATTAAACAAGTTTTGCTCAGTTTTCAAATTAATTGAGTATAACAAAAACTACTTCTAGTTCTTACAATTGACTAAATTTGGAGTGCTGCAAACATGTGAAGATAATGTAACAAATACTGCTATTTATTGCAAGGTTAGCGCAAAAAGCAATATCTATAATTGCAAATAACTATAACAAATTACAATCCGACTCGACAAATTCGATATAATTTGTACTGGTTTGAGGTTAAAAAAAGACGCAAATGAAAAAAGACACTTACTTGCAAAGCTAAAGAAGTCAGGACTTGGGCATCAAAAGTTTTACATTACCGGCAGGAAACCCACACAGCAAAACGGATGTGCTCGCTACGCACCAGGTCTAGCGACTAAACCCGTCTCGACTCTTTTTATTTCAAAGATGAGCATTCTCCACATCTTGAGGACAAACATTTCGGCTTCCTCGTCCAAGATTTGCTGGAGTAAATCCAGCATTTTGACGGCCTTGACGTGCTCGCCTAGCTTATCGACTATGAATTCCACTAACGTGGTTTCTTCCTCTCCCAAGAACTCGGTAATTTTCTTGGAAATCCAAGGTCTCATTCTCTCGTGCAGGCGATACTGCAAAGCATACAGATCAAAATAAAATTAAGAGTCTTATCAACAACGTCTTTTGCATTTCCAATGGAAACAAAGGAAACTAAAAGAGCAAAATATGAATTGCACACGACCGTCGACCAAAGCAATTAAAGACATTATCTCATTTTTGAAATCACGAAAAAATCAACAAAATAAACATCTTACCTCGTCATACACGGCCCAGTTGATTTCATATGAGAACAAGTCATCTTTTGTTTTTGGAATCATATCAATCAGTTGTTTTGCATCCAGAATCTTAGGAGCTCGAGAAGCATTATCAGAGTCATGGTCACGTTCACGCTCCCGATGGCTAGACCTATCATGAGAACGACGACTTTTTTCCTTTTCCACATCAGTCTTGACGTCTTGAGGATTGGCACGCTTTCCCGATTCCAGAACTGGTGCTTGTGCATCAGTTGCGTTTGCAGCGTGAGTATCCTCTGCTGAGTAATCAATAGGGACCAAAGGCCTCATCTTCTTGTCATTTTGTGCATCCTCGTCCTCTTCCTCGTGGAAAACAGACGGCACATTTGTTCGTTTCCCAGACCCCATTAGACCGAATCCCAGTTTTTTCATAGGGGCATTACTACTGGCCTTTACATCAGCCGGTGAATCAGATGTTGTCATTGGCTCATCAGCTTTTCCATTTTCTTGAATTCCATCACCTGTTAAAGGTTACAAAAGAACTTATGTTAAAAGGCGTGAAGAGCACATAACCAATGAACACCAGTTGCAATGACGCGCATAGTCCAAGGCAAAAGCACAGGTCTTTTGCATACCAGGCCCACTAAGTGTGCAAACAGTTCTGTATTTTCATACACGGGGTAAAAGTTTAGGCAACAATACCCATTCAGTAAGTTAAAAGTAAGCGAACAAGCCAAAAAAGTAAAAGCAGGCATAATGGGCCCATGGCATAATCAAGAATGTACACCAATTATCTGTGGAACGCCACAGTGGTGTACCTTGCTAACAACACCTGGTCTAAAAAGCGCACCTAAAACGCCCTGAGACGTTTTACCCAATGCCTTATCCACTTAGGCACTTAAGGCGCACTTTTCAGATACTAAGGTTTCAGATATGCAAAGGATATGTCAAGAGAGGTTACAAGTACAAGGACACCTTGGGCATTGTTTGGATAGAGGCAAGGGAGACGAGAGAGAGAGGAGGGACAAGAAGGGAATGAAGGTAAGAATGAATCATGAGTGTTTCTCTTCCACATTTTTCCTACCTCAGGACGAACTCACTCCATTTATTTTTATCTTCCCATTTTATTTGACAGATTTTTGCAGTGAATTGGTCATTAGTTGATTAAATAATACAGAGTAAAAAATAACTAGGAAAGACTGAGAAATGGAAAGAAATAATAAAATTACCCAAAAAAAGAAATCAAGACTGCTTTTGGAGTTTTGGGGGTAAATAGGTTAAGTAAACTTACTATCTAAACAAGAAAATCACACCTCTTCCATACCGACCCACCCACCTTCAATCTCTCCGAATGAGTAAAAAGACCAATTAAAAATACTTACCGTCATAGCTCGCAGAAACTGGTTCAACAGGCTGTGCCTGGTCCTCTTCCATAGCGTCGTCTTCAGTCTGATGCGAGACGGATTCTGTCAGCGTTGCGGCTTCACCTCCATTGACCTCCGGAGCAGAAGGCGGCTCCAATGCTTGTTTCTCTTCGAGTCTCTGCCGCTCCTCCTCAGCTCTTTTCTTGGCCTCTTCAATTTCTTCCGCTTCTTTAAGTCTATCGGCCATATCCTCTTCCTTTTCCCTGCGTCGCCGCCTCCTTTTCTCTTCTATTTCAGATTTTCGTCTCCTCTTTCTGGAATCATCGTCACTTTCATCCTCTTGATCCACAATTAGTCGCCTGCGTTCACGTTCTCTTTCTTTATCCTTTTCCCTCTCATATTTTCGTTTATATTCTCGATCCTTCTCTCTAACCTCCCATTCCTTGAGTTGTTCCTTATAAATCCTCTCAGCCTTTTGAATCTCAAGCTCCCTATCCCTCTCTCGCCTTTGTCTTTCTCGTTCACGCTCTCTCTCTAATCTATCAAGTTCTCTCTCCTTTTCTCGTCTATCACGATCTCTTTCCCTGTCTCTGCCTCGATACTCGTTCCTTCTGTTCCTATCAGGTGAAACTGTCCCAGCTCTATTTGCAGGTTTGGTCTCACTTGTTAGCTCATCATCATTCTTCTCATCTACAATTACATTGAACACAGTAAAATAGTTGACTTCAGAGGCACTATACAACAAAGCCATAGAAAGCTACAGCAGACATCATCGCTTAGTTTGAAAAGGTGCAAAGCACATGGTGAAGGCATGCGCTTTTATATCGCAAGGCGCTCTATTTTTCAGTAACAAACTAAAAGTATTGTATTTTTTGAAATTAAATTTTGAGCAAAACTACTGTTTTTTAAGAGTTTTCAAGTTGACAAACATGTTAAGGAGACAAAGGGCATATTTAAAGATATAGCTGAAAAAGATACGGAAAGTATGTACTAGCATGTCTCGTTAAGTGAGCTAGTCAAAAAGGTGCAACGAAAATGCACCTAGACGTTTTGGCTAGTGCCTCAACCAAGGTGTGCCTTAGGCACAGTCTCGAGGCATGCCTTTTAAACTAAGGTGTGACATACAATTCATTTCTGAACTTACCGTTTTTGACAGCGTCAATATCTGAATCTTTGTCCCCTGATTTTGAAGGCACTTCAGAATTTGAGTTGCCAGCTCCTTCAGCAACTCTTTGAGAGGGTGGAGGCGGTGGAGGTAGAGGCTTATTCTTTATGCGTTCTTCTATCATGTTTGTAAGCTTCTCCAAGGCCTCTCGGTCCGCATTACGGTCCTCATCAGTGATGAGGCCAAAGTTAGCCGTTTCATTTTCCTTGTTTTCAGTGTCGGCAGCATCTTTCTTTGGCTCCTCCACAGCAGGTTTATCAGATTCTTTCTTAACATCATCTTCACCCTTTTCAACTACGGATGCACCATCTCCCTCTTTTTTGGCCTCTTCATCTGCGGCTTCACTTTGCTTATTCAAGTTGTCTTTCTTTTTATTAACATAGCGCTCCAAATAATCTCGTGTTGCTTGATTAACATTCAACTACAACCAAAAGAGAACCACGAATACAAATTTAGCACCAACGGACAATTAAGAACATATGATGTCATTCGAGAACTAAAGTCCACAAGATAAAACAAGTAAATGGAAAATACAAAAAATGTAGAAACGGTATGATTACTCAAACGTTGTCATGTATGAAACTGTGTAGCGTTGCAAAGAGAATACATACCACAAGTTCTTCCCCATCAACCTTGCATTTACTCAACAAGCGTAAAGCACGAAGAACCCCCTCTGCAGACTCAAATTCACAAAACCCAAATCTTTTAGGTGTTCCATCGGAAGGATCCTGTGCACGTTTCCAGCTCTTAATTGGTCCACATAGCTGAGGAGGGTAAATAGATAAAGCTATCAGTGGAAGCATTCGAAATGGGAGAAGATGTATATATAAAAACACGCAGTCACACAAACATATGATAAATATCACTCAAGCTATGAACGTACCTCTAGGAGGGAATGAATAAATTCATTCTCTACAGACGGAGCTATCTTCCCAACATAAACAGTTGTTTGAGGTTTCTCTACTGGTATTATTACTGGAAAAACGATGGGTCTTAGAATAGGGGAAGGCACTGGAGGCCTGATCAATAAAGGAGGCCGAGGGAATGTGGAAACCGTTCCTGGTGCACCAACTGGTCCTGGGCGTAGGGGAAATCCAGGTCGAGTAATAGGCGGATATGGATACCGAAGTACTCCTGCAAAATCACAAAGCCACATCTATGCAATTATGTCAGAAACGGTCCACTGTTAATAAACACAACAATAAACTGAAGTAACAAAGTATTCGACAAGGGAACATGGATTAGAAAACTTTCTGAAACTAAACAAGTGTTGTTACCAACATAAAAAGTATAATGTGAGCAAATCAGGGCAACTAAGACCAGCTGAGAATACCTGGTAAAGAATAAGTCAATAAACAAAACAATACAGCATACAAGGTCCATTATCAACAACTAATCAAATACGAGTAATGCTTACCTTGCATATCCAGACGCAAAAGCAGTAGCTGTCACAAGTAGCCCTTGCATTGATTAACAAAATTTTGCTACGTACCAAGTAACTTTCACTTCTTAATTAAATCAAGATTTTATGACAACATAAATGCGGTATTTCTGCTAATTATTGCTAGGGAGATTGTATTCACTCGGTATGCAGAATGCAAAAATAACAAAGTGAACAGAGAGATAGGAACGAATAAGAAAAAGCAATGTGGCAAACAAATGATAATGATACCTCTCCGTACAAGGGCACCATGAACTCAGTTGGCGTTGTGATCTGCTGCACGGAACTCAATGACTCAACAAGGAAAAGAATCCATAAACTATCACACATTCCCTACTGTATCGACATGACAGTAAAAGCCATTATATAATCGTGACAATCGAGCAGTAGAATACTGCAGGATCGTAGCAGATGGAAACTTAGTCGTGGAATAAGATTTTGTGGAGAAATTCTCTAGCTAACAAATGTAAATTGACAAAGCGGAGAATTACAAATATGTTCATACCAAAACAGGAGTTGGAGTAGTCTCTAAAAATTGCAATATGGAAGCCTTCACACCATTTTCACCATATTCAATCAAGACACTGTAGGAGAAAACATCCCATAAGTGTTACCCTTTTCATCTAGTCAATATCAATTTTTTCAGTACTCTCCAGTCTCTCATCAACCAAACTCCTCCCCAACACATTAACTTACGACTTTTGGCTATAGTAGTTACATGTCAGCTTTATGTTTATGTGCGGAGTATATATTTGTGTGCAACCTCGTCCCCGATTTTTCAGAGACAAATAGCAAGAATCAATGGCAAGAACCAATGGCCAGAAGTATAACATCTACGGGTAACAAAACTAAGTTTTCTATAAATTGAAACCGGTTTGTACAGGTGTCAATGACAAAAGCGCCAATCATAAGTCATCTCAATGGTAAGGTCTAGGGATCTGGAATACATTTAGTGTCAAATAGAGACGTCGACATTCCTAATAATTCCGCAGCGGGGCAGAAATTTTTCTAGGTGTACCTACCAACTAAGCGTAACACTTTTTTAAAAAAGACGTGGACAGCTAAAAACAATACGGAGTATTTTGGAAAAACCGGATAGCTTCAAAATAATCGGATATCTTGACACGATTGAATATTGCCTGCAAATTCCTCCTTTCCTTCCAAATACACCGATCATATTACTTTTTAACATATCATTAATTCACGGCTTATTAATCCTTCACCCCTAACATCCATATCGGTTGATACCATCATAAATGACAAAATGACAATAAATATATTCCAAAGAGGCAAACCCTCATGGAATAAATGTCGATGTGAGCAGCAAATCCCACATCCGCTTTGCGCAAACAACGGAAAAAAAAAAAAAAAAGAATAACACGACAATACGCCCACATATAGAAAATCGTAACCTTTGAGGAGAAATAACACTGCTGATTTTGGGCGACTCGTTCCAAAAGGGTAAGTAAAAAAACATTTCAACAGAATTCTTAGCACACACGAAACTCAAGCCTTGGACTTCTCCACAAACTCTCAAACCGGGAAAATATTAAGAATAAAAAGATCCGCTTTACAATCATTGCAGCCCATTCTACGACAAAAGATCCTCTAAGGAATCAACCGAAACAAGCGAAATTTAAGGGAGAATACTACATCAAAACCCGTCTTTCACACACTTTTTTTTTTAACAAAAACACGATATCACAATAACTTTGGTTAGTCAGCTAGTGATGCACCATAAATGACAAAACCTAACAATCACATTAACTACGATAAGACCACGAATAACCATAATTTTTTCAACACGAGATCAGTGACACAAGGCGACAAAACCCCACACGGGGTAAATCGAATCAAACCAACCATCATCAGCAACCGAAATAAACACACAGCAAATCTCACGCAAATTCACAATAAAAAAAAGAGAAATTTAAATATAAAAAATAATGAGAATAAAAAGGAGAGATAGAAAGGGAGAAAGAAGTAGGACCCACCGTTAGGGGGGAGAGTGCCGGGAGGCAAGTAACCATTAGGAGGAGGCATCCCCATGTAAGGCGGTCTCGGAAACCCGCCCTGCTGTTGTTGTTGTGGGGGTTGCTGCCCGGGGTACATCATCTGCTGTTGCTGCTGTTGCGGTGGCTGCCCCGGGTAGGCAGGCTGACCGGGATACCCAGGCTGTTGCTGAGGGGGGAAGCCGGGAAGTTGCTGGGGAGGCTGACCGGGGTAGCCGGGGAAAGCGGGTTGTTGTTGTTGTTGTTGTTGTTGAGGTTGAAGATGGGGAGGAAGAGGGGTGAATTGAGGGCGGAAGGAAGGGGGTTGTTGTTGGTGTGGTGGTAATTGTGAAGGCGGTGGCGGTGTTGAATTAGGGTTATTAGGGTTTAGGGTATGTGGGGACGGAGATGGTTGTTGTTGTTGTTGTTGTTGTTGTTGAGAGGGAGGAGGAGGAGGAGTGGATGAGGATGAGGAAGGAGGATTAGGGTTATTAGGGTTTGGGGGTTGGGGATCTAATGCTGTTGGCGGTGGTGTTGCCGGAGTTGTTGTTGTTGTTGTTGGTGGTGGTGTTGTTGTTGACGGAGTTGTTGATGATTCCGCCATTGGTTTCAAGGGAGGGAGGGAGATGCGTTGGAGTTGTATGTTTTTAGTTTTGTTGTTGTTGTTGTTCAAGATTTGTTCTTTGTGTTGTTGATTTTGTTGGCGAGGAGGGGAGGAAGAAGAGGAGTGAACGGTGGGGTATTCAGTATTGTAATTGTAATTGTAATTTCAGGGTTTTTATATCCGGCCTACTTACTTTATATGCATATTCCTACTTGGATCAGGTATACCCAGGCATACCTCCTATGGCCCTATGTGGGTAATTTGATTTGACCCAATTTGACCACTAATTTTTTTTATTTTTTTTTAATGTAAATTATGTAATTATGTAATTATGTAATTACTCATATCCAGACTCATTTATTAATTGACCTAGACGAACATTGCTCATCTCTTAGGAGCTGATTAAACAGAGAAAGTTAAACTCCACGATTATGAATTTATGAGTCGTGAGTCATGTGCTTTTAAGTGTAGTCACTAGTCACCATGTTACGTACAACTATAGGACTATAGCAAAAACAGCCTAGGTTGTTGAGATGACCTGCACAACTCCTAGTAACTAGAACCCACGGTTGAACAAAGCGTCCACAGATTGTCGATTACTAGTATCTAATTTGTACATACACAAAATGAAGCATCAAAAAATTTCAGCACATTTGCAAAGAAACATCAATGTCATCTCCTTCACTTTTCTGCTTTAAAATGCCAGTAATCAAGAATCAAAAATTGGCGACAAAAGCCACCAAACTCGAGCAAAGTATTACATCGATTTACAAGTATACTTACTTGCGTCCAAACTGATTAAACTGGCTCTTTGACGATATGCTAGTCAGTGTGAAGTGTACCATCGTATGAGTCACTAAAGAATATACGGCATTACCGGGGTCATCGTCAATTCATCATATTAAGGTTTCAGCAATGTACAGTGGCAAACTTTTTTACACATCGACGGTGATTTACTGATCAGTGTATTAGATCTTTCTTCGTTTCTTGTTCTTCTCTGGTGTCGGGTGTACTTGAACTTTCTTCCAGAACGTTTTCTCTTGAAGGTTCTCAAAAGCTTTCGAAACAGCAAAGACCTGCATTGCATATAATAGTGCAAGATTATCCATTGATGGTAAAGTTACGGAAATCGGTATTAAACCAACAGCAAAAAGGTCAAACTATCCACATACCAGCTCAGGCTTCTTCGCATAGACTCGCACAATCCTGTCTTGACAGCATGCAGGCAGTAAGTGGCTGATCTGATCATCCGCTATTGGTTCGCTTACAGTGCTGTCGTATTCCTGTCGTACAATAAGGGAATACGACACGTTTAAATAGGTACATTACTTCAAAAACTGAAACATAAAAGGCTTATGAAGCGAGTCGGTCAAGATCATATGACGTCAAATTATGAAGGCAGTTGGATACGCGAAACAATTTACGGCAGACGTAGAAGGCATGCCAGGGACATCCCAACCACATTTGGTATATCAGCGAAACAGCTCTCAGACGAGCTGAATTAATTTATCTGAATGAATAGAGGTATGAAGAAACACGGGAGATTCATACCTGAAAGAAACGGATGCTGCAGACACGAAGTAAAAGAGGGCGTAAGTATCCAAACAGAAATAACCAGTACTACCAAATACCAACGGTTGATTGATGGGGGTATATGTACCTTTTAAGTGGATTACTCATCCCTTGTGTCAGATCGATCTTGATATTGCTCACAGCTACATCGTCTTCTTTCAAGGCAACATCACCCGCATCCTACTCACAAGCTATTAGAAAGAAAATCATCTTAAATATGTACAAAGGAACACTTGAAGGTTTGTATCAAGTACCTGAGAGCAGACAATCTGTTGAGGAGTAACATTCTTGAAGTGTTCGAGACGATCTTTTGGAACAGTAAACTCGTTGCAGAACTATGCGAAAGAAACAAGAGCTATTTGATGTTACAAACTACGACTTATCTGTTACATAATACGAATACTTAAGGATTACTACCTGATAGAGATCTCTTCTTCTAATCCGTAAAATCAAATCTCTAGCTTCTTTGAGCTCAGGACGAGTATCAGTTTCGATTCTCTTCAGGATTGTATCGTCCAACTGCATATATGAAGTAGCAAACGATATCAAAATAGTCGGGATCAATTAAAGCGGAGTGGATGACATTCTGCTGATATCAAGATCACAGAACCTTCCAGAATTCGGCAGGATCATTAACCAAAGATGAAATTTGAAGATGACTATCAGCTTTCAACAACGCATCAATAACCATGAGCTCTATTCCCTGCAAAATTCCCATGAAAGCATTAACCAAATTTTGTCACTAATGCACACTCCATTACTAATAATATAATACAACAGAGAACAAATTAAAAAAAGGCCACGGTAATTAAAATTAAAAAAAAATTAATAATATATCACCTTCACTTTGGCATGAGTGTAAACAGTTCGGTGGAGATCAGCACGAGTAAGAAACAGCTTGTTTATGGTAAGATCTGGCACAAACATGATATTTGAAATTGAGTATAGAAACACGAGGAAATTTAGCTCGCAACAAATAATTTGATTCTTACTGACATTCTTTAGCTCGGTAACATATCTCATCATCCATTACTCGCACTGTTTGCATCAACCTCTCAAATTGAAAGCTGCAGCCAAGGCCACAAGCTCGAGAATCACGAACAATATAGTCAAACCTGTGTGACGTTGAAGAAAGCAATGGATGTTAAATGGGCGAAAACATGTCAGGCCTATCTAATTTGTTCTCAAACTAACTACACTTAGAACGAGTGTCAACAAAACAGAAGAAGAATTACTTGTCCACATCAATCCCATTTCGTCCATTGGCCACAATATCATACAGGAACCGCTTCCCACTCAAGCTCTGTATGAAAAAAAACACGCACAGAAAAGGAAGTGGCATCATAAGATGCGTCAAACTTCCTGCATTAGCATTAAGAAGCCACTAAAAGTCATCTGATCGGAAGACTAACTTACATTCTTCGAAGCATGTGCAGTGCTGGCAACGATCATTTCCTAACAAAAAAAAAAAAAAGGAGTTCAGGGATTTCTTAGAATGGATATAGAATGAACACCGTAAAATAACCAGATGAAACAATTATTAAAACTGCACATCTGAGTGATGAAATGTAGAAATTATACCTTCACGTTCTTTAGCATCGATTCGTCGATTTCTATGTGGTGCTCATCAACAATGTAATCGACCAAACGAACTGACATGTCCTCATGAGACCTTCAGAGTTTCAGAAAATTCGTCAATAATACTCTTTAAATACTTCCCTTTCATAATTGCCTACTTACAGCCAAAATGTCCAAGAAAGAAACTACGGAGTACTTAATAGCAGCTGGAAAATACGGTCCTGTAGCCAACCAGCATGTCTTAAGTCTTAACGGTGTCAGTGCTCAATATAAATCACTCATCAATGTTCAAAAATATCTGAAAGTTTCACGCAAGTGAAGAATAACGTCAAATTAATGCAATACCATTTAGAAGAGCCCTGAAGAACGTTGGGAAGGAAACCACTCTCAAACATGTGACTGAATGGACCATGACCGACATCGTGCAGCAGTCCTTAACAGATAGCACACACAAAACTACAATAAGAGATTATGAATCAAACGTGCACATAGTGAGATGTCAATGAAACAGATGAAAATCGCCATTTACCAGCAAGCTTCACTGTTTGCACATCAAAGCCATCAATACCAAGTTCTGGGCCCTGCAGGCTACATAGTTAATAAAATATATCCTAATCTACAGCAAGATTAGAATCAAAGAACTCGACAGATGTCGTACTTGATATTTTTTAAGTAGGTTGACAGTTTCACCAGCAAGATGATACACTCCAAGAGAATGCTCAAACCGAGAGTGTACTGCCCCTGGGTAAACCATGTGTGTGAGACCTGAAAATTTAGTTTATCGGACAAGTGAGATATCTCCTATAGCATAAAGCAGTATAATGAAATCAAACGTTAAGTATAGATACAATAGTTAATCAAAAAGGAGCAAACACTGAATCACATCACGGCAAAGCCAAACAAGGGATTAATCTTAGGCTAGTAAATGAAATTAATGATTAGATATCTGAAAGTCAAAGCCGTTTCAGTGAAGAAGACAAGTAACTACCAATCACATGTTAGCATGTGTCAATTTAACAACATGCCAGCTAACAGTTTCATTCATAATAATTTCCAAATGCTAACCACAGACCAACTGCGAGTTTTTGACATGCCATTAATAGCAGAAGAAAATTAAAATAAAGTCAAAACAGCAGAAAACAAATAGTGATGGGCATAGTAAATCAACCGATGCGAGAGAAATGAAGGACTCACCAAGCTGTTTAAGATCACGAAGCCTGCCAAGAAAAAGAGAAAAGCAAAGTCAAGAGAGAGTTGGTCACAACACAACGGTAAATAATCAACAGAAGGAGGGCTATGACATTATCGATACACTTGCCTTTGGAATTGCTCGGTATCTACGAACTGCAGAGCCAACTGAAAACCAGAACATGGAAATTCTTATCAGGCTCATCACTGATCACTGATACTGTCGTTTCATGTGTAGTTGCATACACTGAATATATTTGACGATGACTGATAATAAGTACTCTGTACTGTAGTTCAAATATTAAATCTGAAAACATTTATCATGTTATTTGTTCACAGCAAATCACAAACCATGCCGAGAGTTTAAGACTCGCTCTCTCTTTCGCTAGAGAATAATCTAGAAGTTTATCATAGCATCTAGTGACCGAACTGGTAATGGTGTTACATTAATTAATCTCGGAATCATTTATTTACTACACTAGAAAGGATCGAATTAGTTTGATGCTATAATTTTGTATTTCTATCAGGTTGTCGCTGATGAGAATAATTTGACAATAAATGCTCGTAAATGAATTGATTGGACTAGAGAAAAATCTCAATTAATGACCTACAACTCTAAATCTAGGTTAAATACGCTCAGTTTAAACAGAACATAGATAATTTCTTCATTCTCTATTCTCGCTCTCTCTTCTGTTTACGTTCCACAGATTACAAGTCCAAATGTCCACTTTGATTACATAAACTTAAAACACAAATCAATTTACATTAAACGCAAAAAATGAACCGCAGAGAAGCAGTATCCTGAATGAAAGAAGATACGAGAATATGTAATAATCAAAAAGCGGAAAGTTCAGCAATATTTGATGAAACTAAAAGAAGAATGAAAGCGCGTTAAATACATAAAATTAAATTCCAAAGTTCCTCACAATAATGATTACTATAGAATGAAACTAAATGTAAAATCTATGTTGCTATTTTCTACTTTGTTTACGAGCACGTGCATGCGCCAGAACTAATTCAAATGTCCAAAATTAGCAGCGCAAAACCTTGAATGAACATGTCAATACAAAATACGACATAGTAAACAAAAATAGCTATAATGTACTTCGATTTAACAAGTAACCTACTTAAAGCAATTGCCACAACTCAAGTAACAGCAACGGAAAACTTCGACAGAATTCAAAGAAACACGTATAGTTACTGAAATTATGAGCAGTTAAAAATTCAACAAGTTCGTCAAAAATAGCTTCAACTGAACAAGTAACCTAAGTTTAACAGAGTAATGTCCTCCTTTCAAGCAACAGCGACAGAAAAATTCGACCGGAATTCAAGGAAACACGGACAGTTATAGAAATTACGCGCAATCAAAATTCAATAGATTCATTAATGTCAGCAATAGCTTCAATCGAGCAAGAGACCTAAATTGAGCAGAGCGATTTCCTCATTTCAAGTAACAGCTACGGAACGTTTTTACGGAATTCAACGAAACGCAAACAGTTATACTCAACAAATTCATCAACATCAAAAACAACCTCAGTCGAACAAGAAACCTAAATAGAAAAGATTAATTTTCTCATTTTAAGTAACAGCGAACGAATTTCAAAGAAATCGCACACAGTTACAGAATTTATGCGCAGTAAAAACTCAACAAGTTCATCAATGTCAAAAACAGCTTCAATCGAACACAAAACCTAAATTGAAAAGAATTATTTCCTCATTTAAAGTAACAGCGACAGAACGTTGCGACAGAATTCAGAGAAACGAATACAGTTACAGGAATTATGCGCAGTAAAAACTCAACAAATTCATCAATGTCAAAAACAGCTACAACGAACTTCAATCGAACAGATAACTTACTTGAACAGAGTAATTTCTACATTTTAAGTAAAAACGAAGGAAAATTTCAACGAAATTCAAAGAAACACAAACAACTACACCAAATTAAGTGCAGTAAAAACTCAACAAGTTCATCAAAACTCGAAAAACAAAAGCGAAAACCTACAAAAATAATCAAGTAAAACACAAATTATACCTGATCAACAGGAATGAAACCGTGAACATTATCCATAACGAGCTTCGAAGAGAGCCTAAAATCAGAAAAACCGCGATTTTCCGTCATCGAAACTTCTTCGCCGACAATATCGCTCATTTTTTTTCGCCGGAAAAAAATGTAGAGAGAGAAAGTAAGAGTGTATAGAGAGAGGAGAGAGAAAGTGAAATGACGTGAACAGTTGTGCAAGATTTAGGGAGATTGTTTTCTGATGCTGCAAAAAAGGTAAAGTAGTAAAGGTAACTGTGTATATATACGTGCGCAAAAACTGCAAGCAAATGTGAAGTAAAAATGAGAAGAGGAAGAGTGTGTGGGTGGAAATGTGGAATGATAGTGGACAAATTAATTAATTATTAATTACTCTATATTTAATGGAGTAAACGACGGTTAATAATAAAGTGAGTAATTAACAATTAAGTATGGAGTAATTAATTAATAATTTCATTGAAACGCACACAATTACTAACAGCATAGAATAATAAACTTTTAATGATTTTTTAGACATGTTATCAAGCTTAATGCCCCTCCATTCATACCTAATGCATTTTTGCAATGATAATATATACGGAGTACTTTCCTCTTCAACTCCATTTGCATCATTTGCTTTTTTACGTTTGTCAACGCGAATATTGGGACGCAAATATGTAGAGTTTTACGTTTCTAAAAATTATAAAATTTGAATATTCTTATTGTACTCATTAAGACCTATCAAACAAGATCTCGTATGACTATATTTTATTCAATATATTGTGATAACTTCCAAAAACTTTCCACTTGAATGAATAGTGGTGTTTTTCTCTTTCATGCAACTGGAATTGAATGGAGGGAGTATAAATCTATACTCCGTGTTAATGAAAATTTGATTTGATATCAATATTGTAGAGAGCATTTTATACACCACTATATTAAATTGATTTATGGAGAACATAGTACAGAATACGTGTAACGAGATTATTTGAGAATTAAAAAACATACTCCCTTCGTCCCATCTTTTTCCTCCCATTTGGAAACGGCACTTAAAATAAGAAATAATAGTAAACAAATGGTAATGAGTGTGTAACAAATGGGTCCTACAAAAAAGTAAGTGTCCATTTTTAGAAAGTTATAGTGTAAATTGTGAAATGGGAGGAAAAAGATGGTATTTCCTTTTTGGGTAAATGGGAGGAAAAAGATGGGATGGAGGGAGTACATTAATATACGCATTGCATGTGGTAAGTTTGTGAGCTAGAACGTACATCAAGATTCAGGGGCTGAGCAAGGGGGGCGGTAGCCAGTAGGGGTGGTTGATAGTGGAGGTCGCCCCCTCTAAATTGTATAAAAAAATCCTAAAAAGTCAAATTAAAATTTTCAAATATTTATCAGAGTGATTACTCTATACGATTTCACCCTCTTAAAAAATTTAGCTCCCCTAAGAGTAATTTATGGCTCACACAAGAATTTGTGCAACAAATATCCAATATTCGCCTCTTCCACCAAAGTACCATGCATTTCGTAAAGTTTGGATTCCTCGAGCTCGTATTACATGCATTATAGTTTATTATTCCCTACAAAACATATAACTCAAACTAGCAAATACGGAGTACGGAGTATAAAATATCAATATCAAAACCGAATTAATAAAATACGATCATGCGGAAGACTGAGCACGAGCGTTCTCATCTGCTCCGTCAATATAAAGATACAGCTAGCAACAGTCCTTTTTCATGGTTTAGCAAGGGATAAAGTTGCAAATTTGCAATCAAAACCAGAGAAAATGTATCCTTCGATTCAACGAAATGATATAAAAATACAACACGTATTTTCGAAAGCGGTTTATTGAATAGAAACACAACCTAATCTTAACTAAACCTTACAGAGACGAAAGAATATTAGTAAAATAGCGAGGGAAACAGCAAGTTCACTATCAGACATTCAACACATTCTTAAACTGAGGAGGAACTCGGAACAACGGAACCTGCAAATCGCCCAGCTTTCCCAGTTGCCCACAGGCGGCCATTTGATCGTCGCCTCGACTAAGTCGTAGAAAGACGCTGCAGCCTCCAGCAGCCAGGACGTTCCGAAACTCAATCATCTTCTCGTCCGTGGTTGGTTTGAAGTAGGACCCGCTGTGGGGATTAAATGAAATGAGGTTGATCTTGCATGGAATGTCTTGGACGAGATGGATAAGCCGCTTAGCATCCTCCATGCTGAAAAAACCGAGATTTGGTTCAACTTTAGGAGTTAGTAAACGAGTAACCTAGACCTTTGAACCGATGTTCTTATATGAGATTATCCTCATTATAATAAGATTGCTCGGAACGTATTCAAAGTAACTCTTTTAACATTATAAGCATGGTTTTCAAATGAAGGCCGAAACGCAATAAAGCGTCTTCTTTATGAAGGTTTTGAAGAGCATTATAATTTATAAGGCTATGTAGACCATATTTAGCGATATTAGGCTGCAACACTGTGATCAATACCAAGATCAATATCACGATTTTAAGTGATCCTTTTATTTAAGGTCCCTTTCTTGTGGCAATCGTTTTCACTTATCGACTTGTTTTCTATCATTTGTGATCATTTGTAACTTTGTAAGTAGCCATATGAAGTTTGTGAATGGCGATCATCATGAAACAGTTTGTCAGCAACTTTGAAACGACGAGAAATCTTATGCCAGAGAATCAAAACGGAAGTTTGTTCGATAATTAACCAATCAATGGATCTAACCTGTCATTGACCCCGGCAAGCATCACATATTCAAACAGAACAGTGTATTTATGTTTGTGGCGCAATTCGTCTCTAAGCGTTCCAAGCAGCATCTCCAAGTTGTACTTTCGATTAATGGGCATGATCCAATTTCGCACCTGAACATCAATTCACAGACAGTCAAACATTCTTTTACCAATGGATTTTCGAAGGAAAGTTAGGTTGCAGTTTGCAGTCAAGTACCTCATCAGTAGTCGCATTTAGACTAACGGCAAGATCGCAATTAGATTCACGAAGAAAGCGTTTCAACTGAGGGACAAGGCCACTGGTTGAAACAGTAACCTTCCGAGGACTAAATTGAAGGCCCTGCTCGTCCACTAGTACATCTGCAGCTCTAACCACGTTATCGATGTTCTGAAGCGGTTCTCCCATGCCCTACAGAATATATAGAATGTCATTCCCATCTACAAATCTTAAGTTCATACTCCATAGATAGTTGCATCGTGACAGTCATAATGCAAGCCAAGAAAACCGAGGTAATGATATATTAGGACTATTAACACAAACTGTACAGTAAAACCTAAGGCTACATGTTTAAGACGCCAACACCAATGAATGCAACATAGCTTATAATTCGACGATAACGTGCAAGTTCGTAAAATGAGGAAAACAATTTGACTTACAATACCATATTCATCTTATAAAACACTGACCATAAAGACGACGTTAGTAATTGTTCCAACTTCTTTTGTGAATAATCGTCGAGCAAATACGGCCTGCTCAACTATTTCGGCTGAAGTTAGGTTTCTTTTTAGTCCCATCCTACAATCACGATAGAAAACAGAAATTAAGATGATAGTCGATGACAAACTCGGAACTGAGAAATGCACAGCGGAAGCTTGCCTGCCGGTGTAGCAGAACTGACAATTCATGGCACATCCTACTTGACTAGAAACACAGACAGTGTTTCGCCCTCGATCACAGGGAATAATAACTGTTTCGATCACCAGTCCGTCCTCCAACGTGAATAAAATCTGCAAGCTGTTGTGAGTTTCAGGATAAAGGGGACTATTATTGAGTAACACAAAATTCGAAATCCAGAAAACGTGATCTTATTTGTACAAGACTACAAGAGTACCACTGAGAAAGTAAGGTTACTTTACCTTTCTAGTTCCGTCTGAAGCTGTACGAACATCTTTCAAAGATAACGCCTTAAACTCCGCATGTTCACTTAATATCATCCTGAAATCCTTATTTAAACCTAACGGAATTTGCATTTTTGTAAAGAACAAGAGGATGGGATTCAGTTTTAAATAGAGTTCAGCAGCGTACAGTGCTCAATACGAACCTTCCAGCTCATCACAACAGTGCGCCCAAATGTTGTTACCATATAGACGTTTCCAGAGCATCATGGCCTGTCCAGGCCTAAACCCGTATGACTGAACCCATTTCTGTTCAAAGCAGATATCGGCATAAGAAACAACCAATCAAGGCAAATGATTCATGTGCATCAAAATACCATCAAAATATAAAATTTCAAATGTGCATTCAAGGAATTAAGGCATTGAGCTCAAGCAATGTGATTCATGTGCAATCTTATATTTCCTTAAACAGTTATGCCGAAGATTGTTTTCTATCCACTTTGATTGTCACAACTTTTAATACATATCATATTGAACCAACGTGATTGGATTTCCATTACTCCAAAATGGTTTACGCTGCTTGCCTAGACCCCTAGGTAACCGAGTATTCAAATGACATATCAATTCATACATGCAACCAAACAACTCTTATCAATCTACTTGAAACGTAAAATTGTGTGAAATATCACTTCCTAATTTCCTATCATAATCGAACAAACCAAGAATAAGTATGTTTCAAGCAATCAGTCTCTCGAGAGAGATGAACTCCCACCAATCAATTCCCGCATTCCAAATGAGCTCTAGTAAAAAAGTAATTCCGAGTACTTAGTCATAAAGTATCATACTCTTAAGTAATCACAACTAAAAACACTATTATCGAGGGTTGAACGACAATGGATTATTATGTTTCTATTCTATTTTTGTATCCAAACGTGATAACCATATCATACCGAATTGACGTATTATTGGGATTACCACTTCCCCCAAAACAAATTAAGTTGCTCACCCAGCCCTCTATGTAACAGCAGATTCCGATGGCATTCCAACTCATATGTGCATCCAAACCACTTTCAACAAATTCATAAAACGTAAAACCGATTGATACAAAACTTCCTACCAAAATTGAACAAACCAACAAAAAGTATTGTTTCAAGCAATCCAACATGGGTATGTATTTCGACCAACACCCGCTTTATTTCCGAAAATATTTCAAGCTATTGGCATTAAATGAAGTGCATAAGTGTCATGTCAATGTCGAGTTTCAACTGTCAAATATCGGTACGACACATAAAGGATTGACAAGGAGAAAAGTGCATTACTTCAAGCTCAGAATATATCATTCCTTTGAGCAAAGTCCTTGATTTATCATCATCCCCAATTAATTTCCCTTCATTCTCAACAACTTCTGCCAAACAAAAACAAAATGATAAGAGAAATACTATCGACAATCTCTTTTGGACCGTCTCTTTTACGGTCTCCCCTTCTCCCCTCACAATGCATAAAACATTGGATATATTGAATAGTGGGACCACACAAGAAATATTATTTAAATCGATTGTTAGAGAAGGTAGATAGCAATCCTCAAATGATAAACAGTTTCAACCCATTTTACGACACGAATGTACGCGTACGACAGACTACTTGTGACCAAACTGTAACCATTATTAGCACATTGTCATTACTAAATACTAGTTGTACGCATAATACGGTCTCATAGAAGAAATTACTCAATCAAAGATTACTAACATTGAACACAAAAGTACCCAAGTTTCGATCTTTCTTATGCAAAATAACTGCAAACACTCAAAAGTGAAAAGGGTAAACTTAGAATTACAATAAAGGGGAGGTAAAAAGAAGAAGAAAAAATAACCAGCGATGAATGGAAGTGAAGGTGAAGGTGAAGGTGAAGATGAAGAAGAAGAAGTAGAGAGACAGCAACGGCGGAGATGAACTGATGATGAGGATCTAACGGTGGAGACTGATTTGGGATGAAGAATGAATGGTGGTAGAGTATGAATACCGCTTACTATACGCCTCATCACTATGTTACTACTCTCCATTGTGTTTATGGTTCAAATTCTTGTGTACAAACTACAAAGTGTTGATTAGGGGTGGCTTCGGGCTCGGTCGGGCTGCGAGTTAGGGTTTGGGTGGACGACCCGTGACTTTGACCCTTAGACAGTTGGTCAACCATGAGTCGAGATAGAACGGGTTTGAGAAAGTTAAGTAGGTTAAATACACGTGAATCGTGACTACCCTCTTAAGAGGGGTGGCTTTGGGCCAGGCTGGAATCGGACAAAATTTAGGATTTGGATGAACAATTATTGCCTGACCCAGATTGCGTTGTTAATCAGGTCAGGTTCGATGAGACTAGGTTTCAATCCTATTATCTTATCCACATCACGCGATATGTCTAAAGGCTAAGAGTTGAGTTTCATAGTTTAATGTGAAGATGCATGTGGAATTGGAACTTGAACTAATTTGATTCACAAATTCAGCCGCGTCTATTATAACACGAGGGGGATTTAAACCTAAGACCTACTAGGCCATGACATCTTCTAGGTAGTATTGGTTGAACCATCTTTGGATTTGGTGTATAGCACCCGCTTAAATGAAGATGAATACAAAAAATACCGTCACACCCAACCCGTCTCATCATATGCAAAGTGTATAGCACCCGCTCAAATGACCAAAATCCAAACAAACTCAACTAATAATACTCGAATTGTCACTAATCACCCTGTGATTTATGCGAGGAACAATCATAGCAAGAGAACACATACATAATAACATAAGAGAGCAGCGATCTCACGCTCGATTGTCAATTTCTACACCGCCTGCGCTCTCACTGAAAAAGTATGAGCAACAAAATTGAAAATTTTGAATATCATAAATTGATAGTGTAAAGAGGATTGAGTATGGTAATAGCTGATACGAGCTCGTTAGGGCAAAAGAAATAGCTCAAGAAAAATTCACTCAAGCTGTAAGGAAACTAAAACCGAAAAGATTATTACAAGTAAAAGTATTGCAAAAATTTATCTTAATGAAGCAATATGACCTCAGAAATTAAGTTCAAACTTCGAAAGTATAGACGGAGTAACTACTAACTAGCTGATCATTCTTGTCCAACTACAGATTCACCGAGTTATCCATCCGCCAATTGGGACTTTGATATCCATCATGGTGGTGTAGCGAAACCTGTCACCAGATACGATGTCAGGAAAAAAAAAAAAAAACAAAAAAAAAAAACAAAAAAAACAAAAAAACAGAACTAGCAACGGGAAAGGAGATCTGTCAAACAGCGATCGAGTGATTATGACGAGGTAACAACAAATTCAGAATTCCATAAGCAACGAACGAGACCTGAAGTTTCATCATGTGAGTATGCTCCATCGGGATTTCGTAGATGTTTAAAATTTGACGTATGATCATCTAAATTCTATGAACCCATAAATCTTAAGAGCTTTCAAAAGTATGAAAACAAATACTCCGGATTAGTTTTGGTCAGCCCGACTAACGCCTCGAAACAATGTCGTGATTAGATTGCAGTGTGGTGCCATGAATCATATCAAACTCATGACTAGTTTTATCATAAGCCGCAAAGTTCATGTAACAGTACAAGGACAAGACACAAGACTATATTCCATGAATTAGAGTTTGCATGAAGCTCAAAGAATCGTACTTGGAAAGGTTGGAAAGACAAATTTCGTAATAATTAAGAATCATCCAGTATAGTTCCTGTCAAATAGCAACAGAAGTGTTGTTACAAATACGAGCTAGGGAAGACTTGGGAATCTGGGATGCTAAGTAAATTTGACGTAAGTGTTTGTTCGAGTTGCATTTTTGCTTCTAAACCCATCATAACCTCAGCCTCAAACCACTAAAATACCCAACTGCACTCTCAGCACTTAACATTGCGGAAGGAAAAAAGGGAGGCGTCAGTAAGAAAAGACGGTAAAACTTGCAGGTTTGTAAGACAAAAGCAAAGAAGCATGCGAGTTTTAGAAAATCGTCACAAGATGATAACGTAGCATTCACTTAAGATATCCGTCTTCCTCGGGTAATGAAAAATTCTAATAATATCCATTACCCTTGGTTTTGAAATGAGGGATTTGAAGAGAACGGAAAATTATATCCTATTCCTCTGTTCACAGCCAAATTAAAAGGACAAAATCCTTCGAACATTTTCAAAATTTTGAATCAAACACACTAGTAAACAAGGAGCCAACATAAGAGCAGTCAAAGCTGCACATCTGACTTCTCGAAAAAATCGTACGAGTACAGGTATTGCTTGTGAGGAGAAGAACGGGATAACAAGACTACAAGAAAAACATCAAAAAAGGGATAATAACACTCAAGCAGGTTCACAGCAACACCAGAAGAAGTATTTTTACAGTAGAGTGAGTAGACAACTTTTTAAGGTACACATCTCCTAAAGTAACAACAAAGTTCGCCTTAAATTCACCATTCAAGTCAAACATAACACTAGACATAAAGAAGACTTAGAAGAGAGATGAAACCATAAAAATATGTACCTTCGGAAAGGGAGCCCCAGCTCTGAGCATGAAGTGATAACAAGGAAGTGAACACGGCAGACGCGTTTGCACTATGTAACGGCATCAACGACTGCACGCATCGCAATTCCAGGGGTACCCTGAGGAGGCAGCAACATCATTCCATCAACAAACAAAATCATCGTCGACATTGAACCACCAGATCACACATATATTCATCAGCAGATTCAACACTGAACATGGTACTAACTTCACAAAGTGTAACCAACACATTAAGCTCATAAACTCGCATATGTAATTGTGTAGCTGTAAAAACTTTTCAGTGGAATAGAACATTAATGCCAAAACAATTACAACCAACATTGACACTTTGGACTTGTTTGGATAACCAAAATAGACGGAAAGAGAGGGGGAGGGAAATGAGAGAAGGGAAAGGGAAGGAAGGGGAAGCCAGGGTGTGCAATTTCCTTCCAAATCTTACATTGATTAGAAGGAAGAAAATTTGACTTAGATAAGGGAAAAGGAGGGATGTATTTTCCCTCCCCCTCCAAATCCTCTCAACCTCATTTGCTAACCAAACGAGGAAAATACGACACCTCACTCTCCTTTCTCTTTTCTTCCTTCTATCCAAACACACCCTAAAATCAACGTAACCGAATTCTCTAAGGGTGTGTTTGGATAGCAAAAGAGGAGGGAAAGGGAGGGGAGCGGAGGGGAAAGGAGGAAGGAAGGGGAAAAAAGGGGAGAGAAGGATCGAAGATGGAGTGTTCATGTTTGGATATCACTTTCCCTCTAAATCTTGCCTATTGTGGAGAGATTAGATTAGGCTTTAAGGAGGGGAAAATGAGAAATAGATCCCTCTAAATCCCTCCCCCTTCTTTCCTCCCTTTCATATTTTGTATCCAAACAAAAGAAATTCATACTCTCCATTTCCCTTCACTCTAATTCCGTCAATCCAAACACACCCTAAAAGGAAAGGGAAGGATGCATTTTCGTCGTTTGGTTAGCATATTGGAGTGAAGGGATTAGGAGGAGGAGAGATTCATTTTCCCTCCAACAACATAAATCATAATCTGTCCAAAAGATGAAAGATTTGGAAGGGTAAAAAAAAAAAAAAAAAAAAAAAAAAAGAAGCTTCCCTCCCTCTCCTTCCCCTACCCTCCCCTCCCTTCCCTTCCCTTTCTCTTCATTTTTCGGTATCCAAACATACCCTACCAAAGGTGTGTTTGGATACCGAAAATGGAGGGAAAATAAGGGGAGGGAAGCTATTACATTTTCGTTCCAAATCTATCCTCTTTTGGTGTGTTTGGAGGAGGAAAAATGAATGTCTTCCCCTCCAAATCCATTCACTCCAATATGCTAACCAAACGACGAAAGTTTCATCCCTCCATTTCCTTTCCTTTCCCTTGAATAACATCAATCGAAACATACCCTAATTGAACAACTTTTCAACAATGCCTCTTCTCAAAGGCCGTTTGAGACCGTCACTTCGTAAAACAGATCACTCACTGCGTTAACTCCGTCTCTTCATATTTCCTCGTCGTTTCAAAGCACAACCCACAAAAACATTTTTAACACAGAGGCCCCTAAAATCATTACACCACAAAAATTCCAATTTAACAACTAATTAACTCAAGCAAGATGCAACATTTTCACGCCCAAATCAAAAACCCATCATAAAATTCCACAAACAAGAGCAAATCACACCAAAACATCGACAAAAACACATAAAAGAATCAAACTTTATGCAAAATAACAATAATAAAAACTACCTAGATGAGGAGAAAAGTCGGTGAGGTGAGAAATGTGAGGAAGAAGTAGGGTTTTTGGAAGGTGAAAACCCAGCAAACTTAGAAGCACCACCACCTACTGAAGAAGATGAAGAAGAAGAAGATGAAGATGATTTATTCCCAAAAAGCTTCGAAACGACGGCGTTTCTAGTTGTGCATGATTGCAGGGATTGTCGTGCTCTTCCGCATACACTCGCCATTCTCTCCGTTTTGAGTCGTGTTTTTTTGGGGGGTGCTGACTGGTGAGGGTGTCGGGCTGTTCAGGAGTCGTCTATTTCTTGGGAAATGTTATCCGACGACATGAATCTAACGCGAAATTAGTAGGTTCAGGTAGTATAACTAATCGGGTCGATGTGAAGATGACATGGAATTCAATTAGGCCTGGTTAGGGTTTAAGCCTTTCGACACGTACTTTACACGGATTGGTTGGGTTGCTATTAGCGGGTTAGGGTAGTCTAACTAATCGGGTCGACGTAAATATGACATGAAATTCAATTAGGCCGGGTTAGGGTTTAAATCTTTCGACACGTACTTTACACGGGTTGGTTGGGTTGCAGTTTGGGTTAATCGACCATTCACAACAAACCCAAGTGAGTTTGGTTAAAGATTTTAACCGAGTTAAGTGATTAAATGGGTTGAAAATGATCTGTTTAGAGATAAGTGGGTTAAACAAGTCAGGTTAGATTATAAAAAGATTAAATGGGTCGGCTTAGAGTTGAAACGATTATGAAGATGGATTGGGTAATTGGGTTGTAAAGATATGATCCATCCAATATTAACAAGGACATAAAGCCGACACGACTTAACCTACTCGCCATTCTAACCAATTGAATGTTATGCGACGCTTTCAATAAGCAAGTAGCCAATGGACGGGCAAAATCGTTAACCAAGCCTAGGTGATTCGACCCGGGCCTGGGGTCGAGGAGGGTTGTGCTGGGTCGAGTATATCATAAAATATCAACCAAAAAAGTTAATAGAAAATCTAAGAAGCCTCGTCAAAAATATACTCACTTCGTACTATGTTTCTACGACTCAAACATTGACCCTGAAAAAAGATACACATAACTAGCTATTGTTCGGTTCCTACGTTATTTCAATCTCGAAAACGTCGGGTTCAACCAGCAGGTCACCCCTCAACGACGTTCACAAGCTCAAACTCGATCAGCGACAGGTTGTTGTCTTCCTTGACTGTGAAGTCGGCTGCGTCTGTTTCTTCAATGCGACCCCACTTGTCGACTGCGAGCCTCATTGACCCTTTGAACATGTCGATCTTTGCGTTGCGCAGCGTTACTGTGGCGCCCTCTTTCATCTTGTCCACTAGGAATAACAGTCCAGGAGATCGTCAACAACAAAGAGTATGTCAGAAAACTTCGGACTATTTCAAAAAAAACTACTCGTATTCAATATAAATGAATTCTATGTTTTTGATAAAAGTTTACCTTGGTCGTTTCGGGCAGTGAAGACTATCAGTCCAGTCTCATCCCCGACTAAACATTCGGCAATTTTAGTTTGGCGAGCCTGAGGTGCATCAGGGCGGCCCCGCTGCATAATTAACTTGGAACTAACAACCCTAACTGTGAGGTTGAGACCACTAGTACCGGGCCTTAGCTGTTCGACTTTGGTAAACACGGGTTTCCTCATTTCTTGTTTTGATTCCGCCATCTCGTAAGTACCTTCGGAAACAAAATTCCATGCAACAGACTTTAGTCGAGGCCAGTTATGGTTCGAGAAACAAATGGATAGAACGACAGATTCGTGAAGACCCAAGCCAAATTTAACTCTTTTTCGGAAACTTTATGCAACAAATCTCAGTATGTCGTTAGATGTAATTAACTGGCGGATCCTTACATATGGAGTATCAATCGGACAACGATACAGTCTCGACATAAAAAATCAGACGTACATCAATCAGCCAACGTAAATAGTCGTATGGAACCGTGACAAAAAGTAATCATACGTTTATTTATAACAATTGTTTCATGACAACCCAAATCAATATTAGTTCGTAGTTCAAGAGACTTTAACAACAGAATTCAATACTGTGGCCGAAATCGAGTTAAGTAGCTGATCATTATGTATGGAGTATTAATCGGAAAACTATACAATATCGACATGAAAAAAACAGACATACAACAATCAGCTGACATGAACAATCATATGACACCGTCAAAATCGTAACCACATCATAGTCATTTTCGATCATAATCAACAAAGATTACAGTCTCTTACTCTCTTGAGCCATTTAAGAGACCGTGCAAACAGAAGATGGCAACGACAACTCGCAAATTAATTAGACAATACCGCTACCACGTTATTGATCAACATTTATTAATTCGGGGAAAAAGTCACTGAAAACATTTACAAAAATTAAATTCAGTCCAAAAGAGGTACTAAGATAAACACCATAACACAAAAAGTTCCGACATAAAAGCTTGTAGCATTTCCGTCATGTCATGGTTTCATCACATTATATTATCCTCATTTGAGTTTGATGTTCAATCAAAATATACGCTTATTAAATCATAACATGAAAACAGTTGTTTTGACTTTTGACAGAAAACAAGCATCAATAACACACGGAAAACCGCCACAAGAAAGTAGTAGTATTCTTTCCATACCATATAAATCGTCCTCATTCGACTTCGACTTCGACTTCGATGGTCAAGATAACATAAATTCTAACCCAAGTATCTATACTTTTTATCAAATAATAGGGAGTACCATAAAAACAGTTGTTTTCACAAAAGGCAAGCATCAATAACACAGAGAAATCCGCTAAGAAAGTAGCATTCCCTTCATCTCATTTATAGCGTCTTCATTCGACTTCAATGGTAAAAATAAATAAAATAAAACCGAAACCAAAGTTTCTCACAATATACACCTATGAAATCATAACAACGAAGCGATTGATCTGACAAAAGACAAGCATCAATAACACACAGAAATCCCGCAGTATTCCTTCCATCGCATTTATATCGTCCTCATTCAACTTCAATGGTTCAACCCAAATTTTCCTCACAATTGACAACATCTACACCTTCTATCAAATCATAACACAAATACAATTGTTTCGACAAGAGACATAAATCAACAAGTACTTCCTCATTGAACTTCGATGGTCGAAAAAATACATTCCAACCCAAGTTTCCTCACAATTGACAACATCTACACCTTCTACCAAATCATAACACGAAAACAATCGTTTCTACAACAGACATAAATCAATATAACAGGTAGAAATCCACAAGTACTTCCTCAGTCAACTTCGATGGTCGAAAAAAATACATTCCAACCCAATTTTCCTCACAATTAACAACATCTACTACACCTTCTACCAAATCATAACACGAAAACAATCGTTTCTACAACAGACAAAAATCAACATAACAGGCAGAAATCCACAAGTACTTCCTCATTCAACTTCGATGGTCGAAAAAAATACATTCCAACCCAAGTTTCCTCACAATTAACAACATCTACTACACCTTCTATCAAATCATAACACGAAAACAATTGTTTCTACAAAAGACATAAATCAATATAACACACAGAAATCCACAAGTGTTTCCTCCATCCAATTTATCTTGTCTTCATTCAACATTCGATATTCAAACGAAACAAATTCCAAATTCCAACCCAATTTTCTCACTTTCAATTGAAATCATAAGTTTTGACAAAACACAAGCATCATATCATAAACATACAAAAATCCGACATCATTCCATCAATTCCCAATTTATATTTGCCTCAATTTCAATTCTTCTCACAACACACACACCTTCAAACAAATCATAACATACAAAAACAAGTATATTTAACAAATCAAACCAGACAAAAATTATGTTATCTACATATAACCCAAAAAAAAAAAAAAAAAAAATAAAAATAAAAATAAATGGGCAATCATAATCATCAATCATGTACAAAACCAATAACAAAATTGATTAAATTTGAATGAAATATGAAAAAGAATTGATCTTTTTATTTTTTTTACCTGGGTTTTGGTAGTAAAAAGTATGGAGGTATAAAGTGGTTCGATGAGATCTATGAAGAAGTGATATTTTTATGTTTCGATGGGTTTTGGTGTTTGATAACGTATAAAAAAGTTAGTGGTTTTGTAGTTTTGTATGTACGTACTCCTACGTTTGCTAGGAATAAGATTGATGAAAATAATTTTTATCCAAATCGACTACTCCTTCTGTTTTGATGTTTTGTTTACGTTTATTTTATACACATTAATCGATATGAGGAAAGAGGTAAAAGAAAACACTAAAAAAATAATAATATAAGTATAAATGAGGATCCACTTGCTTTAAAGTGGGTCAATTAAACAATGTGATTGGTTAAGGAAATTGGGCTCACTCCACACATGGGTTGTCAAAGACATTTATGGAAAGTGTAAACGTACACCCATAAATAAAAAGTGTAAACAAATGACCGGAACAGAGTGAGTAAGTAATATGATGAAAATAGCACAAAAAAAAGGTATTAAGGCGTCATTTAGTTTAACATGGAACATAATGCTTTTTGGAAAATTAAACTCACATCAAGTTATAATTCACGTGAATTGTATGAAGTTGTTGTTGGACTTTTTCATATTAGATAAAATATTGTTTATTTTATTCAGTTATCTTAAAAAAGTATGTGATCCATTTTTTGAGGTAAAGGTTTTTTTCCTGATCAAGAAAAATCGCAAGACTAGTATATATACGAATTCCTGAAAGTCTAACTTTCCATGAATTTGACCACCAAACATCAGCGAAGTAAGTCAATTCATGGGAAGTGTCTTTTTATATGAATTAGAAAGACAACCAAATACGGAGTAATCACAAATAGGATCTCGTTGTCAGGTTAGTGAGTGTGGGGTACATAAGAGCATATTTATTAGGGGTGTTCATTAACGGTTCGGTCTGTGAGCAGTTAATTCTGATTAGTATGCAGTTCGGTTGGAAAAATCAGAACCTAAAGCCATTAAACGATTCTTATACGGTTCGGTTCACCTTTTAACGGTTAGGTTATGCGGTTCAATGACAGTTAGTTTACTCTGTGAAATTAAAAAAAATGTAAGTTAATTATTAATTACGACGCACATTAACAACATACTAACGGTCCAAAATAAAAACGACAAATTACAAATGTCACATCTAATATACCATTATTAACTAAATAATACTCAGTAGTAAATAGAAAATTTATAAATGTTTTAACTCAAAATGCGTATTAAGCAAAAGCAAGCGATAAACGTGTTAAAATTAAAAATTTAGAGAGTGCGTATGAGATTTTATTTTACGAGGATGAGCTTTGAGTCTTAGAAAAATCTGATAGAGAATAAATAATTGATATTTGAAATTTGATGAAAGTTGTAAAGTTAAACTTTATGTTTTAATTTGTATATATAAGTATAATTTATTTATATTTTTGCTCTTAGCAGTTCGATTCGGTTAGTTAGCAGTTAACTCAAAATCTGAACCTAAAAGAGCAGTAAGCAGATTAATTTTAGCGGTTGGTCGCCGAACCATTATTTCTTAATGGTTCGGTTCACCGAACCTATAAAACGCGCGGTTCTCGGTTTTTTCGGTTCGGTTTATCGGTTCGGTTTTTTTTGCACACCCCTAATATTTATCCATGCATGCCTTCCTCCTCATACCTCCTCAAGTCAAAAGGATGATGCAGCATACTTCTTTTATCAATTAGTATCAAATGGTGAGGCCTTCCTCTCATCGTCTGCACGATGCATGACATGATGAGTGGAGGTGGGTCCATTTTGGTTTTTTCTCCTCTTATTTTGCATTCCTTTTTATTTTTGTTTTCTATTTTCTTTTGATAATTATTGCAATAAATTGATACATATTTAGTTATTGTTATTTTAATTTTTTAAATATAAATTTTGAAAAATAAAAATAAATGAAAAAAATCTGAAAATTGTCAAAATGGCTAACTAAAATTGTAAATTTAGCCTAATAATTTGCAAATACATGTTGGATGATAAATGTTGTATCACTAATAAATAAGTTTGCGTTCGTAAATTTTTTATCAAAATTTTTGCCATGATATTTTAAGCAAAAACTAATAAATTTTTTCATTTAGCGTTAATGTCAAAATTCAACATTAAAAATAAAGTTACAAAATTAAAATTGATACAAATCATCCAACATTAAAAAAAAAAAAATGATGTGCTTAATTATTATTGTAAGATAAAACAAATTAATTAAGTGTATGTGTGGGGTAAGATAAAGTAGGAGAGAGAGGAAGATGATGAGTAATGATGAATGATGGATAAATGGTACTCCCTCCATCCCATCTTTTTCCTCCCATTTACCCAAAAAGGAAATACCATCTTTTTCCTCCCATTTGCAAACTTTCCTTTTTCATCCATTGTTTATTATTATTTTACCCACTTGCATCATCTTTCTCCCATTTTTTATTAATATTTATTCCACTTTTTCAACTTTTACAATTTTTTATTAATACTTTTTCCACTCAAAATACTTTATCAATTGTTTATTAATATTTCTTAATATTTGGTCCAAAATGAAATGGGAGGAAAAAGGTGGGATGGAGGGAGTAGTTTTTAGTTAAAAATGATGAGGTGAAATTTATTATAAAAAATTAAGATGATGAGGGATGATGAGGGATGGATAAAGATGGTCTAAGTGAAACAACTAATAGAGGCTCGGGGAGTCTTAACCGGGTATTAGATGTATTTATGCTTTCGTATTTAGATTTGATTGTTAACTAGTTTTAAGTCCCGTGATAATCACGGCAATGATCGAAAATTTGTGTTATCTTTCACTAATTTTAATTCCCTTGGAATACACAAAATTTGTGATCATGTAACCTCGCACATTTATGGACTATTTTTAAAAAAGTAAAAAAAAAAAAAAGATAGGATGTTGTCTCAGGTTATCTTGATGTGAGACTATTTTATAAGAGACAAATTGACTCATAAATCTACGTATATTCAGTTTATGCCCCAATAACACAAAATTTTGTGAGATGGTCTTACAATAAAATAATTGGGTTGCCACATCATTTAAAGTCGTTTTTGTATTTTTAATTTTTTTTCATTTTAAGTGATAATTGTAATGCTATATTATTATCGTTATCCTGTTAATAGTATATGATTCCCTTTTAGAACCTGTTCTTTCCAGCTTATTTTCAGATGATTTCAGTTCAACTCACTTCAAATAGTTCAATTCAGTTCAGTTTAAATCAATTCAGTTCAGTTCAAATCAATACGGCTCCATTCAATTTAGCTCAGCTATAGTAAATTCGTCCCGCATTAATAATAATAATAATAATAATAATAATAATAATAATAATAATAATAATAATAATAATAACAGTAACAGTAGTAGCAGGAGGAGCATGAGGAGCAGTTGGAGGAGGAGGAGGAGGAGGAACAGTAGCAGCAGCAGGAGGAGCAGCAGGAGGAGCAGCAGTGGTAGTAGTTGTAGAATAATAATAATAATAATAATAATAACTATAATAGTGAAACAACAATAATAATAATATTTAGTTCAATTTAATTGAACTTTATTCATATCAGTTCATTTCAGCCCCATTTAGTTCATTTCTGCTCAACTCGATTTAGTTAGGTTCTCGGCTTCGTTTGATTCAGTTTAGTTAAGTTAAGTTAAGTTTAGCTCGATTCAATTCAGTTATATTCAGTTCTAAAAAGCAAGAAATAACATGTCGATTTAGTTCAGTTCTCAACTCCTTTCGGTTCCATTTAGTTAAGTTAAGTTAAGTTTAGTTCGATTCAGTTCAGTTATATTCAGTTCTAAAAAGCAAGAAAGAACATGTCCTTATTGGTAATTGAAGCAATTTTTTTAATAACGAAGTTAAAGATTATCGTTTAGGTAGCTGAAATGAACTAAAATTTGCTAGACACGAAATTCGACTTTAGGCCCAGTTTTATTTCTCACAATACTATGTCACACTCTAGAAATTATGTTACTAATGAGGGAAATTAACTGAAATTTGCTTATTTCTATTATTATTTATTGGCAGGAACATTATCGTTTAAGTTTTGATAATTTGTCCACAATTTTTTTTTTCAAATACTATAACTAAGTGAGTATATAGTTTGATGATGCAAAATACAAAAAAAATCCTTTTATATTCCATCATTCATTTAAAAAGTTTTACATAAGTTTTCATTAATTAACTTAACATTAATTGATTGCTCTAAGTGTTTGACAAATGGCTTCATGTTTTGTAAAAAATGATGAGTTGTCAACATTAGAAGCAAAGCTTAGAAAACCAATACAAAAGATTGTGTTTTTATATGTATTAGATTAAAATGTTAATTAAAATCTAATTGTTTCTTCAAAAAAAAAAAAAAAACTAATTGTCGGTATAAATGAGATACGAGTACGTTATTAACCACATTTGTCCAAATTGATACTTCAATTTTTAAACTAGTACGGAGTAACATTTTTACGGTTAAATTTTAAGTTTAAGAAATCAAACCACAAAAACGACAATTATGAACGCTTTTACTCCGTATTATATAAATCCGTCTTCTATAATAAAAGATGGTACGGAGTATTTTATTAGTCAACTTCGATGTTGACTTTGCGTAATGCCTCTTAGCTGGGTAGAGGAGCCTACTTATGTTAGCCCAATTAGCAATTTCGGAGAACCTCAATGATTTTATAGTAAATCTTTATGGTAATCTCACCTAGGTTTCTAAAAAAAAAATAATAATAATAAAAAATAAAAAATTTAAAAAGTTTAAAAAAATATCAAAAAAATAAAAATAAATAAATAAATTGTGGGTGACTAAACTTGGTTAGAACAAGGGGCATACATATTACCCGAGTTGAGATTCTCTGTCCCATTTTGTGTTCCATCTTGTGTCCCACTACCTTCTCCTTTCGACACATCAGCAATTAATCATCAATCATTAATATTTTAATCATTATTTTTATTAGTGTCAAAAGATTATTACCCGTATTATTATGTATACATATCTACTCCATATAATAAACGAAGACCAATAATCTTAACTATAATTAATTTATAATTTTATATGTATGTATTTAATTGTGTTCTCTGATAGTTTAATTTATTACTAAGGTGTCAACAAATTCATAACTCTATAGATTATTTCCATGTATTTAGTAGACATTTAACTATGCTGAATATTAATTATAAAATCATATTTTACTTATTTAATTTTAGCATTATTAGTTTTAAAGCTTTATTACAATATACGGAGTAAGTAATTTTTAATTAATTGTATATTTTTTAAATGATAAATAACATAGTGGTTAAGACAAATGTATTCTGGGCAATAGGTTTCAGCCTTTTAGGTTCAAATCTAACTATTAAACTATTTAAATACAGAGTATTCTATGAGTACAAAAATGCTATAGAGTATTAATCTTTACATAGTGTTAGTATGTCCATAGAGTACGGAGTATTATATTTCATGAAATAATTGTACATTCTATGTCTCAGTCTAATAGGAATATGAAGAGTGTATTGAATAATGTAGTGATAATGGCTAGTAATAAGTATTAGTATTAATGTGAGATTCTTAGTTATCTCCATAATTATAAACCTACTTTGTATATATATATCATCTCATTTGCAGATCAAATGAATAATAATACAACAATATTATCAATGAAATTATATTCCTCAAATCTTATCATGGTATCAGAGCCATTTGGCTCCTGAATACCGACCACACAAATTTTCCGCTGCCTTGCCGGTGGGTTGACGTCAATACCCACCGGCGGGATTTCAACCAAGAATATTTAAAAAAAAAAAAAAAGAAAGAAAGAAAAATGTTGTTGAAATCTCGTACCACTGATTTCTAATATCTCATCCAGCAATTGCAATGATTCAGTTTTACCTCATAAGTACCAATGTTCAATTCATCAGCAAGCTCCGTAAAGTTTTCATATTGGCAGTTGTTGGGGTGACTTCTCCCGGGTCCCACGTCAGCAGGCCGGTAGGATTATAGACCGGAGGATGGTCCCACACTCATTGAACCATCTGTACCTCCCGGGTCGGGTCAATGATGGCCGGGAGGATTATTGACCGGACCATCCTATATACCAAAGAACCCAATGATCCACCCGGGTCCGGGCATGTATGGCCCACCCAGGGCCGTACTGTACGGAGCGGGGCACAAGAGGACAAATCTGAAATAGGTATAAAAGGTAACTAAAACCCTAAAAATGATAAAGTTTTTCATACACAAAAAATACACTACAACAAAGGTTTTTCTCTCTCTTTTCTCTCTCTAGATTTATTTGCCTATATAGCTGACTTGAGCGTCGGAGGGCCACCACCCGGAAGGCCCCGGGGCTAGGTTTGTTGCTTTATTTCAGGACGAGAGGAAGGGAGAAGAGGACCGCGAGCTAAGGACCATTCAAGGCCTTAGTTTACTTAGTCTATAATCGATACTCAACTTGTAATCATTTGTATTTAGTTTTGGTATTTAGTTCCTAACTTTATACAGAAACAATTGGCCGTCTGTGGGGATAATTTCACAAAAATCTTACAAAAGCCATGTCAAACCCTACACAAGAGCGAGAAAGGCAGTGGAAGAAGCGGCTCCCAGGGAGGAGGTGTGGCGGCATTCCCACAGGCCGAGGCAGAACGCCCTTGACTCCAGAGGAGAAAAAGATGATGAGTGCTGTTTTGGTAAAAACTTCACAAGATAGAAAAAATAGAGAAAAATGGATCAACTAGTACTATTTGCGGAACAGAACAGAATTGATCAGAACTGAGCTATATGGGACAGAACTAAGGACACAGGGATTTGATGACGCAGAAGCCCCGAGAAGAAGATGGGGAAAACTGCGGGCTACCAAGCCAGGAGTACTTTTATTAATATCAGAGTTGGGGGTTACAGAGTACAACTGTGTAAGTGACCACTTCTGTAGTTACTTGTACAGAACTGACTGTAAATTACCGTAGTATGTTGTAGTGTATTTTCTAGTGCTTAAGTATGCTAATGAGAGTAAAAAGATCCATGAAAATGTACAAATGAGCCTCTATATATAGGCAAAGCTAGCTGCAAAATTAGTTCCTATTTTCTAGGCACGTTCTCCATGATCTCCACTACCTTTGGCGGTTAAATAACTTCCATTGACTCCACTTCTGCTCAGCTGTAACTTCTTCCATTATCCCATGACTTTTGTAACCGTCATAGTTGACCTTTACGACCATAACTGCCATGCCTCTTCTGATCTGTTCTGGGTTATATCTGCTGTTGCTCTTTTATCCTGCTCTGTACCATATTTATGTCGTCTGTCCAGAACTGCCAGTTCTGGGTGGTGTAAAATCTGGTCATAACAAATGCCCCTTGTTTTCTCAAGTGCAGCGTTCAAAGAATCTTGAGGAAACAATCCTGTCTAAATACTTCTATACAGAACAGACTAGAAGCAGAAACAACGGCTATAAATTGAATAACAACTATGTACTTACCCAGGACTTGCGCACAATATTCAAAGAGATAATGAGGGAATCGAAGTAGTTGAGAATTTAAACCCGATTTGACATCTGAATAGTAGCAACGGCTAGTGCAGGGTGTTTTGAATTTTACCAGCGGTAAAGTCCTAATCCCACTTGAACTCTTTTAACCTCAGTATAAATAGGAGCCTTGATAAATTTTCGAGAAAACTCACCTTGCCAACTTTATCTTTTACCTTCTCTTGTTCATCATCTTCTTCCTTTGTCATCTTTTTCGATCATCAATTCAAATCAAACCAAAATCATCTCGAAAATCATGGTGAACAAGACAACGATCTTGAAATCATCGAGATTAATGAAATCTTGTATGGGGATCACAAATTCATCAAAGGCGACTCTTTTGATGTGAAACCAAAAATGACCTTTCTCAAACAATCATTAAACACCTGAAAGATCACCAAATCGTGGCCTGAATCTGTTTGAAATTTTCGTTCCCGAGACGATTATGTTCTGACTTCTTGGACTGTCTGGATGGGTCTGCATCTATGAGTTCCCTTTCGTACAGGTCCGAGGATCCCTGTAATTCTTGGATTAGTGGGGTGCTTTCCTCTATGAAGCTTGCCCTTGCCAAATCATGCCAAGCATGTGGAAGATTATCTGTCTGGTTGATAAACTCGCACAAAGTTGATTACAATTGACAGTGCAAGATGCGAAAAACGTTTGTCTGTAAGGACCCAGGGCCGTGGAAGATTCATCTTGAGAATCGGGAAGGGCGAGCAATCTTGTGGAGCATCCACGATCTGGGGATGATAAAGACTGGAAGACAGGCTTCCTTTTCTGGCGATACTGCGGGGAATAGCGGTGTTTGGACTACCCTATTGGTGAAAGAGGTTAGTCACCGACTCAGATCTGTTATTTCTAGCTTTTCTATTCTGGGTAGGTCTGAAGGTTTCTTATGTTACTGTGTTCCCAGCGGATTCTTGGCGACTGTGCGGCGAGGATTCTAAGGCTAGGATTGCTGCGTTCATGGCCTTGCCTCTTGGGGAAGGACTTGGTGCGAGGGGGATAACAGGCGTGTTTTCCTACTTTACGTGAGGCCACCGCGGTGTAAAGGTTCACGTGCACATGGTTTACGCCATCAAGGGTAAGTTTCTCTCTTTGTTTCAAGATTGGTCAAGTCTGGTCTGGATCGGTGATTCTAAATCAAGTGTGGTCTTATCTTTAGGTGAAACCTCAGGCCACATACTAGAAGCGGTGAATCCTACTCTTCCGCAAGAGAAGATGGATGCTATCTTGGTGAGGGGTCAGATGTGAAGCCACTGTTTGTTCCTCTTGGTATTCCTACTCCAGGGTTCAAGGCGTTGAAAGTTGAAGAACCTAAGGTGAAGGTTCGAGGTTGAGCAGGAGAAGAGTACACCAGACAAGAAAACAAAGAAGAGGAAGATAGAAGAAATTGAAGGTTTGTCATTACCGGGAACATCTTCGTCCCGACGCCATCAACAGGCGTGGAGAACATTATCCAACAAGCGGCTAAAAGGTTCGACCCAGATCATTGGGATCGATACTACAGAATCTGGCGTTGAGCCACTCACTCTGCCTTTCGGTATTAGTCTGACTTACTCCTAGTACAAATGCTCATGATAATTCTACCACTATTGTACCTTACACCATAAAATTCGCAGACTCTTGAGTGTATAGCAAGTTTGGGGCACATTTTATCCATACGGGAACCGTGTGATTGGCTGGAGGACAAGCTTGCTCTGAAAGAGCAGGCTTATGCGAACTTCGGAGAAGGCTTTGGACAACATGAAGGAGGTGGCCGAAAAAGCCAAAGCTGCTGCCGCCAAATCGAGGAGAGCCTGGCCTCATTGAGGTCGAGCGAGGTCTCGGCGCGTGTTCGGGAGCTTGAAAGCCAAGTCCGAACCAAGAGGCGATCGGCGCTGTTTTACACAGCGGACCAGAATTCAAATGATGCGTGCTCCAGTCGGCGTAGTGAGTGGGACTTAGATCTTCTTGTGGAGAAATTCAAATGACTCTTCCCGGGTGTGCGGTTCGAGGAGAGGAAAGTCTTTGGCGATCGGGAAGAACCCTCTGCGTCTGGTGATGGTGGTCTTTGGCGAAGATGCCCAAGCCGATGACAACCCTTACGAAGAAGAAGAAGAGTGAAAAACAATTACTTACGTGAACATTTTGTGTAAATTCAAACAATTTGCTATACGTGGTCCGGCCTGGACTTGTATGTCCAGGTCTGTAGTGTCTGTGAACTTACATGCATTGCTCTTTGTGAAACTTTTGTTTGGTCTGCAGAGCATGACATTTTCTAGTCTGCCTGACGGACTCGGTTGCTTAGTATTTAGTCGACCTTGGTGGTCCAAGGACTTAACTACTATCGCTCGTTGCTTCTATTGCCGCTTTATTGTTACGTGAATGTACTAACCTCGCAGTGTACACGGACTTACGTATGCATGATCATGGCTCACCTTAAGGGATATTATAGGACTCTCTTAACGGCGGTCAAGCCCTGGTCCGTCAATCCGAGGACGCATCCTCACAGCAGGATCGGCCGCTCTGCAGGGCCGCACTGTGGACTGGAGGAAAATCTCCACTGCAGATTTGGTTGCTCAAGGTGAGGACTAAGCTCAAATCTGGAAGACAAGTTCCTTAGAAGCTGGGGACCAAGCCTTAATCGGAGGTTTCACTCCTAAGTAGAACTGGAGGATGAACTCCTAAACAAGTCTGGAGGATAAACTCCTTTATTTGTAATATGTAGCGTCTTATATTTACTTTGTTTTTATTTGTGGTAGAAAATATTTACTTGAACCAAAGATGTAATCTGCAAAACTTAGAAATAAAGTTAAACTACACCATTGGAGTTCAATGGTTTTATTGAATGGAATTTGCAATATTTACAAAAAACAATTAAAGAGTGCAGAATTGAAATTACAGAATTGAAAGTACAGAATTGAAAATACAGTATTAACAAAGATAGAGTTTGAGGTTGGTTGCATTCCATGCTCTAGGAATTAACTCTCCCTCGAGTTGCCAATCTATAAGCTCCTTGGCCCACAATGAATCAATCTGTATGGTCCTTCCCAGGTGGGCCAGCTTCCTGAGACTTCTCTTTTGTATTCTCGAATACCTTCCTCGAGAACCAAATCTCCTTCTCACAGAATACTCTGGCCTTGACATGCTTGTTGAAAGTCTGGCCACATTTTCTTTGGTAAGTCGCTAATCTTATCTTGGCTGCATCCTCGGTTCTTACGCAAAATCAAGACTGGAAGACAACAAATGCAGGTTAGTTTCTAAACTGTTGAGACCATACCTCATTGTTGGAGCAGACACTTCCTGTTTGGAATCACCGCTTCACAACCATACACCAAAGAGAATGGAGTACATCTGTGGGAATTCTTTGGTGTAGTTATCGACCACGTAACTAATGGTAACTCTTACGCCCATCTCCTCGTCGTTCCTTGACTTCTTTTTCGGGTTTTTGATGATGATCTTGTTGCTAGATTCTCGCGACCATTACACTGGGGATATCTCGGTGCAGTAAGCGGTTCAATATTCAGGTTGCACAGAACCGCTAGTCTTGTTTCCTCTGAATCGTGTACCATTGTCACACACAATCGGCTTGGAATTCCAAATCGCAAATGATGTTCCTCTTGATAAACGAGATAACTTCTTTTTCGTTACACTTACGAATGCTTGACCTCTATCCACTAAAAGTAATCTGTCATTGCCAACATAAACACCCTACGTCACGGAGCCATTGGGAGCTTTCAACTATGTCCATGCCCCACTTCATGAAAGGCCATGGTGCGTAAATAGGATGCGAGAACCTCGGTGGTGGTGGATCATTGGAGAATGCTTTTGACATGCTTCACATTTGCTTGCGTACTCCACGACCTCTTTCCTCATAGTTGGCGAAGTAACCAAATCTCGTAGAGCTCACTGGCTAGACTTCTCCCAAAGACTGTGGTTGCCACAATCTCCTTCATGTAATTCTTCCGAGCAGCTTCGGCTTGGTGGTTCCAAGCAACGCAAATATGGACTCGACATGGATTTCTTATCTGAAGATCATTAATCAAGACATACCTCGAGGCTTTAAGCCGAAAAGCTCGCCTCAAGTGCATGGGGGTAAAACACCATCTCTAAGAAAAGCATAAAAAGGTGCGATCAAGAGACAAGAGTGGGGGTAGACGAGGTTGAAACAGGATCGGACTTCTCTATAGAAGGTCCGAGGAGGTGTCTTATGGGAATCTGTCCAGGTCTGCAGAGTTTGAAGCTAGAGCCAAGACTAGCTAGAGAGTCCGCACTGTGAGTTCTGGTCTCTGGGGATCCGATCAATCCTAAACCGGTCAAACTTCAAAACCAAGGACCTAACCTTCTACAGGTATAGAACATCTTAGTAATCTTTGGCGTCAAGAAAAAGAACCATTAACTGATTAACAATAAGTAAAGAGTCGCTTTTACCTCCAAATTCTTGACACCAAGACCAATACAGACCATCAAACCTCGCGATTAAAGCTTCATATTCCGCCTCATTGTTGGTGGTACGAAATTCTGGCCGACGGCTGGGCTAGTATGTCCCCTTGTGGCGATTTCAGGACAATGCCCAGACCAGAACCTCGACATTGGCCGCTCCATCGATACAAAGACCCAAGTCTCTCCTTTTCTCGCCTGTGTAAGCTTGACACCTCCATAGCGCTACTCTCTTCCAGGTGGATCAAATCGACCACAAAATCGCCAAGGCTTGTGACTTTATCGGCTGCTACGGGTTCATAATCGATGTCATATGTACCGAAATGCTGCACCACTTAGCCATTCTCCCGCATAGTTCAGGCTTTCTCAAGACCGACTTAATCGAAGGTTAGTTCTAACACGGATATGATGACTCTCAAAATAAGGTCGAAGCTTAGTAGTTGACATTATTAAAGCGAGAACATACCTTTCGAGAAGAGAATACCTGGTTTCGGCATCTAACAAGCTCTTACTCACATAATAAATGGACGCGAAACCATCTTCTTCCCTGACCGTAAGCTGCGCTTCAATGCTCCGTGAATCGAGTAGGTACAGACTTAACGGTTCTCCCTCTTCTGGTCTGGACAGCAGCGGTGGAGTTGACGGGTAACTCTTGAGATCCTGGAATGCTTCCTCGTGCTTCTCACCCATTGGAACTCTTTGTCCTTCTTCAACATGTCATAGAAGGGCTTGCATCTTTCTGAGGATCCGGAAATAAACCTGCTCAGAGCTGACTACTCTCCTGTCAACTTCTGGATATCTTTCACAGATCCGGGGGTTCCAGATCTAGGATTGCTTTTATCCTGCTCGGACTTGCTTCAATGCCTCTTCTAGTCACCAAGTAGCCTAGAACTTCCCGAAAGACACTCCAAAATTACACTTTGTAGGATTGACTTCATATTGAACTTGTCCGTAATTGCAAACGCTTGCTCTAGGTGCTTCACATGATCTTTGGCATCTTTAGACTTTACCACCATATCATCGATATAAACCTCCATTGTGTCCCCAATTAGATCTTTGAACATCATGTTGACCCGACCTTTGGTAGGTGGCACCAAAGATTTCCGAGTCCAAAGGGCATGGCGGTGTAGCAATAGATACCACGATGCCTGTCATGAATGACGCTCCTTCCTGGTCCGGAGGGTACATCTTGATCCGGTTAAAACCACTTGAGGCGTCCATGAAAGTCGAACTTCATGGCGGCAGCCTTGTCCACCATGGCATCAATGTGAGGAAGAGGAAAGGATCCTTGGGACATGCCTTGTTCAGATCTGTGTAGTCTACACGGACTCTCCACTTTCCATTCTTCTTCGCACAACAACCACATTAGCTAACCGGCCAGGATACATTACCTCTCTTACCATGTTCATGTCTAGCAACTTCGGACTTCCTCATCGATGATAACATTTCTCTCTGGCGCAAACTTCCTGCGTTTCGGTGCACCGGTGCATCGAGGATCAACGTTGAGCTTGTGCGTGATAATGTCGGGGTGATTCAGTCATGTCAAAGTGGCTCCATGCAAAACTTGATTTCTTAGACTTCAGAAACCGATCGATCAGATTCGACATCGATGGTACATCACCGCCTACTAGCACTTTCTTTTCTGGGCAGCTCTGGTCTACACTGATCTGGTCCATTTCCAATCGACTTTTCTGGTTCCACTAATGACTTGACTGGTTTCGTAATTGCTATGCGAGAGATTTGTTGGTATTTGGGGGCTTCAAGGTCGCTCAGAGCACTCCGCGCGATCGCCTTTCTCCCTTGATCACCGTAACTCCCCATTGAGTTGGGACCTTCACACATTGATGGTAAGTAGACGCCACACCTTGAGATTGTGGATCCAAGGCCCGCTTAACAAAACATTATACGAAGTCATAGAATCAATAACATTAAACTTCTCAAAAGAAGAAACTCCTGGGCATAGGTTGGAAGTGAGATCTCTCCCAAGGTGTGCTTGGTCTACGCATCAATCCTACCGTAACATTAGAGTTCTTGGTCACTTGTCCTGGCCTATACCCATCTCCTTCAATGCGCCCAAAGATGATCGAGGTTCACAGAATCGCCCCCATCAATCGTAACTCGGCGCACAAGGGTGCTTCCAATCTGCAACTTGATCACTAGACTGTCATGGTGCAGTACTGGGATGCCATCGTAATCTTCATGATCAAAGGGGACAACTTCCCAATTCTTCTCTACTCGTTGGAGGTTGCATCTTTCTTGCTTTGCTATCCTCTTGGTCAGAATAAGTCAAACCACGTATATCGTAACCACCATTAATAAATTTTACCTCGTGTGTGTAGGGTGGAGGATTTGGCGCTTTTCGACTCTTGTCCCCTGGAGTCCTGGGATCTGGCGCTTTCAGTCCTGGGCTGGTTCCTCTGGACTGGTCCGATGATATCCTTCAGACGTCCAGTTCTCGAGCTGGTAGGATATCTCCTTCTTGAAGGCATAGCAGTCTTGTCTTTGTGGCCGATGTCTCCATGGTATTCACAATACTTGTTTGGATTCTGTTTGGGTTTGGATTGTCATTCCTCTTGGGCCATCTTGCGGCATTCCCAAAGCTCTCCAACTTTGCTATCAATCGTGGAACCTCTACACCGAGGCTGCCGATATCAAGGGAGTCATCGAGTTGACTGTCTCGTAATCGACAAAGATGCACTTGTGTTCTGGGTGGCTCGCGTATGGTGCTGGCCTGCTCTGGGTGCGTCCACTATCGACTTCCTGTTCACCTTCTCGTACCCAGAACTATCCCGCCATCGAAAGCATCTTCTTCAAGTCTAATCTGGGCCAAGGTCTTTGCCTGCACATCTTCAAAAGTAACACAAGGATACTTGGTTAGTTCACGATAAAGCTCGTAATTGACCACCAAACCTTGCCTATAAGCCTGGATAGCGATTTGCAACGTCACAGCTTGGGGATAGAGATCTTCTCCTTGTTGAATCTCGGAGATAATCTCGTGAGAGACTCATCTTTCTTACATACAATTGCATGTGTCACTTGTTTGCTTCTCTAACTTCTGCCGCTAGCAACCGGGCAACAAAGACATTCACAAGATTAGCAAACGATTTAATAGTACCATTAGGAATATTGACAAACCATTGCAGAGCCGGTCCACCAGAGTAGAACCAAAGCCCTTGCACATGCAAAGCTTCTGTACTCCTTTGGGGACTGGACCGTGTACATCCTTTGCTTGTCTTTGGGCAACATGGTCCTGTGGATCTCCTGTACCATCATACAGTTTCATCCCTGGAACACCGAACTTCTTTGGGATGTCTGCATAGTTATGGCCTCATTGAATGGTGAATGCATAACACTCTTGGGAAGCCTCCTCAATTGGTCTTTGGAACTCCTGGAATCTTTGCAACCTTGTCATGTAACTTCCGGAGTTCTTGCATCATCATGAGGGTAAAGTTGAACTTCTTCTTGCCCTTCCTCTTGTCGGCATTCTCGGATGATTCTTCCTCATCTTCACCACCCAGGAGTTGGTCTTCGAGATCCTCATCTTCATCCAGCATTAGAGAAGTCTATTCTCTTGATTATAGAACTCAAAGATGCCCTGTGTCCGATCTTTGATGTCTTGCTTAGCAGAATCCAACTTAGTCTTGAGCACTCTGTTTCCTTGAGCCTTGCATTCTCTTCCGAGATTTGTCAATCTTAGATTGCGCATCTCAGTAACTCCTTGGACAATTCCTCCAAAGTTCTATCACCATTTTGAGTATAGAAAGGGTGATTTTTGTGAGATTTTTGTGAGAAAAGTTACGCAAATTAATAAACTAGTTGCCCCACGGTGGCGCCAATTTGTTTTGGTAAAAACTTCACAAGATAGAAAAATAGAGAAAAATGGATCAACTAGTACTATTTGCGGAACAGAACAGAATTGATCAGAACTGAGCTATATGGGACAGAACTAAGGACACAGGGATTTGATGACGCAGAAGCCCAGAAGAAGATGGGGAAAAGCTGCGGGCTACCAAGCCAGGAGTACTTTTATTAATATCAGAGTTGGGGTTACAGAGTACAACTGTGTAAGTGACCACTTCTGTAGTTACTTGTACAGAACTGACTGTAAATTACCGTAGTATGTTGTAGTGTATTTTCTAGTGCTTAAGTATGCTAATGAGAGTAAAAAGATCCATGAAAATGTACAAATGAGCCTCTATATATAGGCAAAGCTAGCTGCAAAATTAGTTCCTATTTTCTAGGGCACGTTCTCCATGATCTCCACTACCTTTGGCGGTTAAATAACTTCCATTGACTCCACTTCTGCTCAGCTGTAACTTCTTCCATTATCCCATGACTTTTGTAACCGTCATAGTTGACCTTTCTGACCATAACTGCCATGCCTCTTCTGATCTGTTCTGGGTTATAACTGCTGTTGCTCTTTTATCCTGCTCTGTACCATATTTATGTCGTCTGTCCAGAACTGCCAGTTCTGGGTGGTGTAAAATCTGGTCATAACAAGTGCCTACCTTGAAAAACTGAGGAAGGCACCACCTACCGGTACCCTCCCGCCCGAGTCAAGTCAAAAGAAGTCCCCATCAAGAAAAGATCCCATCCCATCCGTGACACCTAAGAAGCTCTTTCATGAGGACAATGAGACGTCAAGCGACGATAGTACGTGGCAAGAATCGGAACATTCTCACTCAGCGTCGGTCACCACCACCCTCGCCCAGAAGTGTCCAAGCCTGAGGTTCTACGCACCGAGAGGCCCAAGCGCAACAAACGCAAGGGAAACACAACACGAGGAAAAGTCACAGTAAAATCGCCTTTGGCTTCTTGGTCTTTGGAATACCTCTTCCTCCCAAGATGAAAATTCCAACGATACAATATGACTAAAAAGCGGACCGGAGGAACATTTGGCGGCCTATGAGAGCCACATGATGATGATGTACGACTCTACGGACCACGTTTGGTGCAAAGTCTTTTCCTACGACTCGACGGCTCAGACAAACCTGGTTCCGTAACCTCCCAACTGGCTCCATCTACGGATATGAGGACATGTGCCGGGTGTTCCGCCAGCAATACGCGGGGAACAAAAGGAGAGAAAAGGTGGCTACGGAGCTCCTGAACGTGGTGCAGGGGAAGAGTGAAGGGCTGAAAGAGTATATGACCCGGTTTGACAGAGAATCGCAGCAAATCAGAGATCTGGACTCCAAGATAGGGGTCCATGCCTTGACGGTGGGACTGAAAGAGGGAGAGCTGAAAAGTCTCCTGATCAGAAACCCAGCCAAACCCGGCTGATCACGGCCATGAGATGGCTGAAGGCTTTGTGCGAGAGGAGCAATTCCATAAAACATTCAGTAAGAGAAATGACAAGAAGGAGGACCAGGGCGGTGCCCAACAAGAATGGAAGGGACCGTCCCGGAGGCACAACAACAACAACAACAACACCCGCAGCAATTTCAACCGCAGCAGCAGTAATAACAATCACAACGATCGCCGGGATAACCGGGACGGCCGAGGCCAGCAGGGAAACAACCAACAGTTCCAGCAATGGACTCACTACACACCACTCATCAGGTCCCAGGCAGAAATTTTCGAGATGACCAAAAACGAAATCAAGTGGGCCGCCCCTCGACCGCAGAAACACCCAGGGAATGACAAGTCGGTTTTCTGCGAATACCACCAAGCAGCCGGCCATGCAACGGAACACTGTGTATCCCTGAAGCACGAGGTCGAGAGGCTAGTACAACAGGGCACCTTGCGGCGCTTTGTTAAGGACAAGCGAGACAGAGATGGTGGCGAAGGTAGTGGTGATCCGGGTCCGACGGGTCCGAAAAAGAACAAGCAAAGAATAGGCGAAATCCATATGATCGCCGGGACGGAAGAGTCAGTCTTGTCCGGGAGGAAAAGAAAGGCGGAGAAACGTGAGCAGTCTAGGATGGGCATATATTCAACCGAGAGGATGGCACCAAAACCTCCCATCCCAGATTTGACCATTAGCCAGGAAGACTATCAGCGGGTCTCTTACCCACACAGCGACCCGTTGGTGATCTCCATGGATATCGGACCCCATCTGGTCCACAGGTGCATGATAGATACCGGAGCTTGCACCAACCTCCTGTACCGGGAGACATTCGAAAAGTTAGGCCTGAAGAAGGAACAACTGACGCCATACATAGGCTCGCTGTATGGCTTCGCCGGAGCCGGCATCAAACCAATGGGGACGATAACCTTGCCGGTCACGATAGGGGAGGAGGACATGGCCCGGAGCGTAGACGCAAGCTTCGTGGTCGTTGACGCCCCGTCGGCGTACAACGCCCTCATCGGCCGGGTCACTCTGGACCACATTCATGCTGTTGTGTCAATACGTGCGCTGGCTATGGTTTATGTCACGGACAATTGGACCGAGGGGAAAGTTTATGGCGATCAGAAGGCCGGAAGATCCTGCAATTCCCTATCAACCCGGGGAACAAAGCAGAAGACAGTGGCAGAGGTGAAGCTCCCGGAACAAAAAGAGAAGCAGGGTCTGGAAGTGACTCCAGGACCGGAAAGTGAGACAACAGAAATTGAGCTATCACCAGGAAGAAGTGTAATCATCTGGCGGGTTAGACCCCGCTTCCAAGATACCGATTAGTATCTTGGAAGAGAATAAGGACGTGTTTGCCTACTCAGCGGCGGAGATGCCGGGGATCAGCCCGGAAGTAATTGTACACCAGCTGAACGTTAACCCCAGCTACAAACCAATCAAGCAGAGGCTGCGGCCCATGAGCGCGGAAAAAGACGCGGCCATTCTCGAGGAAATAAACAAGTTGTTGGAGGCAGGTTTCATTGAGCGGTGTGACTATCCCGAGTGGTTGGCTAACGTGGTAATGGTGAAAAAAGCGTCCGGGGCGTGGAGAATGTGCGTTGATTTTACAAATCTAAACAAGGCGTGCCCCAAAGACTGCTATCCGTTGCCAAGGATTGATCAGCTGGTAGACTCCACTAGCGGCCACTCAACTTTGAGTTTCCTGGATGCCTTCTCGGGATACCACCAAGTCTATCTGTCAGAGGAGGACAGGCCCCGGTGCGCCTTCATCACGGGACACGGGGTCTACATGTACAAGATGATGCCGTTCGGACTCAAGAACGCCGGGGCCACGTATCAATGGTGGTGGATGCCGTGTTCGCAAAGCAGAAGGGGAGAAACATGGAGGTATATGTGGACGATGCAATTGTGAAAAGTAAGTCCGATGAGCAACACCTGGAAGACTTGAGAGAAACGTTCGCCTCGCTCAGAGAATACCAAATGAAATTGAATCCGAAGAAGTGTACCTTTGGAGTCCGGTCAGGAAAGTTTCTGGGGTACTTGGTCAGCTCAAGAGGGATTGACGCCAACCCCGAGAAAGTCAAGGCCATATTAGACCTGCCGGCACCGAAGACAATTAAAGATATTCAAATTCTTACCGGGAGGATGGCAGCACTATCCAGGTTCATCTCCCGGTCCGCTGACAAGTCCACACCGTTCTTCCAGGTCCTGAAAGGAAACAAGAGGTTTGTATGGGGGAAGGAGCAGAACGAGGCTTTTGAGCAGCTAAAGAGACATCTTACAACATTGCCTACTTTGGCAAGACCGGTCACAGGCGAAACTTTAATCTTGTATATCGCCGTGACCGCGAGCGCAATATCAGCAGTCATCCTACGAGAAGAAGAAAAACAACAACAACCAATCTACTTCGTGAGTCATGCACTGGGACAGTCAGAAAGAAACTACCCGATCATCGAAAAAGCCGCGTACGCTGTTGTTATAGCGGCCCGGAAACTGAGACCATACTTTGATGCCCACCCGGTGGAGGTGCGCACAGATCAGCCCCTGGAGAAAGCACTTGAAAAATTTGAAAAATCCGGCAGACTCCTCAAGTGGGCAATTGAGCTGTCGGGCTTCGGCATAACCTACGCCGGAAGAACAGCAATCAAGGCCCAGGCCCTGGCAGACTTCATTGCCGAGTGCACCCACCCGGCCAGGGAGGTTGCATCGAGAGGAGTGTGGCAGGTATATACGGATGGGTCAGCCACCATCCACGGCTCCGGGGCAGGGGTAGTCATCATCAGTCCCGAAGGACACGAATTTGAGCATGCCTTGAAGTTTGCCTTCCCGGCCACGAATAATGAGTCTGAATACGAGGCGGTGCTAGCAGGACTAGAGCTGGCGAAGGCCATGGGGGCAGAGGAAATTGAACTGAGAACGGACTCGCAGCTGGTGGCGAGCCAGCTTAAAGGAGAGTACGAAGCTCGGGAGGAGGGAATGACGCTGTACCTCCAAAAGACGAAAACCTTGACTTCCGAGTTAAAATCTTTTGAGGTCCATCACATTCCCAGGTCCGAAAACAACAAAGCGGACGCGCTCGCCAAGCTTGCCAGCGCAACAGCAGACAATAAATCGAAAACGGTCACGGTCGACATCCGCCGGCAAAAAGGAGTGTTGACAGTCAACGCAATCTCTGAAGACAACGGCTGGATGAGGCCAATACTGAAATACAAGTTGGAAGGAGAGATTCCGGAGGATAAAATCGAAGCTGCTAAACTAAAGAGGTTGGCCCCCTGGTTTGTCATTGTAGACGGAGAGCTTTATAAGCGATCATTCTCGGCCCGCTTACTAAAATGCGAGGGGGCACGGACGTCAATTCATTTTAAACGACATACACTCTGGGTCTGCGGTCATCATGTCACCGGACGACGCTTAGCCCACAAAGCCGAGTCGGCTACTTTGGCCCACCATGCCGAAAGACGCCAAGGAGTTGAGCAAGCTGCGTGCGAATGCCGATTTTCGCCGGATATCCACCGCTCGCTAGAGATCTCGCATCACCCGAGTCCCAGACCTTTCGACCAATGGGGGATGGACATCCTGGGACCGTTTGCAACGGCCACCGGGGGCAGGAAATACGTTGTAGCAGCCATCGACTACTTCACTAAGTGGATCGAAGCAGAAGCCATCCCCACCATTACTGAGCAGGCCGTGAGAAAGTTTATTTGGAGAAATGTAATCACAAGGTTTGGGGTGCCCAAGGTGGTGGTATTTGATCACGGGAAACAATTCGACAATGACAACATGCGGGACTGGCTGAAACGGAACGGGACAATTGTCGCATACTCGTCAGTTTGCCACCCCCAAAGCAATGGACAAGCCGAGGCCGCCAACAAACAAATGTTGAGCGGCATGAAAAAACGACTGGACGAACTCAAGGGGGCATGGGCCGATGAGTTGCCAAGCGTCCTTTGGTCAATCAGAACTACAGTCAAGGAATCCACCGGGCATACCCCATTCAACATGGTTTACGGGGCCGAGGCTTTACTGCCGATTGAAGCAATTCTTCCCAGCCCTCGAGCAAACTTACACGACCCCGCCAGCAATGAACAAGCGAGAAAGGAGTCGCTGGACCTGCTAGATGAGGTCCGGGACCAAGCAAGAGAAAATCTGGCGGTTTACCAGAACCGGATGAGGAGAATGTACAATCGAAGAGTGAAGCACAGGGAGTTTGAACTGGGAGACCTGGTGCTAAGACGAGCATCCGCTACCGGGAAAGGGAACATTCACGGGAAGTTGTCAGCCACCTGGGAGGGGCCCTATCTGATCACAGAGATAAAGCAGCCGGGAACCTTCATGCTGAGAGATATGAGCGGCTACGACCTCCCGTCCCACTGGAACTCGGATACGTTGAAGAAATACTACGTGTAAGCGTTGTACTCTTTTTCCTTACCCGTGGTTTTGTCCCACTAGGGTTTTCCACGGGAAGGTTTTAACGAGGCAACGTATAGACTTTTGTAACGCGAGTGATCAGGAATGTTGACACCGCAAGCTTTTGTAAGTTTTTGATAAGCTTTTAGTAGAATTTTTGCCCAGCATTTGTTTAGATTTGTATCACACAAAAGCTGGCCAGGGGGCAAGGAGGGGGGACTACCCCCGACCCCGGCTAATCACGATAGTCTGATTCAAAAATAGGAATTTTTGAAAATTTTTGCTAACACTTTCAGGAAAAGGAGGATAAACACCCAAAATCCCGCCTGGAACAGACCGGGGGCAAGAACATGCCCAGAGCAGCTAAAAAACATAGAAGACCGGAGAAGGGCAAGACCTCCTAAGGCAGCCCATGCCTACGTAAGGATGAACATCGCGCCTTGAGAGCCCAGGCCCGGGGCCTGGGCGGCTCGCGCCCTACGTATGGCCATTGCACAATGCTCATCCGGCGTCGTCGGGCCCGGGTGAGGGTGCCCTAAATGCAAAAGAGCCGGGATGTCTATGATGGCCCACGTGCACAGCCGCTCTCACCGCAGTTGATGTCACGATGTCGGCCTTGTAGCGGTGGCGGGCGGACCTCCCATTGCACAATGCTCATCCGGCGTCGTCGGGCCCGGATGAGGGTGCCTAAATGCAAAAGAGCCGGGATGTCTATGATGGCCCACGTGCCTAGGCTGCTCTCACCACAGTGTCTGATGCCGGCCTTGTAGCCGGTGGCGGCTGCGGACCTCCCATTGCACAATGCTCATCCGGCGTCGTCGGGCCCGGATGAGGGTGCCCAAAATGCAAAAGAGCCGGGATGTCTATGATGGCCCACGTGCCTAGGCTCTCACCGTGATGTCCGATGTCTACCTTGTAGCCGGTGGCGGCTGCGGACCTCCCACCAGAAATTCGGAAAGGCGAACGGGCACCCGGAAAAGGGGGCATGAACATAAGTGTATAAAAGTAAAAACACAACAGAGTAAGCCAAGTGTGGAAAACAAGCTAGGCATAAAGTTACCCGGCACGCGATACCGGGACATAGCATTCAAAGAAAGCCTAAAGTTTGGCTAAATATAAACGTGAAGGGAACTAAACAACATCACCCTGACCCGGAGGGAACGATACAGGTAAAAACGTAATAAGCTAAATATGAACGGGGCAACGAGGCGAAACCATATTCTCCGGTCCCGGATAAAAGCAAAACGAGTAAAAATACGATAAAATGAGCTAAGTATGAACAAGACAACATGGCGGAACGATGTCGCCCCGGGTAACGCGAACGCTGAAAGAAAAATAGACCAAGTATGGAGAAATCATCCGACCCCGGCAGAAATATTGCGGGAAAAGAAAAGCAAAATAGAATAGACTAAGTGTGGAGAAACAAGAAAAGCAAAACAGCATTGATAAAGGAGTGTATATTACAAGGTTATCACCCCCAGACCCACATGCCGGGTCGAGAGCAAATTGGAATAAAAGAAAAAGAAAAGACAGCAAGCTAAATGACCTACCAGAACCGGCAACCGTCCTCACCAAAAGGCCCGCCTACTGCAGACTGGTTTAAGTCTTATTAAAATCTAGAGTACAGACAAAATGTAGGCTAAGGGGGCAACCTGTCAGGTCATCCTGAGCAGGAAGATTCTAAGACAATACTCAATCCCTAGCAACCGGCAAGATCCCCACCCGCCTTCTTCCCGGCCGCTTCGCGGCCTTTCTTCAAGTTCAGCGAGACGGGCGAAATTGAAGTTAGGGTCGACCTTATCGATGAATCCTTCGCCTCGTTGGACCCGAAGTCAACTCCATCATAGAAGGAGTTGGCGCGAACTGTAGCCAGCTCAACCTGATGGGCAGCCTTCATCTTCTCCATCTCCAGCTGTAGGCGGGTCCGCTTTAGCTCGCCCCGCTTCTCGGCCTCGATCGCCTCCGCCGGCAAGCGGCAGATCCCGGGCCTGAAAGACCTCTGTATATTGGAGAGCCAGGCTCTCCTTCTCGCTGAAAGCTCCTCCGGTTGAGCTCCTTCTCCTTGACTTGCCAGGAGAGCTGCACCTCCGCTTTAAGAGCGGCGACCTCTTGCTCACGCCTTAACGCGTGTTTTCAGCGGATGACGCCTCCATCATTTCCTTGTTGGCCTCGGTGAAGCGCCGCCGTAGCGGTCAGCTCGGCCGGCGTCCATTGTGAACTTGCAAAAAGAGTCCACATTGCGGCGGATTTGCATGGCCAACTCCGCAGCCTGGATGGCAAGGCCCCCGGCAATAGGTGGGGTCTCTTCAACGAGACCCGCCGAGTGCCCCGCTTTACCAGGGATCGCTATGGAAACTTGACCTTGACCGCCATCCTTGGCCTTGGAAGAAGAGCCCTGGATGGAGAAAGATAGCAGGTTGTAAATGTCTTGCTCGCTGATAGGAAAAACTGAGGAGAGACCGTCCGAAGGGACGTCCAGGGGGCGCCCTTCAGATAGACTCCCCCACGAAAGCATGGAGCTAACCTTCTTTTGCTTCTTTTGCCTCTTGTGGGGCCGGGCGTCTTCCGAGTGAGGAGACTCGGACTCTACAACGATGGCATCAGGAGCCAAAGACGGTTGGCGGCCCCTGACCTCTCCCGGCGGGCTGGGGAGAGGGATCTCCTGCTCAACCCCAGTGCGTCCTCCCGGCGCAGACTGGACAACGTCATCTTCCGGCTGGGGGTGGGGGGATGAGACAGATACGGCTGGTTTTGCCCTCTGCTCAGCCTCCCTTTCCCTCTGTGATTTATAAGACACGCGTTTCCTTCCCATCGGCCTGTCCGGGATTTCACCCTGCATGCTTTTCACAAATTCCCTGAGCGTGGGCTTACGTCGCTTCAAGTCCACTAAGTCCGATCGGTGATCAACGCGATTCTTTTCGCTCAGACCAATGGACGCCAAATCCTCCGGGGTGAGATGACCCAAGGAACCTGCAAAAGACGAAGCAAGGTCAGAGCCGGAAGAATCAGAAAAGCTAAATAAGCACAAGTTAAAAATGATTAAGATGCTAAGATCCTGGCCGCCCGGCCCCTGCTTACCTGCTTCGAGGGCCGGGACTAGGCCAACCACGCTGAGGAATTTGTCCTCAGAGATCGTGTCCGCTGGAGGAAGCCAATTCTTGGGGAACCAATCCTTCCCCGCTTTATAAGCCTCGAAGTAGCGCACGGCTCTCCACTCTTCTTTGGTCAACGGAACATCCTTCGAGGGAAGAATGCTCCCCGGGACCCACTCTTTTCGGGTCTCCAAACGACCCCTCACGTCATTGTGAAAGCAGCGGGGGTGATTGAAAGGAACGGGAGATTTGAGGAAGATCCACCTCTCGTTCCACCCCTTCATCGAGTCGTTGACCGGGAAGTGAGTCAGATAGCCCGACTCCGTCACCAATGACCACCATCCCTTAGTCGCTGTTATGACCAGATTTTACACTACCCAGAATTGGCAGTTCTGGATAGACGTTGCGAATATGGTACAGAACAAGTCAGAAGAGGTATGGCAGTTATAGCCCAGAACAGGTCAGAAGAGGTATGGCAGTTATCGCCCAGAACAGGTCAGAAGAGGTATGGCAGTTATCGCCCAGAACAGGTCAGAAGAGGCATGGCAGTTGTGGTCAGCAGAGGTCAACTATAGCGGTTACAAAGATCATGGGATAATGGAAGATATCATAGCTGAGCAGAAGTGGAGTCAATGGAAGTTATTTAACTACCTAAGATCATGGGTAGTTATTGGCATGCAGTTCTGCAGATCTGAATAGAAGTCATAATGGGAAGTTACAAGTCATGCATAGTGGGTAGTTATCCAACTACCTAAGTTCATGAGATAGTGGCCCTAGATTTTAGGAGTTGTATTGTGAGCATTCTACCTATATATAGAGGCTCACTTAGTCATTTTGAGGGGGCTTTTTGATAAGTTTTCTCATAGGTTTTCCTTATGCTTTCACATAGAATTACACATAATCAATGTATTAGCATTATTCGCTAGCTCTTCCTACTTAAAAAATCATTCAATTGTAACCAAAAGCCTTGTAATCACCATGAGATTAATAAAAGAAGTCCCGGCTTGGTAGCCCGCAGCTTTCCCCATCTTCTTCTCGGGTTTCGCCATCAATCTCGTTGTCCCATCAATTCTGCTCGGAGAAGGTTATGTTCTGCTCTATTTCATCAATCTTGTAGTCGTCAGTTCTGTTCGGAGAATATTCTGTTCTGTTCTGTTTCGCAAACAATACTAGTTGACCCATCTTAGCTCTTTTTCACCCTTGTAGAGTTTTTACCAAAACAAATTGGCGCCCACCGTGGGGCATCTAGTTTATTAGTTTGTGAAACTCTCTTCTCAAAAGTCCACAAAAAAAACACATTCTTGTCACGACCACATGGTTGACAAGATCCTTGAATAACCAACACAATAGTTGGAGGAATCTCACTCGAGGATTACCTCAATTCTACAAGAAAATACAAGACTCAAAGAGATTGAGTCAGTCTTGAATCGGAACAGAACTCCAGCGAGATTAGTGGTTACAACTCAAGAATCAGGCCAGAATTGTCCTTATCTTTCATCACAAAAAGAAAAGTTTTTTCCTATCATGATGGGGACAAAGTCTTTGAAGATCAGCCCAAAGAGGACTCTCCTAGGAACCAGAAGCTTCTCCTAAGAAAATGAAGGACCATCCCCTTCGACAATTTTGCGGCTTCGAAGGATGTTCCGAAAAAATTCAACGTTCCATCAATTGAAGTTGTGCTATAGTACAGAACATCCTCAAGACCACGTTGCGCAATACAAACAGAGGACGCTCACAGTTCTTATTCCCAAAAATTCGACGGAGACTTGCATGTGCAAAGGCTCCAGTTCTATAATGTCAGTCCTGAGCATTTCTGGACTGATCTTTTCCGCCATGCTCTGGACAATTTTCTCCACGCTTGTAGATGGCATGTTTGACAGGGATGTTCTGGGTACGACCTCCAGTTTGTTCTGCTCCTCAGCTTTCAACTCCTGGAACCCTAGAGTAGGTGTGATAACTCCACTTGGAATGGATGAAGGTTCCACGTCAGAACTACCAGCCAGAATAGCTTCCGTCGTTTGCTGGAGTAGTGCAGAGTTGAACAAAGAAAAGATCTCGATTCTGAACTGTGACAGTTCTGGGACAGCTCATACTTACAAGCAAGGGTTGGTAAGAAATTTAAAGTTGTATTCTGGACTAACAAATATCTGTATAGTATTGAAGTTGTGCAGGATAAAACTTTGATGAAGTCATACTTGAAGAAGATGCCTTCAACCAACAGAACAACGGAGTTTGTGTCAGAACAGGCCTAACAAGAAAGCTGGAAGTGGTCGTCAGCAGAACAGAACTGTTTCATACAGGAGACCAGAGTGAACACATGTCCACTCATCCAGCCCTAAGATAAGAGCTTTTGAATACTCTCTTGTTTTCTATTCTGGATTGATAATCTCGATATTAGCAGTCTTGTATTCAGTTCTGGACTGATAGTCTCGAAATTAGCAGTCTTGTATTCAGTTCTATACTGATAATCTCGATATTAACAGTCTTGTTCTGGACTGATAGTCTCGATATTAATAGTTTTGTTTTCAATTCTGGATTGATAATTTTGATATTAACAGTCTTGTTATAGATTTTTCAGGATTGATTTCCAAGCTTGAGTGTCTTGTTATAGATGTTTCAGTTCTGGACGCTTGAAGGACACAACCAGTCCTGCACGGAGGAATACAAACAAGACTGAAAAACCACAATCACAAGAGCCAAATCAATCTCCACCATTTTCTCCTTACACTCATTAAGTTGATTATGCTAATGACGGTTCTAATATTTGTGGTTTGACTTGTGTTACAAAGCAGAAATGATAACTTAAGAAGAAATGATGTTGTCCCCAACAGAACTAAATAGAACTGGAAACTAGTGACTCTTGGTCAGGGAGATCGTCAAGGCAGTTCTGAATGGTTATGCTTGGTGTCTTGGAAGAAATGAGGATCAACCATGATAAACTCACTACAAATTTTAACATGCTTGTGGATTCTACGGAGAGACCTAGGCCAACACACTTTGGGCAAAATTTCTCTACCTACAAAGGGAGTCTCTTCTCTTAATTATTTTATTGATTTAATTTGATGACGTTGTGTATCTTGCTTGGTATGTTTTAATTCATAATATCATGCTCGTGCCTTCGACGTACCACTAATATGTCGAAATGTCAATCAAGTAGGGAATAATGATGATCAACGGAGAATGGCAGAATGCACAAGAGTGCTACAGAATAGGCTTGAAGCTATCATAGCAACAAATTCATTATATTGCAATCAAAGAAACAAGTCAACGGATAAGTCAGACAAGACAGAGCAGAGACGTCCTCAGCCACTCCTGTTCTGGTGAGAAACTACTGGTAGGTGATGTACCGGCCAGAATCAGGTATGACCTTGGTAGTTAACCTTTTTTACAGTCCAAAGTATCCTGTTCTGCGTGGACTCGCTTTGACAGGACTGGTATAAGTCATGTCCTGGTCTGATCGCTCACAAGTCTGATGTTGGCCCAAAGTCCAAGTATGTACAGTGGAGACGCAAGAGATTTCCTCTACAAAGGAAATAATTAACGACGAGGTTCAAAAGCTTCTAGACATGAAATGGTAAGAGAGGTAATGTATCTTGATTGGTTAACCATCGTAGTAATCATCCGACAAAAACATGGTATGTTTCAAGTGTTGATTATGTTTATTTAAGATAAAGTTTGCACATAGATTCTTTTCATCTACCCAATACTAATGTTGTGCTTGCCAAGATTTCAGGATACAAGTAACTTACAATTGTGGATGGTTTCATCAAGTCCAATCGAATCGAAGTGTATCCTACTCATCAGAAGATGAATTTTATTTTTTGCATAATATATTTTTAATTTGTTACGCCTTACGCTTTGAGAGATGTAGGGGCAACCTACCAAGGTGGTAATTAGCACGATGTTGGAGTATTTTTATTGGGGACACAACGAAGGTGTACACGTATGATTTGGTGATGAAGTCCAAGAGTGTCATAATCACATTTGACGCGTGCAAGCATCCTTTTGTATTCTTGGAGAGATATAACATGGAGTTCAAACATGTCAAGCACTCATTTGGCGTTTCACCAAGACAGTTCTAAGGGCACATTGTTGGCAAGAGTGGATCTGAAGTCAGTTCTGTGCGGATCATACTCTCTAGTGATGTGCTGATCATATTATCCATTGATGTGCAGGTCAGAACTGTTATCCAGTTCTGTGCAGATCATACCAATTTTTCAGTCTTGTACTCTTGTTCGATGAAGAGGATAATCTACAGTATCCCATATATTGTGCAAGTAAGAACCTCTTGGATGCCGGAATAAGGTACACTCTTCGAGAAATATACATTTTTACTTAATTAATGTATATTACAAAGTTTAATCTTATTTTTAGAATTATCATATGATTGTCTGGACTAACTTTTGCAGTCAAGTCAGTCTTGAGAAAGTCTGAACTGTCCGGGAGAATGGTTAAATGGTTTTGTGCAGATTATTATGTATAACATCAGTTGCAGGCCAAGACTGCCATCAGGTCAGAATCCTTGGCAGATTTTGTGGCGAATTTCAGTTCTGGTCTGGAAGGAGACTTCGGCCTTGGGATTTTGGTCAAGAGAGAATAATGAAAGCTTAGACCTTCCACACTGGTAGAGTTGCTAATGTCAGAGGACCAGGATTGACATAGTCCTGAAATCGCCACAAAGGGGCAGAGTAGCCAAGGTTGTAAGTGTGAAACTTGCTACAGATCTGATTTTCAGTCTTGTCTTGATCTTGTGATTAATTTTCTCATGTGTTATTATTTTATTTCTATTATCTTATTAAATTTTGTAAGTGATTAATTATTTTTTACAAATCTGAGTTTTTCTAACGTTTGAAGATGATTGATTTTGCATGAGGTATTTTTTCAAATTTGCTTGCTAACGGCTTTGAGCAAGAATCAATCCTATAGTCTTCAGGACTCTACGGTTGGAAGAATTACAAACTTTACAGAAGTTTATCATTGTTACAATGAGCAGCCAGATCAGGTTTGAATTTTTACCAATTCTGGTCTGACGTCTATATATAAGTCTTGATGCTTATCTTTGAATCTTGACCCTTTTTATTTCCTACCCGTTATATTTTCTGGTTGTTTATCTTCTGCTCGTTGTGTTCTGAATTATCTTTTCAGAATTGTTTCCTTGAGTTTACTAAACGTTTCCCTTGAGAAAACTAGGGCATCTTTTTGTGTCTTGAATTCTCTTCTTTCAAGACTGTCAGCTCTGAGGTTTTAGCAAGTCACTAGTAATCGACAAAGTCAAGATTCGCAAGTCAGCGCTGGTCAAAGCAAGTCAACCCAACAAGTAGTATGAGGGTGATGGATTCATTGGTACGTGGTCGGCAAGACATTCACAGAAGTGATTGTCAGAACAGGTTTGAATTTTCGTTCAGTTCTGATCCCGAATTTTAATCCTGATCTCGTACGTGTCTGGCATGATTTTTATGTTGTCTTTGTCGCCGTTGCTTGTTGAGTGTATTTTTGCAGGAATGTTTTCAACCTTATACCAACGTGATCGAACTTTCAGAACGGTCTCATATTCTTATTGCTCAAGGTTGACGAGTTGTTTTAAGAAAGGGTGAAGGTTATAATTTTTACGCGAGCTCACATGTTTTTGAGAAGTATGTGGCGGTGAAAATTCACGGTGTTAGAGATGACGTAAATAATGTCAAGATAGAGCTTTTGTATAGAAGATTGTTGTCCTTGTTTTCTAAACTACAAAGTGGGGCAATCGATGACACTAGAAAGTTGTCATTCGCCTCCAGAACAGACGTTGTCGCTCGCCTCCTGAACAGACGTTGTCGTTCGCTCCAGAGCAGACGTTGTCGTTCGCTCCAGAAGAGACGCTGTCGTTCGCTCCAGAACAGACGCTGTTGTTCGCTCCAGAACAGACGTTGTCGTTTGCCCTAGAGCAGCAGTTGTCATTCGCCCTAGAACAGAAGAAGTCATCTGCTCCAAGACAGAAGATGTCGTTTGCTCCAGAATAGAAGCTGTACATATTTGAAACAGTGAAAGAGGTAATTTCGTTATTAAGGAGAGCAAAATCTAAAGGTACGCAATTCATCGCTTCTTGTTATTAATAACAAGTTGGACGTTAAGTTAGTTGCATCAACCTTTATAGTTTTATAGCTCATTATAGTTTTTTATAAGACATTTTTCTTTCTTTCTTTCTAACTTGTTTATGTTTGTGAAAGAGAAGTTATCTTTCCAGAATTGGTTATTCAAACACCAAGGTATGTTCTATGTATTCTAGATTCTAAAATTATTCTTTGTTCACTAACCTTGAAAACTTTGAACGAGTGTGAAATGCAGTAAAGATTACGTCGACCTCGTATCAAGGTGTTATGGTGAGAAGATTCAACAAGAATGTCAAAGCGAGAGCCCTTGGTAAAGGAGAATTATTCTAGAGAAGCACATTCAAAAATGCAAGAGATGTAGTTCATACAAGTTTGCTCAAGTGTGGAGAGGTCCTTACCTCGTTGACTCCATCATCGGTCAAGGGGCACATGAATTGGTAACTCTTGAGGGAAAGTTGATTCCAAAGCTTGGAAATCAACCAAACTCAAACTCTATTTATTTATTTTCAATTAATTTATTTTTTCATAATCGCTTTACTTTATATTATTTTATTATGAGAAAAACCATTGAATACATCAATGGTTGTACTAACCAAGTTTTTGCATTTTACAGCACTTTTCCAAAACCTCAAAGTATTCTCAATCTTGTTTATTATATATCAAATGTTTCTTCATAATATTATACCAAGAATCTCGGAGCATATATTATCTCGGAGCATATATTATCTTGGAGCATATATTATCTCGGAGCATATTATCTTATTTTTGCCGTCTTATGCTACAGACCTTGAAGAATATTTTCTATTTATTACAGTCTCGCACTATGTGGCCAACCTTGGGATTCATCCTAGCGCTCTTGCAACCTTATCTTGCTGCCCTTGAATTATATAAATATGGAAGCACCTTATTTCGATCCTAATTGCATCAAGTTCTACCATATATCTTATTCTACTATTTTTGGAGCTTATTCTATGCAATCTTAATATTGGAGTTCTACCCTTCAGTCCTGGGCGGATCTTCAGCACTCTTGGAGCTGGTTTTCTAATCTTGAGTATAGTTCTCAATCTTGAGCATATCTATAGTTTTGAGCTCGTCCCCGGCATCTTTGGAGCTTGCCCTCCAAAGATTGACCCTAGTTCTTAGTCTTGAGCATATCGTCAGTCTTGGAGCCTAGACCTCCAGTCATGCAAAAGTGGAGCTAGTCTTCAACGGTATAATCTAACTCTTATTTCTAGTTTTGCAAATTAAATTTCCAATACAGAAGTAAATATTAAATATTTTTATCTATCACAAATAACTCACTAAAAGCCTAGTATGTCACATATTACAAATAAAGGAGTCTATCCTCCAGTTCTGCTTTGGAGCTTAACCTCCAGTTTTAGTTTGGAGCTTAACCTCCAGTTCTGAGCTTTGTCCTCAACATTTTTGGAGTTACGCCTCCAGTTCTGTAAGAATGGAACTTGTCTTCCAGATTTGAGCTTAGTCCTCAGCCTTGAGCAGCCAGTCCTGCAGTGGAGATCTTCCTCCAGACCACAGTGCAGCCAGTCCTGCAGAGCAGCCAGTCCTGCTGTAGAGGATGCGTCCTCGGATTGACGGACCAGGGCTTAGCCGCCGTTAAGAGAGTCCTATAATATCCCTCAAGGTTAGCCATGATCATGCGTACATAAGTCTGGGGTGTACACCTGCGAGGTTAGTGCATTCACAGAACAATAGAAGCAATAGAAGCAATAGCGACAATAGTGATTAAGTCCTTGGACCACCAAGGCTAATTACTTAGCAACCGAAGCTGTCAGAGCAGACTAGAAAAATGTCTTGCTCTGCAGACTAAGCAAAAGATCCACAGTAGCAACAGAAGTTAAGCCCTTTGGAAAGACATAAGGCACACATACGACGAAGCCCTTTGGAATGACATAAGGCACACATACGAAGAAGCCCTTTGAAAGATAAGGCATACACACGTAAAGCCCTTTGAGAGACAAGGCACAAAGTATTTAACCATCCTCGAGAAGGTTAAACAATAGTTCATACGATGCATTATCAAAAGACAAACGAAGTATTCTCGATCAAGTCACCGCAAGTGTTGCACAATCTAATGGGTCTCGGCTATCCCCAGATTTCACAACATGTGGCTAACCTTCCTTTTTTAAGGTTAAGGAAAGTCCAAAGCTCATATATACTAAGGGAATATCTCTTGTCCAGCGAGCCATATCAAGGTTCAAACTCTAGTGTTACAAAGCAAGGTATAAGCCCTTGGTAAGCCTCTCGATAATGTATTCGTGGTATGTTCAAGTTCAGCTTACGATTTACTAGTCATCGCTACCGTGAAGCAGTCAATCAGGTTTTAATTCTCTCCTTCTGATTTAAACGTTGTCTCTTTGAATGTGGTACACAAGTCTTGCCAGATGCATAGTTGTTCAAAATTTTATAGCCGTTGTTTCTACACTAGTCTGTTCTGTATAGAAGTGTTTGTACAGGATTGTTTCCTCAAGATTGCTTGACGCTGCTCTTGAGTAAACAAGGGCATTTGATATGACCAGATTTTACACTACCCAGAATTGGCAGTTCTGGATAGACGTTGCGAATATGGTACAGAACAAGTCAGAAGAGGTATGGCAGTTATAGCCCAGAACAGGTCAGAAGAGGTATGGCAGTTATCGCCCAGAACAGGTCAGAAGAGGTATGGCAGTTATCGCCCAGAACAGGTCAGAAGAGGCATGGCAGTTGTGGTCAGCAGAGGTCAACTATAGCGGTTACAAAGATCATGGGATAATGGAAGATATCATAGCTGAGCAGAAGTGGAGTCAATGGAAGTTATTTAACTACCTAAGATCATGGGTAGTTATTGGCATGCAGTTCTGCAGATCTGAATAGAAGTCATAATGGGAAGTTACAAGTCATGCATAGTGGGTAGTTATCCAACTACCTAAGTTCATGAGATAGTGGCCCTAGATTTTAGGAGTTGTATTGTGAGCATTCTACCTATATATAGAGGCTCACTTAGTCATTTTGAGGGGGCTTTTTGATAAGTTTTCTCATAGGTTTTCCTTATGCTTTCACATAGAATTACACATAATCAATGTATTAGCATTATTCGCTAGCTCTTCCTACGAAAATCATTCAATTGTAACCAAAAGCCTTGTAATCACCATGAGATTAATAAAAGAAGTCCTGGCTTGGTAGCCCGCAGTTTTCCCCATCTTCTTCTCGGGGTTTCTGCGTCATCAATCTCGTTGTCCCATCAATTCTGCTCGGAGAAGGTTATGTTCTGCTCTATTTCATCAATCTTGTAGTCGTCAGTTCTGTTCGGAGAATATTCTGTTCTGTTCTGTTTCGCAAACAATACTAGTTGACCCATCTTAGCTCTTTTTCACCCTTGTAGAGTTTTTACCAAAACAGTCGCCTTATTGGTACAAGGCCGGAAGTGATGGAGACGGCGGAAGAGGTTTATCGTCAGAGGGAAGCCCAGGTACAAACAAGTCCAAGCAAAGGCAACTATCACCCTCATCCCGAACGGTGTCATCTGACAAATGGCGATATTAGCCCGGTCAAGCACTTCCTCGATGAAAGGATGAAGAGGAAACCGAAGCCCATGCTCCAGATTCTTTATATATACGGCCGTGTGAAGACTCGGAGGCTTGACCACGTTCTGATGTCTCCCCGGCACGGCGAATTCCCAAGTCTCGGTAGAATTATAATGAGCAATGCCAGCTCAGGACAGTTCTTTTCGTTCAAAAAGTCCCGGAAGCCCAGATTAATCCTAGTGTTCATGGGGATCTGGAATACCGAGGGCTCTAGGATCCGTACATGCACAGGTTCGACCTGAGAGGGGCCGGCCTGAGAGGTCCCAGCCTGGGCCTCCATGTCGGTCACTCCTTCCCGGCCTATGGTCAGATCCTCAAGTTCAGGCTCTACCTCAGAATCTACTACTACGTTAATATCGGTGGCGGTTCTAGAGGATGAATCGGCTGAAGCACTCATTGTTCTCTATCAAGTGATTAAAAACTTACGAAATCTAGAATCAAGCACGAAAATTACCTCTTGAAAAAGCACGAACGAAGAAGGAATCAAAGGCAGGACGAAGCCGGAACGAAGTGCAAGCGAAAGATGATGAAATTTGGAGGATTTTTGGAGAGGATTTGAAGTGTTTTGGGGGTTTGTAAAGAGAAAATGAGTCGAAATAAAGGGGTATATATAGAGGGGGACGTGAATAGTGCGCCCCAAGCCATTGTACGACACGTGTCAGTCGGGGGAGATGAAACGTCGCCGCCTTGAGATCTGGAATTCAAAAATTGCGCCAAAGTGGAAGCTTGCTCAACACACCACATCTGAGCGGGACGAGGGAGATGCCACATCAGGAAGCGAGAACACGAGGAGAGCTTACTCATCCAGGCTGGGGGAGGAAGCCACCCGCCTGGGAAATTGAGTCATCTGAGGAAAGCCCGCGACTTCCCCTGTATGGGGGCAGTTGTTGGGGGTGACTTCTCCCGGGTCCCACGTCAGCAGGCCGGTAGGATTATAGACCGGAGGATGGTCCCACACTCATTGAACCATCTGTACCTCCCGGGTCGGGTCAATGATGGCCGGGAGGATTATTGACCGGACCATCCTATATACCAAAGAACCCAATGATCCACCCGGGTCCGGGCATGTATGGCCCACCCAGGGCCGTACTGTACGGAGCGGGGCACAAGAGGACAAATCTGAAATAGGTATAAAAGGTAACTAAAACCCTAAAAATGATAAAGTTTTTCATACACAAAAAATACACTACAACAAAGGTTTTTCTCTCTCTTTTCTCTCTCTAGATTTATTTGCCTATATAGCTGACTTGAGCGTCGGAGGGCCACCACCCGGAAGGCCCCGGGGCTAGGTTTGTTGCTTTATTTCAGGACGAGAGGAAGGGAGAAGAGGACCGCGAGCTAAGGACCATTCAAGGCCTTAGTTTACTTAGTCTATAATCGATACTCAACTTGTAATCATTTGTATTTAGTTTTGGTATTTAGTTCCTAACTTTATACCCGAAACAGCAGTAATGTCAAAATCTTATTTTTCCATTTTCCAGAATCTTGAACTTTTTTTTTTTTCATCTTCTGGTCCAACGTTATGCTTCATCTATGCACTACTTCATACCCAAAAGCAGGGCCGTAGTTTGATTTTCGGTGGCCCGGTTCTAATTGTCAAATTGAAGCCCTAACTATACGAGTAACGAAATTTTAAATAGTTAAGCTAAAGAATAAAAGTCATTTTTCTTATAAATATCCAGAAAAATTATTAATTAAACCTATTAAAAATAAAAAATAAATTGTAACACATCTTAGATAAAAAAAAAAAAAGGAAACACCAAAATGCCCTGACATGGGCTTGAACCTGCGTGGAAGCTACAAAACTAATGCTGCCTAACCACTACATTACTTCGCAATCAATGAACATTTTAGCATTGTATATTATATATATTGAGGCCCATCTGAGATTGGGCCCCGGTTCTTAGAACACTAAGAACACCCTAATCTACGGCCCTGCCCAAAAGTAAAACAATAACGTCACAAAAGTCTCTCACTCCGAAAAATAATCCTAATCCTATCTCCTATCTACTAATATAAAAACTTACTTTAAACTGTTTATAGATCATACTCAAATGATCACTCAAATAAATTAAACACCGATATAAGTTTATTTAAAGACCCGTGCAAACGGTCCGAAAAACTAGTACTCCGTGTAAAATAAAAAGGAAATACATTTTGTTAGTTTATTGCCATGTCGTTTGCGTGTTTCCATCTTCCCATGTGGAGAACATTTCCACATTCGACCAGTTTTACGAACAATTATTTAAAGAAGACTTTGGTCTTCAAAAATAAAAAAAAGTAAACTCTACCAAAGAGAAAAAATCAAAAAAAAAAAATAAAAATAATAAATATTGAGTCCTTCACTTTTCCACGTTAATACTGGAGTAGTATTTAAAAAAGACTTGGTCTTTCCAAGAAAGAAAAGAAAAAACAATTTTTTTTTTTTGGTGAGTAAAGAAAAAACAATATAGGAGTAAAATAATGCTACTATCAATTTGTACCCAACATTATAAATCACGGGCTAGAAATAATTTTCTAATTTTATTATCTTTAATAGTGAAAGTAATTAAAGTTGTGGGTCGCCTTCAATTATTATAGAGCTAAAACAAAACAAATACCGCGTAAGAAAGTAGAAAACAAGATCAGTTATAGATCGTTTGGTTGATGCGAGAATTTGAAATTCACAAACGGACGCACATTTTACTCAACCACACAGGAAATTAACTATTTTGCATTTTTTTTTTTTTTGTTTTCCACCCCAACATGTGCAATCAAATAACTCATTTTTTAAATTTATCAAATTTACAACATTTTATAAATTTTTACATGAAATAAATGAATAACCAAACAAATCTTTCCCCATATCATTTTTAGAACTGAGTGTCTCACGAATCACGAATCTTGTACTCCCTCAACCACCGCCAAATACTAAAAGATGGTAATCCCTTGAGTTTTATTAGAGTAAACCAATCAGTTTATATACAGGAGAGACTCCTAACCTAATTACCTAAAATACAGGATTACAAGAATAATATCTTTGACTAACTATATACAGAATATTAACATATTATTCTATTACACCCCCACAGTCGAAACGGGAGGAGAGCGGACGTTGAGGCTGGAGCCGAAATCATCAAACAGGGCCTTATGAAGACCTTTAGTGAAGATGTCAGCGTACTGGTAACGGGATGGAACATGTAGTACTTGTACGTGACTTAGAGCAACCTTCTCACGAACGAAGTGGATATCCATTTCAATGTGCTTTGTTCGTTGATGGTTGACAGGGTTGCCAGCGAGGTATACAGCGCTCCCATTGTCGCAGTAGACAAGAGTAGCTTTCGACAAGGGACAATGGAGCTCAAGAAGGAGGTTGCGTAACTAACACGTCTCAGCTACAGCATTGGCGACACCACGATATTCAGCTTCAGCGCTGGAGCGGGACATAATGGGTTGTCGTTTAGACGACCAAGAGACAATGTTATCACCAAATAAACGCAGTACCCAGACGTGGAACGTCAGGTGTCAGGACAGCCACCCCAATCGGCGTCCGAGTACGCAACCAGAGATCCCGTAGAAGAGGGCCGTATGTGAATGCCGTGAGAGGTAGTACCACGGATATAACGCAGAATACGCTTCAGGGCCGCGTAGTGTGGTTCCCGGGGATCGTGCATATATAGGCAGATTTGCTGCACCGCATAGGCAATGTCGGGCCTCGTAAACGTGAGGTACTGTAGTGCGCCAGCTAAGCTGCGGTACAACGTGGGGTCGGAGACAGGTGGACCAGATGTAGCACTGAGTTTGGCCTTGGTGTCAACCAGAGTTTGAGATGGCTTACACGTAGTCATATTAGCACGGGCCAATATCTCATCAGCATATTTGGATTGCAATAGGAACAACCCCTTCGTATCACGAGTGGCGGAGACCCCCAAAAAATAACTAAGGGGGCCGAGATCAGTCATGGAGAACTCCGAACGTAGGCGGACAATGATGGACTGTCGCAAGGAATCAGATGAGGAGACGGGGATGATGTCGTCCACATAGAGTAGGAGAAAAACCGTGTGGTGGGAGGTACGAAGCACGAACAATGAATGGTCAACACGGCTGTGGTGAAACCCGATGGAATGAACGAAGGTAGAAAATCGATTGTACCAAGCCCGAGGCGCCTGTTTAAGACCATATAACGAGCGTTTTAAAAGACAGACGTGATCGGGGTGACGGGGATCGCGGAAACCCGGAGGCTGGTGCATGTAGACATTCTCGGCTAAGTGACCATGAAAAAACGCGTTCTTCACATCAAGTTGATGCATAAACCAGTTCCGAGAGACAGCAATGCTGAGGACGGTGCGAATGGTGGCAGGCTTGATGACAGGACTGAAAGTTTCGTCGCAATCAACGCCAACCTGTTGGGACTTGCCATTAACAACAAGACGAGCTTTGAACCGTTAGATTTGAATTTATGTTTAAATAACCACAGACGAGTGACGTTCGCATCAGTAGGCTTAGGAACCAGGACTCACGTATCATTTTTAATAAGAGCATTATATTCGTCGTGCATGGCATGTTTCCAATTCGGGTCACGAAGGGCGGTGAGGGGATCACGAGGAACAGGGGACAAGGTAGAGGTGGCAAGGTTACTAGAGATGACGCGAGGTTTAAGAATTCCGTGTTTGCTGCGGGTTTGCATTGGGGGAGAGGGTGGGCGGAAGCAGGGGGTAAGGCAGAGGGTGGGCGGAAGCAGGGGGTAAGGCAGAGGGTGGAGGGGGAGCGACTACGGTAGTCGTGGTGGGTGGGGACGTAGGGTTGGGCAGGGCGTCAGGAGGGGGAGGAGTGGGGACAGGTGACGGCTTAGGCCTACGAGAGTAAATGAGAAGCGGTGAAGAAGAAGGACGTTGGCGTTAGAAGTGTTGAATGTACGGGGAAGGGTCAGAGTCTATGAATGTATAGGAGGTAGGAGAGGGGGGTTTTGGGCATGGAAAGGGAAGATGTTCTCATGAAAGGTGACATGACGGTTAATGAGGATCTTGCGAGTAGCCAAGTCGAGACACAAGTAGCCGCGGTGAGCTGAAGGGTAGCCAAGAAAGACACACGGAGTAGAACGAGGGTCGAGTTTGTGAATGGATGAGGAGGGGATATGAGGGTAGCATAAGCAGCCGAAAACACGAAGATGAGTGTAAGAGGGAGTTTTAAGATAGAGGCGTTGGGTGGGGCAAACAAGGTGGTTAGCTTTATTAGGAGTAATATTATGGAGGTAGGTGGCCATAGAGATTAGAGAGGGCATAAGGCCATAGGTTAGGAGGGGCGTGGGAGTGAACGAGAAGGGTGCGGATTGTGTTGTTGATGGTACGGATTATTCGTTCGGCTTTACCATTTTGGCTAGAAGTATGAGGACATGAAAAACGAAAGTGGATGCCATGAGTAGCAAAGAATGTGTGGTATTTAGTATTGTCAAATTCACCACCGTTATCACATTGGAAAGATTTAATTTTTATATTGAACTGCGTGTGAATGAGGGCATGAAATTGAGTAAAGATGTAGAAAACTTGAGATTTATGTTTGAGAGGGAAAGTCCAAAGGAAATTGGTATAGTCATCAAGAAATAAGAGATAGCAGCGGTGTCCTAAATTACTCAAAACGGGCGATGTCCACAAATCACTGTGAATAATATAGAAAGGTAAAGACGTAGTAGAATTAGATGGAAAAAACGGAAGACGGGTATGTTTTCCAAGTTCACAAGCTAGACAGACATAAAGTAGTGCTAGGCACTTTATTACAAGGAATTGAAAGACTAGAACGTAGTAAATTAAAAATATGAGGTCCTGGGTGGCCGAGACGAGAGTGCCAGGTGCTAGGAGTGGTGGCTGACAGGGCGAGAAAGAAGCGATGTGTAGCTGTTGGAGGAGTGGAAACAGGGTAAAGGTCACCACGGCTACTGTATATCATAAGCTTGGTCCCCGTCCGAAGGTTCTTCACAGTAAAACCGAGAGGGTCAAATTCCGCAGAGACACAATTATCAGTAGTAAATTGTGTCTCTGATACCATAAAAGATGGTAATCCCTTGAGTTTTATTAGAGTAAACCAATCAGTTTATATACAGGAGAGACTCCTAACCTAATTACCTAAAATACAAGATTACAAGAATAATATCTTTGACTAACTATATACAAAATATTAACATATTCTATTAAATACCTCCCCAACAACCACGACTAACCACAACCCGCAACTTTTGTTACTCACCACCAATCTCCACTTTCCAACCTACTAACTCTGACCACCACCTTTAGCGCTTCAATCCAAACCTGCATTTTAAGGACACCAGCTTCAGCTGACCTACGCCTTAACAACCGACGACTTACTCCACACCATCACCTTCCACCAACCACCAACCACCACCCTTAGCGCTTCAATCCAAACCTGCCTTTTAACAACACCAACTTTAGCCGACCTACGCTTTAACAACCGACGACATACCTCGCAACCATCACCTTCCACCAACTTCCCCCCTTTGCCAGAGGCCACCTCCTCGTCGGCACCCTGCCCCTTCTTGTCATAATAATAAAAATTTCCTCTAAAAATAAATTTATCATTGAACTGTCTAATCTGAAAATTTAATAAAAATTTTATTAAATAACAATGATAATGATAATATTATTGATAGCTAAAATCCCATTTTAACTTTTCCAAGTCTTATTAAATACGAGTAATTCAGTACATATATAACCGTCCTACAATTGTGACCGTCCATTTTATTATTATTCCTTCACAATTAAGGACTTGACTTACCTTTGCACGGCCATTTCAACTAAACTTATTCAATACACTTTCTATTCTCTTGTCGCTATCACTTTGCTATATATACTCCCTAACATTTTATGCTGTCATACAACACAAGTACACAACTCAACCATTCTATTTGATCATCATTCATCAAAGAAAAATTCTTCCATAATTTCATCATTTTCCAAAAACAATTTGCTCATCAATGGCGGATGAAAACTCTGTTACCCATGATTTGACTTCTCTTCTTTCTTCTGAGGGTAGAGATTTTCTCACCCGTAACAATGGTGACCAGGTAATTTTATTCATTTATTGTTTTTATTTTTGTTTTTTGTTCTTTTTTTCCAGTAAAATCAGCTTACTTTCATGTTTAATAGATGATTATTAATTTTATGTGCTTTTGTTTCATGGGTTTGTTTATGTGGTAGGTGAAAGTTTGCATCTTTTGCTATATATGTGAAATTATTTTGTGTTTTTTATTTCAGTAATTAGCTTGAAAATTATACTCGTATAAATGATCGATTTTACTTTGTGGGTTATTTTGTAAAAGGGTTTAATTTGTTGACTTCAGTCATTTTTAAAGGGGATGTAATAATGTAAAATTGATCATTCAACGGTCTACCCTTTTGTTATATTTATCGTGAAGTCACGGTCATTTGATTTAATGCTCGATATAATAATAATCTTGGGTCATTTGAAAACCGTCTTTGTGTTAGGCAGGGTAAGGACGGGTGCATTCAAACTCCTCCTTACCCTGCTATTTGCGAGAACCATTGAGGCACGAAAATCCGTCACTTAGTTGTTCATAGTTAGGCAGTGGGGTAATGTTGTTGTTGTTGGATCATTTGGAAACCGTCTCTTTGTTAAGGGATCCATCCCCTTGAGGCACTGGGGTGATGTTATTGTTGTTGGATCATTTGGAAACCGTCTCTTGGTTATGGGATCCCCTTGAGGCACTGGGGTGATGTTGTTGTTGTTGTTGTTGACGATTTGTGTACCTCCTCAGGATTGTTAGATGTGATATGAATTAATTGGAGTTAAGATTGTATTTGATACTGCTTTGATTACTAAAGATAGTTGAAGTTGGTGATTGGAAAGGGTTAAACCTTGTTGATTTGACTTTTTTTTTTTTTTTTTTTTTCCATTTCACTGTGGAGTCAAGTAAGTCAACCGTCTTTCGTTTTGAACTATGATGAAATGAACCAAAATATATCGGAACATGTGTTGAAAATGTTGATCTTGTCGGTTTTGGATTACTTTGTTACCAAATATTGGCTGGATTTGGGGGATTGCTGCGGGTTATTTCGATACATCTGAATTCCGTAACTATGAAAGAAGATGTTTTAATTCTTATATCGTGAAAAGTTTCAGTACTTAGTTGGTTGGGGGGAATTTAAGTAGATGGATGAACGTACATTCCGTTGTTAAATTAGCTCGTTAAGTTGAAAGAAAACATATTCCTCCCTTCCCTCCTGTTCTCTCATAATCTCGTATACAGACAATGACTAAGTTTTGCTGATCTTAATGTAGGTCAAAATCAAAGATCTAACGGGGAAAACAGTGGGTCTGTATTTCTCAGCCTCATGGTGTCCACCTTGCCGCCGCTTCACTCCAAAGTTGATCGCAGCTTACAAAGAGCTCTCCTCGAAAGGGGACTTTGAAATTGTGTTCGTTTCATCAGATGGAGACGAGGAATCTTTCAATGCCTATTTCTCGAAGATGCCATGGCTCGCGATTCCATTCTCCTCTGATTCAACTGTGAAAGATAGTCTCGACGAAAAATTCAATGTCGTGGGGATACCAAATCTTGTGATTCTTAATGGAGAAGGGAAAGTTGTGACCGATGAAGGCGTTGAATTGGTCATGGAATACGGGGCGGACGCGTACCCTTTTACACCTGAAAGTATTGCTCAATTGAAAGAGGAAGAAGAAGCGGCCAAGAGAAACCAAAACTTGAAGTCTCTTTTGGTTACTGCCTCCCGAGATTATGTGATTTCAAGTGATGGAAGCAAGGTGACTATTTATATCTTGACTTCACAGTTCACCCTCATAGATCATTAATCGATTCTCGTCTTACTAAAGGCAGTATGTGATTTTAAGCACGAAACTCGAGGAATTTTTTTATTGCCATATTTGCTTTATAATGCTTGTTCACCTCGTTTATTGCTACTATTAAATGTATGTTTGGTTCTCATATCTCGATTTTGTTTCAGATTTCTGTTGCTAGTCTTGAGGGAAATATGGTCGGCCTCTACTTCTTTATTGGCTCCGATGAAGACTGCATTGACTTCACTCCGAAACTAGTGGATGTTTATAATAAGCTAAAAGAGAAAGGCGAGAAATTCGAGGTTATTTTGATTAATTTGGATCAGCAAGACGAAGATGGATTCAAAGAGGAGTTATCCAAAATGCCGTGGCTTGCCTTGCCTTTTAATGACAAGAAAGTCGAAAAGCTCGCTCGTTACTTTGAGCTCCAAAGTATTCCTACCCTAATCATAATTGACTCGGATGGAAAGACTCAGAATGCCGATGTCGTAGAACTAATACAGGAGCATGGGGTTGCGGCTTACCCATTCACCCCACAGAAGCTTACTGAGCTAGCAGAAATCGAAAGGGCCAAACTCGAGTCACAAACTCTCGAGTCCATTCTGATTTCCGGAGAAAATGACTATGTAATTGACAAAAGTGGCTCTAAGGTAATGCTTCGTCTGAAAAGCCGTGTTTAAGCTCTAGGCTCTACAAGGCACTAGCAAAAACGCCTCGAGATGCCTTGAGTTCACACATGCGCGCTGCCATGCGACTTCCATATTTATCTCGGATTTGCTCTTTCATTCTGCCCTTGCTTTTATCATTATCTCACTAAGTTAGCCTTCTTTAAAAAGAAAAGAAAAAAAGAATGAAATTTGAGTCTTAAATTATTAATAGTGGTGCGCCTCGTGTAGAGACCCGCGCCTTTGGCACCAGCAGATCTAGGTAGTACAAGTTCGGTCCTGGGACAACAGAATATGCTTTCGATTTTTTGTGTTTAATTATTGATTTCATTTTGATGTTGGAAGCAAATGACGACTTCGTATGTGCTCCGTGATTAATTTTCTGCGATTATTATATCAGCAAATTTCTCTGGATTCACCATTGATATCTGGCTGTATACTCAGGTGCCTGTGTCTCAACTCGTCGGGAAACATGTGCTCATCTACTTCTCTGCTCACTGGTGTCCACCATGTCGGGGATTCACACCAAAACTTGTGGAGACATACAAAGAAATGAAAGCGAAGGGACACAATGTTGAGGTCATCTTTGCCTCGAGTGATCAAGACCAATCTTCATTCGACGAATACTACTCCGAAATGCCTTGGTTAGCCCTACCGTTTGGCGATCCAAGGAAGGCTTTCTTGTCCCGAAAGTTTAAAGTGCAGGGCATCCCATGTCTCGTCGCTATTGGACCAGAAGGCAGGACAATTACTACTGAAACCCGAGGACTTATAGATACTCATGGCGCAGATGCATTCCCATTCACAGAAGATCACTTAAATGCCTTGCAGCAGAAATTCGAGGATATCGCAAAGGGGTGGCCTGAGAAAGTGAAAAATGAACTCCACGAACACGAGTTGGTGAAGGTTCGCAGGAGAAGCTATGTATGTGACGGGTGTGGTAGTTCAAAGCAAGGCTGGTCTTTCTGGTGTGAGGAGTGTGATTTTGATCTCGACCCAGAATGTGCTTTGAAGAACTATGAAGAACCAAAAGAGAACGATGGTGAAGTTGAGGCCAAGGAAGGGTTCATCTGTGAAGGTGACGTCTGTCGAAAAGTCTAAAATCAAGTTCTAAAGCCGGAGTCTGATGTTGCGCGTGCAGTCTTTATGATTACTGGTCTTTTATTGTGATGTTTGTTCGTGTCCTTCGTGAATAAGGTCGCTTCCATTAAGGTTTTATTGTGGTGCCTTACGATATCGAGTGTTTGTATGATTGAAATGTGTGAATCTATTTAAGACTTTTGAAGTACATTTTATGCAATGTTCAGCATATTTTTATACAGGATGATGCATAACATTTTCCAAATCTTCACTGAGATCAACTGTTTCGGTAGGTTGCGATTTCCTATTGCTGCAGCTTATCATGCTTCTCGGTTTGCAGTTATGATACATATTCGACTGGGATTCCCAACACTGTCGCTGATCTGTGTATTTAATCCGAGATTTTCGGTCTTGAGGGTCACGCTAACGTGTTTTTGTATGAATGAAATATGTTTTTTGAGACCGTCTTATATAAGAATTAATATGCTTCGTAGACGGGTGAAGGTACACAACATGTGAACAGTTTTTGATGTGATCAAAAGAATTTAGACTTATTTCAATGGTGTTTTGCATAATACGAGTACAGTTTACTTCACTGAATTTTTTTTGAGAATTTTGACTATTATTAGAGAATCATGTGCTATGTTTGGAGAATTTGGTAGTTTATTGTTGTTTTCATACCCCTTTATAATCTTGACAATTTTCTAATCTCAATATACGGAGTATATAATTTAACGATTCTTTAAACTTTGTAAAGTCGATATAAGACTTTAGAATATTTGATTCGATCACATGTAATGTATTTAACGGTTCTAGACTTGAAAGGTAAGTCAAACTTTTCTTAACGATGCTAATACTAAAAACTTGATAATATCGATCCCGTCTTATCACTAATTTCAAAAGGTCGTGAATTCATAAAACCTCAGTCCTCAGGACAACATAATTATTGTATTATATCATGTTCTTTTCGATTTAATTTCAACTCCGACTAGTTCAATTCAGCTCCACCGTCAACCGACACAAATTTTTAAACAGAAAAATTACTTCAAACTCTGATAATTTAACCGAAGTCTAGTAAATTCAGCTCTACAATTTCGGGTCAAATTAGCGGAAAAGAACGGGACCTAAGATTTACACCAATTTTCGCATTGTATATATAAGAGAAAATTGGAGCAATATTAAATGCATTGGAGATTCATAATTCGTTACAATTTCGACGTCCAATTAATTTAAATTTTTGTCACTTTCACACCTGAATATTCACACCATTTTTTGAGATCCCATTTCAGTAAGTTCACCAAAGATTTATTTATTTATTTATTTATTTTTTTTTTTTTTTTTTTTTTTTGTTCATGTTCAATTGTATGTTTTATATGAATAAATCATTACAAATTTACAATGACATATTAAAATTTGAAGCTTTACTGATATTTTTATAGTGATTTTCTTTTTCTGGGTGCAAAAGATTTGTCTTTTTTTTTTTTTCTTCTTTTTTTTTTTATTATTACCTTTTTTGTGCTTATAATAGGTGAATTATATTAGATGTGAAGATGAATTTTTGTCATTTTAATTGAACATTTGCTAAATTTCATAAAATTAGTAGAATTTTGAGGGATTTAATGATTCTTTTCTTGCTAAGTGAGGTGGTTTTAATTTCCCTCACCCTAATTTGTAAGCTAAGAATAAAAAGGATTTTTTTTTTTTTTTTTTAATATGAGAAATCGATAAGGCGTATTCTCTTTGTTTCAGTCGTTTGTTTTTAGCTTATGATTTTGCATCAGAAGGGTACCGTAAATTTTTTCACATCCTCAAAATAGGAAGGTAAATGAATGACGTAAAATGCGAGTGTTTAATTTGTACTATGTATAAGCTAGGATGGAAAGCTTTGATTTTGACGTAATAAAGTAAAATGACTCGCTAAACTGATTATTACGCTTTTTATTGCAACATTTCATTTTAGGGCATTTAGAAATGGCGTCTCTACTCTAAGGCTGCGTACATCTGACCTCGTTAGTGCGCTTGTTGTGGGAGCCCTTGATATATCGGGCTATTGCTGTTCGCGGTTGTTGTAAGATTGTTTAGAAAGATCGCTAATTTGGGGCGTTTTAAGCGTAGTTTAGGTATTGATGGGAGATTCTAAGGTGACTACGACAAACCAAAGTAATGATCGGAATTCACTACCTAAGTTGATTGATCCCGCATTTTCAGAGTTTATCACTCAGACCCCTCAGAGACTGCAGAATATTTTTAAGGTCGGTTTTTGTTATATTTTAGGATCGTATTTATTTAATTTTATACATGATGTTGAAATGTTAATCCCTCTACTGATCATATGTAGTACCTTGGATTTGGCAGTCACATTTAAAGAGAATTAGGGACGGAGATGCACGGAAGAATGAGCTGCAACGGGTTGTCAGAAAAGAGCAGAAATCTTCGGTTGATTGGGAGACCGATCTGCAGAAGCAGATGCAACTTTGGCGAGAGAATCCCGTTTGGGCCGAACAAGCCCCTGAAATCGATGTAAGGATTATTTGAGATCGCGATCTCTTTCGCGCTGTTTTTCTCCCTCATCTCCTTTTTATACTGATAGCAACAAGGCGTGCACTTCCAAGATGATGACAGTCACGAAGTTTAGAACTCAAAACGAGTTTGTTGTATTCATTGTTAGCTTGAGTTATAGTCGTCCAAGTTTCGGTTTCACCTTTGTTAAAGTCACAACTTTGTCCGGGAAAGAAAGACAGAAACACGACGACACGAGTACCATACCTGGAATCAAATCTGTCATTTGTCGTTAGACGAGTACCTGGTTTTAACACGTAACAGAAACCCTAACATTCTTATTTGCTGCAACTTGGCGATTGTTGGCATTCATTTAAGCTTGAAACGACATAACGCACAACTGTTGTTCTTCGCATCAAAATGTTGATTACCGTTGATGTCAAAGATTGCGCATATTAAGACAATGTTGGATTTTTTTAGATCTTATGTTGTAGCTCTCTACTATCTCTTTTCAGCCTAATTATCCGACTGTGTATCAGCCATTAAGCACGTAACTCCGATAAATTTGCCATTTCCGGTACAGGTTACAGTACCCAAAGGATCTCTTTGCAAGCTGCATGCAAGAGTTGATGTCGGTTTACCACCAGACGCCATATATAACATTGTCACTGACCCAGATAATAAGCGAGTCTTCAAGAACATCAAGGTGAGCATTTTCCGTTTATCACATAGGGCACCAGCTAATAGCTAGTTTTCTGTCGTAAACAACGTAAAGCTTGTTCATCAAGTAGAGGCAGGTATTTGCGTAACATTGTCTCACTGTAGTACTGTACGGTGAAGATTCAAGGCTTGAAACCTGGCCTTATTTTTACCCGAAACTTTTTTTTTGGTAACAACGTCTGGTATGAGTGACATTTCTGATAAATTCTCTCGACGGTTATGATGTTCTTTATATTAGGAGGTGAAATCGAGGAAGATACTGGTTGACGATGGCTTGAGGCAAGTGGTTGAGGTGGAACAAGCAGCCATTTGGAAATTTCTTTGGTGGTCCGGCACAATTTCCGTTCATGTCCTGGTCGACCAAAACAGAGAGGATCATTCGGTAAAGTTCACAAAAATTGGATCGTCTTCAAGTTCTTTCTGTCTATGTTGCCGAGCAGAACTCATTGTTGAACTCGTTTTTTCCCCTAGATGAAGTTCAAGCAAGTGAACACGGGATTTATGAAAAAGTTCGAAGGCTGCTGGAGAGTAGAACCTTTATTCATCGATGAGAAGATTTGCCATCCCTTAAAACCCGCAACTTTATCAGATTATAATTCATGCACAGGAGGCCGAGGGAGAATTGGGTCGAGGGTCAGTTTGGAGCAACTTCTGCAGCCAGCTTTAGTCCCGCCTCCTCCGATTGCGTGGTATCTTCGAGGCATCACCGCAAAGACCACCGAAACACTGATCAACTATATGATTGACGAAGTTGCAAGGATCAAGGGTTTCTCGGAAGAAACAGGGTCTGTTGAAAATCAGAAATCTATCGAATATGTCGACAATAGTATAAACATCAATCAAATACGAGACATTAAGAAGCGATGGGCCATGCGTAGGAAAAATGCTTTGCAGTATCGGAAGAGGTGGCTGACGGCCTGACGTACATTTTGTGTTATAGGTATTGATGTACAATCACTTGTTTGTATCGTTTATGAACTATGCGCCAGAATTATTGAGAATTTTCGGCTAAAAAAATTCTTCTAAATTGGTATCAAAGATAGCAGTTGCAACATTATGTACAAGATGTGATTGTACACCAGCTACAACAATGCATGTCACCAGTAACTTGGTGACAAAAAATAGTACAAATATATTTTCCGACCCAAAGCTTAAGTTCGGGTCACTCTAATGGTCTTGCGTGTCAACCTTTGGGTTCGTCTAACGTTGAAGTGCCAAGACTGTCACGGTTTGTCGGCTCGTCGAGAAAGAGGTCGTCAATTTTTCGGGAGGTTTGAGGGCGAGGAGATAATTCGGGTGATTGCTCTGTTAGATGGTGGCCCATCAAGTCACCTAGGCCGTGCTTCTCGTAGCTCTTGAACGCACCCAATGCTCCGAGAAAACCTTCGTGCCTTAAAAACATCGCCTTCGCTTCACCTTTTGACCTAAATACCAAAGTTTGGAAGTTCAGTGCAAAAAGACGGGCACTGGACAACAGATGTCGAGTAGCTTCGACTAGTGAAGATATAGAGTGGTATCAAGATTTACCAGAACTGAACAGCGACGGAAATGGTATCCATGGTATATTCATGACTACGTATGAAAAATCCTCCGAAGATGATTCGTTTAAGCCCGTACAAAAGCGCATTCAGGTAAGCAATCTGGCAGGCAAGTTCGGAAAAGGAAAAGGGAACAACCGTTAATCAGAACCCTAGGAAGTTACGGGAAAAAAATAAAGGTTCAAGAACAATCTATACTACTCACACCAGTTATCTAGTTTCGGTTTCCAAACAAAGAAATCTACGAAAGTAGCATGGAAAATATTTAGTTTACACAGCTGCACGGAAATAGCGGTGGATCATCGTGGCATTGGCAGCCGTCCCAGAAACAACTAAAATTGCTTTCACCGAGATAGATAGACACATACTTTAGCGTTACACGATATGTTGTAAGAAAAAACAAAAGGTACGGGGTTTGCTTTTGAATCATTTCTATGATAAGGACGTTAAATTGCATGGAAAGGGACAAATAAATATCTCGGTTTTGATCCCTTCTGTCTGTTTCCTCACACTTAGACAAGCTTACCTGCCCGATATTGTTTGAGATCAGTCTCAACAGGGATCTCGCAACATCCTCGGGTTTGTAGTCCTCTAGCTCTTTATTTTCTGATATTGGCTTGCCGAAACTGGATGCTATTGCTGTCGCAGACAGGCCAATCTGCCGTAAATGGAAACATAAAAGGTTCAATCACTACGATAAACGCAAAAAAAAAAAAAAAAGCATAACATGAAACAACTTTCGGAAATGTAATATGGGAACTTCAGTAATAGGAAGCCACACAATCAGAATTCCACTCTGATGACGGGAACTTCAATAACATGAAATTATAACACACCATGTACGAAGGTAGTAATTATACCTTTGCATAGTCTGAACCACCATAAATGTCACCGACGAGCATATCAATCACTCTGTTGTTTCCCTGGTGACTCAACTCCAGCAACTCATCGAAACTGAATATTAAAAAACCATTGAGCTGTCAACTATCCAGCCAACAAGGTGAAAATAAGTCGACTTCAAAAAAAAAAAAAAAAAAAAAAAAAAAAAACAGCAGCATGTTTTGGGAAATCCAGTTCAAGAGAAGCACATAGAGATTTTATCTTTCTACTTTTACGGCAGACAACTGTGAAGGTAGGTTAACCGCAAAAGAGCCAGAGTGAAATTGTAACCTTTGGATAAAATCTTTAGCTACTATTTCATAAAAGACGTCCATGTTACCTTTGACATTTTGTTAGAAGCCTTCCTAAACCCCAAAAGGTGCCACCACCTACACTTGTCCCGCTAACCCGTTCAAATTTCCCATCCCCATCCACCTACAAAAGACAGCGTACAAAACACGTGATGTGAGTGGAGCAAAGAGACAGAGACCTTCGCACAAACGCTGGTTAATATACCAGAGGCGAGATAACAAAAATAAAATCAGCAGGACATGAAAAAAGAATTGTTGGTTTTAAATTACCTTTATCATACCAACGCCGGAACCAATGTTGACAAGAAGGTAAGGAAACAGGTCACTTGAGTCAATTTGTACATATTCTTTCTGACCATTAACGTAAGTATAAGCTTCACGCGGCACTGCCTGTTCAAAGTACAGCACAAGTATATTTGAATATCGGTAACAAATATATACAAGGTAGAAATCAGCAGGTGGAGTTAAATGCTACGTGTTTCAGCAGAAACAATTGTGTAAGTACTTCAGCTTAAGCTCAACCAAGGGAGGCTTGATCATGCTTAAGTCAACAGTGAATAAAGGAACAAAGAGTCGGACAAAGAAATGCCGAACTGCATCAATAAAAAACAATTTTCACCTTCAACAGAAAGTTTGATCCAGCCACTAAACAGTCCATTTCATCCACCTTGTCGAACTTAACACCGAATTTCTCTCGAAATAGATCAGCAAATTTGTGAGCTCCACCACCAGTTGCCTGTCAGCTAAACATAAGTTGTTAAAGAATCTTCATAAAACATCACGTGCAATATCGTAGGCAAGGAAAAACCAAAACTAAAACTAAAACTTAATGTTGAACCGTAGCAATAGTTAATAGACTAATAGCTATGGTTGCCTATGTCTAAACTTAATATACTTTGCTCATCGGTTCTGTACAGTTTTAGCAGCATACAGCAGTTTAGAAAAGCATTAGCAGCTACCAATCAAACCGATGTATAAATACAAATGAATAGGAGTCATTTGAAACTACAAACATACAAAAACAACAGACTTCTTATGAATATACCGTAGTTGGTAACAGGGTTACAAGATTTGCTCAGTTACCCTACGAATTGCGATTCGTACAAGCGAATTTCATATGGTGATATGGTCGCTTACTGAAAATACACATAACAGATATTCTAGAAAGGTGAATCGTGAATCGGTAAAACTTATTCATAATGAATCCAGTAACCATGGTTTGTAACCCCCGCGAAAGATGGTTCAAAGGTTATGTCAAAAAAATGACACCTTGATACTTCAATGAAAATAGTATTCCGTAAATAGTAAGTCAAGTCATTTACATTTCCAAATGAACACCGATTTTTCTGTTTTCTACATGCGAGATGAGCAGCATAGTCATTTTCAGAAGAAAAGTTTTGAAGAGCTAATGACGAGTGAGTTAGGTGCAAGAATACAGGGGATGAAGACAATATTACCTTGATCGGTATGTCTTTGTTGTCTGATATATCTTTACCCCTGTTACCTAAACATGAAATACACGTAAGGACAACGATGGACAATTTCGTTGAGCCCAACTCAAGAAAACAATGAAGTACACATGGGGAAAAAACCTAAACTCTTTATCTAATTTAAATATCTTTGCTCTAGACAAAGCTCTTAAATGTATCTTCCAGTAAGGGCATCAAATTTTAAATTTAACGAGTGGAGATGCACATTAAATGGCAAAGCAGTAAGTGTGCAAGTCAGGTCACGATATATCACAAAATACACTTACGAGATCGGTGAAAGACTAGAGCTCATTTCAAAGGGGTGAATCATAGTTTCGTTAAGAGTAGAAAATCCTTGCTTTGACCCTGTGCATTCAGAGATGATAGAGGTGGTTTCTTAATAGTAACTACTAGCATAAGGATCACTTCGTATGCTAAAACACAGGTAAGCCATCATAAGATTACGCATAGAGAATCTCAAAATAAACTTATTGTGCGACCTCTTGCACAAAGCTAGTTATTTTCTTAACAAATTTTGTTTGATTATAAGTAAGAACCAAAGACTTTCTATGTTTTGGTCTTGAATATGGTGGAATAAGGCAAAAAGGCTCATTAAACTGGTTGCGCTTCTTTTTCGTGTGAAGTATAGTAAATCAATTCAATTACCGACACAATCTTCACCTTGGGTCCTTCAGAAACAACCTCTCTACGTTAAAAACACAACACAACACAACATTATAAGTTTAGGGGTAAGGCAGCATACAGCCGACCACTCCTTACCCCGCAATTCGCAGAAACCATTGAGGTATTGGAGTAATGATGCTGTTATATATGAAGGTCTCTCGGAGAGAGGCAGGCATACCAGACACGTTTGAGACAAATAAGACGGAATAGAATGCAAAACCTCACATACAGTTTCGAATAACTTTTCATGTATAGATTTGATATATCTGAGTTGTCATACTTCAACAACAAATGACTTCTTAATCACCAGGACAGTACAATTAACAAACTAACAACAGCGAACCAATGAGCATCTCAGTCTCAGGTATCCTTGTCTTCCTTTTCTTTTCTTTTTTTTATCTCTGCTTTTTTGTTATCATTAATTATTTGCAACACACAGTCGACGTTAGAGCCACCAATTGATAGGGCATTATTATACAACCTAAAAAAAAAAAATGTCCACAGCAAGTCGAAGAATAGTTCAAAAAAGAGACAGAGATTGGTAGATGAAATAGAATCATACAGCTTCCAAGAAGTCGGTTCGACTCAATGAAGTCTAAGCACTCATTTATCTTGCAAGTTTCGAACTTCGCAAAATGGAGCTTGCCATTCAAAATGGGATTATTGTTACCATTGGTTACCATGCCAACCTTCTCCTTGTTGACCGTTTTTCCCACATCGCCTTCCAAACAACTATTCTCTCTAGGAAAATACACCAACTTGATCAAAGAACCTGCAATATTGCACAAGACAAGTAGACAACACATAACTATCTCGAGGCTAAAAATAGACATTGGAAAGTAACAGGCTTCACTTCGAACATTAACCATTTGTTCAGATAAAAGTTTTCCATTTCCCTCAAACCCGACCTATTACACAAACGAGGAACGTCCAAGAAAAAGACTAACTCAATCTCAAAGCTGAGAGTAAACCCTTCATTCCCCTTCATTGGAATACAATTTGAGAATGTAAGAAGACGGGATGTTACTTCCCACATCTCCATTTCCCTCGAAGTTAACTCACTTTACAAACGAGGGGACGTCACATTGAACCCTTCCCCTCTAAATTCGTCCATCCAAACAGAGTTGAACTCTAATACACACACGACAATATAACAACTCCCGTAACTATCAGGGTAAGGGGGACGTATATATGCAGTCTTATACCTTCGTATAGCAAAACAAAGACCGTTTTCAGATGATTCGAAACAAAATTCATTATGAAAAGAAGCGAAGTCAAGCAACAAAATGCAACTTTTTTTTCCACAACACATCACTACTAATTACATAGAAGGAGGAACAATCAATGGATCACTAACATTTCAGACACAAAATGTGTATATAAGCAATAAATAACTACTCCTTCCATTCATATCCATTAACATCCAACACCATCTTGACACTATTTATCAAAGTCGATACTTTTTCAACTTGCTTTCAATGCAACTGAGAAAATATAATCATGTGTGATCTTGATACGTCTTAATGAGTACAACATTAATATCAAATTTTCATAATTTTTAATCACGTAGGATTATAGATATAAGCGTCCCAATATTCGTGTTGGCAAACGTGAAAAAGTGAAGGATGCGAATCGATTTGAATAGAGGGAGTAGTGAAGACCCTCAAGTATACAACTTCAAACAACCAAACAACTCACTAAACAAAATCAACTAACTACTTTATCTTCATTAAAAAGTTGCATACTTATTATTAGTCAATAAATTTGTGATCTTTAACACAATAATCATCATTTTAAACAGAATCATTTGCAGCATAACACTTCCACCAAAAAAATAAATAATTAATTTCATAACTGGGCAGTGTTCATTTGATTCAAACTACACTATAACTAAACAGCAACATAAACCCAACTAAAAAAAAATCCAAAAAAAAAAAATCACCAAAAAATTGAAAAAAAATAAATTAACCTCCAATATCAATAGCCAAAGGAAAAATATGATCATGAGAATGAAAATTCATAGATTTGCCCTTGTTATGCTCCAAATTACCACAAAATTCCTCATTTTTCTGAGAATAATCTTCCATTAATATTTGTTTTGTGAGTAAAATATTGGTCAACCTTGAAAATTAAATAAATAAAAATTGATTTTTTGTAATAATTGTGGGTTGAAAATAAAACCCAGATCAAATTTATTTATGTACTGAAGAATGAATACAAATCTAATTTCCCACCTACCCAACAAAATCAATCACGAATTTCCTAAAAAACGTGGTTTTTTTTTAAAGGTTTATTTTGGAAGCACATGTATTTTGATCGGTAGAAAATCAGGCGTTTTTTTTTTTTTTTGGATTAATTGAATATGACCTTTTTTATAATATTTTTTTTAAATAACTTACTTACTTCCTAGCCGTTTGAAATTATTTACTGATTTGGCCTTTTGTGAGGGAAAAAGTCAAATCAGAACAATAATCGGCAGAGAGGAAAGATATATGTTATTTATACGGAGTATAACATAACTCCCCTTTAGACATCTTTGTCTAAATCATTACCAATGTCGAAATATGCTACTCCCTCCATACCACAATCTTCTTCACACTTTCCCTAAAAGGAAATTCCGCTATCTTCTTCCCATTTTTATTTTTGTCAATTTTCAATTAATCTTATTCATCCAATTTACTTTATCATCTTTCTACTTTAATCTCACCCACACAATTCACTCACTTAAATTTTTGAGCCAAATTAAAAGGGGAAGAACATTATGGAATAGAGGGAGTACTAAAAATGAAATATTCACACCCTTAGATATGGATTTCTCAAGAGGTGTCGACATATTGTAGAAATTAGTGGTAGTAACTTGAAAGGGCATACCCTATAATGTCTTTATTTGCCATTTTTAAGTAAGAAAATTCGACGTTGGAAGTGATTTAGAAACAAAAGTATTTTTATGTAATAAAAATAACATATAAGGGATTCTTTAAAAAAAAAAAAAAAATATTATAAAAGGGGTTATATTCAATTAAACTTTTTTTTTTTTTTTGAGAAACGAACCTAAGTGAGATTACCATAAAGAGTTACTATAAAATCATTGAGGTTTTCCGAAATTGCTAATTGGGCTAACATAAGTTAATCGAAGTTGACTATACTATCTTTTACTCCGTATTATAGATTTATAGAAGAGGGATTTATATAATACAGAGTAAAAGCGTTCATAATTATCGGTTTTTTGGATTGATTTCTTAAACATGAAATTTAACCGTAAAAATGTTACACTAGTTTAAAAATTGAAGTATCAATTTGGACAAACGTGGTTAATAACGTACTCGTATCTCATTTATACGGGCAATTAGAATTGAGATTATGTACGAGAGTCGAGTCTTGATCCTTGTGGGTCTGTGTAAGTCATAATTAATTTTACTAATTTTCCTCAATATAAGTTACTACTATAGTAGTTGTTTCGTAATGCATCTATCGTGTTATCTGAGACATGAGATTTCTTAGGCCGATAATTCGAACAATAATTACAAAATCGTATTGATATCAACAATTAATGATGATAAGAATTCTTGATTATCAAAAACCTAATTCAATGGAGCAACTATTTTGGAAGCACTAATACAAAGGATTTGATCATAACAAAATGACTATAATCTACTTTTTTTAATATTTGTTCAACGACATTCAAGTAGAAGAATGTATAGTTGTAATAGAAGTATATAACTTGCGGATCATTGGGATGGCAGCAAATCATCTTGCCAGGATAATAATACCCCTTAAGTTCTGGAAATTCTAAGAGGAAATCAATCGCTAACTTCACGGCCACGTAATTATTAACATCGTCATAGTCGTCTATTTCCCATAATTTAATCCTGCGTTCCACCTCGGGGTACATAAAGACGAATTCAAATTGTGTTATGCACAGCCGATTTTGACAGACACGGAGAATGCTAGTGCAGTGGTATATGGACTCAAAGCCAATTCCATTAGGAAGGTTTACAACTCGAGGAGCTACATTGTCGATGTTGAAAGGATCTATTACTATGATTTTAGACTTGTACATCCAATGTATCTTGTTTTTCCATGTTATGCCTGGTTTTAATATCGAGTGGAAGCCATCGAGCAAATAATATGTTTTCCATTGACCCGTTTCAGATGAGTATATTTGGATACTACTTGATTTGGGATCTCCACGATAATTAGGAAGGACATGAACAATCCGAAACCCATGATTGTTATGGTGTGAAACATTTACGGTACTCACTCCATTGACAAATCCAGCAAATCCAACCATAATATCCCGGTAATTGCGCACGGGTTTGGCTAATGATACGTAAACTACAATGTATTGTTTTGTGAGAGGATTTGCAACGTAATACCTCCCTTTATTCGAGTTTATATGGGCATACGCAACGATGAGGTCGTTGTTACTAGACACGATGTTGTATTGACGACTACGTCTAGGGAGTCTAGGGAGGAAATCGAGAGAAAACTTATGTTTTTGGAAGTAAGGGTGCTCTGTAATAGGGCACTTTTTGTTCGTTTGAACTAGTGTGAAGGCGTAACTTTGAGGCAATAACTGAGGAGTGAAGTCGGGTTTTGAAATTATCGATTTCCAACGTTTCGAAACACATTTACATGTGGCAAGTTCACTCCATAGGGATAATCGTGTGAAGATCAACTCGAGTAAGGTATCGTTTAGATCGTCGATTTGAGTTTTAAATTCAACATCTCCATCATGTTCGCGCTTGCGAGTTGTGATAGCCATAGTTAAATTGTTTGGTTTTATTATTATTATTATTCTTATTATTATTATTATTATTAATTTTTTTTTTTTTTGTTAATGTAATCACAACTTCTTCTTATAATATAGTAACAATTTACGTTGTAATTTTTGGTAAGTTGGTAACGAATATTCTTTCTTGTTTAAATATTTGGAAAGTCAGGATATTATTATCTCGATATCTTTTTAGAATAAGAGATGATGTTATGGAAGTGATTTCTAATTCTTGGAGTGTTATAGTTTCTTTAGAATTTTATTAAGTAAAAAAATGTTTTAGATTGTATAGGTTAACTATTTTCATCTACGGAGTAAAATTTAAGGAATAAATAACATGTACTCCGTATTCTTTAATTTTGATATACGGAGCAATAATATTACAAGAATTTCAAATTATAGATTTAGTATTATATTTTAGATTGTACTCTCTCTATTTCACGGATTTAGTCTCCTTCATATTTTTCGGCAATTTTTCATTTAGCTTCGTTTACATTTTGGGACCATCTTTAACAATGAAAATAACAACAATACCACTACAAATATAATAACTTTTTACCAAATAAATTTTTCATTCAACTTCATTCAGTTTAGTTCAGTTCAGTTCTAAAAAGTCCGAAAGAACAACTTCTCATCCGATTAGGATAAAAATTATCTTCATGAATGTTATTACTAGCAAACGTAGGATTACATACAAAACCACAAAACCACAGACTTTCTTTTTTATACGTTATCAAACACCAAAACATAAAAATCTCACTTCTTCATAGATCTCATCGAACCCATAAAACCCAGGTAAAAAAAAAAAAATCAATTCTTTTTCAAATTCCATCAATTTTGTTATTAGTTTTGTACATGATTGATGATTATGATTGCCCATTTATCTGCTTTCTTAAATTTTTTTTTTTTTTTTTTTTTTGTTGGTTTAAATGCTGGTTTGATTTGTTAAATATACTTGTTTTTGTATGTTATGATTTGTTAGAAGGCGTGTGTGTTGTGAGAAGAATTGAAATTCAGGCAAATATAAATTGGAATTGACGGAATAATGTCGGATTTTTGTATGTTTGTTTATGATGCTTGTGTTTTTGTCAAAACTTATGATTTCATTGAAAGTGTAGTTTGTGTGTACAGTGAGAACATTGGGTTGGAATTTGTTTCGTTTGAATATCGAAGTCGAATGAAGACAATATAATTTGGATGGAGCAAATACTTGTGGATTTCTGCGTGTTATATTGGTTTATGGCTTTTGTAGAAACAATTGTTTTCGTGTTATGATTTGGTAGAAGGTGTAGATGTTGTCAATTGTGAGGAAAATTTGGGTTGGAATGTATTTTTTTCGACCATCGAAGTTGAATGAGGAAGTACTTGTGGATTTCTGCCTGTTATATTGATTTAGGTCTGTTGTCGAAACAATTGTATTTGTGTTATGATTTGATAGAAGGTGTAGATGTTGTCAATTGTGAGGAAAATTGGGTTGAACCATCGAAGTTGAACGAGGACGATATATATGGTATGGAAAGAATACTACTACTTTCTTGTGGCGGTTTTCCGTGTGTTATTGATGATTGTTTTTTTGTCAAAACAACTGTTTTCATGTCATTATTTAATAGGCGTATTTTTTGTTTGAACATCAAACTCAAACGAGGATAATATAATGTGATGAAGCCGTGACAGAAATGCTACAAGCTTTTATGTCGGAACTTTTTGTGCTATGGTGTTTATTGTAGTACCTCTTTTGGACTGAATTTAATTTTTGTCGATGTTTTCAGTGACTTTTTCCCCGAATTAATAGATCTGATTTGATGCTAGAATGTTGATCAATAACATGGTAGGCTAATTAATTTCGGAGTTGTCGTTGCCATCTTCTTGTTGCACGGTCTCTTAAATGGCTCAAGAGAGTAAGAGACTGTAATCTTTGTTGATTATGATCGAAAATGACTACGATGTGGTTACGATTTTGACGGTGTCATATGGATTGTTCATGTCAGCTGATTGTTGTATGTCTGTTTTTTCATGTCGATATTGTATAGTTTTCCGATTGATAGTCCGTACATGAAACAATTGTTATAAATTCTGTTGTTAAAGTCACAGTATCGTTGATTTGGGTTGTCATGAAACAATTGTTATAAATAAACGTATGATTACTTTTTGACACGGTTCCATATGACTATTTACGATGGCTGATTGATGTACGTCTGATTTGTTATGTCGAGACTGTATCGTTGTCCGATTGATACTCCATATGTAAGGATCAGCCAGTTAATTACATCTAACGACATACTGAGATTTGTTGCATAAAGTTTCCAAAAAAGAGTTAAATTTGGCTTGGGTCTTCATGAATCTGTCGTTCTATCCGTTTTTTTCTCGAACCATAATGTCATATAACTGGCCTCGACTAAAGTCTGTTGCATGGAATTTTGTTTCCGAAGGTACTTACGAGATGGCGGAATCAAAACAAGAAATGAGGAAACCCGTGTTTACCAAAGTCGAACAGCTAAGGCCCGGTACTAGTGGTCTCAACCTCACCGTTAAGGTTGTTAGTTCCAAGTTAATTATGCAGCGAGGCCGCCCTGATGCACCTCAGGCACGCCAAACTAAAATTGCCGAATGTTTAGTCGGGGATGAGACTGGACTGATAGTCTTCACTGCCCGAAACGACCAAGGTAAACTTTTATCAAAAACATAGAATTCATTTATATTGAATTGTTTTTTTTAAATAGTCTGAAGTTTTCTGAAATACTCTTTGTTGTTGACGATATCCTGGACTGTTATTCGTAGTGGACAAGATGAAAGAGGGCGCCACAGTAATGCTGCGCAACGCAAAGATCGACATGTTCAAAGGGTCAATGAGGCTTGCAGTCGACAAGTGGGGTCGCATTGAAGAAACAGATGCAGCCGACTTCACAGTCAAGGAAGACAACAACCTGTCGCTGATCGAGTTTGAGCTTGTGAACGTCGTTGAGGGGTGACCTGCTGGTTGAACCCGACGTTTTCGAGATTGAAATAACGTAGGAACCGAGCAATAGCTAGTTATGTGTATCTTTTTTCAGGGTCAATGTTTGAGTCGTAGAAACATAGTACGAAGTGAGTATATATATTTTTAACGAGGCTTCTTAGATTTTCTATTAACTTTTTTGGTTGATATTTTATGCACAGCCGATTTTGACAGACACGGAGAATGCTGGTGCAGTGGTATCTGGACTCAAAGCCAATTCCATTAGGAAGGTTTACAACTCGAGGAGCTACATTGTCGATGTTGAAAGGATCTATTACTATGATTTTAGACTTGTACATCCAATGTATCTTGTTTTTCCATGTTATGCCTGGTTTTAATATCGAGTGGAAGCCATCGAGCAAATAATATGTTTTCCATTGACCCGTTTCAGATGAGTATATTTGGATACTACTTGATTCATGGTAAGATAAGAATTTCTACATATATCATGGTACTCCGTACTTCATTCATTATCTTAATGATTAAATAAATACTCCTATTGAATTTTTTTTTTCCTTTTTTAAAAACAAATTTATGTAATTGACTTATAATTCTTTAAATTTGTGTTCTATTTCAACGAAAATATGGTATTATTAGATAAATCATGTCACTAACATTATAGGTAAATTAAAATATACTCCGTATATCACAGTTAAGAAAAATTACAAAATTAGAAAAAAAATAAAATTAATTAAATTAGAATTAATGATATTATTGAAATATGGTGCGTTTCATACTGAGGTGACTTTAATTTTTAAATTACTCTTCTTCGTCAAATACGAAACCATTCCATGGGGCGTCATTGAAAGGGACAACTTGGTCGCTATGTGTACTCCAAGCTTTTGGGCCAGCCTTACGAGACATGTTGAAAAACGAACCTTTAAATTCAACCTCACATTCCACGAAAGCCGTCGGACTGTAATAGAGTTGCTCGCAGAAGTTCAGTTCACGCCTTCGCCTATATTTTAGCAAGTAATCAAGTTCAGCGCTGCCATCGTCTTCTTTAAGGTGAAAGTGTTTCAAATTTTGGTTGTTGATTAACAAGTACTCGATTAGCTCCAAGAAAGATTTATGAGGCTTGAAATAAAGAAACGAGAATATTTCCATGGTTATCGTACTTGGTCCTCGGAAAAAGGTACTCGTATTGTCAGACGTTTGAACCATGTCGTGTCCCAAGTCCATCATACATTTTAAAGATAGAACGTCTAATACGGGACACAATTCCATCAAGTGCACAACAGTCTCGATATCATGAGTCTTATATATATTTAATGAAACCCGAGTTACATAGCAAAATCGAGTAGATATGTTATTAAGTGTGTGGACATCTAGGGCAAGGAAACGAACATTATAAATCGACCAATTACCATTTATTTCAGAGACGAATATGTCTTCTGGAGGAAAGCCGTCCCCTAGAATAATCTTCAGTTCACGCAACCCAATCGATTTCTCCTCAAATTTAAGTGTCACACTTTTTGGAGAATAGATAGCCAAGTATTCTAGTTTTGGAGCATTGATCACGACTTCGACTTTTAAGTTAAAATACATATCCACAGTTAGTCGCCTTAAGTTTGGATTCGAACAATTAAAAGTGTTATAGTATTCGTAAAAGTTACATTTTAAAGACAATTCTTCGAGTGATGGACAAGAATTGATCAATTTGTGCAGCAACTCGCAGTCCGAGAAGTGAAGTCTCAAGTACCTCAAATTGGGAAGATTGATTGGATTTGAATCACCGTCGTCGTCACTCGTCAGGGAACTCCCAGGCACATTCCGTGTCCAACTCGATTGAGACAAGAGAAGACGTTTGAAAAATAAAACTCGGCAATTTAGTATTAAGCCGATAGCCATTGGGCCATGTTAGCTTTAGTTTGCAGAGATTTCAGTCACAAATTTCACCAAGCCAGGAATAGTCGTAAGACCGAGATTTTTGAAGGCCTATAAAATGGAGGGTAAGATTATAAATGTTGGGTGATTGAATTTGCGAGACGACGTCACTAAAAAAAGCAGCAGAGAATTCAGAAAAGGTCTCGGAAAGACGATTGATTACGTAGAGAGAGGTTATGTTCGTCCAAAGACCACGCCATCGACTCGATAAACACTCAGTGGCGATGGCAAATCGGATAGGAAGGCGAGACACGATATCGATAAGAATATCATTCGGAAGCGAACTCAGCCTATCTACTCACGGTCTAGGGTTAACGAAGTTTCTAGGTTTACAGCCCTTTTTATATACTAATGAAATGAAATTATTTAGTTTTTTGGATACAATTCTAGCATCGGCGAAAGACTGATCCATTATTTAATTTCGATAACCTCCGATTTAAAGTGAAATTATTTATGTCGATAAAAGAGTAATCGTTGTGTCGGAAATTGATTTATCGTGTTATTAGTTGTTAGAATTAGGGTATCCACGAATAGAAATTGACAATGATTAACCACACCGAATCGACTTACGCTTTCCTAATAGAACAATTCGACCCTATATCAGTGCCAGGGTTGTACCGAATTTCCTATTGAGATAAGACGGTGTCCTCTGAATTTGGCACGAAAAATAGAGATGTAATTCAGAAATATTTTATGTGTATAATGTTATACGTTCAATGATGCAGGAGAAGAGAGATTGATTTTCTGTGTGTTTTTTTTCTTCTCCTAATCTCAATCCTATTTAAATAGAAATAAGGTTGTATAGGGATACTTTGTTTTGAAGAGTTGTGACTCTTCAAAGTTTCCGACACATTTAATCCCATCATAGTCATTCAAAAGGAAAGACTATACCGTAAACTTGTAAATAATTATGTAAGCGTACACTCCGTACTTCCCTAAACTCACATTATATTATAACGAATTTACCCATCTTTGAACCAAAAACGAGTTACGCTAAATGAACCGGTAATTACACTTAAATTACCAACAATCCTCCCCCATTTAAGCGTAATTCAAATTTAAAAAAAAGCTAACAAACATACCAATTTATGCATAAATGAAAATGTCACGAAGATTGAATTCCCACTTAGTGAAATTACAAATTCCAAATATTCGAGTATTAGGGTGTGACTTAGCATTGAACCCCTCTACACATTTTGAATACATGAAGATAACTCACACATAAATTAAGTTTACTTCCAAAATTACGAACCGACACTTATTTACAGCCTAGTGTCCCATATCTATTCATGAACATTTTAGGAGTCAAACCCAAACTCCTTTGAAGCGGCTATACTTCATGTTCACATAGGTTGATTCTTTTTATCGTGTCCTTGCAAACACACTTTTTCAAAAGATCAATTAAGAAGATAAACTTCAACCTTACAACATGCAAGTGTAAGCACACACCTTCGGGATAAATAAATTTGTGTGCTCCAATCGTTAATAATTGGCCTTCCACATTGAATTCAGCCTCTAACGTTGTATTAGAGGGGAATTGGGTATCCAATCATTAAAGATTTGTTCGGGTTTTCTTCTCATCCCGTTAACCGACTTTATAATAAGTCCCTAATTGATCCTTATGAGCGCAAATTGATCAATTAGATCTCACAAAACAATCAAAATCACCCTATTTATGATAATAAATGTACCATGTTATTTCTAACACCCCGGTGTCGCGATCACCGTTATACTATTGACTATAAACTTAGTCAATTAAAAACCGTTATCACAAATCTGAGTAAAATTGATCAAAATTTAACAGAAAACTCGTAGATTAATTTCCTAGCAACATAACCTTTTATCGGCTATAGCTAACTAACACTACGATTTTCTACTTTAATGTCGAAATTTACATGCAAATTCTCTCCATAGAGGTCCGTAAATCTACGGTACCTCATCTAAGCAATAATACACCATCACTTGTAAAAAATACCCATCTACATTTGACTATTTAATTTGCTTTACTCTCTTTCTAAAAACCGAAAGAAATCTGACATAGAACAAACCAAAAAACCATGGTTCCAATATATTTATATATTTATACATTCAATTGTTTGCCAACGAAGAGTACGAGTTTAACTAGTATTCCAACTCACTCAACTTTAAACCGCATAACAATTACTTCTTTTTGTAAATATGAGTATGATCTCACTTTATCCATATACAATATATATAAACATTACACACAACCTTTAAGAGCACTTTTTAGAGAATAATCATTATTTTCTCACCGTGTTCTTAATACAGAGGATTATATTAACCGTCCCCATGTCTTCTATAGAAGAACATGAAAACAAAATCTTTGACTTAGATTAATGTCAAAATTAACCAATAATCATCACACAACAAATGATTATTCCATAAGCGGACTTGCACTACAAGAAAATCATAATCGGGCGACTGAATCAGACGACTGAATAGTTTAGTCGCCAAATTGGCGACCACAAAAAAATTCGGGCGACTAAAGTTGGTCGCCAAATTTGGCGACCACCAAGATTTTACTTTTTTTATACCAGCCAATTTGGCGACCAAAAAAACACAAATGGCGACTGTTTTTCGGTCTCCAAAATTGGCGACTGAAAAATAAATGGTCGCCAATTTTGTTGTTCCTTTAAGCAGCTCCCCTACCTTCTTGCCCCTTTATTTGCTGAAACTAAAAAAAAAAAAAAAAAATAAACCCCCAACCCCCAATTCCAGAAAACCCGACGCCCCCCCCCCTTGCCACCACAGTGCTCACCGGCCACTCGCCGCCGTCGTTGCTTCAACCACCACCTTCTCTCCTCGCCGCCACCTTCCCCCACCGTCACCTCTCTCAGCTCCTCCTAAATCAATTTAGGTATTTTTTTTTTTTTCAATATCAAGCTTTAAATTAGTTTAATTAGTTTTTAAATTTACAAATTTTGAGGTTGCATTTGGTTGTTGTTGTTTTTGTGTTAAATTAATTGATTTTACTTAGGGTTTTAAGTTGAATTATAATGTTAGGGTTTTAGTGTTGAATTAGTTGTACTCCCTCCGTTTCGATGATTTGTTTACATTTACTTTATACACATTTATCGATGTGAAGAGAGAGGTAAATAAAAAAATATAAAAATAATAATATAAGTACAAAGTGGATAAAATAAAACAATGTTATTGGTTAAGAAAATTGGGTCCACCCCCACAAGTGGGTCACCATAGACATTTATGGAAAGTGTAAACAAATGACCCGTACACCCATAAATGGAAAGTGTAAACAAATGACCGGGACGGAGGGAGTAGTTGAATTGATTTTACTTAAGGTTTTAAAGTTCAATTAGTTGTAGTTGAATTGATTTTACTTAGTTTTTAAAGTTTTTAAAGTTTCAAGTTAGTGTTTTGAATTGAAATTATAGTTGAAATTATAGTTGAATTATTGATTTTACTTAATTGATTTTACTTAGTTATTGTTGTAAAGATAGTATGAATTGTTAGTATTGTGAGTATGATTGAAGTTAATATATAATGTTAGTATTGTTAGTATGATTGAAGTTAGTATGAATTGTTGTATGGTTAGTTTATAATGTTAGTATTGTTAGTAGGATTGAAGTTACTATATTAGGCGACTACACACTATAATGTTAGTATTGTTAGTAGTATTGGTAATTTTGTGTTAAATTAATTAGTGTTACATATGGTTTTAATTTGATGTTTTATAGTTAGTGTTTTATGATTTGTGTTTGTAATTATTTAGTAACATTATGTTAATTGAGCTTATTATTGTTAAGTAATTGTCATATTTTTAATGTTAACATAGTGAATTGATGAATTAGAGTAATATGAAATGTAGTCATTGATGAATTACGTGTTGGGTTTGTGTTTGGGTTTGGGTTTGTTTGTGTTTGTGTTTGTGTTTATGTTTGTGTTTCTTGAGTATGGTAGGTGCTCCTTTCCAAATTACATATTTATATATTATAAACGTTTCATATCTATTACAATTAAATTACATATTTATGTAAACGTTTCATATCTATTACAATTAAATTACATATTTATGTAAACGTTTCATATCTATTACAATTAAATTACAATATATATAAACGTTTCATATCTATTACAATTAAATTACATATTTATGTAATCTTAAACCATGATGGTAGGTGCTCCTTTCCAAACTTTATTGAAACATCGCGAGACTCCTGAATTTAGAGCAAGATCCGCCCGAGCAAAAGTCAATAAGCGTCGAGGAGACAAAGACGCGGTGGTGGAGCCGACACATTTCGGTGGTTCACAATCATTCTATAAGCGTGTAAAAGAGTTGGTGAGTGGATAACTTATTTTTGTTTTTAAGTTTAATAATTTGAATGGAACATTAGTATGTACTCCGTATATTCTAATGCATGACTCATTTGTTTTCAATCGTAGGCGGGCAAGAAAGGCGGTGAATTGCCAACCGTGCCCGAACTATTCCTTGAGACCAGGTCCAAATTGACTGATAAGGGTGATAGGAATTTTGTTACTCAAAAAGATGCCGACTTATATGTAAGTTACTCCGGATCCGTATATAAGTATTATTGATTTTACTTTGTGTATTTTTTAACTATGTATGTTTAAAATTGTTCGGTTTAAATACTGTAGGGAAAGTTCGAGGAGGCCGTCCAAAACAATCCCTCTAGTAATCCTAATGAAGTTTGGTATGACTTAGTTAAAGGATACCAAAAGGGGGGCATTTATGGAACGGGATCTGCTGCCCCGATTTTCTACGAACCGCCTCGTCAACGTCAATCATCGATGTCTAAACAAAGTTACGTGCCGGGGATGGTGTCTCAACTCCAAACTCAACTTCAAAAGGAGCGAGAACAAAATGCCGCCCGTGACGAGCAAATGCGACAAATGCAAGAGCAAATTAAATTGATGCAAACCCTTTTTGCCTCTTGTAACCCGGGGTTTACTCCACAAAATCCGGATCCTCGTGATCCTAACAATGGAGGGGGTAGTGGTGCAGCGTCTAGTTTTATGGTATCATAAACCTTTTAGTAATTAGTGACGGATATGTATATAACAGTTTGAATGACTAACGGTATTTTCTGTGGACAAAGTAGTATGATGGTAAATGAAGCTACTATTATTGTTATTGTTGTTGTGTTGGTTGAATGATTATTGTTGTCGTGTTGGTTGAAATTTGATTGATAATGCAGGATTTAGGGAGTGCAAAATATCACTTTTCTTCTTATATAGACAGAGGTTTGGCGACCGAAAAATGGATTTGGAGACTAAATGTTGGTCGCCAAATGTGAGAACCAAAAAAAAAAAAAAAAAAAATTTAACAGAATTTTGGCGACCGAAAATGGATTTGGAGACTACTTTTCGGTCGCCAAATTTGAGGAAAAACAAAAAAAAAAAAATTTGAACCGAATTTTGGCGACTAAAAAGTGGATTTGGAGACCACTTTTTGGTCGCCAATTTGGCGACTAAAAATATTTTGGTCGCCAAATTTGTTTGTTTGTCGACTGGGTTATGGTCGCCATTTTTGGCGACTGATTTCACTTTCAGTCGCCAAAATGTTGTTTTTGCGACTAGTTTTGGTCGCCAAAATTTGGCGACCGAAATTAGTCGCCCGATTTTTTTTTGGCGACTAGACTGGGCGACTAATTTTTGGCGACTAATTTCAGTCGCCTTTTGTGTTTGGCGACTGAATTTAGTCGCCAATTTTGGTCGCCCGATTACTGATTTCTTGTAGTGTTGACAATTTAGTTATATACACAATGCTTATAAAATATATTTCTCCATGGATAAATCCACTATATAAATCAATAATCTCTTTAAGGTTATCACAAGCTAACAAAACCGAGATTATCATAAATAAATTGAATTCAAGCATTGAAAAACAAAATAGATAATTTTCATGATATATCTTTAGACCTTTTTCATGAATAAATTAACTTCAATCAAAGTTAAATGGACTACTATTAACATTACTCCCATCATGACCGAATATTGCGTTATGAATTTAACATTTTTATCATAACTATCACAATTCGTCTCGTAGAGATCAGACAGTGACAGATCCTACTGTGTAAGATCGGCCATCATAATCATAAAATTTGACAAGACCATTGTTTCCCATTGTAAACAAAAACATCACTCTTATTCATGAGTAAATTTCCTTGTCTAATCAATTATTCCGCAAATTAATCAATTGCAAATAAACAAAAAATTATAAGCAAATACATACTCCATATGATTACATACGTGATGACACTAGTGATCATATCATCAATACACAGCAAAAATCAAAGCATTAAACACAACCGTCAAACACTCAAACTCCATGATGTAAATTCGATCAAAGCAAGAAAACATATAATTTGAATCGTCATATGCACAATATCAAAACTGTGATTCCTTCACAAAAACAAATGTGGTTGACTATGCATACAAAGGGGTGCCTTCATCCATAATAACAAAACAATAAAATGTGCACATACACTGCAATGAAGACAAACTTTATCACAATCACACGCATCAAAACTTAAATGGAATTATTTTTCATCGTTTGTGAAATATCACAGTGCGTCTCCTTCAAAATGATCAGTACCATGTAAAGATTTGAAGCAATGAAATTTAATAGAATTTCGACAACATTTTATATTTCCTTAATTTAACTTTGAATCAAACAAAGTATTAAAAATCTCAAACCTCGAATTAACGGATGTAAAACATTAATTCAAACCGATATACTTTGCTATTAAGCCATATAAAATTTGTATGACACCGCTCAATTCTGCATTACCGTATATATATCATATCAAAGGGAGAGATTTGACAGAAATATTCTCATGTGCAAAATCAACACACTAGTATTCCACACAGTGCCATAGATCACCATCATCACATGATAATAACAAAAATGATTTCATACTTAAAACGCCTTTTAACCAACATCTACGCCTTTTGTATATTCAATATCCACACTTTCAATAAAATAAAGCATAGGATTTCTCAGGTTTCCATGTCACGAGATCTTGACACTACCCAATCAATACACTATGTCATTGAGTCATATAATATTTATATGATCCACTCAATTCCGCGTTACCGTGTATCATATCAAACAATGTTCATTAATGACATCCACATCCATAAAACCGACGACAAAATCGTCACATAACAAAAATCGTCATATATGCTAACCAACTCTATGAGAGAACTTTTAAAGTATGAAACTTACGAATGACATTAAAAGTCAATCCCACAAACATGAGAATATATAAACAAACAAAATCAGAATTAATTCCCAACATAAGAGGGCACTTAATAACAAAATTACATATGAAAATCACATATAGCCTCTGTACACATGTGGATTGCAAACACCATTATCAATAACATCAAGTATAATAAGGGAGTTAGTTTATACGAAGTACTTATCTTTGATTTGGTTTTTATAATGATTGCATATTCACGAATCACGAATATACACATACATATAGTGCTCCATAATTTCTACCGCCCTGCAACTCGCACCGAAATCCACGCAATGCAAAGCAAATCCAGTAACAAGTTTCACCAAATTCGAAGTGTATTCCAGGGAAATATTCATCATCACGTCCTTAACATTCGTCATCTTAAATATATTTCGTAATTGTTCTATTAGAATGTTAGAATTAGGGTATCCACGAATAGAAATTGACAATGATTAACCACACCGAATCGACTTACGCTTTCCTAATAGAACAATTCGACCCTATATCAGTGCCAGGGTTGTACCGAATTTCCTATTGAGATAAGACGGTGTCCTCTGAATTTGGCACGAAAAACAGAGATGTAATTCAGAAATATTTTATGTGTATAATGTTATACGTTCAATGATGCAGGAGAAGAGAGATTGATTTTCTGTGTGTTTTTTTTCTTCTCCTAATCTCAATCCTATTTAAATAGAAATAAGGTTGTATAGGGATACTTTGTTTTGAAGAGTTGTGACTCTTCAAAGTTTCCGACACATTTAATCCCATCATAGTCATTCAAAAGGAAAGACTATACCGTAAACTTGTAAATAATTATGTAAGCGTACACTCCGTACTTCCCTAAACTCACATTATATTATAACGAATTTACCCATCTTTGAACCAAAAACGAGTTACGCTAAATGAACCGGTAATTACACTTAAATTACCAACATTAGTTTGATTGACCAGTATCATATCATAGCCCATAATATCGAATTTTTAAGGGTCGAAGTCGTTTCATTGTTGGAGATCTTTTTAATTGTGATTCGTCATGATCTTTTTAATGTTCGAGTTGAAAATCAAGTTATTAAATATGGTTGTATAATAATATCTGTAATGCTATTAATGATAGGACAAAGTTTGGCTTAATGACAAAATTTCAATCACTTTACTACCCTATTTTAATGTAACAAAAAGTGAAGATGTAACTGTGGCACTATGGATTATATTTTTGTAATTTGGTTGGTAACCTTAATTTATAATTCACATGACCTCATTTTTCTAAAAATAATATAAGTTGAGGAATAGTTTTGAATATTTTTATATACCTATTATTCACATTTTTTGTATTAAATACCATATAAAATTGTGTCATAATTTTTAAATATATAAATTAGACAAATATACACCTGATATATTTTATTAAAAAAATTAAATGATAATGATTGAAAATATATATTAATACTCCGTATTATTTATAATTCTATTACTAATAGAATTCTCGATGAAAATAATTAACATATGTAATTTAAAATATAGTAAGAAATCTACAATTATAATTCTTAAAATATTAGGATACCAAAATTGAATAATACATACCTATTGTTACTTATTTAATTTAATAAATAAGTTAAGGGAAATAGTAAAAAGAAAAAAATAAGTAAGTGTAATTTTAAAATATATAGAATAAGCAAAACAAATATGATAATTCATAGAATCCTTAAAATATTAGTACCGTAGTAAATTTGTCTTTTAATTTATTGTCATAATTTTATCATATTCAGAAATTTTAAAATTAGTACAAAAACATATAATAAATAAAAGGATAAAGTATAGATAATAATTCAATTTAAAATGTATATTTTAAAAGTATAAACTTTACAATTACAATATTTAATTTGCATGAGTAATAATAGTGAAATTGATAATGGTAAAACTATAATTTTACGTAATTACAAGTAATAAAAGCGGTGATAGTGAATTTTATAATAATAACGAGAATAAAGAAATTAATAATAGTATTGCGAGAGTAGAGAATATACTTTTATTATTTGATAGGTAATCTTCATAAATTATAATTCAAATGAACAATTTTTTCAATAAAATACAAACGGAGTAATACATTTGAATTTTTTTTACAGACTTAGTATTTACGAGTACTTTTTAGAAAAATTGTTATATTAAATACCATATAAAATTGTATCGGTAAAAATATAAATTAGACAAATATACCTAAATTATATTTTATACATTTTTTTTAAAAGATAATGATAGATGACCCGGGCGGGGCCGGGCATGCAAACTAGTACGAAGTATTTGTTATTATCCGAAGATGATCGAAAACACGGCAGTACTCAACTTAATAACCATACTACTACGCATACCATACCAAAAGCAGTAGAATGACTATTCTTCGTCTGGCAGCGCGTCATTGAAAGGGATGACTTCTCCGGTATCTCTACTCCAAGCTTTTGGGCCAGCCTTCCGAGACATGTTGAGAAGTACACCTTTAAATTCAAGCTCACGTACGGCCAAAAAAAGGGTTTCACTGTAATAGAGTAGCTTGCAGAAATCCAGTTCTTGCTTTCGCCTCACTCTACGCTCTGCATTTGACATGTACAACTCACATAGACGACCCGTGTAAAACCCGTTTTGTTCTTTCATGTATATCCCACATACGACACATAGAACGTCTAATTTGGGACACAATTCCATCAATAGCAAAACACTCTTGATATCAAGAGACGGATACATAAGTAATGATACTCGAGTTACACGGCAAAAACGAGTAGATATTTTATTAATTGTGCCAGCGTCAAGGGTAAGGAAACAAACATTATAAATAGACCAATTATCATTAATTTTGGAGAGGGATAATTTTTTTGCAAGATAGCCCTTCCCTAGAATCTTCAGTTCACGCAACCCAACCGATTTCTCCGCAAATTTAAGTGTCATAGTCATTGGAGAATACATAGCCAAGTATTCTAGTTTTGGAGCACAGATCACGACTTCGACTTCTAAGTCAAAACACAAATTCACAGTTAGTCGCCTTAAGTTTGGATTCGAAAAATTAAAACGGGTACCGTCTTTGTAAAAGTAACATTTTAAAGACAATTCTTCGAGTGATGGACAAGACTTGATTAATTTGTGCAACGAATCGCAATTCGAGAATGCAAGGCTTAGGTACCTCAGATTGGGAAGATTGATTGGATTTGAATTACCGTCGTCAGGAAAATCCCAGACATTTAGTGTGTCCAACTCGATTGAGACGAGAGACGACGTTTGCAAAATAAAACTCGGCATTGTAAGTCCATGTTAGCTTTAGTGTGAAGAGATTTCGGTCACAAATTTCACGGAGCCAAGAATAGTCGTAAGGCTGCGATACTACTACGAGCAGGCATTTTAATATTAATCGGAAGGTAAGATTATAAATTTTGGGTGATTTAATTTGCGACACGATGTCATCAAAAGCAGCAGAGAAATCAGATAAGGTCTCGTGACGACGATTGGTTACGTAGATAGAGGTTAAGTCCGTCCAAAGACCACGCCATCGACTCGATAAACACTCAGTTACGATGGCAAGTTGGATAGGAAGGCGGGACAGAATGTCGATAAGAATTTCGTTCGGAAGCGAACTCAGCCTATCTACTACGCTACTTTTTTCTGCCATAATATTGGAAACTCAACTCAAGATCTAAGCTTCAAAGGAGTTTTTAGGTTTTGAGCCCTTTTCAGTTTTCATTTACCATCGAAATTATTTTTATATGTTGCGGATGCAATTCTAGCATGGCCGAAAGACTAATCCATAATAACAAAGAGTTCGTCTTTCCATAAGTTACACTAAGACAGTCTTAAAGGAGAGCGACCGAAGACTAATACTTGGATGATCGTTTCATACGACAAGACTGATCCATAACAATAAAGGCCCATTATTTAATTTCGATAACCTCCGAATTTAAGTGAAATTATTTTTGTTGATAAAAGAGTCATCGGAAATTGATTTATTGTGGGTTATTGATTCGAAGTACCAGTATTATAGCGTAGCGTATAAATCAATTTTTTTTAGGGCCGAAATCTTTTCATTGTTGGAGACCGTTGGAAGCTTGAAAGTTCGAGTGGTGGTCGAAGTTATTCTTTGTAGTAACAATTTGAGTTCCGCGATAAGGCCATGAAATCGGGATACAATCTATAACAGCAAAAATATTAATTTTACTTCGCACCAAAAATAGAAAAATACTCTTTTCACCAAGTAAAATTGCAAAAATTTATTCGCCATTTGAAGAACCACCTCACACTCATCTAAATTACTCCGTCACAAATTACATGAACCTAGAGTTACCGTGAGACCGTATCACGTAGGAATTCGTGATATACAAAAATGCTTGAAAAATATTTTCTTAGAACGTTTACAGCCAAGCAGGGTTCTTCAAAGGAGTAACCACAGCTTTAACTTGCAAGTAATTCATGAGACTGTAAATGCCCTTCTCCCTGCCCTGTCCGCTCATCTTGTACCCGCCAAATGGGATCGCTGCATCAAAGATGTCGAAGCAATTCACCCAAACCGACCCAACCCTCAGGGCCCGTGCGAGAGTGTTGGCGGTGTCGAGATCTTGGGTAAATACTCCCGCAGCTAGCCCATAATGGGTGGCATTTCCTCGCTTTATCACGTCTTGCAAGTCACTGCACAAGTATAATGTCGATTATGAATGACAGTGTCCATAAAAACAAAAACTGCACTTACTCACGTCTAAATTTATGTTGTGTTCAACCGATATCAATTTTGTGGATCAATTTCTCTGAAAATAGGTTTTCATACTTGATTATCAAACAATAATAGCCATATTATTATCATTTTAAAAAACTAATCGTTATTATTATAGCTAGAAATGTATCGGGAAATGAAATGATTACTGACTTGAATTTCAGGATTGATTGAACCGGGCCAAATATTTCGTCTTGTGCAATCAACATGTCTTCCTTGACATTCGAGAAAACAGTCGGCTGAATGTAGAAACCCTGTGAACCATGCCTTTCACCTCCTGTTTCCAGTGTCGCTCCACTTTCGATGCCGGATTTTATGTATCACATAACCTTCTCGAATTGCTCTGAATCGATCTGATAGGAAGACCATAAAAGGCGACGATTAGCCTACAAACTATCCATATTTTAGGACGTAAATTTGAATCTATCCATGGCTTACCTGAGGACCTTGCTCTATGTTATTCCTGAAAGGGTCGCCAACAAGGCAACAACACGTTGGATAGCATGGGCCTTGGCTTTTGCAACAAATTCATCATACACGCTTTCATGTACGTATGTACGTGAGCCAGCACAGCAGCATTGTCCCTGAAAAACCAATGTCGAACCTTTTAGGTAAAACCGTAACACTGTATAGCATAAAACAGGAAATCCTAAACTAATGTATCAGTGTATAATCGGAAGGTTGACTAACCTGGTTAAAGAAGAGAGCAAAGTGGGCGAGTTCCACTGCCTGGTCAATATCAGCATCCTTGCACACTATAAATGGAGACTTTCCTCCAAGCTCCAAAATGACGGGCTTCAGATTACTCTTTGCTGACATCTCAAGGACTAATTTTCCGGTTTCAGTTGATCCCGTAAATGCTAGCTGAATGGATAAATCATATATAGGACAGTGTTAAACAAACTCGACTACAACTGCATGGCTGAAGAAAAAATGTTTCGGTGTAAGAGCGTTGGACGCGACTACATCTTGAAAGAAAATGTTTCTTGGTGATGACAGATAACGCAGTTGACAATAAGGGTCAAAGTAATACGAAATACAATTACAATTACGCATGAGACCTGTACCTTGTCAACATCCATGTGTGAGGCAAGAGCTGCCCCAGCAGTAGGACCATAACCGGAAACAACATTCACGACACCCTCAGGAAGTCCAGCCTGACAGATAATATCGAGAAGTCAAACAGACATTCTATCGAAAACCAATAATTTTATTATGTTGATTCTTAGTGATACACATTCATAATTTCAATTTTAAGAGCAACATTAATTGAACTGCAACACAATATTAATAACTAAAATAGCTTTCAGCTTACAAGGCTATGACTTTACCTCCTGAAGTAGCTTTGCAGCATACAAGGCAGTTAACGGAGTTTGTTCAGCAGATTTTATAACGATTGTGTTGCCGGTTGCTAAGGCAGGTCCAATCTTCCACACAAACATAAGGAGAGGAAAATTCCACGGGATAATTTGCCCAGCAACCGCAATGGGTTCATGAAGAGTTTGAACATGATATGGCCCGTCAGCCGGTGCAGTAAGACCGCAAATTTCTTCAGTGTGCTCATACGGCTTCCCATTGTCCGAGGTCTCAAGAGTAGCAATTTCTTCAGTGTGCTGGTCAAGTAGATCCGCAAATTTCAACAGGATATTTGACCTTTCCTGTATAAAAAGTACGTCAATAGAAAAGCTGAGAAACTAAGACTTGCAAATTTGGCTTCCTAAAGACATTGCATATAAAATTAGGTAATTACATAAGCCGTCATCTTTGGCCAAGCGCCCTCATCAAAAGCTTTGCGAGCAGCCTTTACTGCTCGATTAATATCCTCTGCATTACCCTCGGCTACCTCAGCAATCACATTGCCTGTCCGGGGATCACATGTTTCAAACTTTTTGCCTGAAATAGTCAATCGATATAATAGTTAGCAACATACAACAGCTTTCTTATCACATAACTTTCAACACATATAATTGTATGAGGCGGTCTAACACTATAAATCTCTAATACAAGGGAACCCGATTCTTTATATGGTTATATGTCATTCCAAATCTCACCTGAAGCTGAATCAACAAACTGTCCATTGATGAAAAGCTGGGTGTATTTCACTTTTAGAGGCGGAATGATGGGCTCCTCAACAGCAGCAGCTGTGCTGTACCTTGATACCACTCTTGTCAAGCGAGAAGTCATGCCTACGCAACAAATACAGACACAAGAACATCAAAATCAAAATCAAACAAAATCTGATGCAGTGGTCACTTCATCGACTGATTACTGCTAAAAGTGACGAATATATTTAAAGCCATTCAAAAACTTGACAATTCATGACTTTTCACTAAGGGTCTCATGGTGAAAATATGTGATCACTTTTTACTATCTACAGGTCTCATAATTTTTTTTTTTTTTTGGCAAAATCACCAAACACAACCTCGTGTCGGGCCGACCAGGCTACTCCGCACGATGCTACTCCGCAACCACGACGCTACTCCGCGTCATCCTGAGCACCGTCACCACATCGCACCTTGCGGTCCCAAGCCGAACCTTCGGCTTTGATACCACTTGTAGAGTCCACGTAGCGGGTTAATAGAATTACGTGCACGAGACCGGCTCACAAGCAAGTGAGGTTCCATCCCAAAACCAATTGGTGATGGGAGGAGTAGCCCACTTACTTATAAACTAGTCCCTTCACAATAATTCTACCGACGCGACAACGCCTCACACACATATGGGAAGTGTAGGGTTTGGCGACATAAACAAGCTTTTATACAAACCCAATTTACAAGATCAAATCGCAAGTATTGAACTAATTAACAAATACAAGTAAGGCGAATTACATACCTTCTCGCAATGGAATAATATAATAATAAAGTATGTAGAATATAAGAAATCGAGAACCAGGAATAATAATAAGAAGAATCCCATAATAATAATTAACACCTCAATTGTGATGCCTCCATTAAGTATCCACACGCATTTGAGCTACAACCCAGGTATGCTTGATCAAGAAGAGTTTACCAACCTCTCTCTGTAGAAACTATTTTCTCTATATAATATGTGGAGTATTCTCATAATTGAATTGAGTTGAATTGAATTAATAATTCCTTCCACAGAACCCCATATATATAGTAAAGAGGAAGATCTAGGTTTCCATAAACCTAATCCCAGTAGGTTTTCATAAACCTAATCCTAAGAGGTTTCCATAAACCTCAAGAAGAGTAGAATGGGCCAAACTAGCTTTGGACCCTAATTAATTAATGAATACTACTCATATTATAATTACCTCAGACATTTGTGTGTGACCCAATGGGCCCACTTAAGAGCTACTAGACACATAACTTATTTATGTATCAGATCAACATTGGTCTCTAGCAAGACGTGTTGACCACATAGACTTAAGCGGGTTAATTATTATAGGACAGTGGACATAATTCCTTCAGTCTCCCACTTGTACATGTCCCTATAAGAATATCAATAAGTCTCTTTACTACTATTGTCTCCAATTGAGAATGAGGTAGGTTAAGTGTCATCCTCATATGTCTCAATCGTTTTCTCGAATCTCCGAGTTGACTTGTCAAAAGACAGATGAATGCAAAACATTCCATCTGACCGCGGCCACGGATTTACACAAGTCACACTCTTCGAGAGGCCAAGAAACAATAAACTCTCTAACAAGAGAAGAGCAAATCCCATCTTGTCTAACCACAAGCTATCACATGATTCATGCATACCCAATGACCATCCGAAGCCCCTTTTTACAGATGACGAGGATTAGTATCAAAGCATACACTTCACATGTACAGAATAGTCAAAGACTCAGGTCAAAAGACCAAACAAACAATTTCCAAGAACCTTTACTGACACTAGGCGAATCCTTAGTAAAGTTCTTCTCGGCGGGTCAGTCTAGTGCGTATCCTCATATACACACCTATGTGCCTGGCTTGGTACATCGTTACCTATGACTCATGGAACGTAGCCATCAACCAACTCACATACTAGTCATTTTCAAGTATTCGATTCGTCCCAACATAATGGACTGACTAGAGACAAAATAACTACATCCTCCATTTAATAGGGTTCCACTTACTAAGTCACGTACTTAGCAAACCTATCAATCGATGTTATTGTTATTTTGGGACTGCATTTTAAATAAATGCGATATTTATATCAATTATCGTAAATAACTCCCACTGAAATAAACACCTCTTATTAGTATCAAGATCATTTGCCCATGCGTCTTATACAATTCGCAACAACATGTTTCTAGTTGCGTAAAAGGTATTTGTGCGTGACATGCAATCACCATTGCATCGAGTTATAACATTTGCATATACACAATTTACCTTCTCTTAATAAGATAAACTGTTTTTATTTCATAAGCACTAATAAAGCACTTCATAAACTACATTATTCGAGTGTGCTAATGTCTTATAAATCAAACATCTATCATTTGCTTTATCAGCAACAAGACACTCAGTATTAGTCATCATTTTATGTTTGGAACAGTTTTCAACGCATAACTTATTTCATATAAACAAAGAGGTACCTAGATAGTCATCAAGGACCAGCTTTACTTGTATGAAAATTAAATCACTTGTAACACATTTACAATGATATATTTGATCACAATTTGTATCTCATAATGCTTTCTCGAGGTTTCATAAGCGCATAGGATTTCCTTATGACTCCTCAAGTATATAGGATTTCCTCAAGGCTTCTTAAACACATAGAAACATTCATAGATAGTATTTGATTGGTTTTGTGTTTCTCATATGAACACGTTGAAGAACTTTTATGCTAAGTACAAAGTACTTCAAGTAGTAAAAGTCAAACAATAAAAGAAATATGTCATGAACATAACAAGCTGTAAATGCATATGCACTCCCACTAGTCTTCATGTATACAAATATACAGATTTCTTTGTCTTTAAATGGATCAAAACGCCTTTTAAACCAAAATATCAAGAACAAAGATTTCAACTCCAAGTTACTTATTTCAAACAATTTTGAAATTTTCACAAACAACTAGCGCATTCTTATTGATGTGAAACTGATTTTCACACTTAACCCTTACATCTCATTTTATAAGATTATGACGATATTTGCTAGTTTCATGGATTTAAGCATATGGTAAATAATCTCCACTATAGTCATTACTTTAATTACCAATCGTGCTTATTAACATCATATATCCATCATACCAATAGATATCTTATGTTCATCCATGTTTCATATAAACGGAGTTCTAGCCCATCAATGCTTGCTTAGGTCAAACTTACGTGACATTTATTCTCCCCCACCGTTTCTTTTAGAGATCACATATCTCAAATAGAAACTTATAGATCCACGTAACAAAATATAACTTTGTTCTTTGGACAAGTGGTAGAATATAAATCCTTTAAGAATACCTCATAATAGCATATATGGACATAATCTTACTCGTGTACGTAGACTTTATAGTGCATAAGCCTCCAAAAATATCATTAAGATCCAAGTGACTCATAGTAGAACGAACCTTAGAAGATTCAATGTGAAACTCATTTCACTAATTTACGATGATCACAAATGATTTTCTTGAGCTCTGCCTTACTTGAACAACTCATCAAGCTGATCATATACTTCCATCTGAATATCCTTGAAATTCTCAAAGTATTTCAGATTTACTTTTCATCATTAAATGAACATGACCACAAAACTACAATGTAGTAAATGTGGTGAAGTATAAACGAATTTCACTTTCTCATGATATGACTATTGATGCACACATATCTCGTATATGTATGATCAAACAAATCGACCGTCCTCCCACTAAACCAAGTAGAAGACGCCATTTTATCATCTTTACAACCTTAAAGATGTGTCATATTTGTGAAACACAAAATGTAAGACTTGTACTCAACTGATCATTATATTGTGAAATAAGTTACCTTTTACTAAGAATATAAGACTCAACATTAAAGTTAGTCTTTTAGTACTGTATATTAGCAAGGTACTTGAGCAACAACGTTTGCTCAAAAACACATAAATTCTATTCATGTTTGAATATGAACCAGAATTTCAAGTCTTGCTTATATTAGGTACATGAATAACAATTTATCCAATCTTAGCATTAAACTTTAAAATTAAGTCAGGTGATCCCTTTTATGTAGATGAAAAACAAAATGTGTTCATTTCATATACATAATCACTTTACTTTTGTCATTACTCTACTCTTCTCGAACTCACTACATTATCAATGTAAGAGTTGCATGTGGTACCTCATACCAAAAGTAGAATATTGACTTTTACATTCACAACATACATATTTGAAGTCACTACTTCAAATTCATTTATAGATCTTCTAGATAATTCTAGGAGTTGCTCTTCCAATGTTAATTTATCATTACATCAATGACTAAATCATTCCACTAATGACAAATATTTACGGATTCAATTAAACCACGCTTAGGTTTAAGTATGATAGCAATCATTAATTCATCGAACTTTAAGCCCTTTAACATCGTCTAAGTCCAATATCTCAAGCCATTTACCTAATGAACTCAAATATCATTATAATTTGGCCTTCTTGATATGACGTTTAATTATATTGAGTATCATATGCTAATTAAAGCATCTTATACTATTAAATGAGAAATTCAAGTTATATGTTTCATTCATGATGAACCGACTTTAACTTGAAGCATAACTGAAACAATTTTCAGTAATACTAATAGAAATATCCAATCATTCTAGATTATCATTATAATCTTGTCATCAACGTATGACATGCAAGCTAATTGGATAGTTTCCACTATTTTCTCACTTAATGGGAACAATTTCCCCTCAATTAGACGATTGTTTAATTGAAACGTAAAGCCATCACCATGACTTTAACCACACAAATTCAAATCAGTATGTTAACATCGGTTTTAGCTTGTATGAAATTCCTTTATAAGGACAAATCATATCTCTCACTCTTGAGAACTCTTTCTCAAAACACCAATCAATGAGTTTGAACCATTTCAAATCGCTGCTTATTAAATTGTGATAACATATGACTAAATATATGCAACACGAACGATAATTAATATGAATTGAACACGCTTTCCTCATACAAGTACAATTATTCCAAGATCCCAAATATTAAGTGTCTTGAGTGAGCTTTAGCTCATCGCCCAAAACACAAAACATAAAGGTAGACATCCTCGCATGTCAATTACATCTCCATGTAATTCTTGGTGGTCGGTTAGTCAATCATGACTTGAAAGCGACCTCTTGCCTCAAGGCTCAGCCTCACCGACGGCCTCGTTAAGCGAACCAAAAGATCTTATGAGTAGCGGTTATTCATCCACTCATTTTACGTTCTTTGGCGAAGCACCGCTTTAGCGGTCACTTTAACCAATATAGCAAACATATTGCGATGAAACCATTACTCACCTTTCCACTCAATTTACGTGATGCTACTCGCTAAGCAATCGCTTTAGCAAATACTTAGCGTGTCGTAGCAAACTTATTGTGGTGTTCTAATTTGGAAAGACAATGCTTAATATTCCGGAGGGATTATAAGTATGAGTTCTAAGCATGCAAATCTCAATTTATCATTAAGAAAAGCATGGTACCCAAATTAATCTTTATTGTAAGTCAAGCTAAATTTGACCTCCAATGAGCATTGTATTTCTCCTCTCTTAGAAAACTCCTTTTCAAACTTGAGAAATAAAACAATGCTTCAAATTTTGATTCATAATTGTATAACAATTTACAATTGTACAACAATTCAATAATCGTAAATTATACCAAATCCGATTCATAATTGTATAACAACTTGTAATTGTATGACAATTCATAATCGTGATTTAATTAATTCGTAAATTCAACAAAATTAGAATCACTCTCAAAATCACTGCTAAGCGAATTCGGTTTCAACATACACCGATCCCTTAAGCCGATTAATGATTCATAATTGTAAAACAATTCATAAGTCAAATTGAGTCTCACTTCAATTCATAATTATAAAACAATCCACGGTTGTAATATAATTCATAATTGAACTCATTTTAAATTATTTAGTCGATGGAAAATAGAAAATACACAAAATCATGAAACCCATTCATGATTCATAATTGTTAGACAATTCATAATCATGCTAAATTCCATTAATTTGGTTGATAAAAGCAGAAAATACACAAAAATCACAAGAACAAAACGAACCGGCGATTCGACAAGTGAACCGATCGGTTCCTTTGTCAAACCTGGCTTGGTTTGGACTTAAACCGATCGGTTTGGTCCAAACCGATAGGTTCTTATTTTTCCAGATTTACGCCGCCTCTGTATCATTTAAAACCGATAGGTTTCAGGTAAACCGATAGGTTTTAGCTTTATACAGAGGTTTTTCGTGATTTTTCTTCACAACTATTCTTTGACCCTTCAATTAATTTCAATCGAGTCTTGCCCTAATTTAAATTAAGGCTCATCGTCAACAATGAAATTAATTCTTAGGATTCTTAAAATTCATTCCAATCGAGTCTTGTTCTAACACATTAGAACTCATCGTCAACAATGGAATTAATTTCTGGATTCTTAAAATTGTCCCTTCAATTTATTCCAATCGAGTCTTTCATCGTCAACAAAGGAATAAATATCTTAGGGCCCTTTAGAAAACGTTTTAGGGCGATAAAATAAAACAACAACAAGGTTTTATATAAATCAAAAACTCAATATTATAATTCAACAAATTAAATTCATAAATTGAAAAACCCTAAACATGTTTCTAATGGATTTCAAATATTCAAAATTCATCAAATCAATTGAATCTCTCATAACAAAATTATGAGCCAAGATTCAATAGTTAATTTGAACAATACTACGCGAAATTGGCTCTGATACCACTGTAGGGTTTTGAGGACATAAACAAGTTTTATACAAACCCAATTTGCCAAGATCAAATCGCAAGTATTGAACGAATTAACAAATACAAGTAAGACGAATTACATACCTTCTCATGTGGAATAATATAATAATAAGAAGTATGTAGAATATAAGAAATCCTTGAGAACCCAGAATAATAATAAGAAGAATCCCATAATAATAATTAACACCTCAATTGTGATGCCTCCATTAGTATCCACACGTACGGAGCTACAACTGGTATGCTAGTACCGAAGAGTTTACCAACCTCTCTCTAGAGAAACTATTTTCTCTCTATATAATATGTGGAGTATTCTCATAATTGAATTGAGTTGAATTGAATTAATAATTCCTTCACAGGAACCCCATATATATAGTAAAGAGGAAGATCTAGGTTTCCATAAACCTAATCCTAGTAGGTTTTCATAAACCTAATCCTAGTAGGTTTCCATAAACCTGAAGAGTTGTAGCTGGGCCAAACTAGCTTTGGACCCGGCAATTAATTAATGAATACTACTCATATTATAATTACCCTGTACATTTGTGTGTGACCCAATGGGCCCACTTAAGAGCTACTAGACACATAACTTATTTATGTATCAGATCAACATTGGTCTCTAGCAAGACGTGTTGACCACATAGACTTAAGCGGGTTAATTATTATAGGACAGTGGACATAATTCCTTCAGTAGACTCAACATTTGAGATTCTGCTTGTGCAGAAAAGTTTAGATGTACAGTTGCTTTGTGGTTTTATGATTAAATTTTATACTGGCAATATAAACTACTCAGTACTTTCTTGATAAAATTATACGGAGTAATAAACATAATTGTCATGCAAAGCTTGTCGGACAATGAAACAATGTTGGTCACTACATTTTAATCTCGGTAGATAAACATATAGGTGACTTACAAAGTGATACAACAAATAATTAGTGACATTAGGTAAAAATAGTATAAAAGTAATATATGTAGCCATATAAACATCAAATACAAATTGAAGGCTACCTTATAGTTCATTAGATCATATACTTCTTTCAATCAAAGAGGGATGCACAAGAAGCGAAACATGCACATCAACATAACAGACGATAAAAACGACAACATTACCTAGTGTCGTAAAGTCTCCCTCCTTACCAAGAGGTCAATATATTTTTTATCATCCTATGTTATTAACATGGAGGTACTCAACCAAATGATCATACTACAGCACATACTACTATGCATACCATACGATTTTAAAAAAAAAAAGAAAAGGACAAACGCGGAAATACCATATCGAGGAAGCGAACGAGCTGAGTGAGACAGAAAAGATGAAATGGAAATTAATTACAATGGAAATAATTAAACTAAAAGACCAAAAGTGATATTTTAAACTCTAATACACGTTAGCATGTTAACGATGGAATATAATAGTCATATATTAGTAAATTAGATGTGATGGCAATTATATAGTTATCTAATGATAGTTGACTTTCATTTCACTAGCCTTGAAAGAACAAGAATCCTTAAATGAATACCATGAAGATCGGATCACACGCCAGATAAACACTAAAACCACTGCATTTTGAAAAGATAATGTAACCTATTACTTGCTAGATACAAGAGTTTAGTTTTGTCAAGGGAGCTCTGTATCAAAATCGTAAAACCATGAAAACGGGCTTGGCCATAACCGAGTATATGGCCCTTGAACTTTACAGAGCACACAATTCTCTCTTTCACGATATCTCACATGTGGATTATGTTCCGACAAAATAAATACAGACTATTATAGGATCCTACCTAGGATACGTTCTACTCAATAGAATCGAACCGCAGATCATAAGATTCTAAAACTAACTAACACAGCTCATTACAAGTACATCATAGTCCCAAAATCATTTGAGGTCGATTAACATGAATTATTATTTAAAATTGTCCATATATTGTCAAAATATAGTCAAAACTTACATTGTTCAGATATTGAGGATGATGGATAGGAGAAAGCAAGGGAAATACATTCATAACTATTTTCTACAATCGGACATTTCACATACACACAACAAACAAACAAACAAAAAGGAAAAAAAATAAATCGTGCATCGAAAATTAAGAGTTTATTTGTTTTCACGCGTCAAATTTGACTTCTTCGGAAAAAAGTCATAGTTTTGTGAGTTTTAGTAAAAGCATACCAACCAAAAAAATAACCAGGGTGAAAATGTGCCGCAAAATCAGATAAAGATGTTACAGTTTGTCTGCGAGCAACTGCAGGATGTACAAACGATAAGAGGTGTACTGGAAAGTGCAGAGAAGTATCAGAAGCAGAACCCTACGCTTTTACATGTCGTAAACGGTAAACCTACCATGGTACACCAGTATCGGGCTACCACAGACCGACCCACGTCTGCCTAATGAAGGAGTCAGAATCTACTGCAACTCTCAATTTCAGGCTTCCAGCCATGATTAAATGGACCCATAATCTATGACAGCGTCAACTGTTGACGGATAATACCAAGTGGTGGTTGCCCAGGTGGAATTTGGGTTAACCTGGATGTTACAACAAAAAGCGTGAGGTCCCAGGCTCAAATCCCACCTGGAACAAAAAATAAATAAAAATCAAATGCACACCACTTGGCCACCGCAGCCCCCATCGGGGGTGGCTTATATGGTACATGTGGTGGTGCGGGAATGCATGTACCCGGGGGGACTCCACCCCCTCGTCATCAAAAAAAAACTGTTGACGGATAAACGCTTTAGCAAGTTTTGATTTTTAATTTTTAATGATTGTCTTAGCTTGTATTGTTGTAACTTGTAACTACAATGCTAATTAGAGGCAGTAAACATGATGAAAGATATCAATACAACCGCTAGATTTGATTGTTTACATTTACTTTTATGCTTATTTTTGATGTGGAAGAAAATAATTGTTTCACCTTTTTTTTCCATGTTACCCAAAAATCAATCGTCCACAATTTATAAGAATCGACGTTCTCTTTATTTCTTCTCCCCATTACATATCTGAGATTTTGGTAAACAAAATAAAGGGCTAAAATTCTTTGAACAAAATCAAGTCCCCACTTCTCATTTCTCAATTTCCAACATGGGAACTCAATCGAATATTCGCCTTCGGTCTTGTTCTCATGACACCTACACAGCCATGCATGTAGTCATGTACGATTCAATTTCGAGGAGAAGTGAATATTAGAGACGGAGGTTCAGAATTGTGAAGTGGCCATTTTCAGGGGAATGGTTTGGAAAGTCCTCTCCTTTTTTCGATGCAGGTGGTTGATCAGAACAATCCCTTAACACTACTGTCCACTTTTTAAGTTACGGCAAGTTATTCAAATTGCTGCCATTTACACGTAGGGCCTAGCAGAAACGGCAAGCTCCCCTAGCATAAAGGCGTGATGTATTGACGGAATACAACATAGAATGACAACTAAAGATTCTACATAGTGACCTATATAATTAGATGGTCATTAGTTACTCATGTTTACCTAGATTTTTAACTCCCGGCAATTACTTAGTGAAAAGCATCATGCCATCAACTGATAATTCACGGAAATTCGATTCCTAACTTAACCTGAAAATGGGTGTCGAACATATGAAACTTGGAATAATTCAAATAATAATTTCTACACGTCTTTTTACCAATTTTCCCCTGGTGCACCAAACGTTACGGTAGTTCATTCACCATTGGTTTCTTTGGCCATATTCTTTTGAACTGAAATTCCACTTCATATCATTTCATCTCTTGTCGATACAATTTGGTTCTTATATCCGTTCCAATTCGTATAAATTCATTATCGGTTTCTCAGGCCCCGTTATTTTGAACTTAAATTCCACCCTCAGTTCATCTCAACAAAATTTATTTCATTTGAGCTTGTCTCGTCTCTAAGAAATCCCAAAAATGAACCCTAGTTTAGTAGTTACATCCACGTTCAATTCGTAAACTCCAGATTTCACCGTAGTTCATCTGTCAAACCAACTAAACATCTAAACACCCAAAATCGCGAGCACGAAATCGAAAATCTTACTAGCTAATTTGTTAAGTTTAGTGTAATATGAATTCATAGAAATATTGGAAGTGTTATTATTGAGTTGATGTGATTTCTTAAACAATGTCATAGTTACAATTTATAGTAGATAAATGGCAACTCAAAAGTCGTTCATAAATAACATAATACTTAATACTAATAATTTCTAGACTTAATTATAAGTCTATTCATATATCCTAATACTCCTATATGAAAGGAATAGTAGTAATAATATAATTAGGATATAATTATGGTCATAATAATTACTAGGCTTTAATAGTAACTTTTGAGTTACTTGTTAATTATCTATATAAAGTTGTAGAATGTAAAGTATAATAAACTCAACTCATAATAATACAAATCATTTCTATGAATTCATATTATACTAGTAATTTATAATTTATCTTTTTTAATTTGAATTGGTACAAATATTAAAAACTAAAAAAAGAATAAAATAAAATATGAAGATAGGGTTAATAATATCATGTTTATTGTAATATATAACAAAATATTGAGAAATATAGAAATATAGAATATTCATATAAATTTGTACAATTTATAGCTTTTTTATAATACTATATTGTCGTTATTATTTTCATGGTATGTATTTCATTGCTAATTATACCTAAATTTTTGAACTAACCTTGTTTGTGACTTTATTTGATTAGTTTTATATTTTTACTAGTTTTCGGGCCCGCCCAAGGCCGGGCTCCCTATCTATAATAAAAAAAACTCTTAATTAATAAAATATTGAATTTATTTCATTTATCAAAATAAGTAACTATGAAAATTAAAAATACGTGAATATTTCAATATTAATTATGCACTGCTTACTTATTATATTCAAACTATGTATGAATTAGATAACTCGCAATTATAATGAGCTTTCATTAAACTCTATCTTTTAAATTATTAACCAAACTTAATGAATATATATTAAACGGTCTTAATAAGATAAAATGATTAAAACATATTCACTATTTAGTTGGTTTTATGTGAGACTGTCTTATATCATGAACACTTAAACAACTAAATAATTGTTTTTTTTTTTAGTAAGACGTATCATAATTAATTTATTGATAGAGACCATTTAATTAGAAAATTTGTGTTCACTATTTAATACTTCTCCATTATTCTAGTAAAGATGTTGATACTATTATTTATAATTTTATATAATTATCGTTGCTATTTTTATTTATACTACTACTACTACTACTATCAATTTTGTACCTTCAGTTCTATCACCATTAATTCAACAGATATTATTACTATTATTTTATAATGATATTCACATAGGTGATTACTATATATTCCGTTTACTATGGTCGTTGTTCACGTAATATTATCTAATTTATTTCATCTGTATTAGAAAGTTGTTTATCTTACTCTATTTTGTGAGAGAAAAATGAAACAACTGCAAACAATTGACTAAGATAAAGGGGATATTTTACTAAAATTACATTACATGTCTTCATCTATTAAATGAATTCACACTTAATTTTAACACATATCAATAGAACCATTAGATTTTAGTTAATATATACAATACTCCGTAGTAGATTAATTTTTTATTTACTGTCATAGTACTAATAGAATATTTCATATATTTATTAATTTATATATTTTAAAAAAATATTATTTTATTTTCCAATTATTAATATTACCTAATTATTAACTTTTAGTGGTATTCTTAAGAGTACTATTTTTATTAGAAATATAGTAAAAATTATAATTTTTTCTATAATTATTTAGAAATATTTTCAATTACTAATTTATAGAAAGTTCATATATATAATATTAAGATTATCTTTTGATAATTTCTAATAGTTTCCTTACTGATATTATTATTAGTTCTATTAAATAAATCAATGTCTATTAATTGTTTGACAAATGTCGGTCATTAGAGTATACGGATACTGATCTATATATATATATATATATATATATATATATATATAGAGTTAGGATCCGGTACATCCTAACATCTTTGTACATCCTACATCCTAATCTAAGCCCTTAGATCAAAGGAATGGAGGGCCAAGATTGAGCCAAAAAAAAAAAAAAAAAAAAAAGCGCGCGGCCTAACTATTAGTTATAAAGTTACTATGATTTGTTTTGATACTTTTAGTTCTAAATAGTGATACTTTCAGTTATCGTAAGTGATACTTTTTGTAGGATGTAAGACATAAATATTTTGCTATAGATTTACAGCATCGTGATACTTTTAGTATAACACTGTGAAACTTTTAGTGTAAATTAGTGATACTTTTAACATAATATTGTGACATAATATAAAATAAAGTGATACTTCCACATAATGTTTTGTTACTTTTAACATAATATTGTGATACTTCTTATATTAACATTTGATACTTCTTACAATAAATTCATATATATATATTGAGTAATAAAACATTGTAGAATTAAAATCATAATGAATTCAACAGCATCGTGATACTTCTTGTGTAATAATATGATACTTTCAGTTTAAATTAGTGATACTTCTATTTAAAAAAATAATATTACAAGCAACTCATTGAGACATTTCATCAAACACTTAGTGTACAACACACAAGAACACAATAATAACTTAATTGAACATAGTAGTTCCACCACATCAAAGTGAGATGACGATGAACGATCACGATGAACATCAAATTGAACGATGACGATAATGATGACGTTGAACGCAAAAGCTTCAGTTGATGATGAAGATGAATGATGATGAAAAACATAAAATTGAACGATGACGATATGAAAATTCAACATAAATCGATGCATAAATTGATCGAGGAGAATTATATTTTTATTTAGCACAATTAAATGTAGAAATTGGTAGATGAGAATTGAATGACAAAAAAAAAAAAAAAAAAAAAAAAAAAAAAAAAAGAATTGAAAAAAAAAAAGAAAAAAAAAAGAAAAAAAAAAGAAAAAAAATATGAAAGAAAAAAAATAAAATAAAATAAATCCCCCCTCATAAAGAAAAAAAAATAAATCCCCCCTCATAAAGATAAAAACAAATAAAAAAAATAAATCCCCCCTCATAAAGGGGAAAAAAAACAAAAAAAATAAATTCACCCTCATAAAAAAAAAATTAAATAAATAAATCTCCCCTCACATTAAAAAAAAAAAATAATAAATAAAAAATAAATAAATCTCCCCTCACCAAAAAAAACTATAAATCTGAGCCATTGGATCATCAAGATCCTAGGGCTGAGATTTGGATGTAGGATGTATAATTGTTGGGATATATATATATATATATATATATATATATATAGGGCTAAGATCCCGTGCGCACCACCTTATGGTGCGCACCGTACGCACCATTAGGTACACAAATCTGTGTATTGGGTACACAACTCTGTATGTTAGGTACACAAATATATATATTGGATACACAAATTTGGGCATTAGATACACAAAAAAACGGGTTAAATACACACAAATTACAAAGAAATTCAGTGTTTTTATTTATGTTTTTCTCATAGTTATTTATGATGACGATAAATTGGATACACAAAACTATAACTCGGATACACAAAAAATGAGTTTAGATACACAATACGTATACGTCCACTACTGTATCTACCACCACTGCCGCCGCCACTATACCACCTTCCCTCGCTACCACCGTTCCCCCGCCGACGCCATTGTTGAACAACCACCTTGACGCCCTCATTTTAAACACAATACTTGCCACCACCACCATTGCAACCTCATCATCGTCACCGGCACCGCCACAACAAAAACAACAACTCACATAATCGATCTCCTTGTGCTCCGTCGTTGTTCTTCCTTCACCGAAATAGACCACTCCTACACCTTCTTACTCGTCGCCGATCTCCGCTGTCAACAGATCTAAAAATGGCGTACCGAATGAAGGTCGACGACTCGACGGCGTAGGGCTGTCTTGATGAGGCGGCGAATTAGGTGGGGCAAGGTACCTATGGTGGTGATGGTGGCCACAAGATCTTCGTTTGGTCCATATTTTTCAGATCTGCAATTTTATGGTGGATTTTCGTGGTGGTTTTTTTTGCGGTGAATTTTTGCAATGGTTCCATGGTGGTGGTTAAGGTGGTGGTTGTGGTGATTAAAGTGGTGAGATATTGGAAAGAAATGAGAAAGGAAGGAGAAATGAAGAATGAAAAAGAGATGTATTGGAAAATTAAAAGAAAGCAGGAGGCAAATGGAGGAATGTGTGCGCTGAGATAATAGGTAGGGTTTTGTTTGGTGCGTACGGTGCGCACCGTAAGGATGGTGCGCACGGGATCCGTATTCTATATATATATATATATATATATATATATATATATATATATATATATAGGGTTGAGTTCCCATGAGAAATACCCCTTATATGAGAAATATGAGAAATAATCCTAACCATTCATTGTTTTAATCTAAGGGTTGAGATTTATAGTTTTTTGGTGAGGGGAGATTTATTTATTTTTTATTTATTATTTTTTTTTAATGTGAGGGGAGATTTATTTATTTTTTATTTATTATTTTTTTTAATGTGAGGGGAGATTTATTTATTTTTTTTTTTTTTATGAGGGGGGATTTATTTTTTTTGTTTTATTCTTCTTTATGAGGGGGGATTTATTTTTTATTTCTTTGTGAGGGGGGATTAATTTTTTTTGTTTTTTTTTTTCTTTCATATTTTTTCTTTCTTTTTTTTTTTTTTTTTTTTTTTTTTCTTTTTTTTTTTTTTAATTTTTTTTTGTTTCTTTTCTTTTTTTTTTTTTTTTTTTTTAATTTTTTTTTTCTAAGTCATTTTTTATGATTTTATGTTCTTTTTTATCAATTTGATTGTTTGTTTTTTTTTCTTTTAATTTTTTTTCAATTTTATGTTCCTTTTTTTTGCTTATAAAGTCTTTTCAATTATTTTTTTGGGGATAATTTAATATGTATATGTTTTTATAATGCATGTTATTGAAATTTACGTCACTTGTTACTAAAATGAACCTCCTGTATTATTGAAATGTACCTCGAGTTATAATAAAATGAACCTCGTATATTATTGAAATGTATCTCACTTGTTAGCAAATGTACCTCACGTTTTAGTAAAATGAACCTCGTAAATTATTGAAATGTACCTCACTTTTCACTTAAATGTACCTCAAGTTATAGTAAAATGAACCTCGTTTATTATTGAAATTTCTCACTCGTTATTGAGAAATTTAACTCATTAATATGTAATTGGTACATGACTTATATCCTAAACATCCAACATAAAGTAAATGAAATGAACCTCGTATTTGAATGAAATGAATCTCGTATGTAAATGTAATGAACCTCGTTTGTAAATGTAATGAACCTCGTATGTAACTGAAATGAACCTCATTTGTTACTGAAATGAACCTCGTATGTAAATGAAATGAACCTCGTATGTAAATGAAATGAATCTCGTATGTAAATGTAATGAATCTCGTTTGTAAATGAAATGAACCTCGTATTTGAATGAAATGAATCTCGTATGTAAATGAAACGAATCTCGTATGTAAATGTAATGAACCTCGTTTGTAAATGTAATGAACCTCGTATGTAACTAAAATGAACCTCATTTGTTACTGAAATGAACCTCGTATGTAACTGAAATGAACCTCATTTGTTACTGAAATGAATCTCGTATGTAAATGAAATGAACCTCGTATGTAAATGAAATGAATCTCGTATGTAAATGTAATGAACCTCGTTTGTAAATGAAATAACCTCGTATTTGAATGAAATGAATCTCGTATGTAAATGAAATGAATCTTTTGTAAATGTAATGAACCTCGTATGTAATTGAAATGAACCTCATTTGTTACTTAAATGAACCTCGTATGTAACTGAAATGAACCTCATTTGTTACTGAAATGAACCTCGTATGTAAATGAAATGAACCTCGTATGTAAATGAAATGAATCTCGTATGTAAATGTAATGAACCTCGTTTGTAAATGTAATGAACCTCGTATGTAAATGTAATGAACCTCGTATGTAACTGAAATGAACCTCATTTGTTACTGAAATGAACCTCGTATGTAAATTGAAATGTATCTCACTTATTCTAAAATGAACTTAAAGTTACATTAAAATGTACCTCGTGTGTCATTAAAATGTACCTCACTTTTACTAAAATGTATGCAATGCATACGACTTATATTACCTGAGATACATTTTAGCAATGCATTATGTAGATTTTAAATAGAAAGTAATAGACGGATAGAATGTGTACTTGAAATATGAAATTTAAATATAAATATACCTCAAGTTATAGTATAATGTAACTCGTATGTTACTAAAATAATGTACATCCAGTTATAATAAAATGTATCTCGTGTGTTACTTAAATGTAACTCACTTGTTACTAAAATGAAAAAAAATGGGAAACGGATAAAAATGAAAAAAGTTACAAAAAAAAACAAGAAAATAAAATTAAAAACATCAAAACAACAAAAAAATAAAAAAATAAATCAAAAAGAAAAAAGAAAAAAAATTAAAAAAACAAAGAAACAAAAATTAAAAATAAAAAAGAAAAAGAAAAAGAAAAGAAAAAAGAAAGAAAAAAAAAAAGGAAAGAAAAAAAAAACAAATTTGCCCTCACAAAAAAAAAAAAAAAAAAAAAAAGAAAAAAAGAAAAAAAAAAAAACAAATCTCCCCTAAAAAAAAAAAATATCTCCCCTCACAAAAAAAAAGAAAAAGAAAAAAAAACAAAAAAAAAACAAATCTCCCCTCACAAAAATAAAGAATAGGAAAAATAAATAAATAAATAAAAACAAATCTCCCCTCAAAAAAAAAAAAAAAAAAAAAAAAAAAAAAAAGCAATGAATATCAACCCTTAGATTAAAACAATCAATGGTTATGATTATTTCTCATATTTCTCACCTAAGCCCTATTTCTCATATGAACCTAAATCTATATATATATATATATATATATATATATATATATATATAGAGATAGGATCCGGTACATCCTAACATCTTGGTACATCCTACATCCTAATCTGAGCCGTTAGATCAATGCAATGGAGGGCTGAGATTAATCGAGCAAAAAAAAAAAAAAAGGGTCCCATTGGCCGACCCACGTCATTCAGAGTGCAAGGCTTTTATAAAAAGTGTGTTATTTTTTTTGTGATACTTTTAGCTCTCGGGAGTGATACTTTTAGTTATATTTAGTGATACTTGTAGGTCTCAGGAGTTATACTTTTAGTTATTTTTTTTTTGTGATACTTTTACGTCTCTGAGGGTGATACTTTTAGTTATATTTAGTGATACTTTTTGTGATACTTTTAGTTCTCAGGAGTGATACTTTTAGTTATATTAAGTGATACTTTTAGTTATATTCAGTGTTATTTTTTCAGGCTGTAGCAGGATGTAGGATGTATTTTTTTACTAAGGATGTACATGATCCTAATTCTATATATATATATATATATATATATATATATATATATATATGGGCTTAAAAGATCTTATCTCTATATATATATATATATATATATATATAGATAAGTTCTAGCAAGTCATAGTGTTTAGGAGAGTCATTAAGTCATATTTCTAGCCCTTGGATCTTGTTTAGATGGATGGTTGAGATTTAAGGAGAGATTAAAAAAATAAAGGAAAAACAAAACAAAAACAACCAATGAAATAATTAGGGTGAGTTGCACGAGGGAAATGCTGCAAATAATTTAATTCTCTAGGTTAACAACAACGACATTCACACTTCCCCTTTCATTTCAATTCAAATTACCTTTTCATTCCTCTCTCTTCCTTTCTATTCTTCTCTTTCTTCTTCTTCTTCCACTTATCTCTCCTCCCTCATTCATTCATTCATTCATTTCACCTAAAAAATTTCTGATCTTCAAACTTGATCTCCAGGTTTTTCTTCTCTTTTTTCTCTCTTTACCAAAAATTTAATTAAAAAAAAACGATTTTGATCAACCTTCCCCGCCATCGTCGTTGTCACTCTTCGCCGCCATTTTCGTCAACCATTCGACAGAATCGTCAACAATTATTGTCAACATTCATTGGTATTATTTTTAATATTTTTTGATATTATTTTAAAATCTAAATCTTTACCTTTTTTTTTTTTTTTTTAATATTAAAATTGAAAAAATAAGTGTTCTATGTTTCAGATTTGTGGTGGTGGAAAAATAGATGGTGGTGAAATTCAAAAGGAGAAGTAGAGGACAGTGGATAACATTTCATTAAAGTTTCAGATTTATGGTATGTTTTTAGAAGACAATGGTTTTTTTTATCATTGTTCATATTGATTAATTTTTTATTTTTTACTTTATTTTTTGTGATTGAAGTTCCATTAAAGGTTAAAATTTGACAGATTCATCTTTTTTATTTATGATAGTTGTGTGTAGTTAAAATCAATTATTAACACATTGAAATTCGTTTTTTCTCCGTTAGAATCTCTTTTTTTAATTTATGATGTTTTGTGTAGTTTTAAATCAACTATTAGAACATTGGATTCGTTTTTTCTCCGTATAAAATCTTCTTTTTTTACTTGTGATATTTGTGGCTAGTTAAAATTAATTATTAGAACATTGAAATTCGTTTATCTCCGTTAGAGTCTACTTTCTTTTTTTTATGATATTTGTGGGTAGTTAGAATAATTTATTAGAACATTGAAATTGGTTTTTTCCCGTTAGAATTTTTTTTTTGTTTACTTATGATATTTGTGGTTTGTTAAAATCAATTATTACAACATTGAAATTCGTTTTTTCTCCATTAAAATCTTCTTTTTCAATTATGATATTTGTGGGCAGTTAAAATCAATTTATAGAACATTGAAATTCGTTATTTCTTCGTTAGATTTTTTTTATGATATTTGTGTGTTGTTAAAATGCAGTTGTAAAATGCGGATGAAAGACAACTGTAAAATGCGGATGGAAAGCATGTGGAGATGATGAAACTGTGGACATAAACATATGAAGCGATTACTTTTCTCCAAAGCGGAGATTTGAAGTTTGTTGAATAGATGTGTGAAAATTTTCAGAAGTTCAGAGAGGAGCTCAAGTCGAGTAAGGAAACAGTTACAAAAGAGCAAAATTTTGAGAAGTTGTTTGATTGTAAAGTGGAAAAAACATGTTATCTAGTGAGATTGTAACTATTGTAGAAAGGGCTTCGATATCAATTGAGTCAACTGATGGCTATGGTGACAGAGGAGATAAAGTGCAGTTCTGCTGTAATATTATTTAAGCATTTTGTAAACTTAATAAATTTAGATAAATCATTTGTAGTTTGTACTTGTATGAGTTTGATATAACATTGTTAATGGTATTCTTTTTTTTTCCCCTTGAAATCTCGAATTAGTACTTAAAGTTTCAAAATTATTAAGATTTGATATAACCTTGTCAATCGTAATTTTTTTTTTCTCTTGAAATCTCATATAAGTAACTTAAAATTTCATTTTTTTTGAGGTTTGATATAACATTATTAATGATATTTTTTTTTTGCCTTGAAATCTCAAATAAAACACTTAAAGTTTCAAATTTTACAGATACCGATTTGAGCTCAACAGTAACCCAAGAAAATGTCAAACTCATGTTGGTAGTAAGTTGTTCCAGTTTTTTTTTTCGTCCTTAAAATCTCTTTTAGTACATTAAAAATCGTTTTTCTCGGTTAAAATCTTCTTTTATATTTGTGTTATATGTGGGTAGTTAAAATCAATTATTTGAACATTGAAATTCGGTTTTTGTCTGTTAGAATCTTCTTTTTGTTTATGATATGTTTATAATACTTAATAAATTTATAATAGATAATAGTAATCATTAATCAACAGAATAGGAGTACAACAAAATTAGCACAAAAGTCTTGATATAGAAATACAAATTAGCAAAAAAGTCTTGACCAATGAAATAATGTTAATGATTTTCAAGTTAAGGTTCTCTTTTGCAATATTCGTCGGTATCTTCAACAAGGGGAATCATTGTTTGATTGAGATTGATTAAAACTCGCGATCAAATTAAGAACCTTTCGAGACCGACATATAACAATATACCCAGAATCTTCGGGTTTCTCAACGTCGTCGACATTGACATTACTCGAATACATCTGTGAATACAAAAACAAAGCGAGTGAGAAATAAAATAAAGAGCAAAAAAGGGAAAAAAAAAAAACAAAATATAGACAAAAAAGACAACATAAATGAACAAAACGCAAGACAAAATCAATAAAAACTGAATAACAAAAACACGTAACATCTTGTTTGAGGGAAGTGCTAGATAATAAAAAATCAAATTTCAAACTAGAAAAAAACTGAAATCTGAATCTTTTAACTACCCACAAATAACGTCAATAAAATAGAAGATTCTAATGGAGAAAAAATGAATTTCAACGCTCTTAAATTTGATTTTAACTACCCACAAATAATACGAAGGGTTTATAAAAGAGTCCGTAAATCTTCGTTTGGACTCCGATTTAGGCGAAACAAAAGCCTAAATTTATTATTTTTTCGAGCTCATCGCGATGGTAATAATTTCGTGAACCATTAAAAATTTGAAATTTTCAGTATTGGTAGGTAATATTTTCGTGTATTTAGTATCCAACAAAAACGAAAATTAATATACCAAAATCTATAATTTTAAAATAAATTAAATAAAAAAAAAAGAATTTCAATGCTACCCATAAATAATAATAGAATCAATTTTTTATAGCCCTACAACTTTTTCCTGAAGTCCACAAATAATAATAGAAGTTTCAAATCTGAATCTTTTAACTACCCACAAATAACGTCAATAAAATAGAAGATTCTAATGGAAAAAAAATGAATTTCAATGCTCTAAAAATTGATTTTAACTACCCACAAATAACACGAAGGGTTTATAAAAGAGTCCGTAAATCTTCGTTTGGACTCCGATTTATGCGAAACAAAAGTCTAAATTTATTATTTTTTCGAGCTCATCGCGATGGTAATACTTTCGTGAACCATTAAAAATTAAAAATTTTCAGTATTGGTAGGTAATATTTTCGTGTATTTAGTATCCAACAAAAACAAAATTAATATACCAAAAATAATTTTAAAATAACTTAAATAAAAAAAAAAAAAAAAAAAAAAAAAAAAGAACCAACTTACCAATAAAGATGGAGTCTTTCACTGAAATTTGGTTGAAGAAAATCAAATCAAGGAGGAGGTAAAGATAGAAAAATCTGATATGGATGAAAAATACAAAACAAAAAAAATCAGAAAAGACAATGGAGAAGATAAATAATTAAAATAGAAGAATATCCGAGAAAAATTACCGCTATTGAAGAGATATAGGAAAAACGATGATGAACACAAAGAAATATCGATGTCAAAAAGTTGCGGTGTAAAGCCAGGATGATGATTGATGATGAAGATGAATGGAGATGAAAAAATAAAAATAATGAAAGAGAAAAAGTAAAACAGGTGAATTGAAGAGAGAGGAAGTGAAAACAAAATTAAAATGTTTAGGGAAGGGTGAAAATGTCGGGTGATTTGTGTGGGGAATTGTAGATTTATTTTCATTTTTGTTTTTTTTTTTTTTTGTTGTATTTTTCTTTTTTTTTTTTTAGCAAAATTGCAATTATTGTTAGTTTAATCTAGACCATTGATTTATTTTAATCCAATGGTCCATATTAAGACTTGATGACTTTCCCACCCCCTATTGACTTGAAAGAACCTCCCTCTATATATAGATATATATATATATATATATATAGAAATAGGATCATATGAGACCACCCCCTTAAAATAAGACCGTCCCGTAATTATAGGCCGTTGGATCAATCTAATCCTACGGTAGAGATTAGATTGCATCTCACCCTAAGATCTACCCTTCCCAACTCCTATAAATACCTTCCTATTCAAAGCCTTGCTGAAATTTTACAATTTTCCTTTCTCTCTCTACTTTTTCTCTCTTTTAATTCCCCTCTTCAAATTCACGCAATTCTTTTTAACCTAATTCTACATTCGCACCTCACTCAATTTCATCTCAAATTCACCTCCAAATTCACTCAATTTCATCTCAAATTTCACCGAATTTGTTTCATCAGCTTATTCGTCTCAATTTTCCTCTGTTTTTCTCAATTTTAATCAATTTCCTATTTTAATTGTAAGTGCTGTAATTGATCGATTTCTCAGTTTAATTTGTTCACTTATTGTGTAATTGATCGTTTTAATTGTTATTTCATTGTTGCATGTTTGTTTTGAATTTGTTTCGCTGCTTATTCTTCTCAATTTTCCTCTGTTTTTCGCAATTTTAATCAATTTTCGATTTGAATTGCAAGTGTTGTAATTGATCAATTTCTCACTTTAATTGTTCAGTTATTGTGTAATTGATCGTTTAAATTGTAATTTTATTGTTGCAGGTTCGTTTTGAAGTTGACACTATGATTGATTCACAACCTCAGAATGATGATACAATTTCTGGTAATTTTTTTGAATATTTTCGTTTTTCCAGTAAAATCAATTTATATTTGTTGTGTTTTTCGTCGAATTTCAGTTGTTTTTTTAGTAATCGCATTTTGTGTTTGATTCATTCATCATATTTGTTTTCTTCAGCTTCCTTCAGTGTGAGTTTATTTTAATAACGCACAAATCTGTTTCTGTAATATAATTTTCAAATGTTTCTCCATTGTATAATGCATCTTCTTTGTTTTCTTTGTTTTTGTTTTTGTTGTTATAATGCATGTTTCTCCATTGTATAATGATTCAATTGTGATAACTGTTTTCTGTTGTTATAATAACGTCTTAAACTGTTATTGTAATACATGTTTCACAAATGTCTACTTTTCGTAGAAACAAAATGTTATAATAACAATGTTTATCATTGCTTAGAGTTTTGCCTCCCACGACTTTAGATTACTGTTATAAGAAGCTTTTTACAATGTGAAGATTGTGTTTAAACAAAGTTGATTGAAGCGTGATGATGAAGTTGATTGATTATTGATGAAAGAAGACAAGATGTCAAGATATAGTTTGTTCATATAATTGCAGAGAGCTTCAAGGCTTTGCTTTTGTGCAGTTTGTAGACTCACAAGATGCCTTAGAAGCTCAGTACCACATGAATGGCCAGATTTTTGTTGGGAGAGAGATAACTGTGGTTCTTGCTGCGGAGTCTAGGAAAAAACCAGATGAAATGCGTTGGAAAACTAGGCAAAGGTAGGGACTAGGGAGTGATTTCTATTGCTTACTTTACTCTCATTGAGTCGTCGATTCTTTTGTCTGTGCGCTTTGTAGATTCTGATAGTTGCTCTTGTTCTTCTTTGTTTCAGAAGTGGTGGTCCAAGATACGGTGGAAGGAGGTCGCCCTATAGTAAGCATTTTATGTTCTCGTGATTTTTCTTTTTCCTGGATGTCATGGCTTGTATTCTAGACCATCTGTCTATTAGACTATTTATTTGTATTTGTAAGTATTTCCATGACTCTTCTAGCCATCTCTATTTCAAGTGTTTCATGGCTGTGACTCATTTTCATTTTAACGGTTTTAAATTCAAGTGTATAAGCTAACTTTGGTTTAATTTGGTATGTGAACCCTGGGTGTGTGTTTCATGGTTGTGGTGATTATCGTTGTGACATGTAGTTGGATGTTGGACAATTTGAAGATTCTAAGTCCATCTGTTAATTTCTTTACTCTGTGAGGTCAGTTTGATAAATGCTAATGCAACCTATTTTTCAGGGCGTTCTCGTTCACGCTCATTTTCCCGTTCTCGCTCGCCTCGTTATCATTCTGGTTCCAGAGGTGGTCGCCGTTCTAGACTTCTAGGTATGTAGCCATTGCCCATTCATATGCAAGGTTGTCTTTGCGTGTGCGTATCTTTACCAGACGGTGTCTTTGCGGACATGTTATCTGAAGCCGAAGAGGCTATGCGCTTACTGCAAAGAAATGGGAAGTCACGATCGAAGAAATTGCGTTGTTCGTATTGCTGATGAGACTGGCCAGACTGTTGCCAAAAAGAAAAAACAATCGACTCTTATATTATAGTAACATTGTTATTGTAATAAACAAATTTTGGTATAAATACTTTTGTCTTCATTATAAGTCACATACATTCTGTTTTTCTTTTGTAGGTTTGTTTTTTTGTGTTACAAACAGTCTTTAAATTGTTGCTATAGTGCGATTGTTACTTTAACAGCTATTAAATATTTTGTTTTAGTTATCTTTATATAGTCAAAAAAGTCAACTCTTACATTATAGTAACAATGTTATTATAATAAACAATTTTTGGTAGTAATGCTCTTGTCTTTCAAATAGTTAATTTGTGTGTCGATTTTCTGACCATTTTTTTTTTTTGGAAATCCCATTTCGGGTTAGCATATATTATCACGATCAAGTTGAACTAAACCATCAACGCTAGAAGGCACAAAGCCATTACAAAAACACCGATCCTGCACGCCCAAAGCCAAATGAGCAAGTTCGTGCGCAACACGATTACAATGTTGATTTTCTGACATTATAAGTCACACATTTTGTTTTTCTTTTGTGTGTGTCGATTTTCATTATAAGTCACATACAATTTTCTTTTTGTGTGTGTCGATTTTCAAATAGTTACAAATAGTCTTTAAATAGTTGTTGTAATAACAATATTATAATAATAATGCAAAAGTCAACTCTTACATTATAGTAACAATGTTATTATAATAAACATCCTAAACTTTACATCAGCTATCCTCTGACCAAAATATATTTTTCTAATACAATCATTAATTACAAAATACTTTCAAACAATGGATCGTCAATTCACTGCTTTGTTTTTTTTCCTTTCTTTAGGCGAAGAACGGGGATCTCCGTAGCCAATGTCGCAGCAGCTTGTTTCTACTTTTCCGCTTCAGCAGCTTGAAATTTTATCAAAACGATTCTTTTTGCTTCGACATATGGCGCGATAGTGTTTTTATTAATTATATCAATTAAAAAGATATTTAGAGTGAAAATTTAATAAAAACATACCATATGCTTTAGTCCGAAGAACAACAAACTAACGTCGCCTTTTTCAGTGTGCGCTATGTCATTCAAGAGAAGAGCCCAACACTCAACCACGCTGTTTTTAAGATGCATTGTCGGTAGCATTGATTTCCTGGCATACAAAACAACACATTTAGTTATAATAACAACTCGTCCATATTATAATAACAATGTAATCTGATAAGTATACCACAAATTTGAAACTCGTCAACCAATTTGCGTTATAATAACCAACAATTTGTGTTATAATAACAATTGTAATCTGATAAGTATACCACAAATTTTCCCAATAAAATAAAAGTAAATGTGTTATTATAACAAAAGTAAATGTGTTACAATAATCACATATATTCTATATCAAGAACCAATTTTCGTTATAATAACAAACAATTTGTGTTATAATAACAAGAAACGTCTATGTTCATACAATAACGCATCAAAATACATAAAATAAAATGAAACGAAGAAAAAAAAGCAAACTGAGGATACTACATCAAAGTCACCACAAAAAAAAACAGACAAAATCAACACATAATTTCAGATTTGATCATAATTTCAGATTTAATCACCACAAATTTGAAACCCTAATTTTCGCAATTAAAACATCAAATACAAAATCAAAATCAACACAAAAAACGCAAAACATCAAAATTAAGATGAAAAACGAAGAAAAACAAACAAAATCAACACATAATCAAACGAAATCAACATACCACAAATTTGAAACCCTAATTTTTGCGATCAAAACATCAAATACAAACTTCAAAACGCAATTACATTACAAAATCAAGATGAAAAACTAAGAAAATTGAAGATACTACATCAAAATCAACACAAAAAAAACAAACAAAATAATCGAAACCCTAATTTCGATCGAAAATAATCGAACAAAATGAACAAGAATAATGTAATAAAACGCTTTTGGGAGTGATTTACCTCTTCATTATTGTTGAAAATCTGAAATAATTGATCGATTTATGTTTCTTCGTTCAATTTCTACGCTAAATTACTATTTTTCTAAAGAGAAAGATGAAGGATTTTAGAGAGGGTGAGTGAGGTTTAGAGAGAGATGGAGTTTAGAGAGAGAAAGCTTTTTTTTTAAAATGAACGAAAGGGGGAGGGGTTGTGGAGGGTGTAGGCTGGTTTCATTAATGACGTGGCACAATATCAGCCCTTAGATCGTCATTAATCCAACGGTCCAGATTCGCGGGACGGTCTCATTTTAAGGGGTGGTCTCACCGGATCCTCACTGTATATATATATATATATATATATATATATATATATATATATATATATATAGGAATTGAATCAGGTGAGACCACCCCCTTAAAATGAGGCCACCCCTTAAAATGAGACCATTCTGTTATAATAACATAATATCTTATTACTATAACAATGTATCTTTTTTATTGTAACAACATGGAAAATTAGCTCAATGTTGAAACTATGTTATAATAACAAATATTCATTTATGTTATAATAACATAATTTTAGATGTGTTACTATAATAAACATAGGGTGTTATTATAACAGCCGCGACAGATCTAGGCCGTTGATTTTTAGATCAAACGGTTTAGATTTGCGGGACGGTCTTATTTTAAGGGGTGGTCTCACCGGATCCTCACTGGAGGTGGGATCCGGTGAGTCCACCTAAATATTTGAGTCCCCATATATACTGTTAGATCTAAACAAAATGGAGCGTCCAGATTAAGCCACGTAACCCACTAACAAAACCCTTACATCCTCCAGAAATTTCATTCAACGCACATAAACTGCTTCTCTCTCTAGAAATTGATTTTGAAAAAAAACTCTCTAAATCCTTGATAAAAAACAATAAATTCAAATTCCCTAGGTACGGTATTCCTCTTTCACACGTACTGACGCACAATTATATATACGGAGTACATATTAATATTATTTATCATAAAATATCGTGCAGTGTGTTACTGTTTTTTACTCCGTACATATTTATTACTCGTAGATTTTAATTTGTAATTTTATTATCAGAAAGAAAAGAAAGATTGCATATATGCATTATATAATTATTGTTTATGGTTATTTAACACCTAGGTATTGATGTAATCTAAACAAAATTTTAAAAAATTGAGTTTTGTATATGTTCTCTTACATTGTTAAGAAATGGAGATAAATCTATCTTTATTGTACTAAACCACAGTTATTGCTGACATTATCAATGCCACATGTCGCGATTTCATGCGTTTTTTTCTCGCCAAAAAACTTATGCTGACATCATGCATCCTATTATGTATTTTTAAGTCTAAATTCATTCCCTATATGATTATTATAATACCCGTGCATAAATGCACGGGATGTACAAAAATAAGTTATAGTTAATTCAAAATTTTGGTAATTGAGTTAAATATTAAATTAATATAAAAATACTTCGTAGTAATATTATAAACGCAATCTAAATAAACATGTATTCTTAGACCCAAAATACAACAAACTGTATTTTACCCGACCGCGTATTTATTTAACATGTAACACGCATATTCGACCCGCAATTGTCTTCTAATTAACCCATTTAATATGTTCAAAAGTGTCGATTTTGATTTATTGTCTTCTAATTTTTTTTATACAAATATAGTTATAATTTTTTTTTTAAAATATATCATAATGTGGCAAAAACCGATTTAAGTATCGCAATATATTATCTTAAAATTCATCATTTATTATAATAATATGGTAAAACGTGCTTAAAATGTTATATTGAAAACACATTAAATAAAAATAGACAGTTTAAGAGATAAAAATAAAAAAAATATTCGGTTGTACATAGAAGATATTGACTTACTTATATGACATAATTTAAAAAAGGAAATAAAATAGAAGGGGTAAAATAAAATAAAATAAAATAAAATAAAATAAAATAAAATAAAATAAAATAAAAGGGTAAAAAAAAGTTGGAGGGAAAATTTGTGTAAGATGGTTTTTGTTATATATAATTAATATAGATTATTATTACTCAATATTCATGTTTACATTAGTATTATGCAAAAAATAATAAAATCTTTACTTTTAACAATATATTTATCTTAATTTTTTTTTTTTTTTTTAATATTTTACTTTTTGTTTAATTCTATATTAGAATTAAAAACTAAGTACTTAATGTACGATTTCGCTATAACTTCACTTTTAATTTTAAGAGTAAATTGACAATTACACCCACACATTAGTGCGTTTTTCAAACTTACACCCACATCGTTTTCGACTTTGTAACTAATACCAAAAGTATTGGTTCAATTAATGACTACTACCATGTACGGATCCGAACCTACCAACTTTTGATCTTGGTCGTTGATCTTGATTTGGAGAGTTAGTTGATGAAATTCTTACCCATTTTACCCCTACTTTGACCCTTGACCATGATGATGTTTAATTGTATAATATTTCCCCTTTTTCTCCACTACTTGCCTTTATTAACCATAAACACTCTCATTTATTTACTTAAACTTTGTTGACTTAAAATCGGATTGACATGATTAAATCATATTAGACGGTAAATTCTATTATAAGACTGTCGCATACGTTGGGCAGCCAAAAAAATCTTTCAAGACCTTGCTTATGTTTGGAAATTAATAAACAGTTTAAATAATTTTATTCATCAGTTTCCCATTAGAATCCATCGTAACGTATATATATTTTGTAAAGTCTTTATATGCGCACATACTATGCACACGTTAGAAAAACAATGTTTTAATTCACTGGACGTTGACCATTAACTCCGAAACGAGCCAAACCATTAGGGACGGCCGGACGGACATTGGAGGCCAAATAACTCGACATAAATAACATGAACAAAATTCGAAAGATCTCAACCCAATATGAAGTATACATAATAAAAAAATCCAACCCACCCAAAGCTCATCCTTATTGACTCGTATTGAGTAAATACTAATCTCTCTGATTCATCTATTTCTTATCATATTACAACGTACCAACATTTAAAATTAGTGTGTATTGAAGCAAAGTTTCTCCACACGAAATTATGTAGTAGTGATCATCGCTCGAAATATTTTACTTGACACTAACGTAACATCATTCTCCTATTTAGAACACAACGAAAAAAGGATTAGGAAAAGAAGCAATAGGATATTTTAATCCCGAATTTTTCGATCGATTTTTAGACAGCATGTATTTGATCATTAGTTCATTCAGACAGATCATCTCAGACACAGAACAAGAAAATCAATAGGGAAAAGCTTATTCCCGGTATTTCGAACGAGAAAAGTACATAAAGATTTTCTGCTTCCGACTCTTTACAACTGAACAACAGATCAAGCGAAGATGACAGTGGTGATGATTTTTCTCAACAATCGGCTTCCGTGATCTCACTCACGGTGTTTTGAGAAGCCTGAATAAACCAGCTGCTTCCCTTATCCGCGAAAACTCGATGCAGAACGCTTGTACTTCTATAAAGAGATCTTGAACTGCATCCGAAATTACATGGCAAAAGAATTAGTACTTCCATGATCGCTTCTAAAAGGAAAGAAGATATACCTACGAAATATTTGTAACTCCATGTTTTGTGCATGCCCTTATAAACTTATGTTGACCAGGATTATCGCATACTTCCTACCACGAGTTCAAAGGAATGAAGTAAAAGCGTGTAATTTGAGTGACATTCGTTCAAAAAGTTAGCATTTGGAAACACGCCACACAATTGAAGTAACATGTAGCCATACAACATTCCAGTTTCGTTTTTGAATAGAAACCACTACAATCTAATTCCTCCCCTCATATTTCCATTCATTCTTCAGTCCAAACAAACAATTTAAGCTCTTTCTCCAAAAAAAAAAAAAAGGATAGAAATGAAAAGTGGTTTCTCAAGTATGACAACGGAGTGTAATACAACTAGTAACGTCATATGACGATCACACTGAAGTTATTGCCTAAAACTCGTTTTATAAAGGGGATCATCTGTCGCCGCACTCAGTCTTATGGCAAAAGCTTCCTTTTTATAAACTACAGCAAGAGTTCGGGATCAACGCACGCATTGTAACTAACTACACAGTAGTACAGTACCCGTGTGATTGAAAATGCGAGAGTCATGAAACACTCACACTGCCTTCGACACAACTAACACATGTTTCGACATCTCTCATAATTCACTAGGGCGAACTCTATGCCTTTTCCACACCTCACTTAAATGTCAGTGTCCCGTGTTATCACTAAACTCTTGTAGCCAAATTTGAGTACCATAAGGTAAAATAATACGTCAAGAGTTTTTTCTTCACCAATGAGGCCAACCCAATAAATCATTCCGGAAGTTTAATCGTAAATAACCAATCTTCTGTGCCATTTATCAAAAAAATATTTTTGCAGAAACAAATAATGAGACGGAACGGAAATCACTCTCCGTTATGTAGCCAACATATTCGATTGAGAATTTGCAATAAAGCCAAGACCAAAAAAAAAGAGGCTAACCGCTTATGTTCTTATTTCGTATCAGGCTCTGTAGGAAGACGCACACGAGCCTCACAAGCCTATTCCGCACATATATGCCCTGTAGAAATAAACAAACCAAATTTATATATTGACCCTTCAAGCGACAATAAAATTTTGATATGATGCAATCCCGACAAACTTTGTTGTCCAAATTCTCAGGTCACATACAAAACTTACCATCGCGACTGTATACTGTCTAGTGTCTACTAAGACCTAGAACATTCTTATTTATCTGCACAATCGAAACGGGCATCAGAAAGAAAGTTGAAAGAAAGAAACCTTGATGTTTTCACAAGACAATATGCAGTTTGTGATGTACATGTGGACAGCGTCTGTCGGGAGGTCCACTGCCATTATTAATCGGTTTACAACTTCCATTGAATGAAGACTCATATCCATGTTGAGGAGAACTGTGAAATAGCTGCATTGGCAGGGACAAAAAAAATAAAATGAAATGGAGTCAAAAAGGAGAGAAAAGTTGAAATTTGGTGGAACCGAAAGAAATTTATATGAGCAAAGTTTTTAAAACGCACTCTGGGATATCGCGTGAATTCATCAATTTGATAAGAACTTCAACCGCAATGAGAGGATTGTTCTCGACCAAGTCCTAGAAAAGATTATACAAATTTTTATTAAAAACTAACTGTAATCTGTGAAGATCATTGGTACTGTCATAAAAATATAAAACAACAATGACCAACAAAAAATTGCATTCAAGCACGATCAAAGAAATGTTTACCGGAAGTTTTTCTGGTGTCAATCCACAACGATAGACCAGCTTGGAGTCCTTTTCCAACTCCACTAAGACTTGCTAATGAATAAAAGAAAACATGAAATGAGAGGTCACAAAAAATCGCAAAACACATCGTTTAAAACGTAATTACACGAACAATCCAATAGAACTTGACAACCCTCATTTAAGAGCAGACAAAGAGGGCTAGAAATCCATAAAACATGTCAAATAATCAAGCCAATAACTCACCTATCTACCGGCCACAAATTTCTTTTGTATTCTCGTATCAAAAAACATCCAATTTTTGGATAATATGAGGTTCCAATGTCAAACATGTATGGTGACTACAAACCCTTCATACTACCGATAATCTATTTTCCTATTTGTCAGGACCAAGTCTATAAATAAAACGGGATAGGGCTACAGCAGCTTTTTTGCAAAAATAACTCAATCTAGCAAACAAGTAGTGTACACTAATAAGCCAAAACTTTCTACGCTAATCCTTACACATATTGGTTGCATCAACGTTGCATAGTTTGAGGTTTGCTACCCCATTCCTCATAATGGTTCAACACTACCGGAGCACGATTTTGGTATGAAAGAAAAACTTACATCCAGCCATAATAGAGCTACGAGCTGACCTATACATTTTGCCATTGATCAAACAATCGTAAAGTACAGACAAGAAAGGTGATCATGTATACATTAGTATGTGACGTAGTCAGTCACCTCGTGTTGTGTAGGAGCAAGCGGACCTTTCAAAGCTTCAGCAATTAAATCCCTAACAGCTGCCCTTCCGCTCGTATCCGCACACATGCCATAATCCCATGAAAGCTCGTGATTGTTGTCAGGACTGAGCCACATCAACTGCAAAGGGCTTAAACAGGTCAGGTTAATAAACTTATATTTCACAAATTCAGCAACTCAGTTCATAATCTAACCTCTCCATCTTGAATAGGTAACCTCGGTGGAAGAGGCCTAATCCACATAGGCTCAATCCCCTCTATAGAGAAATTTTGCAAGAATCCTGTTATCGCTTCATCTCTAATCTCAGAACCTATTTTGGGTTTAGCTCCAGGTTGCAAGTCAAATCTGGTAGTTATACCATGATTAGAACAGCAAGATAATTTAAAAATTAAATAAATAAAATAAACCGTTATCCGACAAACTAAATCGTAAAAGCTCATGATGACATTATGAGATGTAAAGAATCGTACTTTGCAGAAGATGCACCACATTGAACATCAGGGTCAGGTATCACATTTCTAACAGAAGCGTCCTTGAAAAAGCATTTATAAGGTTCTGGAGGAACTTTACAACAAAACTGTTCTTGCAGTTGTTCACGTGTTGGTAAAGCTTGAAGCTGAAAGGGTATCAAAGAAGCCGCAGCCAATCAAACTTAAGGAACTCACACCGAAAAAAGAATACTGCGCAAATGCATTTGTTATCCATGTGGTGAGCAAATAATGATACAGCTGGTTGAGCTTACATTAGCTGCGGAATCAAATCCATTGATATAGTCTGCAGCAGTTAGTCTGAAAACCTGCTTCAAAGAAGAAACCAGTAATACACTTAACCACTGCAAATCACAGCCTATGCAATTTTCCAAACAAAGTCATAATTAAATACTACGGACTTCCTCCTTCCTTTTCTTCAACACCCTACATTTCTACGTCACTTTTTCACTTGTCAATATTTGAAATGTTTTCTTATTTTTGTCGGTATTCTATGGTCAATTTTAATTCTATCCCCACATCTACATCCAGCATTCATTAGTCATCACATATTCTTCAACTCCTTGACATGAAGTTTGAAAGTTGGAAATAAGAAGTATTAAAAAGAGGGTCACCTCGTTATTATTTCCATTGCCATATGAACCTAACAGCTGCAAAATAAGCGCTCTCTCATACTTTGGACCTACGTCATCAGATGCAGCCTGCGATATCCACAACCAACAGAATTGGGTTCCACTTTGTTAACAACAATGATAAATAAGAAATGCATAACAAGGTTGATACAGTAACACCATATAGACGACATTCATATATATATGAAGAAATGCAAGAAAGTAACTAGCAGAATTTTCCTAAGCAAAAACAGAGAATGCTATATTGGTTTTGATAATTTGCAAATTAGCAAACAATCTAAAAAATTTCATTATGATTATTCGAAATCAGCCTTTATCTGCGTTTCAAGCTCAAAAATAAGGTAGCTTGCATAGCTCTTGAATAGTTTCTCCTAGAATGGAAGTTACAATAACCTCTATGGCTTTCTCGAGAGGTCAGGATGGAACATTATGCACGTGATCAAAGTGAAGAACGATTATAGAGTTGTGCAATCATGAGACACACGTTGTACACAAATTTTACAAGGACTTCTTGCCTCCTTATTACTAAGAAGGGGGAAGAGTTGCAAGCCTCAATACCGTATAATAAATGAGCCAAAAACAGAATTATGGCGATTTTGCACCACAATATCCATCCTTTGCTACACTGAACACATTTTCCGTAAGGGAAGGGGTATGGTATATAATCACAGTGATCTATGAACCTAGGTCAAAATAAGCAATAAATGAAAAGCAGCCAAGGTCACACAATATTTAAAATAGGAGAATATAAATATACTTACATTGACCAACAAAGAAATAAATGGGTTTTCGGAAGGTCGTTGGGAAGAGTACGTTTGATAGATGATACAAAATCCATAGAGACGCTGATAAGGAAGAAGCATGGGTTTGTCCTACAATAAGAAACCGCACAAGAATTAGCAAGCCATACACAAAATTATTTTAAATCAGAATAGAGAATCAACAAGGATTAACATATAATTACAAGAACCCTCTAGTAAGGTAAGGTAACAATTTGACAATTATGTCTAATGAAAGACTGTGATTCCTCAAGACATCAAATTATATGTGTCGGTGTCAATGTAGAGCGTTGCAACCCACAGAACTAAGCACCAGAAAAGTAAGCATAGAACGTAAACACATTGACTGCATATACTATAATATTAAACTCAAGCATATATAACTATATAGCTTGGATTACAATTGGCAAGGTTATCACTGGCTCAATGCTGTCAAGTATTAATTTCAGAACAAACATCCAATAAAGAACTTTAGCACCACAAGAAAACTAGTGAATGGCCGCAAAACTGGTAGGCTAGACATTATCAATGTTTTTGAGGTTAATGTCAATGCATTCATAGGTTTCACTACAACCAATACCGAGATAAAGTATCAAACCGAGATGTAATACTATGCTAGAGAACATGACACCAGGCATCCTTAAAACAGCAAAAATCACATCCAAATTAATACTCCGTAATAGATAAGACAAAGCATAAAACTATTATGGAGTAGAAAATTACTAAGTTCGCAAAATTGTCAAAATTGTCTCGGCGCTCTCAAACCAATACTTTATTCTTTAAGATGAAACTTGTAAGTACTGCCGTTTAGCCAATTAAGTCCCGAAACATTTTCATATTTCTAGCGAATGCAGGATAACATGTAAACCACTCCCCATCAATATCAAATAACCATTCCGACAAGATATTTTCCAGCGCACACTAGTATAAAGTCAAAGCTCAAAAATCAATACCGTGTACAACTAACTAAAATCAATTAGCCGAACACTATCGCTAGAACCTAAATGAACTTCAGTTACTTAAACACATCATCTTGCTTAAATTACACCTGTGATTGCATGAAAATTTACAACATTTAATCAGTAAAATCATATACACACCCCACAGAGCTGAGTACAACTCAATGTCACTCAAAAACTTTAACAAATCAAACTCCAACCCAATACCAAACGGGCAACACTACAGGAACCCTAAAGCAATCCAACTCAACCGTAAATCCAACTCACCAGCAATTAGACACTCCAAACCCCTAACTACAAACTAACACAACAATATCGATAAGAGTACAACTAACTTAAATCATTAAGCCATCACATTTCAGTGAACTTCGCTGACATTAAATGCATTGTCTTGCTCAAACTATACCCATGAACAAACTTTAAAACAACAATTTCATCAATTTCTCGATTTTCATCCACCACGCTTAGTACCTCCTCAAGGCTGTATACAACCTCAAAAATACTCAAAAACCCTAACAAGTCAAAATCCAATTCAAGTCCGAACATTGACACAACACAAACCCTAAACAAACAACCAAAATTAACCCTAAATCCAACTCACAGGCAATTAAACAATCCAAAACAACCAGAACCCCTATTCACAAACAAACAAAACAAAATTGATACGGACTACAACTAAAATCATTAAAATCCAGTAACAGCCATTAGAATCATAGTGAACTTCACTGACAGTAAATACATCATCTTGTTCAAACTCCCGTGATCGCAACTTACCACAACTTTCCATTAACCTCTCAATTTCCATCCATCACCTCATATATCATACCTCAGAAGTTGAATACAACTCAAACATTGCTCACAATTCCTAAAAAATAAAATTGCAATCGAGATCGAAGATTAGACACCACAGAAACACTCAAAAAATCAGTCCCAAATTCAGATCACCAGCTATTGAATACTCCCAAACAGCCACAAACCCTAATTACAAATTAGCAGAACAATATCGATAGGGAGTACAACTGACTGAAATCGCTTAGCCATATCAGTAATCATGAGCAGCTTAATGAAATTCACCCCCACTGACAACATATGCATCGTCTTGCTCAAACTACGCCCGAAATTTACGCCGAATTTTCACTAATCTCTCAATTTTCCTACATTATCTCACAGATACGCACCTCGAAAAGCTGAACACAACTCAAAAATCAAATTTTAATCCAAATCCAAGGCATGACATCACACAAACCCTAAAAACAATCAAAATCAGTCCCCAAATCGAATTCACCAGCAATTAAACACTCCGAAGCAACCAAAAACCCTAATTGCAAACTAAATCGAGCAAAAAACCGAACAATTAATCAAATCGAACACAAAAAATTTCTCAATTAAAAAAAATAAAAAAAATAAGCGATGATTAAACCTCCAAAAGAGTGGCGAGAGCAGTGCAAACACGAAAGTGAAGAGAAGAATGAAAGTTGGAGAAAAAATCCGCCATAACTTCATCGAAAGATCTTCGGTCTGAGCTCAAAAGTGCGACAACTAGTTTTGTTTCTTCTACGCTGATCATCTTCTTCGTCGTCGTCGACGTTTCTTCGCGTTTTTTTTTTTTTTTTTTTTTTTTTCGGGTGACTGGAAAATTGAAACTGTGGATTTACTGGAAAGGTGAGAGAGGGTAAAGTAGTTAAATAGTACGAGTCCATGCGTTTCGAAACGGGTTGACCCGTATTTGAAACTCGAGTAATTCGCTTAATCGCAGATTTTCATTTAAAACGGGTATACTCATCATCATTTAAAACGGGTCAAGTATTTAATATAAAAAGAAAATAAAGTGTTTATCTTATATGTGCAAGTGGGGTGATACTAGACCCGTTTTAAGCTTAAATGGATTATTCGTCTTAAGACAGACTTTTTTGTTCTCTTATTGGGTTGGTGTTATATGTGTATTGTCGTTGGTTGCACACTTGTTGTTAGAGGCTTAGTGACGTTGTTGGGGGCGGTATAGTGCGTGGTGAATATATGATCGCCGCATTCATACAAGTTTCCATAATCGTATCTACCTCGCTAATCAGTACGGATCTACAAATAATTGATATTATGACGTAGGAATACTTTAAATAATTTAAAATATTTTTGATTGTGACAACAAGTTAAAGTTAAGAATAAAAATTTTATTAGTTAAAGTTGGAAACACATTGTAATTCACTATTTTGTGATATGAAATACAGGGTGATTGATTATTCTGCGGTATGCAAGATCAACTTTTACCTCACCATTAATGACGCGTACAATTTGAATACTTATATCCGTCACATTATTGGCCAAACTTATACCCATCTTCAGCCCAACTGAAACAGGTACAGTATGATACTCACTTGTACCTTGGGATGACAATGGGTCCACGACCCGATCCACACCCGTTGAACCCGACCAGATGGGCCAGGTATGGGTCTAATATTTTTAGACCCAACGGGTCTAGGTCGGATCAGGTCTATGATAAAAAGGGTCGGGTCTGTGTTTTCCTTATCTTATTCATCCTAACTTACTCCCTAATTAAGAAAACATTAAGAAATAAAAAAATAAGGATGAAAAGAGCTGAAAATTGAAAGAACCATTATTTGATTGAATAATATGAAGAAAAAAATATAAACAATGAAAGAAATTTAAGGCAAACAGGATGAATGAAGAAGTTAGGTTAAATAAAGGAACAAATATGAGAAAAGGGTAGAATGGGTATTTCAAATTAAAGGCAACAAAAAAAATTCAAATTGGTCGGAATTTTAAAATTTATGACGGTTTTCGGTGGTCTGGTAGTGATTTGAAAACAATTTGTAACATTAAGGTAGTGATTTGAAAAAAAAAATTATAAAAGGTAGTTATTTGAAAAAAAATTTATAAAAGGTACTTATTTGAAAAAAAGTGGTTTTAAAAGGTAGTTATTAGCAATTTCGCCTAATTTAATTTACATTGTGAGAAAAATATGAGATGATAAAATTATTATTGGCATTATGCAATCATCACTCTACTTAATTCAAATGTCCAACCATTCATTATTTGCACCGAGTATTATATTACACCCACCATTTTATCCATTTGGACACCTTCCATTTCTCACAACTTTTAAGAAAAAGTGAAAAAAGTGTGACAGAGTGACCAAAATGTAGAATAATTTAATTATATAAAATTGGACGTGAGTGAGAAAAGTAACTATGTGTGAGAAAAAGTAGGTATGTGAGAAAAATTAGTACAAAAAAAAAAGAAAAGGAAATGGGACTAATTGAAAAAGAAATCCGAAAAAAATATACGGGGCTAATTGGAAAAAATGAAGGAAGTATATGTGATCTTCATTCCATTTTATACTTTTTTTTGAAATTTTTGTCATTATCATTAAACAATTGTCGAAATAAAGAGTTTAACTTTTGAATTTATTACTCATTTCGATCACCTCGAGTTTAAAACATCCAATTTTGTTGCCCTCGCTTGAATTGTTTTTTCACGCTACCATAGTCCGTTACTATCACTCCATAGAATCAAAGAACATTTTGCTCGGCAGTAAGTTTCACGAGTGACAAAGCGTAAAAACACATTGCTGCCATCACCTTTAAGCAATATTATGATGCTAAGCCTCGAGTAAACGACAACAAATACACATTCAAATTTGCAATGGTATGATCAGCAGCATATCTCTAGTCCTGAAACAATGAAATCGATAACAAAATGGAGAAGCGTTGACAAGATTTCTACTTATTAATTACTGAATACATTTTCATATTATACGTTACAAAGCAATAATATACACGCCATCACAAATTCGCAATAATATGATATCACTAATTTTCTACAGCACACAAGACTAAAATGTACTAACGGAAAAGAAAACGAACATGAATCTCCATAGAAATGAAGCAAAGAAGCAGGGATCACTTACATAAAACCACAGACGTTTGCGGAGATGTATGAACTATATATGCAATCAGAAAAGGGATGTACATTCACGGGGCTCGTAACTCGGCTCTGTTCCTTATTTTCTCGAGTGTGCACTCGAGGCGTGGCGTCAGCTCCATGATGGTGATGATGGTCTGTAGAAATCGTCGTGTGAAGTTGCCGTCACGCCATAGTTCAAGTCGAGATTGTGTAGTTGTTCCATAAGTTGAGAACGGCTCTCCTTGAAGAAGTCGAGCCTGGTTGTTAATTCTACTAATGCTGACAATGCTGTCGTCTGGTGTCTTGGATACTCCGTCACCTGTAAGCGAGTATAAAACAGTGGTTACTGAAATCAATGGTGTCTCGATTATCAAGGTTAAAAAGGAAGGAATGAGAGTTTAGCCAAGGTTTAACTATTACGCTGATATTCTGAGCAATATTTTGTTTTGGTTATCCAAGTCTTGAACAATTTCACACTTTAGAGTTCTAAGATATAATGCATATAAATATCATTCGAGATTTGAATAATTTCTCCCTTTACGGATCTAAGATATAACGCATGTAAATATCATTCAAATTAACGAGGAGCTGTTAATATAATAACGTTATTTTTCACGTTAACTATAATACAAAAAAAATGTTGTGTAGCCTGAAAGCATTTTAATCTGGAGAAGTACTTGAGTGCCGTGCACCACCTCATCGTAAATCCTATCCAATGAGAACAGTAGAATTTATCCTACTCTCTACGTACAATAAAAGTCAAGTCTCCTCACTCCGCGTGTTAGAATTTTTTCGTGAATCGGGTAAGATTTTAGTTAGTTTACAACATAGATCACTAAAATGAAGAAAAACTCGAGCCTCGGGTCAACAAAGTGCAAAAGTTTGGGGTAGGTACACAGAACAGAAGCGGTACCTCGGCTACTCTGGAAGTGGACGGCACAGACAAAGAGTCAACAGCACCAAACTCATCCAAAGACATGCTATATGACACTTCAGTGCTTTTTGAACCGCTCAAGTTAGTCAACTCTGTGAATTGCTTCCGAGGATGCCTATTGTTGCTTCCTACGACTTTTATTTGTCCCTTGAAGTGATTCCATTCTGGGAGCAGTATTCCATCCTGCAGCAATTACGCTTTCATGTGATATCTAAATCGAAATCCAATTAAGATTGCTCTAGCGACTCCTAGGGTAGTCCGCGGTGGTGTGTGCTAACACAGTTTTAGGCATTAGGCACAAATGACATGACAACTGTTGAAGGTTACTATCAGCAAATTTTACGAGGAAAAGGCAGAATATATACTCCATACTAAATAAGATCATAAATTTTTGGCAATCACGTACTCCATCGTAAATTAAGTGTCCTCATTTCTATTTTGGGTGAATTTAAGAGGTGGTAATGAAACTTAATTTTTTTTTTTTTGAAAATCTTTTGTTAAATCTTACTCCCTCTATTTCATTCATTTAGCCCCAGTTTCCTTTTTCGGCAATTTCATTCATTTAGCCTCATTACTATACTTGGTAAGCTTTAATAATGAAAAGCACATACTTACCCCTATCAATATACTCATTTCACCAAAATACCAAACACTTTATCCTTTAAAATGGGACCCACTTAACTAAAATACCAACACTACCCTTAACTTTTTCACATTCCTAAAAATTTGGTCCATACTCCATACCCCTATGGGGCCATCTCATTAAAATGGAGGGAGTATCATAAATATAAAGATGACACTTAATTTGCGGAAAAAAAATTGAGTGACGGAAATGGGGACACTAATTTTGAGATGGAAGGAGTAGTTTTGTAGACTAACCTACATTCCTAATAATGCAGTGGAAAAGGGCAGTTACGATCAAATTTTATAGTTTTGATAAAGGATCATGGGAAGAACAAGTACCTCGTTTCTTTGTTTTAGTTCTTGATTGCAGAAGGCCAGAGTACTCTTCTTTTCCGTCTTACCAAAATAGACCTTGAAAAATATGTAAGAGGTATCTAGATATGAACTCCAGAAATGAACCTTTGACAATGACGATCTTGCTCGGTTACTTGGTACCTTTGTAGTTTGTATCACACTCCCCCAAACAAGGAATTCACGGAAAACCAGGCACTCAGAACAGTCACCGTGATTCTGTGAGCGAGTCCGTATCATAAAACTACACATGGCTGCCCAGCAAATGCATCTAAAATATCCACTGACATTACATACTATTTTTATTCTTAAAATTCCATTTCTTGTCTTTGGAATTCAATAATTGAACACCCTCCTTTCCTATCAACGTCTTTAGACTCCTAATGATTGGCTCCACGAATTTGTACCGCGAAAAGTGTTACTCCAAGAAAAGCAATAAGCAACAAACCAACTAACTTGTTAGACTAAACATCCACTCACGCAAACCGCAAAACAAACGGCTGATGGCCTATATACTACGCATACACATCCCTCTACCACTACAAAAGCAGCAAAATTATCCGAGATTCCGAGTACCTCAAGAGCTCTCGCATATAGTGGGGTAAGGGGGTCAGATGCATTCAGCCGTTGTTGTAAGCCACTTTGCCTTATCAAAGACGGAAAGAAACCCCCCTCCACCACCAATGAAGGAAAAGAACTAAAAAAATAAAAATGAAAATACGCTCTTACCTACACACACATCAGATAGTGAGCCAAATTGATGTTGTCGTTGCTGATTGAGTTGACGGTGAAGCTCAGCTACCTTTTGCTTCAGTCTGGCAACATCAGCCTCAGCAAGAGCAATCTCCTCGAGCTCAGCCCTCATCTTCACATTCAGCAGACCATAATTATTGCATATCCAAATATAGAACAAAGAGAGATCTGAGAAAAGATAACCAACCACCACAAAGATTTATGGGCGGAAAAAAAGAGTCTGACCTTGGAATCCATACCACATGAACTTGAAAGTTGCCCAGAAGACATGCTCAAACCGACCTCCAGAGCTGCTCTATGATCGCTTTCTGCTTTGTAGCTGCTCTTGCAGTCTTTGGACCTGAAATAAAAAGTATCTATAAGGAACTCGAAAACATTCCCGAAGATTACAAATTGTCAAACATAACAGATGACCCGACAAAATCAAAATTTCAAATATTTTGATATAAACATAATGGTAAGTATGGAGTATGTTCTATGAGCATCAGTACACCATATTCAATCCAACCAACGATTTCAAAGAGGTTGCATAAAGTCATAAACCAAGTGCTAAGCAATAAAAACATACATCTTGTTCCAGTGCTAAGCGGCGCTCATGGAGAGCTTGTTTTCTTCTTTCCAAGCTAGCTTGTAATATCGCATTGCCACGAGCCTAAAAAAGTACGCATAAATTTGTGTCAGCTGTCCCTACGCTAAATCTAAAGGGTAAATATGTAGCAATCAGGGATTCTCCCCAATACCTCTTTTGCTATTCTACGTCGCAACTCATTCTTCGTGATTTCCAACCGCTGGATGACAAGCCTGTTCGCCAAAGGAGTCACCCTAGGTAAGTTTATGATTACAAACAGTAGAATGGAGAGAAGGAAGGAAGATAAATACAGAAGGCTCTTACTCTTCCTCTCCTGAAGAACCAACTGACTCCATCGATGGCATTTTACGGGCCTGAAAAAGGAAACAAAGTTATTACCAAATACCATGACATGATGCAAGTGGTGGACATAGCTTTAATAAACAAGAACTGGGTTCGTTCAGATAAATCAACTTGCACATGGTACAAATTCAACAACTCCTGATTCACAAACGATAAAACCAGACTGTAGTATATTGATCAGATATCAATTGGTTTGAGTTGTAAACCTTTATGGGCTTCAAAGACATTTTCAGTGGATATCTTCTAAGTTGGAAATTCAAACAACACCTCACATATTGCTAGGTCCTTTCTGTAACCATTTCGGGGTAACCAGACCCGGAGGTTCAGGAGTTGAAATTATGATGTTAAGATCAGGCAATTGGCTATCGTGATGCATACAGCTTCTAGTCCCAAAATAACTTACCATCAGTCAGCCAAAGAGAAAAAACACAAGAAAAAACAAAAAAAGGAAAAACACGCTTGTTGAAACGCCATTGGACCAAAAGCCTTTGCCACAGCACTGTAGCAACCGATCAAGATTAAAAAATTTAAGCACTTACAAACAGTTAAGCCTAATGACTAAATCATAAAGCAAACAGCAGACAGCGGAAATGATTGAGAAGAAAAGGAAAAAGCTGTATACAAGAAACAACCAAAATTAATATAAGCATAGAACGAGGGAGGAAAGAAAACTTACAGAGCTTCTACCCCAAAATGTTGGCCGCTTAACATTGGAACCTGCAAATTTACTGTTTGGTTTCTCAACACTTGATTCAGGACCACAAATGGGTAAAGGAGGTCCTGAATCCATTAATGATAGTATCTCCCCCATTGACTGATACGATTTTCCAGTTCTAACAGTGGGACTGTCTGTTACATTATTTGTGCTTTCACGACTTCTAACTGGCGTATTCTGCTCGCTTAATTCACCGTTAGACTCTCTGCATGTCTCAGGATCTGATCGAGGTTCGGAATTGACGGATGCGGCATGAATACCTCTAGGCAATCCATCAGAATCGTCACCTCCTAGAGCCCGTACCTGAATTTCAGCAGGAAAAGTATGGTAAACCTATAATTTTTTTTCAGTCTAGAAATCAGCTAAATCAATCATCCATAGAAATTAGCTTGTAAAGATTATACCGTTACAGGCATGGTTTAATCATTAGTTACACGTAAAAAACCATTATTTCCCAGTTGATACAAAGACGAAAATAGAAAAACCTTATACTCATAGAGGTCATTGCCTTCATAGCCACTGCTTCCACTAAGTTTACCACTCAACACACCCTTCCTGGTCATTATCAGTTTCTCAGTCTGCTCCGCTTTCAGTATTGTATTTGTGATACCCGTCGTCTCTGCCACTCAAGTTCTCGTCATCTGTTGATACATCAGAGCCACTGACCTCAACACGAGACAGCGAAAGTCAGCTGACATTGAGCATCTCTGTAAACTATCATCCTGAAATTTAAAAAAAAAAAAAAAAAAAAAAAAAAAAAAAAAAAAAACATTTTACAAACTCACTAAGCAAAGCAATACTGAAAGCAGCTTATGTCTAGAATATAGCTACAGAAATTCGAGAGCAACTCACATCAAAGATACTCTCATATTCTTCGAGAAGAGTCGTAATAATTGCTTGGGCATTATTAGCGGCATTTGCAGCTGCAAGGAGCTGAGCTGAATTATCGCCGTTAACATCAAAGTCATCAACCAGCTCACACTCTCAAGCTAAAAGAGGGCGGAGAAGCAAAGGGGCCATGCAAGCAGCAACGGCCGATGGGGACATACGACTATCAGAAGCATGAGAAGCAATTGTGTGCATCATTCTCACAATCCTGCAAGGGATATAAACAGACTGTTATCAGATACGGAGTATATAATATATTTATCAAAGGAATTTTTTTTTGTTCTAAGTAATGATAAGTTTTTTATTTTTCCAAGGTGAAAGTTTGGTAATATTAGACAATGTTTGACTACAGCAGGTAAATAAATGGGCATATAAAAAGAACTGAGATTCATTGGGAAAACTTGTACTATCCGAGAAGAGCAGAAAAGTAACTCAAGAAGTCACATATCGACTGCGAAAGGCATTAAGGGTATTCTCGAAATGCTGAGCTTTCTCGTGAATGGACGTTCGACAAGTTGCATACAATCAGAAACACAGGAGAAAGATTTCTCAACATAATAGAAAACAAATGAACCTTTGTTTAAAAACAACTTCTCATTTTCATAGTTTCATCCTTAATTCATGGTAGACAAATTATTATCCTGAATAAGTAGAATTGTGTCTCGTCAATTAGCTTTTCACATGAATGAGTCTGAGAACCTGTTCAAACATTGATCATAAGAAATAACAAATGCAATAATCAAGCAGACATATTATTATGACTAATTTGACGAATGGAGAAGTATTACGGCAGGAAGCCCTAACATTCGACAACGCCAGTAGAGTGCATCTAAAGCCGAGTTTCCGAATTTACAGATAGTCACCAATTATTTATAGATAACATTCGACAACGCCACAACTTTTATAGACTACACCACAATTTTAAATTATCACAGTAACACCCGAACTCTCGTTGTAAGTTCTTTGACAAAAATTAACAAAGTCTATCATCTTATCCTTGATACAAATACTGGTGAAAGGATTTATTTTTTTTAGCCAAAAAGTACCAAGCTTACTTGTCTGGTTATCAAAATCTTAAATCAAGATCAAATTTCTAAATTTAGACATAAATTACCATTCCACCATGTACACTAATTCAACCCCAAAAACGAAAAGTCTTCAAACATTCACATTTCACCCAAAAATCATTATTATAGCAGAGTTTACAAAGTCTAAATTTGTAAATATTGCTGGAAAAATTATTGTGAAGTGAAATAGGTAAACCTAATTGATGAGCCGGTGGTCTTCAGCTTCTACATCAATCCTTTCTACAAAGTAAGAGGTGATCATATTAGTGTTTTCTCTTCATAGGGGGGATAAAGCATGTAGAATTTGCAATAAAATCCTAGAAAGATCATAACAATCCCGAATAAATAAAATGATTTCAGTTTAATTTGAATCAATTCGCTTAAAAGCACTGCCGGTATGCAGAATGCAGAATGAAATCTTTTGAGTTACAGAAACCCATCATGCAATCACATCAAATCAAATTCACAGCAGAAGGCGGAATCAAGAGAACGATTACCAAATTAATTGCGGTATTCGGATCGTCAAATGACAATACTCATGAAATCACACCAAAAACAAACAATCTGTAGTTAAAATTACTTCAATTCACCACACACACAAGTAAAAAAAAGAAAAAAAAAAAATGAAATCCCTTAACACAAATCATTAACAAAGTGGTAATTAAAAAATTTACCCCGACTACAATAACAGTGTCACCTTCCTTCACGCCATGATGAGTAAGAGATTTGTCGATGCCGCGTGCCTCCAAGACATGCTGGAATCTCTTCTCTGAATCGACGTACCTGCTCAAAAAATACGTTCAGAAGAAGCAATCTGGAACTCTATGAACATAATTACTCACGTATGAAAAGTCTGCCAACCAGAAAATCAAATTAAACAAAATACATTTTTGAAAAAAACAAGGAATGTTTCCCATGGTACCCCTGAGGTTTGTCACTTTACCCATGATACCCCTTTTTTCATGCTAAAAAACTTTGACTAAGCTTAATTTGTAGTTACGAGTTACGAGTTTAGAAATTGACAATCGTTTCGCCTAAGCCGTAGGTCTCGTTGAGCGATCACTTTGAACATCAAATTTTCCAGATTTGCAACTCGTGACTAGTAGATATGGTAGGTCAATTTTTTTTTCCAGAAAAAACTTTGACTGACCATAACTTGAAACTACGTGTTCTGAACATGAATTTTTTTTATGTCAAATCAAAGAGCTCGAAAAGACGATTGATTTGAAAACAATAATGATTGAATTCTGAATTCGTAACTACAAATTATGGCCGGTTAAAGTTTTTTGACAAAACAAAGTGCATCTCGAGGAAAATTGCAAACCTCAAGGGTACCATATGAAATATCCCAAAAAACAATTATTTAGGGGAAAAGCACAAAATCCATCCTCGAGATCACACTCATTGACACGAGCATTCCTAAAGTATATATAGCAAAATTGTGTTAAATTGATATCGAATAAACAATTGAAGACCAAAGTAAACAAGACTAGTATTAAAGTGTCTATCAATTACACCGAAATTGCCCAATTATTACTAAAAATGGTTGTTTTAAAACGACGAATTGTGTCGACCGCCGAACGTTGGATCATGGAAGAATCCAAACTGACGTCAAGCCTCAAAACTTACTAATCTTTGCAAACAAAATCAACAAATCACAGTCAACAATTACTTCGCAAAACGATAAAAACATGAAAAAATTCAAACCTTTAAAGAAAATCAATCGCCACAACATCATCAAATCATTTTAAAACTCCAAAATTAGGTAAAAGAACAGAAATCAAAGACAAAAAAAAAATCGAAAGAAAAAGATTGACCAGAAATCGAAAGGTTGGAAAGGAAGAAAATGGCATGGGAAGGAACAGAAAACGGTATGGGAAGAGCAGAAAAAGGGGGGAGGAAACGTGAAGCAATGTCTGGCAGAGTGGAAGGAGGACATGGAAGTCACAAAAGGGGAAAGAAAAGTGAGAGGTACTGTACATTGAAAAATTCAATTAATACAAAGTTCAATGAATAGTTTCAGGGAAAGAGAGAATGGGAAGAGAGAAAAAGAGAAAGTCAAAGTAAAGGAGAAGGAGAGGAGGGCAGAGGAAACTGCTGTTTGTCCAACTGTTTATGGAACAGGGCCATGGAAACACTGTTCACTGAACAGTTTCATCAAAAAAACCAAGTATGTGCATTTAGGGGGTTATTGATTTCAGCAAAATTGGAAGGGAACAGAACAGTCCCACTTCATACACAGCCTTTCATAACAACAATAGCAATGATAATATGAAAAGACAAGGGGCGTACAAATGACCAAAATTGAGGAGGTACCGAGATGAAAGCTAGAATACTATCGAGACCGTCATCAGTCAGCTAGACTGTCGGGGACAAATTCCGGTATCTCGTCTTCCATCTGTGATTGTGAAGCTACCAGCTTTGCTTGCTTGTATCTGCTTGACCTTCGGAGTACGTCTTCTAAACTCATACCCTGAAAGGCTGATAAGTTGCGCAACATCAATCACCCCCAAATAAGACCCTTTGACCCACAGCAAGTTTTAAACTAATCGTATATAGGTTTAAAGTTTTTGGTCGAGTAGTTTAGACGAAGCAACTCCCAACAACATTTTCAGTGGTATCACACAAAAGAAAAGTATATGAAACAAAGCAACAACAGCTCAAGTTTGGATCAGCAAGGGAACTTTAAAACTTACTTAGTGTTTTTCTTGTGCCTTGCACTTGCACCACCTTTAGAATCTGATAAAATGATGAAAAATGAATCAGTGCACAAAATTAGGAAAAGGTTTTACACAGATTTTAGCCTGAACGATTTGATCATGATAACGCTTATGTATTTTAACACACAGGTAAAGGCTACATAAACCAAAAACCTCTTGGCTCTCCATAGGAGAACATTTATGTAACAACTCACAAATTGTCAAAGACAACTAAAGTTCACGAGGATACATGGAAACAACTTACCATATTGCGATGACACCACATAGCGTTTGCTTTCTCCTTCCAAATAATCAGATGACGATATATCATCTGGTGATTTGGTGCTAGAACTTGAACCACTCCTTTCAACTTTGCCGTCAGAGCTCTCAGTACTTACATCCCCAATAAACCCCCAGAAATTGCGGCGGTTGTTTCTTCTATGACAAGGCGTTCTCTGGTACTTCTGCAATATTGTTCGAAGGAGTTTTAAAGCCGTGCTCCTGATTATTCTTCTTTTGCACCTCCTTGGTAGTTTTCCTCGGATGGGTCCTTTTTGCTGAATTCCCTGAGATCAAGCTCGATGTTTCAGAAGACCTGCTACCCACCGGTATTCTGACGTGGGAAGTCAGTTTTCATGACAGTATTATTTTGATCCCCAGCAGGAACTTGAGCATCCATGCGTTTCGAACTCCTAGAATGGTTCGGACTGGAACGAGGCTTTAAATCATGTTCTTTCTCAGAGACGGATTTCTGAAGCTGACCACCATCCAGGGAGTTCTCAGGCTGGGGCATTCCATTTTCGTACTCAGCAGCACCGTTGTCACGATCCATCTAAAGTGGTCAAAATAAGGATCAATGACCATTTAAACTTCCAAAGGGTACAATTCCTTTGAACACAGTAAAAAGCACAATGATTGTGGACATCTATGGAGCTCAGAGCTGCTAAAGATCTACTCCGTATTAATTACTAATGAAGTGGACTAGAATTTGATGAAATTTAGTTGCATCTAGAGCTAGTTTGACAATTACCTCCGAGAGAATGTTGGCAGAGAGAGTTGAGTTCTTTTGCACAGTCTGTTTTAACTTAACACTTAGAGTGTCGTTCTGACTCAACAACACTGATTCCTGAACGTCAGTCGGAAGCTCACTGCCAACCTGAACGATTTTTTTTTCTTTCTCGTCTCTTCTTAGGCGTGCTCAAGTTGTGTCCAATAGATGAAGTATCCACCGATGACGACACAGCTAGCTTCTTCCCCTTCGGTTTCATTGCAGGTTGATTATTCAGCTTCCTCACTTCTGTCGAATCTTCAAGACATTTCTCAGATAGTGAGGCTTCCTCTTGTTTCTCAGCATTACCAACATTGTTTTCCGGCAAAACATCATCACCCTGTTGCACCACCTACTCAAAAGGAGAATTCAAAGAAACGAGGACGAGACAGGTCAACAGGCTTTTCATAAATATCACAGATCTGAATAAAACTAGTTTTTAAGGTGATTTTATTACATTTACTGTTTTCTGTACACCTATATCGGATTGTTGTTCCATAGGTACTATCTCAGAGAGGTTGTTCTTCTCTGAATAAGGCTGCTTCATATGCAGCCTCTTTTTGGGTTTGTCATCAGGATTGTTGTCTTGAGCAGGCTGAAGGGTTTCGACGCCATCCGCCCTCATCTGCACTGCTTCAGGAATATCGCTCTGAAGATGATTGCCTACCAAAGAGGTTCTTTCACTTTCAGAACCCTTCTCCAAGGTCATCAAATTTGAGGATGTACCGCTGACAGGGAGTCGATCAAGCTTCTTTCGCCTAGTCTTACTTGCCTTAGGCTTCTCCGGATTGGAAATAGTCGTTTCCTCAGCATCTATTGTTCAGACAGAAATATCGTTCACCTGTACATGCTCAACGTCACTGAACTTACTTTGGGTTTTATTACCACTCACACTGCTATTTGTTAACAGACTAAGATCAGCCTGCCATAAACAGGAGAAAATGTATAATGAAAAAAGTTAAAAGATGACATAGAGAAAAGAAAAAAGAAAGTGTAACGGCCATATCAAGCTCAAGTATTATTCACGATGACCAAGTAAGAAATTACCGGTTTTCCCTTGTAAGCCTGCTCTGTCACAGGGATCTCAGGCACGTCTAAAGCAGGGGTGGATTGCTTGCTTTTGGACCTCTTTTTCGGATTTACACTCCTAGGTTCACTTTTCTGCTCAGTTCTGTTACTATCAGCTGGTTGCAACAATTCTGAAACAGTCTCACCCGAGCCAGCTGCTTCGACACTTTCGTTAATAACTTGAGGAACAACTTCAGATGCTTTTGCATTTTCTTTACTCTTTTTTGATGTTTTCTTCCTTGCCTTAGGCTTATCCACCTTAGTCCCTTCAGCGACTTCAGTAGACACCGGGTTTGCAGGAATGTTGCTCAAATCTTCATGATGCATCTGACCTTGATCGGCAGCAGCATTTGCTCCTTTCTCTCTCAAATCACCAGTCACCTGTCACAAGGGAATTGATGACAAAATCAGACCACGTCAGGAAATGCAGGTAAGAAACTATCGTCTATCACACTGTCATCATCTTAACATATTGGAGTTTGATGGAGGGAGTATGCTTTTGGTTTATATGACTCACAATTTCAGAAGCAGCATTTTCTTCCATCGTCCTCGATACTCATACTATCAGCAGCACTATGTTCAGGTTTGTGACTATCGCCTGACTTTGAGAACTCTGCAACTTCCTGCCTTGGGACAGCCATCTCCTGGTCATTGTTATCCCCAGGGGTCGACAAGTCTCGGTTTTATATGACAGAATTCTTGGTTTTACGCTTTTTCTTGTTCTTAGAAGTGTCCTCGGATTTCTTGATTTCCCCATCAGGCGTTCTTTTGCTGTCTAATTCTCCTTCACAAATAAGCTTTACAGATATTCTCTCCTCTTCCTTATCAATTCCATCGGATTCTTTTTCCAGGGACGATTTTCCACCGTCTAAAGCTGAAACATCAGGTCCTTGACCTAACTCGGCAATCTGGATTCCGTCAACTTCAGGCCTTGAGACGACCAACTCTTGTTCAGTATTATGTGTGGGGATCGACATATCTTGGTTTGTTGTGACAGAAGCCTTGGTTTTACGTTTTTTCTTATTAGAAGTGTCCTCGGACTTCTTGATTTCTTCATCGGCCATTCTTTTGCTGACTAATTCTCCTTCATCTATACCAATTGCCTTACTGTCCACGGCTGCAGCACTATTTTGCATACTCTCCAGCACTTCACCAAGATGTGCAGCCTGACCTCGGTTGACATCGTTATCGCGTTTCTTACTTTTCTTCTTACTTCTTCTAGCTTGAGAACCAGAAGCAGAAATCGTGTTGTTGACTTCACTCACCTCACTCGGTTCAACTCCGATGACTTCAAAGGAACCGTGTTTTCATCATTAACCCCTTTTCTTTCAACTAAAAACTCTGCGTCAGAAGTTAGCTTCACAGGTATTGCCTCCTCTTCTGCATTAATTCCATCCAAATCTTTTTCCAAGGCGATTTTCCCATTGTCGAAAGCTGAAACATCACTTCTCATAAACTCAGGCCCTTGACCTAAGTCTGTAACCTGGCTTCTATCAGCTCCATCACCGCCAATCTTCTTTTTTCGATTAGATTTATTGACTCGTGACTCGGATACAGCTTCAGCACTGTCGACGGCCCTTTCCTGGTTATGGTTGCTTCCTGAAGTTGTGGCCACCCAAGTATAAGAAAACAAATATTTTAATAAAACATAATCCTAAAAGCGTAGTGTTTCAGACTTTCGGTAAGTGTCCATACCATATATGTTCATCTAACACAAAATACATTCATACGAATTTTACGATCCATTATGCTCCGTACTTAATGTGAGGTTTATATAGAGCTGAGTCTTGTCACCCTATACCCAGCTGTGGGTTTGATTATCCAATATCAACGTACCTCCATTGAGGGTACCATAAACAGATGTACGAGTTCAAATTTATCAATATTAATTCAACCTAATAAAAACGAACCAAAACCCAACCTAGGTTAACTCTAAATTGCCCAACGCAAAAATTGTTGACCAAAATGGGTCTGTTTCAATATTATTTCAGTACATGATAAGCTGTGAAAATCTTAGCATTCAATGCCAAAACAATACCTTCAGTTTCAACCAACGACACCTTGAGAGCATTGTCATTCTCAAACTTGTGAGTGTTCTCGACAAGGCAGCTAGATACCAACACATGAACAGTATGAGTTTCCGCCTTTTGTCGTTTTTGACTGTTTAGGCGCTTTTGACTTGTAATACTCGGCTGGAGTTTTCAGCGAGGTTGGATTGTTCTTTTGGTGTCTCATTCAAAGGGCCGGAAGCAACATCGGCAAAAACAAACCAGTCTTCATCAACTCCATGAAAGGCTAATCTTAATATCATACTTTCAGATAAGTGATAGTACGTTTCCTCTCACTTAACCTATCAAAATTCGAAGAAGGAACAAAAGCCAGCGAAACATGTACGTAAAAGTCAATACAAGACAATAAGACAACAATACTTGCTTTATGTTCGTTTGACGACCAATTCATCAAAAGCAAAGCTTACTTCTAGAGAGAATCGAGACCCCTAGCATTAAAGATCAACTTTTTCCATAAACAAAAGCACCAAATTCAGAGAAAAAACGACAAACAAGATGCAACATTTAGTGTACATTGTTGAAATGTAATGTACTATCACCACAAAAACAACCGTTAAACATCCAACATATCCAAACATTGCGATTTCATTCCTTTGCACGTTAAAAATAAAACATTCTTATTCTACTTTCAAACAAATGTAAATAGAGCAAAAGAACAGACCTTAAACGCAGTGATCTTGATCTCCCCAAAATCAGGGAAACACGGAATGCTCACTTGTAATTAGCTCTGCAACCCAAAATCACTCATGTCAACACATATATCAAAAATCAAAAATAAGTAAAATGTAAAACAGGAAGAAGTATAAAATAAGAAGCAAACAATAGTACCAAAGTTTCTCCACCAAAGGCGTAATGCAATAACAACAACAATAACAGTAAACCATTGCAATATCAAGCTTGTATCAAGAAGAACAATAACTCAACAGTAAATGAAAGATCACTTGGTCTTCCGTAAAGCGGCCGTACACTATTATTGAGTAAAATGGAACATCCACACTGATATCACTAACTATATACCGGTTCAAAATGAAAACCGACAACAAACATAGTTATGTTGACTGTTGAGCAACATTTACACAGCTATTTGTGAAAAACATATACAATTAACAGCCAAATTTCAATACTTCATCATACACTAAAGCCTTCATCAATTTCGACACAATAAGAATCCAACATCAGTGTATCTCCCATACCATGAAAACAAATACAAAACGGCATACGATTCACCATAAAGTAAACAGGAAGAAGTAAAACATAAAGAGGATGAGGTAAAATTTCAAACAAACACCACCATAAAACACATATATGATTCACCATAACATAAAGACCAAACTTTCTTTAACAAATACGAAATGCAAAACCAGTAAAACATTGCACTACCGAGCTTTTATCAGGAAGAACAATAACTCGATGACATAAGAAACATCACTCAGTCTTCTGTAAAAATGTCTTACATTTCTATCGAGTGAAAGGGAACATCCACAAGGATACCATTAACCATACGGTTTCAAAATGAAAACTGACAGAAAACGACAGTTACATTCAACAACATTTACACAGCTATTTGTGGAGAAACATATATACTCCGTAGTCCGTACAATTAACTGCCAAACTTCAATACTTGATCATACACTAAACCCTTCCTCAATTTTGAAACAATAACAATCCAACATTAGTGTATCCACCATACCGCGAAAAAATGAATACAAACGAAAACAATCCAAAACAATGCATGCATAAAAGCATTATATATCAGGAACAATTTTCTCCAAAATAAACATCAGACGGAAAACGCCCACTTCATAAAAATGGCAAACAAATCCAATCAAACTTCAATACCATCATCAAAAACCCTAAACAAATGCATCAAATGAAAAAAAAAAAAAAAAAAAAAAAAAAAAAAACAAAGTTTCTTCATACCCTTCATTATACCCCAAATTATACGAAAAAAGGGGAAAAATGCCCAGATAATAAAACGTTCAAAAACAACGAATCAAACTAAAATCAATCACAAAAACGCATGAAAATGGAGAAAAAGATGAGCCCTATGAGGAGGGAAAAGGTGAGAGAAGGTGAGGCGAGAATACCAAGGTGAGTATCTAAACTTGTATTGATTAAAACCGCTTTTAAGTCTTCAACTTCTGGTTCTTCATCGGATATTTCGCCGGAGTTTCGACGGCGTTTCGCCATTGTTGTTGTTCAAGGTTTTCTAATGGCGGCAGAAATTATTTTGTAGTACAAAACGTCGCCACGAGTATTAACCATCGCCACGCATTTATTACTTTTGCCCTTGGTTTATAAAATGGTAAAAATGTTAAATTTTACTAATTTACTTTACACATATATTAAACTCGGTTAATTTATAAAATATTAAAAAGAAAGCCGTTTATGGTTGACGGTGAAGACGTTTACAGTGTAAAATTAGAGTACGCTGAAGAGTTTTATGATAACGGTTCGGCAAACTATAGTGTTTCGGTGATTTTTGTACCTCGTACGGAGTATTTTTTTAAATTTTAGTTGAAAATTACGTTTTAGGTAAGTTTTAGTAGAAAAATGTCTAAAATTAAGTTGTATATTGTACCATGGTCCATTCACGTAATCTACTTGAATGGGCCGTGGTTCATTCGAGTGGACTACTCGAATGGTCTATGGTTCATTCGAGCAGATCAGTCGAATGGTCCATTTTTTGACGACTTTATTACTATTATTATTAATTTTTAATCAATTTATAAAATTTTAAAGTTTTATAAATTTATATTAACATTGAAAATAAAAATTTAAGGCTATAAAATATTTTATTAAGAGTTTTAATAATTTCGAATAATGAAATTTATTAAAAGAATTAAGTGTTTTTATTTAGGTGTTACATTAATCTTTGTAATTAAAATAAGTTATGAATGAAAAAACTATATGGAGTATTTAGCATATCAAAATTTATATGAAAAATAAACATTAAATTATAAAATTTATTAAAATAATAGTTATGAAATTAGTTAACACAAAATTAAAGGGGGTCATGGTGCAATTAGTTAGAGTTAATGAAGGGTAATTTGGGAAAACTATAATAATTGTGGCGTTGTTTAACAAGATAGTGTGGCGATGTATTGTAGTATGGTTTTTATAACAGGTTTTGTTTTTGTTTCGAGGATTGAAACGACGTCTTTTTCACTCCCGTAGTAAAAAAAAATCTTGCATAAATTGGTATCACCCGTACGACGAAATTTTTTGGATTAAAATGAAACTATTTTACGGAGTAATATTTAAAGTAACCACTTTAATTTTAAATGTCACCACTATGAAACTCCTAAATGATCACTTTAAACGTTAAAATAGTCACTTTAAACCTTAAATAGATACATTTTTGTTGTAAATACCCTATTGCATTTGTGAGACGGTTTTATGTAAGCATTCGTGTATTTATTTATCTTTCTATTTTATTTTGAATATATATGAGTATAAAATAATAAAATAATTAAAGTAAATAATAATGGAGCCACCTTTTTGTTCTCATATTTGATTGAAATTATGTTAATACGTTTTTAATTCAATTATTCGAAAGAAACTAATGAAATTTGGGAAATTAAAAATAAATAAATAAATCAGAGTATATAATATGTCGAAAGTGTAAAGTAGAAAGTAAAAACGAAAAAGAAGGCTAAAATCAATGTTTTACTTATCGTAGCCGGAGATTACTTTCACTTATTACACTCATTTTTTATCAATATTTTAGACAACAATATGATTTTATTAATTTTAAAGTAAAATTTGATTGATTAATATGAGTATAGTAGTATATTTATCGGAATATTACCCGAAATAAGTTAACTCTCGTTTCTTTTGAATACATCGACCTTACAATAATTACAGTAAGGAGTCATTTAGTTGCACATACAAAAATCATGTGCGTTGTACAATCCAATGATTTGGAAATTTTGGAGTTGTTTGGTCACTCGTTTGTTCCCCGGAATTCGTAGTGCCTCCGAAATTGGGGATTGGCGTACCTAGTCTCACAAATTCACATGGATCGTCATTAATACTTCTATAAGAACGTCTCACAATGAAATCGATATACATTTGGTAGTGACTCGTACATTATATTGTGATCGGTTTGAGTCGTTTTACATATGTGGTCATGATGGCTAAATCAAGATGGTAATGTGTCGTGTTCATGAAAGCTATGACCAAATTTATTGTTCAGATGGTCGTAAAAAGGGTCGTCGGTCGCATGTACATTACTGTGTCGTGGAGCGACATTCCACGTCATGGCCGGCTCCTGATCACGCATGTTTTCTTCGACATCAGCCGCTCCTCTACACTTCATATAAAACATTGATGACCAGAAATCCCTAAGCAAGTTTTTCAAAGAAAAGTACATGGAAATTGTTATATGCGACTACCTTTTCGATAAAATGAACTTTAGAACAAGGTCATAAAGTAACTTACGGTTTTCATCAAATGTAACCCATCAACGAAGGTTATTTTAAATAAAGTGGGGTTTAAATACAAAATAGTAGCTCCTGATACTTGTGAGATATATTCACCTCCATTAGAGTGTCTGCCACAAAAATTTACGATGTCATGAATCAAGCATACAAGAACGACCATATTTTCAGGTGTTTATAATTAAAGACATTGAACATACCGTTTTAGAAACCTTATTCCTCGAGTTTTTTTAAGGAGGCCTCCTGGGATCTTGAAAGTGCATTGTTGTGGATACCCACATCCGTACCTCCCACCAAAAACCCAGTGATGTAACCATGGACTTGCATGCTTTTACGTTGACTTAAACGGTATTAACTGTGTCGAATTCAAGTTAAGTAGTTTAAAATGCAAAATGAGGTTTTATGTGTCATCACGCTAGGTAAGTGTCCTTCGATTAGTCTAGAGTCTAGCTTGTCTCGAGTCGTTTCTAATCAGTATGCGCTTCCCCTTTATAATTTGCAATTAATTGGCCTTTTTACATTAACAAGGCCCAATTCAATTTTCCTAAATTCCTAAATTTAAGCCCGGTAGCTAAAACCGCTATTTAGCATCCACAAACACAAAATACGACCTCACGGACCTTCCCGTTGCAAAATACACTACAAAATGCACCTAACTTACGTTTTTGGGTCCTGGCCCAAACTGAGCCCAAATGCATTCTTGGCCCGCTTTCCAAGGCCCAACAAATCACACATAAGTATTCTAGAAGATCACACATGATCTACTTGGAGCACAAGCAAAGAAGATTACATGGTATAATTACAAGATATTGCAAATCGGACTAAGGAAATACGAATATACGGGATTTTGTCGGTTGAAGGAATCGCATTAAGTCGTGCGATTACAAGGTTGAATCGCATGAAGTCATGCGAATTCCCCAGTGAATCGCGTGGTTTCATGCGATTCCCTTAGCGGGGTTTTTCCCGTGTTTTCCTAATTTCGTACGTAATCTCTCCTATAAATACCCCCTTTGCACGACCCTTTTTCAAAGGTTTTACACAAGTTTTCCACACAAGAAAAACATCTTCTTCCTAGGTCTAGCACCTACACAAAACACCCACACATGAGTTTCACACACTCACACACACACACAAAAGCCTCACGCATAAAGACACTTGAATTCACTACATATCTCGTGGTGAATTCTCCTCTTTAGAAACGAAGCGCTGCTGGTTTTCAAGCTCGAGACAGGTAGGCCTTAATCCTAACTTGGGTTAAGGTTCTTTTCTTCTTTAGACTTGCAAATGGACTACATTCTAGGGCCCACCCGACTTTGGTACACAAGTCTGTTTTCATAAAGCGGTCATGCACCTCAAACGCACACCACGTTCGTAACACTTTTCCAAAGTCGAATAAGCAACTGACCCCCTTTAAAATAAACTAAACTGACTTTGTTTTAAGTTTCACATTAGCAAATCCTCATATTGCATTAAATCACTTACAATGAATTCGACACTAACATTACCGTTTTCGTTAACAAGTTTAAGCATGCTTAACTGAGGGTTTTAACAATCTTTTTGCATATGCATTCATACACCTTTTTACAACTTAATATCGCACTTGTACGTAGCGAATTACTATGGCTCAAATATCACTTTTGCATTGTTCTCAAGTTAGTAGAGGCTATTTTTACATAGGCTTTTCTAAAAGGTTTTCATAAAACATTAATTGAATTAATCTTTATTAGGAGAGTACCCTCACCCGAATCCGAATCTGGTTTCACAATAACCTTAGACGGATAGGTGTCGATGTGCCTTAAACTCTAACACGTGTCTTTGAGCTTTAGACACGAAGACGGGTTCTAAATTCCCTCATAATTTAGTGGCGACTCCAAAGCAGTTTTAAAAGGTTTTTCTAACTTAATCTTTTTCAACTTTTACGACCTTTAAGCAAGACGTCGAGTGGTCTCCGCACCCCAGTACCCACAATTGTATGTATGCCTTATGTTTACGACATGAAACATTGTTTCAAAGACGTTTTTTCCCGGGTGTTTTGTTTTAGTATGCATTTTGGAAGGGGTAACATGGATTCCACGGAGGTTTAGACTCTTTCACGGTAAACATACATTACATACCAAAGTGGGTTCCACAATGCCTAAGCAATTTTCCCGTGGCTGAGTACATATGAGCTTTGGCGTTATCATTTACCTTTTGGAAATGCATTTTACTTATGCCTTATGTTTACATGAGACGGAATACTAGCTTATTTTACACAACCAAAAGCCAGATCAAGTATTTCTAAGGAACAATGACGACACAAATACGTTTTAGTACTCATCCTGAACTATATACTTCTCAGTAATATGCATAGTTTAGCAGTTCGCACTACGACCCAATAGTGTTTATATTTCCGTACTTTATTTTCGTAACTTAGGACTTTTTTTAGGTACCTTGACAAGTTAACATCTTCCATGTTAAATCTTGCTCGGGATTTTAAGTATTTCTTAGTTTTTTAGGCGCGTTAGAAAAGTACTCCCTCCATTCACATCCAAAGGCATCATTTGCCTTTTTGACACTATTCATATGTGTCGGTAATCTTTGAAATTCCCGATAATCTATAAGTGAAAATATAATCGTGTGTGATCTTGTTTTATTCGTCTTTATGCGTACTATATCATATCCAATTTTTAGATTTTTTTATCGTGTGAAATTATAGATATTTCCGTTCCGACATTTGCCTCGGCAAATGTGATAAAGCAACCGATGCCTTTGGATGTGAATGGAGGGAGTATACGTTATTATACGCGTTCAATGTTTATTACCAAAACATGTGTACAAGCAAATTTTCCTCTTTACAGAAACCTGTCAATGAAAACTTCCTTGTACATTTGAGGCCCTAGCCCGGCCCTTAGGCTTTAAATTTTTGAATTTTTTTTCTTTTTTTGCAGTCTCGGGAGGGTTGGGCTCCAAAAATTGGACCCGCACCCAGCCCTTAAATTTTGGTGGGCCCAAACGGGCTTTGGAGGCCTGGTTCAGGCTCCAAAAATACTGCCCTTAATGCTGATGACAACCTCTATTTATGTGTTATTAACATGTTCGATGTTGCTTTAATTCACTTATCGTCTCATTTATTGTCTCAGTACGAAAAATTGTGGTAAAGTTTAATATGAAACAGTTTTAAACACGTGCTAAGAGTAGGGGCGGAGCTAAGAGTATTATCGATCTACCGCTAATAAGATTATTATCGATCTACTGCTAATAAAGTCTCTACATCTTGTAAATTCAGTTAGGGGCGGAGCTAAGAGTAGGCTCAACAGGCGCAATCCCGGATAAGTATAAGATAAATACATTTAACTTCACAAATAAACATGTAATCTATGGCTGCACAGTTGGTTGTTGCCTTCACACAATCTATCGATTGAGCAACACGTCAGCGGTTCAATACCCCAATGCTGCAACATTTTTACTTTTCTTAGCCCCGTATTAATTTAAGTACTTATTTTTGCCTTTTAATTCATCTGACCCTCTCCCTATGATTATTTAGCTAATTGGCATGTGTTTTTCCGTTTTTTCTAATCTAAATAATTATGACATAATATTAACTTTTTTGTTTAATTCATTTATTTTTATCATTATGAAACTCATTGAAAGAGAACATTAGGGCAAGTGCAATGGGTGGTTCTTATCTAGAGTTTGACAATAAGAACTTTAAAAATAAAGTTTTCTCCATTGTAAATGTCCTTGAGTTTGTCAAACTAAGAACTAAGTTCTTATTTAAGAACTAAGTTCTTTGTTTTTTTCAAAAAATTAAATGAATGTGGTAGAGATAAAAAAAAATATTAATAGATTCAAAATAAGAACAAAACAAAAGTTCTTCCACTAAATTAAAAAGTTCTTAAACTTAGAAAGTGGTGAAAAATGACTTGGCATTGAAAGAACTTTATTTAAAAAATTTCCATTGTACTTGCTCTTAGAGCAAGTCCAATGCAAGGTTCTTACCATTGAGTTCTTTACCAAGAACTTTATAAATAAAGTTCTTCCATTGTGGAACACTTTGAGTTCCTCACAATAAGAACCAAGTTGCTCTTCAAGAACCAAGTTCTTGTATTTTTTTTAAAAAGATAAATTATAATATAGAGAGAAGAGGTTAATTAAGTGGGTCCAAATAAGAACTAAATAAAAAGTTCATGCATTGTAAGAAAAAGTTCTCAAGCATAAATAATAGTAAAAAAGACACATGTCATACAAGAACTTAATACGGAGTATTAAGTTCTAGCATTGCTATTGCTCTTAATAGCTAATAGGCTACATATAAATATATAAATATATAATATCTAATATACTAAATTATACTATATTTTTATCGATATTTGGAAATAAACTTTTAGTTTCTATCTTTGTTAAAAAAAAATTAAGTATGAATAAGATAAATGAGTCTATAAAAAAAACGTTTACTCAACGTAGATATATTGTATGATATACTCCGTAGCTTTTATATCTCGTCAGTGGTAACATTCAGCCCTAATAACTAATCATTCCTGACTTCGTCCCTTAATTCATTACATTCATTTTTATTCTTTTGATTTGATTATGAACTACTCCATATTTTCTCAATAACAATAAAGGGGTCATTACGATGTTTGAATGGTGATTAATTGAACATTCTACACACATTATCACTAATTTTAATTCTAAGGGTAATTGTATCATTAATGAGACACGTTTCTCATAAAGAAATAACCCTTTGGGTAGGAAATTGCTTTTGTACACAAATTTACGACTTTTGTCCATTCATTTTCTCAATGCACGACTTTTGTCCATTCATTTTCTCAATGCACGACTTTTGTCTATTTATTTGGGTAGTTGTATTTTAAAATACGAAGTAATTTAGATTAGAAATTAGCGCCTACTATTGTTAGAGGGTTGTTATGGGTCTTTTTTTTTTTAGATATTCTCTTTTATGTTATTCTTTTTACTCTGACTTGACATTAAAATATTAATATAATTTTTTGTACAAAAGTCAAATAAAGTGAATAAATATAAAGTATTATAATGGTATGTATGAGGAGAAGGTAAAAAAGAAAAAAAAAAAAAAAAAAAGGTACCTTAGCAATACTCATCATATTTTAAATTCGAGAAGATGCTTCATACTCCCAACCCATAATTTTACGAGTATATAATTTGACCGACGGTAATATCCATTAAATCCGGTCTAATAACCAAGACGGAATATGACATAGTTTTAAATACGGTCTTTTATTTTACCCTCTTCATCCCAAAATAATTGTCCCATTTCTATCAAAATTTTTCTACGGAGTATTAATTTTTACAAAGATTTACGGAGGGAGTATCATTTATTGTACTTGCTCTATTCCACAATGTTAGTTTCATTTCCCTTTAAAGTCAAAGTTTTGTAACCTTGACTGTATATAATATAAAATTTATACAAAATTGTTATACGATAATAAGATATTTTTCATTCGCTATTAAATTATATTTCATAAAATTTAATTTTCAACCAAAAAAAAAATACATATAAGCGATGAAAGTCATGGTCGAAGAGGCGCGTTAGAGATCGCGTAAAGTCAAAGCGGGACTAACATTATGGCATAGAGGGAATACCTATTATTAAATAAAATTGAACACTTTTACACAATCAACTAGTTTTGGTACTCGTTACTGCCCGGGCTTACTATGTAAATTTCGGACCGATTTTAAGTCCAATACTGTATGAGATTTCGGTTCCCGGTACGTTCCTGTCTGAATCCCGCTATTTCCCGGTCCGAACCGTAAAGACCAATATAGTGGAGTACTCTTTAGTATTCCACCGTAACTATACTTTCAGTAAGATTAGTTACAAAAGTTGTTTAAATTACTCGGTATTATGAACAAACACTAAGACTCTAAAAAAAAATCTTATTAATTTTTTTTTTTTCATAGTTAAAATATAAATTCATAAGTTTAAAAAAATAAAAAAAGGTTATATCATTGTGGTCAATTTTTCATGTAACTGGTAGGATCCAATCAATGACACAAATTTTACAATTCGTAGTTAATGACTCGTATGGAGTATTGTTTACACTTCGTCGAGAAATTAATATAGTCTTTATTTACTAATGTATTTAATTAAGGGTAATTCAAAGAAAAAAAAGCCTTGCACGAGTGAAAACGGTCTCGTAAAATACATAGTCTTCATTTTCAAGTAAATTCGGGTTGATTAGTATAAGTTTTATGGAGTAGAAAGATTGACTTTACAAATTTACTCTAATACGAGACCGTTTTACGATAGAAACAACAATTAAAATTTGTTACCCCTCATTTGCCGTAAATTATAGTCGAAGTGTTGAGAAAAATATATTAGCTATGCCACGCTTGAGACAAAGTCGAAAACGATGTCGTTGTCAATATGGGCCAAGTCTCATATGAGACCGTCTAAACTTTTATAAGAGAAAATTTAATTACAAAGTATACCATTAGGTAATTAATTATCTATCCACGTGACAACTTATCACGAGTCCCTCTAAATTTTTTGATAGATACGGAATATACATTACATAAACTCTTATGAGCTCGAGACTTGTTATAAAATACTACTCCGTATGTTTTATATATTCGATTTATTAGTACTCGATTATATAATTTTTATACAATTTTGTGTTATTTATTATTTCTATAGCTACATCTGTTTAATATTTTATATATTCATAAACAAAAAATACAATAAAAATAGTCGTATAATATAAAATTACAATTACAATAATCAAGGCCGTAATTAAAAAAAAAAAAAATTTAAAAAAATAATCAAGGCCGTAATTAAATGTGAAAATTTAGGGAAGGTAAACTTGATTAAAAAAAACGACATCCAATGAAACCCTAAGGAGTATATAAACTAGCCCTCACCTAATCACTCTCTTATTTTGCCTTCCTCTCTAAATCTCTCCTCTTCTCTCATCTCTCCTCTCTCCTCTCTCTTTTTTCTCTTCCACAAAAATGATGTCAAATAATTCTATCTGTTTCCCAGTTTCTCTGCTTCACACAAAAATTGTTTCACTTCTCTTCCTCCCTTTACATCTTCCACCATAACAAAACACAGAAAAAAAAAAACCAACCAACCAACTGATGAAATTTTTCATCTACTTCTTTACCAGGATGAAATATTTGTTTTTATATCAACCCCTTGATTTTATTTGTTACAAATTTTTATTTTGTTTTGTAATTTAGGTTTGTTTTTTCAATCAACCATAGGTTTTCAATCAACCATAGGTTTTTAAAGATCTTTTCTTTTTCATTTTTACCCTTAATATGATTCATTTATGTTTGATTTTGACTTTGTTCATATTTCTTCAACCAAAGATCTGTTCTTTTTGATTTGTTTTATTCATATAATCGACTTTTATTAATTGAATCCCTTATATCATAACTGTTTGGGCAAGGTTCTGTACCTTTTCATATTTTTTTTTTTTTTTTTTTTTTTTTGTAATTAGGGTTTGTTGTCCCTTCAACCATAGTTTTTCTGCGATACACTTTTGTTATTTTGTTTTAAAGATTTTTTTTTTCGTTTTTACCCTATATATTTGATTCATTTGTGTTTGATTTTTGACTTGGTTCATAATTTTAACAATAGATCTGTTCTTTTTGATTTGTTTAATTCATATAATCGATTTTTCTTGATCTTCTCATATTTTTTTCGTTCATATTATCCAGATCTTTTGATGTATTAGTTGGATCCAGATCTGTTTTTATGTGTTTGATGTATTAGTTGGATCCACTTTTTTTTTAATATATTTTTTTAATTCACAAATTTTATTTTTACCGGTCACCAAACCAAAAATTATGTTTTCTGGATATAAAAAGTTTCGTTGATAACGTCCTGGTCCAGTGGTTTGACAGTACCTACATATTCAATTGGTCACAGGTTCGACTCCTCACAGCTTATTTTTTTTCCCCTCATCCCCAATTTTTTTTGGTGCTCATTTTGAATTTTTTTCCACCTATAAAACCACTTCTCACAGCTTATTTTATTTCTATTTTGCAGATAATCCACTTTTACTGCTTATTTTTCTTGATTTTTACGAAAATCTTTGTTAATTCTTGTTTTTTATTCGCGTTTTTATTTCTTACTTATTTTTGTTGTTTTGTGATTTTTTGACAGAGCAATCAATCTTCAACTTCTTCTAAGGTAAATGTTTGATTTTCAACTTTTTTACCTTCAAATTAGGGTTTCCTCGCATCAAAATATTTCTCTTATCGACAATTCTTCTGTGATTTCGACTCCATTTTCAGTGTTAAACATTGATTTTCTTTTTAATTTAGTGTAATTCTTGTTTTTTATTCGTGTTTTTATTTCTTAATTATTTTTGTTGTTTTGTTTTGGGATTTTTTGACAGAGCAATCAATCTTCCACTTCTTCTAAGGTAAATGTTTGATTTTCAACTTTTTTTACCTTCAAATTAGGGTTTCCTCGCATCAAAATATTTCTCTTGAATTTAATGACTCCACCAAAACCTCGTCTAATTTTTAAATTTCTCTCATCAAATGTAGCAGTTAATGATCGTTTAATTGTTTTGATTCTTTAGGTTTTGTTCTTATTTTGTTAATCTGTTCGTTTTTATGATTTAAACTGTCAGATCTATGACTTTTTCTATAATTTCATTGTTTTTTTTTTCCTGATAATTTTTGTTGTTCTTTTCGATGATTATTTTTCTGCAGAACAATCCTCTCTCTGTGTCTACTCATGTACTGTTTTAACATTTAAATCTTATTTTTATATGTATTGATCCATGATTTTTACTCTACTTGATTTGAATTGAGAACATCCTGTTAAATTTACTGTTGAATTTACTTAATTTCATTTTTCAATGATTCATTATTTGTTTATTTAGTATAATAATTCTTGTTTTAGTGTTATTCTTGTTTTATTCAAAATTTTTATTGTTTCTTGTAATTTGTGTGCAGCTCCTTACTGCTGTATTATTTATATGTTTAGTTATTATTTGTACGTTTAATTGTTTTTTTTTGTAGTACCTGCGTCCTGAGCTGCCACTTACGGTATGTTTTTGACCATCATTATTTAGTGTAATTATTGATTTCTTTGTATTTTATTTTTTTTATCATTTTAATGGTATAAATTTCTGGCTGGATCTTGTAGCATAAAGTGGAGAAACAAGAAATATCAAGGTTGGTAAAGAAGTTAATGGGAAATGAAGTTTTAACTGAGGTTCAAGAGGAGAAACTGCAAAAGATGATGTTGGTAGCTGTTGGGAGGCAGTTTAATCTAAAATCTAATGAAGATCTGTTTGCTGAAGTAATTGGAAGTATGATCTTATTTGTTAGTAAATAAAATTGTTCAGGTTTTTTAATCTTTAGAAGTTAATCTTTAGAAGTAATTGCAGTGTAAATTTGGAGGTATGTTTTTTTTTTTTTGATACAGGTTCTTGTTCTGCTGATTCCGAAAATCGTGCTATATGTCCAATTGCTAAAGTTTTTTACCCCTTTCTGGCAATGGCTCATAAATGGAAACATTTTGGAGCCTCAGAAGAAGTTCGTCTGAAGTTGGTATCTGATATTGATAAAATTTTATCTGAAAAGAGTCCAGATATCAAATTCGTTCATGGGGTGATAAAAAATATGGTAATTTTATTTTGTAGACACTTTTAGTTTTATGTGAATTATTGGAGAAGGGGTGGAGGTGACATTTGGTTTTTTGACTTTTTTTTAGAAAGAGAGTTCTGGCATCGATATTTCTCGAGATATCTGCGATTTGGTAAGTGCTTCTCTGTTTGGCGTTATTTTGTACTTTTGGTGATTCTCTCCCTTCTGAGTTTAGGTTTTCGTTAAACATCTGATTGGTGCAGTTGCTCAAGAAGTGTGAATCTTTTGAAGGAAAGGGTGGCCCGTCGTTGAAACTTAGTCACTCTGAACTGTTAGAACTGTCGTACAAGGTACTTATTTGAACTTTTCAGTTTAATTTATGAAATATATACTATTATGCTAAGTTTTCCATTAGTTTATTAAATATTATGAAATTACAGAAAGCGGTATCAAATGAGCTGGCGAAACTAGATACCAGATTTCCTGGAATTGTGTTTGAAAATCTACATCTTGAGGTAGGTTGTCGAAATTATTTAGGTAATTGTTTTTTTGGATATTTTCTTTAATATAATACTAAATCGTTAATTGTTTTTTTTTGGTTGCAGCTTTGGGATATAGTGTTTCAGTGCATTTCTGTCTATCTTCAGCTTTCAGAAATTAAACCCACCATCAACAAATCTTTAGAAGTTAAACGCACCAGCAGAAAATCCAAAGGTGGTTCTAAGAAGACGAAATCCACAGAGAAGAAACCTAAGAAGACGGGTGAAAGATCGGAGAAGGCCAAGGAGGGTGAAGAGGAGGCTAAGGAGGGTTCGAAGTCTGTTGCTGATGATGCTGAAGAGGAGGCTAAGGAGGGTTCGAAGTCTGTTGCTGAGGCTGTTGATGGGGCTGAGAAGGCTGAAAAGAAAAATGTTGAGCTGGTCTTTAGTAAGCTTAAGTTGGATCTGTCTCTTTTCAAATGTTTTCCGTTGACGGTATCTTCGGCTAAGGAGTTTATGGCCATACAGAGGTTGAGGGAACTGGAATTTTGGAGTGGAAATTTGAAGCTGAAGCGTGGTGCTCCACAAGAGGTGATTGATCTTTGTATCAATCGAGGCATCTTTTTTGAAATGGCTCTATAAGCTGTAGTCAATACTCATTAAGAACTAGGCATCTAAGGTGATGCTCCTGTTTTGGTATTGTGAATAGGGACTAATTGTTGTTTTAATTGTTGATGAATTCCTGTTATTGCTGTTAATGAGACTAATGTTGTCTATCTACAACTCCTAAAAGCATAATTCGATTTACTATTACAGTAACAGTAGAATTCCTTAGAAATGCCACTTTTTTCCCCTCTGCTAATTTTGCTAATTTTGTCTGTTTTTTTTTTTTTTTTCTTTCTTTTTTGTTATCGACATGGGTATTGCTCATGATGATGCTGTCAAATAGTTTGAGTCACTAATGGATGAAGGTAATTTTTAATTTTGATTTTTCAAAAATCCCCATTTTTATTTTTTTTTTTCATTTGACGGGATCAAAGTTGTCATCTTTGATCTGTTCCAGTAATTTTCGAAATTATAATTTATTTTAATATTTTTTATTTTGTGTTTTTATTTAGAAGAAATAATAATTTGTGGTGATGAAATTGGGAAGTAAAAAGTCGTCGTTTTGGAGCCACCAGTCAATTTTTCAATTGTTGAAGTTCCACCAAAAACCACTGAAACTCGCAAAACAGATCAATATGTTGATTACAAGAATCTACCTTGCCCTATTCCCAATGAAGAAATCCACCGTGAAGCTCTAAGTTAGTATTTGATTTTCATTTTTCATTTTTTTCTTAGTTTTTGGACAATTTATATAATGAGAAGAAATATAGGGTTGATTATGGTATGTTGTTAGCATTGTCGAATTATTGTTTTTTTAGAAGGGTTATGATTAGGTTCTTGTTTTATGGGGATAAATTATTTGTTTGAAGTTGAAAGTTTGTAGCTTTAGCTTCTTTGATATGTGGGTTTAGATGAAGTTTGTTAGTTGTGATTGTTGATTGTTGATTGTTAATGTAGTGAGTTGCGAATTTCTACCTAACAATGTTTGATTTTATATCTGGATTTTTTGGAGTATGGATTTGTTGAAAGTAGTTTCTGGACTTTTCTTCTGATGAGTGATACTAGATAGGTGTTTGATTATTGATAGACTGCTACAGAAATCATTTGGCATTGTTTTCTACGGTGCTGAATTTAATGATCTCAAAGATTATATTTGACGACCAAACTCATATATGGATTGTAACATATGATCTTTAATTGAATAGACTTTCTGAGCCATGGATCCTCAAACTATTCATCATCATTCATATACTTTCACACATTTCTCAAATCTCATAAACCCAAAATCACATCTAAACCCTCTCTTTGTAAAACTTGTAAGTTACACATCCTTTGTTTAATTTCTTTAATTTTTTGATAATTAATTTAGAATAGATTTTGTATATGTTATATGCATCCTTTACTAATTCAATTTTTTGTTTTGTATGTATTGTTTGCAGTTATTTTAAATTATAAAAAAAAAATTAAAAATGGTAAGTTCATGGAAGTTAGCAGATCACCCAAAACTTCCCAAAGATAAGATCATTGCTACGATTGTTCTTGATGGTTGGGGTGAAGCAAACCCTAATCAATATAATTGTATTCATGTGGCTGAAACTCCTACCATGGATTCACTTAAATAGGTCTATTTTCATCCCCCTTTTTTTAACTTAATTTATTTATTTATTTTGTATATTTGTTTATTAATTTTATTGTTTTTTGTTTGGGTTGATCATGCTTTTGGGTAAAGTTAGTGACTTTTTTTTGTGTTGGTTGTTTAGATAAGGTCTATTTTCGATGTTTCTTATGATATTTTATCAAAGGGTTGTTTTTTAGTTCCCTTGGTTAATAGTTTGATGTAGGATTGTTTATATGTTTGTTTGATTGTTCATGTTTTTGATTATAATGATATGTTTTTGGGTAAAGATGGTATCTTTGGACGTGGGTATGTTAGATCAGGTCTATTTTCTATGTTTCTTAGGATTAATTGATTGCATCAACTTAAATTCTCATATGAGACGGTTTCACGATAAATTTAGTGCGATTTGCGAGACCGTTGTTACTTTTCCATTTTATACTTGTATTTTTGTTTTTACGTTTTTAGAGGGTGAAAGGTGGTTAGTCTTATACGGAGTACTTTAGTGTGAGACGGTCTTTCAAAAGACCAACGGATAAATTGAAGGGTAGTCGGTATGGACGTAAGACTTGATCGTTTGTATTTTTAGGTTATACTATGTATTGACATATTTTTGTGTAAAAATGATATGGAGTAGCTTTATATTATTCAAACGGTGGTTGAGTTAATCTCAACTGTTGTGCAGCTTACAACGTATAGTCGTAGATATAGTTTGTGTTTTATTTAATGATAATTATAAATAAGGTCTTAATTTATTGATAATCTTTATATGTTTATTTGGTAGTTTGTGTTTTTGATTATATGATCATGGTTTTTATAAAGTTGGTAACATTGTATGCGGGTGTTTGTTTTAGATCATGTACAAATCTCCTTCTGGTCTTTGTATGTGTATAGTCATTTAATATGATTTTAATGCCATTAGATGCTATAAAATCAAGGTATTTCAATAACTTCACATTTGATTTGATAATTCAGCCAACTTCTTGCTGTTGCTGATATTATCTGTAGCTTCCGATTCCTCCATTTGTATACGTTTAGTTTGTAAGTAAACTTTTTGTATTAGCATTCAAATTAAAGGCAATCTTTGACCCACTCCTATAACCTCTTTTTAAAAACTTCTCCAAAAAAAAAGCGTAAAGAAATGGATTGATTGGATGGAGTAACATTTAATGATTCGTGTACTGCTGTTGGTAATTGTTACGTGGATCTGTGCTTACATTGCTTATTGTTACTAAGTATCATTCGCAGATATTTGAAAGATTCATTAAGTGTTTGATTGTATGCTAAATGTTTTTTGTTTTGTTATAATATAGGGTTGCTCCGGAATAGTGGAGATTGATCAGGGTTCACGGTAAAGCTGTGGGGCTCCCAACAGAGGATGACATGGGTAACAGTGAAGTTAGCCACAATGCTCTCGGTGCTGGCCGAATCTTCGCTCAAGGGTGACGTTTCTTCCTTGTGAAGCTTCTGTTTAGTGATTGTTGTATTGCTGTTTCTTCTTGTGGTTAGTTGTTCGGTTTGTTTGATAAGCTGTCTGTGTATGAATTGACGTAGCTGATAATACCCTTTGCGTGTTCCTTGATTTGCTCTTCATTGTTTCGTAGTGTTTTGTACTAACCAAGCCGCTTAATATTGAAGGCTTCTGCAAGCAATCAAGCGATACCGGCCTTATTGCTATACTTCTTAAAGGGAGCGTTCCGAGACTTCAAGTTTGGAAGGACTAAGAATGGATCGGTATTGAAGCGATTCCCGATGCATTTGTTGTGAACATAGGATATGTATTACAGGTATGTTGTACTCAATGTTATTTGTAACATTTGCTTTTGAATCAGTTTTTTTTAAGAGTACAAGTGACTTTTCGTATGAATCTAATATAGAACTGTAAAGAATTAGATGAACTGAATAATTGGCTTTGGTGCAGTTTTTTAGTAATGGAAAGCTGCTTAGTGTGGAGCACCGAGCAGTGAAGAATAAAGACCAGTCTCGGATTTCTGCTGCATTTTTCATCGCCCCAGAAAATGATTGTGTCATAGAACCGGCAAAAGTCGTTGTAAGTGCAGAAGACCCTCCAATATACAAGAGTTTCCGTTACGCAGACTTTGTTAAAACATTTAGGTCAGCTTATGTTAGAGAGATCAACAATGTGTTGACAAACTATATGATTTGAGAAGCTGTAAACTTTGTCAAGACATCAGCTTATAGGAGTATCATACTATAATTAAGCGTATGTAATTGCCTTTCTAAATGTCATAAATCTTTTAGCAAAACATTTTTAGAGTCTATTTGCATGTACCAGCTCGTATACAAATTCTCAAATGGTACTGTCTTACGATGAAAAATTGAAAATCTTGTTTTAGTATTTTCTTTCTTGACTAACCAAGTCAACTTGACAAACTACTTTTTCTTTTGGAATAATTTAAACCTTCTTAGTTTCTTTACTAAAGTTTTATTTATGTATTAATATGAAAAATAAATAAATAAAAAGTTGTTATTAGTGTGTTTTTTTAAAATTAGACGGTTGAGAATAATTAGGCGCTTAAAAGAAGCATAATGGATAAGGAAATAAGAGATGGAGTATCCGAAACAGAAGGGTGCAATGAAACGATGACAAGACGAGAAGACAAGACACACCATCTACAACACCAATACTTCATCGTTAATCATTTTCTTCTTGTCATTTATTTATTTATTTCTTTATATATTTTATTTCTTTTATTGTTAAAATCTTAAAATTTAGCATCCAATTTTTGAATCTTACCTTATGTACTTATACTACTACTGAAAATAAAAGTAGACCAAAAAAAAAAGAAGAAATCAGACTAAGCAAAGTAAAATATGAAAATGCGATAATCAACGATTTCTTCAGATAATTTTTTTTAGTACTTTAAAATCAATTTAAAGAACAAAGAAAAAAGTATCTTATTGTACTTAAATATTTGACCCAAAAAAATATTTAAAGTTAGATTAAAAAAAAAAAAAAACAAAATTTGTTAAGTTCCAAAATAAGAAGACAAACAAAAGACCGATTTAGAGGACTAACTAAATAGCCAGTATAGTCAACTTTTTCTTTTGCACTGATTTAAACCTCCTTAGTTTCTTTACTAAAGTTTTATTTATGTATTAATATGAAGATAAAAAAATAAAAAATTGTTATTAGTGTGTTTTTTTTATTTAAATTAGAGCGTTATGAATAATAGGAAGGCGGAGAGGCAATGAAAAGAATAGATAAGAATAATTATGTCAAGGAAGGTAAAAATTAAGGAATTAGGCGATTAAAAGAACTATAAGATATAAAGAAATAAGAGATGAATGAGTAAGAGAAGATAATACAAGGAGAAATATCCTAACGGAGACAAAACAAAAGGAATTATGGAGATAGGAGTATTATGATAGGGAAATTATGAATGCGTGTGAGATAAATAAGAGGAAATTTAGCAGAGACACAAAGATAAAATGGGAAAAATGAGTAAGAGTAGAAAAAGTGAAGAAAAAAATATATTGAGGACGAAAATATAAGGAACAAGAGGAATTTGAGGATTAAGAATTAATGAAGTAAGTGGAGCAAAAAAAGTAGTACTCCCTCCATTCAATCCCATTCACAACATTTTACTTTTTTACACTTGTCGAGACGAATGTCGGAACGGAAATATCTATAATTTCACACGATAAAAAATTTAAAATTTGAATATTAATATCGTATTAATGAAAATAAATCAAACAAGATCTTACATGACTATATTTTCATTTATAAATTGTCGGAAATATCAAAGATTTTCGACATAGGTGAATAGTCTCAATAAAGTAAATGAAGTGAATGGAGTTGAATGGAGGGAGTATGAGGGTTAAGTGAGGAAGATGAGGAGGAGGAAAGTAGATGCATGGAAAATAGAGAAAAAAAAAAAATAGGCTGAGGAATAGAAGTATTATGAAGGGGTAGTATGTAAAGACGAAGCAAATCAATCAGCGGAGAAAAAAGAGCATTATAAGGGCTAAAGAAATAAGAGTCGTATGACTGTATGAGAAATGAGAGTGCACATGTAGTAGTGAGGAGAAAGAGGATGATGAAGGTGTAGGTTTATATCCGTATATAGACCTTAAAATTCACAGGATTATAATGAAAAACTTTATAAGATTAATGGTCATAAAGTAGAAATTGCATAATATAACAATAAGATTAGAATTAACCTTCGAAACCTTGTAATTTGGCCTAAGATCAATACCAAATAGATGGTATCTCCTAATTATCTCACCCAAGATGATTTGAGATATGCCCTTTAATTTGCTAGAAGAATAAGAGAGAAAAACTGATTTTTCTTTTCTTGAGGTTTTGTGTTGTAAAAATAGTGAATCAATTAATTAGAGTACCAATTAGAGAGGAATTAGAAAACTAAATATAGTCTCCTAATCACCCCATATGGCCGGCCTCTATTTAGATATTTGGGGAGATTAAGTTCTCCTCAAATACTCTACTTGTTGACCAAGATACAAAGTGTATCGGGACAGAATGTATCTGGACACTTTTCTCTTGGTCATTTTAGCTTATAGTATAAGGCATTTTATTACTAGTGTCATCTGAATGGACCGACTATAATATATTATAAATATCCTTATATTTATAATTTACTAATTAATTATAACGGTTTATATTTAATTAGCTTGCATTATACATGACAATTAAATATAACATTTTATATTCAATTCACGAATTACTTTTAATCCGTCTCAGCTAAAATTATTTAATCAGTATTAAATAGCCGTACCATCATTTCACTGACTAACATTTTAGTCAGTAACATCATCACACTGACTAACATTTTAGTCACATTTGACTAACCTTTTAGTCAACAACACTAACTAACTGTTTAGTCATTAAGTAAGGCATCAATATGATCATTTTCTCAAATAATCATATTTCTCAAACACATCCTTTAGGTGTGACTCTTAGGGACCAAATTGATCACCGCTTATCTGTATGACAATAACGTCAAACTTATCTAGCAAGCCAACCGTTATTGATAAACGTTAATCAACTGATTAAATACAAAATGTACCCTGTGTACCTTTAGAGATTTATTTATGTTATTGCCCTAACTGTGGAGGACACTAACCCCAACAGAAGGGAAGGAGAAAAGGGCATTATAAGGGTAAGAAAAGAAGATACGAAAGAGAAATGAAGAGGTTAAAAAAATGAATTTAAGGGGAAAAGAGTAAGAGGAGAGAATACGACGACAAAAAAATATGTCGAAAAAGGAAAACATAAGCAATTAGAGGAGTATTAAAGGGGGAGGTCTAAATTTTTTATTAATTTTTTTAATAAATAAGGAAGGTGGAGACCTTGCTCAACATGAGGGAAACAAGAGACAATAGTAAAAATAGATGTGACTGGGGTGCTCCAGATGAGAAGGAGAAAGAGAGAGGAAATGCAAGAAAGAGTAAGAGGAGAGAATACGAGGAGAAATATCCTAAGGAAGACAAAACAAAAGGAACGATGGAGATAAAAATACTATTATAGGGAAATTATGAATAGGCGTGAGCTAAATAAGAGGGAATTGAATAGTAGAGACAAAGATAAAATGAAAAAAATGAGTAAGAGTAGAAAATGTGAAGAAAAATATAAATTGAGGACGAAAATATAAGGAACAAGGGGAATTTGAGGATTATGAAAGGTAAGAAAAGAAGAATCAATGAAATAAGTGGGGCAAAATAAATAAGAGGAAAATGGTTTAAGTGGGGTGGAGGAGGAGGTGGAGGAGGAAGAAATGAGATAGAGGGAAAATAAGAATAAGAAGAATAGAGAAAAAGAAATAGGCTGAGGAATAGAAGTAGAAGAAATGTTGGGAATTAGAGTATTATGAAGGGGTAGTATGTAAAGACGAAGCGAATCAGTTAACGGATAAAAAAAGAGCATTACAAGGGTTAAAAAAAGAAGAGCCATATGAGAAATGAGAGGGGCACAGGTAGTAGTGAGGAGAAAGAGGATGATGAAGGAAAGGAGAAATGAGTGATGTGAGCGTAAGAAAAGAAGATACGAAAGAGAAATGAGAGGGAAACAAGTGACAAAGAGAATGAAGAGGTTTAAAAAATGAATTTAGGGGAAAAAGAGTAAGAGGAGAGAAGACAACGACGAAGAGAAAATATGTCGAGAAAGGAAAACATAAGCAATTAGGGGAGCTTTAAGATTTTATAACGATCATTAAGATTCTATAATTTGACAAATGCTCATTTACGAAGTTAACTAATACTATATACAATTCGAGCATATGAATTATTAAGACTTTCAAAAATTACTCTCAACTAAAATATAATTTTAAAACAATTTCAACTTAAGCGTCCACCTTATATGAAATTAAAGAAAAGGTAAAACAAGAGTAGTAGCCTCAGGAGAAATGGAAAAAGAGTAAGTAGTAAGAAAGAAAAAGAAACAAGAGGAGGATTATGAAGATAACCAGAAAGGATGAGCGCTTGAGGAATAAGAGGAAGTGAGAGGAAGGAAACGAGGTGGAATATGTTAATAATGAAAAACAAAAGAAATTAGGACTACGAAAGGAGGAAACAAAAAGATGGAAAATAAGAATAGAGAAAAGGTGAAAACACAAGTTGTAAATGTTACGAGTACTATTTACAATTATTAGTACGCCTTTTAGTCATTTTTTTTTAAATAATTTCTGAGTTTGAAAATATGCTAATAATATATTAGTTTCACAAATTTTATTACAAAGAACACCTTCATTTCGCCACAACTCCTTCCACCAACAAATTAAGATATCAAAGTACACTGCACACAATGAACAACTAGTAATTTTAAACGTCGAAAAAATATATTTAAAATCATTAGTTTTATAATTTATAATAGTTTAAGTTATATTTTTTTTTATTGTTTTTATTTATGAATAGATTGTGCATGTAATTAAGAATTAGGTAAATGAAAAGTCTATTTTTTTTAAATTATTTTTTATAAATGACGTGGGCGACAAGTGATACTTGCGGACTTAACCATCGACCGTGTCGCATCCCACTGTCGTATACCACCACGCACCACCACTCCCACCAACATAAAACACCTTTACTCTAACTTATAAACCCTAATTTTAATTTTCAATTAAGAAAATTAATAAAATTCGATAATTTAATAAACAATATTAAAATTCAAAAAGATTATTAGTCTATTTTTTTTAAAATTATTATCATAGTTCGTCATTGAGAAACTGAAATATTTAATGAATTTGATTAAAGAAAAATTAGAAATTGAATTAATTTAGGTTAGGAAAGTTATAAAAAAAAATTGTATATTATGGGAGTAAAAAGGGACAAATTTGGAAATAATAGCAAAAAAAATATACGACGGGAGTAAAATCCGTATACAAAAAATCAATACCCTTAATTTTAATACACTACTAAAGAGGATTAGGTTTTCCTTTAAACTAAGGTGAAGGCGGTGTCCACGCTTAACTGTGTCTGATTACAAAATTACGCGAGGCGCGAGAATCCCTAAATTGCTAAGCACCAACAACAACAACAATGGCGGTCACTTCAGTGAAGAACATCTGCACTCAGGTGAATCGCATTTTACAATCACGTATTTCATCATCAATTCAACTTAATTATTCACGTGTTCTTCATAGAATCATGAATTTATCTTACGTTTTCGATTGTTAATATTTCGTTGGATCATCAACTGTCTGTTGATATCACTTGTGTTACGCGATTATTGTTCGATTTATCGGCGTAGGAATCACAATTTGTTTTGCTCGATTGAGTTAGGTTTTTGATAATCAAGAATTGTTATCATCGTTAGTTGTTGATATCAATTGGAATTTGTAATTATTGTTCAAATTATCGGCGTAAGAAATGTAAAATTCTTTTGCGCGATTGAATTTAGGTTTTCGATTATCAAGATTTCGGATGATCATCAATTGTTGATATCACTTGTAATCCGTAATTACTGTTTGAATTATCGGCGTAAGGATTACATTTTCTGTTGCTCAATTGAATTTACGTTTTCAATCATCAATAATTCGTAAGATCATCAGCTGCTGATATCACTTGTAATCCATAATTATTGTTTGAATAACTGGCGTAAGAACTACGTATTCGTTTGCTTGATTGAATTTGCGTTTTCGCTGATTAGAAAATGAGCAACCCTTGCAGAACAATGAGCAGAAAAAAAATCATGAATTCGTTTCTTATTTCTCATTGAAATTTAATTGATCTTCTTCAACAGTTGATATCACTTGCGATCCAAAGGTGTCGTTTGTCAGGCGATCCTTGTCGACTTTCTGTTGTACTCAGACAATCAACGATTTCTGACAGAATCATCACTAAAATCTCAAGTACGTAATATTTCTCTCAGTTTGTTGTGCTCCTCATGCTTGTAATAATTTTGTATTTTTGCAACTTCATATGCTCGCTAACTGTTTGATTATTATATGTTTAATTGATAATTATGTGTAAAGACGATTTCTATATGATACGATTAATGGCGTATGACTTTCCAGTGTAGAATTATCCTAAACTGATTACGTATCCGCAATTAGTTACGTGAATAGTAAGAGAGAAATTTACTTGAGCTGGAAAGATTTGATGATATCATATTATCATCCTAATTTTGAATTTATGCTATTACAATGAGTTTGTGAATTTGACAAATAAATTGCCACAATTGAAGCCGTTTTTTGGTTAATGAAGTAAGGGAGTATACAATTTTGATTGATTACAGTTTCCGATACCGGTGTTGGAAGCTGCTTGAAGGAGTTCCAGGACATAAAATACCCCGGCAACAGGCTTTCTGCTTTAGAATGGGGTTAGTATGACGAGCAATTGTTGGGATTTTGTTCTGGTCTATGAAAACCTAATGTTTGTTTGTTAATCAGTTTGTGTTTGCTATTGTATGATGCAGATGGCATGCTCTCAATAACGACCACAAGTAAGTTAGACAAAGCTTTGTATATATCGGGATAGCCTTGTTTTTAATTGCCTTTTGTGTTGTGCTACACAAGGTTGTAGTCCTTGTGTTTGTAGTGAATAAATTTTTTTCAATGCTGCATGAAATTTAATCGAAAAAGTCGTATTCTCATATACCCACCCTGCTTTTAATATACTCCAAGGGGAGAAAAGAGATCGTGAGAGACACCGCCATAATGATGGCCATATGATGTAATTAAATGAGCTTTCTACAGCATGCACAGAGAATTGTATCATTTGTAGGGCAGTGGAGAAGAGTTACAATGAAACAAATTTTTGAGCAGCTGTTAGTAACGCATGCTGCAGTTTTAAACAAAATTGAACCATTTAGGCATATCCATTCACCGAAAAAGAATTTAGTGGACATTGATTGACATTAATTATGCTGCTCATATTTTCAGTTGATAGTATCGTCTTTATTTGGCTTGTATTACAGGCATTGGGGATGCTGAGATTTTTCATTATGACCTTAATCTGAAGGAAAGTGCTCCCAGCAGAAGACTATTTAAACTCCCCTCGACTTCAAAGAACAATGCCATATTTAGGTGACACAATCACCTGAAAAAACTTGTTTGTTTGAAACGCCATGTCAATAAATAGTACTGCTTCTTTTTCATTTCAGTGGAACTGAAGTATCATTGTCAACAACTGAGGACGCAGACATGACGGTCTTCCTGAAAAAGGTAGTGTCGTATTGTTTCTATGACGATCATGAGTTTGGCCTTGCATTTATGGTGTTAATATTGTCATTACTCATCAAGAACATATGAAATCTAAGATGATGCTCCTGCTTTCCCTTTCTTGTTTTCGCACACTTTATCGCTTGTGCTCCTGGTTTTCGTTTTTATTTACTACCTCATTCATTCCAGTTACTTCATATCTCAAAATTTTTGACGGAGATTTTGAATCATATAGTCAAAATAACTCGAACGGACAGAGTACTAAATCTACGTAGTGACAATAATGCGTATATTGTTGCACCTTATCCTTATCCAGAATTCTTTTTTTTGCTTTTGTTGCAGATGCTTGTGCTGAGGATTTGTGTAAGTTCATCTCTTGTCTTATGTTTATGCAATATTGTCTATTGCCCACATCAACTGTGGTGCTTTCGTGTTTAATGTTTCTTTCTCAAAATGCTGTTTGTATCATCAACTGTGGTGCTTTCGTGTTTAATGTTTCTTTCAATCTTCCCCGTTTGTCCTAATTTTGTACTGCAGGTATTGCTACGTTTCCTTTTCATAGATCTATATGTAAAAGCTGAAATGTTATGAACCTTTGTAACTACAACTAATCTACTGATAGTGGTGACTGGCTATATACTAACATGGAAATCACATGATCTGTTTCTAGGAGTCTGAGTTGATGCTGACCCACCCGTCATTTTTCTTTTGTTCCCAGAACATTGCTATAGAGCTGGTCAGTGAAGTTAACGATCTACATGGATTAAGAAGCAAACATGTTTTTGTTGCTTCTGAGTTGAGGTTACCCTTCCCCGAGTCATCAAACCTTGAACATCTAACATCAGGGCTTGAGGACTACGTTTATAAACATGGCAATCATTTGAGTGAAAAATGCCAGTCCTGCTTTGTGAGCAGGTGAACAAAGACTCTTTACTCTAGCATGCTTTAGTAAATTCGAAGAAAAAATAGGAAAAAAAAAAAAAAAAAAAAAAAAAAAAAAAAAAAAAAAGAAGAAAAAATGGGTTTGAGGATTAGCTGCATGTGATGTTTTGCATTTGTATCCGGTATGAAATTAATTTTTTCATTTATTCTCATCCAGTGACTGCCTAAAGGTGGGGAGTGGTCAAGCATGTGAGAAGAAGAGTATGAATGACACACTTGTCGTCGAAGCTGTTATAATAATCACTGAGTCATCGGAATCTGTAAGCCCATCATGCTCGAAGGCTTTTGAGCCAAAGACAGAGGTCAGGTTTCTTCTGTATGCAGTTCTATTTAACTTGCTTATTATACGTTTATAGGGATATGCGTGTTAACGAACTATTGAAAGAACGACAATTACTGCATTTCAGAAATTTGATTGGTTGCTTGTATATCTGGTGTCACCTCCGTGTTGGTCATAAATTTTTCATGGTTTATATTTTTGACGGTAATTGAATTCCCGATTACCATCATCCTCAACTCCTCTGTGTTTAGAAAGATACTCTCTTTATGCACTATACCATCTATAGTCAAGATGATGTGAACATGGACTAAACAAGAATAGCTCTTTAGTTCAACAGTGGGTAGTGGCAACACTTTTCTGGAGCTCATACGACGATTGCACCTCAAAGTTGAAACAAAAATCCATGATTGTCGTATGAATTGTATAATGGAATGAACTTTGCAAGTCCAATCTTAGACTGACTGTTTTCACATTACTTTTCTAACTTGCGTTTTGTAAATTGTCGCTAGATTCTCTACTTCAGAGATTTTTCTCCATGCATTGTCCACCAATCAGTTCTCAAAGCTTTAAGAAGCATCAAGTGGATGAATTATGGGCTGTCTTTAAAAAGTATTGCAGATGACGAGACTGCTCAACTTGAATGGGAGAATTTTCCATCGCATACCCATATCGACATCGTCCTTCATTGCTACAACAATCAATATCCATCCGATGTTACTTTCTTTGTTTCAGCTTAGTATCAAAACGACCAATATCAATCACAATTGGCCACATCTTTCGTTTTCATGTACCTACCATGTTTTGCTGTGCGTTGATTCCTTAATCGTCACACGATTTTTGTACCACCACCAAAGCAGAGAACTAAAGTTGAAACAAAGCTCATGAAGGAAGCAATCAATCTTGCACTTGATGATCTGAAGGAAAAGTATAGTGGTGCACTTCTCAGTGCTCATGCTATCAAGGTAACTCTCTTATTTAATAATAATAATATACGTTCTGTTCATCATTACACTAAGGAGCTATCAATGCCTGATACATCGCAGTTAAGCTCAAAGCATTTTAAGAAGTGACGACACAGTAAGGTCTCTCATAGCCTCATTGATTTCTGAAGCTACAGAAATTAGTCGGTTTTAAACGATGATACTTACGTGTTTAAACGTATTGCAGTTATCCTATTTATGATTGGTGGGTTTTGTTAGCGTGTCTAATCCGTGAATGTTATTTGAATCTAATATATTTCTCGCGGGTTTTTCTGAAGCGTCTGTAATATTTGGGTTGTGGCCTAAGGTTTTAAAACATTACAGAAAAAACCAGCCAAACATCATATAGCTCTAATCCTCTAAGGCACAAGCCAAGTGAAAATTTTAAAGTGGCATACCGAAACAATTTTTTTACCCAATATTAATTTATATATATTTTTTTTTCCCGATGTTATGGGAGTCGTCACGCTGTTATGATGTAATATGGGTCTTAAACGCAGTGGATATAATCACCGTTCAACGACTTTACATGCATACGCATACCCATATTCATACTTCATTTTCCTCTTTTGTCTGGTTATCAGATCAATTCTTATGCACCTGATCTTGCGAAAAGCATTGCTGGTCTGATTATGTCATCCGATGATCCTAACTTTCAAGGCGAATGTCTTGATCTACTCGGCATGGAAACTGCAAATGTTGAAAGCGAGTCAGTAGAAGAGTGCATCAAACTAAAAATCCTGTCTGCAATTGATATTAGTGACAGGAGACCTCCGAATTTGAAACGCATAGACGACGTCCCATCTCTTTTTGGAGACGATTTATATAACCAAGAGCCAGATAATATGTGGTATGAATATGAAGAAGGAGAGGAGGAAGACTACAGTTTGATGGATTTATAACCACTAATTACTTTCAGATATTCACTTGCTCTTGTAAGTCATTTACTTTCATCTCTTATCTCTGTAATTTCCATTTTTCTGTGTGAACTTATCTATATTGATATTTTTTATACTGCCAAATATTCTATGCTCATTTACCGAGATCTCTGTTACAATATTAAATTTACTCTATCCCATTGGAAATTCGATAGGAACTACTCCCTTCGTCTATCGGTTTTCTTTTCAACTGTTGAATATTCTCGTACGTAATTTGAGAAGCAGGAAAAAAACTAAAAAAAAGAATTGACAGTTGATCTGTAGGCAAAACTTGATTGATTGCGACAACGCTGACAAGGGAACATCACTGTAAGCGATTGGAGCATGGACGACTGAAATCATTTGGAGGTGAGTAGTTAAATGATTTTTGTACTGATTATATATCATTAAATTTGTCTTTAGTAGAAAGAACTATATGTCATTTGATTTGAAATCTTGGTAATGTTTGTTCCACTAATCATGGACAGTTACTTTAAATCTCCACCCTTAAGTTATTGAGTTTAGGGGCCACTATTTTTCATCATTGAACTCCATGATTAGCTCAAATAATAGTATAAATGATTTGTTTTGAATGGTACTTTTAAGAACCATGGCATAAGATGATGAAATTTTTTCGTCTTTTGTCTACGAAAACGACAACCATACGAGAAATAACCAATACATTACTAACAGCCAACTTAACTTTTATTATCAAGCTTTCATATTTATAATATATATTACACAAACATGAGAGATCTGAACATTATTATATATGATACATTATGTCACACCATATCATATACTAAAGTCTATAAATGAGAAAGGTGATAGATAGCACTAAGTTTGAGCAACCAAGCACACAGTAGATAACAGGGTTTAATGTTCTAGTAGAAGTGGAGAACCCTTAGGCAGCAAACGGTGCGGTAAGGTACGAGACTGTAGGTTCGGGCATATAAGCCATGAGTGGAGAACCCTTAGGCAGCAGACGGTGCGGTAAGGTACGAGAGTGTAGGTTCGGGCATATAAGCCATGAGTGGCGGCCTAGTGAAGTTCTCTGCCTCGGGAATAGGTTCGTCCAACTTGTAGTCAAGAGACTCGTCATAGTAGATGTCCCTCCATTTTTGCACCAGCATTTTGATGTCTTCCCTCTCCATGTTTGGCTCTTTTCCTGTGTACCTCCATGGCTTTGATCCCTAAAAAAGACCGAAAACTTGATGAATAAATTTATATAATGACCATGATTAATGGCGCCCCTCATGACCTAATTTCGTTTTTGGGTCACAAAACTATTAGACTATTAGCTAGAGACGAGAAGGGTTGAAATTCAAACTTGGGACCTATGGTCTACTGAATCTCCTTCTTAATCACGGTTTAGTTATCTTCGGTTTTGAAGATTCATTAGTGACATTTCCATAAATATTAAAAAAGCAGCAAAAAAGTATATTGGTTGAGGTCTCTAATCATAACTATATGGACGACGTTGATGTAACTGTTTATTTTCTTTTCTTCTTTAGTGACCGGACTTAGACCTTTAAACTTTACCCGTACACATAGTCTAAGGCTAAAATCATACGAGGATTTGTAAAAAGGAGAGTACTTACATCAGCACAGTAATGAACCACCTTAACTTTGTCGAGATTGACGTTCTCAGGGTGACGCCACAACATTGCTAGAACCAGGTTGTATACTGGTGGGATGGGTTTGTAAATATCCTTGAAGAACACATTCAAGAAATCCTATTGCATAAATCAACATGTTAAAAACTATCAATATTTAAGTACTGGAGTAGCTAGTACCCAAATTATTTGGCTTAGGCGGTCAAAAATCGTTAAATTCGACGTGTATCTTCTTACTATATACTCGTACAATATCTTTTATGCGTCTTTTTTTTAGAGTAAAAGACCGATCATGCGACTCCAATCAAAAACTTAATCTTAAGGTGATGGTTGGAAACTTGGAGTTCCATGTTTGTTTTATACTCTTTAACATACGGAGTAATTTTTAGCACGATTCTTCTTATGGTGGTTGAAACTTAAAACTGTTTTGTATTTCAATCATCAACACAAAATCTTTGAGACCTTTTTCTTTTTATGGTTTGTTACCATGTGTCCTAAAACTCCTAAGAGCATATTTTCATAAACCGTTTATAATATAGTGAGAAGGGAAATTAGCTCGAAAAATGATAGTGAGATAGTCTAGTGGTGTCGGGCTTAGTAGTAGGTTTACCTGCTCAGCGAAGGGAGTCGGGGAAGCGATCTGGAGTTTGCGGAGGAGATTTTCATAGGTTAGGCGGTTCGGTTCAAAGACGAACATGCCAGCATTAAAATAAAGAGGGGGCGGAGGACCCATATGGGTAGGCCATTTGACAGTGTCGGGGCGTTGCTGACAGTACCCAAGCTGGTACTGTGGTGTGTGACTCCATGTCTTCTCACAAAAGCAGTCCTTTACCGCGTAAAAATACCCGTCTGGCATGTCTAACAGATGATCTATGTTCTCGAACACTTGAATATCTCCGTCTAAATATATCATTTTGCTGTATCCCTCCAACTGTTTGAAATTATTTATCATATCAGATCATATTACTCGTATATTAGTTACTCCGTATTAACAAAAAATTGATCCAAAAGCAAATGCGAAGAAGTTTATGAATTCGTTGAAACTTGAGACGATTAATAAACAACTTAACATAGCGACTTTATCTCTTATGTTTATTTTTTTTTTTTATTTTTTTTTTTTTATTATTTTTTTTTTTGATATAGCCCTAAGGGAAAGTACAACATGGAGGCGGTTTCAAATCTGTAACATATTGGTATCGATATCTCCATCTTGATCAGTAGGTAAAGACGCTCTCGGTAGTCTGTACGTTTAGTCAAGAGTATGTAAGTGAAAGAGTCAACGTTAGGGTGTGCCTCATAAATTAACATAAGTCATCTTTATGGCTTGAGATTTTCAAAGGTTTCTTTATAGGAGGAAAATAATTATTCTCCTATTATTTTTATGTTTTCCTCACTTCTTTAATATATGCGAGGAGTATTTTTATTAAAGTGAGAAGAACATTAAAAGTTTGAGGGGTAATTCGGAAATAAAATTGACTATTGTCGCTAAGTCAAAGCTATGTAAGTGCAGAGTGACGGAGTCCCATACACGTATAAAAATTCTCATTTTTAGAATCTACGTGATAAAGTTTAACTTGCTTTTTCTGAACAGACTAGTACGCCGTACTTAATTTAAGGTTTGACTGAAATGAAGAGGATATTTTTTAAGTTATTAAACTTGCGAAAGGGAAGTTTAGTATCCCCGCACCAAAAGGTGTAAATTTGTCCGACAGAGTGAGTCTTGACAAGAAAATATCTAATTTTACTTTCACGTCAATTAGTTGATTTTTTTTTTACCTCAAATGATATATTACGCACATGTCAATAGTAAAACTAACTAGCCTAGCAAAAAAAAAAAATAAAAAAAAAATAGCGACTTACATTCCAAATGCGAAGCTTGGAGTAGTTGATAACATAGTAAGCCATTGCATATCGAACTTGATTCTCTGGAGGATAAACGGGCTCTATCTCGCGAACCCGACACCCTTGAGATCTTAAAATTTCACGGTGCTCTTCAGGCACATCTGGTAAAACTGCGACTACCAAGGGATACGCGCTCTTAACTCTACGCAAACCCTTAGCCAAACCAACCACCCCTTTGATATAATCACCATTACCAGCCAAGAACGTTACGTACGCCCTATTCGAACGATCTCTAGGAGCGGTAACTTTGTTAATACCGAAATTTTGCTCCATTATTGCAAAATTAATTATTAATGGTGAGGTTAAGGTGATTATGGTCGTAATAATAAGTTTGGAAAGGGTTGTTTATATAGAGAGTCATATTACTAAAGGGGTCTCAAAACAAATGATCAAAAATTACAATGTAGGCCAAGTGAAAGCAATTGCATGGACAGTACAGTTAACGGTATGTAATTGGCAATTGCAATTGCAATTGCGATTGGGTGAATGAAGGAGCATCTTTTTTTTTTTTTTTCTAGTCGACCATGTGATGCACCCAAACCATTTTCACATAAATAAATATCGTGCACATAAACCACTGTTTTAGGTGCTGTTTGTTACTTTTTGTTTGAACTAATTAGAATCGAGTTTGGTGAATTTAATAATGAATACTCCCTCCATTCATATTCACACTACCATTTTGCTTTTTCACACTTGCTAACGCGCGTTAAATATCGTTAGCTACGTTTATTCAAAAAATATAAAAATTAGATTTTAATTATGTACTCATAAAGACGAATCAAACAAGATCACACATGAATATATCTACATTTATATATCGAGAGAAAATTGAAGTTGAATGTCGAAGTATGAATAATGTCCAAAATGGAAACATACCATGTGGATATGAATGGAGGGAGTAGAATTGAAATATATTTGACGAGAAAATGCTACAGCCCTTTGGTACACGGCTAATAGGGATTACTGGATTAGGGAGTCTTCATTTTTTTCTTTTTTAAAAAAAAAAAAATAGGAAGTTAAGATAATTATAGGTGATTAAATTATTTCCATTGTAATTAATTTTAAGTTCAAATTTTAAAAAAAATCAAACTTTTCACAAGACCATCCATATTTTATTTTTACTTCTCAAATTTCCTTTTTTATTTATTTTTGCTGTAAAAATCGACTTTTTTTTTTCTGGAAACTTTTATTTTAAAAAAAAACAAAAATATTGGAAAATGTTTTGATTTTCTTTTAATTCGATGATTGAAAAAACAATTGAAATGAAAAGTTCATAATTTTATGCAAATATTCTTTTTAGTAATATATATAAATTGTTGCAAAATGGAAAAATTCAATAATTTATTCGTTAAATGAAATTAAAATCGATAAAAAACCGTTAATGTAAGATTCAAACTCATGACCTTAGTGAACAATTTGTAGTCTTTTGATTACAATTTTTTATTACTTTTATGTGAAAGATTAAATTAAAAAAGAATTATGTGATTCTTCAATCAATAAATTTAATTTTTGCACAAATCCTTGTATTAATTTGGTGCAATTAGTAAATAATTTTGACGCCATTGTAATTTGCTAATCTCCCTTAAAATTTTCATTTCCAACAATATTTTTTATAGGTCCCATAAGTCCGAGCCTTTGGTACCCTATGTGTACCTGTAGCATTTTCCTTTATTATATAGAAAATTGTTGTCTCCTTGACTCGATACTCCCAAATTGATGATTTAGAATAAGTCTTAGTCTTGTGACAGACGGTCTTTTTAAATGAAATGAACAAAAGTATTTAATGAAATGAACAAAAGTATGATAAAGCATTTAATGAAATGAACAAAAGTATGATAAAATGAACGGAGGCCCGTACTGAATTACACAATTACTGATTTTATAGAATTTTAAGAGCTATCAAGCATAAAAGTGGATTTTAAATTTTTAATTATTGTTCGAAAGGATAATTTGAAACTTCTCAAGTATAAATTGTGACAGGACCTTTTAAAAAAAAAAAAAAGAACAGCGAAATTATCAAATACTCCGCATCGAACTATTCAACGAAACATCGGCAAAAACACTCGAGGTCGAGCGTCGAGGTTCATGACGTAACAATAGCTACAACTTAGTATTGCACAAATTAAAAACAAAATAATGGGTGGGAGTACATATAGAGCGCAACCATTAATGTAATGTTACATATTTTCCATGTGAGAAAGTTCGAAAGCCAAAAATGCTTAAACTTCCTCGTCGCAAAAAAGAACTACAACCGTGGATTTGAGTGTGTACTTGAGTTCGAAAGAAAAATCGAGTGTTCTAAGTAAAGATGGTTTACAGATAAGATTGCAGCTAGATCAAGTTCACCCCCATTCTTATGCCTGAAAAAGCAATGGCAAAATTCAAAGCGACAATTCGGACTGAATCTCCCGATATTTACGTCACAAGTCATATAAAAAAAAAAAAAAAAGGACACTCGTAATACAAAAATATATAGATTTAAAGGTCAACATAGACCACCAAAACCGATAGAGATACCATTCATACCAAACACTCCAATCATCCCGGTTTTATATGGGGGGTCGTACATTTATATTCTCATTTCATTTTTGTTCCGTGCCAAAATCACATTGCCCACATTTATAATCCCATTTCATTTTTGTTCCATGTCAAATCAATGCCACCTTTTCAGTTATTTGGTACTCCGCATTATAAAAAAATTAAAACGGACTATCTACTCAGTCGAATTTTCAAAAGTGGGGAGATGTGCAAAGGGTCATATATACTCCGTATCTACTAGGAAATTCTCAAAATCTAGGGATAGTACTCTAAATTCTAATCACATGGGGATGGTACATATAAGAGGAATGGAGAATGGTCTGTCCTACATAACTTAAAAACCGCTTACTGTTTTGAGTTATCTCGAGAAAGTATACAACGATTGATTGATAAGTTATCGAACATATACCTTGTTTGCGATGTTGTTGGAGAGCCAATCCAATCCTTCGTAGAGACCTTCTCCGGAGGTAGCACAAGTGCTCTGAATGTACCTGAAAACCGAAGAAATCCAACTTAAGCTCTTTGCCATCACAAACAGTAGTAATCAGTATTGCATGTAGAAAATATCGGAGCGATACCAATGACGCTGTCTAAGAGAGTGCAAGCCGAGTTTATCTGTGATTTCAGCGGCATTCATAGCATTTGGAAGATCTTGCTTGTTAGCAAACACGAGCAAGACTGCATCGCGTAGCTCATCCTGTATCAAGACATATTAAGAAAGTTGAAACGTATGGCTTCAGATTTATGAAAGTGACGCTAAACAATTTGATTCCAACAGCAGTCTCATACTGATATACCTCATTCAACATCCTGTGCAACTCATCTCTCGCCTCGACAACACGGTCTCTGTCATTGCTGTCCACCACAAAGATGAGACCTTGTGTGTTTTGGAAGTAATGCCTCCACAATGGACGGATCTACATCAAACGGCAACAAATGAAAAAACTTCGATGCCACCACAACAATAAACTTTACAACAAGAGAATTAATTATTGAGCAAGCACCAGTACACAACTCTATATTGTGAAAGATTAGTTTACGTAGAACAGCATTAATGGATAAATTGGATTCTTCGATAAACACAATGTAAGCCTACTATATATACCTTGTCCTGACCCCCTACATCCCAGACAGTGAAGCTGATGTTCTTGTATTCGACGGTTTCCACGTTAAAACCTGGAAACAAAGATAGCTTTTGTCAGCACACACTCGACCAAAGCATAATCTAGACAGACGTACAAACTAGAGTATGCTTTCAATATTTCTTGTTACACAAAGTAGCTAAAATATCTGATGTAACTTTTAACCTAATGCAACTACCCTATTGAACACATCACCAACTTGAGGGATACCGACATGAAAATTCTCAACAAGATAGCAACAGCACGAATTTGGGATTCAGGGAATGTTAAATGGCCATGAGAATTCAACTCTCTGCTAACATCAATAGTAAGCGTCCACCAATGACGATTTCTTGATGGAATTCGTGACAAATTGCCCTGAAGTGGATAGTTTGGAGATGACATACATGCACACAACATTACTTTTGCGAAAAAAAAAATCACTAGTAAATGATTATGATCGGTAAACCATATTATTAACAGTAGGAGTGACTCAACAAGCAAAGCACATAGATATCGAACCCAAATACCGACAACAAACACAGAAATGAAGCGACTAACAGAGGAAGGAACACGACTTACCAATAGTGGGAATGGTAGTGACGATCTCACCAAGTTTGAGCTTGTAAAGGATGGTGGTCTTACCAGCAGCGTCGAGACCCACCATCAGAATTCGCATTTCCTTCTTCGCAAAGAGACGGCTAAACAACTTGGTGAACGTAAGCCCCATTTTTGGTAATTAAGAAAACCCCTGAGATCACACGAGATACGTCAATAAAATAGTGAGTGAAACTGTAAGACTCCATCTTGAAGCATTGTTGTGTAAATGATTAAGACATCACACAGGTGAAAATTCGCAATACTGAACCAAGACGTCAAATAGTGTCAAGTTAGATACAAATTCCAGAAATCCATATGGTGCACCCACAATATACACGTAGAAGATAGTACTTCGTAGAGACGAAGCACGAAGGTAAAAAGCTTGACTTTTCTAACTCACGAATCCTCGTACTACCACGTATTTACGTCTGCTCTAATACTAAGACCACGACACATAAATTACCTTAAACTATGTGATTACAACCCCGTAACTTCATATAATGAATCAACTAGACCACCAACTTATCGACGTCTACAACAAAATTCAACCCCTAAGTTACAATCAACACGTGTTTCTAAACAGTAAGGAGTATTAGTTAGCTTTGAATAGATTCTCACAAACACACAAACACAGAAATTTACGACAAGAAAAAACCGCTGTACGAGTTGATCTCAAGAAATAAAACTCAACTTAACCCCAACAAAGGAGTCTTTGACACTTAGATCAAATGTTCTATAGTAAATTGAAAAAACTTCAACAAGTGGAAGTCATCACCTACACAATCTTTGATCTCAAAACTCGTAAATCGACTGTGCATTGGTTCAGATCCAAACAATTCATATCACAAGAACTACAAGGACAATCAACTTTCCGCGATTTCATCAGCCAAAATTCTTCGACATTCGACAAAAGAAAAACTAGAATTATGCAATATAATTGAGTTTCAACGCGAATTCTTGACTAAAAACAGCTTAAATCAACAAAACAACTGTAAAACGAGCTACTGTCTTTACAGATCCAAGCAATTAACATCGTCAAACATCCGAAATTCATCAAAAATCATTAAAATTTCAAAACCTAAAAACACGCAACAACTAAAAAATTGCACGAAATAATCAAAAATTAAACGCGTAAATCTGAACCTAAAAACATAATTCAGATAACAAAAAAACGCGGATCAAATCAAATTATAAACATAAATCGAAAATGCCAAAACAATCATCATCATCATCATTATATGTTAAACCTAAAAGATCGCAACAATCGAAAACATGTGCAGATAAATTGAAAAATGCAAAATGTATCGAGCTAACTAAAATGAGATCGAAAATGCGAAATTGCGTAGAGTAGAGTAGAGCGTTTCGAAACGCACCTGCCAACACACGACAGAGATTGAGAAAGAGAGAGATGATGATGATGATGATGATGATGATGGTAGCGTAGAATATCGAGAGAAGTTGAAGAGTAGAATCAAATTGTGACCTTTTATGGCAAGCACAAATGCTTACACAAAACCGTCTCATGCGACGGGTATTTGTAAATAAAATGGGCCTACTTTAACGCTTAAAGTGGCTATTTTAACCTTTAAAGTGATCCTTTTACGGAGTTTTAAAATGGTCACATTTAGCGTTTAAGTGGTCACTTCAGACATTAAAATAGTCACATTTTAGTCATAAGGACTCCGTCGCACGCGTGAAACGGTAAAACAAAAATTTAACCAACATACGTTCACCCTATTATTGATGGGTATTAATTTTTCATATACGGATTTTACTCAAGTTGTATACTTTTTGTCATTATTTTTCCTACCCTACCCTTTTTTACTCCAAGAATATACAAAATTCTCTCTTTTTAATTTTCTACCAAATCTAAATCAATTTCATTCAAATTTCTAAATTTTCAATCATGAATTCCAATCATAAATTTAATGAAATAAGATTTGTCATTTAATTTTAATTTTGTGTTTAATTTATTAAATTTTATTAAATTTTTAATAAAATTAATTATAAGTTTTAATTAGGGTTTGTTGGGGTAGAAGGTGAGGGTGGGTAGAGAGGTGGGGCAAGCGGTGGGGCGCGGTGGTCCGGCGGTGTGGCACGGTGGTCCGGCGATGTGGCGCAGTCACGTTGCACAACAACTCAAGGAGAAAAAACAATTGAATAAAAAAATAAAAGAAAATAGAAAAAAAAAAAAAAAAAATGAGTATAGTATCACGTAGCAGCAACTCAATGAGGGAAAAAAAAGAAAAAAAAAAAAAAAAAAAAGAAAGAGAAGAATGGTAGTCACCGGCCACTGCCTTCCACCGGCTATCACCGGACCACCGCGCCCCACCCACCCTCACCTTCTACCCCAACAAACCCTAATTTAAACTTATAATTAATTTTATTAAAATTTAATAAAATTTAATAATTTAAACACAAAATTGAAATTAAACTACAAATATTACTCCATTGAATTTATGATTGAAGTTCATGATTGAAAATTTAGAAATTTGAATGAAATTGATTTAAGATTTGGTAGAAAATTAAAAAGAGAGAATTTTGTATATTCTTGGAGTAAAAAAGGGTAGGATGGGAAAAATAATGACAAAAAGTATATAACATGAGTAAAATCCGTATATGAAAAATCAATTACGTTATTGATATTATAGAGAAAAAAAATTATGTGCTGGTTAAAAAAATTATTGATATTATAGAGAAAAAATTATCGGTTAAAAATGAGGATAGTATACTATTGGAAGATGGGGTGTAATGCTTAAAGGTTGGTTTATTGAGAGTTAATCAATGTGATGGTATATTTATGGAAGATTACTAATAAACTGGTTTATTCATGTGAAAGATCACAATTGATCGGGGTAAAAGTGGTTAAGGTTTAGTCAATAATAATAACGATTAGCCTAAAAATGGTGACATATTGTGTATTAGAAAACTCGCCGTTTAATTTGTAGGTGAAAAACCGTCTTTTACAAGAGTTGTTTAAAGATAATTTAACATTATCCTTGATTTATCTTTTTATCATTTTTATATGGTACATATATTTTGGAGGTGGTTAGGTAAGTGATGAGATTCATCTTTTGTTTAATTTTTGTCGGTAAAAAATTACAAGTACTATAAAAAGAAAGGATAAAAATTGAGAAATTACCCAAATAAGAAAAAACAAATAAGTATCCTACGTGACTTTGGGTAGAGTTTTTTTTTAATTAATGCAAGGTTTAACGGTTAACACACATTATAGTAGGCAAAATCTAAAATTCGGTCATTGATATTTACTATTTCAATATATAAGCTCGTATAACGGAGTTCAGACCATCTGTGTCACTTTGGTGTCTCATTTTGTGTCATATTTTGTTAATCTTTTGACACGAGTAATAAAATTGAGTATCTAAATATGACGATGCATGATAAATTGATGCGCTGCCAAAAAGAAAAAGTAAGATTTAACATTTGGTGTTCATCAACATATAAGATCATAAAAACGAGTCGTGCCTTGTGCCAACATCGTAACTGTGAGTTTATCATTTCAAGATTGAAGTTAGGGCCAATTTTTTAAAGTCAATTTAGATTTAGACTTTAAAGTTTGAATTTTGAATTTTAAAATCAGTTTAAAGAACAAGTCTCATGTTAAATGCTTCAATTTTCTAGAATTTTTTTAGGGCTATCTTTTTCATTCATCTCTCTCATACGGAGTATAATTTTTTTCATTAGTAATAATGTTATACGGAGTGTACTTTTAGGCTTAGATGAATACAAAAAGGGGTCAAAAGTATGCATCTTAGTTGATCACTTGATCTATTACAACAATGGTTGATCATGCTGTTATAAAATAGTACTCGTATCAGAGTAACCATGTGACCGTGTGATGAGTTTGGTGATTATGTGATATCAATCAGCCACCCAAAGAATGAAGACTTTAGGTTTGACTGCGATCAACTTTGTGAAGCACAACGAGGACGTTGCGATGTCTAAATGAGGGTGTTTGTAACACTTCTTGAACCTGACTACTAGGTCTCGACACGCTAGGAAGCACCGATACTTCTAAAATATGACCTACCCGTGTCTGATATCGTATCGGATACCGATATCGATATAATACTCCCCGATACTTCTATACCTTTCGATACGTATTTTGAGGTATTGGATATTTCCCGATAAAACTAATATTTGATTCCTCACCGGTATCGCACCGATACTCGATACTCCATAAAAATTAAAAAAAAATAAAAAATAATCAAACTAAGTCAGCTTATTTATCACGACTACATCGAAAAATAAAATAAAATAAAGAGTAACATAATGTGACTTTGTAGAACAAGTTATTTGTCGGTTTATATTCGTAAGACTTTGACTCTTTAAAGTCAATGTGACTCTGTAAAACAAATTATTTGTCATTTTGACGGCTTTATGGTATTTAATGTCCAAATTTTTATTTTTTTAACGAACTTCAAAATCCTTTTATTTTATTTTTTTAAATTATTGATTTTTGTTTTGCCATATTGCGAATCCTAAAATTTTAACAGGCTGTATCACGTGTCCAATACATATCCGTGTCAGACTAACCGTCAGGTGTCTGTATTGGTGTCGGTGCTTCCTAGCCGACACCTTCGGTACAAGCCAACAATTGATACAAGTATACAACACAAGAAGCCTTCATATTTTAACGCAACACAAAACCCAAAAATCACCGCCACAGTTTACCCCTACACTTCAATGGACCACCACAACACCACCGAAAAGCGTCGCAAAAAAAAGCGTCGACTTTACATCACCGCCGCAGTAACCACCGTCGTACTTCTCCTCATAATACTCCTCATTATTATATCCGCCACCGTCCTCCGCCCCAAACACCCTACAACCACCGTCAACTCCGTCACCCTCCAAAACGTCGACGTTTCTCTCGACGCTTTCCACCTAAGCGTCCACCTAAACCTCACCTTAAACGTCAACGTATCCGTCAAAAACCCCAACAAAATCGGGTTCAAGTACTCGGATAGTTCCGCTTTTTTGGAGTACCGCGGGCAGGTCGTCGGGCAGGCTCCTCTGCCCGCTGGAGAGATATCCGGCGGGCAGACAGTGGCGCTGCCCCTGAACCTGACCGTTATGGCTGACCGTTTTTTGTCGGATAGTAAAGCGGTTTTTAACGACGTTGTTTCCGGTGTTGTTCCGCTTACTACACGGACGAAGATTTCAGGGAAAGTTGTTTTGGTTGTGTTTAGGGTTCATGTTGTTTCTTCCACTGTTTGTAATTTGAATGTTTCGATTTCTTCGTAGTCGATTTTGGATAATGACTGCAAATTTCACACTCATTTATCTTAATTTTACTACTATTTTTGTTTTTTCACTCTATCTCCTTGTTTGCTGTGATGTTATAATACACTCGTCGACACAAATTTTGCAACGGTAATGTCTATAGTACGAATCAAATGGTGTTACGTAGTACGTAGTAGTATTCGTGTAAAAAACAAGTCTTTTGTGCAAAGGAGGGAGTAATTTGATTAGCTAAGTGTAGTGTGGGGGATGTCATTTGGTTTTGGTGAATATTTAGATTGAATTTCTTTCTTTGGTATGATTATGATGTTCAATTTCCGCTTATAGTCGTAGTTGTCTACGATTTGTCTATACTCCTTATATGATGGTTATATAAGTCGTTGTCGTTGTTTTGAATAAGCCTACGAGTTCTAGGTTTAGGAATATATTTACTCATTTACGATTAAGTACAAAGTTAATGTCTTAAAATGTGGAAATGTAAGGATGAATATTTTCGAAACATGGGTTGGAATTTGGTAAGTTGGTTTGATGGAGTGAATTCAGATATTTAGAATCTGTGATTTATGCTGTAGTGTTGAAGGATAGGCCTATTCGCCTTTGAACTCGTAGGACATCCAATTGGGTTGTTCGAAGATTAAATGTTACTGAGTACGGAGTACTTTTTTTAGCGGTTTCTTCGAAAACGGTAGTACTCTTTTTGTTCGTTCCAATTCAGTACATTTGACCAGATATAGTCAAATGTAATGTATGGATTGAGTTGGGTATTAATACTCTCCTCATGTCGTGTTGGAGCATGTGTTTTGTTAGGGGTTGGGCTATTTGGGATCTGGAATGAAAAAAGTAGGGAGGTGATGGAAGAGTCGCGTCTATTTGGTGATGTTGAGTGAGGTGGCGGTGGCAGTAGCTGATCGAGTTTCTACCATTGTGGCATTGTTTATGCCTTAGATACAAATATCATAGAATTATCGATTCATTTTACCTTGAGACGGTCTGACGTAAGGTTGTGTGGTACACCTCATAGTTCTATCCTAGTTGATTTTTTTTTTTCCGATTTGAAAATGGATATATATGAAATGACACCATCGATTTCGCTGCAACTCAATATCCGAACCCTCAATTTCAATTTCAAATTGCTCCATCCAAAACTATGGGTAGTTTCGTTTTAGGAGTTGAACTGAACGTTTTATTTGATCATAATGGACGACTGATGGAGACGAAAGACTGTGCTTGCTCGCGAAATACTTTACTTTTCTGAATGTTTTGCAGCTAATGCTGTTTTCAGCACTACCTGCTGGAGTACTAATGCTGTTTCGTAGGATTAACAGTTAGTGTATAAATTTCTCTTTTGAATACTTACAAAGATCTGATCCTTCTTAATACATGTGCGCTGATCTGATGTTTGTCCTTCGATCATGCTCCTACAAGAATCGAATCGGAAGTTCAACATGCCTTTCGGGAATTTCGATGCTCATCAAGATATTTCACAGACGAATTGGCGTATCATGTTGGCACTGCAACAACTACTTTGACATGATTTCTTCTGTCATTGATAACTTCAGAGGATCATGGTAATTACATTCTGCTGTTGCTTTCCTGCTTTTCCTTTGTAAATTTTTACCAAATGGAAACTGCCAATGTGTTAGACTTTATGTTTCTTTATACTCTACAAGGAAGTTGCATGTTTGTCTACATTGTAGTCACCTTGTCCGAGTCAATAGGGCACTTTTAATCTTTCTGAACTTTTATCTTTCCTAAAACAACGGTCGGAAAATAAAAGATACTTAGCGGTGTTTGTTTTGACGAGAGGGCTGACCAATTTGAGAAGATTGATGAATTGACGATGTCGATTGATTTAGATTAGGACAACGATGTGGAAAAAATATTAGTGTTGTGCATATATTTGACTCGAACTCCTATCAATATTGGATGGGCGATAGGTTAAGCACTTGGAGATGATGATTAGTTGACGATGTTGATTGATTAGATTAGGTTAGTGATGTGGGACGGAAATGTAGGAGATATGGACATTGTGCAACTTTTTGAATTAAATACAACCATGCAATTTAAACGTTATTGTTGCTACTTCAATAGATTAGGAACAAAATATGTTTTGTTGTTATTGTTTTGGTAATTAGGGACCTTTAGATTTTGATGGAGTTATACTCCGTCTGCTTCCGTCAATTAGATCGCTATTTGTTTTGTTGTGTGAGTTGGTTTTGACAAACGCCTCTACACAAAGAAAGTTTTACTCTTCTTTTGTCTGGATGGATAGATTTGGAACGAAAGGGAGTGAAGGATAATTGCCCCTGTTCAGATAGTATATTGAGTAGGAAAACGTCACATTTTTTTGAACTGCGTGGATTATGGAGAATCATATCATCACTTTCATTGTGAAATACATTCCTCTTTTGCGCTTTTCATGTTTGTCAGAGCAAAGGAGTGATGATATTTGTGATCTCTGTATCAACTATCTGTATAAATTACACTGCATGTACTAATTTATAATGCCTCTGATCCATTCAATTCTTTACATCCGTTCAAAAATCTCTTAAAAAAAACGACACGTGAAAAAGTGAATGGTTTTCAGCAAGTATCTTACAAGGAAAATGCCTGAATGAAATGACTTCCTAGTTAAGCAGTATCATGCTAGATAGTAACTGATGATGTGACATGGTTTGAAAAGGGCCGGTACTAGCCTATATATATATACTCTTTAACTAACTAGACATGGTTTGAAAAGGGTCGGTACTCAAAATATTAGACTGACCACGGTATGAAAATTGAGTACATAAAAATGGAGTTACAATGTGCTCAACAAACATCGATGTCGGTCTGAACCTTGCTCTTCAATGGTCTTCCTACCTGTAAACAACCGATAGGAGGTACTATCGGAAAGGAAAGCAACCCGAATGATTGCCAGCAAAAAGGATCATATAGTCGATAGAGTTTTTGAAGCGGCCATAGCTGTATGGTATTTAATGTTATGTCTGTGCATGGTAGGTCGTCACTGCACGCCAAATGTACAGGCTTCACTGTGTATGACCCTTTTATGTTTTGAAACGTGACGCTTGACACGGCCACGGCTGTTGTTCCATTCTTGCATTGGCTTTTGTCGCAATAGTACTGGTCTATTACAATTGGAAGCTGAACCTCGTTCATTTGAATGTTCGAAAACATTATCCCTTGCACCGATCCTGAACCACCCTGGAAAACGGAAGCGTGTAAGTAAATCTGCAATGATATAGAGTTTATTACAGCATTCACAGCGTCATTTATGTACTTATTTGATTATTTCTAGCGATAATGTTAATTACCAGTTATTAAGGAGCTGTTGTCTTCGTCTCAAGTTGTCTAAAGTTTGAAGTTTGTACGTTGTAGTTATCTGAAATTTGTTTAAAAGATGATGTTTCATGAAATATGTATACCTGCCAAGTCTTTATGCGGACTCCTGTCATAGTGCCTTGCATATTGACGTCTCTGACGGTTACATTCGAGACACAAGCTTTAGTGTTGAACCTCCCTAGACTCCCAATACTGATGCCGTGTCCAGGTCCACAGTTTACGTTGTGGACATAAACATTTGAACATCCCGTTTGTATGGAAATACAGTCATCACCTGCGCAGAACATTTCTTGTTAGATACTGAAGAGCCTGTCTTCTGTTCAGTTTTTATGAAACTTGAACAATTTCCATTTACTTTTATCTGGTACTTATGTCGTTAGTGTTTTCTGCAGTTGAAATTTTGTCGGGGATGTTACTTGGACAATATGCCAGTATATCCATTTGCTTTTGCTGGGTTGAGTGAAAGGACTGATGCTGTAAATTAAGGTAATTCTCATGCAGCTCTATTTTCCGTAGTTATTTTAATTAACGTGTAAATGTAAGGATCACAAATGTTTCCATCTATGTCACATGGTTCCTGAGTGAACGTTAGAAACCTAAGGTAGCGTGCTGTGTACTTACCACAGCCGAGATTTGAAGAGTGAATGAGCACGTCTCGAGAATTTTGTAGATGAATTCCATCAGTATTTGGACTGTCACCAGGTGATGAGACAGTAAATGAATAAACTGTGACTCCTACGCAATCATCAAACTTGAGATGGCATTGAGGGCTGTTCTGAATCGTTATGCCTGTGACCGTCACATTGACACTGCCGTAAAACCTCACCGCCTGCATAACACGAGCGCTTGCTAATTAGTGAACGTCTTAAATAAAAAAAAATTTAAAAAAAACCCTAAATTATGAAACCATAATCGGTTTTAAATCAAATCATTACCGTTGGTTTGACACTTGGCATATCACTGAGCTTGCTTCCAGTTCTGACCTGTTGTTTTTAATGCTTGTCAGTCTTAATTTCAGTAAGATGGTTATGCGCCTGAGGAAAATTCTAGGAGTAAAGATAATTACCGGCATTGGTGGAGTTGTTACTGTTGTGTCATTTAATGGCGTGATCAGTTGTGCTATATCATCCTTCAGTTCCTCGTACTGAGCGTCTTGCCACCAAACCGAGCCACTTCCGTCTATGGTGCCCTTCCCCAGTATCGTGATTCCTACCAGTTTCGTGAAGTCCATCCACCACATGAGGTCAGAACTCCATGCGTCAGCACTTGTTGGAGCGATGATTGTCCCGTCAACCTGCAACGTTTTCGACGTTTCAGGTCAGAATCCGCCCTTTGTTCGCTCTCAATTATCGCCTACTTAGTTGCTTAAGCTAAATATAATCCTTACTTTAAGAACATACAGACTAATGTACTTTACCTGGAAAACTATGTTTTTTTGGCAGTAAGGACCCGAAAATGAAATGGGTCCCACCAGAAATTGATACCCCGATGGAACTAACATCGTCGATGACTGTACTCCACAAGCTGCTGCCCATGCATCTTCGAATGCCTGCACATGCCGAAGTCGGTTCAGTAGATGTGACGCAGTGACGGTATGCTCTTTGGAGACTTCTATTTTTCGTATACATTGTCGTATTCTTATGCTGTGTATAAGGCCCTAGTCGTCCTTCCCGACACTTTGACAATTATTAGTAAGTCAAAAACTCGAAACTATATATATTTACAAACATATGAGCCTGACTCTTCTAGTTGAGACTTAAGTACCGTAAGTTTAACTATTTAAGTACGGACCAAAGTTGCTTGCTGCGCAATGCGTAAAACTCGAAGAGTGTTAAGAACACGATGAAACTAACGAACGGGATTATTCTCGAGGCGTTGTTAAACTTACCTTAGTATCATCTGTCGTACCATCACCCATTGCTCCATAATCTAACACACTAAAAACGCTCTCACCCGCTGGTACTTCAGGTGTTGGGACTTCCACTGTCGGTGCACGATACGGTGGTAAATTGGCTTTCGGAGGTGACCCTTTAGCGTAAGGACCGACTTTAGTCGGTGGTGCCACCACGACCGGTGTAGGACTCGGTGTCGCCTTCGGTTTAGTAATGTGGTGTTGATTATGGCTATAACTTCCATGACTATTTCCCTTGTTTTTAAGCAATGAGGAGGTTAACAAAGGTTTTTTATAATGTTTCCAATGTTTGCTTCCTCTACCCTTACACATATCAACATTTGATGACCAAAATACTACTACAAGAAGTAACATTAATGTTAGACTTCTTGAGTAAAAAATCCTCATTTTTCTAATTTTAGAAGTTATATAGGAAAAAAAATGTAGTAAGACTTAGCTTTTTTTTTTTTTTTTTTTTTTTTCTTTCTATAAGTAGAACTAGAGATAGTTGATGTTTATATAGTTGGAATTTCTTAAATTTGTTTTTGTTTTTTTTCAGTTGGTCTGGTATGTGACCGTCTTACAATAAAATAGATGAAATTAGATACTTATACTTGCTTAAAATTAGAAAAAAAAGTTATAATTATAAATAACGACTAATTTTTTTGAGTAATTATAAACAACTATATAAATATGTAAGTTGTTCACGATTGTACGGAATTACGGTAATATTATCATGGGAGCGTTTCAAGTTAGAATTTATTTATTTATTATTTTTTTTTTTCTATTGTCACAAGATTATAGAATTTGTTAGCCTATCACACATAATGCAAGGCATATTTGTTTTATTCTTCCTTTCTCTATTCATCACTACTTTATAAAACCACATAATTCTATCATAAATATTTATTATAAAGTTTTTAATGTTGGATAATAGTTAATAGTCCTTTGAATTGTTGACATGTGTCACTTTTGTACTTGCATAGTTGCATGTGAGTCTTCTTATTTAGTTGTTCATCCTATTTTATTGTGAGTACTTGTTTAAATGCTACTTTTGAATTTCAACCATGCACATATTTTGCAACATGAAATCTCGTGACTCCTTTAAGTTTATTTGCATAATTTTTTTAAAAATAAATAAATCATTTTGTAGCTCTTAATGAAATTGATGTTAGTATTATCATAATCGTTTTAATTTATCTTTAGGATACAACTAATAACAATAATTCGTAATAAAAGTGTTCTAATGATCAGGTTGAAGAAGATCGAATACAATTAATCTATTGACATACAAATGAGCCGTTCATAAAAGTTAAAAACTAATCTATTAGTGATTTTCCATTAATAAACCAACCTTTTGATTAACTCTGAATAAACCAACCTTTGCGTCCCATCTTTCATTATTATACTATCTCGATTTTAAACTTATTATTTTGAGTAAAACAAAAACTATAACTCACATGCTTTCACTCCATTATTAATGTTATAGAGAAAAAAAGAAAAAACATGTGATCTTTACCCTTAAATAATTGTTTAAAATGTGATAGTAATATAGTATAATATTGGAAGATAGAGTGTAATTGTTGGTTTATTGAGAGTTAATCAAAATGTTGACTTATTTATGGAAGATCACTAATAGATTGATTAATACGCTACAGATTATACGAATTACGTTCCATAACTCTTGTAGCTTATATCGCGTCGTTTAAAGTAATATACTTCCTCCGCCTCGGTGATTTGTTTACGTCAGTTTACTTTATACACATTTATCAATGTGAGGATAGAGGTAGAGAAAAAACTAATAAAATAATAATATAAGTATAAAGGGGGTTCCGCTTGCTTAAAATTATCAAATGTAATTGGTTAAGAGCGTAGGGGGTCTACCTCCCACATAGGTCAACTATAATCATTTATAGAAAGTGTAAATAAATAACCGGGACGGAGGGAGCATATGATGAAGTAGTGATTATTGATTAATTGAAAAGGGTAAATGTGACTTGGTTGTAAATTTCTCTATAGCTCTAAGTTTTTAAGTGGATGTGATTGTTTGTGAATTGTGAGTAATAAGCTAACATTTTGTATGGATCACATGAAAAATTCACGGGTTAAAGTTTCGTGTAAATTTGTCTTCTCAGCAAACACCAAACATTTGAGCATGTTACTCCAAACTCTATTTAATTTGTTACTGTATATAAGTAGACTAATTTATCATTTTTGTGTTTTTTTTTTTTTTTTTAATCGTTTATGAAAACTCGGAGTTCTATTTTTATTACTCCGTATTAATTAGGTGGACACATTATAAATTATATATGTAAAGCATATTAATTTTTGAATAATTTTTATAAGGTTTTAATTTTAAACTACTCCGTAGTAATTTTTATTAGGATCGGATGTAATACGTACTCCGTAGCTGTTAATAATATTGCCTTATGATTATTGTAACCATGATTTGATATGTATAATGCCTCTTAAATTGGATGCAAAGTTTTCTACTTCCTTCGTTTCAGTAAATTGTTTACAGTTTGACTTTTTTATGAGAATATTTGAGAAAAGTGTAAACACATGATTGAGACAGAATGAGCATAATAATTGCAATAGTTGTAATAGTTGTAGTAATAATTTTTGTGTATATTTTTGATCATGTATATTTGATCACATGATATCGTGATTCTTTATCGAATTATTTAGTCTTACACTCTTACTTCATAGCTCGGCATTAATGTGCTTGTCAATTTACAGAATTTTTTGTTGGTAGATGTCTAAAAGAGATGTTGACTCCTTGCAAAAGTACGGTAATCACATTCATGCTTAACTTTATCGGTGTATCGAACACTTTGATTTTACGTGACTCCTATTTTGCATGACTCGTAACTTTATCAGCATTAAGATGATAAATTCATGAAATTATCACTTTTTCAACGTAATTTCATCGTATATTTTGTTTAAAATACATAGAGCACGTCTTTTTAATATCGTTGTAGTGTAATAACTACTCCGTAGTAAGAATTTTGTTTTTCGACGAATTTCGTCAAAACTAACAACACATTTAAAATTAATTTAAAACTAGGTAATTGGTTGACTTTACAAATACTATTATGAGGATATGTCCTTCAAATGAAGGGAATGCATGAATTGGACAAATGAAATTAATTATTTCAAATTTTATAGCATAAAAAACACCATATGATAAGTGTAAGGTGCTTATTTTGTTCAATATATCTTCTAACTTGAGGTCACCATATAATTTGCCAACTTTACAACAAAGGGTGTTTGTTGTAGCCTTGTGCTCCATGATTTTCTATTGAATTGGCTTTGTCTTCATTATTAGTTGGGAATTTATATATAAATAGAGGTCAATGGCCAATGGCCAATGCTAGCCATTTAGCCAATATGTGGTGGTCAAGGTTGGGTCGAGACCGACCCCTCTCGAAGGTCGGACTATTATGGCTAAATCTGATATTGAATCGAGGTCAGATACGACTAACGTCACATTTTAGTGTAAGTTTAGAACAAATTTGGATATATATATATATGATAACTATTACGTACTACACTCTGGAAGAAAAATGTCGAACACATGTCTGAGTTCATGAGAAGAATAAATCATTACTAAAATCGAATATTTCATCGTAAAATGAACTGATAACACAAGTCGAGCCAGAGTATTAATTGTGCATAACATACTAATGAACACCGTATGCCTCGCGTGCAACGCGTGTATAAGTACGACTGTACGATGAACACAAAAAAAAAAAACACCATATTTCTAAGGTTCGTATATTTTTGACGTATGTAATCACATATCGTATGTAAGTTGTTGAAGATGAAGAGAGCTTTAAAAGACAACAATGTAAAAGTCCCCAAGAAAATAAAATCCCAAGCAATAATGATAAATATTGTGCAAGTGAAATTTTCACCCAAAAATCACTCAACTAATTCAAATACAACATTGAGTTAACCCTTGCAAAAGAATGAGTACTACCGAGTACCGACAATCGTTGCATTTTGTGTCTCGTATGTTGTCGTGCAACCTGTTACTTCTAACAAACCGCCAGCTTCATACTTTACCATGAGTATTTTTTTGTCAAAGAGTAATTTGACGTAATGGAAGTTTTGCGAAATGGTGACTGAGGACCGTCAACAAGTAGCAGAAATAGCCTCGAGAAGGGAAACGACGAACTGCATCTGAGTTGCTTCGTCGATCTTAGAGAAGAGGGGAACATGAACGAAAAGGGACTTGCTGCCTTTCTCTTTAGCAAACCGGAGTGAATGGTAGTACACGTAGTTGCACACAAATCGACCAGCGTCATCAGAAATCATCAAATCGAAACCTCTCTTCTTCAAGAAACTATAAATTTCCTCCACTTTGCATTCCGTCTTCATCAACGACATTTGCGTGGACACACCAAAGATACGTTAGCGATGTGCAGGAGATATTTTGCCTAGTGATTAGAGCTCGGACTTGTGACTTTAAGGTCACAAATACGATGTCAGATGCCACTAGAGGCGGGTTCCAAGATCATAGCCAAAATATCATTTGACGGAAAATAATTTGTTCGATGATTAAAAAGGATTGGATGTTGGAAGATACCTGTCTCGTTTTGGAGATATCTCCGTCATCTGCGACTATGGCTTCGTGCTGGAGATAAAAATGCAAAAAGTTTTCAATACAACGATTTGATACAAGCCAACATATGAGGAGAATTAGAAGACGAGGGTACGTATACGGATAGGGAGGACAATTCACTCACCTGCGGTTGCCACCCGAGCTCATCTGGACAGCGAAAAGTTGCTTCGTTATACGCTTGTTTTTCAATGGCGAAATTTTGGGCCCCGCCATTTACTCCCAAATGTAGCTGAACAATCAAATACAGAATAACATTATTAAGTATCCAAGGGAAGGACTGTGTAATAACCCTAGGAGAACAAACCGATCACGACAGAAACAATAGATTACATAGCATCACCAAGCAATCCAAGTGATGTCTTGTATACCAACAACAAATTCATGCATGAAGACGGTTATAGTTTGACCGTAAGATGCACTTTTGTATGTATATCAGGCTAATTTTTAGTACTCCGTATGATTCGAGAAAATAGAAGCGTTCATTATCATGCAAAGTTAGAAATTATAACTCACCCACACGAGGGATTCGTTGTCAGCATTGGAAGCAACTGCATCGAACATTTCATAAAGCGCAGGTCTTGCCCCTTCACCAGCTGTCTCAAGGATTGAGCAACTCCCGAGTTTCACCCCGGCGGGAAGGCCGGTTTTGGAAACATACTCGTTTAAGTTAGAAACTATTGTTTCCGTGGGGTTCTCTGATACTCCATGAAACTTCCCAAATCCAGTTACGTGGAATGTTATCGTCTTAGGCCCTTCTGATCCCATGTTTGAGTTGCGTGCTCGTATGCAGTTCCCTATTCTTGACTGAGTGTTGTGATCGGGGAAGATCTACAGAGGCTATCAATAAACAACAGCAGAAAACATAAATCGTACGCAGAAATCGAAAAGCAGAAAGCCAAAAAACAAAAAACTAAGACGTGTGTGCACAAGAGAAATGAGCAATTCTAGACGAAAGAACATTCGGTATATCATTTCTCATAGACACAACACTACCCTATTGACAGTGTACGACAGTTTGTCTAGCGGAAAACTCCTGGTTCAATCACTGACATATTACAACTCCTCATTCAGAGCATCTATTACTGACGTGTTCGACACATAACTAGTGCAGTATGGATGTGCATCAAGCACATCAGTGCAAAGCCGATATCTATCTTCTGCAACTCTTAAACTCGCAAATCAAAAAAAGAGTCATTAGCACAACGCCAACAATCTTCTGCACCTCTCAAAACTTGCAATGCATAAAGTAATCTCCCATGAGTTTCGCGTAGTTCAACAAAGTCCTCTCATGTTCTACGCAGTGGCCCAAAACCATGCATAAGGTGGCGCATTTTGGTACGAGGCACAGGGGTTATCGCCCCCATAAAGCAATTAAAAGACCTGAATTTTTCTATGTTACTTTGTCGAAAACCACTTATTACTACAATAGTGATGCAAAACTTGTTTAGGATCACCAATTACAAATCACGAGCGTTGACTCTGACACCAATTGTTACGACTCTCCTAAAAGGCCTCTTTTTGTTATGGGACGTGATATCTTATAAAATAGGTGAAACTTCTCTACCTTACAGATGTGAGACTTAAATTGTTATACGAGCATTGCAATTTGCAAACACAGCATATGAACTACAAACGACCCTCGTTTCTATCAGCGTACATACGGGTTATTGTAACATCATTATACGCCATACAACGGTCTTACAACAAACTTACTTACACTGGTCTATGACATCATACAGTCAAAGAAACTTCTCACATATCTAAATCCCAAAAAACAAATATAAGCATCAACTTCATATAGAACATTGAGCAGCAAATAAATAAATAAATAAAAAAATTACCCAGAAATAACTTTAAGTTTCACCATATAACTTTTGTATTTCAATCATTTAATTTGATCAACTTATCATCTGAAATTATTAGCCAACAACGACCTCGTCCCTCGGGTTTTATGAATCAAATTATATATTCATATCAAAAACACATTCATTTCACGTGAATTTCCAAAATAAAAAGGTAAACAAATGACGAGTCATATAATCAACTAATGATACCAAGGGAAAAAAGAAGTCACCAATTTTTTACAAACAAATAATTTCAAATGTAAACCAAAATAATAATAAAAACCCATCAAACTAAATCATCATCATCATCATCAAAAACCTAACAAAAAAAAAATAAAAGCAGTTTGATTTACACAAAAACAGCAATAAAAATAAAAACAATAAAATTTCAAGTAATTTGATTGAAGTGGGTTTTGTGATGCTTACATTATGATGATTAATGAGCAAAAGTTTCCACCTTTGAACTAATTTTTGTAAAATTGTTTAATCTTATAAGAAGTAGAATTAAAATTAGAATTTTCAACAATCAAAAAACAAAGAAAGAAGTAGTTGAAAAGTAGGAAAGGATAATGTATTTAGTATGTTTGTTGATTTTAGTTGTTTAGTTTTAATGTATTGATAATGTTAGGTGACATTGTTTATGCCAACTGATGTGTTCTCAACCTATGATTGTATGTTAAATCAAGTATGTAAACATTAAAAAAAATTGACTTTTATTCTCCAAGTCTTTTTTTTTTTTTTTTTTAAAAATATTATAAAGTTGGTACTAAAAAAGATTTAGTGACAAAATGATATAAAAACTATGTAGTCGAGTACAAATGACTCAAACTTACAATAATTTATTGTAAGGTTCGACTTATATAATAATTTGTGTTTTTAAAATACAAAAACAGTATTGTCAAACGGCTATAATTAAACCGTCACATTTGAGTAGTTACCGATACGACAATTTTTCTGGTCAACTTGTTAATTCTCGATTAATTACGAAGAACAATTTATTTTCAATGCGCTCTCTACAACCGTTATACGAAGATAAATACAAACTAATATACGAGTAAGTAATATTCTACTCTAAAACTAATGATAATGAACAATGATTTAATAGTAATAATTTAAAACAAGTCTCTAATAAGTAACAACACTCCGTATGATGGAACCAAAAGTCAAAGACCCATGAAAGTATGAAATAATCCCTTTAAACTAGTGATTTGCTTTTTCTTTTTTTTTTTTTCTTTTTTTTTTTTTTTATGAAGCACTAGGCTATTACAAGGAGGGAAATTCGAACGAATCGCCTGAGACCTACAGCTCAGGATACCTCCGTCCTGACCACTAGGCCATTAATTGAAGAAATATTAAACTAAATATTCGCCTTAACTATTTGGGGATTAGGAGGACTAGACTAGAATGTGAAATACTCTAACTAGTTGGTCAGTGTCTTTCAATTTGTTTACGCCTTTAATTATCATCCAAAATCATTTACTCGTCTTCCAAGAGACCAATTTAATGGCTCCTTATCTCAATCGCAGAATGATTCATTTCGATCTTGAGCTCAATTTAACATAAAGTTTGTTAAAAACATCTTAGTTGCAATCATATCTCATCTAAGAATAAGAAAGTTTTCTTAAACTTAACTTAACTTAGTCAGGAGTATTAAGTTGACTTTTACCAAAATTCTTTTTTTTTTTTCCTTATCTTATAAAAAGGAAAAAAAAAAGATTTTTTAATTTTCCAAGGAAAGTTGGAAAAAATAAATTATTTTTTAATTTATTTTTATAAATGGATAGAAAACTACCATATATTTTGAATATTTAAATTATGCCTTATGGACATAGGTTAGAAAAATTCATATATATAAAGGGGAATAAGAGAAATCCTAATTTTAGAATATTGTTAGTACTTGGTGAGTTGTCCACAGTTCGGTTTCGCTCGAGTTCACATTTGTATGAATTATGATTACTGTTAATCTTTCCTGATGATGATTTGTTGAATTTCGGTTTATTTGATTGATAGTCATGATTTTTAATTGAATTGAATTGTTTCGGTGTATGATTTGATTGTTGGTACTTATTTAGGTTCTAGGTAGCTATTTGATGTTAGTTTTGATGTTTCGGTATGTTTTTTTTTTAATGCGCGTTAAAGAATTTTAGTACTTTCTTAATTTCACTCAATTAGCTCCGTTGGAAATTTACATGAAGTTTAAGAACACACGCAATCAATAATTTTCTGTCCTAAAAATTAACGTATTGGGAACTGAGACTAATTGAATGAAAAATATTTTTGAAATTAAACGGGGGCTACATGAATTGGAAGGATAATAATTTGGGAGTGGTTCAACTCCTTTTACTACCTTGTATTGGATTTAATCTCTCGTTAAACGCGGGCTAAATCGATGTCAAATTTTCAGGCTTTTAGTAGTTAGTCGAGTTACCAATTTAGTAATGATGCTTCCCCGTTTGCAGGTAATTTGATCTTTACGGTGGTTTCAAGATGTCGGACGGCCATGAGACTGACAAGAACATCGAAATATGGAAGGTTAAGAAGTTAATTAAAGCACTAGAAGCTGCTAGGGGAAACGGAACGAGCATGATTTCTCTTATCATGCCGCCTCGTGATCAAGTTTCTCGAGTCGCTAAGATGTTGGGTGATGAGTACGGAACCGCTTCCAACATTAAGAGTAGGGTCAACCGACAATCTGTACTTGCAGCGATTACGTCTGCTCAGCAGAGGCTAAAGCTCTATAACAAGGTCCCTCCTAATGGACTCATCCTATACACGGGAACAATTTTGACGGAGGACGGTAAGGAAAAGAAAGTAACTATCGATTTCGAGCCATTCAAGCCAATAAACGCCTCACTGTACCTGTGCGACAACAAGTTTCATACGGAAGCATTGAATGAACTTTTGGGGTCCGACGACAAGTTTGGTTTCATAGTCATGGATGGTAACGGCACTCTTTTCGGGACTTTGAGTGGGAACACGAGGGAGGTGCTGCACAAATTTACTGTCGATCTTCCGAAAAAGCACGGTAGAGGAGGGCAGTCTGCGTTACGTTTTGCTCGTCTTCGTATGGAGAAGCGACACAACTATGTGAGGAAGACGGCTGAGCTCGCTACTCAATTTTTCATTAATCCTGCCACAAGTCAGCCGAATGTGTCGGGACTTATACTTGCAGGGTCTGCTGACTTTAAAACTGAACTTAGTCAGTCGGACATGTTTGACCCGCGTCTTCAAGCCAAGATACAAAACGTGGTCGATGTTTCTTACGGTGGTGAGAATGGTTTTAATCAGGCTATTGACCTCTCTGCTGAAATTCTCGCCAACGTGAAATTTATTCAGGAGAAGAAGTTGATTGGAAAATACTTTGAGGAGATAAATAAGCAGGACAATGGCAAATGCGTGTATGGTGTCGAGGACACACTTAAGGCTTTGGAGATGGGGGCCGTTGAAATCCTCATCGTTTGGGAAAATCTGGATATCAATCGCTATGTGCTGAAGAATGCTGCGACGGATGAGATCATTATTAAGCATCTGAAGTCTGAACACAGACCAGGAGGCTGATCAGAGCAACTTCCACGACCCCGCCACTAATGCTGAACTCGAAGTCCAAGAAAAGATATCGTCTTTGGAATGGTTTGCGAACGAATACAAGAACTTTGGGTGTTCATTGGAATTCGTCACCAACAAATCACAAGAAGGGTCTCAATTTTGCAAAGGTTTTGGAGGCATAGGAGGGATTCTCCGTTATCAACCTGATATTAGATCGTTTGATGAGGTCTCCGATGATGGTGAAACCTTCGAAGATTCTGATTAAATGAAGCATCAGTTTTCCAAGATACAAGGGAGCAAACAGCTGTCGAGTGAGCTTCCTCCTGCATGATGAGTCGCTACACAGTTCTGTTTTCGAGGTTCAGCGACAAACTTCATAAATCCTACAACGTGTATTATAGTCTTTGAGTTCACGTCATAATTAAACTTACATACTCCTCAAAGTCCTCGTTACTGCTGTTATTGAAGTTTTTGTTTCGATTTGCTGTTGTATGTATCACATACTACCCTTGATTAGTTGAAGGTGTGAAGATTGGAATACCTTTTGCTGTCTTGAGTTCTACCTGACCCTTTATTTTATCGTGCTTGAAAATATTTGCGACTGGATTATGTTGGATAGACCCACGGTGGTGTGTAGAGCTGGCAAGGTTGACCCGACCCGAGCGACCCGACTTGAACGTAAGCGAAACTCGACGCGATAAACTCAAAGATATTGTGTCCCGAAAGTTGAAACCAACTCGACCCGACCTGACGAAGACTCACAATCCGACACGACCCGATAATTAGTGACTCGAATCCGACCCGACCCGACCCAACGATGACCGTAACCCGACACGACCCGATAATCAGTGATCTGAACCCTACTCAACCCGATGACGACCCGACCCGATATTTACGCGATTAAATTGATAAAAATCGGAGTATTTCGATAAAACTAGGCAAACCTGATGATGACCCGACCCAAATGCAATCCGACTTGTATTGATAATGTTAGGTCACATTGTTTATGCCAAATGATGTGTTCTCAACCTATGATTGTATGTAAATCAAGTAAGTAAACATTAAAAAAAATTGACTTTTTTTTTTTCCCTCTAAGTCTTTATTTATTTATTTTAATATATAATATACTCCCTCCGTTTCAGTGAATTGTTTACAGTTTGACTTTTTTGTGAGGGGAAAAAAAGTCAAACTGTAAACAAATGACTGAGACAGAGGGAGTAGTAAAGTTGGTACTAAAAAAAAATTTAGTGACAAAATGATACAAAAACTATATAATCGAGTACAAATGAGTCAAATTTATACTCCCTCCGTTTCGATGATTTGTTTACGTTTACTTTATACACATATATAAATGTGAGGAGAGAGGTAGAGGAAAAAACTGATAAAATAATAATATAAGTACAATGGGGTCTCATTTTCTCAAAATTAATGAATGTAATTGGTTGAAAGAGTAAGGACTCACCCATCACATGACTCAATAATGAGCATTTATGGAAATGTAAACAAATGAGCCGTACACCCCTAAATAGAAAGTGTAAACAAATGACCGGGACAGAGGGAGTAATAATTTATTTTAAGGTCCGACTTACACAAGAATTGTTGTTTTTAAAATACAAAGACAGTATTGTCAAATGACTATAATAAGACGGTCACATTTGAGTAGTTACCGATAAGACAAATTTATCGGACAACTTGTTAATTCTCGAATTTATTACGAAGTACAATTTATTTTCGATGCGCCCTCTACAACAGTTATACGAAGATAAATACGGAGTACAAACTAATATGAGTAATATTCTAATATAAAACCAATGATAATGAACAATGATTTGATAATTATTTTAAACAAGTTTCTAATATGTAATTCTATCAATATTATGGAACCAAAAGTCAAAGACCCATGAGAGTATGAAATAATCCCTTTAAACTAGTGATTTGCTCTTAATTAATTAATTAATTAATTAAAGTATTAATCTAAATATTCACCTTAACTATTTGGGGATTAGGAGGACTAGACTACAATGTGAAATAGTCTAAGTAGGTTGGTCATTGTCTTTCAATTTGTTTACGACTCTAATTATAATCTAAAATCATTTACTCGTCTTCCAAAAGACCAATTTAATTAATGGCTCCATGCCTTAATCGCAGAATGATTCATTTCGATCTTGAGCTCGATTTAACATAAAGTTTGTTAAAAGTATTTTACTCCGTAGTTCCAATCATATCTCATCTAAGAATACAAAAGTTTTCTTAAACTTAACTTACTTACTAAGGAGCATTAAATTGACTTTTACCCATATTTTTCACAAATTTAATTTGTGGTAAAAAAAAAAAAAAAAAAAAAAAAGAAAAACATAGAGCATTAAGCTCAATCCGGCTGATTTAGGATCACGAATCGCTTTGAACTTATCGAACGTACTTTCGATTGACTGTGGCAGTTGTTACATGTTCATTAAATATCGTGTTCTAATGAATAATACGAAATAGACTGTTTAAATGTCGAATATATGGATCAATAAGAAAGAAAATTTAGATTGATAATCAAAATATAAGATAAGGAAAAAAAAAAAAAAGATATTTTTATTTTCCACTTAAGGAAAGTTGGAAAAAGAATTATTTTTTAATTTATTTTCATGAATAGATAGGAAACTATCTATATTTTAATTTATTTTGAATAGATAGGAAACTATCTATTTATTTTTTAATTTATTTTAAGAAGTTGGAAGTTGGAATTTGGAAACTACCTTATGGACTGACATAGGTTAGAAAAGTCATTATATAAAAAGGGAAATAAAAGTCTAATCCCTGAATTTTGTTAGTACTTGGTGAGCCGTCGTACTTGGTGAGTCGTCCACACTTTGGTTTTTCTCGAGTTCATCGTTTGTATGATTGGTTGAATTTCGGATTCTTAATTGAATTGAATTGAATTGAATTGAACTGAATTGAATTGTTTCGGTGTATGATTTAATTGTTTGTACTGATTTAGGTTCTAGGTAGTTCTATTTGATGTTTCGGTGTGTTTTTTACGCACGTTTTTTTTGAGAATTTACGGACTAAATTCGAGGATTTAGTTGAATTTTTTTTGAGGAAGAGTAAATCATATACTTTGTTAATAAATTTTGGTACTTTCTTAAGTTCACTTAATTAGCTCCGTTGGAATTGGACACGAAGTTTAAGAAGAACACAAGCAATCAATAATTTTCTGGCCTAAAAATTAACATATTCGAAACTGAGACTAATTGAATGAAAATATCTTTTAAATTAAACGGGGGCTAAATTAATTGTTAGGATAATAATTCGGGAGTGGTTCGACTCCTTTTTCTACCTTGTATTGGATTTAATTTCTCGTTAAACGGGGGCTAAATCGATGTCAAAATTTAAGATGTTTATGGATGAAACGGGAATTTTCAGGCTTTTAGTAGTTAGTCGAGTTACCAATTTAGTGATGATGCTTCCCCGTTTGCAGGTAATTTGATCTTTACGGTGGTTTCAAGATGTCGGACGGCCATGAGACTGACAAGAACATCGAAATATGGAAGGTTAAGAAGTTGATTAAAGCATTAGAAGCTGCTAGGGGAAACGGAACGAGCATGATTTCTCTTATCATGCCGCCTCGTGATCAAGTTTCTCGAGTCGCTAAGATGTTGGGTGGTGAGTACGGAACCGCTTCCAACATTAAGAGTAGGGTCAACCGACAATCTGTACTGGCAGCAATTACGTCTGCTCAACAGAGGCTAAAGCTCTATAACAAGGTCCCTCCTAATGGACTCGTCCTATACACGGGAACAATTTTGACGGAGGACGGTAAGGAAAAGAAAGTAACTATCGATTTCGAGCCATTCAAGCCAATAAACGCCTCGCTGTACCTGTGCGACAACAAGTTTCATACAGAAGCATTGAATGAACTTTTGGAGTCTGATGACAAGTTTGGTTTCATAGTCATGGATGGTAACGGCATTCTTTTCGGGACTTTGAGTGGGAACACGAGGGAGGTGCTGCACAAATTTACTGTCGATCTTCCGAAAAAGCATGGTAGAGGAGGGCAGTCTGCGTTACGTTTTGCTCGTCTTCGTATGGAGAAGCGACACAACTATGTGAGGAAGACGGCTGAGCTCGCCACTCAATTTTTCATTAATCCTGCCACAAGTCAGCCAAATGTGTCGGGACTTATACTTGCAGGGTCTGCTGACTTTAAAACTGAACTTAGTCAGTCGGACATGTTTGACCCGCGTCTTCAAGCCAAGATACAAAACGTGGTCGATGTTTCTGACGGTGGTGAGAATGGTTTTAATCAGGCTATTGACCTCTCTGCTGAAATTCTCGCCAACGTGAAATTTATTCAGGAGAAGAAGTTGATTGGAAAATACTTTGAGGAGATAAATAAGCAGTACAATGGCAAAGGCGTGTATGGTGTCGAGGACACACTTAAGGCTTTGGAGATGGGGGTCGTCGAAATCCTCATCGTTTGGGAAAATCTGGATATCAATCGCTATGTGCTGAAGAATGCTGCGACGGATGAGATCATTATTAAGCATCTGAACACAGACCAGGAGGCTGATCAGAGCAACTTCCACGACCCCGCCACTAATGCTGAACTCGAAGTCCAAGAAAAGATATCGTCTTTGGAATGGTTTGCGAACGAATACAAGAACTTTGGGTGTTCATTGGAATTCATCACCGACAAATCACAAGAAGGGTCTCAATTTTGCAAAGGTTTTGGAGGCATAGGAGGGATTCTCCGTTATCAACTTGATATTAGATCGTTTGATGAGGTCTCCGATGATGGTGAAACCTTCGAAGATTCTGATTAAATGAAGCATCAGTTTTCCGAGATACAAGGGAGCAAACAGCTGTCGAGTGAGCTTCCTCCTGCATGATGAGTCGCTACACAATTCTGTTTTCGAGGTTCAGCGACAAACTTCATAAATCCTACAATGTGTATTATAGTCTTTGAGTTCACGTCATAATTAAACTTACATACTCCTCAAAGTCCTCGTTACTGCTGTTATTGAAGTTTTTGTTTCGATTTGCTGTTGTATGTATCACATACTACCCTTGATTAGTAGTAGGTGTGAAGATTGGAATACCTATTGCTGTCTTGAGTTCTACCTGACCCTTTGTTTTATCGTGCTTGAAAATATTTGCGACTATTACTGGATTATGTTAGATAGACCCACGGTGGTGTGTAGAGCTGGCAAGGTTGACCTGACCCGAGCGACCCGACTTGAACGTAAGCGAAACTCGACGCGATAAACTCAAAGATATTGTGTCCCGAAAGTTGAAACCAACTCGACCCGACCTGACGAAGGACTCGCAACCCGACACGACCCGATAATTAGTGACTCGAATCCGACCCGACCCAACGATGACCGTAACCCGACACGACCCGATAATCAGTGATCTGAACCCTACTCAACCCGATGACGACCCGACCCGATATTTACGCGATTAAATTGATAAAAATCGGAGTAATTCGATAAAAACCAGGCAAACCTGATGATGACCCGACCCAAATGCAATCCGACTCGTTATACTGTTTAACCTTAAATGACCGACCCATTAACAGTCTGAACCGACCCGAGACACTATATAACTCGAAATGACCAGACCCAACAACCTAAACTCGACCCGACTATTTGGGGAATAGGAGGACTAGACTACAATGTTAAGCAGGTTGGTCATAGTCTTTCAATTTTACGACTCTAATTATCATCTAAAATCATTTACTCGTCTTCCAAAGGACCAATTTAATGGCTCCATGCCTCAGTCGTAGAATGATTCATTTCGATCTTGAGCTCAGTTTAACATACAGTTTGTTAAAAACATTTTAGTTCTAATCATATCTCATCTAAGAATACGAAAGTTTTTTTAAGCTTAACTTACTTAGGAGTATTAAATTGAATTTTACCCATATATTCACAAATTTAATGTGGCAAAAAAAAGACCCATTAAGGAAATGCATTCGTCTTAAAAAAGACGGTCTTTTTTTAGATTACTTTTTTTTCCGCCCACATTTAGTTGTATGGTGATCACTATTGAGTATTTTGTAACACATGTCTAGTACTGGTAGAAAAAGCGGCCGTCAATCCCAAGACTTACTCGAAGGAAATAATGGACTAACGCTCATTTTTACTCCAAGTCTTCTTACTACGCTCGGTCCATAATGATTTAGGATCACGAATCGTTTTCAAGCTATCGAATGTACTTTCGATTCACGGTGGCAGTTGTCACATGTTCATTAAATATCATGTTCAAATGAACAATATGAAAAAGATTCATGACAATATGACATGTCAAATATATGGATCAATAAGAAAGAAAATTTAGATTGATAATCAAAATATATGAATCAAACAAAGCGAAACCCACCCATCCTCGTTCCACCTTATTTTCTTCGGAAACTAAAATTCTCATCTTGTTCACGAGATCGACTATATATATTTACATCGATGGTGAAAATATTGCACAGAGAAACATTTACCAAAAAGAAAAAATCTAAGTTAAAACAAAAAGAATGTAGGTAGAGAACACAGATCTCATATTCTTCTTCTGTTATCGACTCGTAATTTTTTAGAAGCAGGACCCGATTGTACATTTGAAGAGTTTGATTCAATCTGTCGAGAAAGGAAGAATATAAAAACATTGAACCTCGTGGGCAAGATCGAACATGATGAACTCGAGATCATAGGAAACGCACCTTATCTAGTTTCTGCCTCACCATTTTGACTGTTTCGTTCATCGACTGAGACGGGAAGTACTCCTGACAATCACGTAGTACATGTACAGATCGTCAGCAGTTTGAAAATACTTTTCATGATCGCGAGAGATTCTATTACTTAAATTGAATGACTGCTAAAATCTCAACAAGAAAATTCTTTCTGCCTAGAAAAAGGTTATCGAAAAACTCATACATAATCGAGAGAAAGGCTGCGAATTGTAGCATGAAATCATATCATAGTGGATGTACAAGAAAGATAGTCTGACATGCAATCGCTCAAATTATTTAAACAGTACAACCAGGTAACAGATGAATGTAAAACCAGCATTTAAATCCAATGCACTGAGCTGAAAATAGTACGGAGTAATTATCTGCTGAATTAGAGCTCGACACTGCACAAAGAGTAGCCAGTAGTTGATTCACGTAGTACCTGGTCAGAAGACACCATGGTCGTTGGCGGATGATAAATTTGAGGGGGATCGTCAATCTCTTTAGCAGACCTGCCACAAACGGCAAGGAAACACATTCTAGTGATGCGTTTCGAGATATGCTACAAAGGGGAAATCGACCAAGCAAATGCAAAAAAACATACAATTCTCGGTTTGGATCCAATTTCTGAGCAACATGTGACAAAGCGTTATTTGTTGAAGTATAATCACTGGCACTTTCAGGCTGCTTTCTGTAACCTTTGGAATTTCCGGCTGTATATTACACACAGAATATCATACATGTAAATATAAATAATATTTTTCATGTAACTACTGTGAAGAAGATACTTACGCTTTAATCTTGAGAGAACTTCCTTTCGTCTGCCTTCCAATTTCTCCTTTGTGTCGGACAGACTCTCATACTCAGGAGCATAAGACACCTGCAGCCGGTTCCCAAGGAAAACGAATTCATCTAATTTTCTCTTCGCAAATCTACAAGAGACAAGTTTGAAAATTCAATCTAAAATTTTAATTTCACGCAATATTCCCGCCAATCACACTCGTTGAAACTTGAAAGCACTCATCAACGCCAAGGCAATCTAAGTTGCGGAATACCTGGCGTTGGGGAAGTATCGAAATTTGATCCAGTATACATCAGTGAATTCCTCGCATTCTTCTGCATCCATTGGTTTACATCTGCATCAAACATTCAGGTACTTGAAATCACAAAAAAGTGCACTAAATCCAGGAGGAAAACCGAAAAATCAATAATTTGTACAGATATGAAGGCAAAGTCGTCCAACACTAGCATTCCAATAAAGCAACTATGGAAGTTCGTATTTTACTGTACTTTCAAGCACTAATACCGGCGATCTAGATGCCGACAGATTATTTACGGTCTGATTTGCACAATCCTCTGCTTATTCATCAAGTACAATATGATTAAACAAACAGAGGAACAACTCAACATCATGAGCGATAATGGCATATTGGCATCTCAGTCGATCAGTCAAATTTATGAAAATTAATTGCCAAAGTATGGTGTGACTCTCAAGAGTTCATGTCGATATATCACCAGTAACATTAGTTGAAGTTCAATTGTTCTTCCTACTCCATGTAGAGCCAATACGACACAATAAATATCTCCTTATTTCGTTTTTACACCACCTAAACATTGACGGGATCCATTATCGGGCATTGAAATGATACGACCCTTATGCCTTAAACACTCCAAGATGAAACCATGATCACAAAACTCGCTAGCTCCGTCCACTAAATCACATAAAGGCGCTAATCAATCTCGTGACCGTTTGAACGAAACTATGATTAAACCCACATATCCTTAGACCCTATCAAGTTAAGGACGACATCATACGCACGCAACCCTTATTCCTACGTCAAAAAAAAGCAGACACGCGTTCCAAGGTCACTCATAACGAAAAATGCGTCGAGAATTGAATCAACAAGTAACCAGAAACAGACTTTTGGTGCCACAAACATCTCCAGTTCGTTCTGATTGTAAGAAAAACATCAAAGTTCATTGCCTATCTTCAGTTCATCTACAATAACAAGATAAAACTACTAAATCAAACACACAAATAATTAAACAATTAAACAAAGCCGTCTCCTTTTATTGACGATTCCAAGCGACTATTCGTGTCATTCGACCCCAATCGAATCGAATCGAGTCATTAAGCACCTAATTTCTGATTGCAATATAAAACATCAAAATTAAACAATGATTTCAAACATACTCCTCAACATCTCCATAAGTAGCAAACAACTTTTGTAATTCTTCACCACAACCTAATGCAGGTACATTTCTCACAATCAAATACCTGCAAATCAAATCATTCACGCGCATAAATTCATCATCAAAAACAGAAAAAATAACACAACATTAAAATAAAATAAAAATTATTGATGATAAAATCGGAAAAGTTGGAGAAAAAACACGAACTTTGATTCATCGCAGACAGTATACACACGAATTGCACTAGACTCATCCTTGTATTTTGGCATTTACTTCAATTTTACTTACGATCTTCAATAGAATTTCAATTTCAAAATTAGGGTTTTCCAATTAGGTTATCGTATGGTGAGCGTCAGAGCGTGTATGATTTTATTTTGAATAAACCGGTATTGATTTTTCGTATACGGGTTTTACTTATGTTATATACTTTTTTCATTTTTTTTTTCCTTCCAAACCCTTTTTTACTCACATTTTATACAAAATTCTCTCTTTTATTTATCTAACATTTCTTAACCTAAATTCATACAATTTTCAATTATTTCAATTAATAATTTTGATAATCAATTCAACAAAATAGTAATTCGATTCAATTTCAAGTTTTTTCATAAAGTATAGATAAGTTCATCAGATTGACTCTTAAAGATATTCTGACAATATTATCATAGAGAAATTTAAATAGCCATCTTTTTCAAAGATGAATCCAGCAATTGACCGTCGACGAGATTCTTACGGAGTTTCCAATAGACAAACTTAGACAGTCTTCATCTTTTTATTCATGCTAGCAAAAGTTGCTAAATTTTGTTCTTCCGAAACCAATATAATTTACACGGAGTACATAACCTTTTCCAATTTTTTATAAACTTTAATTTGATTTTTAACCCAAAATTATCAAGATTAATAAAATTAACATAGCTTTATGAAATTGAAATTGAATCGAATTACTACTTTGTTAAATTGATTATCGAAATTATTAATTGAAATAATTGAAAATTGCATGAATTTAGGTTAGAAAAATAAAAGAGAGAATTTTGTATAGAATTCGAGTAAAAAAGGGTATGAAAGGGAAAAAAAAATGAAAAAAGTATATAACGGGAGTAAAATCCGTATACGGAAAATCATATTCGTATAATTAACCCACAAATTTTCGTCCTCAAATAATGTTAAAAAAATGAAGATGGTATAATATTGAAAACACAAATTCTTATAAACGATCAAGGATCCGTCTTAAATTTTAAGACGAGTCGGGTATGACCAATTTTTCCCTTTTTTTGTTTTTTTTTTTTTTTGGAATTTTTTTTTCAAGATTCGAATTTTTTTTTTTTTTTTTTAACTTTTGTCGAAAATCGTGTTTATAGGGTATTTGAAAATGGTAACAAATTAAACTAAAATGGTAACATATTATATTTGTAACATATTATGAAACATAGAGAAAAAAAATTGTCATAACATTTGTTAGATATGTTACCATAATTATATAATACTTCGTATGTTACCAAAAATATGTTAATATTAAATGATAAAACATTAACTTTAATGTAGGGAGAACTGAGGTTCAATCCCCCGCAATCGCGTTGGGAGGAGTTTAAAACCTTAACCCGGGACACACTCCGAAACCGAATTAGTCGGCTCAAATGAGTTCGGATATCGGTTGGGAAACCAAAAAAATGTAAATTATTTGTTTTTTGCATTTTCATAGTAATAAACTTGGATTTTTTTTACTTAAATAGGGTTTAAAACAAAACTATTTACAAAAATAAGGTCGGTTTTAAACTATTTACACTGAATGGGTCCACGCCACCAATAATTCAAAATTTATTCGAAATTTAGGAAAAAAATGATATAGTCGCTATGCGGGATAGCGACATATCCTTTCACCTCTTCCACTTCAGTGTAAAACATTCAACCCTTCATCTCCATGTTAAAAAAGAAAGGATTAATTGCCAAGAATAATCCGAACTGGTCCTTTTATTCCATAAATAATCCGAACCCGAATTAATCCACGAATAATTCCAACTATTGTAGTAACATTCCAATAATGTACTTTGGCTAATTTCAATCGACTCTAACACGTAAAAAAAATCGTGAAGTCAACTCTAACTTTGCCTCACTCTTATTTTAAGTAAAATTCAAACCGTTTTCACTTTTTTTTTTTTATCGATTAAAGCATGTTAAAATTGGCCAAAGTTCATTATTGGAATGTTACTTCAATAGTTGAGACTATTCGTGGATTAATTCAAGTTCGGATTATTTATGAAATAAAAGGGTCAGTTCGAATTATTTTTGACAATTAATCCAAAAAAAAAAAAAAAACCCAAATTTGAAACCCAAACACTTGAAAAATAACCCAACTTTCTTTTTTTTCTACCCCAAATTACTCCCATATCTCATCACAAAGGTAAAATATTCAATTACGGAGTAAAAAATATATCAACTACTTATCTTTGTTATTTAGATGGATTAATTAGTGATTTATAGGATTACATATCATCTATTAGTGATTTATCACAAAGGTAATGCTCATCTTTTTTTTTTTTTTTTTTTTTTTTTTTTTTTTTTTTTTTTTTTTCATTGTGGGAGTCGTTGTCTACTTGTGTTTAATTACGTCGACATAAAAATGCTTGCATTATCATTTGTCTCATGTTTTGATATACGAATATTAGTATTTTAGGTGCAAGGGCCCAAGACTCTATAAGTACCTCTCATGGGGCAAAGGTAAAGGGATTTCCCACATTCTCTCCACTCTCTATTTACACTCTATTCTCTCTACTCTTACATACATACATAGACATATATACTTATACATTTATTTTCTTGTATCGGTACTAACTTGGGCGTCGGAAACTCTCCCCGGGGGCAAACCCTCGGACTCGGAATTGTTTTGTAGCTCCACCCACGGAGCAAGCCTACCTAACGGCATGACTACTACGTTATCCGAAAGCCTCGAGTTTACACCTGAAACATGAATTATGTGTGAATGTTTTTTGTGTGAATGTTTCTTGTTAATCATTTTTTGGTATTTAATATTTGTTAATCATGTTTCTTATGTGAATGTTTCTTGTGTTTAATCATTTTTCATCGTCACTCAAGTTTATAAAAATGTTTGATATAAAAATGCTGTGAATGTTTATGTTTATCAGGGGCATGAATATTTCGACGAGTTTCTTCATTTCTTTTAAGTGAAAGAACAAGCCGAGAAAGATCGTGATGACCAGCAGTTAAATGTTGATATCATGGTAATTAAAGGGCTGATGTCCCTTGAAGATGCTGCTGCACACCTTCAATACAACGATTTGACACAAGCCAACATATGAGGAGAATTAGAAGACAAGGGTACGTATACGGATAGGGAGGACAATTCAGTCACCTTTGGTTGCCACCCGAGCTCATTTGGACAACGAAAAGTTGCTTCGTTAAACGCTTGTTTTTCAATGGCGAAATTTTCGGCCCCGCCATTTACTCTTAAATGTAGCTGAACAATCAAATACAGATTGTTAGAGTCGGTTTCACCATTTAGATTCAAATCTAAATTAGGAATGATGGTCTAATTACGGAGAATAATTAACAATTTAACATTAAAATTAAAATGAGTAATTAAATTAAAAATGGACCAATGAACACATAAACAACAACCAGCCAATGAAATTCAGTCCATTTAGAAAACCTAACTTATACCCCCACCCACCCCTATATGTATACCTTCACCAACTCCACAGTTTTGACTACACACGTTAGCATAGTTAGATATTATAAGGTTATTCGACACGAGTTATTTTGTCACGAGTTTAGGCTAAAACAACATTTTGCCACGAATATAAGTCGTTTGTGGCTAAAAAATTATTTTGCCACGAATATAAGTCGTTTGTGGTTAAAAAATTATTTTGCCATGAGTTTTGTTTGTGGCTAAGATATTTTTTTAATTTCTAGGTTTTTGTTTAGTTTAATTTGTTGGGCTGCACACCTACAACCTTAAATTGAGGCTGTTACTAATGCTGAACAACTAGTCAAAAAGTTTCTCAATCGTCTGCGCCGTTTTTCGCACAGACAATTCTTCTGTCTATTCACTGGAGTCAGTGACCATTCAGTCTCCAAGTCACGTGTGTGTCATGGGCGTTGCCGTTGATGAACAAGACGTTGAATAGTGTCTCGCTCGTCTTCGTGCATGTGATGGGGTTTTCTATTCTACGCAGCTACTGTTCGTTCAGTCTCCTAGCCATGTTCGTGCTGCAGCCGAGTTGAGAGATACATGGATGTGGACTACACTATCAACTTCAGCCTCTCCTTTCTTCCCTTATTTAAGGGTACAATTTTACGGTGCACTGTAAGAAACACCGTAAAATCATTGATTTAGGGGTCATATGACTTTATGAGGAGTAATATGACTATACGAGGGTATTTGTTTAAGATTAATTAACTAATTAAATAAATTTAATTGAAGTTTTACGATCTATAGCTATATAACTCTACAGGATCCTTGAGCGAGAGAAACATGTGAAAAATTTCAATTCTGAAATTTGAAATTTAAATTTTTAAATTTGAATCCGCTGATTTTTTAGATATCTATATATACGTTTACTCCCCTACTATTTTATGACCATGTAGTGTAATTTTCAGAATCCTTTAATTTTAAAATGTATCGTCTCTTTCATTTCTAATCAACTCATCCTCTCCTCTCATCGGTTAATTCTTCCAATTTTTTTCCCTTCCTTTTCAAATTTCAAGATTTTTGTCTCTTTCTTCTAATTAACTATGGTATGTATAAGTTTTTTTTTTTTTTTTTTTTAATTCAGAAATTTATTTTTATCTATTTAAGCTGTGTTTAATTTACATTTTAGATTGTGTTGATTAAATATAGCTATATTAGTATACTGCAGCATATTATTTAGGAATGATTGTCGACAATATAATTAAAGTCTGCGGAGTAAGTATTTTGGAGGTTATGTGGAACTGTTCAGAGAGAAAAAGTTGGGTTAATTTTCTCAAGGATGAAACTGACTTGGTGGCGGAGAAGGTGCACCTTGGCGTGTTCATTCAATCTGAAGTTGATGGGCATATTCAATTTTACCGTGATATAATTGACTCTGTGCAACGCTAGATAACAACGCTTGTCGTGACTTCCGCGGATGTTTTTGAGATTGAGAATGAAAGCATGACCTCCGCGGATTTCGTTTGTCGTGACTTCGCTTACTTAGGTCCGAGCTGTTACTGACCATGCGAGTACTTTAATGTTATCATTGTCTGATTGTTTTTAGAGTGGACGAAGATTTCAGGGAAAGTAAATTTGGAAGAGACCTAAATTTTTGGGGTTGAATGCAAATGAAAATTTAAATTGCTTGTAGCTAAAAGATTATTTTGTTAGGCTAAAAGGTTATTTTGTTGTAGGCTAAAACAACATTTTGCCACGAATATAAGTCGTTTGTGGCTAAAAAATTATTTTGCCACAAATATAAGTCGTTTGTGGCTAAAAAATTATTTTGCCACGAGTTTTGTTTGTGCCTAAGATATTTTTTTTAACTTCTAGGTTTTTGTTTAGTTTAACGAGGAGTTGAATGTCGATATTCAGGTCATTGAGCGAGCTAATGACCCAAAAAGCTGCAACTGCACAGGCCTACAACCTTATATTGAGGCTTTTACTAACGCTAAACAACATGTCAAAGAGTTTCTCGATCGTCTGCGCCGTTTTCGCACAGAGAATTCTGTTGTCTATTCACTGGAGTCAGTGACCATTCAATCTCCAAATCACGTACGTGCCATGGGCTTGCTATTGCTGAACAAGACGTTGAAGAGTGTCTCGCTCGTTTTCGTGCATGTGATGAGGTTTTCTATTCTACGCAGCTACTGTTCGTTCAGTCTCCTAGCCATGTTCGTGCTGCAGCCGAGTTGAGAGATACATGGATGTGGACAATTGATGAACTCTACTGTGCTGTAGATTGCACCCCTGAGATTGAAGCTGCCTGTGAAGGTGATTGTCGATGATCAGGTCGGTGAAGGTGTGCTGACCCAGAAGCAGCAAATGTTCTGCTACAACCTTATAATCAGGCTCTTACTAACACTGAAAAAGACGCCAAAGTGTTTCTCAATTATCTGCGCACACAGGATGCACAGGATGCCGCTGTCGATTCAGTGGAGCCACTGGTCGTTACCTCTCCAAGTCATGTACGTGCAGCGGCTAAGATACGAGATTCTGGTATATGGGAGGTAAACTTAGTCTGTTGTCCTGGTGATCCTACTCTTGTTTGATAATGTGAGATCACTGAATGTCGTTCTGAAAGCTGATACGTTTTTGAGTAATTGTGATGAAATTTAGTCTCTGTATGTGGTAATAGTGTGCGAAATCCGTGACGTTTGTTGTGCTGGAGATCGTCCCGAAACAGAACTTGCTTGTGATAATCAATTCCACCGGTTAACATGCAATTGCTTTCACTTGGCCTACATTGTAAATATTTGATCATTTCTTTAGAGACCCTTATACTACCACTTGCTCTATATAAACAAGTCTTCCAACTTATTATTACGACCATAATCACCTTAACCTCACCATAATTACTTATAATAATTTTGCCATAATGGAGGAAAATTTCAGTAATGACAAAGTTACCGCTCCTAGAGATCGTTCGAATAGGGCGTACGTAACGTTCTTGGCCCGTAATGGTGATTATATCAAAGGGGTGGTTGGTTTGGCTAAGGGTCTGCGTAGAGTTAAGAGTGCGTACCCCTCGGTAGTCGCAATTTTACCGGACGTGCGCGATGGGCACCGTGAAATCTTAGGATCTCAAGGGTGTCGGGTTCGAGAAATAGAGCGTGTATCCCTTGGTGGTGCCGGATCAAATTTAAAATTGGGTTATTCTATATGGTAACCCTGTGTTTTTTCATATTCTACGTGTGGTAACCTTACCTTCAGAAAGATTCACGTGGTAACCCTCTACTTTATTAACATCTATCAGCGTGACCCTAAACTTGTATTCCGTCAACTTTTCCGTTAAGTAGTTAACGGAAAGTGTTGTGGCGGATTTAATTTTGTGTTTTTCTATATGGTAACCCCGTGATTTTAAAAAATTCTACATGATAACCTTATATTTGTACATAACACTCATGCTTGACAAAATACTCATTAAATTAATTATTTTTCTCTTATTCATCATTGTATAATATGTAATATTTATTTTTTACATCCATGTGATTGAGGGCATGTTAACGAATTATTTCCTCGTCCACCCTCTCGATGTTATAGATTAAATTATTAATTATTTTCAACGCCCGAACAATACATCCGCCTCTTCCTTATTGAGGTGTACTTGTTCATTCAAAGTCTGCTAACCAACGAATTAACGAACTTCTAGGTTGGAAACTAAGTTAATCACTTTATAGACAAAAGAAGATGTGAGAGTGAGTCGTCTGAAAAAATTTAATTCTATCAAACACATTACATCGATGTCTTTCACATAAACGAGATTAAAACACCTCCTTAAGAACTTCTAATTAAAATTTCAATTCAAAATAAAAGTAGGAGAAGAAAAAAAAGAGATGTGACTCAATGGGTAAATTTAAAAATTTATGGTGTAATCAAATGAAAACGAGAAAAATTGATTAACTTAATGAGTGTGTTCCATGCATGTTCTTTTTTTAAAAAAATTAAAGAAAAATAAGGTTACCATGTACGGAGTAAAATTTTGTAAAACATGAGGTTACCACATAGAAAAAACCATAATCAATTCCGCCACATCAGTTTCCATTAACTATTTAACGGAAAAACTAACATAATACAAGTTTAGGGTCATGTTGATGGGTACAGGGTTACCATGTATACCTTCCTAAAAGTAGGGTTACGACGTAGAATTTAAAAAAACACAGGGTTACCGTGTAGAAAAACCCTTTAAAATTTTACGTGAGGTTTTTATCAAATGTCCATTGATGAATCTTAAACCCGTGTATCAAGTGAGCACACACTAGAAATGCCCGAAATCAAAAACTATATCATGGTCAGGTCATTAATTAGAGGCGCCATTAATCGTGGTCATTATATAAATTTATTCATCAAGTTTCGGATCTTTTTATTGGCGTAAAAAGGGATCAAAGCCATGAAGGTACACAGGAAAAGAACCAAACATGGACATGGAAGACATCAAAATGCTGGTGCAAAAATGGAGAGACATGCATCTACTATGACGATTCTCTCGACTATAAGTTGGACGAACCATGGTCATTATATAAATTTATTTTTGGTTTGATGCATTCTTCTACTGACTCGCCTTCGACATTTGCAGTTTCCATGCCAAGTAGATTAAGACATTCGCCTTGAAAGTTAGGATCATCGGATGAAAACGCAAATTCAGTCAAGCAAACGAATTCGTAGTTCTTACGCCGATTATTCAAACAGTAATAATGGATTACAAGTGATATCACCAGACAGCAGCTGATGATCTTACGAATTCTTGACAATTGAAAAAGTAAATTCAATCGAGCAACAAAATTTGTAATCCTTACGCCGATAATTCAAATAGTAATTACCAATTACAAGTGATATCAACAGTTGATGATCATCCGAAATCTTGATAATCGAAAACCTAAATTCAATCGCGCAAAAGAATTTGCATTACTTGCGCCGATAATTTGAACAATAATTACACATTCCAATTGATATCAACAATTAATGATGATAAGAATTCTTGATTATCAAAAAACTAACTCAATCGAGCAACTATTTTGGATGCACTAATACAAACGAATAATCCATCCAAGCAAAATCACCGTGATCTACTTTCTTACATTTTTGTTCAACGACATTCAAGTAGAACAATGATCGGTGGTGATAGAAATATATAACTTGCGGATCATTGGGATGGCAGCAACGCATCTTGCCATGATCATACGGCTTAATTTCTGGACATTCTAAGAGTGATCTCGTGCACTCGAAATCAATCACTAACTTCACTTTGGCCACGTAATTAGTGCCTAAATTATTAACATCATCATAGTCGTCGATTTCCCATACTTCAATCCTATGTTCCGGCCTAGGTAACATAATGCCGTGCGGCAGACCTGGAAACGATGCGCTTTCAAATTGCGCTATGCGCAGACGATTTTGACAGACGCCGAGCATGCCAGTGTAGTTGCCAATTCCAGTAGGGAGGTTTACAACTCGAGGGGCTACAAATTTGTTTCGGCATGTCACTTTAAAATTTGAACTTGGCTTGTGCCTTAGAGATATTACAGACACTTCAGAAAAACCCGCAAGAAATATATTAGACATTTAGACTCAAACAACATTCACGGATTTGACACGCTGACAAAATCCAGCAATCATAAGTACGATAACTGCAGTACATTTAAACACTTAATTATCATCGTTTCAGACGAAATAAATTCTTTAGCTTGGAAATCAGTGAGGATATAAGACCTTACTGTGTCGTCACTTCTTAAAATGTTTTGAGCATAACCGCAATGTATGAGGCACTTCAAAGAAAGTCCGCTTCAATGCAGTAATTGTCGTTCATTCAATAGTTCGTTAACACGCATATCCCTATAAACGTATTATAAGCAAGTTAAATAGAACTGCATACAGAAGAAACCTGACCTCTGTCTTTGGCTCAAAAGCCTTCGAGCATGATGGGCTTACAGATTCCGATGACTCAGTGATTATTATAACAGCTTCGACGACTAGTGTGTCATTCATACTCTTCTTCTAACATGCTTGACCACTCCCCACCTTTAGGCAGTCACTTGACCACTCCCCACCTTTAGGCAGATCCAGGACAAAATCCCGACAATTGCTCGCCATACTAACCCCATTCTACAGCAGAAAGCCTGTTGCAGGAGTATTTTATGTCCTGGAACTCCTTCAGGCAGCTTCCAACACCAGTATCGGAAACAGCTAGCGAGCATATGAAGTTGCAAAAATACAAAATTATTACAAGCATGAGGAGTACAATAAACTGAGAGAAATATTACGTACTTGAGATTTTAGTGATGATTATGTCAGAAATCGTTGATTGTCTGAGTACAACAGAAAGTCGTCAAGGATCGCCTGACAAACGACACCTTTAGATCACAAGTGATATCAACTGTTGAAGAAGACTATTTAAATTTCAACGAGAAATAAGAAACGAATTCATGATTTTTTTTTTGCTCATTGTTCTGCAACGGTTGCTCATTTTCTAATCAGCGAAAACGCAAATACAATCAAGCAAACAAATTCGTAGTTCTTACGCCAATCTTACGAATTCTTGATAATTGAAAAAGTAAAGTCAATCGAGTAACAGAATTTGTAATCCTTACGCCGATAACTCAAACAGTAATTAGCGATTACAAGTGATATCAACAATTGATGATCATCCAAAATCTTGATAATCGGAAACCTAAATTCAATCGCGCAAAAGAATTTGCATTTCTTAGGCCGATAATTCGAACAATAATTACAAAATCGTATTGATATCAACAATTAATGATGATAAGAATTCTTGATTATCAAAAACCTAATTCAATGGAGCAACTATTTTGGAAGCACTAATACAAAGGATTTGATCATAACAAAATGACTATAATCTACTTTTTTTAATATTTGTTCAACGACATTCAAGTAGAAGAATGTATAGTTGTAATAGAAGTATATAACTTGCGGATCATTGGGATGGCAGCAAATCATCTTGCCAGGATAATAATACCCCTCAAGTTCTTGAAATTCTAAGAGGAAATCAATCGCTAACTTCACTTTGGCCACGTAATTATTAACATCGTCATAGTCGTCTATTTCCCATAATTTAATCCTGCGTTCCACCTCGGGGTACATAAAGACGAGTTCAAATTGTGTTATGCACAGCCGATTTTGACAGACACGGAGAATGCTAGTGCAGTGGTATCTGGACTCAAAGCCAATTCCATTAGGAAGGTTTACAACTCGAGGAGCTACATTGTCGATGTTGAAAGGATCTATTACTATGATTTTAGACTTGTACATCCAATGTATCTTGTTTTTCCATGTTATGCCTGGTTTTAATATCGAGTGGAAGCCATCGAGCAAATAATATGTTTTCCATTGACCCGTTTCAGATGAGTATATTTGGATACTACTTGATTTGGGATCTCCACGATAATTAGGAAGGACATGAACAATCCGAAACCCATGATTGTTATGGTGTGAAACATTTACGGTACTCACTCCATTGACAAATCCAGCAAATCCAACCATAATATTCCGGTAATTGCGCACGGGTTTGGCTAATGATACGTAAACTACAATGTATTGTTTTGTGAGAGGATTTGCAACGTAATACCTCCCTTTATTCGAGTTTATATGGGCATACGCAACGATGAGGTCGTTGTTACTAGACACGATGTTGTATTGACGACTACGTCTAGGGAGTCTAGGGAGGAAATCGAGAGAAAACTTGTGTTTTTGGAAGTAAGGGTGCTCTGTAATAGGGCACTTTTTGTTCGTTTGAACTAGTGTGAAGGCGTAACTTTGAGGCAATAACTGAGGAGTGAAGTCGGGTTTTAAAATTATCGATTTCCAACGTTTCGAAACACATTTACATGTGGCAAGTTCACTCCATAGGGATAATCGTGTGAAGATCAACTCGAGTAAGGTATCGTTTAGATCGTCGATTCGAGTTTTAAATTCAACATCTCCATCATGTTCAGGCTTGCGGGTCGTTGTGATAGCCATTAGTTAAATTGTTCGTTTTTTTTTTGTTTTTTTTTTTTTTTTGGGTTTTTTTTTTGCAAGTGTTATCACAACTTCTTATATAGTACGGAGTAACAATTTACGTTGTAATTTATGGTAAGTTGGTAATAATTATTCTTTCTTGTTTAAATTTTTGGAAAGTCAGGATATTATTATGGAAGTGATTTCTAATTCTTGGAGTGTTATAGTTTCTTTAGAATTTTATTAAGTAAAACATATTTTAGATTGAATAGGTTAACTATTTTCATCTAAAATTTAAGGAATAAATAATATGTACGGAGTATTCTTTAATTTCCATATACGGAGTAATAATATTACAAGAATTTCAAATTGAATAAGACTTAAATAGGACGGTCTAAGACTTGTGAAAGTGTTAGACCATTTGTCTTTATTCCCTATCCCTAATATTTTTAAATCATTAAAGGAATAGACTAATTTACTTTAACCGACTATAAGGGTACAGATTATGTAATAATGGTCACGATTAACAAAATAATGGTAACATTTCAATCAAATATACAATTTCATATGATACTATAAGCTACTAAAAAAATATAATCGATTTTTTTTTTTTTCATGGTGAATCCATTACATTTATTTGTATAGCAACGCATGGATGGACTTTTGTATTTATCGTGTTACCAACTACAACAAAATAAAATCATCGATCACAGGTGGTCACAATATATATTAAAGTATTCACTATATGCATTAAAATATAGTCACTTTTTAACTTTTCATATGAATACATATAATCATTAGAAAACTTCATTACATTTTACTAAAATTTAGTTACATTTCACTAAATCCAAGTCACCAAAATAAGATATTTACATCAAAAGAAATTATAAATATTTCTAGAAAAAGATTTAAAACTTTGATTTATTGGTGACGAAATATGTAAGTTGACCTCCCAATCGGTAAAAGATGGGTCATGAGAAAATAACAACTTAATCCATGAAAAAAGAAAAAAAGAAAAAAGAAAAATAAAATAAAAATAAAAAAATAATATTGAGTAACATTACATAGAAAGTTAAAGGAAATGATAACTTACGGGATGCAAAAGACTAATAAAGTCCTTGTGCTGATTGCATTTATTACCATTGGAATTATAAGCATTTTTATTTAATTTTTTCAGCTTATTTAATGTGTTTTGTATATGAAATTAATTACTGCTACTTTTTGTATTAAATAGTGTATGTCTTTTTCTTGGTAAATTGTGTCCGTCTAACATTTGTTTAATGTTAGACCGTCCTATGCAAGAGTTACTCGTGATAAACATGTATGTTTCCAAATAACATGTGTTATTTGTGTTTACGAGAGTTTGAATTTGGTCTTCTTTTAGAATTGTTTGTATATACTATGTGGTTTTGATTATCGAGATTTTAGTATGATATTATGTTTTTTGGGTAAATTTGGAGTTTTTTAAATGGGTTATAAACTTGTGTGTTTTTAATTTGTTAACTGATTATCAAACAGAAATCTTGATTAATTGATATTTGTTGATAAACTTGTGTGTTAGTTGTGCTTTAATTTGTTAATGGGGAACATGAGTTTATTGCTTTATCATATTTCGTGTTTAATTTCAGCGTTTTATATTCATTTTGTATTTTTATATTTATTGTTGTATTTCTTGATTGATTGTTTAATTGCTTGTCGATTTTATGTTATTATTAATTTGTATTTCTTTTAGGTAATTGTTGCAATCATTATTGTTGTTTTTTTTTTATTCTGACTTGTAGTCTTTAAATTGATTTTCTGAAATTTGTATTTTTGGGAGTAACTATATTATTGGATCTCTTACTAATCGTAACAGGCTCAAGAGACTTTTGATGAATTCGTGCCTCTCTTTTTAACAAAAGAAGCAGCAGAAAAGAATCTTGATCGTAACAGGCTCAAGAGACTTTTGATGAATTCGTGCCTCTCTTTTTAACAAAAGAAGCAGCAGAAAAGAATCTTAAGGATGAACAGCTGGATGTCGACATCTCTGTCAGCTTAGGTTTGATGACCGAAGAGGGAGGAGTGGAACATCTACAGCCACTTATTGTTGCCGTTGCTGCAGCTGAACGTGAGATCGAAGACTTTATCAACCGTCTGAACACCATTCGCACAGAGACTTCCGTCGCTTCCGTCATCTTTTCGCTTGAGACCGTCACGATTGACTTACCATGTCACCCTCGAGTCCTTGCATATTTGCGGGACTCTGCGTCGTGGGAGCCGTTGGTCTGCTGTCCCGACCCATCCCCGGAGATTTTGGCTGAGTGTGAGAAGTATAGGGTGAAGCTTATTTGTTAGGCTAAAAGGTTATTTTGTTGTAGGCTAAAACAACATTTTGCCACGAATATAAGTCGTTTGTGGCTAAAAAATTATTTTGCCACAAATATAAGTCGTTTGTGGCTAAAAAATTATTTTGCCACGAGTTTTGTTTGTGCCTAAGATATTTTTTTTTTAACTTCTAGGTTTTTGTTTAGTTTAACGAGGAGTTGAATGTCGATATTCAGGTCATTGAGCGAGCTAATGACCCAAAAAGCTGCAGCTGCACACCTACAACCTTATATTGAGGCTTTTACTAACACTAAACAACATGTCAAAGAGTTTCTCGATCGTCTGCGCCGTTTTCGCGCAGAGATGATGATATGGAAGAGATTTCTAATTCTTGGAGTGTTATAGTTTCTTTAGAATTGTATTAAGTAAAACATATTTTAGATTGAATAGGTTAACTATTTTCATCTAAAATTTAAGGAATAAATAACATGTACGGAGTATTCTTTAATTTCCATATACGGAGTAATAATATTATAAGAATTTCAAATTATAGGTTTAGTATTATATTTTAGATTGACTCTCTCTATTTCATGGATTTAGTCTCCTTTATATTTTTGGGCAATTTTTCATTTAGCCTTGTTTTCATTTTGGATCGTCTTTAACAAGAAAAATAACAATAACACTCGTACAAATATATTAATAATTTTTACCCAAATATTACACACTTTCCTGTCATCCCTCATATTCTCTTCGGTCCTATATATTTAACCAAATAACTTCCGATGCTTTGTCAGTTTTGATGTTATAAGATGACACAATTTGTTTAATTTGCGCAGATAGAGTTAAATCAATTCAGGCAACCATTGGCTGTTGAAGACAGCGTACTGAACGTCCCGTGCTATTCTAACTGCTTTACGTTTGGGATATGAATGAACCGATAACACCAAATACACGACCACCGTCAGATCGGAACTTTACAGCCAACGTCCAGGGAATATCGTACGGATTATCCAATTCAAATTGTAACATGACGTCGAGGTGCCCAATGAGATATTTTTAGTAGAGGAATCTCCAAATGTTTGGTAGCATGGTTCAATCGACACTACCAGTTTTGCACAAAAGGTCATATGAGCATTGGATGGCGTATTCCTAACTAAAATGTTACTCGTATTATTTTAATGCTTAAGTGACTACTCCGTATTTTGTAGCTCTCGAAGTGGCCTTTGTGCGTGTTTTTTTCATGGTGGCTCTCCGAGCTACATCCCACGGCTTCTGAGGAGCAAGGACGCCGGCCTGTGCTGCAAAGAACGACTCGTAACCAGGATAGTCGAATGCAAAACCTGTGTGCTTTGATCTTTGAGAGGGAAGTTGAGAAAGAGCATAGCTTCGTGCTTCTTCTGGCGTGAGATGAGTCTCTATCTCAAGGTATTGTGCCCATCTGTTGTCATCGGGTTCATATGAACCATCTCTGTAGCCTGCAAACATAACAGCAAAACTTTAGAGCAGACTTAGAACAGAGTGATAAATAATAGATTAATAAATCCGCACGAGTGCTAGGCTTGTGACGAGGTGTGAAGCGTAAGTGTAAGTGCACCTAAGGCCTTCTGTATGTTCAGTTACTGACTACTCCGTAATATTTTGCTTTAGGCTAACTCAAGCAGAAATGTAAAGACTGATGTGAGCCAAATTTTTGCATTACTTCGCTTTCTCAGACGTATATTTATATGATGTACTTACCTAACAAAAAGAAAATAACATATTAACAGATGGCAGAGTGCATTTATTGTGTTGCGTAAAACGAAAATTTGTTAACATTAAGATTCTTGTAGAAGAAGTACTCCGTAATACAACCTGCAAAAAAGGACCTTCAGTTTGTACACTATTCACAGCATAAGGCGGAAATGGAATGTATCGTGTTATGTGTGTCAAAATTCAAATTCATACTAACCTTGCATATTCTTATATATGACCATCTTCCATGCACAAGCAGCAAGTCTGTGAGAAAGCGAAACTGTGCTATCGCAAAATCACTAGCCATTACAGCTTGCATGCCTTCCAACCCACTGATGCCGACACCAACATGAGCAGCTTGAATCATACTAACATCATTGGCTCCATCACGGATACTCAGTGTTATTTTTTCAGCACCTTTCTTCACCAAACTTGTTACCTTTAATTGTACAAGAAGTAATCAAAAATTACATAGCAGCCAATGACATAAAAGGTCAACATTATTAATATGCATCAATGAGAAAGAGCTAAGTTTTAACATGTTTCTGCTTTTGTTTCGGAGCTTATATGTTAGGAAGCATAAAATGCAAGTTTAGGTTGTCTTTTTTAGATTTAAAATGAAAACATAGTATAAGAAACATGTCATATAGACATATTCTTCTGTCAATAGTATCATAGCTGTGTCCTCTTATTTTAATCCCCAATGAATGACAACTAAAATTTTGTTGCGTGGTAAATTTTTGCAGCGCGGTTACACAGTTACCAATGCAAAACCCAAGTCCGGCGTACGGCTAGAAGCATCTCAACAAGATTCTTAAATTGTGAACAATGTCATAAAGAAAACACATCATGTGAGCCAACTTAGCTGGGTCAACCACTGGGAAGGATAATAATGCAGAGATATGAAAACCCGTAGCTCACGTTACAACAAAAACAAAGACACATATGAAAGATGAACGCTAAGCTCAGAATGAGTGCAACCCAAAAGTAACGAGGATGCAAATATGCATCTCTAATGAAAACGGAAAAAAGGGGATGCGAAGTATGTCAAAGACGCAAACTCAGAACTTTACTGCCCTTCTCTTACCTGTGCTTTCTGAAGAGGAGAAACCCGACAGCATACCACAGAAGTAAAATTTAAACTCAGACTCAAAAGCATTCCACGCAAGCTTGGCTCTAATGCATACATTAGACATTTCCCATCTATTACAAAGGCTAGTTTTGGTCCTGTTACGGTGCGAAGAATCAACTGTGCTTCATCGGTGCAACTCTTCAGTTGAGTTTTCACAAGATCTCTGATAAATCGAGCAGTTTCCACTTGATCACCCTAAAAAAGTGTGTCATCTGGTCGTTTCAGTAAAATAGTTGACCTCCCTCAGACAGGGGGCACACGAAGTCTCTGTAGTTTAAAATGAATTATAAAAGGAAACAGGATTACAAAAACTCAAAAAGTATTCTTACCCTTTCTTCAACTTCTCTTATATCATCTGTTTCAGAAGAGATGATAAACTGTTTCATGCCATTGTTGATTAAGTTGCAAGCTGCGGGATATTAAAGAGTCAGAGCTCATTCAGTATATTAAAGTAAGCCATGACCCTCACCCCCTCTTTCCTAACACGTGAAAACACTATGAAGAAAGCAGGACTAACCATAAGCTATATTAATCGCTGTTGCCATTTTATCTCCTGTCAGCACCCAGATCTTTATTCCAGCCCTCGCTAAAGTCTCTATACAAGTGGGTATTCCTTCTTGAAGCTTATCTTCAATAGCTGTGGAACCAATCAAGGTAAGACCCTTTTCTATGACTTCAGCAACCTGCAACAAATTGGATGATGTAGTCATTCTTCAGCACAAAAAAGACCCAAAAATTGTACCAGCCAAAACCCTCGAAAAAGAAGTATTCACTACCAACTAGCAATTCAAAAAATTTGAAGTTAGCAAGAATTGAACAGGAAAGTGAGTAGGAGAATGATTTTGGGCCGTCTATAAAGGGGGAAATATCAATGCAGGTGCTGCATACCGTACAAGAAAAGCATTAACATTCGAAGAAGATCGCCAAGTGAAAGATAAGAAGGATTGTGTATGGAAAGCAAAGCATTTCCGACATTACGAGAATATCGATATGAGTTTCTTTTTCCTTGTTTTATATTTTTTTCAAATTAGGGTGAGGGATCTGGACTGCCACCATAACAAACACAACAACGCAACTTTCAAAGTGGTTCTGTTTCACCTTTAATCCTTGACCCTTGAATTTGACTAGCATAATTTAAAGGCAAATCTGGTGAGAAAAAATAAAAATCAACCATAGATTACTTCTACCTTGCTTGAACAAGATACGGTAATCCACTTTCCGTAACCAGATTTTAAAATTCAAAAATAAAAAACCTAGACAATCGGAAAGGTGGCTGTATGTTCAATATACAATGGAGTAGAAAGTAGCTGACTTTGCTCATGAACATCCATTGGGTTTTCACTGAAAGCAAGAAAAACAAGTCACTAGAAGTAGGGACAACCACCTCATCTAGCTTCTTTTCCCTGTCACGCAGAGATGATTGCCTGGATAAGTTTTTCATTCCATGCCTCTTACATTTCTGCACCGAGATTCCTATAAGCCAAACATAGTGTACGTAAGCCAGATGACCCAAACTGTTCCAAGTGATCCTCGGTTCCATTTTTCAGACCTTCATTCCCTTCACTTAATCTTTCATATATAACATTATCAGCACCCTGAAGGACAAAAACAACAATAACAAAGCTTAATCTTGAATAATCAGGGATCTGCTCAAACGAACCCTATAGAAAAGTTGAAGCCATACCTTACAATACTAAACAAGTCTACCATCAGGATACCGGCATACAACAGACTGGCGCTTCCTTACCAACAACCTATAGAAAGTAGAAGATGCAAACAAAGTGCCAGAATGTAGCCTCACCTATTAAACTCAAGGACGTTCAAAATCTCATAGGGCATATCCTCTATTTTACCCATCTTCTCAACATGTGACTCGCGCACATAAATTGTTGTTGGAGACCTTGGAGTGCGTCTGAGAGACGAGGACCAGAAGCAACCAACAAATATGTTACAAAGCTTGACATGAAAAAGTAACATGTAACAATATTGTTTGATTAAAAGAGTGCACCAAGCTGAAATTAAGTTCCATAAGCACTAAAAGACGGTACAAGATGGACCATATTGAAAATTATTTTTGAGGAATTACAAAGTGTTCAATTCAAAGGAGCAAAAGAACACAAACCTGTAAAAGAAGAAACCGAAATTCTTAGCAGCAGTTGCTAGAGCTGCTTCATCAGGTGAAGCTGCTTGGTAAACAATTTTGTCAGGGGACTCGTCACCTTCAGGAAGAACTGTATGACATATTGAAGGGCATCTGAAGAACTCCTGAGTCAAAAATGACACTCAATATGATTATATGAATCAGCAGAATGGAATGTTAAAAATAAATGCTGATCTGCATGCACAAAAGTCTATACTACTATAGTACAGTAGTACTATTACCACCTTCAGAGGCTCTAAATCCTTAACAGTCATCTCCATTCTCCATGTCTCTATTTTCAAACCATCATTCCACTTGTGGATATTCTGGCATCACGCTGACTAATAACAACTGGTTGAAAAGATGAAGTGGAATTGGGTAATTGTGCCAGGCGGCTGTGGTGTTTTCATGGTGGTATCTATAGAGTAAATTACCTAGCATCTTTGAGAGCCAGGCGGCTGTGGTGTTTAGAGAAGCTGAGATTCCTATTAGAATCTAAAACATCCATTGGCAAAACCAATAATCTATTTTTGCCGTATTAGTACACTTTTTCTTATAGGAAGATAGAGCCGACATATACATGAAGTCATGTACCTACTAGAGGTTATCTAGTTTGATGCCACCCCAAAGAACTTATGTCATACTCAAATAAAAAGGCCAAACCAAACCAAAAAAAAAAAAAAATAAGGATCAATTCCAGTTCAAAAACACTAGCAACAACAATATTGCCCAAATTATTCAACAACTCCTGCCTATGGCAAGTATTATGCACCCGGCCTTACCCAACAAAGAGGCTATTTTAGAATAACCATTGAGGATAGCATTAAGACTCGCACTTACTCAAACATTATTTCAGATATGAGACGTGCAAACTATTTAGCGAGTCATCCTAATCATATCCAAATTCACAGCACAATGAACCCTTAGAACCCTCAAAGACGGAAAAAGAAAAAAACAATAATCAATGTTCATATATTAATATTACCTTGCACATATCAGCACAAGGTACATTTCTCCATGCACCCTCATAAGCCTAACATCGTCAAAATTAAAGCCCTTTTCGTGGATTGCAGTAGTTGATTTATGAACCTAAAGCAAATTCATAAAATTAGCATCAAATGCATAATAGGGCTTTGAAAAAAAAAAAATGATTTTGCATATTAGACCTCTGGAAGTTTAGAGCCAATGCGCTCAGCTACACCCACTCTATTTCAGTAACACCAGTCCCATAGATTTCTCCTCCGATTGAGCATTTAAAGAACTCCATCAAATTTTGTGTCAGGGTTCCTGTCTTGTCAGAAAATATATATTCCACCTGCAAAGATTGGTAAAACATAACTAACACAAGGACTGAGTTGGACAGCCGCTAAGAAAAAGTAGAGTTTCAAATTATACATATCAAAATGGGGTATACAAAGTTTGATGTCAGGCAAACCTAAATCATTTCAGCTGCGTCTAAAATTAGATAAACACGATCTAATGAGAAGCTAAGAGCCATAGCAAGAGTGATTTTTCGCCTCTTGTTTGCCACCAAAAACCTTTTTTAGTTAGTCTGATGTGTCAGAAGAGTTTGTTCTTAATTTTACGAGTCCAGTTCTTACATAAGAACCCAGTTTGTATGGGGATGTGAAACGCTTTCAACTTTGATTACTTTCAAGATTTTCATAAAGGAAATAAACTCCGCACTCCTATAAAGTTCATCACTTATGTTATGGGGTTTGTAAAGAATATGGCATGGCATGGCATGGCATGGGAAGAACTTTATTACGGTATTGCTCTTTTGCTATTGCTATTGCTATTGCTCCGATAAAACTTCATTTTGGTTTATTCAAAATTGTTCGATTGCTAGCTTTCATCACCTCACACTAGATCTACTAAAGAACACATACCTGTCCAAGCTCCTCGTCCAAATTTGAAGTTCTTGCCAACGCAGGTGTATTCGATTCAGCATGATACATATTTAAATCGTTGTTGATGAACTTTATAGATTGGATAAATTTAACCCTAGAATACAGAAAACTTTGCTCAGTGAATAACACACAATAAGAGGCATGATGACACCAGCAGTCAACAAATGATTAGATCTCTACCTCAATGGAAACGTAAAGTGATATAGGGATGACTGTCGAAAACAAAGTAATTAGGGTAAACATAGTCAAGATAATCACCTGCAAAAGCACCAAAGGTAGATGCGATGACGAATACAAACAATCGCCATATATCTTTTTCCAGGAAAAGTGGTCTACTTCGTTTTCAGCATAAATCATACCATGAATAGAAATACTTGCAGTCAATTAACACACCACTGACAATAGAAAACATGTAAAAATATTAGTCATCATAAAACAATTTCTAGAACTTAATGCCACACAAGAGATGAACTTCTTGAGATACCTGCCAATGGATCCAATGAGGCACATCATATATAAAGTAGCAAATAGAGCAAGAATAAGTTTGTCCAGCTTCCTTTCCAGGGTGCTTCTTTTTTATGGAACATTCATTGTATTCATCATAACCTGTCACTTAACAAAGAGCAAACAAAAGTAAATATACCCCAGAAAGAGGATACAATTTCCAGAACATGCGCTTTGCTGAAATGCCATTATGTTCCACACTATATCAGTATATTTATCTGCTACACTCACAAGTTCCACTATCTGTCAAGACAGATCTGCCTGGCTTGAATCGTACTCCCGACCAATTTTTGGTGAATATAATATATGCGAGGAGTATTTAATCAACTGGGACAATTCTAATGATTTGGAGAGAGTAACAGATAGAACACGCCAAAAACATCATCATCACAACAAAAATGTCTAAAGATGTTCTCTCCTACGCAAGAAGGGACTGATACTACTAATCGTCACCCAGTCATAACAGGAGAATAGTGATGTATCTGAATATCTGACAGACCCTGATACCACAGCATTGACTATTTACGATATCATCGATTATATTAGAAAACAAGCATACCTTTGTCTCATGTCCGGTATATATCAGAGCTTCAACAATGTACTCGGTGTTTCTTAGACTGCAACCCTTGTCAATAGCAAACAGAAAAGTGTCCATATACTCGACATTAGTTGATTTTATTTCAGAAGCAGGATGATTGCCATTGAATTAATGGCAAATTTGGTATGAGTTGTAATAACACGCAGCAATAAGTTTCAATCTCTGGTAGAGATTCAAAATGTTAGAATGCAAAGTTCTTTGTATATTCCTCGCCTCAAAATCTCACAGCAGGTTATTCTGGACAGTTGGAACATGCTCTGGAGTGTCTTAAGATATTTAAACTTGGTTACAAGTATCAGACACATCAATATGTCGGTGTGTCTCACACAGCTATACATGAAAAAGTTCCATGTTTTGGTCAAAATTAAAGTATGCTGATTTCAAGCTCACGTGATAGCAAAGTGTAGAAGTAACATAGGTAGTGTCAAAAGAAGCCAATCAGACAATTATTGTGGAATGGCCAGATAAATCGTGGAGAATTCAAATTGGCTAGTTACTAATGAATTTTAAACCAGAAAAAGTAACAGATCAAACCATACTCTTAGTAAAAGCTGGTTTAGGGAAAGAGGTAGTGTTTGCTTCTGAAAAATGAGGTTCCCAGTGAAGGTATACAGCGAATTATTAGCCTGTTCGCATTGTACTTCACCTACACATGATAGAAAATAACAAAACGAGCAACATGAACCAAATATCAAACTTAAATTTGCATGCCTGTGCAAAGATCTTATCCTCTATCAATTCCACTAATTCAAAAACAAAGATACACCCAGAATGATAGAGCCATTAGGACAGCCGCTGCCAAAGCTCATATACAACAACCGGAGAATTGATGTCATCTAAATATTAAAAGCACTAACTTTTACAATCAAGAACCACTGCACCGAAGAAGGGAAGCGCAATCCATTCACATAAACCAGGAAACACATTCTATGCTACCACTTTACAACTCTAAATATCAGGGATGATCATAGGTACAGGTCAACAAATCTGTATATGCTTAATGAAGTAAGAGAATAATGCAACTTGAATCCTCAAAATTTCATGATTAACCACTCAAATGACAAAAAGAAACCTTTGAATTCAGTTGCCTTTTCAGGTGTCAAATAATCTCATGTCTTTTCTAGTGATTTTCGAATCTTCAAATTTGTTTCACCATCTAAATTCGATGTCTGCAACACAAAGTACACATATAAATGTGCTGGAGAAAAAATAACAGAAACAGCATTTTAAGGAGCCCTCCCCAATCCAATCAGCCTGACAGAGGTCCTTCCTAATTACTCCATATTATATTTCCTGGGAGACGGAAAAAAGAAATAAAGTTGAAATCATCAAATTAATATTTTAGGACCTCAATATAACACACGCCATCTGGATTCGTGCTAGCAAGAAAAAGAATATCAGCTGGGGAAAACCCATCTTGTTTAACCTGCAAAATCATCAGAGAGCTACATAATGTTAGCACATTGAGTTTGAATCCCCAGTTATTTGACCATGCAAGTAACTTAAGCTAACTTAGAAACCAATTGGTTATTGGATTAAGAACAAAGGTTATTAAAGAGCGTGATTGCGCAGATATGTGCCTAAATGACTAGATATATTCAAGATTCCGTTACTAAGAAACATTACAACCAAAATTATATCCCAAACATGTTCTAAACTCCACCAATAAAGATTTTTTAAACTGAAAGTGCCAAAATATTTGAAAGTAGTGTTTGTGTCAAAAGGGAGAGACAGAAACAAATATATAGTTACTATTATAATGGATAGAATACACAAACAGATTGGAGGTAAAAAATAGACTAGGAGTATAAGGAATTTGGTCATAAGAGAAAGCCCAAACAGCAACCTAGGAGATAGTCACACATATAAGAAAACAAAAACCATCACTTAAGCTGATGTGGTCTAGACTCTAGAAACACAACCACTAACAGATCGCATGTGGTAGAAATGAACAGAAATTATCTGCAAAAGTTGAAGTCTGGCAGAAATCGAAACTCCACCAACACAGTTGTAACATTTTTAAGTAAATACCAACTCATGTACTGCACTGGTTTTAGGTTTCAATAACTTAAGGCCAAAAAAGTAATATTTGGAAAGGTATTTAGGTTTTAAGGTCCATGGACTTTGTGCATCGTTACCCCTCTCACGCAGTCACGCCTCATGTAAAACACTTTTGAAAGGAATGTGTAGACATTTTCATACGATTATGATGAGCATCCATGAGTATGGCTCATGGAAACTCAAAGAAAAGTCACAACCACAAATCCGGTGATTCTAAGAGCTTCACAGCCAGTAGAATCTCAACAAGATTTTTTTAGTTGTATTTACTAAGAAGAGAAATGAAAGAGAAGATACAAATACTTTGCACACAAGATTAAATTTGAATATAAGCAGGAAGAAGTTGTCAAGCACGTGAATGGATACTCACTCGGACAATGTCGCCAACCTGTAATCTTTTCCAAGGGATACTTTCCCACTTCTCTCCTATCAAAACATCTACAGGAGAATTATTTATTAACAAATCATTCTGAAATCGCTTCTGTCAAAGATTAACAACAAAAAAGGAGAAATAATTTCAGGTGCCAGAAGAAAACAAGATACACTCATATAGAATAGCAAATTGAAATCAAAATCAAATATAAAATTATTATAGAGCGCCACAAAGAGAACTGACAATAAAAATATCTGACAATAACATACCATCCTCAAATGTCTCCTTCACAAGAGATATGATAAGCACAAGGCTAAGGGATACCACATTTGTCAATGGACTGACTGGACTGCATCAAAAGTAAAGACAGTCAAAAAGATTACCAGTGATGCAAAGATAAGAAAAATTATTTTAAGGCCATTCAAGCCAACACTTCCGAGTCTTCTAATCATACAGGAAAAAATCAAGAACTACGATTGTCGAAGTTAAAAAAGAGGCCATCAGCCAGGTTTTATTCTGGAATCAACAAACAGAAAACCTAACAGGTGACTGAGTTAAAAAAATGCTCCAGTTATTAACTGAATAATAAAACTCAACACTGCTTTTAACTATCACTAACATCTGCCGGAAATATCATTTTGCCAGGTTTAAAGAAGAATATTTGTTTTCTAACTATTCCTTTTGCGGGAAGGAGAAGAGGCTGATAAGGCAAACAATTAAAAACTGTTAAGCTGAATAGAGAGATAAATATATCAGTTCATGGCGATATAAGTAAATTGTACCAGACACTTGCTTTTATTATAAAGAAAAATACTCGTATTGATTAAAATGAATGGTGCAAAGACAAGACAAATAGTTCCCAGCTATGATATTACAAGTGATTGATTTCATCACAAGGGAATAGGATCTAAAAAAATAAAAAGAACCGCAGCCTTAGATCAAAGTGGTGAGCCAGTTCACGGCAGGTAAGCAGTACATACCTCATTGAAGTCCATGACAAAATGGAGATCATAAGAAAGTATAAGTTTGCTACCCGTCTGACCTGTCAATATATAATATGAAATTCAGAGATCCAATTGAGGACAATATAGAATAAATTGTGTCTTCTTATCATGTGCACAAAAGCTTCTTCATCTCTTGCAACAACAAAAGTATACTTGTTCAAATAACCCTTTTGGTAGAAAAGTAAGGACATTGTACTTCGTAGTTGAAACAGAATTCCCCTGAAAACACTGCGCAAAAATAGACGAATGATTACTCACAATTGGAAATATAAATCCAATGACCTAAAAATTTTAAGAATGAATCTTAGAAGTAACTGACAATTTGGAAGTCAGTGTACATGACTGGCTGCTCATCAAAGCCTGAGAACTAATGCATTTACTACAACAGGGTTATGTACATTTGTGTCCCATTCATATTCTCAAGTACTCACAAAACAACAAGAATTGTGTCCCCAGTGGCAGTGACTATTTTTGGTGGGCAGTGAAGGTGGCTTGCGGTGGGCGTGAAACGGTGTTTCTTAATGGTAACAATATTCCCTTTCTTTGAGTACCCAAATATAGAATAATCCCTTTCCTCTCCTTTTTGTTCCTTTTCCCTTTAACAAACCAATAGAACGCTAAGTGCCTTTAAAAGTTATATGCAAAGATGTTTTTGAATTAATATACACCATGTACTAGTGTACTAAATGATTGATATACCCTCTTGTCCTCACTTTTGACTCCAAACCAATATATTAGGTAAGCCGAAGCCATGCTCTTAGCAATATGCAAACTCATAATTTTGAGGCTCAAAAGCATGAGTCTAACCTCGAGTCTTTATGGCCAAGAATAAAGAGGTTCATTACAACCCAATACTAAACCTAGTCAGCTTATCTGCCTCAACTCCGCATTAACTCTGATATGCTAACACTCACCGTCTGCAAGCTAGAACAAAAGTATTTCCCCTGATCTCAACTAGCAATGGGGAGCATTTTACAGGACAAGTCCATAAGGCAAAGCGACTAATTAAATGTACTAGCAGCTCGGAGCTATACCACTACCACAGATAGAAAATACCAAATGAGTAGAAGAAAAATAGAAAAGTCATAACAAGAATGTGTTGTCACTACAAGTATCAGCTCATTTACTTTGGACAATCTCCTATTGAATCATAAGAAGCATCCAAGATGTTGAAGCTCCGCAAGGTTAAATCTTACTCTCTCTCTCTTCAAGTCCAAACACTACATGATGTCATGGTCCATTTGTCGAGACGCATTTTGCAACGGTAATATCTATAGTTATGTATTATAAAAAATTATACAAATTCAATTTTAATATTGTACTTAAGAAGACGAATAAAACAAAATCACACATAACTATATTCTTAATTATATATCAAAAATTCTTCGAGTACATGAATGGTGCCAAATAGGGTTATGTAGTGTTTGGACTTGAAGGGAGGGAGTACTTTTCTACTTCCATTTCAGCAAACAAGAACCACATATGTTTCTTACTATTAGATTTCTTCGATCTCTGCCATACAATGCTTGGGTCATTATGAAGGATATGGGCCATATGGCAGTCACCTAACAAGAAGGGTTTGTATCGAGAAGAGAACAAGCACTATCACAGTGAACTGCCATTTATTTAGTTTTCACTTATAAATCTTCAACATTGAAATATTTAAATGAGATACGTCGCATTGAAGTAGCTGGCTGGACACCATCAAAAAGTCCAAAAGTCCAAACAATGATGCATGCTATGTCGAATTTACAAGGTAAAAATGTGCAATACTTGAGCTAGAGATCAAAGTCAAATTAATTCTATGGTTTGGACTTTTGAGGTAAGACCATTGTCTTACCATAGAGATCAAAGTCTTACCGTAGAATTTACAATGATACCCGGTTTATGCAGCAATCAATTAATCGCAGCGCCAGACACACATGCCCATCCAAGAGCATGGAGTAATTCTATGGTAAGACCATTGTATGTGTACAACGGCTAAAACAAAATTACTCAACACCTCATTTATGGCACAATATAAAATTAGGTGCTGAGTAATTACATTGGCCGTTGTACACATCTAACAGTCTTATTTTAGACTTCATGAACTGAACACCATCCTTCATTCGATTTCCAAACTAACGTCAACATTCTACGGTTTGTGCAGATGTTCCCAATGCCCAAGATGGACTCGTCTACAAACTAACGTCTACATTCCACGTCTACTACACGGTTTCAAAACAAAACCACTTAAGAAACGAATACTAATAATGTTCACTAATTTCACCATCCACAGCACGAAGCTTAAACACACATTATCCAAAATTGGAAACCTCCAAATTTAGCAAAAACAAATTTGCTTGGATATCGATCGAAACACTCTGAGCTCAAATCCAGTGTTCTCTAATTACTTCCGAATTTTGTTCAAATAGATATCGCTCCAATTAAAATGCATGAAAAAACAAAAACAAATTCAAAAAACCTTGAATTTTGCGAGAGAATTTGCGTCACGATCATTGCAGTAGATAGTGCGGAGAATTCTCATCGCATCACTTCCTTCGTCAAAACCCTAATTAATCCAATCAAAACCCCCAAAATCCAGCAACTTTTTCTTCGTATGAAACCCTAATTTGAAATGATTTCGGAAATGAATATTCTGGTGGAAAAACGATGACTTCTACGATCAAAACCCTAAAGATTGCGTAAAAATTGGTGCAAATTCGATTGTGTTTTGCAGGACATCAATGGTGATTTTTTTTTTTTTGAGTGATTAAAGTTTAAACGGCGTCGTTTAAAATTGTACTCCACTACTCCGTATGATGTTTTAACGATATAGTGTTATATTCGACGGCTTACGCGCTATCGCACGCGTGCATGGGGAATCGTTTCATTATTACTCCGTAATCCGTATGATTTATGACGAAAAGTGTAACCGAGTCGATTTGATCTGAAATTCGGGTGAAACGAAATCGAACTTGGAAAAATATTACGAAAACTTGGAATCAATTTCTGAATTTATCATTTCAAAAATTCAAAGTTGAGAATCAATTTCAGGAAGAAATCTCGAACTCAACTCGAATCAATTCGAGCTTAGTTGGATACGGAGTATTATTTTTCTACACTTTTTTTCTATATCAATTAAAATAAATATTTATATAACAATTTTAATAAAATATTTTATTAAAAAATCGATCAAATGATATTACAAAGAAAAAAATATATCCGATCGTTCGCCTATCTTGATATCTTTATCTCCGGAGCGTTGTCGACTATTGCGTAGTTTTAATTTTTTAAACTGCTGGACCCTGCATTCTGACTTTAATATGTTGGTTGAGACTTCGTGGAGAGTCCTTGTATGTGGTACTCCAATGTATAGGTTGTTCGAGTAGCTCAAGCGACTAAAGCCTTGTTTTAAGGCTCTTCATAAGCAGTACTTCTGTAATCTCTCGAAGAGAGAGTGGCCACTGTCGGGGCTGTTTTGATGATTTACAACAGCAGCTTGCACGTAATCCACTTGCTAACCATTTATTTGAGGAGGTTAAACAGGCTAAAGCCTCTTACATTAAGCTTCAGGAGGCGGAGTTACGTATGTTAAAACAGAGAGCTAAGGTTCACCATTTTAGCCATGGAGATAGCAATTCAGCTTACTTCTTTCGGAAAATTGTTGAGAGAGCCCATATTAACAATATTGGGCAGATTGTGGATATGCATGGAAATCGACATATTGCCGAGGAGAATGTTGCAAACGCTTTCATTGAATATTATTATATTCCTCTCTTTTGGGGACAACAAAGGAAGTGGACTCGTTAGACTACGGGCTTATATCGTCGAAAGGTATGAAGCTCACTCAACCAGTGAGTGATGTGGAAATTACAAAAGCTTTGTTCGACATTGATCCTGATAAAAGCCCGGGTGTGGATGGTTACACTTCAGTTTTTTTCAAAGCCACCTGGCACGTTACAAAGGATGATTTTCTCTTGGCCATAAAGGATTTATTTGACAACAGTTATTACTCTGATTCCTAAGAAGGAACGCGCTACTTCTGTTTTGGATTATTGGCCTATATCTTACTGCTCTGTTGTTTATAAGACTATTAGCAAAATCTTGGCTAATCGTCTTAAGGAGGTACTCCCGGAGTTGATTGGAGGAGAGCAGGCTGCTTTTGTTGTTGGTCGGAATATTTTTGATAATATACTGTTGTCTCAAGCTTTAGTGAAAGGCTATACACGGGCGCATGTATCACCTAGATGTCTGATTAAAGTGGATATTCGGATAAAGCAGATCCATGGTGGTTTGCCTTTTTGAAATATATATATTTATTGTCATTATGTCATTTATGATGGTATCAACCGATATGGATGTTAGGGGTGAAGGATTATAAGCCGTGAATTAATGATATGTTAAACAGTTATATGATCGGTGTATTTGGAAGGAAAGGAGGAATTTGCAGGCAATATTCAATCGTGTCAAGATATCCGATTATTTTGAGGCTATCCGGTTTTTCCAAAATACTCCGTATTGTTTTTAGCTATGTCCACGTCTTTTTTAAAAAGTGTTACGCTTAGTTGGTAGGTCACCTAGAAAAATTTCTGCCTCGCTGCGGAATTATTAGGAATGTCGACGTCTCTATTTGACACTTAGGGGCCGTTTGGTTGATGTGTTGGGAATGGAATGGATTAGAACGAGATACCAAGGAGGTATGGATTCTCATTCCCATACATGCGTAAAGGTGTTTGGTTGGGTATGAGATATATTGGTTGTTATTCACCATTATTTATTTATATATTTTTCGTATTTTATTTTATTTTTAATTATTATTGTCATATTAAATATTTCAAACATAGACAAAATATATCCGAACATTATTATAATACTAAAGTATAACGCAACAGTAATTTAATTTTAAACGTCATGAAATGATTTTTTGCTCGTAGCATAGCGAATAAAGTTGTGCACGAAGTAAGCATGTTAGACCGTAGAGTCTAGGAAGGAGATTCGAATTGGATAGTTTAACTCAAAACGTATTGTTGATATATTATCGTCTTAATTTGCAATTCATGAATAATTGCTTGGGATTTTTCTCAAAAAAAAAAAAAACATTCTGAAATAAAAAATAATAATAATATATTATGTAAAAAAGAAAAATATTATAATTTATAAAACACAAGTAAAATTTTAATACTCCGTAAAATATTTTAAATATAAACATAATAAATAATAGTTAGATTTGATGTGAAACAAAAGAAAAAAAAAATACAAAACTTGGAATGGAGTTAGAAACTTGGGGTGAGAGGGGAGATTCTAACTCTAGGGGGTTGGGGTGGAATTAGAATCCATAGGGATTCTAACTCCATTCCAAATTAGCTCAAACAAACACTAGAATGGCATCAATCCATTCCATTCAATTCTAAATCATCCAACCAAACACCCCCAATGTATTCCAGATCCCTAGACCTTACCATTGAGATGACTTATGATTGGTGCTTTTGTCATTGACACCTGTACAAACCGCTTCCAATGTATAGAAAACTTAGTTTTGTTACCCGTAGATGTTATACTTCTGGCCATTGGTTCTTGCCATTGATTCTTGCTATTTGTCTCTGAAAAATCGAGGACGAGGTTGCATACAAATATATACTCCGCACATAAACATAAAGCTGACATGTAACTACTATAGCCAAAAGTCGTAAGTTAATGTGTTGGGGAGGAGTTTGATTGACGAGAGACTGGAGAGTACTGAAAAAATTGATATTGACTAGATGAAAAGGGTAACACTTATGGGATGTTTTCTCCTACAGTGTCTTTTTGCTTGTTAGTGAAAAGGAAGTTTTGAAAAAGCTTGTTTCAAAAGTTCGCGATAGTTTTGTTTGAAAAGCGTTAGCTTTGTTAGATGTTAGGTTCATTTATCTTTGAAAAGTTTAAGCGAGTTTTCGAAGATATGAATGCAAGTGCTCGTTTTGAAAAAGACCATGGAGTGCATGGCCTCGAACTTGTACGTATGACTCAAAAAGGGTGAAAAGGGTCAGTCGGGTACACCTCCAACTACCTCGAGTACGCTTTGGCAGATACTTAACCCCTTTATTTCCTTACGCCGGAGCGATAGGTTTTCTAAAGGGAGCACTGGGGCGGTCGAGATAGCCGTTCTGGCCGTAGTGGAGGGAGAGAGGAAAGTTAGTCCTGCACGTGCTTTATCGAGTGGACAAGCCTGCGTGTTGGAACCACCTCTCAAGGGTGCAAAGGGTGCCTAGATTCCAAAAGGAATGGACTCTAAACGAATGTGCATAGCTCAAATATGTATACATGGATTGTTCTTAGGCTTTCAAGTTTCACCTCTTTATTTTTAAAAAGAAAAAACTAGTTTTAAGTTTTAAAAATAAAATCTCCCCAGCGGAGTCGCCAAACTGTGGAACCCGGGATCGGACGGGACCGAACTCGGCGTCTTGCTTAAGGGCGATTTAGGTTAAAAAGATTAAGTTAGAAAAACCTTTAAGAACTGTTTGGAGTCGCCACCTAATTATCGCGGAAATTAGGAACCTGCTACCATGTTCTAAGCTAAAAACATGTCTTAGATTTCGGAGCACGCCGACACCCCTAGATCTAAGGCTGTGAAACCAGATTGGATTCGGGGTGAGGGTACTTTAGAAAAAGAGTAATTCAAATAATGATTTATGAAAACCTTTTAGAAAAACCTATGTAAAAATAGCCTCTACTAGCCAAGAACAATCCGAAATAAGATGATATTTGAGCTAATGTTATCGCTACGTACAAGTGCGATAAGGATTTGTAAAAGAATGCAGATGCAAATGCAAAAGAGATTGATTAAAACCCTCAGTTTAGCATGTTTAACTTGTTAACGATAACGGTTCAGTTAAAGGTCGAATTCATTGTTTAAGTTGATTTTAATGCAAAAGAAAAGGGTGCAAGATGCATGCAATTAAAATTACAATTAAGGTTCAATGAACCTATGCAATATATTTAGTTATATTTAATTCTAGATTAATTAATTCTAAACAATAAATTTAGTTATATTTAGTTTCAGATTCATTTAACTTAAACAATGAATCTAGTCGTATTAATTATTTTTAGTTTATAGTTTTTCTTATATATAGAGATGTTTGTAATTCATTTGGAACAGAATTTGATGAAAAAAAAAACTTGTGTCTCTCAAAAAACGTGGTTACGTTTGTTTGTGAAACTCGGATTGTTGCGTACAATCCAAACTAGTGATTTATTAGGACGCGTCTCCTAATTATTGCTCGATTGGAACCAATAGGTCTTGGTTAGCCAATCTCGTTCATCAAGTTATAGGTCTAACTTGGTGTCTGTTTATCCGTTACTCATTTACTATCTTATTATGTCTACTTCCGCTGTCGTTTCGCATCAAAACCCTCATAATCAATCAAAAACCCTCATAACATTTCTGTTTGATTATCATGGAAGTTAACAAATTAATAACACAGAAGTTTATAACCCATTTAAAAAAACCCACAATTTCAACAAAAACACAGAAGATAAAACAAATTCTCGATAATCTAAAGCACATAATTGATACAAACGATTCTAAAACAAAAACAAAACCAAATTAAAACCCTCGTAATCAATCAAAAACCCACAACTTCTGTTGCATTATCATGGAAGTTGACAAATTAAAAACACAGAACTTTAAAACCCAGATAAAAAAAAAACCCATAAGTTCAACCCAAAACACAAAAGATGAAACAAAAGTGTCGATAATCTAAAGCACATACATCCATTTCTAAAAACAGAGTTAAGAGAGAAAATAAGAAAATTAGTGAAACAGAGTTTGTAAGAAAATTAGTTTTTTTTTTTTTTTTTTTTTTGGTGGAGAAGTTTGTAAGAAAATTAGTGAAACAGAGTTTGTAAGAAAATTAGTGAAACAGAGTTTGTAAGTGAACATGTACTGTATTTATAGGGGGTGCAGCAGTGTTCAAACCAGAAATGAGCGCGAAAAAAAAAAAAAAAAAAAAAAAAAAAAAAAAAAAAAAAAAAAAACCTGTTCGACCGCAAACTGGTTCAGACCGGTTAATGTAAAATAAAATAAAATAAAAAAAATCAAAACCCCACATAGACAATACAACAGGGGAGGGACTATTACCTCCAAGAGGTCCTCGGTACCAAAAAAAAAAATTGAAACTTTCATAGTAGATCTACAGATTGAGAATAAAATGAAAAAGATTAAAAGATTAAAAAAACGAAAATAAGAAGGAAAAATACGAAATAAATCTTCGATCTTCATTACTGAAGTCATATTGAATGTGAGATCTGAGAGAAGAACAAGAGGAGGAAACGTAAAAAAAAAAAAAATTGAAACTTTTACAGTAGATCTAAAGATTGAGAACAAAATGAGGATGATTTAAAGAATAGAAAATGAAAATAAGAAGGAAAAATGTTTGATTATTTGGATATGAGATAAGGGAACAGTGAAGAGGTAGAAGTTGGTTTGTGATGAAGTTGAAGTGTTACGTTGTGTGTGAGAGTGAGCGTATATATATATATACAGAGAGGATCACATGAATCCCTTATATTTGGTGCATCCTTTGTACCCTCTTAGAGCCCTTGGATCTAATGAAATCAATGGTTGAAATTTCTTTTATTTTTTCTTTTTTTCTTTTTTCTTTTTCTTTTTCTTTTTCTTTTTCTTTTTCTTTTTTTTTTCTTTTTTTTTACGTTTTTTTTGACGATTTTTTTTTTTTTTTTTACGAATTTTTTTTTTTTTTTTTTTACGAATTTTTTTTTTTTTTTTTCGAATTTTTTTTTTAAATTCTTTTAGTTTTTCAGTTATTTAATTATTTCATTGTTTTTGTTAAATTTTTTTTTTGTTTTTAACGATTTTTGTTATTTTTTTAAATTCTTTTAATTTTTCAATTATTTGATTATTTCAATGTTTTTGTTATTTTTCAATTATTTAATTATATAAAATTTTATTACCATGATTTTGTCAAGTATTATAACTTAAAGTAACATGTACAAGCTATTAGAGTAACAGTTGTTACCCTTTAAAGTAACATTGATTGCACTTCAAGAATAATAATATCGTATCAAGAAAATATATGGATTAATAAATGTTTGTTAAAATAACACGTACAAGCTATTAGAGTTACAATTGTTACACTTTAAAATAACATTGGTTTCACGTCAAAGAAATAGTAACATCGCATCAAGAAAATAGAAAGATTAATAAAATTTTGTTAAAATAAAACGTAAAAGCTATTAGAGTAACAATTGTTACACTTTGAAGTAACAGGCACATCGTTTTAAAAAATAACTTAAGGATTAATAAAAATTTGTTAAAATAACACATATAAGCTATTAGAGTAACAGTTGTTATACTTTAAAGTAACATTGAATATCGTATCAAGAAAATATATAAAAATTAATAAAAATTTGTTAAAATAACATGTACTCCGTTTAAGTTATTAGAGTAACAGGAGTTACATTTTAAAGTAACATTAATTGCACTTCGAAGTAACAGTAATATTGTATCAAGTAATATAAGAATTAAAGGCAAAAAAAAAATAGTTATAGTAACATGTGTTACATTTTAAAATAAGTTATTAGAGTAACAGGTGTTACATTTTAAAGTAACATTGATTGCACTTCGATGGAACAATAACATTGTATCAGGTAATATAAGAATTAAAGGCAAACAAACAAACAAAAAAAAAAGTAAAAAAAAAAAAATTAAAAATATTAGAGTAACATGTGTTACATTTTAAAGTAACATTAATTACCCTTCGAAGTAACAGTAACATTGTATAAAGTAATATAAGAATTAAAGGCAAAAAAAAATTGTAAAAAAAAAAAAAAAAAAAAAAAAAAAAAATCTCTCTCGAAAAAAAAAAAAAAAAAAAAAAAAAAAAAAACATCTCTCTCGAAAAAAAAAAAAAAAAAAAAAAAAAAAAAAAAATTAACTTAAAAAAGAGGTTGACCAAACTATTTAAGAAAAAAAAACATAAATCGAAGAAAAAATTAGAAGGGAAAAAAAATCTAAAAATAAATTAGGAGAGATATCATGTGGTAAGATCTCAACCATTAGATCAAGTAGATCTAAGGGTTGAGGAAGGGATGCATGATTCACCAAATTTGAGGGAATTCATGTGATCCTATTTCTATATATATATATATATATATATATATATATATATATGGGGGCTGGGGGTATGAGTTAGGGCTTTAAATAGTGCATGATCTGAATTTAATCAACTTAATCAACTTGATCAATCGAGGTGAAATGAATCAATCAATAATCAATCGAATCAGATTGAATGAAATTCAATTAAATATCTGATTACGCTTAAATCAATAAAGCTTAATAATCAAGGCGAAGTGGTGAACAGGCGAAGTGAAATTTGAGCGAGGTGGGGGTATGAGTTCCGGTTTTCAATGGTGCATAATTAAAGGGCCGTGTCAAAGGCCCATGTTAATAAATTGTGTATGGCTGACTTTCATTAGTCCATTTTTAATCTAATACTCGTATTAAATTGTTAATTACTCTTCTTAATTACATTGTAATTAGAACCTGTTCTTTCGGACTTTTTAGAGCTTTATTTAAATCTTAAAAGACAAATTTATTACTCATTGAAAATCGACATTATTTACCGGAGTATATTTTTCTGTACAAATTTTTTTTCGCACTCCCAAACCCTCGAGTCTAGATCCGCCTCTGTGTGCCACAAAGAAATTTGTGGCACAGTACTAAATTTTGTGGCAAACTTATATAGCCACGGAAATTTAGTTCTTGTGCCACAAAGAACTTTGTGGCACAAGAACTAAATTTCCGTGGCTATATAAGTTTGCCACAGAAATTTAGTACTGTGCCACAAATTCTTTGTGGCACAAGTGTCATTTTGTAGTAATGTGTGTTTAATTTCGTCGATAATAAAATGCTTGTATATATTATCATTTGTAAAATCTGATATCATATTTTTTTAATTTTGATTAACTGGTTTGTTTTAAATTTCTGTGTTTTTTTTAGCTTAAAATTTGGGTTTTTAAATTTTCTTCTACTTCAAGTTTCGTAATTTGTCATCACTCAAGTTTATTTGTTAATCATGATTTCGTCGATATAAAAATGCATGTATTATCATTTGTTTCATTTTCGTTGATAATGATTGTTGGGTTTAAATATGGGTTTAATATCTGATATCATAATATATTTGAAATTTGATTAATTTGTTGTTATTAGATTTCTGGGTTTTTGTCTAGTTTAATTGTTCTAGGTTTTTGTTTAATTTGAAGTTTTTTTGGGTTTTTGTTTAGATTAATTTGATTAATTTCTATATTTTTGGTTTTGTGTGATTGTTTTCCAGTATCAAGTTTTTTTCGAAGAGTTTCTTCCTATCTTTCATACGAAAGAACAAGCAGAAAAAGCGCTTGATGAATAGAAGGTGATTGTCGATGATCAGGTTGGTGAAGGTGTGCTGACCCCAGAAGCTGCAAATGTTCTGCTACAACCTTATAATCAGGGTCGTACTAACGCTGAAAAAGACGTCAAAGTGTTTCTCAATTATCAGCGCACACAGGATGCACAGGATGCCAGTGTCGATTCAGTGGAGCCACTGGTCATTACCTCTCCAAGTCATGTACGTGCAGCGGCTAAGGTACGAGATTCTGGTATATGGGAGGTAAACTTAGTCTGTTGTCCTGGTGATCCTACTCTTGTTTGATAATGTGAGATCACTGAATGTCGTTTTGAAAGCTGATACGATTTTGAGTAATTGTGATGAAATTTAGTCCCGTGAAGTTTGTTGTGCTGGAGATCGTCCCGAAATTGAACTTGCTTGTGATACTCAATTCCACCAGTTAACATGCAATTGCTTTCACTTGGCCTACATTATTGTAAATATTTGATCATTTAATTTCTTTAGAGACCCTTATACTACTACTTCTCTATATAAACAAGCCTTCCAACTTATTATTATGACCATAATCACCTTAACCTCACCATAATTACTTATAATAATTACTTATAATAATTTTTGCCATAATGGAGGAAAATTTCGTTAATGACAAAGTTACCGCTCCTAGAGATCGTTTGAATAGGGCGGACGTAACGTTCTTGGCCGGTAATGGTGATTATATCAAAGATGCTAATTATGACAACATTCTCATGAATATATCATGAGAAATTGAAAAGTGATCTAATAATTATTTTACTAACAAGAATATCTACAAATAACATTCTTTAATTAGCATCATATCATGTGCCATAAGGGCACATCATAGAAAAAAATAACAAAAATACCTCTATAAATATATTAATGTTGTGAAATAATAAGAATAAGAGAGACCATAGAAAAGTAGAGAGATTTGTATTATTCATCTATCTTGAGAGCAGTATATATAGTACATTATAGTGTATAGGGTTTAAGCCAAACCCTAGCAATATACAATAAGAACTGTTGGGTCATAGGCTCAATGGACATCCACACTAACATATTACAATATTTATAACAATTAACTTTTTTTTAAAAAAAAAAATCACACACTTTACCTTCTAAAATGGGTTCAACATATCCAAAATACCAAAATTACTTTAACTTTTTAACTTTTTTTAATATTTGTAAAAAAGTGAATGAGGCTATCTCATTAAAATGAAGGGAATATATGTTAATTATTTTCCTCTATAATTCTAGTAGGTATGGAATAACTAATTATTTTTAATTATCTTTATTTATAAATAATATTAATTTCTTTCGACTAATTATTGTATTATGACGAAAGGTAGTTAAATTGTTTTTCTTTTTCTAATGTGAAATGGCTTTAAGCAAGTTTTAATAAAATCTCAAATTTTATAACAATTGTTGGCTGAAATTGTTAATTCCACTCTTTAAAGATGATTCCAATGACTTTTTAGTCTCGCTTGTCTACGTTGATATATAAAATAGATTATTGGTGTTATTCTCGAGAAGCAACCCAATTATTTTTCATCAATAACAAAGATAAAAAAAATATAAAGTCACTAGAATGATGCTAAAATTACATGGTAAATTAATTAGAGCAAGTTTTGTAAAAGACGGTCTTTCACCTACAAAGTGAAAAATGAGAATTTTGATATATAAAATGTAACTATGTTTAGGTGGATTGTGATTAATGTTGACTAAAATGTAATCACTATTATTCCTTCTAATAATGATTCACTTTTTTTTTCCATATTTGTACGAAAGTGAATGAGGCTATTTCATTAAAATGGAAGGAGTATAGGTTAATTATTTCCGTCTATAATTCTACTCCGTAGTAGATATGAAATAACTAATTGTTTTCAATTATCTATATTTATAAATAATATTATTTTTTTTTCGACTAAATTTATTGTGACGAAAAGGTAGTTAAATTGTTTTCCTTTTTCTAATGTTTTACTCCCTCCATCCCAAATTAATTGTCCTCTTTCTATTTTGGGATGATTTAAGGGATGGTAATAAAAATGAGAAAATTTTAAAAATCATTTGTTAAAACATACTCCCTCCATCCCACTTTACTTGTCCCCTTTTATTAAAATGTTAGATTTAAGAAACTTAGAAAAAAGCTACAATCAACCCTTAATTTTCATAACATTTACATATAATTCCAAATTTACCCTTATACACTAATATGGGTGGGAGACTTCAAATGTAGCCTTCAAATAAAAACACAAGGGCCTTGCATTTCTTGGACTTGAGTTAATACAAGGGTAATTTAGTCATTTTTCCAAAGGGGACAATTAAATTGGAATTTTTTTAAAACCAAAAGGGGACAAGTAAAGTGGAATGGAGGGAGTACTAAAAATAGAAAGGGGACAAGTAATTTGGGAAAAAATTTAGTGGAAAGGGGACAAGTAATTTGGGATGAAGGGAGTAATAAAATCGCAAATTTTATAACAATAGTTGGCTGAAATTGTTAATTCCACTCCTTAAAAATGGTATGTATATCAAATTTTATATCGATATTTTCCTATCGGAGTAGTATGTCTGTATGTATATCAAAATCGATAAAATTTATTGACAATTTTACCTAATTACCGAGTAATACCTAAATAGTAGCTAAATTTATTGGGTCACAATTAATATGTATAAAAGTGGTCATATTTTAATTAATTATGGTCACAATCATGCTAAATGTGATCACATTAGACTCGTCTTTCACTTTGTTATTAAGTGAAAGTCCGTCTTGTACAAAACTTGCTCAACATTAAAACTACAACTATAATAAACACCAACTACATTGTATTTTACCGCAGTCATAATTGCCACCTAAATCACAATGATTTGCTCACTACATAGCAACAATAATACTCCCTCCATTCTTGCCATTTAGCCCCCTTCCTTTTTTCACCATTTTTAAGAAAAAGTGGAAAAAGTGGGGTAGAGTGAAGAAAAAGTAGAATAGTTTAATTATAAAAAATTGGATGTGAGTGAGAAAAAGTAGGTATGTGTGAGAAAAAGTGGGGTATGTTAGAGAAATTGTTACTAAAATAGGTAATGGGGCTAATTGGAAAAAATTTCCGAAAAAGGTATATGGGGCTAATTGGAAACCCAATTACTAAAAATCGTCGACGTTTTACCACGAATCGTCGACGTTTTTTCAAAAAAAAGACCAACCCTACCCTCAACTCTCTCTTTCCTCATTTATTCCCTCTTTCTAAAAAAAAAAAACCTCTGATTACCTTCCCCTTACCTTCACTCATTCATCTACCACCCCTTCATACACTCACCCATTTTTCGACCACCACCGGCGCGTCGACGACCTGAGCACCGCCGGAGCAAGCCGCCGCCTCCAGCACTGCCTTGGTCGTCACTTTTGTTCCACCACCGTCGTTCATTTCATTTTTTTTCAATAGTTAAGGTATGTTTTGAAAACTAGATCTAGGTTTCGTTTTTTTGAGTTTTACCCTTTTTTGATTCGTTTTTTTTTTCAGTTTTATAAGTTAATTATTTGTTTTGAAGCCTTATATTTCGTTTTTTTGTGATTTAGGGTTGTTTTAATTTCGTTTTTTACCCTATTTCGATTCGCTTTTTTTTTCAGATCTAATGTGTTTTGTTCTTTTTTGGTCGACTTTTAGCCTATTTTGTTTCGTTTTTTTCACATTTTTCAACTGATTTATTTGTGTTTAAGCGTTATTTATCGATTATTTGTGATTTGGGGTTGTTTTAATTTCGTTGTGAGAGTATTTTGTTTATTTTTTTGTCGATTTTTGGTCATTTTTTGCGTTTTTTTGGTCCATTTTTTCTGATTTTGGTTCTCATGTGTTTTGTATCTTGAATTCGTTATTTACATTGTTATTTGGTCGATTTGTTGTTGTTTATATGTTATTGGTTATTGGTTGTTCATTGTTGGATGATTTTGTCTTCGTTGGAAAGGGTGAAATGGTGTGAAATGGTTGATTTTGTCGATGAATGTCGACGTGTGAAATAGATTGGATGATGAATTTTCACGTGTGAAATGGGGGGGTTGATGAATTTTCACGTGTAAATTGGTTGTTGGTGATGAATGTAGACGTCTTTGATGGTGTGAGTTGATGAATGTGGTCGTCCACTCCATGGTAAGACAGCCCAGAATTTTGTCCTACCATGGATGGACTTTGAATGTTAAGGTTTGTCCATGGTAGGACAGCCCAGAATTTTGTCTGACCATGGAGAAGACAATTTTCTGGGCTGTCCTACTGTTATGACCAGATTTTACACAGCCCAGAATTGGCAGTTCTGGATAGATGTCAAGAATACGGTACAGAGCAGGAAAGAAGAACAATAGCAGTTATAACCCAGAAGAGGTCAGAACAGGCATGGCAGTTATGGTCAGCCGAGGTCAACTATGACTGCTACAAGATCATGGGATAATGGAAGATATTTCACCGGAAAGGTATGGAGTCAATGGAGGTTATTTAACGCCATGGATAATGGAGATCATGGGAACGTGTCTCTAAAAATAGGAACCGATTTTTGGCTAGTTTTGCCTATATATAGAGCTCATTTGTACATTTTCATTCATCTTTTTACTCTCATTAGCATACTTAAGCACTAGAAAATATACTACAAATACTACGTGAAACTACAATGGCCTGTACGAATTGCTAAGTGGTCTCTTTCACTGTTGTACTAACCTCAACTCGATACAAAAGTACCTGGCTTGGTAGCCCGCAGCTCCCCATCTTCTTCTCTGGGGCTTCGTCATCAAATCCCCTGGTTCCTAGTTCTGTCCCATATAGCTCAGTTCTGATCAGTTCTGTTCTGTTTCGCAAATAGTACTAGTTGATCCACTTTTTCCATTTTCCCCTTGTTAAGTTTTTACCAAAACAAATACGCCACCGTAAGGCAACTAGTTTATTAATTTATGAACTTTTCTCACAAAAAATCTCACAAAAATCACCCTTTTCCATATTCAAATGGTCGATAGAACTTTGGAGGAATTGTCCAAGGAGTTACAAGATGCGCAATCTAAGATTCAACAAATCTCAAGAGAATGCAAGATCAAGGAAACAGTAGTCCTGCTCAAGACTGTTGGATTCGCTCATAGGCGATACATCAAAGATCGCACTGGGGCATCTTTGGGAGTTCTATAATCAAGAGAATAGACTTCTAACTGATGAAGATGAGATCTCAAGACCAACTCCGGTGGTGAAGATGAGGAAGAGTCATCCCAGAATGCCGATAAGAGAGGAAGGGCAAGAAGAAGTTCAACTTCACCTCATGATGATGAAGAACTCCGGTTACATGACAAGGTTGCAAAGATTCCGTGGAGTTCCAGCACCAATCGAGGAAGCTTCCCAAGAATGTTATGCAGATTCGCCAATGAGGCCATAACTATGCAGGGATATCCCAAAGAAGTTCATGGTTCCAGGGATGATATGATGGCACGTGGAGATCCACAGACCATGTTGCCCAAAGACAAGCAAAGGATGTACACTGGCCCCACCGAAAGGAGGCTTTGCATGTGTGCAAGGGCTTTGGTTCTCTACTTGCCGACACCGCAATGGTTTGTCAATATTCCTAATGGTACTATTAAATCGTTTACTAATCTTGTGAATGTCTTTGTTGCGCTTTACAGCGCAGAAGTTAGAGAAGAACAAGTGATCCGTGCAATTTGCACGTTAGAAGAAAGATAGTCTCTACGAGATTATCTCCAGAGATTCAACAAGGAGAAGATCTCTATCCCTTAACCTGGCAGCGATTGCAATCGCTATCCAGGCTTATAAGGTTTGGTGGTCAATTCGAAGCTTTATCGTGAACTAACCAAGTATCCTTGTGTTACTTTTGAAGATGTGCAGGGCAAAGACCTTGGCCCAGATTAGACTTGAAGAAGATGCTTTAAAAGAGTGGCGTGATAGTTCGGGTACGAGAAGGTGAACAGAAACTGATAAAGTGACGCACTCCGAGGCGTGCCAAAGACCATACAAAGAGCCACCCAAACGCAAGTGCATGCCGGTTCACGAGATCAATTCTGGCGACTCCTCGATATCGCCAGCCTTGGTGTGAGGTTCCACGCTTGATAGCAAAGTTGGAGAGCTTGGGAATGCCGCAAGATGGCCCAAGAGGAATGATAATCCAAATCCAAACAGAATCCAAACAAGTATCAGGAGTACCATGGAGACATCGGCCACAAAGACAAGACCGCTATGCCTTCAAGAAGGAGATATCTTACCAGCTCGTAATCGACGTCTGGAAGGACATCATCAGGCCAGTCCAGGAACCAGGCCAGAAGCGAAGGCGCCAAGTCTCGAGGATTCCAGGGGACAAGAGCCGAAAGCCAAATCCTCCGCCTACACACATGAGGTAAAATTTATTAATGGTGGTTCGATTCTGTGGACTAACTTATTCGATAAATGCAAGAGGATAGCAAAGCAAGAGAAGATGCACCTTCCAACCAGGGTAGAGAAGAATTGGGAAGTTGTCACTTTTGATCATGAAGATTGTGAAGGCATCCTAAAGACGCATCATGACAAATTTAGTGATCAAGTTGCATTGGAAGCACCTCACGCCGAGTTCGATTGATGGGGGCGCTCATGAACTCGATCATGCCGACGCATTGAAGGAGATGGGTATAGGTCGTGACAAGGCGACCAAGAACTCCAGCCTGTTACGGTAGATTCAAGGCATGAGACCAAGCACACCTTGGGAGAGATCTCACTTCCAACCTATGCCCAGGGAGTTTCTTCTTTGAGAAGTTTAATGTTATCGATCTATGACCTCGATAATGTTTTGTTGGGCAGCCTTGGATCCACAATCTCAAGGTGGGCGTGCCTACTTACCATCAATGTGTGAAGGTCCCAACTCAATGGGGAGTTCTGGTGATAAAGGGAGGAAAGGCATCACAGAATGCTTGAGCGACTTTCAAGCCTCCGCCACCAACAAAACTCTCGTGACAAAGAATTACAGTAAACCAATAAGTTTAGTGCACCGAAAGCGGAAGTTTGGCGCTGAGAGAAATGCTATAATCAACGAGGAAGTCCAAGTCAGCCGGACATGAACATGGTAAGAGAGGTAATGTATCCCGATCGTTAGCTAATGTGGTCTGCAAGAAGAATGGAAAGTGGAGAGTCTGCATGTAGACTACACAGATTCAACAAGGCATGTCCCAAGGATCCTTTCCCTCTTCCTCACATTGATGCTATGGTGGACAAGATCACGCCGCCATGAAGTTCGACTTTCATGGATGCCCAAGTGGTTTCAATCGATTAAGATGTATCCTCCGGACTGTGAGGGAACCTCCTTCATGACAGCATCGTGGAATATTCTTTCACACCGCCATGCCCTTTGGACTCGTGAATGCCGGAGCCACCTACCAAAGGCTAGTCAATATGATGTCTAAAGATCTCATTGGGACACAATGGAGGTTTATATCGATGATATGGTGGTAAAGTCTAAAGATGCCAAAGATCATGTGAAGCACCTAGAGCAAGCGTTTGCAATTCTGATAAGTTCAATATGAAGTCAGAATCCCACAAAGTGCAACTTTGGAGTATCTTCTCGTAAGTTCTTGGGTTATTTGGTCACCGAAGAGGAATTGAAGCAAGTCCAGAATGTATAAAGGCGATCCTAGATCTGGAGTCCCCAGATCTGTGAAAGACATCCAAGTTGACGGAAGAGTAGCAGCTAACAGATTCATTTCTAGATCCTCGAAAGGTGCAAACCCTTCTACGATATGCTCAAGAAGAACAAAGAATTCCTAATGGAGAGAAGCACGAGGAAGCGCCCAGATCTCAAGGGTTACACATCAACTCCACTGTTGCTGTCCAGACCAGAAGAGAAAGAACCGTTAAGTCTATACCTACGTCACCACTGGAGCATTCAGAAGTGCAGCTTCTGGTCAAGAAGATGGTTTGCAGATCCAATATACTACGTGAGTAAGAGCTTGCTAGATGTCGAAACCAGGTATTCTCTTCTCGAAAGGTATGTTCTTGCTTTAATTATGTCAACTACTAAGCTTAGACCTTATTTTGAGAGTCATCATATCCGTAGTTAGAACTAACCTTCCAGCTTGCTTCGATCTTGAGAAAGCCCGAATCGTCTGGGGAGAATGGCTATGGTTCAATACAAGCATGTACGACATCGCTTATGAACCCAGAACAAAGAATAAAGTCACAAGCCTTGGCGCATTTTGTGGCCGATTTTACCCACCGAAGAAAGTGGTGCTATGGAAGTGTTGGAACTCACACAGGCGTAAAAGGAGAAACCTGGTGGCCGATATCGATGGAGCAAAATAATGTCGAGGTTCAGTCCTGGGCATTGTCTGAAATCGCCAAGGGGACATACTAGCTCAGCCGCTGGGCCAGAATTTCGTACAACCAATGAGGCTGAATATGAAGCGTTAATTGCAGTTTGATGAGTCAGTATTGGTCTTGGTGTCAAGAAATTCGAGGTAAAAAGCGACTTTTACTTATTGTTAATCGACACGGTTCTTTGCGCCAAAGATTCTAAGATGTTGCTCTACCTCGAGAAGGTTGTAACCCTGGTTTTGAAGTTTGACCACTTTAGGATTGACCAGATCCCCAGAGACCAGAATTCAGTGCACTCTTTAGCTGGGCTTGGCTCTAGCTTTCAAACTCGCAGACCGGACGGGATTCCCATAAGACACCTCCTCGGACCTTCTATAGAAGTCCGATCCTGCTCAACTCGCTCTACCCCACTCTCGCCTCTCGGGATCGCACCTTTTTATTCTTTTCTTAGAGATGGTGTTTACCCCGCACGGACTTGAGGCGGAGCTTTTCGGCTTAAAGCCTCGAGGTATGTCTTGATTGATGATGTCTGCTCAAGAAATCTATGTCAGTCCATATCCGCTCCTGAACCACTGGCTTGAACTGCTCGAAGAGTTACATGAAGGAGATTGTGGCAACCATAGTCTGGAGAAGTCCGCCAGAGCTACGAGATTTGGTTACTTCGCCAACTATGAGGAAAGAGGTTTGGAGTACGCAAAGCAAATGTGAAGCATGTCAAGCACTCTCCAATGATCCACCAACAAATGAGGTTCAGATCCCATTTCTCGCACCGTGGCCTTTCATGAAGTGGGGCATGGACATAGTTGGAAAGCTTCCAATGGCTCCGGTGACGTAAGGTCTTTATGTTGGCAATGACAGACTACTTTTCAAGTGGATTGAAGGCAGGCATTGAAGTGTGTAAAAGGAAGTCATCTCATTTATCAAGAGGAACATCATTTGCGTATTTGGGAATTCCAAGCCGATTGTGTGTGACAATGGTTACGCTCAGAGGAACAAGACCGAGGAGTGAATTCCTGTACACCGAATATTGAATCGCTATACTGCACCGAGATATCCCCAATGTAATGGTCAAAGATCATTGCAACAAGATTATCATCAAACCTCAAGAAAAAAGTCAAGAGAAGGCGAGGGAGATGCAAGGTAAGAGCTACCCTTAGTTCCAGGGTCGACAGTAACTACACCAAAGAATTCCACAGATGACTCCATTCTCTTTGGTGTATGGTTGTGAAGCTTGATTCCAGCAGAAGTGTCCTGCTCCAACAAAGAAGGTATGGTCTCACGAGCAGCTTTAGAAGCTAACCTGCAGGTTGTTATCTTCCGGCCTCGATTTTCTTGAAGAACTTAGAGATGCAACTAAGATAAGGTTAGCGACTTTGAGAATGTGTCAGACTTTCAACAAGCATGTCAAGGCCAGAGTTTTCAGAGAAGGAGATTTAGTTCGAGGAAAGTATTTGAAAACACGTAAGGAAAAGTCTCACAGAAAGCTAGCCCACCGGGAAGGACCATACTGATTGATTCAATGTAGGCCAAGGAGCCTATAGATCGTAACTCGAGGGAGAGTTGATTCCTAGAGCGTGGAATGCAACCAACCTCAAACTCTATCTTTGTTAATACGTGATTCTCAATTCTGTACTTTCAATTCTGTAATTTCAGTTCTGCACTCTTTAATTGTTTTTCGTAAATATTGCAATCTTCATTCAATAAAAACCATCAACTCCAATGGTGTAGTTTAACTTTATTTCTAAGTTTTATGTGATTACACCTTTGGTTCAAGTAAATATTTTCTATCTATCACAAGTAAAATCAAAGTAAAAATAATACGCTACATATTACAACATAGGAGTTTATCCTCCAGTTCTACTGAGTTCAACCTCCAGTTCTTGGGCCTAGTCCCCAGCCTCTAAGGAACTTGTCTTCCAGATTCGAGCTTAGTCTCGCTTGAGCAGCGCCCCTGCGGTGGAGATCTTCCCTCCAGCTCACACGGCGCCACTCCTGCAGAGCAGCTACCCTCGCTGAGGATGGTCCCCTCACGACTGACTGTGGCTTGACCGCTAAGAGAGTCCTATAATATCCCTTAAGGTGAGCCATGATCATGCATATGTAAACTGGGGTGTACACCGCGAGGTTAGTACATTCACGTAATAGTAGCTGATAGAAGCAACAGAACGATAGTAGTCAAGTCCTTGGACCACCAAGGCTGACTAAATACTAAGGCAACCGAGTCCGTCAGAGCAGACTAGAAAAATGTCATGCTCTGCAGACCAAACAAAAAGTTCCACCGTAGCAACAGACAGAAGTTCACAGAATATTTACAGACCTGGACATACAAGTCCAGGCCAGACCACAGATAGCAAATTGTTCGAATTTACACAAAATGTTCACAAAGGTAATTGTTTTTCATTCTTCTTCTTCTTCAGAAGGATTGTCATCAGCTTGGGCATCTTCGCCAGCACCACCATCGCCAGACGCAGAGGGTTCTTCCTGATCAGTGCCAGCAGTCTCTTCTCCTGGAACTGGCACACCTGGGAAGAGTTGTTTAAATTTCTCCACAGCAGCATCAATATCCCACTCCTCACGCTCGGACTCAGAGGCACGCATCATTTGAATTCTGGTCTGGGCTGTGTAAAACAGCGCCAGATCAGTCTCCTGGTTCTGGAGTTGGCCCTCAAGCTCCTGAACACGCGCCTGGAGATTCTCATTCTCTGACCTCAACGAGGCCAGACTCTCCTCAGACTTGGCAGCAGCAGCCTTGGCTTTTTCAGCCGCCGCCTTCATACCGTCCAGAGCTTTCTCCAAGTCTGTACAGGCTTGCTCTTTCAGAGCAACCTGGTCCTCCAGCGCAGTCACACGATCCCCAGAAGTGGAAATTATGTGCCCCAAACTCGAGATACAGTCAAGAGTCTGCAAATGTAATGGTGTAAGGTACAATAGTGGTAGAATTATCATGAGAATTTGTACTAGAAGTATATCAGGTTATTACCTGCAGAGCAGAGTGAGTGGCTCTAAACGCCAGTTCTGTGGTGCCAACCCTGATCAGGTCTGGGTTGACCCTCTTAGCTGCTTGTTGGATTATTTTTTCTACGCCTGTTGATGGCGTGCTGGACAGAAATGTCCCTGGTAGTGACAACCCTTCAACCTCCTCAACCTTTCTCTTCTTTGATTTTTTGTCTGGTGTGTCCTTCACTGTTTCAGCTTGAGCCTTTCCCTTGCTAGGCTCCTCAATCTTCAACTCCTTAAATCCTGGAGTAGGGATACCTGTAGGAACAAACAATGGTTTCACATCTGGACCCCCAGCCAGTATAGCATTCATCTTCTCCTCGAGAAGGGTAGGATTGAGTCTGCCCTCAGTGAACGGCCTAGAAGATTCACCTAGCATAGAACCACATGCATCTTAGAACTACAGATCCAAATCATACTAGACCAGACCTAATCAAAAGAGCAGTTGAGAAACTTACCCTTGATGGCAGAAACCATAGGCACGTGAACCTTTACAGCCCTGCTTGGTGGCCTAAGCAGAAAGCAGGAAAACACGCCTTGTTATCCCCCTCAGACCAAGTCCTCTAGAAGGGGCAAAGCCATAAAGCAGCAATCCTGGCCTTAGACTCCTCGTGCTCAGGGAGCCAGTGAATCCGCCAGAGAGATAAACATAGAAAACCATCAGCCCAGCACAGAATAGAAAAACTAGAAACAACAAAGTTGAAACAGAAGTGGCTTACCCCTCTCAGCAATAGGGTAATCCAAACAACCGTCATTCTGAAGAGTGTCACTCTTCAGAAACAGGAAACCAGTCTTCCAGTCTTTGTCATCCCCAATGTCTGGGTGCTCTACTAAGTTGTTCTGGCCCTTTCTGATCCGGAAGATAAATCTCCCACGACCTTGGGCCCTCACAGAATAAACGTTTTTCAGATCCTGCACTGTCAGCATCAGCCTGTGCTTGGTGCAAAGTTTGTCGACTAAACAGATAATCTTCCACATGCTTGGCATTATTTGACAAGGCGCAAGCTTCATCGAAGAGAGTACCCCACTCATCCAGGAGTTGCAGGGGATCCTCAGACCAGCCCTGAAAGGGAACTCATATATGCAGACCCATCCTGGGCAGGTCCAAGAAGCTGTGACATAGTCATCACAGGGAACAAAGATAACAGCCGATGAAGGCACAATTTCATGATCTTTTAAGTGTTTGATTATTGATTGAGAAAGAGTATTCTTGGTTTCATCATCAAAGGAATCACCTTTGATGAATTTACAATCGCCAAACATGATCTCATTGATCTCAGGTTTCTCAAGATCTATCACTTGTTCAGCCATGATTTACAGATGATTTTGATTTGATTTGATGATTGAAATAACAAAGGAGGAAGATGATGAACAGTAGAGGGTAAAAGCAAAAGTTTGGCAAGGTAAGTGCTCGAAATTACTGGAGGCCCCTATTTATATGCAAAGGTAAAAGAGTTTAAGTGGGTTTAGGATTTTACCGTTGGTAAAATTCGAAACAGCCCAGAGTTAGCTGTTGCTCCTGTTCAGCAGCCAAAACAGGTTTTAATTCTCACCTAACTTCTGATTCTTACGTTATCTCTTTGAATGTTGTGCATAAGTCTGGCCAGATGCTTGATTTTTGTTCAAATTCTATAGCCGTTACCTCTGCTCTAGTCTGTTCTGTATAGATACGTTTGTACAGGATTGTTTCCTCAAGCTTGCTGAACACTGCACTTGAGAAAACAAGGGCATTTGTTATGACCAGATTTTACACAGCCCAGATTTGGCAGTTCTGGATAGATGTCAAGAATACGGTACAGAGCAGGAAAGAAGAACAATAGCAGTTATATCCCAGAAGAGGTCAGAACAGGCATGGCAGTTATGGTCGGCTTGAGGTCAACTATGACGGTTACAAAGATCATGGGATAATGGAAGATATTTCAGCTGAGCAGAAGTGGAGTCAATGGAGGTTATTTAACCGCCATGGATAATGGAGATCATGGGAACGTGCCCTAGAAAATAGGAACCGATTTTGCAGCTAGTTTTGCCTATATATAGAGGCTCATTTGTACATTTTCATTCATCTTTTTACTCTCATTAGCATACTTAAGCACTAGAAAATATACTACAAAATACTACGGTAAACTACAGTCAGTTCTGTACGAATTGCTACAGAAGTGGTCTCTTTCACGGTTGTACTCTGTAACCTCAACTCTGATAATAATAAAAGTACTCCTGGCTTGGTAGCCCGCAGTTTTCCCCATCTTCTTCTCGGGGCTTCGGCCATCAAATCCTGGTTCCTAGTTCTGTCCCATATAGCTCAGTTCTGATCAGTTCTGTTCTGTTTCGCAAATAGTACTAGTTGATCCACTTTTTTCCATTTTCCCCCTTGTTAAGTTTTTACCAAAACACCTACCATGGTAGGACAATTTTCTGGGCTCGTTTTTTTGTTGGTATTATGTTTTTTAATTTTATTCTTGTTCGTAGTTGTTTAATTATTGTAGTTGACTTAATAATTCCATTATTGCAGATAAGAGAGCGAGGGAAAGACCGAGGGAAGGGTATTATGGTCCCACGGTGCGTACGAGTATTACGAAGGTGTCCGCTACGAAGCGGAAAACCCAACCCAAGACTGAAATGTCAATTGTAAATAATTGAAATGTCAATTGTTTGGCGTTTAAGTTTTAAGGCAGAACTTTTTTATACTGCTATCGTATGTCCTACACACAAGACTGTACTACTACTTGTTGTTTACTCATATCGTAGCTTCGGTAGGTTGTTAAAAAAAGTAGGTAAAAAAACTTATTATTGGCTTTTAATTGTACCCTTTCACTCTACTTTTAGAAGTTACTATACCCTTAAAAATCAAGTTACCCTACAACTATTAACTAAGACGGTTTTATTTTAATTTTTAATATTATTGTGAGACCTTTTACACAAAGGTCCTAATTTTTAATATTATTGGCTTTATTAACTTTACTAATTAAAGTAATTTGAGTTAACTTAGTGTTGGCTTCTCGGGATCATCCATGCCTAGAACATCGAAAGTAAGAAGCCAACAACTCCGGTGTTTTCTATTTTTCTGCCCGTTCGTCGCCTTAACCAAAGCAAAACCATTTTCAAAAGCTACATTGTTAGCCCAATCAAAGGCTTCATCTCGATCCTTAAAAGACAATTTAGTGACGAATAAAGGGTTATAATCAACGTCGTCACCACGAAAATCCTCAAATGAATCCTGTGAAAAGTAAAAAAAAACAAACATAACGCTTTAAAACTACGAATTATGCAAATAGAAATACGATTAATGTGTAACCATGGATAGGACAAAATACTGGGCTGTCCTCCCATAGTAAGACGATGAAATGTTACGTCCAAAGCCATAAATGACTCAATTCTGGACGTCCATCCACGGGTAGACAAAATTCTGGGCTGTCCATCCACGGGTAGACAAAATTCTGGGCTGTTCACCCGTGGACAAACGTATATATTCATAAGCGTTTTCCATGTTACACGTTAAAATTCAAAGTCGTTACCACTTTAGACGTCTACATTCAAAAGGCTACCATGGATGGACAAATGGATTCAAAGTCTATCCATGGTTGGACGATGAGTTTCGTCCTTTTTTTTCAAAACGAAATATTTTTTTCCCCGACTTTTCAACCAAAACGCAAAGATTTCTACTTTCCAACAATGCACTATATCAAATGTGTTCTAACAACCATAAACCGTTCATATTAAATGATTATGTAACGTTCTTACATCTAAATAATTCTAAATTACAAGATTAAATTTTTTCAAAAACATAAACAATGAAAATTTAAAAAAGGTAAGCTAACATACCATCGAATCGGCATCCGACATTGTGTTTCAACTTTGACTTACCGTGTTCAACTAATCTTTAACTTCTAGTGTAAAACCATGTTGAATTTTTGGAAATGTAAAGATTTTTGGGAAATTTTTAAGTGGAAAAAAGAGAGGAAAAGAGAGAAAAAGAGAGAAAAAAAGAGAAAAAAAGAGGAGAGAGAGAGAGAGCTGAAAAAAATGAAAGGGCATTTTGGTAATTTCCAAAAAAAACGTCGACGATTCGTGGTAAAACGTCGACGATTTTTAGTAACCCCCATTGGAAAGAAGGGAGGGAGTAATAACTAATGACATTCTGAACTTATATATTCATTTCCATAAACTAAAACATTACTTCCTCGATCCGTTTCAGTGAATTGTTTACACTTTGACTTTTTTTATAAGGGAGAATTGAAAAAAGTGTAAACAAATGACACAAACAGGGATCTTAAAAATTATAACATATTTCAACTATTCAGTAAATTTATTTATCAGATACACGTTAGAAAAACCGATCCAAAACAACCATAACTAGGGGACCAAAGTGACAAAAAAATTAAGTCACAAGTAAGGAAAATAAAGAAGTAGGTCCAAAAAAATGTAGAGCCAAAAGAAGGTGCACCATATGATTGGTCATTGGCTATATGGTGAGCCACGAAAGAGTTGTCTTCATCTCCAAAAATCTTTGAGACAAAAAAAACCAACGATATATATTGATGAATCAACAACATACATACAATTTTATATTTAATTTTTTCTCTTATCTTTTTAAAAAAAAAATAATTTAAATTTAAATTATATAAAAAGTAGATGAGGTGAATCTCTTAGTTTGGATTTCTTGTGCTTTTTTGGCCCTTCACTTGGATATCTTTGGATAAAACATTTACCCACTTCACATTTTTTTTTGGTCATGTGCTATATATTTTTAGCCCAAGCATTTATTATTGTACTCCAAACATTTATTTTACTATATAAAGCCATTAAAATATCTTCCTTATAATTTTTATATTATTTTAATACTATATTATTCTCCTTACTACATACTCTTTGTCTCCTTATTATTATAAAGTTTGCACTTTTTTTCCTCCTTATTTTGTTTGGTTTTGAATTTATATCATATTAATTCTCTACGTACAAAATAATACGAAATAATAGTATTATTATTAGGATTTATTAGTTATATTATATATATTTGTTACTCTAATTAATTTATTAGTTCTAAAAGAAGAAGAAATGTATGAGTTTAATCACCAACATCATAATAATCTTCAACCTTGTTTGCAGTGTCATCCACATAGCTACATTAGGATGGTGAGTTGATTTTTCTACTCCCTATGTCTCAGTCATTTGTTTACAGTTTGACTTTTTCCCCCTCACAAAAAAGTTAAACTGTAAACAATTCACTAAAACGGATGGAGTACGTTTATTTGGTGTACGTATACGTGCAAATTATATACGGAGTGTGTTGTATAAAACTGATGATCATGTAATCTCAACCATCAGTTTGAAATATATAGTCTTTTAACAGGGGCGTTTTTAGTATGGGTGCCATGGGTGCCATGGCACCCATACTTTTTTCGGGGAAAAAAAATTAATAGTGTGTTAAAAAAAATTAGAAAAAATAATATGCATTTAAGGGGATTTGAACCCTAAACCAACAACTCTCAAATCAACAATTCTACCATTAAACCACAAACTAATTGATGATTCTAATTTCAACATTTACTATAATATAATCCGTATTTATCTCTGGGTCTTATTTAACCTAAGTCCAACCTTTAATTATTAAATTTCATTCATAACTTTCTTTTTTCAAATTCACCCTTACTTTTCAAACTCTTATCGAACATTTTATTTTATTTTTGATAAAATGTTTATCAAGACATTTTTTTTTCACCTTACTTTAATTCAACATTTTCTTACTTTTTTTTATTATATAATAATACGGAGTAGTTTTTATTCTTTCACCAAGATTTGGACTTTATTTTGAACCAAGGATACACATAGTCTTATAATTTAACTTAATTTCACAAAACACTTTTCGCAATGACGTTTCATCTTTCTTTAATTTATTTTAGTTTACTTTTGTTATTTTTTTTTCTTTTTTTTTGGAAAAAGGTCAATATATTTCATTACCAATTTCAATGAGATAACATTTCTTTTTTTTTTCTTTTTTTTGGAAAAGGGTCAATTTATTAGTGTAAAAGCGTCATCTTGAATGACCTTTGTTAATTAGTTCATTAATAACGCCACCTCAAATGACGTTTTGTTGTACAATTTATTTCTTTTAATTCATTCAATCTAGTAAAATGGCTAGCGCGATAATGTTTTGTGGCTTAGAAAAATCCGAGTCTACATGCACCCTAAGTCTAGATAGTTTTATTTTCGACACAAAACTTTAATACTTTCTTTTTTTTAAAAAAAATCAATATTTCACCAAATCATTCTAAAAAAAAAGGCGTTAATAGCTCGTTTCGACCCGAATTTTAATTTTTATCTGACTCGTATTGTACAGTTGATATTTTTTTTTTTTTGAGTCATATAATTTGACGGACCCATTTGTCATGTTTTGTCGGCACCCACCGTCTGGAACTTCTAGAATCGCCCCTGTCTTTTAATATCATGTTTTAAGTATAAAATGATCGATAACTATGATGAGAATCTATGTAACACGCTTTATCATTTTAAAATTTTGGTTGAGCTGATATATTTATTATAGATACGAAGTAATATTTTTGCTTTGAAGATAAAAGTTTTCAACAAATTGGGCAAAATGATCCTACAACCATTTAATGTTTGTAACTTCAAAACTTGAATAAATAAAATTATTACTCCATATAATTAAATTATGAGTATCACATTTAAGTAATTATGTGTTTTGGACTCAGGATTGTTTCCCTTTTTTTCCCTATTTCTTAACTTTGTTAGGACATATTCCTAACTTTACGTGAATGAAGATATAATGGTAAATAAATTTTCCGAATTTGTTTCAACTTCATATACGTTAATAATGATGAATTTGTTTTCTTTATAGACGGTAAAGTCACTTAATGAAACTTTCAATTCTCAAATATACGATAATTTAAACGCTTTCTAAGATCTATATATATAATGTCATGTTCTAACATATACTGGAGTACAATTTGATCTTTACCTGCGCTATTTCTTGTACTTTTTACAAGGTCCTACTTGACAGTTGACGCTGATTTTAAAATATGTACGACGATATATGATGCATGCAAGATGATAATACTGATATTTAATACGAGCCACACACTAATATCATTTTATCTCATTTAATTTCTCAGTTGATAAGTGGATAAATAATAAGTGAGTTATTTTATTTATTTTTTCCAACTTATTACAGGTGCAACATCTGATACATAAAGGTGCTTGATTCTAAGAATGAACCGTGATCAGTGCATTAAGGCTTTAAAAGACCATGCAAATATACGACCTCTAATTATCCTTACAGGTTCTCCCTACTCAACTTAATTAATTATAACAATATAATTTATAACTAATTTTATTATAACTTATTAATTAATTGTAACTAATTTAATTTAAATTACAGCAATCTAGCTAGGTTAAGTGATGTCTCTTGCATGACCATGCACGTAAACCCATTAGGTATTACAATTGAAGAATTCACCTTTAACATGATACCGCGACAGACTGATATGATAACGTGATTGTACTTATATTTTAAAGTATCTTTATATCATCAATGTTTTTTAAAATTTTAATTTGTTGACATTTAAAAAAAAAAAAAAATTAAAAAAAAAAAAAAAAAAAAAAAAAACTAGTTAAAATTTTAATCATACAAAATTTATAGTTTTAGAACTAAAAATTTCTAGATTTTGTGGTTAAAATTTATTTATTTTTAAGTTTGGAGGGAGCTTCTAAGAGAGAATAGGAGTTTCTTTCGATCATATATTTATGGCGGTTTTTCTGGACAAAATACAAGTAAGTAATAGAATGTCAAAAACACTTCTGAAAAGTTGAAACAATTATTATAAAGAAGTTTCGTACATACATATATGTGTACGGAAATTTTTTTAAAAAATTGATATTGTCATTTTCATATTTGAATTTTTAAGTAGACAAGTTCAACGACCATCAAGGTTCACAAGGAGGCGATATTGGAGGTGATCAAGATTAATTATTCAAGAAGCATAATTATATAGGGAAACTCTTAAAAATATCATCTTTCACAAAAAAATGAAAGACAATTGTTCTGAACTTCTGATGCATAAAATATTAAAGTTCATATTTGGGTCGATGGTAATTAACAACTGTTGTTAAACTGTGACCACTATGAAAACGTACAAAAAATAGTCACATTTTAGTAAGTAATGGTCATGATCACCATTATTATATATGGTCACATTTTACGTATCAGAAATTCCTCTTTCCCTTTTTTTAGTAAGTAGCTAATTAACTCATGAGCTATATATTTATTGATCACGTTGTACTCCGTATGTACCATTATTATACCATGATATAGTCAATTAGGGAATAACCCAATAAGTACTACTCCGTAATTAATAATATATGTTAGTTATAAGCTATTATAAGTTTATAACCCTAATTATTTAGCTACAACAAGTACAGTACCATCATTATTATTTGTTATTCTTACCGTCTCATTTATCGATATTTTCCTATCGGAGTAGTATGTATATCGAAATCGATAAAATTTATTCACGATTTTACCAAATTACCGAGTAATACCTAAATAGTAGCTAAATTTATTGGTTGACAATTAATATGTATTAAAGTGGTCATATGCATTTTAGTTAATTATGGTCACAACCGTCCTAAATGTGGTCACATTAGACTTATTGTCTTTCACCTCGTAAGTGCGAAGTCCGTCTTGCACAAAACTTACTCAACATTAAAACTACAACTCTACCAACACCGACTACAATGTATTTTAGCTTGGTCATAATTGCCACCTAAATCACTATTATTTGCTCACTACATAGCAACAATAATAATAACTAATTGCATTCTAAACTTATATATATTCATTTCCATAAACTAAAACATTCTTAAAAATACTTTTATTATTTATTAAAAATTATAACATCTTTCAATCGAGCAAACTATTTTGGATAAAAAAATTATGATAAAAAATTTTGATTATCAAAACTAACTCAATCGAGCAACTATTTTGGATGCACTAATACAAAGGCATTCATCATAATAAAACCACTAGAATCTACTTTTTTACATTTTTGTTCAACGACATTCAAGTAGAACAATGTGTTGTTGTCATAGAAGTATATAACTTGCGGATCATTGGGATGGCAACAAAGCATCATGCCGTCATCAGACCGCTTAATTTCTGGACATTCTAAGAGTGATCTCGTGCACTCGAAATCAATCACTAACTTCACTTTGGCCACGTAATTAGTGCCTAAATTATTAACATCATCATAGTCGTCGATTTCCCATAATTTAATCCTATTTTCCTGCAGCCTGGGTACCATAAAGCCGTGGAATGGTTCTTGAAACCATATCTCTTTAAATTGCGCTATGCGCAGCCGATTTTGACAGACACCGAGCATGCTAATGTAGCTGTCTATTCCAGTAGGGAGGTTTACAACTCGAGGGGCTACATTGTCGATGTTGAAAGGATCTATTACTATTATGGCTGGTTTAAATATCGATTTCCGCATCCAATGTATCTTGTTTTTCCATGTTATGGCTGGTATTAATATCGAGTCGAAGCCATCGAGCAAATAATATGTTTTCCATTGACCCGTTTCAGATGAGTATATTTGGACAGTACTTGATTTGGGGTCTCCACGAAGGACGTGAACAATCCGAAACCCGTGATTGTTACGGTGTGAAACATTTACGGTACTGACTCCATTGACAAATCCGGCAATTCCAACCAAAATGTCCCCGTAATTGCACACGGGTTTGGCTAACGATACGGAAACTACAATGTATTGTTTTGTACTTTTGTGAGAGGATTTGCAACGTAATACTCTCCTGTTTGCGAGTTTATACGGTGATACGCATAGCGATGAGGTCGTTGTTATAAGCCATGATGTATGGATAACCAGGAATGAAATCGAGAGAAAACTTATGTTTTTGGAAGTAAGGGTGCTCTGTAATAAGGCACTGTTTGTGCGTTTGAACTAGTGTGAATGCGTAACTTTGAGGCAATAGCTGAGGAGTGAAGTCGGGATTTGAAATAATCGATTTCCAACGTTTCGAAACACATTTACATGTGGCAAGTTCACTCCATAGGGATAATTGTGTGAAGATCAACTCGAGTAAGGTATCGTTTAGATCGTCGATTCGACTTCTAAATTCAACATCTCCATCATGTTTGCGCTTGCGGGTTGTGATAGCCATTAGTTAAACTGTTTGGTTTTCTCTGTTTGTTTTTTTGTTTTTAATTGTAAGTGTATGTAGTCACAACTTCTTCTTATATAGTAACAATTTACGTTGTAATTTATGGTAAGTTGGTAACGATTATTCTTTTTTGTTTAATTTTTTGGAAAGTCAGAGCCTTATTATCCCTAATCTTTTTAGAATAAGAGATGATGAACCAACGAGGTCTTGGTTTAGTGGTGCCAGTTTTGAGCAGTAGGAGAATCGAGGTTCGATCCATAGCGTTGGGAGGAGTTTAAAACCTTAACTCCGGGACACGCTCCGAAACCGAATTAGTCGGCTCAAATGAGTTCGGATATCGGTTGGTGTAGAGTCCAAGGGCCCAACAATACTCTAGAGGGGGGGGGTGAATAGAGGATTGTACCTCTTAAAAATTTTACGATAAAATTAAATGCGGAAATGTAAATTGCGTAAAGTAAATAACACAAGGATTTAACGTGGTTACCTAATTGAAAAGCCTACATCCACTTCTTCTTCTTATTAATTATTTATCAAGAAAGACCTCTCCTACTAGCTACAATAAATAATTAACAAACACTAGAGACTAACCCTAATCCTAGTGTGAAGCTTTTCTTTCAAACTCGAAATTAATCTCTAACAAGTTGAGTTTTCTCTTTACAAGTCTCTCAAACAAAATGAAAATACAATTCAATTGTGCAGAAGTCTTATCGTGAATCTATGCACTTTAGAAAATATGATTTAAGAACAAAAGCACAAAGTTAAATTAGCTTTCAAAATCAAAGTAAATAAATTGCAAAAACAAATGAAGAACACGGTTCAAGTATTTGAACAAAAACGTTTTGCAAAGTAAAATTAAGATTGTATTTTGAAAAGCTTAGATTGATCAAAAATGTATTGGAAGTATTAAAATGTATTGTATTGTCTTGGATGATTTTTAATCAAAATGGTGTAGAGTACTTATAGTACTCGTGTGACTCTAGGTCACAAAGAAAAGATAATATTATTTTTATTTGACAAAATAAAAGATAATATTACTAAAGTATTATTGTATAACTAAACTTCCTTATAAAATAATTTGCTAGTTGTCAAAATATGTTTAGGAAGATATTTAGTAATTACTTGATCTCCAAGAACGAATCTAGACATTTAATTCAACTAGGAGATGCAAGATATTATTATTAGATATTAGGAGATAATATATAGAAGATAATCTTTTAGGAATAAGTTACATATGACCGAACCTTGGTCATATACTACAAAATATTTTTACTAAAAGATAAATAAATAAGATTGACTTTTCCAAAATATATTATCTTATAAAATCAATTTAGAAGAGAAGAATTATCATAAAAGATATTTTAAGGAATCATAATATATTACAAATACTTTGCACATCTTTTACAACTAGATTATCATATAATTTACTAAGTAAAATATAATCAAATCTAATTCTAAGATGAGTAAATGTATTCTTAATATATCATAATAATAAAAATATAGAAAACTTTTAGCACAAGATAATTCTCTAGAAAATATTTCAGAAAATATTTATAAAACGTTTTTATGAAAACTGCTACAGCACTAATGTTAGAGTAACATGAAATCATGTTAGGATAACATTACTGCTGAGCTACGATTTGATAGTGCATAGCTTCGTTAAGTCACTTTACATGTTTCGTTCCTATAGTCTTGACTTGATACGAAGCTTGTCTTTAACGTCTTACATCCTCTTCTTCTTTTCACTTCTTTTCGAGCTTAAATACCTACGCATTATAGGAACAAACATACAAACGAGTAGCGTACGATAGAAATAAATAACTTGACAATATCAAAACTAATCGTGGAGTCAACAAATTCCCCCTTTTTGATGATGTCAAGTCCCCAAATGTCGTCTATGACATACCTAAGATTTATTTCTAAGGTCGTTCCCCCTCAATCGAACATCGTCTCGAAAAGATGAAAGTCCACGAAAAGAAGGTTTATTTCACCTATCTTAAGCCAACCAAAATCGTTAGTGATATATAAAACAAAACACTCGAGAGAGATTAACGATAAGAAACCAAGATAGTGAAATAAAACGAGGATAACGCAATCAAATCTTAGACGTCTTTTCCCCCTCTTGACTTCATCGAAAAGGAAAAGGACTAGAATAATATCAAGTCATAAGCACACATATGCAATATATAATGAAAACATACGAGTTATATTAATCAAAAGCAACAACAACAGCCGACATTATTCCAAAATACGCAAACGAAAGCAATATAAGTCTTTTGGCCATATAAGACCAAATAAAACAGAAACAGAAACAGCAAACGAGATTAGTGTTTCAAAAGATGGATCCTAAAGCAAACTAGTTGTAAGGATGGTTGATGAATAGGGCGGGTAAAGCTGAATGACAACCCAAAAAATGTCTAACACTACGCACAAACGATCATGGCAACTAAACACGGTGGTTACGCTCCAACAAATAAACAGTCCTGTCCACCTTATCAGTAATCCCGCGAAGTCGATCCACGATCTCCACTAGCCGTTGTGACGGAGGGTTAACATGAGCTCGAAACAAATCCACAAGTTGTCCCACGTTCTCGCTCAAAGTCCCTCCACGAGTGTTAATCCGGTTGAGGTCCTCTTGGATGTGTCCAACATGTTCCTGCATTCGTCCGACCTTATAATCAACGCTCCAAAGTGACTTCATTATGTCATCTTTGGACTTCTCTAGTTCCTCAGCGAATGCTTTCAATTTAGCATCGACATCCAAAGGCTCCGGCTTAACCTGTGCACCATTAGCAGCCAACTTACCCACAACCTCTTCAAATTTTCCCAGCATTTTAGTCTCGAAGGCATCCAACCGAGACATCACAAGAGCTTGTAGCTCACTCAAAGTTTCTTCAGTTCTCCCCACATCAACTCGCACATTGACAGGCTCTACCATAGGCTCGCTTGATTCGCCAACCTTTTCCTTCCCCGGTCTTTGTGGTGGTATGTGCACCAAGTCGACATTCGCCAAGTTCATTCGTCGAAGCAATAAATTATTCATAACGTCGGTGGGTGAGCGTGTAAGAGTGTTCTTACTCACCACACCTTTCAGTTTCAGAAGCTTCGAAATCCACATAGCATAGGGAATGACAAGAGTAGAAGAAGGACGACAAGCTGTCAACTTATCCAACACAGCACTAATGTGTGAGAAAACAAGCAATGGCAAATTCACTCTATCACCTTTGAGAAGATGATACATCAAACGGTTTTCATGAGCATCAATCCTTTGAGTTCCACCCTTTTTTGGTAGGATAGTAGCATGAACACAGTTAATTAAGAAACGAGCGGGAGAACTTACTTTCGAAACCAACACCTCGTCATTTGCTTTCGCCTCGGAGTCAAGAAATTGCTTGTAAACTAGCTGTTCCCCGTCTGTCAGGCCGCTCCATTTAGCCCCAGAGTAGATCTCAATACCTTCGCACGGAATACCCCAAGCTTCACCAAATTCCTCCATGGTTATTTTAATAGCCTTGTCCCCGAAATTAGCACACAAGACCCTGTTTTCGACGCGCAGAGTAGCCCAAAATTGAGCCACTTGAACGGGATAAATTACGTGTGACCCATCCAGGAACTCTTTCCATCCTTGCTGATCCAGAATAGTACTAAACTCTTTCAATCCTTCAAGTTCGTCGTACCATGCAATGGGATAGACACGACTAGCATGAAGAGGGTAACGCAAAATCAAGCATGCTCGGTAAAACTCCTTTTGTTTCAACCGAGTATCCTCAACAGCCTCGAGGACAAGTTTATTTTCAGCCAAAACCATTTCCTCAGGGATCACGCTTGTCATTGGAGGGTCGATCTTAACCCTTTTTCCACTCGTCTCACCATCAGACGAAACAGGGGAATCACGTCCCGATGAATCAGTTGAAGAAATAGCAACCGACGTAGCCCTAGTCTTCATGGTTCGTTTGGGTGTCGTGTTAGCTTTCTTGGGAGGCATTGTTGGGTTGGTTTTTTGAATTTTGGAAGTTGATGGTGATGTAAAGAGAGAAGGTAAAAAGATGGTAAAAAGGAAGTGTGAGAGACGGGTAGGTGAGAAAGGAATAGGAGGGTTTAAATAGGGTGAAAAGTTTGAGGTGTTTGTGTGGTAGAAAAAGAAAGTGACGTGTGGTGGTAAAAAGGTAGGATTTTGTGAGATTTTGGTAAGTTGTGATAATTATTATTATCAATATAAGGTAATATTTTGGGTGTAAGATAATAATATGTTATATAATAATATTTGGTAGTAGTTGTATGGGATACAAATAATAGGAAATATTATTATAGAGGGAATCAAATAAAAGTTTGATTTAGGATTAATCTTAAGGTAAGTCTAGTTTTATTAGAGTATTGTGAGAGGCTAAGATCTTATTTTACTAGGGTTAGGATTATACCATAATATATGTTGAAAATAATCTCATTAAGGAGAGCATAAATATATGGGAATTATTTATACTAGATACAAAAAGAATTTGTTCTAATTGTGGAGTAATGAGATTTAGACAAATGGTATAGGATAATCAAGGAATAAAATAAGGATATCATTGAGCTCATAAAAATAAAACTAGAATGTACCAAAATTAAAGCATATAGAATTTCACAACTTAATACGGACACAGTCGCAAAACCAAATCTAGTCAATCATAGGAGCAAATACACGGCCAAACAATTAATCACCATTAACCAAGCCAATTTCAAGACGTAATTTCTCAAAACGTTCCCTAGCTAAGGGTTTTGTAAAAATATCAGCTTTTTGATCTTCGGTTGGACAAAAGATTAGTTCAATATTACCTTTTTCTACATGATCTCTCAAAAAGTGATGACGAATATCGATGTGTTTGGTCCGAGAATGCATGGCCGGGTTCTTAGATATAGCTATGGTACTAATATTATCGCAATAAATAGGTACGCTCTCGAAAACTACCCCATAATCATATAATTGTTGTTTAAGCCAAAGTAGTTGAGAACATACCAGAGATGCTGCAATATACTCACTTTCCGTTGTAGATAATGCAACCGTAGCTTGTTTCTTTGAACCCCATGATACTATGCCCGATCCGAGAAAAGTAGCCGTGCCCGATGTGCTTTTTCGATCAATAGAGCATCCTCCATAATCCGCATCTGAATAACCTTTAAGATCAAAATTGTCATACATAGGATAAAACAAATATAAATTTATTGTACCAATTAAGTATCTTAAAATACGCTTGACTGCAACAAGATGAGATTCCTTAGGGTTTGCTTGAAACCTAGCACAAACACAAACACTTTGCATAATATCGGGTCGACTAGCCGTGAGATACAAGAGAGACCCAATCATGCCTCGATAAACGGTCTCATTCACGGCTTTTCCATCTTCGTCCTTGTCCAATTTTGTAGTTGTGCCCATTGGTGTGGAGATAACCTTACCATTCTCCATACCAAACTTCTTGAGCAACTCCTTAATGTATTTTTGTTGATGTACCATTATACCTTCCTTAGTTTGCTTGATTTGTAGACCTAGGAAGAAACCTAATTCTCCCATCATACTCATTTCGAATTCAGATTGCATTAGGTCTGAAAAATCACTACACAAACTTTCATTAGTAGCAGAAAATAATATCATCAACATAAACTTGCACAATTAAAATATCGACGCCTTGGTTTTCAAAAATAAGGTTTTATCGACAGAGCCACGTTTGAAATCATTTTTAAGTAAAAACTGAGATAAACGATCATACCATGCCCTAGGGGCTTGTTTTAAACCATAAAGAGCTTTGTCGAGAAAATAAACATGGTTTGGAAATTCATTACTTTGAAAACCAGGGGGTTGCTCAACATATACTTCCTCTTTCAAATAGCCGTTAAGAAAGGCGGTCTTAACATCCATTTGATAGAGTTTAAATCCTTTGTGAGCGGCAAAGGCAATTAGTAATCTAATCGCTTCTAAGCAGACTCTGGTGCGAAGGTTTCGTCGAAATCAATGCCTTCTTGTTGGTTATAGCCTTGCACCACTAGCCTTGCCTTATTCCTCACAATGGCTCCCGAATCGTCAAGTTTATTTCTAAAAACCCAACGAGTACCAATAACTTTACGATTCGGAGGCCTAGCTACCAAGTGCCAAACTTTGTTTTTCTCAAATTGTCGTAACTCATCTTGCATCGCAACTATCCAATCGGAATCGGTTAGTGCGACCTTGATGTTGTTAGGCTCAATGGTAGAGAGAAACGAGTTTAGCACACAGTAGTTATTCATGATGGACTTACGCGTTTGAATACCTTTATTGTAGTCGCTAAGTATCGCATCCGTGGGGTGAGAACTTTGATGTTTCCATTTCTTGAGCGTTGTTGGAACGTTTTTAGGATTTTCATCTGATGTTACTATAACATTATCCGTAACGTCAGATGTTCCCCCTGAATTCAAGGTGGATGTTACTGTTGATGTTACCTTAACATCTGCTTCCAAAGAGTCCGTGGAGTCTTTAGAGTTAGATGATGAGGTGACATTAACATCATCCTTGTCTTGAATATCGTCCAAGTTTGACTTTTGAACTTTTTCAGCGTCGGTTCCAATAATTTGTGTTTCATCGTTTTCGTCCTCTAATTCGGGTAAGTCTTTGCGAGTAAGCCAGAAATCTGGATCTTCCTCTTCTTCCAAGTCATCTCCTTCATATTGTTCGAGAATGTCGTTTTCATCAAATATGACATGTATACTTTCCTCTACGCACAAAGTTCGCTTGTTATACACACGATAAGCCTTGCTATGATTGGAATAACCCAAGAGAACACCTTCGTCACTACGAGGATCAAACTTTCCCAATCTATTTTTACCATTATTATGGATAAAACATTTACTTCCAAAACATCTTAGATGGGATATGTTTGGTTTTCTTCCTCTTAGTAGTTCATAAGGGGTTTTCTTTAAGATTGGTCGAATCATAGCTCGGTTGTGTATATAACATGCGGTATTTACGGCCTCTGCCCAAAAATTTCTAGGCAGACCGCTACACAATAACATAGTGCGTGACATGTCTTCTATGGTTCGATTCATTCTTTCAACTACTCCATTTTGTTGAGGAGTTCTTGGAGCCGAAAAATTATGATCGATACCATGCTCTCGACAATATTCAATGAAGGCTTGGTTATCGAACTCGGTACCATGATCCGTCCTAATAGATATGAGATTATGCGAATACTTGTTTTGAGCTAATTTTATCAAGCACACAAATTCATTAAAGGTATGATCTTTGGAGCTTAAGAAAATTGGCCAAACAAATCTCGAATAATCGTCTACTAATACAAAGGCATTACTAGCAGGCTCTACTACTAACCCTCATTGGTCCACATAAGTCCATGTGGACTAATTCAAGTGGCTTGGAAGTGCTTACCACGTTTTTAGACTTAAACGATGATCTCACGTGTTTACAACGTACACACGTGCCACCTGTTATTAGTGTCAAACTTTACGGAGGGAAGTCCTTCAACAAGTTCCAATCTCTTCAACCTTTTTAGACAATGTGTGTTGATATGGCCGAATCTTTTGTGCCATAGAGAATGATCGTTCGTGACCGCACTCATACACGTGAAGGATATAGAAGGAATACTTTCTATGTCAACGACATAGACATTATTCTTTCTTCTTCCTTCAAGTATAACGTGACTAGATCCTTCACGAAAGATACGACACACACTTGAATGAAACACAACTTTGTTCCCACGATCACACAATTGTGAGATACTTAGGAGATTGTGCTTAAGTCCTTGAACAAGTAGCACGTTGTCAATGGAGTGTGTTTTGGAGATTCCAACTCGACCAATTCCAATAGTCTTTCCTTTACCATTATCTCCAAAAGTAACACTTCCACCTTCATAAGTCTCAAGTGAGAGGAACTTGCTTTTATCTCCCGTCATGTGTCTCGAGCAACCACTATCCAAGTACCATTGGTTGCTTCCTCTCACTTCTTCCTACAAAAGATTACTTTTGAGATTTAGGTACCCACACAAAGTTGGGTCCTCTCCTATTAGTTACCTCGGGAAGTAAATCTTTACGAATCCAAACACGTTTAACAACATATTTACGTTTATTATTATAGTACATGTTAGGGTCAAAAGATTCATACTTCCTTTTAGTAGATTCATTGTTGTTTTGAGTCTTAGGTTTAGACACGTTATCACAACTAGATTTGACATGATCATTATTCCTCTTATAATGCATAGCACGTTTTTTACAAGTATTAACATAATGACCCGTTTTTCCACAAAAATTACAAATTTTATATTCGGGAAGACCAACGTATTGTCTTTTGCGAAAATCACGGTTAGTGGGTTCATTCATTTTCTTAACGTGTTCTACGCGACATCTAGTTTGATAACCTAGACCTTCCTTATGGTGTCGATTTGATTGTTGAGTTAAAAAGTTAAGGACTTCTTGACTAGCTTCCCATTTCTTACTAGCATTGAAAGCTTCTTTTAATTTCTCATTAAGTTCTTCCTTTTCTTTACTCAACTTTTCACAATTATTACAAGACTCGACCTCTATATTTATGGTGGATTCCTTTTTACTCAATTCGGATTGAAGCTCAACAATTTTCTTTGTAAACGATGATTTCATAACTTTAAAAGTAGATTGTTGTTGAATAAGTTCATTAGTGAGGTTGTTTACTTGGTTATCTAACAACTTAACCTTTTCTTCAAGTTCATGATTTCGTTCAACACATGATGATGTTACTGTAACATCCTCTAAAGCTGGCATATCTTCTTCAGATGTTAAGTTAACCTCATCTAGGGTTTCCTTTATCTGGTCAGATGTTTGAGTAACACTGACTGAAGGTATGTCAACTTCGGGTGATGGTATGGTAACATCATCCTGTGTTAGACTAACATCACCGAACGAACTTTCAGAATTTTCAGAGTTTATAGATTTATCATCTTCGGAAGCGTAATCAGAGTCAAGGTTATACTTGCTTCGATCCAAGTTTGGCGTAGGTTCAACATGTGTGTCAAAGCTTTGCTTTGAAACACTAGGTGAACTTACATTCTTCTTAGAGCGAAGTTTTTTAACCTTTTCACTCAAAGAACAATTATCATCTTCAAGGTTTTTAATATAGGTTTCTTGATTAACACAAGTATTATAAACACCTTCAAAAATTTCTAAAATTCTATCCTTAGACATCTTTAAAAACTTATTCTTACATTTATCGAAAGTTACCTCAATTTCTTCATCCGAATTAGCTTTTCCCATTAAGCACAAGTCTTTGTACGGTCTACCTTTTGTCGTTTCAACACCATACGTATTGAGGCACACGTTTGCCTCTTCTTCCTCCTCGGTTTCTTCATCTGTGTCTAGCACAAGTTCTCCCCATCCTTCGGAGGCAAGCATAGCCGTTTTGAATGTACTTTTAGCCTTCTCACGTTTGGCTTTGTTTTTGATCTTTGCCCACGTAGGACAATCTTTGATAATATGAGTTGTCTCTCCACACTTGTAACAACCTTTATTTGAATTTTTTGATTTAAAGGGTCTAAAACTTTTACTCACATTTTTAGAAGAATTAAAACCGAGTTTTTTGCTGTTGAACCTTTTAACAAATAATCCTATTTCATCATCCGACTTCTCATCATCACTGGACTCTGCTTGAAGAGCTATCCCTTTATTTTTGATTGGTTCTATGTGCCCTTTGTTGAGTGTTAACTCATGGGCCATCAAGGATCCAATCAAGTTTTCATAGGAAAGAGTGGATAGATCTTTAGCTTCCTCTATCGCAGTGATTTTGGGTTGCCATTTATCAGTTAGACTACGAAGGATTTTATTGACTTGATCCTCGGTAGTATAAACTTTGCCCAAATTTTTTAACTCATTGATTATACTAGTAAATCGATCAGACATGTCACTGATGTTTTCATTTTCTCCATATGAAACATCTAAATGCTTGATGAGTTAATAAATTTTGGCGACATTTTTTAACTTGGGATGTTCCTTCATAGGTAGCCTCAAGACCATCCCAAATTTCTTTAGCACTAGCAGATGATGAAAAACGATTAGAAATTTCTTTGGTTAAACCTCTTTGTAACATGGTTAAAGCTTTGAAATTCTTTTGAGCAACTTTAAAATCTTTTTCTTCATAGTCATCTTCTTGCTTTTCACCTTTCAAATCAGTAGAAGGTATAGCAATAGGTCCTCTGACTATGATTCTCCAACATTCAAAATCAACTCCTTTTATATGATTTCTCATTTGATTTTTCCAATGACTATAATCTTTACCATCGAAGATAGGATACTTTATGGTGTCACTGGAATCCATTTTTTTTTAAAAAAAGAAGTAGGCCGAGATTTTTGAAAAAGAAAAAAAAGTAAAATATCAAAACTAGAGTATTGGATCAACCTCTTTAGCGGTAAAGCTATCAAGAGCACAAGGCTCTGATGCCAATTGTAGAGTCCAAGGGCCCAACAATACTCTAGAGGGGGGGGGGTGAATAGAGGATTGTACCTCTTAAAAATTTTACGATAAAATTAAATGCGGAAATGTAAATTGCGTAAAGTAAATAACACAAGGATTTAACGTGGTTCGGCCCAATTGAAAAGCCTACATCCACCCCTTCTTCTTATTAATTATTTATCAAGAGCACCTACTCCGGCCTAGCTTACAATAAATAATTAACAAACACTAGAGACTAACCCTAATCCTAGTGTGAAGCTTTTTCTTTCAAACTCGAGAAATTAATCTCTAACAAGTTGAGTTTTCTCTTGTTACAAGTCTCTCAAACAAAATGAAAATACAATTCAATTGTCTAGAGAGTCTTATCGTAACTATGCACTTTAGAAAATATGATTTAAGAACAAAAGCACAAAGTTAAATTAGCTTTCAAAATCAAAGTAAATAAATTGCAAAAACAAATGAAGAACACGGTTCAAGTATTTGAACAAAAACGTTTTGCAAAGTAAAATTAAGATTGTATTTTGAAAAGCTTAGATTGATCAAAAATGTATTGGAAGTATTAAAATGTATTGTATTGTCTTGGATGATTTTTAATCAAAATGGTGTAGAGTACTTATAGTACTCGTGTGACTCTAGGTCACAAAGAAAAGATAATATTATTTTTATTTGACAAAATAAAAGATAATATTACTAAAGTATTATTGTATAACTAAACTTCCTTATAAAATAATTTGCTAGTTGTCAAAATATGTTTAGGAAGATATTTAGTAATTACTTGATCTCCAAGAACGAATCTAGACATTTAATTCAACTAGGAGATGCAAGATATTATTATTAGATATTAGGAGATAATATATAGAAGATAATCTTTTAGGAATAAGTTATATATGACCGAAACTTGGTCATATACTACAAAATATTTTCGGCTAAAAGATAAATAAATAAGATTGACTTTTCCAAAATATATTATCTTATAAAATCAATTTAGAAGAGAAGAATTATCATAAAAGATATTTTAAGGAATCATAATATATTACAAATACTTTGCACATCTTTTACAACTAGATTATCATATAATTTACTAAGTAAAATATAATCAAATCTAATTCTAAGATGAGTAAATGTATTCTTAATATATCATAATAATAAAAATATAGAAAACTTTTAGCACAAGATAATTCTCTAGAAAATATTTCAGAAAATATTTATAAAACGTTTTTATGAAAACTGCTATAGCACTAATGTTAGAGTAACATGAAATCATGTTAGGATAACATTACTGCTGAGCTACGATTTGATAGTGCATAGCTTCGTTAAGTCACTTTACATGTTTCGTTCCTATAGTCTTGACTTGATACGAAGCTTGTCTTTAACGTCTTACATCCTCTTCTTCTTTTCACTTCTTTTCGAGCTTAAATACCTACGCATTATAGGAACAAACATACAAACGAGTAGCGTACGATAGAAATAAATAACTTGACAATATCAAAACTAATCGTGGAGTCAACAGTTGGGAAACCCAAAAAAAAAAAAAGAATAAGAGATGATGATATGGAAAGTGATTTCTAATTCTTGGAGTGTTATACGGAGTACTTTCTTTAGAATTTTATTAAGAAAACCATATTTTGGAATCTGTAGGTTAACTATTTTCATCTAAAATTTATGGAATAAATAACTTGTATTCTTCAATTTCGAGTATACGAGTAAGTAATATTCTACTCTAAAACTAATGATAATGAACAATGATTTAATAATAATTTAAAATAAGTCTCTAATAAGTAACAACACTCCGTATGATGGAGCCAAAAGTCAAAGACCCATGAAAGTATGAAATAATCCCTTTAAAACTAGTGATTTGCTCTTAATTAATTTTTTTTTTTTTTTTTTTTTTTTTTTTTTTTTTTTTTTTGGTCTTTATGAGACACTAGACCATTACAACAGGGGAAGAGAATTCGAACGAATCCTCTGAGACTTACAGGTCAGAATACCTCCGTCCTAACCAAGCTATTAATTGAAGAAATATGAAACTAAATATTCACCTTAACTATTTGGGGACACAAATGTTTACATAAAACCGTCTCACGCGTGCGACGGAGTATTTGTAACTAAAATGTGTCTACTTTAAGGTTTAAAGTGACTATTTTAACGTTTAAAGTGACCAATTTATGGAGTTTTAAAGTGGTCACATTTAGCGTTAAAGTGGTCACATTTAGTGTTAAAGTGGTCACTTACAATCATATCTCATCTAAGAATAAGAAAGTTTTCTTAAACTTAACTTACTTAGTAAGGAGAGTATTAAGTTGACTTTTACCAAAATTCTTTTTTTTTTTCCTTATCTTATAAAAAGGAAAAAAAAAAAGAATTTTTATTTTCCAAGGAAAGATGGAAAAAATAAATTATTTTTTAATTTATTTTTATAAATGGATAGAAAACTACCTTATATTTTGAATATTTAAATTATGCCTTATGGACATAGGTTAGAAAAATTCATATATAAAAAGAGGAATAAGAGAAATCCTAATTTCAGAATATTGTTAGTATACTTGGTGAGTTGTCCACAGTTTGGTTTCGCTCGAGTTCACGTTTGTATGAATTATGATTACTGTTAATCTTTCCTGATGATGATTTGTTGAATTTCGGTTTATTTGATTGATAGTCATGATTTTTAATTGAATTGAATTGTTTCGGTGTATGATTTGATTGTTGGTACTGATTTAGGTTCTAGGTAGCTATTTGATGTTAGTTTTGATGTTTCGGTGTGTTTTTTTTATGCGCGTTAATGAATTTTGGTACTTTTTTAATTTCACTCAATTAGCTCCGTTGGAATTTTACATGAAGTTTAAGAACACACGCAATCAATAATTTTCTGTCCTAAAAATTAACGTGTTGAAAATTGAGACTAATTGAATGAAAAATATTTTTTAAATTAAACGGGGGCTACATGAATTGGAAGGATAATAATTTGGGAGTGGTTCGACTCCTTTTACTACCTTGTATTGGATTTAATCTCTCGTTAAACGGGGGCTAAATCGATGTCAAATTTTCAGGCTTTTAGTAGTTAGTCGAGTTACAAATTTAGTGATGATGCTTCCCCGTTTGCAGGTAATTTGATATTTACGGTGGTTTCAAGATGTCCGACAGCCACGAGATTGACAAGAACATTGAAATATGGAAGGTTAAAAAGTTGATTAAAGCATTAGAAGCTGCTAGGGGAAACGGAACGAGCATGATTTCTCTTATCATGCCGCCTCGTGATCAAGTTTCTCGAGTCGCTAAGATGTTGGGTGATGAGTACGGAACCGCTTCCAACATTAAGAGTAGGGTCAACCGACAATCTGTACTTGCAGCGATTACGTCTGCTCAACAGAGGCTAAAGCTTTATAACAAGGTCCCTCCTAATGGACTCGTCCTATACACGGGAACAATTTTGACGGAGGACGGTAAGGAAAAGAAAATAACTATCGATTTCGAGCCATTCAAGCCAATAAACGCCTCGCTGTACCTGTGCGATAACAAGTTTCATACGGAAGCATTGAATGAACTTTTGGGGTCCGATGACAAGTTTGGTTTCATAGTCATGGATGGTAATGGCACTCTTTTCGGGACTTTGAGTGGGAACACGAGGGAGGTGCTTCACAAATTTACTGTCGATCTTCCGAAAAAGCACGGTAGAGGAGGGCAGTCTGCGTTACGTTTTGCTCGTCTTCGTATGGAGAAGCGACACAACTATGTGAGGAAGACGGCTGAGCTCGCTACTCAATTTTTCATTAATCCTGCCACAAGTCAGCCAAATGTGTCGGGACTTATACTTGCAGGGTCTGCTGACTTTAAAACTGAACTTAGTCAGTCGGACATGTTTGACCCGCGTCTTCAAGCCAAGATACAAAACGTGGTCGATGTTTCTTACGGTGGTGAGAATGGTTTTAATCAGGCTATTGACCTCTCTGCTGAAATTCTCGCCAACGTGAAATTTATTCAGGAGAAGAAGTTGATTGGAAAATACTTTGAGGAGATAAATAAGCAGGACAGTGGCAAATGCGTGTATGGTGTCAAGGACACACTTAAGGCTTTGGAGATGGGGGCCGTTGAAATCCTCATCGTTTGGGAAAATCTGGATATCAATCGCTATGTGCTGAAGAATGCTGCGACGGATGAGATCATTATTAAGCATCTGAACACAGACCAGGAGGCTGATCAGAGCAACTTCCACGACCCCGCCACTAATGCTGAACTCGAAGTCCAAGAAAAGATATCGTCTTTGGAATGGTTTGCGAACGAATACAAGAACTTTGGGTGTTCATTGGAATTCGTCTCCAACAAATCACAAGAAGGGTCTCAATTTTGCAAAGGTTTTGGAGGCATAGGAGGGATTCTCCGTTATCAACCTGATATTAGATCGTTTGATGAGGTCTCCGATGATGGTGAAACCTTCGAAGATTCTGATTAAATGAAGCATCAGTTTTCCGAGATACAAGGGAGCAAACAGTTGTCGAGTGAGCTTCCTCCTGCATGATGAGTCGCTACACAATTCTGTTTTCGAGTTTCAGCGACAAACTTCATAAATCCTACAATGTGTATTATAGTCTTTGAGTTCACGTCATAATTAAACTTACATACTCCTCAAAGTCCTCGTTACTGCTGTTATTGAAGTTTTTGTTTCGATTTGCTGTTGTAAGTATCACATACTACCCTTGATTAGTAGAAGGTGTGAAGATTGGAATACCTTTTGCTGTCTTGAGTTCTACCTGACCCTTTATTTTATCGTGCTTGAAATAATTTGCGACTATTACTGGATTATGTTAGATAGACCCACGGTGGTGTGTAGAGCTGGCAAGGTTGACCCGACCCGTGCGACCCGACTTGAACGTAAGCGAAACTCGACGCGATAAACTCAAAGATATTGTGTCCGAAAGTTGAAACCAACTCGACCCGACTTGGCGAAGACTTCGCAACCCGACCACGACCGATAATTAGTGACTCGAATCCGACCCGACCCGACCGCGATGACCGTAACCCGACACGACCCGATAATCAGTGGTCTGAACCCTACTCAACCCGATGACTACCCGACCCGATATTTACGCGATTAAATTGATAAAAATCGGAGTAATTCGATAAAACCAGGCAAACCTGATGATGACCCGACCCAAATGCAATCCGACTCGTTATACTAATTTAACCTTAAATGACCGACCCATTATGATCACGAACCGACCGAGACACTATGTAACTTTCGAAATGACGGACGACAACCTAAACTCGACCCGACTATTTGGGGAATAGGAGGACTAGACTACAATGTTAAGCAGGTTGGTCATAGTCTTTCAATTTTACGACTCTAATTATCATCTAAAATCATTTACTCGTCTTCCAAAGGACCAATTTAATGGCTCCATGCCTCAGTCGTAGAATGATTCATTTCGATCTTGAGCTCAGTTTAACATACAGTTTGTTAAAAACATTTTAGTTCTAATCATATCTCATCTAAGAATACGAAAGTTTTTTTAAGCTTAACTTACTTAGGAGTATTAAATTGAATTTTACCCATATATTCACAAATTTAATTTGTGGCAAAAAAAAGACCCATTAAGGAAATGCATTAGTCTTAAAAAAAGACGATCTTTTTTTAGATTACTTTTTTTTCCGCCCACATTTAGTTGTATGATGATCACTATTGAGTATTTTGTAACACGTCTAGTACTGGTCGAAAAAACGGCCGTCAATCCCAAGACTTACTCGAAGGAAATAATGGACTAACGCTCATTTTTACTCCAAGTCTTCTTACTACGCTCGGTCCATAATGATTTAGGATCACGAATCGTTTTCAAGCTAACGAATGTACTTTCGATTCACGGTGGCAGTTGTCACATGTTCATTAAATATCATGTTCAAATGAACAATATGAAAAAGATTCATGAAATGTCAAATATATGGATCAATAAGAAAGAAAATTTAGATTGATAATCAAAATATATGAATCAAACAAAGCGAAACCCACCCATCCTCGTTCCACCTTATTTTCTTCGGAAACTAAAATTCTCATCTTGTTCACGAGATCGACTATATATATTTACATCGTTGGTGAAAATATTGCACAGAGAAACATTTACCAAAAAGAAAAAATCTAAGTTAAAACAAAAAGAATGTAGGTAGAGAACACAGATCTCATATTCTTCTTCTGTTATCGACTCGTAATTTTTTAGAAGCAGGACCCGATTGTACATTTGAAGAGTTTGATTCAATCTGTTGAGAAAGGAAGAATATAAAAACATTGAAAGCTAGCTCATGGGCAAGATCGAACATGATGAACTCGAGATCATAGGAAACGCACCTTATCTAGTTTTTGCCTCACCATTTTGACTGTTTCGTTCATTGACTGAGACGGGAAGTACTCCTGGCAATCACGTAGCACATGTACAGATCGTCAGCAGTTTGAAAATACTTCATACATATTCGAGAGAAAGGCTGCGAATTGTAGCATGAAATCATATCGCAATAGTGTATGTACAAGTAAGATAGTGTCGCATGCAATCGCCAGTAGTTGATTCACGTAGTACCTGGTCAGAAGACACCATGGTCATTGGCGGATGATAAATTTGAGAGGGATCGTCAATCTCTTTAGCAGACCTGCCACAAACGGCAAGGAAACACAGTCCAGTGATGCGTTTCGAGATTTGCTACAATGGGGATACGGACCAAGCAAATGGAAAAAAAACGTACAATTCTCGGTTTGGATCAAATTTCTGAGCAACATGCGACAAAGCGTTATCTGTTGAAGTATAATCACTGGCACCTTCATGCTGCTTCCTGTAACCTTTGGAATTTCCGGCTGTATATTACACACAAAGTAACATACATGTAAATATAAATAATATTGTTCATGTAAATACTGTGAAGAAGATACTTACGCTTTAATCTTGCGAGAACTTCCTTTCGTCTGCCTTCCAATTTCTCCTTTGTGTCAGACAGACTCTCATACTCAGGAGCATAAGACACCTCCAGCCGGTTCCCAAGGAAAACGAATTCATCTAATTTTCTCTTCGCAAATCTACAAGAGACAAGTATGAAAATTCAATCTAAAATTTTAATTTCACGCAATACTCCCGCCAATCACACTCGTTGAAAGCACTCATCAACGCTAAGGCAATCTAAGTTGCGGAATACCTGGCGTTGGGGAAGTATCGAAATTTGATCCAGTAGACATCAGTGAATTCCTCGCATTCTTCTGCATCCATTGGTTTACATCTGCATCAAACATTCAGGGACTTGAAATTACAAAAAAATGCACTAAATCCAGGAGGAAAACCGGAAAATCAATAATTTGTCCAGATATGAAGGCAAAGTCGTCCGACACTAGCATTCAAATAAAGCAACTATGAAAGTTCGTATTATACTGTACTTTCAAGCACTAATACCCACGATCTAGATGCGGACAGATTATTTACGGTCTGATTTGCACAATCCTCTGCTTACTCAACAAGTACAATATGTTTAAACAAGTAGAGGAACAACTCAACATCATGAGCATAATGGCATCTCCGTCGATCAGTCAAATTTATGAAAATTATTTGCCGAAGTATGGTGTGACTCTCAAAAGTTCATGTCGATTTATATCACCAATATCATTAGATGAAGTTCAATTGTTCTTCCTACTCCATGTAGAGCCAATACGACACAATAAATATCTCCTTATTTCGTTTTTACACCACCTAAACATTGACGGGATCCATTATCGGGCATTGAAATGATACGACCCTTATGCCTTAAACGCTCCAAGATGAAACCATGATCACAAAACTAGCTACCTCCGTCCACTAAATCACATAAAGGCACTAATCAATCTCATGACAGTTTGAACGAAACTATGATTAAAACCACATATCCTTAGACCTTATCAAGTTAAGGACGACATCATACGCATGCAACCCTTATTCCTACGTCAAAAAAAGCAGACATCACGTTCCAAGGTCACTCATAACGAAAATTGCGTCGGAGAATTGAATCAACAAGTTGGTGCCACAAACATCTCCAGTTCATTCTGATTGTAAGAAAAACATCAAAGTTCATTACCTTTCTTCAGTTCATCTACAGTAACAACATAAAACTACTAAATAAACACACAAATAATTAAACAATTAAACAAAACCGTCTCTTTTATTGACGGTTTCAAGCGGCTATTCGTGTCATTCGACCCCAATCGAATCGATTCAAATCAAATCATTAAGCACTTAATTTCTGATTGCAATATAAGCATCAAAATTAAATAATGATTTCAAACATACTCCTCAACATCACCATAAGTAGCAAACAACTTTTGTAATTCTTCACCACAACCTAATGCAGGTACATTTCTCACAATCAAATACCTGCAAATCAAATCATAAACAAATCACGCGCATAAATTCATCATCAGAAACAGAAAAAATAACAGAACATTTAAAAAAATTGATGATAAAATCGGAAAAGTTGGAGAAAAAACACGAACTTTGATTCATCGCAGACAGTATACACACGAATTGCACAAGACTCATCCTTGTATTTTGGCATTTACTTCAATTTTACTTAGATATTTTCAATAGAATTTCAATTTCAAAATTAGGGTTTTCAATTAGGTTATCGTATGCTGTGTGTGTATGATTTTATTTTTGGAAGAATAATTGTGAACAATAATTGAGCTCGTAAATCTTATTAATAAATAATCAAGCTCGGATAATTAATCATGAATAATCTTGCATTTATTGAAAAATCGATTCGATAATGTCTTTGGTCGATTTCAATCATTCTAACACGTAAAAAAATGGTGAATCATTTCTAACTTTACCTCACTCTTATTTTAAGTAAAATTCAAATCGGTTTCACGTCTTTTTTTATCGATTAAAGCACGTTGAAAAAAATAATATCTAAAACGATGGCTAATCGCCTCAAGCTCTACTTAAATACGATTATAATGGAGAATCAGAGTGCCTTTGTGCCAGGACGTCTCATTACTTACAATGCCCTCATTGCGTTTGAGGTGTTTTACGCTATGAAGAGAGGTGGGGAGGGCAAAGCTGGAAATGTAGCTTCTAAGCTAGATATGAGTAAAGCGTACGATAGGGTCGAGTGAGGTTTTTTGGAGAGCGTCATGAGGCATATGGGTTTTTCGGAGAACTAATGTAGGAGAATTATGGTGTGCGTTACAACGGTTTCACACACATTTATGGTTAATGGGAGAGCCACTGAGTGCGCTAGTCCAAGTAGAGGACTTCGGCAAGGTGACCCCATATCACCCTATTTATTCTTGTTGTGTGCTGATGCCTTTTCGCATATGATCGGGGAGGCTATGGAAAAGGCGTATATCCATGGGTTGCGAGTGTATAGGCGTGCCCCACGAATTTCTCACCTATTTTTTGCACATGTCTGTATTCTTTTTGCACGAGCGAACATGAGGGAATGCTTGAAGTTAGCTGACATCATTAGCAGATATGAACAAGCATCAAGCCAGAAAATTAACTACTCTAAGTCGGAAATCGTTTTTAGCAAAAAGGTTAAAAGGTTAAAATTAGCATCAAATAGACCATCCGTGGTACCTTGGGGGTACGGGAGGTGGAGAGGTATGAGTAATATTTGGGGTTCTTAGGGGATTATAGGGAAGTCGAAGAAGGCGACATTCGCAAGCATAAAAGACCGAGTGTGGAAGAAGTTACAAGGGTGGAAGGAGAGAATGCTATCAAAACCGGGAAAGAAAGTTGTTATTAAGGCCATTACTCTATACTATGAGCCTCTTCACGTTACCAGAGAGCCTAATTGACGAGTTGCACGCTGTTATGGCCAGGTTTTGGTGGGCTATATAAATGGAGAGCGGAAGCTACACTGGATGTCTTGGGATAAGCTCTGTCAACCAAAAAGTATATATCGGGGGAATGGGTTTCAGAGATTTAAGGGTGTTCAATCAAGCCTTACTAGCAAAATAGGCCTGGCGCCTGTTTGGAATCGCTTGTGGGGCGGGTTCTCAGGGCACGTTACTATCTGTCATCTGTTATTGGGCTAGGGTTTTGTCTGGACCATAATTAGGTCAAATCTGTATTAGGTCTTAGATAGTATTATATAAACTCTCTAAGTCTCACCTTAGTTTATATGTTTATCCTACCGCCTGAAATCTGTAATCTGAAAACTCCTTTCAAATTAATAAAACTTTCTCCCTTACGCCCTGTGGACGTAGCTAACACACCGTTAGTGAACCACGTAAATCTGTGCGTTATTTCTTTGTTATTCGTGCTTTTCTCTTTTATTTGTATCTGTTACAAAAGGCTTATTTGAAAACACAAAACAAAATTGCTTAATTAACTTTTGGAGCAAGGAGATATGAAAATGTTAAGACCATCCTCATTGCTAGAAATACAAGGTGGTCATGATCACTTATATTAATAAAATAATAGATTAAAGTAAAAAGGTAGAGAGATAGGTTATGATCACTAGTCATAGTATGACCACTTGATTACAAATTTACAACCATGCTCATGTTCTATAGTTGCATTTTATTGGCTACTTTATTTTTCACTTTACTTTAACATGCATATAATATTGTTTTAGGGTAATGATCATGGTGTTCACTAATGAGAGGAAAAAAATTAAAGTAAATTGTAAATACAATCATAAATAAAAATACATTATTTAAATTGATGATCACTTTAGTAGTGATCATCTAAGACTATCCCTATTGAAGAAATTAAGAGAGGTCATGACCCTCTTAAATTGCACTAATCATCTAAAAGTTGAGTTAAACAAAGGTAATTGACTTGACTTGAGTCACTCAATGACTTGGGTTGGGTCATGAGATTTTTGTCATGTGTTGCTCATTTAATGGGTAGAGAAAATTTTTTAATTGTTTTTTATAGTAAAAATTTAATGTGTTTGTCCTTGTTGTGCACTAATCAATGCAACTTTTCTTTCTATGTTTTTTTTTTCTTTTCTTGTAAAATTTATACCATTATTTTTTTTAATTCATTTTTTCATGAAAATAAAAATATTAAAAAATAAAGTAATCAAACCAAAATTCATATTTTCTCAAGATCTATAAAATGAGATCAATATTAATATAATTTGGAGCATTTTCAACATTTTTATATTTTCATTTTTACTTTTTTATTTCTTATAAAAAAAATTACGTAGCATTCATAAAATCGACCGTCTTTATTTGATGAACAAAATTGAAAGTAAATTTATTTTATAAATTGGAATATGTAAAATAATTAATTTTTTTATAAATATCAATTGAATGAGTGAAAAAAGTAAGAAAGATAATAATAAAATAGTGAAAATAGTTAAAAATAGAAAGGGTCATGACTTTTTCAATGGGGGCTTAAAAGTGAAGTCAAGTTATCAATAGAAATTAAGAAGGTCATGACCCAATTAGACAAATGTTCAATGGGGATAGTCTAATGGAGAAGGTAAAACTCTCGCGTTCGTATTGTACTTTGAATGAAGTTGGTATGGCTTTGCTCTCCACATTTACTTGATACTAGTTGTTGGACCGCGCGCTACGCGCGCAGTCCCCCAATTTTATCGATATTATATGATAGTATGATAATCTGTATTTTTTTTTGGTAGTTACTTTGTATTCTATTTGACAAAGTCTAGAATAAGATGGTTTCATGCTTAAGATAGACTACATTTGACAATAATGTGTCTGCTTTAGCCCTTATTGTGCTCACTTTAATGTTTAGTGTGACCATTTTAAAATCTCTAAAAGTAGCACTCTGTAACATTTTACTCACAATCTGTTATACGCGTAATATCGTCTTACAATAAAATTCCTCCTACGAGTATTATTTTTGTAATTTTTTGAAAATATTGTATTGGTTATTGATTTATAGTATTATGAAAAGGTTTTACACATTTGCAATGCCATCAATTGTTGTGATAATCTTTTGGGCGTTACATTCCAGCATTAAGTGATTTGTATTGTTACAATTGGTAGATAGATATTTATTTATTTTAGATTAAGTGAAGAGTGATACGGAGTACTATGTATTAAATTAAAAAGAAAAATACGAAGTACTTCATCTTACATAAGAGTAATTTTCTTATGAGCTTGAACTCACACTACGTTAATGTGGGATCAATGTACAAATTGCAGTTAAAGGGTACAAAAATATGAAACAAATCTATTAAAGTCACTAACAGGGGTACGAAAAAGATTTAGTCACATATAATCATAATTATCACTTAAATAGTACAAAAACTATATAGTCGGGTACAAATGAGGCGGACTTACAATAATTTATTGTAAGGTCTGACTTATACAAGAATTAGTGCTTACATAATAGTCCGTATTAAAGAACCGAAACAAATTGGATGATAATGTGTCATATATTGTACTCCATAGTATGGTGAATTAAAGAACCACTTCAATATTACTCCGTACAAAGTATTACTCTTCTCCTCACAAATTAAGTGTTCTCATTTGGGTGGATGAATCATGTAAGTGGTAATAAAAATTGATTGTCAAATGGTTTCATCTGAGCTAATACTCCTTACATCCTAAAATAAGTGTTCACTTTTTCATAAATTTTTTCTTAAATTAAGCGTCCTTTTTCTAGTAAGTTTAAATAAAAGATTTTCAAATTTTTTTCACTACCACTTCTTAAATTCAGTCAAAATAAAAAGATGACAATTAATTTGGGAGGAAAAAACTACTTCTCATTTTCATTCTCGATACGTAGATATTGATCATCTGTCACAAATTTAATCACATTAGTGAACGAGGCTCCTAAGCTTACAAATTTGAAGAAACAAAGTATCGTCGGATTGATTGTAAGATCCTTTCTAATCAAAGAAACAGGATACACATCCGAATATTTGCACGATTCTAGGAGGAAATTAGGACAGAAATAACCAAAAAGATATGTAGACAAATCTGTTGGTAATTAAGTGTAATCATCGGTTCATTTAATGTAACTTGAATTTGGTTCATGGATGAGTAAATTTGATATAATATAATGTAAGTTTGAGAAGTACGGAGTGTACGCTTATATATAATTATTTACGAGTTTACGGTATAATCGGTATTAAATGTGACGGGGTTGTTGAAGAGTCGCAACTCTTGGGAAACAAAGTATCCTTGTCTCACTTTACTTCTATATATATAGAAGTGAGATTGAAAATGAGACATAAGAAACTAATCCTTGGTACTTCTGCATCAATGAACATATAACAAAGGGTCTTTTGTCAAATATTACCCTTTATTTATGGTGATTTGTGAAATAATACAATTTATTTTATTTTTAGTTTTCTAGTATCTTTTATTTCTAATTTTTGTTAGAAAGTGGAATCCGGCGACTAAAGTCAACTTTCTGATAGTTAACCTTCATTTTTCTTCAGTCTTTTTCATTTTATTTGTTAAATAATCATACCTTAAATTTGTTTCTTTTTGTTAACATAAACATAATTAGTTAATTTAAAATTTAAGGCCTTTGGGGCTTGGGCTATTAAAAAAGAAATGCAAATTTTAAATGAACACTCATCAAACCCAAATAAATCGAAAACAAATTGAGATTCATAAGCAAATACAAATGAAATTGGTAAAAAAAAAAAAAAAAAAAAAAAAAAAAAAAAAAAAAAATACTCACAAATATGGAGTAATTGGTATATGAAAATCACCAATTCTTGTTTAAGACGGGTAACCCGTCTTAAACCCTTAAAACGGGTCAAGTAGGGGGAAAAGGACAAGGGACAAGTGGGGGAGAAAATCTCCCTCCCATTTAGTTCCTTGTCTTTGTGAGTATTTGAGTTTATACTAAAGCAGGTAACTTAGTTTTAAGGGAGACCTACACAACAAAAATTCGAAGTGAAGAAAAATTGACTTGTAGAAAGGTAAAGTAATTTGAGGAAAAGAAGTACAAATGAGCTTATAAATTTGGAGAGGAATTATGGGCATTAGCAAATGAAATGATTGAGCATAGCAAAAGCAAGGACAATCCATGTGTGGGGAAACTTTGTAAACAACTTTATTCTGAAGCTTGATATTCCAAGTCCTCTCTTTTTAAGTGTTATAGATTATAGATATAGATATAGATAGAAGTTCATACGTCCATGTGTCTAATGTAATGTGTCAGGTGCTCAACTAATCAGAAATTAGCATGCATAAATGGATGAATAAGACAATACACATCCCTAAAAAATGAGGGAGTATTTACTCTTTTATTAAAGGTTAAAGGAAATTTAGCGTAAAGTTTCACAATTTATTATCATAATTGTTCAATTGTACTCAAATTTTATTCACTTGTACCTTTTTTTTCCCATAATATTTTCATGCAATGCCCTTCTATACTTAAAATTTTCTCTCTTTCTAAACTCATCCAATTTAACTCAAATCCATTCAATGTTTCAATCATACTCAAATTATTTTAGAAATCATCAAAGATTAAGTTATCTTGATTAATGCTCGGGTATATAACTACTCCGTATATAAGTCGCGGCTATATGTCAATGTTTGAGTTTGGGCTGACAACTGCAATCCATAAAAATAAGTTAGGTTTTCAAATATTTCTCAATGCAAGTTCACATGGATTAATTGTTATCATTTTTTGGCAGGGAAGACGTCCATATTGGGGGAAGAGCATGCAAGCGGAAAAGTTGGAGGTGGCGAGGATTGTAAGGCCCAGTTCTTGGCGCGAGAGAAAGGGGTGTCGATGGTGGTGGTGGCGACGGGTGCTGCCTCCTAGTAGTTGGCGACTTGGCGTTAATTGTTAGGTTTAGGGTTTAGATGGTGTTTAATTACGAGTAATTTTTTTAGTTTTTTTTAATTAAAATTATCACTCTTATAATGAATTTTTATTAAAGATTACATTAATTTGAAAATTTACAAGAAATAATTATCATTATTATCAATATCATCATCAATTCATCATTCACTAATCAGGATTTAGGAGGAGGAAAAGAGAGAAAAATAAGAGATGTTCAATTGACATGTGCAAATGGCAAGGGTAGAATTGTAAAAGTTGGGTACACGTAAAATTCGGGTACAATTGAATAACACCCTTTATTATTACTAGTTACATCATTAACGTTCAATTGTGAAAATTTACGGTAATAAAGTCACTACATCTTGTAAATTCAAAACTAATATTTCCCCAATTTCTTTGAATTCTATACATTTACTCTTTGTACACTATTCACAAGTGGGGAAAATCTTCGATATATCGTTTAATATATGAAATAAAAAATAGTCATGTGAGATCTTGTTTTAATAGTCTTTTCGAGAGCATTATTAATATTTAAATTTTATAATTTTTAGAATTACGGAGTATATAACTAAAGAAATAAATAAAAGAAAACGTGCATCGACGTACGTGCAAAAAGCAAATGTATAGAATTCAAAGAAATAGAGGAAGTATTCCAAACTAAAAAATCATATTAATCACCTAAAAAAAACTAAGGGATATTCTATCATGTACTCCTTAGTTTTTCTGATTTCTACTTTATACCCCTACGTTTTCTAGAATTTTACGGTATAACGCTAAATTCTTACCTTTTCTCTAGTATAACCCTAAATTTTTAGTACATAAATTTGAACCGTCAATTACACATGTCAATGTAGCGATCAGTGCTCTATTGTCTTCGCTCAACCAATAATTTATCATTTTAAACCATTATTTCTATAATACCACGATATTTATTATTAACAACCAATTCTCATCAAATTTGTCCATCGATCTAAATACCAATAATTTGTTGCAAACATCTATCATCAATTTCTATATAAACACCATCGGTCCCTTCATAAATATCAATAAAAGTAAATCGAGGAAGAAAAATGATAAATTATCAAGTTTAATGAGTTATTTAACAAGTTAAATCAATAAAAAATAAATAGTGATCATATTAGAGATAAAATATAAAATTTAGGGATACATCATAGAATTTAATAAAATGTAAGGATATATCGTACAGACAGGCCCGTTCCTGAGTTTTTGGGGGCCCTAGGCGAAAAAGTTGATTTGGGGCCCCTAAGTGTAATAAAAAACGCTAAGTACGACATTAATTATAGGATTAATTGCCAAACACCACCTTTAAAAAACTTGTTTTGCAAAACACCACCTTTAAAAAAAAAACTTGCAAATTCATACCTTTAAAATTTTTTTTTTGCCAACTCCGACCTTTTTGGGTTAAAGTGACTGAAATTCCGATAAGTGGCCTCCCCTTCAACTCTCCTCACGTGCCATATATTTGGGAGTCTTCCCTTTAACTGTTTTCTTCCTCTTTTAATAATTCATTTAAAATCCATTTTAAAATTTCAACCTTCTTCATCACACCTCTTCCTCTTCCATTTCCATGGAGCCCTCCTCATCTTCATCGCCATTTGAAACCTTCTCCAACACACTTCTTCATCTTCCCCTTTAACAGCTCTCTTCATCTTCATCGCCATTTGTAATCAACTCTGTGCTGTGTTTGACTACAATATTTGACTCTGAGACAAATCTTGTATGTGTCTGTGATCTTAGTTTTAGAGGACTACGTATTATTTAGCGAATCAGACTATTGCTAAGTTGGTGCTAAAGCGGCGAAGATCCATATTATTGATTTTGGGATTTTTGGGGTTTGATGGCGAGGTTGATTCAGATCTTTGTCGAAGAGGCGGGTGGGCCACGAAGTTAAGGATAACGAGGGTGGATTACGATGAGAGGGTTTAAGCTGCAAAGGTTGAGAGGCAGGGAACCGTTTAGCGGGTTCTTGCGAGAGGTTTGGTGTCTTAGTTTGAGTTTGGCGATTGCAGAGGTGGGATACGTTAAAACGAGGATTTCAAAATCGAGAAAGGCGAGTTAGTTATTATTCGTGTCTTTATCGGTCGGAAGCTACGACAAGAGTGTCGGCGTGGAAAGTCGAGGATTATTTCCTAAAATTGATCCGTACCTTTGAATCTTGACTTTGTTCATCACGGTGTTGTGAGCGGGGCGTTCAGCGCTCGTTTTCATCACACGCTTTGGAGGCTTTATATCATTACTCCGCCTTGTTCGGCGTCTTTGAAGCCCTGATACCTCGAGAAGATCTGAGAGGCTCTCGATTGGCGGTTTACGTATGGAAAGATGCCATGAACATCGTTGCTGTGAGGAAGCGGCGGATTGAGAGGCACGAGGATTACAAGCTTGATGGCGGATGAGGCATCGAGAGTCGGGTTCGCGAGTCGCCCTCAATCGGGAAGTCGTTGAGAGAGCACGGCGATGGTTAAGGCGAACTATCATAAGGATTTCATGGTCGAGCAAGATAAAGTGGATGGTCGAGTGGAAAGGGCGGATTCTAAGCGTTTGTTCGTGTTGAAACCGTCTTAGACTCATCCATTTCATACATAAGCGTCATTCATTTAAGCGACAAAGGCGTCACTCGAGGTTTGATTCATACTTTCATTGGCCGATGCTCGTTTTGACACAGAAGATGCCAGCGGCCGGGTTTTGTTCAGATCTTGTGCTAGGTTTCCGGTTTGAGTATAAGTTTTGTTATGTCAATGCTCAATTAAATGGCGATGAAGATGAGGAGGGCTCCATGGAAATGGAAGAGGAAGAGGTGTGATGAAGAAGGTTGAAATTTTAAAATGGATTTTAAATGAATTATTAAAAGAGGAAGAAAGCAGCTAAAGGGGAGACTCCCAAATAAATGGCACGTGAGGAGAGTTAAAGGGGAGGCCACTTATCGGAATTTTAGTCACTTTAACCCAAAAAGGTCGGAGTTGGCAAAAAAAAAATTTTAAAGGTATGAATTTGCAAGTTTTTTTTTTAAAGGTGGTGTTTTGCAAAACAAGTTTTTTAAAGGTGGTGTTTGGCAATTAATCCTTAATTATATTAAAAAAGTTTTTTACGACTTATTCGAGATAAAAAATCGTTGAAAATAGCATAGCTTTACTCTCTGTCAAAAGTTATTTCGCGACATTTAAAATGGTAAGGTCATTCAATTGTTTCAATGAATGAAGGTGTACTTTGGTAATTTAAAAGGGAAAAAAAATAATAATTTACCAATTAAAATGTAATGTAACGTCTAATTAATTCCAAAATAATGATAAAGAAGTAATTAGTAAGTTTAAACTAATGTTTTGTTCATTTAATAAAAAGGTAACCCAAAAAAAATCTAGAAGAAAGCGTCCAAGGGGACTTGAACTCGGGTGGTGGGAGTGAAAATGAAGGGGTGAACCACTAAAGTACAAGTAATCTAATAATAACTAAATACTCCGTAACAGTTATATATTAAAATATACTTGTATAATTTTTTGAACATCTAAAAAATTGGGCCCTCTTTGAGCATGGGCCCTAGGTCCACCGCCCCTCTAAACATCCCTCAGGGCCGGGCCTGCGTACGGAGTATAAAACAAAAAAATAGAAAGGTATACGATAGAATATCCCAAAGACTAATTAAATATTATAATTATTAAATGTAATTAGTAAAAGTAAAAAATCAATTATGTGAAATAACACACGACTACAAAAATGAACCGTGGCATGATGAAACTTCTTATAAAATGTACTCCGTATAAAATGTACTCCGTATTGTACTTTTCCTTTTCAATTTTCATATCTCAATGCACGACTCTTTGGTCATTCACATGGGTAGTTGTACTTTACGAGTTTACGGAGTAAGTAATTTTGAAACTAGTGCCAATATTTTCAATTCGAGAAGATGCTTCATACTCCCAAAGTCCCAACGTTTCATCCATAATTCTACATGCACAAATGTGTACTACATGCACAAATGTGCACGTAAAATCATTTCAGGCGTGTGATAGGGTATTTGTAGTTCTTTATGTAAGACTGACTCTTTTACATGATTTGACGGACAATTATATATGTCGAATTCGGGTTAAATTTGCAAGGAAATTTTGGTCAAATATTAAGTATTTGACCAATTATAGGAGTAATAATCAGGACAGGGTAATATGAAATAGTTTTGCGTGCATACGACAACTTATAATTTAAATATGACCATTTATCGCTTAATGAAATCACTTTACGGCTCAACATGTTAATTTTAAAACAGCAACAACTTGTCGGCAACATTTAAGACCACTCCTATTCATGGTTCATAATTGTTGTAACAGAAGCAAAGAGTAAAGAGAAAAAACGAACAAAAGAACACACAGATTTACGTGGTTCACTAACGTCGTGTTAGCTACGTCCTGAGCGGAAGGAGAGAGTTTTATTAATTTGAGAGGAGTTTTGATTCTGATTTGGACGGTATGATAAGCGTATGAAACTAGGGTGAGGGTTAGAGAGTTTATATAATCTTTCTAGCCTGTCTGATTTGACCTAAATTTAGGCCCAGACAGAACCCTAGCCCAATATCAGATAACAGATACCGTTTGGGCCGGGGGCGTTGCTCCCGAGCCCCCAACGGGCGTTTCACCCCTGGACCCCCCGCCCGCTGACCGGGCAGCGGGACCCCCGAATAGTCACTCGAAGTGGCAACAGACAGATTCAAGGCATATATATAACAATAATCTAGTTTGTAGAGTAGTGAATCAAGTTAATGAGCAATTAGTTCATGACTTGTGTTATTTTATTGTTGGGCACAAAAATAATACTCCGTAGTAGAAAGATGATTTGATGGAATAAAAAATGTTATAACTTGTAAATGGTAAAAAATGAGGTTATTGATTTTGGTGGTGACTTTTTTTAGTGGGAGTAAAGAGTGAATTAAATTAAATATATTGAAATTTAATGTAAAAATATTGGTGACTTAGTTAAGGGATTTTTTTGGTTTTAATGTAAAAAATATTTGTGACTTAGTTAAGAGATTTTTTGGATGGGGTAGTCTAAGCATCTCTCTTTAAACGTTAGCATAGCCACATTTTAATCTCAAATACCTCGTAGTATGCGTAAAATCGCCTTACAATAAATTTATCCAATAACCAATTACTCGTATGATGATATTGATCATGACCTTGAAGGGAGGTAGAAAATGGCGATCAATTGTTAAAGGTCAAGTTGGAAGCACACAAACACACAATATAACTTGTACTCCGTGATACTCATAGTTTATTTCGTTTAGCCTCAGTTCTTTTTAGGAAATTTCTTTCATTTAGCGCCATTCTATGTATGGTAGCTTTTAATAATGGAAATAACACTTTTCACTAATTCTGTTTCATTTTAAAAAAATCTGGCTCAACTTTATGTCTTTATCTTTAAAAGTGGGACAACATACAGCTAAATATTCTCAGCTTTTTAAAACTTTCTTAAAATTTGTGAAAAAGTCAATGGGGCTATCTCAATGAGACGGAGGGAGTAAATTGGAATTGTGCACAATGATAAATTGCTCAATTAATTTATGCAAGAAAACACGAGTATAACACAAGATATGTACTCCGTACATGTTATTGATACGATGTCTGGTCACTATGATGCAATATACGGAGTAGATGAAATTCGATCAATATTACATACTCCGTCCTATTATTAATGTTATTTCCGCTTTCGTTTTTTAGACTATTTTATTTGTTTTTAAGCTTTTTATTTTAGTTTTTACTTTGTATGGAGTAATTGTTATTTATTTTGACCCCATATTTTTTTAAGTAATTCTTGAATCACGCATTTTTACTCAAGCAGCTTTTTCCCATAACTTTTCCAATTGATGCCCTTTTATACTTTACAATTCTCACATTTTTCTTTCAAATAAACAAAACTAAATCAATAAAATTCTAACCAAATTATTCTTTAATATCTCGATTATGTAACTAAAATTTGAGATTTGCGCTTTAACATTTCTATTAATTTTGAGTTTCTTTCTTTTTTTTAAAAAAAAAATTAAATTATAAGTGGTTAAATTATTTTAAAATTAGGGTTTGTAGAGGAGGTAGTGGGTGGTTATTAATATGGTGGGGTGCTAACTAAGGTAATGCTCATGGTGGAGAGTTTGGTGGCGGTCTGCCAGAGGGGAGGCAGTGGCCAGCCGACCGCCGGTGGTGGCTGCGAAGATATTGAATGATTGACGCGTACGTACCATTGATTTGGTTTGCAACTAGCAAAGAGTCTATTTTTACCTTTAGATTCTGGACCTTCATGTCCAGACATACATTCGATCTGCTATCGATTGCCTCGTATTGACTTCATTGTTGGTTGTCACGAATTCACGAGGATACGACTGTACTATCTTGTCCCCTGTGGCGACTTGAAGACCACGCCTAGTCGATTACCCACGATATTGGTGAACCATACATCCCGAGTTCCCAGTCTGTGTTTACGGTCGGGATGGAAGATTTCTTTTGTCACCTGCTCTTCTAGCGTGGGAGTGAAGTCAGCCACAAAGTCTGCTAGAGCTTGTGATTTGATTGTTGTTCTTGGCTCATAGGATAGATCATAGGTACTCAATTTGACTGACCACTTGGACATACGACCTGAAAGTTCTGGTCTACATAGTACTGATCTCACAGGAACATTAGTACGAATAATAATATGATGCGCCTCAAAATATGGACGCAATTTGGTACAAGCAACTGTTAAAGCCAAAACAAATTTTTCCAATACAGAATACCTGGTCTCAGCATCCAGAAGACTTTTACTTACATAATACACAGGGTATTGCTGTCCATCTGGTTCCCTCACCAGGACCGCACTTACAGAGGCTTCTGTTACAGACAGGTACAGGACTAGTGACTCTCCTGGTTCAGGCTTGGACAGGAGTGGGGCTGATGATAGGTATGCTTTCAGGTCCTGGAATGCTTTCTCATGCTCTGTCCCCGGTTGAGCCTTGTTCTTTCTCGAGAAGATCATAGAATGGCTTGCACCTTTCAAAGACACGGAGATGAATACATTGTATTCTGCTACTCTTCCAGTCAGCTTCTGGACATCTTTTGAGTTCTGGGGAGATTGTAGATTGATTATTGCTGAGATCTGCTCTGGACTAGCCTCTATGCCTCTTTTTGTCACCATATAACCTAGGAATTTTCCTGCAGTGACGCCAAAAGTGCATTTAGTAGGATTTAATTTCATGTTATATTTTTCCAGGATCTCAAACGCCTTTTCCAGGTCCAGCATGTGATCTTCAGCTTTCTTTGACTTCACCACCATGTCATCAATGTAGACCTCCATTGTGTCTCCAATCTGATCTTTGAACATCATGTTCACTAGCCTTTGATATGTTGCACCTGCATTCTTTAGTCCAAAAGGCATAGCTTTGTAACAATAGATTCCTCTGCTGGTCATGAATGCTGTGTGCTCCTGGTCTGGGGGGTGCATCCTGATCTGGTTGAATCCACTTGCTGCATCCATAAATGTTAACACCTCATGTCCTGCAGTAGCATCTACCATAGCATCTATATGCGGAAGTGGGAATGAATCCTTTGGGCACGCCTTGTTCAGGTCTGTGTAGTCCACGCATACTCTCCACTTGCCATTCTTTTTCTGGACCACAACTACATTGGCCAACCAGTCTGGGTACATCACCTCTTTGATCATGTCCATGTCCAGCAGTTTCTGTACTTCCTGGTTCACGATTTCATTACGCTCTGGTGCAAACTTCCTGCGCTTCTGTTTCACAGGCTTAAAACTTGGGTCAATATTTAACTTATGCGTAATAACATCTGAACTTATACCAGTCATATCAAAATGGGACCAAGCAAAACAATGCTCTTTCTTCCTCAGAAAGTCAATTAGAAGCGGTCGATTACCTCTGGGCGTCGAGAACCAACGAACCTTCTGTCAGGCCTTTCTTGACCAAAACTATTTCATCAATCTCCATCGTGGGACGGGGTTCTCAATAGACTGACAATTGCTTTAATTGCTATCTGAGGGACTTACAGGCTAGGAGGTTTGGTGTCTGTAACGCTCTGTCTTTGTCTCTTTGCTCCCCTCATTATTCTTTGTCCCAGCCGTTGGAATCTTGATGCATTGATGGTACGTTGAAGGTACAGCCTTGAGGTTGTGGATCCAGGGTCGCCCTAGGATCACGTTGTACGAGGACAAGCAATCTATTACACAGAACTTCTCGAAAGAGGTGACTCCTTCCACGTAGGTTGGCAGCGTGATTTCTCCCAAGCTGTGCTTTGTTTCTCCACTGAACCCTACCAGGACACTGGACTTCTTGGTTACATCAGACTCTTTCAGCCCCATAGCTTCTAGTGCCTCCATCATGATGATGTTGACTGAACTGCCTCCGTCTACCAGGACTCTTCTGACCATGCAGGTCCCAATCTGGATCTTGATCACTAGCCCATCATGGTGAGGCCCATGCACTCCCTGAAGGTCTGACTCATCAAACACAATCTCTGAAATTTGGACCTGGTTGTCCTGCGGTGGTTCTTTGCTGTTCTCGAGCCGCGCGCTGCGGCGAGAATATGTTAGTCCACAAATATCCCGAACCACGAGAAATAAATTTTACCTCATGGGTTGGCGGTGGTAGTGGAAGATTTATGGGCACATCTTGTTCAACCTTGTTCCTCCTGTACCTGGGCAGGTTACCCTTCACGTCACCATTCTCTTGTAGATGAGCTATCTCCCTCCTGAGAGCTATGCAATCCTCCGTGGTATGTCCAATGTCATAGTGGTACTCACACCACTTGGTTGTGTCTCGCCTTGGATTTGGCTTCTCACTTGCCTTTGGCCATCTGACTGCTGAGCCCAACTTGTCCAGCTTGTTGATCAGACCTGGCAAATCTACAGAAAAACAATACTCTGAAATCGGGGGTGGAACCCTGGGTGCATCAGTCTGCCCATCCACGGCGTTGGTCTCCCTCCTGTTTGGCCTCTGGTACGGACCAGGCCTGTTGTTGCTGTGCCGCTGGGTGGTGACTTTTCGTTCAGTCCTGCCCTGGTCTTGATATCTCGCCCTGAACTGCTGGTCCTCTTCTACCCTGATCTGGGCCAGAGCCTTAGCCTGCACATCCTCAAAGGTAGAACAGGGGTAGCGAGTTAGTTCAACATATAAATCAGAATCTCTTACCAAACCTTGCCTGAAGGCCTCGATGGCCGTGCCAATGTCACATCGAGGGATGGACACTTTCTCCTTGTTGAAGCGGTGCAAGAAGTCCCTCAGAGACTCGTTCTCATTCTGGATCACCGATGCAGGTCAGCTGATGCCTTCTCGGCCGATACGCTCTTGTGGCTGGATGTTGAAAAGGTTGATCGACTCATGAAAGGACTTGATGGTCTTGGTGGCGAGGTTGATGTACCCTTTGGAGAAATTTGGACGATCAGGTTGAACCAAAGCTTTTGCACATGCATGCCTCCCTCTTTTCCGCTGGAATAGGAACATTGAACATTCTCTGCCTATACTGGGCCACGTGCTCCAGAGGATCAGCTGTCCCATCATAGAGCTTTAGGTTGGGCGCTGCATATTTCTTTGGCATCTCCACCATTGCAATGCAATCATCAAAGGGTGAATCAGCATAGCTTCCTGGTGCTACTTCTTCAATGGGCGGTGGAAGCCCTGGGACCTTGCGCACCAAATCCGAGAGTTTCTGCATCTCCAACATCATGTACTGCATGACCTCGCCTGGACTAACTTCCTCTGGTGTCTTTGGGTCTCCACTTCCACCTGCAGCACTATTCTCTGGATTCTCCTCCACATTGAGTGGATCGTCTTTTGATCCCTTTGTACCTACAGAAGAGAAAGTAGAGAAGTCAAGTTGCTTGATCACATCAGAAAATGGTGTACCTGGTGGGATCCTGGATCCTGAGGCTTTCTTCTGGACTGTGGACTCTAGCTGCTTCTTCAGGGCAGCTTCAGCCTCTTTCAATCTTGCTGCCTCAGCCTTGGCTTGTTGCAATTCCTCTTGGAGTTTCTGCATGGCTTCTGCACTTGGATCTGCCATCCTTCACGTTGGCTGAACTCGTTGGTTTGGAAAATCTTGTAGGATTAATAAACTAGTATCCCCACAGACGGCGCCAATCGGTTCGGGGTGATTTTCTCACACGGTTCGTTTTAGTGATTGTGGATCTACTAGTACTATCCTTTAGGTTTAGTTTTACGTTGTATGCGATTTAGGAACTAGAACGTGTAAAAGATGGCGAAAATAGTACAAGACACACGATATGGTTACGTGGGAAAAACCCTTAAATGTTAAGGGAAAAACCACGGGCGCCAAGCCAGGAGAGGATCTTCACTAGTTCAGGAATATCTGGTACAGAGTCTGGACCAACCGGTACAGAATACAATAAAAGCGTAAAATAATTATAAGGTGTTTGATTGCTTGTGAATTTCGTAGAGTGTAGTATAATTGAGTGGTGTGTCTTCTGATGTCCTTCTCTTCTGAAATCTACTCCTTATATATTGCCTTTGATTCCAACGTTCACTCCCAAAAATGTAGGTAACTTCTTCCTCTGATTTCTCCAGCAGTTGCTATTTCCATGGCCCTATTTCTGCTGCCTTGACTTGGTCTCTTCAACGTCTTTCTCTAGGGTTACTGCTGGGTCTTTGGGCTTTGCTCCTTGACGATTACTTCTTTTGCTGGGCCTGGCCCATCTTGGCTTTTCCTCTCCTGGCCTGCACCTTTGTTTTATGCATCTGTGCAGTCTTTGTGCATGCGTTACGGTCTTGGTGTGAATTACACCAGTCTAAGCCTGGCCAGGGTTACGGACGACTGGGTTTTTGGTCCCAACAACTGGTATTCATAAAACATCTCTTAATGCACTTGGTCATAGCCATATATTTATATCATGCTTGTAGCTTATAGATTTATAGCTAATTATCTAAGAAAGTCTTTATATTAAATGATTATAGATACAAAGAGAAATGATCTATGTATATCCAACATTAATTTAGATATGAGACATTAGGACCATTATATTTGGTTAAATTAATCACAGATGTTCGGGGTGATTTTCTCACACGGGTCGATTATGTATTCGTGGATCTACTAGTACTATCCTTTAGGTTTTGTTGTACGTTGTATGTGGTTTAGGAATTTAGAACGTATGAAAGACAACAAAAATTGAATAAGACACACGATATGTTACGTGGGAAAAACCCTTAAATGTTAAGGGAAAAACCACGGGCGCCAAGCCAAGAGAGGATCTTCACTAGTTCAGGAATATTAGGTACAGAGTCTGGACCGACTGGTACAGGAAATAATAAAGACGTAAATTAATTATCAAGTGTTTGAATGTTGTTAAATTGCGTTGAATGAAGCGAAGTCGGGTAGTGTGTCTTGCGTAGAATAATGAATGCCCTTTTCCTTCTGAATTCTGCTTCTTATATAGCGTCCTTGGTTCCAACGTCTCTTCCCTTGGTTGTAGGCAACTTCTCCAACGATTTACGGAAAATTTGTTCCTATCTTGAGGCTATGCTTTAGCTTGCTTGGTAGGTCTCTCCAGCGTCTTCTTTAGGGTTTCTTTGCTATCTCTTACGGGCTTTGCTCATAATGGCTTCATACCGTTGGGCTTGGCCCATCTTGGGTTTCCCTCTTCTGGCCTGCACCTTTGTTTTGCTGTCTGTCTGAAATGCATGCATGCGTTACGGTCTGTTGTGGTCAATACTGTCCATGCCTGGCCAGGGTTACGGACCCGACTGGGTTTTGGTCCCAGCAGTTTGTCCCCATCTCCTTGCCCTACGATCCTGAGCGGGGGTAAGGAGATCTTATCCTTCATCCTGGTCCAGGGCTGAGCTTGGCCCAGGCTCCTTCTGCTTTGCTATGCCTTTGGTCCTGAGACCTGAACTTTGTAATTAATGAGGTAGTTGGCCTTGCGTGGGGAAGTGCGCCCTGTTTTGGCGCTCGATATGTCTGCGCCGCGTCCACCATGGGTCTTGTCATATTTCTTCGCGCGCTTATTTTCGTAAAAACTATCCAACTTCTTTTTTGTCTCACTATAAATACCCTAATTTTTGTTTTGCTTCTCTCTCTAACTCATTCTTCCTGATTTCTTTTTGCTTTGAATCTGAAAACCCTAACAAACAAATCCCCAAATCAATTTCGAATAAACCCTAGCTTTCTTCTTCCACTTCTCAATCTTTAACCATAGCGCATAGCGATGTTGGCCGCTTCAGCTTCTTTGTCTCTTACACCCACGGTGACTCCGTTTTTCAGGCGACCAACTTGATCGAAGACGTCAACATCTTCCCTAATTTGCTTGCCCAAGGGGCCGTGGCGAGGCTAAAAAGGGAAGGTAAAATCCCGAGAAAGTCTTGAGGTTTGGGCCCTGAGGCGAGGGCGTCGGGGTAGGCTGGGTTAGCCGGTTGGTTTTCAATTTATGAATCATCCTTGAAGTTTGGTGCTACTTTTCCGCTACGCCTTGTGATGGCGCATTCTTGAGCCTTTGTTAGTGCCGCCTTGTCAAGTCATGCCCTCGATCTGGCGCTTGATCCACGGGATTGACTCCGCTGCGGAGTGCGGGGTAGAGATCCGACTGGCGACATAAGGAACAACTACGGATTTGCGAATGTCTGAAGAAGAGAGTCCACTTCCGCTTGAGGGATAAATGCTCGCCTCTCTTGACCCGTTCAGATGCTGGTGATGAGAGTAACTGGCCCAGCCACTATATGTTTATCCGCAGCAACAGTCTGGGCCCAGATGTCTGGGCGCCTGAGTTCTCTTTGAAGGGGACCGGTATGTTTCTTGAACTTTCGAATTTCCATCTGCTTTGTTCTCGCATGTGTCTTTTGCTTAGGTTTTGTTGTGGACTTGTTTTGTAGTTTCTGATTGGGTGCCCAGTTTTGATGATCCTGCGTCAAAGGAGGTGGCGTTTACGAAGTGCACTGGCGACAGAGGGCCTGGCCCAAGTGTATGCGACCTGATGACGATGATGACGATGTTGTTGAAGTGAATCCACCTTTGGCGACATCTTTGGCGAAGGTGGAGAATCTGAGGAGGAAGGAGAGAGTGCAGGGATGAAGAAGAGGTGTGCAGGAGGGTGAAAAGTGCGTAGTCTGAGTCACTTTGACCAAACTCCCATTCATGTGACCCCGTTGACTTCCATTCTTGCTGGGGCCAGTGGTCACTCAACTCTGCCCCCACTGAAAATACCTAGGTCCAGCCTGAGTTCTGCGCCCAGTGTTGCTACTGGTACTGACATTTTCCCTTTACTTTGCGGGGATCCTTACTTACCATTCCTTCGTGACTTATTCCCTGTGATGTCCCCAGCTTCTGGATCCAGCAAGAGGAACTTTCTGTCCATGGAGGATATTACTGCTACGATTACCCAGGCACGTGTGGCTACAAAGTCTGGTGGTGGGCTTGCGCCCGCTCTGAATCTGGTGGCCCCTGCTGCTGAGTCTTCCAAGAGGAAGGCACCAGAGGGGGTTCAGACCAGGTCCACCAAGGTGGTCGCTGAATCTCCTGATCCTGCTCCAGACCAAAAGAAAAGAAAGAAAGGGAAGTTACCTCAGATGAATCCTGTACTGTCTGTTCCTCTGCATTCTCAGAGTCAGTCTGAATATGTCTCCTTGGGGAAATCCCTAAGTGAAAGTTTTGCTACTGTCTTACGCAATTGCCTTAGATCTGTGCTTTGGCGCCTGAAGATGGTAAATTTCTTGTGCCCAGTTTAATGTCCTTCCTTATGCTTTTGTTTTCGTTCTGAGTTGTTTTTGTCATGGCCTTGACTTTATGTTCTGTATCTGTAGCTGCTGGTCATGTCTGCCAGCCTTGGTTCTACTGTGCCAGTCTTGGAGAGTGGTAGAAGCAAAGCTGAGGCTGAGAATGATGTGCTCCGCTCCTCCCTTGACATTGCCAAGAAGGAACTTGAGAGTGTGAACCATCATTTGCGAGAGGATATTGCTCTGGACAAAGGCGAACTTCAAGAGAATCAAGCGGCGGGATAATCGCATTGGTGGTGACCAGGCTGGAGGAGGCGAGGAGGAAGCTAAAGGACATACTTAGCGATAGTGAGGGATCTGAGTATTTTCTATACACTTCGTACCAGGATTGAGATGATGAATGCCAGTCCTGAAGCTCGTGCTGCCTGGGATCTATCTGCGGAGATTACCACCTTGAACAAGCTGTTCCCGGATGAAATTTGTCCCAGGCTGGTTGAGATTACTTAATTTGTCTGACTGGTCTTTGGAGTAATTCTTTGGTTCAATGTTGAAATTTGTCGGTGAAGATCCTGGTACTGGTGTTGATGAGACTGGTCCTTCCCATGCTGACTCTGTAGGAGAACATGCTGAAAAGACTGGTGAGTCCGACGAATGAATACATTAGTTTGAACTTTGGCTTTGCTTTTTGTTTCTTTGAACAGTATTTTGAATTTGCCAGGGGGGGAATGTCCCCTGTGTTTACTTGGCCTGTAATTATTTTAGACTTCGTTCTTTGGTTTGAACTTCGTTTCTGAATTCTGTTATGACATTTGCATCCATGTGCTGGCATGGGTTGCTTGGTTCTGACCTTTTTGCTATATGCTACGCTATGTCAGGCTATGTTATGTTATGTTATGCTTTTGCTATGTTTTTGTTATGTTCTTGTTATGTTTTTGTTATGATGCGCATATAATTTGTTGTGAATCTGTAAAGTAGCATGCATGCGTTTGATAATTTAGGCGACTTACACTTTGGGGCTCCCTTAACGGACATTACTCCCTGTCCCGTTGGTGCAGTCGTTCGGGGGCTGGAGCCTTAGACTTTGTCTTTGTCTTTGCATTTGTTTTTGGTTCTGGTCTGGCCTGGACCAGACATCTGTATTGCTCTGTCTGCACAAGAAGGGTCGGGGTGGCCAGTTGGCATTAATAGCGGCCCTCAACAGCTCAAGTCGATCTGATCATATAGGATGATTTGTAAAGGAAAAGTTTTGAGTTTTGTGGATTACCAGATGTCTTGGTCCAGGACACTTTACATATGATAGAGCTTGAGGTGGAGTGTGTTCCAAGGTCTTGGAATCATTTCTCCTTCCAGGGTCTGCAGTCTGTAGGAGCCCTTCCCTACTGCTGAATCAATAAGATATGGGCCTTCCCAGGTTGGGGCCAGCTTGCCTGCAGCCTTGTCCTTGGTGTTCTGGAATACCTTCCTCAGGACCAAGTCTCCTGTCCTGAACATTCGTACCTTCACGTTTTTGTTGTAGCTTACGGCCCGCAGTTGTTGGTATCTTTGCCAACCTTACTGCTTTGCTAAGTCTCACGAGCTCTGGTTTGTATCTGGTACATCCTGAAAGTAGCTCATTATTTTCAGAAAATGTATTGAGTTCACACCTGATTGTTGGAACGTGTACTTCTACTGGGAGTACAGCTTCACATCCATAGACCATTGAGTAGGGAGTCTGTCCTGTAGCTCTCTTTGGCGTGGTCCTATCTGCCCACAATACTAGTGGCAACTCTTCAACCCATCTCCCACGTTTCTCCATCAGCTTCTTCTTGATGCAGTGATCACAACTTTGTTCTTTGGACTCGGCTTGCCCATTTGCTTAGGGATACCTTAGTGCGAGATGTTACCAAGTTGATGTTCCACTTTGTCTGAAATCTACGGTCTTGTTTCCCACGAATGCAAGTCCATTGTCACGCACTATTTACGAGGGGATCCATATCTGGCGATGATGTTCTTCTTTATGAAAGCAATTACTTCCTTTTACGTGACATTTTTGTATCGTGCGCCTCTATCCACTTGGAGAAATGTCCAGTCATTGCAAGCATGTACACCTTACGTCTGGAGCCATTGGTAGTTTGCCAACCAAGTCCATGCCCGTTTCATGAATGGCCATAGTGCGAGATATTGAGTCACGGTTAATGCGGTGGTGTATTCACGGACCATGCCTTTGTGAGCGTCGCACTTTGTGGCATCTTGGATGCTATCTGTTTTCATTGTGGGCGATGGTAGCCCATGCGAAATTTTGTTAACCATGCTACCACTGTATGGTTTCCTGATGTCCATCGTGTATTTACGATAAATGCAGTCTGACCTGAGTCGTTCTAAGCGGCCTTGAGTCTGACTATTGAAAGATCTTCGAAATAGTATGCCTTGTATGATAGTATATCTGGATGCTGCTGTCCATCTGGTTCTCTCACCAGGACTGCACTTACAGAGGTTTACATTCTGAGCGGTATAGGGCGAGACTCCCACAGTTACGGCTTAGAGCGAGTAGAGTGATGATAGGTATGCCTTCAGGTCCTGAAATGCTTTCTCATGTTCTGTCCCCCAGTCGAATTGCTTGTTCTTCCTCAGAAGATCATAGAATGGTTTGCACCTTTCAGAAGACCTGGAGATGAACACATTGTTGTATTGCTACTCTTCGGTCGAACACGGACATCTTTCGAGTTACAGGGAGATTGTAAATTGATTATTCTTTGAGATACATTACGGACTAGCCTCTATGCCTCTTTTTGTCACCATGTAACCTAAGAATTTTCCTGCAGTGACGCCAAAAGTGCATTTAGTAGGGTTTAATTTCATGTTATATTTTTCCAGAATTTCAAACGCTTTTTCCAGGTCTAGGATATGATCTTCAGCTTTCTTTGACTTCACCACCATATCATCAATGTAGACTTCCATTGTGTCCCCAATCTGGTCCTTGAACATCATGTTCACTAGCCTTTGATATGTTGCACCTGCATTCTTTAGTCCAAAAGGTATAGCCTTGTAGCAATAGATTCCCCTGCTGGTCATGAATGCTGTATGTTCCTGGTCTGGGGGATGCATCCTGATCTGGTTGAATCCACTTGCTGCATCCATAAATGTTAGCACCTCATGTCCTGCAGTTGCATCTACCATGGCGTCTATATGTGGTAGTGGAAATGAATCTTTTGGGCACGCCTTGTTCAGGTCTGTATAGTCCACGCAAACTCTCCACTTGCCATTCTTTTTCTGGACCACAACTATATTTGCCAACCAGTCTGGATACATTACTTCTTTAATCATGTCCATGTCCAACAGTTTCTGTACCTCCTGGTTCACAATTTCATTACGCTCTGGTGCAAACTTCCTGCGCTTTTGTTTCACAGGCTTAAAACATGGGTCAATATTTAACTTATGAGTAATAACATCAGAACTTATACCAGTCATATCAAAATGAGACCAAGCAAAACAATGCTCTTTCTTCCTCAGAAAGTCAATTAGAGCAGGTCTGATTACCTCTGGAGCGTCAGAACCAACCAGAACCTTCCTGTCAGGTCTCTCTTTTGTCAACACAATTTCTTCTGTCTCCATGCGTGGGACAGGATTTTCCTGAACTGACATTTGCTTTAATTGCTATCTGAGGGACTTACAGGCTAGGAGGTTTTAGAGTGTCTGTAACACTCTCTGTCTTTGTTTCTTTGCTCTCCTCATTTATTCTTTGTCCCAGCCGTTGGAATCTTTATGCCTTGGTGAGTGCGTTGAAGAGTCTGACCTTGAGGTTGTGGATCCAGGGCCGCCCTAGGATTACGTTGTATGAAGATAGGCAATCGATGACGTAGAATTTCTCGAAAGAGGTGACTCCTTCCACATAAGTTGGTAGGGTGATCTCTCCCAAGCTGTGCTTTGTCTCTCCACTGAATCCTACCAGGACGCTGGATTTCTTTGTTACGTCAGATTCTTTCAGTCCCATAGCCTCCAGCGCCTCCATCATGATGATGTTGACTGAACTGCCTCCATCTACCAGGACCCTTCTGACCATGCAGGTCCCAATCTGGATTTTGATTACCAGTCCATCGTGATGTGGCCCATGCACTCCCTGCAAGTCTGTCTCATCGAACACAATCTCCTGGGCTGGGCCAGGTTGTCCTGGTAATTGGTGTTGCTGTTCTCTAGAGCCACGCGCGCTGCGGAGAATACGTTAGTCCACAAATATCTGAACCACCAGAAATAAATTTTACCTCATGGGTTGGTGGTGGAGGTGGAAGATCTCTGGGCTCATCTCTTTCATCTTTGTTCCTCCTGTTCCTGGGCAGGATATCCTTCAAGTGACCATTCTTTAGAAGATGAGCTATTTCCCTACTGAGAGCTATACAGTCTTCTGTGGTATGCCCAATATCATAATGGTACTCACACCACTTGGTTGTGTCTCTCCTTGGGTTGGGCTTCTCGCTTGCTTTCGGCCATCTTACTGCGGAGCCCAACTTGTCCAGCTTGTTGATCAGACCTGGAAGATCTACAGAAAAACAATATTCTGAAACTGGAGGTGGAACCCTGGGTGCATCAGTCTGTTCATCCACGGCGTTGGCCTCCCTCTTATTTGGCCTTTGGTATGGGCCAGGCCTGTTGTTCTTTGTGCCATTTGGGTGGTGACTTTGCGTTGACCACCTTACAGTCACGATATCGTGCCCTGAACTGCTGGTCCTCTTCTACCCTGATCTGGGCTAGAGCCTTAGCCTGCACATCCTCAAAGGTAGAACAGGGGTAGCGAGTTAGTTCAACATATAAATCAGAATCTCTTACCAAACCTTGCCTGAAGGCCTCAATGGCCGTGCCAATGTCACATCTGGGGATGGACACTTTTTCCTTGTTGAAGCGGTGCAAGAAGTCCCTCAGAGACTCGTTCTCATTCTGGACCACAGATGCAGATCAACTGATGCTTCTCCAACAATGCGCTCTTTGGCGGCTGGGCGTTGAAAAGGTTGATCAGCTCTGCAAAGGACTTGATGGTCTTGATTGGCAGGTTGATGTACCACTGGAGGGCTGGACCAGTCAAGGTTGAACCAAAGCTTTTGCACATGCATGCCTCCCTTTTCTCTGCTGGGATAGTGATGTGTGCGTTTTATATTGATTTATTTACCCCCGTTTTGTCACTTTTAGCTCGCGTTAGCTGAGTATGAACGTATTTTAGGACCTATTTTCTGTGAATGTTGGTACTGCCGCCTCTTTATGTCGTTTTACAGGTTTTGGTCGATTATGAGCTGATTTGCGAGGCATTTCTCGGAGGCGTTGTTGATTACACGAGCTCGATGTTCTTTGGAAGGGCTCGGGAGTGCTAAGCGAGGCTTGAAGCGGAAGAATTCAAGCTCGAGAGGCGTCTGGAAGCAATATGATGATTTGAGGCGTTAAACCTATAGGTTGAGCAAACCTATAGGTTCGGGATGAAAGTTAAAGGCCAAAAGTTCTTTGAAAGTTACGAAAGTCATTAAAACCGATCGGTTCAGGACTAAACCGATCGGTTCATAAGCTCAAACCGATCGGTTAAGCCCCGAACGATCGGTTCTATTATTTATTCTCCGAATATTTGTGCTCGTATAAAAGAGATTGAGTAGGGTTTAACTTTTTATCTTTTTCCTTCATTTAATTTTTAGCTTGACTTTAGAATAGTTTCTAAGTGCTTTCCTCTAGAAAAACAAAAACTCAACGTTGAAGATTTGATTAAACTTTGTAATCGTCGGTTCTTCGCATTAATCTCAAGCATTTAATCGTCGGTAATTCATGTTTACTATTCTCAATTCTTTTGCTTTATTGTTTAATTTCTTGTTAGCCTTAATTATGATTAACTAATCTTCTTCTAGGGTTTATGGGGATCGATGATTAGTAATTAGGTTTAATTATCGAATTGGTTACCTTGTGATTGTTCGTTGTTATTCTATTCCTTTGCCCCTAATTTCACATTCAATTAATCAAAGGCCACGATTGATTGCTTGACCTAGGAAGCCTAAACCTAAGACCGAAAGCCGGGTTAAGGTGAGCCTTGTGAGGAGTTAGTAGAGGCGAGACTAATACGTAGCGAGAGCCCGTTAGTCGAGCTTTAGGATTGACCTTGATCCGAGAGGACTTGTCTTCATCCATTAACACGAACCTTTACTAGTACCTTTATTCCGTGATAACCTTAGTACTTTATTCATCGTGAACCTGTGACCCTAGACTTCTCCCTTTATCGACTTTAAATCTTTTCATTCTAGCCTATCCTTAGTTTAGTAACATAAAAACCAAACCTTTTCACACCTTGAGTACTCTAGAAACCTTGCGTTATTAGTAGTTTCAACCATCTCCTAGTGAATTCGACACCCTGCTTGCCACTAGCTATTAGTTAGTAGGACCGTAGGTTTATCTTGACATAGGTGACACGACTTTAGCCTTGTCAATTTTGGCGCCGTTGCTGTACAAACGAGAAGCACGTTAGAACCGATCGGTTTAGGTCAAAACCGATCGGTTCCAGGGCAAAACCGATCGGTTCCAACCCGAACCGATCGGTTCTAAGATACAACAGCAGCCTCCGTTTATTTTCAGCTTATAACCCCCACTTTCTCTTCATTCTTTCATAACTTAAGTTAATTGAAAACCCCAAACCCTCTTCAACCTTCATCCCTCACCTCCAAATCACCATTAAACCTTCAAAATTCAAGCTTTCTCCTTCAAATCATCCCTCCAACTTCATCTTCAACCTCTCCACAACCTCATTCCACCATTAAAACACTCAAAAAGCTTGAGAAATCAAAAAAATCGTTTTCTAGGGTTTGAGTTCCAAACTCAAATTAAACATCCTTGGGTCGATTTTCAAGTTCATTGTTGGTTTATATAGGGTCCTAGGAGGGTTTTGAAGAGTCTATTGCAAGCAAGAATCGATTTTTGACAACTTTGATTTTTGGGGTCAAGAGGGGCTACGAATTTCTGATTTCGTCCGGGTTTGGCTCGGGTTTCACTTGGTTTTCTTCATCATTGTGGCTATGGAAAGACGGGAGGCAGCGTGCGGGAAAGAGAAAGGCGGGTGCGGGTACTAGCTCATCACGCCGGGGTCCGAGAGTGCCTCAAGCACCGGTGATTCCATCGGTTCAGGGCTATGAAAGTGTCGTGTTCGGGAGTCCTGATCAGCGCACTCTGTTCCTCGCTCTCAGTTCGAAAGAAATGGTATCTACTCGTTTCCTTTCCCTTCAGCTCTTAAATAAGCTCGGTATATTATCTGCTATGGAACAATTCTGTGCTGGTTTGCATATGTCTGCGTTATTTCATATGCTCGAGAAAAGCTATGCCGACCTTACCCTTGAATTCCTTAGTAGCTTTGTTTTTCTTGACGGTGCGGACCCTTGTTCGGTTCGTTTCCGTCTACTGAATGAGCAGCACAATCTCACTCTAGACCGCTTCCGTGAGATTTTTGGTTTTCGTCGTTTGGTTGATGAACACGGGCAGAGTATGTGCGTGAATGCCCCCGACGAGTTCAATCCGGCCTACCTATGGCGTTTAGTTGCTAATTCCACCTTGCCCTCAAGCTTTAAACGCCTCAGTAGCCATTTCGTCCAACACCCGGTCATCCGAATTTGGCATCGTCTGCTCGCTAATTCGGTTTTTGGTCGTCATGAGACGGGGCAATTCACTAAGGCAGAGCTCGAGATTTTGGGCTCGTTTCTTAACGTTGAGCGCACAGAACCGTTTATCATGGATTTAGGCTATCTAATGGCCCTCCATTTCCGGAAATTGGCCAAGGGTGGGCCTAAAGTGAGGACCATTTCCGTGGGTGGCTTGGTCACTCACCTCGCTAAGGCATTGAATGCTGATTTTTCTGAAGCAGAGAGGGTTCCAGTGAGCGACCAAAATCTGCTCGACCTGACCTGCCTCTCCACCCTTTATAAGTGGGTGCGCTTTGAGAAGGGATGCTACTATTGGCATGTTACGAGGGACCTTGATCGGTGGATTCCGCTTCCCCACGAGCGCTTACCTGCCCTGACACCGTTGGCTATGGTGGAGCCTCATCTTATCCCCACTTTGCCGGAGCCGAACTACTTGCTCCCACTAGACGGGGCGGTGTCCTTTACTACATCACGGTCCACTGCAGCTCGTTCATCTCGCCCTAGTCAGGGTGAGTCTAGTCATGGTGCGACTAGGCAGCAGGTTGACCTTCTCCTCGCGCCAGATCCCCAGCTGCCTCAGATGACTTCGTATGGCCAGCCGCCTTTCATGGGTGGCTCTAGCATGGACCAGTTATGTTCCATGATGCAGTCGCACTTCATTGACCAGGAGCGCGCAGCATTTCCAGGCTACCGGCACTTGCACGAGCAGGGTCATGTGTATGAAACTGATCCACTCCCGTCTTGGTATAATTATTCCGACATGACTTATCAGCAGAGTCAGGGAGTGAGTCGGTTTTCTTTTGGCGGAGGGTTGCAGAGCGACGCTGGGGTTAGTGGGATGCCGCGGACCCGATTCTGCGAGTTTCGGTGTTCAGGTTGCCTTTGACGAGGGGCAACACTACTACGGTCATGATACGAGCTACGCGGGTTACTCAGAGGATCACGGCCGTGACTTCTATGGCGAGACCTTCACTAGCGCTTTTGATGCCGGGTCCCAAGCTGGGGGCACCGAGGATGCATCCGACGATGAGATGCAGGACTAGTGGCATGCTGGCCACTACCTCCCCCATGTTTGTTGCTGGTTTGGGGGAGCCACGATCACTTTGTACATACCATGTGAGCTCTCTTTTCTCTTCTCTTTGTCTATTTTCCTTTTTGTTTCTCCTCTCCATATATGCTTGTTGTGTCCTCTGCTTTGCTGTTGTGGTTGTGCTGTTTTCCACATTGAGGGCAATGTGTGATTTGGTTTGGGGGGAGAGACGTTTTCACGTTTATAGTTTAGTTGCAAAGAAAACAAAAAAAAAAAAAAAAAGAGTCTTGAGTCGTTTTAGAAACCTTTGTGCAGGATTAGCTTTAGTGTCTTTTGAGATCGCCCGTTGTCATGTGATTGAGTCTTTTGATTGCGTTTTGATTTTCATGCTATGCCTACCCTACCCTTTCACCCTTGAGGTGATTTGAGTGGGTCGACTATAATCTGACACAGAGGCATGTGGCGTAGACGGGGCGCGTTTCTTAGACTAACCATCCATCGAACATTGATTTAAACTCGTGCTAGTGAATGAAAACTTGAATTCTGTCATTGTTTGAGCCTGCTTGCGTTTGAATGATCGAGCATTGCACGAAGAGGTACTTGATTTTGGTTACTTTATTTTGTTAACTCCACATAGCCAAACGGCCTATATCTCCTTACCCTTTAGATTAGGTCCCTCATTTTGTAGCCCGTCCTAGCCTTTGTAGCCTGTTTTTCTAGCCACATTATATTATATAGCTACATTCCAGAACTATCCTACCCTGGCTAATCGGTTGCATTAGGGATCATCGTTTTGTCACGGAGTTTTGGTTGGGTGGAAGTGGGTCGAGTCCGTGAACTGTTGAATAGGAGTTGCACAGTCGAGGTTGTTTTATGTTGGGTTCTCCCGAATTTGTATATCGATTCCCGATCAAAACAAATAAAAAGAACAAAAAAAAAAAAAAAAATGAAAAAAAAAAGAAAAAAAAAAAAGAAGAAAAAAAAAACAGAAAAACCAGAAAAAGAAGAAAAAAATGTATGCTTGCCTTTGTATATACGTTCTTTTGCTTCAATAAATGATCGGAAGTGTTGTGGTCGGGGAACTATGCTTGTAAAGGTTGATTTCGGAAGTTGGAGATGCTTAGTTGGCACGTAAAGGAGTTGTTGTTGGATTGTGGTCGTACTTTTTCTAATGCAGCTGTATGCCGTTGAACTCCACATTTCCCAAATGATTACCCCCTTCTTACCCTTGTTAACCCAAGCCTAACATTACAACCCTTGGAAACCTCGCTCGGTGTGATTTCGGATGCATTTTGGGTGATGACGTGCTTAGTTTGAGCAGTTTTGCTAGCTATCGAGTTAGTGAGACTATTTATAGTCTCAGCGTTTTGTTGGATGCATACGGTCGAAGTCTTTGCATGGAGTTTGCGTCATTTTGTTTCGCCGTCAGTTATATGTTGGTCTTGCTCCTTAACTCTTCATTTATTTGAAGAGGAAGCTGGTTTTGGATTGATTACGCTTTTGTATGAGACGACGATGCTTGTGACGATGGGTTGCATTTTTCCTGTACTCGCTTTGTCCTCCTGTTTTGTATGCTAATTGCTGGGTAGTTTGCTTGAGGACAAGCAAAGGTTTGGTTTGGGGGAATTTGATGTGTGCGTTTTATATTGATTTATTTACCCCCGTTTCGTCACTTTTAGCTCGCGTTAGCTGAGTATGAATGTATTTTAGGAGCTATTTTCTGTGAATGTTGGTACTGCCGCCTCTCTATGTCGTTTTACAGGTTTTGGTCGACTATGAGCTGATTTGCGAGGCATTTCTCGGAGGCGTTGTTGATTACACGAGCTCGATTAGTTCTTTGGAAGGGCTCGGGAGTGCTAAGCGAGGCTTGAAACGGAAGAATTCAAGCTCGAGAGCTGATACGGAAGCAATATGATGATTTGAGACGTTAAACCTATAGGTTCAGAGCAAACCTATAGGTTCAGGATGAAAGTTAAAGGCCAAAAGTTGCTGAAAGTTCTGAAAGTCATTAAAACCGATCGGTTCCAGACTAAACCGATCGGTTCATAAGCTCAAACCGATCGGTTCGCCCCCGAACCGATCGGTTCTGGTTATTTTATTCTCCGAATATTTGTGCTCGTATAAAGAGATTCGAGTAGGGTTTAACTTTTTATCTTTTTTTCCTTCATTTAATTTTTAGCAGCTTTAGAATAGTTTCTAAGTGCTTTCCTCTAGAAAAACAAAAACTCAACGTTGAAGATTTGATTAAACTTTGTAATCGTCGGTTCTTCGCATTAATCTCAAGCATTTAATCGTCGGTAATTCATGTTTACTATTCTCAATTCTTTTGCTTTATTGTTTAATTTCTTGTTAGCCTTAATTATGATTAACTAATCTTCTTCTAGGGTTTATGGGGATCGATGATTAGTAATTAGGTTTAATTATCGGAATTGGTTACCTTGTGATTGTTCGTTGTTATTCTATTCCTTTGCCCCTAATTTCACATTCAATTAATCAAAGGCCACGATTGATTGCTTGACCTAGGAAGCCTAAACCTAAGACCGAAAGCCGGGTTAAGGTGAGCCTTGTGAGGGAGTTAGTAGGGCGAGACTAATACGTAGCGAGCCCGTTAGTCGAGCTTTAGGATTGACCTTGATCCGAGAGGACTTGTCTTCATCCATTAACACGAACCTTTACTAGTACCTTTATTCCGTGATAACCTTAGTACTTTATTCATCGTGAACCTGTGACCCTAGACTTCTCCCTTTATCGACTTTAAATCTTTTCATTCTAGCCTATCCTTAGTTTAGTAACATAAAAACCAAACCTTTTCACACCTTGAGTACTCTAGAAACCTTGCGTTATTAGTAGTTTCAACCATCTCCTAGTGAATTCGACACCCTGCTTGCCACTAGCTATTAGTTAGTAGGACCGTAGGTTTATCTTGACATAGGTGACACGACTTTAGCCTTGTCAGATAGGAACGTTGAACATCCTCTGCCTGTACTGAGCGACATGCTCCAGAGGATCAGCTGTCCCATCATAGAGCTTTAGGTTGGGCACTGTGTACTTCTTCGGCATCTCCACCATTGCAATGCAATCATCGAAGGGTGAATCAGAGTAGCATCCTGGGGTTGCTTCCTCTATGGGTTGTGGAAGCCCTGGAACCTTGCGCACCAAGTCTGAGAGTTTCTGCATCTCCATCATCATGTACTGCATGACTTCGCCTGCACCAACTCCCTCTGATGTCTTCGGGTCTCCACTTCCTCCTGCAGCATCGTTCTCTGGATTCTCCTCCACATTGTGTGGATCTTCCTTTGATCCTTTTGACCCTACAGAAGAAAAAGTAGAGAAGTCAAGTTGTTTGATCACATCAGAAAATGGTGTACCTGGTGGGATCCTGGATCCTGAGGTTTTCTTACGGCGAGGTCTCAAGCGCTTTTGAGCGACTTGACCTCTTTCGATCTTCTTGCTGCCTCAGCCTTGGCATCCTCTGCTGCTTTCTTAGCCTGTTCTGCAACTTGCTTGGCTTGTTGCAATTCCTCCTGGAGCTTGAGCATGGCTTCTGAACTTGGGTCTGCCATCTTTCACGTTGGTTGAACTCGTTGATTTGGAAACTTTTGTAGGATTAATAAACTAGTATCCCCACAGACGGCGCCAATCTGTTCGGGGTGATTTTCTCACACGGGTCGATTATGTATTCGTGGATCTACTAGTACTATCCTTTAGGTTTAGTTGTACGTTTTATGTGGTTTAGGAATTTAGAACGTATGAAAGACAACAAAAATTGAATAAGACACACGATATGTTACGTGGGAAAAACCCTTAAATGTTAAGGGAAAAACCACGGGCGCCAAGCCAGGAGAGGATCTTCACTAGTTCAGGAATATTAGGTACAGAGTCTGGACCGACTGGTACAGGAAATAATAAAGACGTAAATTAATTATCAAGTGTTTGAATGTTGTTAAATTGCTTTGAATGAAGCGAAGTCGGGTAGTGTGTCTTGCGTAGAATAATGAATGCCCTTTTCCTTCTGAATTCTGCTTCTTATATAGCGTCCTTGGTTCCAACGTCTCTTCCCTTGGTTGTAGGCAACTTCTCCAACGATTTCTGAAGCTGTTCCTATCTTCAAGGCTATGCTTTAGCTTGCTTGACTGGGTCTCTCCAACGTCTTCTTTAGGGTTTGCTGCTATCTCTTCTGGGCTTTGCTCATAATGGCTTCCTTCTCGTTGGGCTTGGCCCATCTTGGGTTTCCCTCTCTGGCCTTGGCGCTTTGTTTCTTTGTCATATGCAAATCTTGTCTGTGCATGCGTTACAGTCTGTTTGTGGTCTGTACTGTCCATGCCTGGCAGGGGTTACGGACCAGGCTGGGTTTTTGGTCCCAACAACAGAGTAATACATTCATGATAATTTATCAAGTGTTTTCGTAATATACACACATAACATATTATTAATTAACACATTCATGAAATAATTAACTACAATCATCGTCAATGAGTCGATAAAATTTTTAATTTATAATGATGTACTGAATATTTGGGGTCTTTGCGTTATACAAATATTGTTGTGATTGAAGACATATCACACCACTATTACGTATATTTTCATGTTATATATAAATAGTTTAATTTATTAGCAAATATTGTAGAGTTTTTCACAGATTCATATCCTAACTAATTTGGAAGAAGAATCAATATAGAGATTTTATTTTGATTAAATTTGTAACTATTTTAACATTGAAATTACCAACCTATCCTTTATAATTAATCAACTAAAAATTCAAAAATTTAAAGAAAAAGTGATTTCATAGTTACTATTTTACAAAAATGTCCTCGGTGGTACCCAAATTGAGTACCACCCGGTGGCACAAACTCATTTTCCTTTTTTTTTTTTTTACTGAGTACTATTCTCTACCAAAAGTTAATGGGAGAGAGTACTTATTTATAAATTTTAAAATGCTTATAAACAAAATGAGAGTGAGGTTAAAAAATATGGAAATATATGACTAATCACTAACTGGCGTTAGGTATGCCATAATTATTGTGAAAGACGGTCTTTTATTTTATAATTGAAAGACGGGTTTTAGATATAAAAAAGGTTAGCGATTTCATTTAGGTTTATGGACTAAAGTGTACTTCATCATCCGAAACAAATGTTCATTTTTCAATCCAATTTACATAGAAAAGACTGATACTTATTTTAAATGAATTGAATAATTATTTTTATTTTATGTTCATCTTTAATCTTTAATACCGAGTAATTTTTAATGCATTGGAGGACCCATGTTAAACTTTTACTTGTACTACTAACAGTGCAATTGATGAGAGAATATTCGTAGAATTCGTAACGATTCGAGACGTTTAAATTTAAAATAGCCGTTGCCAAAAAAAGAAAAATATAATTAAAATTAAAAATTAAAATTAAAATTAAAATGTTTATAAAAACTGATATAGGCGTCCCATCAACTCGTCAAATTTCAAGTTGCAGCGTACCATCAACTCAACAACAGAACTATAGTCTATACTCTATAGCGTACGCTCAGCCATATTACTGCCTAGATATTAACAATGTGTAGTTGTGATGGGACTACACTCTTTTGAATTTACTAATCAAATATCATATCGCAGGATCAAATTTTTATTGGATTCTCTCCAAATTTTGTTACACAAATTCTTGTTTAAGACGGGTAACCCGTCTTAAACCAAGAAACGGGTCAAATACCTCACAAAAGACAAAGGACAAGTGGGGGAGAAAGTTGTTCTCCCCCCCTAGTTCTTTGTCTTTTTCCCCCATATTTGACCCGTTTCTCCCAAGAAACGGGTAACCCGTTTTAAGGGAGACCAACACATTTTGTTAATGGTTTAGATTAATTTGCCCACAATTACACGAATATTAAAATAATAAGCACAATTACACGAATATTAAAATAATAAGCACATTATGTTATCACAAATTATAACAATGCTAGGTACAATGACATATTTAAAGAAATTGCTTCCTAAAATTAGGACCGAGCAAAATGATACGATACGGTTTTTATATGTGTATATGATACCGTATACGATTTTAAATATTCAATGGACTATGTTAGTGGATCTTTTAATTACGCAGTTAATTAAGAATATAACTGCCCTTAATTTTAGGCAGTCAACCAAGACTAAAAAATTTCCTTGATTATCTCCTGCTTTTTCGTATCATATATACGAATTTCTTGTATACGGTTAAAACCGTACCGTATTCGTATTAGTAATTTGTGACTCTCATATATACGGTTTTTTTAAAAAGGAAAAAGAAATTTATTTGTATCAAAAAAATTACATGTTTTTTCAGAAAGCGTATTATATTCATATTGTATATACTGTTTTAGTGGTCTCTAATTTGTATGCTTAATTTTTAGGAGGTATTAAAGCGTATTTGTATACACAAAAATCGTTTACTCGAAAAATTTCATATATCAGAAACCATATTAGTATATCTGAAAATCGTATGTTAAGTATAATACAATTAAAATACTCTCCATATTCAACTCCACACCACACTTATTTAAGACCTCAACAACTACAAGTTCCACAACAGACCACTTCTGACAACCAAGATTAGTTAAAGACAATAAAAAACGATTGAAAGAGTTTTATGAAAGAAAATAAAATAAAGAAAACCACGGTGGCGGAAACAGTGTAATCGAATAAATCGTCACTCACTAAAGAAACAAAACAGCAGGCAATATAGACCTTGAGGTCTAACAAGAGGGAATAAATACCCTTACAAATCCAAACTCCAAAACATAAGTCTAAGCCATCTGCAATAAGTCTAAAGAACAAGTCTAAACACAATCGAGTTAGCTACGGGGTCATCCTCACAAGGCTTCTCGCATCACAATCCGTCCCTTCGCATATTAACTAGGTGCTCCCCAGTCATATTTCAATAAGACAAACGTAATTAACAACGCAACATGTGTCTTACCTGGCCTAGAGCCTATGATTATAACGCAACAACTTCATAAACAACAATCACGCATTCAATATGCGAAATACAATCACAAGCTATCTCATTTTAACAACCAACTCAAACAGCAACCAACCAATCGCAAGAGTAAGCACGGAGCACTAGGTGAAACAACTAGAATCACCCTGTACGAAACAACTAGAATCATACCACACCTATGGCGGGACCACAATTGGAAGTTCCTCAACAACTATCTAAATTTGGCCAAACTCCACCGAACAACTGGAACGGTGACGACATACAATAACCATAGTCTTTAACTAAACAACTAGAATAGTCGAAGGGACTATGGGCGGTATCCGACCAAACTAGGACGTTGTAGCTCCTCACGTACGTGCCAAACATTACCCGTACGCAAACTTAACTCAAGCACCAACAAGACAACCTTATACAATATCAGTACAACCATCCATTTACACAACAATGTCATACCAAACCCTTTATAGTCAATCTCAACACAAGTTATATCTAACGATGTAGCAACATGCTTAAAACAGAGTAATTATCACAATTTCACATTGAAGGTGCCAGGAAGCGAGAGAACCTATCGGCGCCTGCGCGCATCGCCCTCGCCCGTCTTGAGGCGGGGAAGCGGAATGCGCCTCGCAGGAAAAAGTGCGAAGTTTTGTAAAAATGGGGGAGATCATTGCATGAATTTGAGGCCAAAAAAGAAAAGTATGAAAGTCTTTTTTGAAATGTATTTTCGGAGTCGCCACCAAATATTAAAGGAATTTGGAACCTATTCAACGCGTCTTGAAATACAAGACACGAGTGTCTCAGATTTCAAGGTGCGTCGATACCTAAAAATCTAAGGTTTGAAACCAGAGAAGGGGTTCGGAGTGAGGTTACTTTTCGAAAGTTTTGACAAAATGAGTTTTGAAAACAGTAATCAAAAAGCCTACGTAAGAGTAGTCTCTACTAATTTGAAAACATTTGTTTAATTTCGATATTTGGGCTAAAATGGCGCTACATTACAAGTGCGAATAAATATGACTCGATTAAAATGCATAAATAATGTAAATAGTCAAAATAATGACTTTGCTATAGGAAATGTACGTTAAATAATAATTTATTGACTAAATTATTACTATAGACGTTATTTTCCGACCTTATATTTAGAATTTTGTGAAAAACCCTCAGTTTTGACATGCTAAAAGACTCTATGAAACGGTACAATTTAGTGTTGGATCCGTGATTCTAGTCGTTTATTTAATGCATGAATGAGGACTTGCATAATTATAAAAGTGACGTCGGTTTGCTTTAGTGATAATGAGTCGTTATTTATGCGATATTGGCGGGGTTTAGACGGATTATGAATCCGAATTGCTACAACCGTATTACGAATACGGCTTCGCTAGTGCCAATATCGGTTTTGGGGTTAATGTAACCCCATTGTCCGAGTCTCAAACGTCCAAAACGTAGGTAAAAGGTTTACCTTTCGAAAATGTAAAGACGGTATTTTTGAGTGGATTTTTGTGAATAGTGTATAAGTGTTAAAAAAAACCGATGTTTGAAAATGAATGAAGTGGGTTGGTATTTATAGAGGTTGGCTGGTTTATGGGTGAGGAAAAATTAAATCGCCTGTGAACAGGCGATTTTAATTTGGTTTTGTTTGGAATTTTGTAGGAAAAAACAAAATGGCGGCTGTACAGAATAAAAAGATAATCGCCTGTTAACAGGCGATTACGTTCTGTCGCTGTTATGAGCGATTTTATTTTGTTTTGGAAATTGTTTTATGCGGCTTTTGGTTTTGTGTGTTTTGATTAGGTAATGATGATGTTTTGTTGAATACTTAAGGGTTAAGTATTCGTTCAGTTTTGATCCGAATTTCGGTTTTCGTGTTTCGGTTTTTGTCGTGTTTTTCGATTTTGGCTTGAAATAAAACAATATTAAAGTATATTATTTTATGATTTTGTAGTTTCTAGTTTTGTGAAAATGTGACACGGGGCACTTTGGCCCGTTTGCGGGTTGTGTTTTGGGTCGTTTTTGTAAGTTTGGGCCGTTTGTAGCTAGTTGAAATTTGTTTTTGCGGCTTGGCTTAATAAGGCGCTCTGTATTTTGCTCGTGTTATGCTCATAATGACTAAAATTGACATTCATTTTCATGATTATGCAAGTCCAAGTGTCGCTAAAAATGACCAAATCGTTTTAGACACTTTTGTACCGTTTCGACTCTTTTAAAAGCATGTATGTGATCCTTTTCATCATCGGGTTTGTTTTGGGGGAATGCGGATCACGGGTATCTCTGAGCTCAGTTTGGTGAGCTTGGACAAGCGATAGTCAAACTTAAAGATAATATCAGGACCATTACGGTCTCGATACTACCTGGCGGCGCTAAGCATGTGTCTCGGGGAGAGGCGAGGACTTAGCGTCGGGAAGTGCGAGGAGGGCGACATGTTTTTAAGGACATAGCGGTCCTACATGTTTAAGGGCGTGTCAGCCTGCATGTGGCCTGCGTACTCCCAGCCGGCGCTTTGCTTGTGTTGCTCCTTGCTTTGCTTTGCTTGCGCTTCTGGCTTGCGCTCCTGGCTTTGCTTTGCTTGCGTCTCTGGCTTGCGCTCCTTGCTTTGCTTTGCTTGCGCTTCTGGCTTGCGCTCCTGGCTTTGCTTTCCTTGCTGGGCGTCTCGTAGGAGAGGTTACGTGCTTTGGGGTTTGGTTCATAGGAGTGGTGTAGCTTTTTGTGAACGTCTTGTACGGAGGCTACGTGTTTTTCTCACAAAAGGTTAGATTTTTATGAACGTCTCGTGAGGAGGTTCTGGCGTTTTTGAATTTCTCATAAAGGGCTAGGTTTTTATGAACGTCTCGTGAGGAGGTTTCGTGTTTTTGAATTTCTCATAAAATGGGCTAGGTTTTTATGAACGTCTCGTGAGGAGGTTACGTGTTTTTGAATTTCTCATAAAAAGGGCTAGGTTTTTATGAACGTCTCGTGAGGAGGTTACGTGTTTTTGAATTTCTCATAAAAAGGGCTAGGTTTTTATGAACGTCTCGTGAGGAGGTTACGTGTTTTTGAATTTTAACGTCTCGTGAGGAGGTTACGTGTTTTTGAATTTTAACGTCTCGTGAGGAGGTTACGTGTTTTTGAATTTCTCATAAAAAGGGCTAGGTTTTTATGAACGTCTCGGGAGGAGGTTACGGGTTTTTGAATTTCTCATAAAAGGGCTAGGTTTTTATGAGCGTCTCGTGAGGAGGTTACGTGTTTTGAATTTCTCATAAAAAGGGCTAGGTTTTTATGAACGTCTCGTGAGGAGGTTACGTGTTTTTGAATTTTAACGTCTCGTGAGGAGGTTACGTGTTTTTGAATTTTAACGTCTCGTGAGGAGGTTACGTGTTTTTGAATTTCTCATAAAAAGGGCTAGGTTTTCATGAACGTCTCGCGAGGAGGTTACGTGTTTTTGAATTTTAACGTCTCGTGAGGAGGTTACGTGTTTTTGTGAGTGACTCGAAAAGGGGTGACGTATTTTTGTGAACGACTCGAAAAGAGGTGACGTATTTTTGTGAACGACTCGAAAAGAGGTGACGTATTTTTGTGAATGACTCGAAAAGAGGTGACGTATTTTTGTGAACGGGTTGAAATTGTATTTGAAATGGGTTGAAATGGGTATTGGTAGAGAAAAGCGACCCAAAAAACAAAGCGAAATCCACGAAATAAAATATAATCGCTTTGTACTAGGCGAATTAAAAATTGTCGCTGTGCCTTTGGCGATTATGTTTGTTTGGTGTTTTTGGTTAAAACACGGGAAAAGCGAGGGTTAGCTCATTTCATCAGAAAACAAAACAAATCAAAATCGACAACCACCAAAACTCAAATCCGGCGATTTTTTGATCAAAAATTGATTTTCCGACTCCTACAATTCGTCATGGACCAAGGTACGTACTCAACTCACTTGGTTTTTCGTGTTTTGAAGTTTGGTTGAGTCGGTTTTAGCTTGAAATCTAGATTATTTAGGGTTTAGGTCGAAAATATCGGTTTTGAATCGATTTTAGCCCTTGTCTTTGTTTGAATTTGATGCTCGGGAGTCATATGAGGCTTGCGTTGCTGCCATTGTTGATCTTTTGTGAAAACCCGTCTTGTGGCCTCGATTTTCGTGTGTTTTGACTTGGAGGGTATTTTGGTCATTTTTGAAAACGTCTCGAAAATGGCTCAAAACTTCAGTGTAGCTTACCCATTAGTAGTATAACGCGTTGGTGAGTTCGGTTTGTTGAAATTTGCGCGAAAAACGGTTCGTTTGGGTGGAAACCGTGTAAAGAGGGGGTTAAGTCGGGGTTTTGCTCTGTTTTTGCTGCCTACGACGATCCCGAGTGGCTTGGTCATTTTGAAAATGTCGTAGTATGCTTGTGTGGAGGTTTGGATGGCTTGTGTGCGAAAAACGGCTTGAAAAACCGTGATTTTCGCGTGATTTGGTATGAGGGCCGGTTTTTTGGTCGAAATTTTTCGGTTTCGAAACTCGCTCAAATCCTCTGTATTGTGTTTTCATGGCTAGTATGGCACACATTTGGCTTTATTTTGTAGGAAATGTATGGTTTGGAGGTGTTTTGGAGCGTTTTTTGTAGTTTAGGTTAAGTTTACAAAAACCGTTTTTTCTTGCCTTTTGTATCCCGTGGAGGTAATGTATCGGACTGTATGTTGTCTGTATTGGCCAAGGGGTTGTTTTGCGGGAAGTGGGGGTCTTTTTGGTCGAGTTATGGTCAGAAAAAGGCCGTTTTTGTAGTTTGTAAGAGTTTGGTAAAAGCTATCCAGTCGAGGGGTTCGGGACATTGTTTTCGCATGAAATTTTTTGCACGTGCTCATCGTGATTTATGGGTTGGGTTTGTTTCAGAAAATATGGGTTTCTGGCCTTCTGTAGCGTTTTTCCCTTTTCTGCTATTTTTGGGTTAAAAAGGCCTGCTTTCTGCTGTTTTGGCCGATTCTCTGCTGCTTTTGCGCGCGCTTGCTCTTGGCTTGACTGAGTAGGACGTATATATCGTATACGTCTTATACAATTTGATTTTACATTATACGCTCCGTTTGGCCTTATCTGTCAAAATGGGCCTGTGGCTTGCTTTTTGCTGCTTTATCTTGATCTTTGTTGAATGATTTGCTGTTGCCGTTGTCTGAGTATGCCTTTGAATCTTGTGTAGGTGATCCTGCGCCTTCAGTGCCTACTTCCAGTTCCATGGACCAGGTCTTGGCTGGCGTTGACTTTACCGTTCCGAGGGATGAGCATACTCCCACTTCAGGTATGCCTGTGCCCTTGGAGGTTTCTGATGGTCCGTCTCAGTCGGACTCTTTGAGAGCTTTTCCTCCGGCGCTGGGGTTTCTACGGCGCCAGGTGAGTTCGAGCGTGTTGTGGAGTCTCGGCTTTTACGCTAGTGGTGTGTTTGCTAGTGCGTCGTCTAGGCCTTCTACGAGTGGCTTGGGGCACGGTGCTGTCCCTGGGGGTCCTGAGCCGTCAGTTAGTGGTGCGGGTCGTGACGTTGCTGCTGAGTCACCTGCTCTTTCAGCTAGCGGCGCGCGAGAGGAGGCTGCTATTGAGCAGCCAGGGTCTTCTGCTGGCGGAGTTGTTCGTGAGGCCGTTGAGGGGTCTTCCGATTTTTCAACTAGAGACGCACGCAGGGGTGACGCAATTGAGCAGCCTGGCTCTTCGGGTGGTGCTAGCGGTAGCGGGGCTGCTGTTGAGTTGCCGAGGTCTCGTGGCCGGTGGTCGAGTCGGACTCGAGGTGTTGTTTGAGCTCTTTGCGGCGCGGGCGTGGCGCCATTGTGTGGAGACGTCTGGACTCCTGTGGGAGGTCGTGGTAGAGGCCGAGGTGCAGCTGCAGTGTCTTCGCGGGAGCGTGGCCGTGGTGCTGCTGCGAGGGTGCCTGTGGCTCCGGGAGGAGGCCGTGGTGGCAGCCGAGATGGGGCTCGGAGGAATCCGAGGCGGGAGAAGCGTAAGGTGGATGAGGCCTCTGGTGTGGGCAGTAGTAGGCCGCGACGTCGTGCTCGGGATGCTGCGGAGGGTGGTGGCCGGGGCGGGGCTGGGGGCGCCGGTGTTGTTGAGAGGTCGGGCGGGGAGCTCTGTGGAGAGTCCCGCGAGGCGGAGGCGTGGTCGTGCTCGGTCCGGAGGCCGTTACGAGGACCCTTCCGAAGTCGGAGGAGTCTTGAGTGGCGATGAGGGCTCTGACGAGGCCCGTGTAGGCTTTGTCGAGGTTGAGACTGCTGAGGCTGCCGCGAGTCTGCCGCCATTTCTTCTTGTGGCCGCTCGATTCTTCTTTATTCTTCTTTGCGATGCGCTTTGTGGCGGGGAGTCGATTTGAGGCCATGCTCGGGAAGCGGTGAGGCGAGATTGAGGAGATGTTGAGGACGAGTGAGAGGCAGCTGCAGATCTTCTTCTTTGCTAAAAACTGCTGCATTCTTCTTGAGCCGAGGTCGCTTCATGGTCGGTTCATGGGGATGGTCGACGAGCTGGGTATACGACCAGCTTACCCCAGGAGCGTCAGTGGTCCCGAGTTGCTAGAGGCTGGGACGGCGTGAGTTTGGTGCGAGTCCGTTGGAGCACTTGTCGATCCGGGTGAAGGTCGGCTTCCGTTAGGCGGGATGAGGACCTTCTCGGATTCGGACAGCGATTGACGTTTTTGAGGAGAGGCTCACACAGGAGGAGCGGGACATAGTGCTCGGGACGGCTTTGGGTCCCCTGGTGCAGAAATGGAGAGAGGTGCGGGGAAAGCGGGTGAACGCGCGTCTTAGCGTGCTCCGGGCGTTGCTGGACAGGTTTTGGGATACTACCAACACCTTTCACATGCCTGGTTACGAGGTTGGCGTGACTCCTTCCTCGTGGGCAGTTGTCACGGGGCTGCCTCATGGTGAGCGCGTACTTGACTGGGGGCGTGAGCGTCCTCCTATTGATAGTCCGCGGGTTGTGCGGTTGATTGGCGACGGGGTTAGGTGCGGGAGAGGCGAGGAGAAGACGTTTCAGCCCCGGACTATATGGTTTGCCGACTTCTTCGAGGGGAAGAAGAAGAAGAAAGGTTCCACTCGAGCGAGCGCTGAGCAGAGGGCCCGACTATGGTTGTGGTGGTTCTTGACGGCCACTCACTTTGGCGATAAGGGGGAGCGGGCCTCGACGGCTGTGTTGATGGCGCTGTCAGACATGTCACGCCTAGGTGAGTTTGACTGGGTCACTCCGGCTTTGGGTCTGTTGATCCGATATTTGAGGGATGCAGTGCGTCCTGACCGGATCAACGAGAAGTCGGATGTGTCGCTCGTGGGCCCTGGTCTTCTGATGGAGGTAAGGTTCGATTTTTGTAGTTTTTGTTGTTTTGTTTCTGCTTTTCTTCTGTAACGTATGTTTTGTTTGCTTGCAGGCTTGGTGCTATGCTCACTTCCCTTCTCGCTCGAAGTGCGTTCCAGGGTTACACGAGCGTATCCGGCCTTCCATGCGTACGCGACAGCGGAACGGCAGAACATTGGCCTCAAGTACGACGAGGCTCGTGTTCTTTTCAACGGGATGGTGATGGATAAGGTAAGGGTGATTGTGTTTTGTATTCTGGTCTTTTGTAGCTTGGTTTTGGTTTTGTGTTTGTTTTTAGTAGTTTATGATTTGGTTTTGTTTTGTAGTTCGTTCGCGACCCTTGGAGGAATTTTACTGGCGTCCCTCCGTCGATCGCAGCTCGCTTTGGTCCCCTTGACGGACGGCGGCTGTATATCGAGACTCAGTACGGCTCGTATTGGAGTTTGGGTGAGCGTCTGTCTGCGCAGACGGGTCGCGGGGGCTTCATCGTACCTGCTCCTCCGCCTTCGGTTTTGTTTGTAGAGGCGCCTGATGCTAACGAGCGTCGTGACGTGTACCATGAGGTCGGTCAGATTCCTCGCGGCTTGGCCAAGGATTACGTGACTTGGGCACAGCATGCTCTTGCTGATGCTGTGATCGAGGTATGTTTGTTTATCCTTTTTGCTTGTATAGGTTTTGGTTTTGAGAAGCAAAAATTTTACCCTATTTTTGTTTTGTAGCGACGTGATCCTGATCTTGAGTTCCAGCCTCCTCCGTTCGTCGAGGATCTGCTGGTTGATCACGGGGGGGGCTCTCATTCGATCGTCTTTGTGACCTTCTGCGGTGGTCACCGACGGGACTAGAGAGTTGGGATCCGAAAGTGAAAAAGGTATTCACTTTTTTTTTGTATAGCGTGTGTATTATGTAGGATAGCCCCCAGTTTGAGTAAGATTTTAGTGTAAAATCATTAGTCAAACTTTGTTGGAATAGCTTCTGATTATAGCCCCCCAGTTTGAGTAAGATTTTAGTGTAAAATCATTAGTCAAACTCTGTTGAAGCAGGTTTTTGATTGTAGCCCCCAGTTTGAGTAAGATTTTAGTGTAAAATCATTAGTCAAACTCTGTTGAAGCAGGTTTTTGATTGTAGCCCCCAGTTTGAGTTAGATTTTATTGTAAAATCATTAGTCAAACTTTGTTGAAGCGGGTTTTGACCATAGCCCCCATTCTGGAAAGCTAAAAGTGATCCTCTTCTTGTGGCAGGTGACGGCTGAGGTACACAGGAGGCTGTGGCGGGCGGCAAACCGGTGGCGGGCGCTCGTGAATGAGAAGGTGGTTGATGCCTGCAGGGCGCAGAGGGAGGCGGCCGACGCTCGACTTGAGTTAGCCAGGGTCAGGGCTGAGGAGGGGGCGAGATTGCGGGCCGAGCTGGAGGCTGCGCATGCCGAGGAGTTGGCGAGAGTCCGGGCAGAGCTGGAGGGCTCGTGATGAGGGAGGCTGGATAGGCGCGTCCGAGATCGATTCCTGCGTCTTTGTCTTGCAGCGTCGTGACCAGTCGTAGTAGGCTTGGACTTGTGTATTTTGGACTTGTATTATACATATTAGTATTTGTTTGTATTGGTTTATGTATTAAGACTTGTGTATGGTTGGTTGGTTTTTTGGACTTGTGGGTGTTTATGGGTTTAATTTTGGTTATTTTGTCTTGTTGCAAAAATGCATTCCTGTGTCGCAGCCGGGTCTGAAATCCTTGCGCATTTGCTTGCCGAGCGTACCTGCAAAACATTGTTAGTCGTAGAAGCATATATATGTGTCTCGATTGAGACTGACTCGCTAATGACCAAATTAAATGTAAAAAGAAGAGTTTTGAAAAATGCTAATTTAGGAAAATATTCTAGACTCGTGAAAAAGACGTTTTTTGACATAGTAAAAATACGAGCTAAAACGACGTTTTGAGACGAAAATTTGTAAATGCGAAAATCATATTTTGTGTTGTGTTTCATTTTTGTGTGATTATCGTGTTTTGTGAAAATGAAAAATACGAAAGACGGGAGTCAATTACGCAAATCGAGACGACGCGACGGGACCGATTCAGTCGGTCATGAGGTCGGTAAAAAGTAATAGGGGTTAATGAGTTAAATATTTTAGGGTATAGGTGTGTAAGAAGTGTAAGAAATCGAATAATTTTGTCAGAGAGAAAAAGAAAATCGCCTGTAAACAGGCGATTTTACTTTTAATCGCCTGTTTACAGGCGATTAAGTTTTTGTTTTGTGGGTTTTGTGTAATTTATTTTAATCGCTTGTTCACTAGCGTTTAAGTTTTTGTGTTGTATTTCGTTTTGTAAATCTCGGCTATAAAAGGAGGGCTAAGTTAGTTCATTTCACTCATCCTCTCGTCTTCTATTCTCGATTTTCCAAAAATATTCAGAATATTTACGGAACATTCGTCGAGTTATGGAGATTTTTGAAGGAAATTTGCGCCGTTGGTGTGCGTCCTTGTCAGGTATCGAGGAGAAGGATTTGAAAGATTGCGGTTTTGGGGCATTCCTTGGGTTGAGGCAAGTTCAAATGGAGCCCGAGTTCCTGGACGCGTGTCTCGACTATTGGGACTTGAGTTTCCACGTGTTCCGCTTTCCTTGCGGAGAGGTTTGTCCATTGGTCGAGGAGTTTGGAGCCATTGGTGGTTGGTTGCGAACTAACATGCCCGTGTGTGTTAGACCGGAGCTTGAGCCTAAAAGGCATGTGCAAAATTACCTCCAGATGACCCGGGTAGAGACGGAGGACCTATTCGTTGGAAGCCGTATCAACCTTAATCGTCTGTGCACGCGGTTTATGAATCGTGGAAATGAGACGATCTCTTTTGGTGCTAGGAAAAGAGCGTTGGCATTCTGCTTGGTCCACCGCTACATGTTCCCAGACTCCTTGTACGAGGGGGCGCTCGGTGACCCTCGCTTAATCACTATCGTCCAACAGATGGAGTATGGCTGCAATCCTTCTGCCGTGATCTTGGCCGAGACGATCCTGGGCCTGGATGATCGTGCCTGCAATAGGGAGCGCTCGTACCGAGGATGTCCCCTGATCCTTCAGGTGTGGCTAATGGAGCGTCTGAGTGTGCTGGGTGATGTTGGCTTCGACGGGTCAGATTACGCCTGGGGTTTGATTAATCGCTATATTAGGTGGTTGGACCCAAACCAGCGTCCTGATGATTACTTTCCCGAGTTTGTGAGGTCGTCGGCCATTCGCTGGTCGGTACCATGGTGGGGGATAGTTGACGTGACGGCCAGTGCAGGTGGTGATGGTTCCCCTGGAGTCCTTCTTTGCGGGTTTGATATGGGTGTCCACATCCATCCTTTGCGAGTGATGCGACAGATAGGGTGGGCGCAGTTCATCCCTGGTCAGGATACTAAGGTGCAGGGTGTGCTTATGTTGACTAGCGATATAGCCGACGCCTGGGCGAGCGGGTGGATTACGCGTCCCAGGTGGTCTGTGGCGGGCGCTCCTAGGACGACTCGGGTATCAAAAGCCTATACTAGGTGGACTGTTGCCCAGAGTCCCCATAAAAGGTCACGTCTTCGCGCTCTGGAGCTTAATGGGTTTCAACCTACGTTTGCCTATGACCCAGTCTGTCTTGGACGTGAAAATGACGTCGGCGAGGGTCCGGGTTCAGAGCCGTCCTCGGTTGCTGACAGCGTGTTTGGTCATCGCCATATCCCTGGGCCTGGTGCTTCGGGTCATTATGGCAATGTTGGGGATCGTCGCAGGGGTTGAGGGTTGGTGCTCCCCCTATTTAGCTGGAAGGTTTCAAGCCTGCTTTGGAGATGATAACCTGGTTTTAGCTTATGTGTGTTTTGTTAGTATTATGTTCATATTATGTTGTATTATGTAATATATTACCTATCCTAAACCCGATGTACATGCCGGGACTCGTATTGTAATATATAGTGTTTGTTAGTGTATTTCTAAGGTCGTAGTTATGCTCCTACGTTTGAAAAATCCAAAATGTAACCGTTCTTTTTAAGATTAATAAAAATCAGGTTTTTTATTTACGACTTTGCCTCATTTTGCTTGTTATTTTGTGTGAAATTCCTTGGCTCTAATCTCTTTTTCAGAATTTAGAATGCAAGCATGGTTTCAGGAATTTTTTGTATTGACTATTCCCTTGACTTTTTTAAGCTTTGGGTTTGTCGTTTTGTGTTGAATATCGCCTCTTTTAACCTTTTAGGTTGTTGGGACCAAAAAACCAAGCTGGTCCAGACCTGTGCAGGATGGTCCAGAACCTTCGGCCAGGTCCAGACGAACTTCAGGATCTCCAGTCTAGTCCAGGATCTACAGACAGCACCAGGCAGTGCAGACAGAACAAAGGCGCAGGTCAGGAGAGGAAAAGCCAAGATGGGCCGAGCCCAACTAAAGGAGTAAATATCAAAGGAGAAAGCCCAATGTGCAGCAGCAACCCTACAAGTAAACGTTGGAGAGACCAAGTCAAGGGGCAGAAACTGAAGCCTGAAAGATAGGAACCGCTGGAGAAGAAGAGGGAAGAGGTTGCCTACAAAGAAGGAAGTGAACGTTGGAGCATGGGACACTATATAAGGAGTAGATTTCAGAAAAGGAAGACATCAGAATTTACACAACTCAAGCATATCACTCTCTACGCAATTCTCAAGCAACTAAACACTTTATAATTATTTTACGCCTTTATTATTTCCTGTACCAGTTGGTCCAGATCCTGTACCTCATATTTCAGAACTAGTGAAGATCCTCTCCTGGCTTGGCGCCCGTGGTTTTTCCCTTAACATTTAAGGGTTTTTTCCCACGTAACATATCGTGTGTCTTGTTCGATTTTTGTTGTCTTTCATACGTGTAAAATTCCTGAACCTCATAAAACGTACAACTAAACCTAAAGGATAGTACTAGTAGATCCACGAATACGTAATCAAACCGTGTGAGAAAATCACCCCGAACAGATTGGCGCCGTCTGTGGGGAGACTAGTTTATTAATCCTATAAAACTTTCTAAACCAACAAGTCCAACCAACGTGAAAGATGGCAGATCCAAGTTCAGAAGCCATGCTCAAGCTCCAGGAGGAGTTGCAACAGGCCAAAAAAGCTGCAGAGGATGCCAAGGCTGAGGCAGCAAGACTGAAGGAGACTGAGGCTGCCCTAAAGAAACAACTGGAGACCTCAGTCCAGCAGAAAGCCTCAGGATCCAGGATCCCACCAGGTACACCATTTTCTGATGTGATCAAGCAACTTGACTTTTCTACTTTTTCTTCTGTAGGATCAAAAGGCACAAAAGGCGACCCACTCAATGTGGAGGAGAATCCAGAGAACAGTGCTGCAGGAGGAGGCGGAGACCCAAAGACACCAGAGGGAGTTGGTGCAGGCGAAGTCATGCAGTACATGATGATGGAGATGCAGAAACTCTCGGAGTTGGTGCGCAAGGTTCCAGGGCTTCCACCACCTATAGAGGAGGCAACCCCAGGATGCTATTCTGATTCACCCTTCGATGATTGCATTGCAATGGTGGAGATGCCAAGAAAGTACACAATGCCCAACCTAAAGCTCTATGATGGGACAGCTGATCCTCTGGAACACGTTGCTCAGTACAGACAGAGGATGTTCAATGTTCCTATCCCAGCAGACAAGAGGGAGGCATGCATGTGCAAAAGCTTTGGTTCAACCTTGACTGGTCCAGCCCTCCAGTGGTACATCAACCTGCCAATCAAGACCATCAAGTCCTTTGCAGAGCTGATCAACCTTTTCAACGTCCAGTTCGCCAGTAGCAGATTGTTGGAGAAGCAGACCAGTGATCTGTACCGGGTGGTCCAGAATGAGAACGAGTCTCTGAGGGACTTCTTGCACCGCTTCAACAAGGAGAAAGTGTCCATCCCCAGATGTGACATTGGCACAGCCATTGAGGCCTTCAGGCAAGGTTTGGTAAGAGATTCTGATTTATATGTTGAACTAACTCGCTACCCTTGTTCTACCTTTGAGGATGTGCAGGCTAAGGCTCTGGCCCAGATCAGGGTAGAAGAGGACCAGCAGTTTAGGGCAAGATATCAGGACCAGGGCAGGGCTGAGCGAAAAGTCACCACCCAGAGGCACAGCAACAACAGGCCTGGTCCGTATCAGAGACCAAACAGGAGGGAAGCAAACGCCGTGGATGAACAAAGTGATGCACCCAGGGTTCCACCTCCAGTTTCAGAATACTGCTTTTCTGTAGACCTGCCAGGACTGATCAACAAGCTGGACAAATTGGGCTCAGCAGTTAGATGGCCAAAAGCAAGTGAGAAGCCTAACCCAAGGCGGGACACGACCAAGTGGTGTGAATACCATTATGATATTGGTCATACCACAGAGGATTGCATAGCCCTCAGAAGGGAGATAGCTCATCTACTAAAGAATGGTCACCTGAAGGATATCCTGCCCAGAAATAGGAGGAACAAAGATGAAAGAGATGAGCCCAGAGATCTTCCACCACCACCGCCAACACATGAGGTAAAATTTATTTCTGGTGGTTCAGATATTTGTGGACTAACATATTCTGCTGCAAAGCGTGTGGCTCGAGAACAGCAACCCCAAGAGACAAGCTGTGTCCAAAGAGACAAGGTGTCCAGCAGGACAAACAGGTCCAGCCCAGGAGATTGTGTTTGATGAGTCAGACCTACAGGGAGTACATGGGCCACACCACGATAGTCTGGTGATCAAGGTCCAGATTGGAACCTGCATGGTCAGAAGAGTCCTGGTAGATGGAGGTAGCTCAGTCAACATCATTATGATGGAGGCGCTGGAAGCTATGGGGCTGAAAGAGTCTGATGTAACCAGGAGGTCCAGCGTCTTGGTAGGATTCAGTGGAGAGACAAAGCACAGCTTGGGAGAGATCACCCTACCAACCTATGTGGAAGGAGTCACCTCTTTCGAGAAGTTTTGCGTAATAGACTGCCTGTCCTCATACAACGTAATCCTAGGGCGACCCTGGATCCACAACCTCAAGGCTGTACCTTCAACGTACCACCAGTGCATAAAGATACCAACAAAGTGGGGGACAAGAACTGGCCGAGGAGAAAGAAGAGATCGCAGACAGAGTGTTACACCCAAAACCTCCTAGCCCAGGTAAGTCCCTCGCATAGCAATTAAAGCAGCCTGTCAGGTCTGTTGAGAATCCTGTCCCACGCATGGAGACAGAGGAAATTGTTTTGGCAAAGGAAAGACCTGACAGGAAGGTTCTGGTTGGTTCTGATGCTCCAGAGGTAATCGTGACCGCTTAATTGACTTTACGAGGCGTAAAGAGCAATCGCTTTGCTTGGTCCCATTTTGATATGACTGGTATAAGTTCTGATGTTATTACGCATAAGTTAAATATTGACCCAACTTTTAAGCCTGTGAAACAGAAGCGCAGGAAGTTTGCACCAGAACGTAACGAGATTGTGAACCAGGAAGTACAGAAACTGCTGGACATGGACATGATTAAAGAAGTAATGTATCCAGATTGGTTGGCCAATGTAGTTGTGGTCCAGAAAAAGAATGGCAAATGGAGAGTTTGCGTGGACTATACAGACCTGAACAAGGCGTGCCCAAAAGATTCATTTCCACTTCCACACATAGATGCCATGGTGGATGCTACTGCAGGACATGAGGTGCTGACGTTTATGGATGCAGCAAGTGGGTTCAACCAGATCAGGATGCATCCCCCAGACCAGGAACATACAGCGTTCATGACCAGCAGAGGGATCTACTGCTACAAAGCTATGCCTTTCGGACTAAAGAATGCAGGTGCAACATATCAAAGACTAGTAAACATGATGTTCAAGGACCAGATTGGAGATACAATGGAGGTCTACATTGATGATATGGTGGTGAAGTCAAAGAAAGCTGAGGATCATATCCAGGACCTGGAAAAGGCGTTTGAGATTCTGGAAAAGTATAACATGAAGTTAAATCCTACTAAATGCACTTTTGGCGTCACTGCAGGAAAATTTTTAGGTTACATGGTGACAAAAAGAGGCATAGAGGCTAGTCCGAGCATGTATCTCAAGAATAATCAACTCAGCCCCCAGAACCCGAAAGATGTCCAGAAACTGACTGGAAGAGTAGCAGCGCTGAACAGATTCATCTCCAGGTCCTCTGAAAGGTGCAAGCCATTCTATGATCTTCTGAGAAAGTACAAGCAGTTCAACTGGGGGACAGAGCATGAGAAAGCATTCCAGGACTTGAAAGTATACCTATCATCAGCTCCACTCGCCCAAGCCTCGAACCAGAGAGTCACCGGTCCTCAGACTGCCTGTAACAGAAGCCTCGTAAGTGCGCCCGGTAAGAGAATCGGATGGACAAAGAACATCCTGTGTATTATGTAAGTAAAAGTCTTCTGGATGCTGAGACCAGGTATTCTGTATTGGAAAAATTCGTTTTGGCTTTAACAGTTGCTTGTACCAAGTTGCGCCCATATTTTGAGGTGCATCATATTATCATTCGTACTAATGTTCCTGTAAGATCAGTGTTGTCTAGACCAGAACTTTCAGGTCGTATGTCAAAATGGTCAGTAAAGTTGAGCACCTATGATCTATCCTATGAGCCCAGAACAGCAATCAAATCTCAAGCTTTAGCAGACTTTGTGGCTGACTTCACTCCCACACTAGAAGAACAGGTAACAAAGGAGATCTTCCATCTGGACCAGAAACAGCAGACCTGGGAACTCTGGACAGATGGTTCAGCCAACATCAGGGGTACTGGACTAGGTGTGGTCCTGAAATCGCCACAGGGGGACAAGATAGTACAGGCTGTATCCTGTGAATTCAGGACTACCAACAATGAAGCTGAATATGAGGCACTCATAGCAGGACTGAATGTATGTCTGGACATGAAGGTCCAGAATCTAAAGGTAAAAATAGACTCTCTGTTGGTTGCAAACCAAATCAATGGTACGTACGCTGCTAAAGACTCTAAGATGATTGCATATCTTGATTTGGTTAAAAATCTTTTTCAAAAGTTTACTAACATTGAAGTTGAGCAAGTCCCCAGAGATCAGAATGTGCAGGCAGATGCTTTAGCCAATATTGGATCAGCATTTGAACCTGGTACTCTGGACAGTATACCAATTGTTCACATCCTGGAACCAAAGAATCCGTAAAGCACACCACCCTGCAGAACACGCCCAAGCAACACGCACTGACCAAACCATACTATGAATGGCTAGTCCAGGGCAAGTTACCACAGGACAAGATTGAAGCAAGAGCATTCAGAATCAAGGCATCCAGATATACTATCATACAAGGCACGCTATTTAGAAGGTCCTTCAATGGGCTGTACCTGCGGTGCCTGGAACCTGACCAGATCAGGACAGTACTATCAGAAATACACGATGGACATTGTGGAAACCATACAGGTGGTAGAAGCATGGTTAACAAAATCCTACGCATGGGCTACTACTGGCCCACAATGAAAACAGATAGCATCCAGTATGCCACAAAATGTGACGCCTGTCAAAGGCATGGTCCAGAGATACACCAGCCTGCACAAAATCTGCACTCAATATCTGCACCATGGCCATTCATGAAATGGGGCATGGACTTAGTTGGCAAACTACCAATGGCTCCAGGACAAAAAGTGTTCATGCTTGCGATGACAGATTATTTTTCCAAATGGATAGAGGCAGATGCATACAAAAACGTCACAGAAAAAGAAGTAATTGCGTTCATCAAAAAGAATATCATCAGTAGGTATGGCATTCCTTCAGAGATAGTATGTGACAATGGACTTGCATTCGTGGGAAACAAGACCAGAGATTTCTGTACAAAGTGGAACATCAACTTGGTAACATCTGCACCACGATATCCCCAAGCAAATGGACAGGCTGAGTCCAGCAACAAGATCGTGATCAGCTGCATCAAGAAGAAGCTAATGGAGAAACGAGGGAGATGGGTCAAGAGTTGCCACTAGTACTATGGGCGCACAGACCACGCCAAAGAGAGCTACAGACGATGCACTCCTACTCAATGGTCTATGGATGCCGTCGCATCTCCGGTAGAAGTGCACATTCCAACAGTCAGGTATGGATTCAATACGTTTTCTGAGAATAACGAGCTTTTGTGTGATGTACCCTAGATACAAACCCCCAGAACTCAGGATCTAGCAAATTGTAAGGTTGGCAAAGATACCAACAACTGCGGGCCGAAGGCTACAATAAGAACGTGAAGGTACGAATGTTCAGGACAGGGGATCTGGTCCTGAGAAAAGTATTCCAGAACACAAAGGACAAGGCTGCAGGCAAGTTGGCCCCAACTTGGGAAGGCCCATACCTTATTGATTCAGCAGTAGGGAAGGGTTCCTACAGATTACAGACTTTGGAAGGAGACATGATCCCAAGACCTTGGAATACACTCCACCTCAAGCTCTATCACATGTAAAGTGTCCTGGACCAAAACATCTGGTAATCCACAAAACTCAAAACTTTTCCTTCACAAATTATCCTCAGATAATCAGATCGACTTGAGCGTTGAGGGTCGCTATTAACGCCAACTGGCCACCCCGACTTCTTTCTCAGGCAGACAAAACAGTGCAGAAATCTGGACCAGCCCAGAACCAAAAACAAAGACAAAAACAAAATCTAAGGCTCTAGCCCCCGAACGACTGCACCAACGGGACAGGGAGTAATGTCCGTTAAGGGAGCCCCAAAGTGTAAGTCGCCTAAATTATCAAACGCATGCATGCTACTTTACAAATTCACAACAAATTATATGCGCATCATAACAAAAGACATAGCAAAACATAGCATAAGCAAAACATAGCATAACATAGCCTACCACAACCATCAAAACATTGACAAAGGTCAAACCATGCCTATGCATGGATAACAGAATTCAGAAACAGAGTTCAAACAAAAAAAAAAATGAAGTCTAAAAATAGTTACAGACCAAACATCACAGGGGACATTCCCCCCCTGGCAAAATTGAGAAATTGTTCAAAAAACACCAACAAGTTAAGGTCATTCATTCATTCATTCAGACTCACCGCCTTCTCTGTTCATCCAGAGGGTCACGCTGGGAAGGCCTGGCCTCATCAAGACTGCTAACCTCCACCTACAAATTTCAACGCTGACCAAAGAAATTTACTTCAAGATCAGTCAGACAAATTAAGTAACTTCTACCGCCCGTAATAGCCTCGTCAGGAAACAACTGGTTGAAAGTGGCAATTTCTGTAGAAAGATCCCAGGCAGCACGTGCTTCTGGGCTAGCACTCATCATCTCAATTCTGGTACGAAGAGAATAGAAAACGCTCATATCCTCGCCACGCTTCTTTGCCTCCTAAGCATCTTCCCCTTTCGCTTCCTCAAGCTCCCCTGGTCCGCTTCAAAGAATGCTCCCGCCCCGTCAGCCGATTCTCTTGAAGTTGATCTTCTCCATTTCTGCCAGCTTCCCACACCGATAGTTCATGCTGTCAAGCTCCTTTTTGGTAATGTCCAGGGAAGAACGAAGACCTTCATTCTCAGCTTCAGCCATACCTCTACCACTTTCCAGAATTGGCACCGTAGAGCCAAGACTGGCAGACATGAGTAGCAACTACAGGTGCAGAACAAAGCAAAAGGTCAGGACAATAGCAAAAGAAGTTCAAGACAGAACAAAGAGCATAAGAAATGATACAGACCTGAGCACAACAGCCCACCATCTTGTGCGCCAGACGCACAGGATCTAGGGCAGCAGGTGAAGAGGACAAGGTGGCAAAGTTTTCACTCAGGGACTTCCCCAAGGAGACATACTCAGACTGGCTCTGAGAATGCAGAGGGACAGACAGCACAGGATTCATTTGGGGTAACTTTCCTATTTTCTTCTTCTTCTTTTCAGGCCCAGGCTCAGGAGATTCAGCAGTCACTTTGGTGGATCTGGTCTGGACCCCCTCTGACGCCTTCCTCTTGGAAGACTCAGAGGTGGGGGCCACCAGACGCACCTGACGACAAAGCAGAGTAGAGTCGCCACCGATTTCACAAATTTCACGCTACCGAGCAATCAGAGCAAAGAATATCCTCCATGGACGTAAAGTCCTCTCGCTAGATCCGTGTCGGGACATCACAGGGAATAAGTTACGTAGGAATGGTAAGTAAGGATCCCCGCTAATAAAGGGGAATATGACAGTACCAGTAGCAGTGCAGGGTGCAGGGCTTTGGCTTAGCCCAGGAATCCTCAGTGGAGGCAGGGAGGAGTGTCCACTAGCCCCAGCAAGTATAGCATTCAGTGGGGTCACATGAATAGGAGTCCGTCAACCGGCCTGCACTGGCCCCACCAAAGAACCTCGCTCGCAGACTTCTCGCCTTCCTCAGGCACAGCCTCCTCTTCGTCTTCAGATTCCTCTCCATCCTCCTCATTCTCTCCACCGCTATCTCCAAAGATGATGCTCAAAGGTGGATCACTTCAACAACGCCATCGCTATCTCCATCGGTCGCATACACTTGGGCTGTGTCTCTTCGAGGAAGGTAGTCTCAAGAACGCTTCAGTCCTCCTCCTCCTTGACTCAGGGTCATCAGGGGTAGGGACCCAGTCAGAAACTGCAAATCAAATACAAACTTAAGCAAAAAGCATATTTAAAATGGGAAGAACTGAAATTCAAGAATGCAAAGCACAAACCAGTCCCCTTCAGAGAGAATTCAGAGCCCGCATATCAGCCCGTGAGTGTTGCTCTTGATGAACATGTAGTAGTCGGTCCAGTTTCTATCATCACCCACATCCAAACGGGTGATGAGAGGCTGACACCTGTCCCTTAGACGAAACAAAACTCTCTTCTTCTTATGCATGCGCAGGTGATAGGTATTCCTTAAATCCGCCAGCTGGATCTCGACCCCGTTTCCGACACAGAGAATCAACCCCATGAATCAAGCGCCAAACAGACGGCATAACTTGACAGGGTGGAACCTGAACAGTGCTCAAGAACGAACTCATTAATGGACAAAGAGGAAAGGTTGCGCCAAACCTAAAGGAAGACTCGAAGATCGAGAACCAGCCAGATCGACCCACCCACCTCGACATCGCTGGTGTCTGGGCCCGCACCTTCTGCTCGTGAATCTTTCCCTCCGTTTTGAGCCGCGCCTCAACGCCTTGGCCCAGCAGATTCGGGTAGATGTTAACATCTTTGATTATATCCGTTGCGTGGAAGATGGAGCCACCGTGGGTGAAGGAAGTAGCAGGAGAGGGGCCAACGTTGTTGCGGGCCATGATCGAAATCGAAGGAAAAGAGAGTAAGCTAGGGTTCGATGCAAATTGATTTGGGGATTTTTTTTGTTGTTAGGGTTCTTCGGTTACAAAGCAAAAGAAATCAAAGAAGAATGAGTTAGAGGGAGAAACAAAACAAAAACTAGGGTATATATAGAAGGCAAAAAGAAGTTGGATAGTTTTTACGAAAATAAACGCGCGAAGAGATATGATGGGACCCACGATGGGACGTGCGCAGTACATTGAGCGCCAAAATAGGGCGCACTTCCCCACGAAAGCCAACTACTTCATTAATTACAAAGTTCAGGTCTCAGGACCAAAGGCACAGCAAAGACAAAAGCAGCCTGGGCCAGGTTCAGTCCTGGACCAGGATAAAGGACAGAAGCATCTCCTTACCCCCCAGTTCAGGACTGTAGGGCAAGGAGATGGGGGACAAACTGTTGGGACCAAAAAACCAAGCTGGTCCAGACCTGTGCAGGATGGTCCAGAACCTTCGGCCAGGTCCAGACGAACTTCAGGATCTCCAGTCTAGTCCAGGATCTACAGACAAAGACTGTGCAAAGGCGCATGCAACAAAGGCGCAGTCGAGAGAAAAGCCAAGATGGGCCGAGCCCAACTAAAGGAGTAAATATCAAAGGAGAAAGCCCAATGTGCAGCAGCAACCCTACAAGTAAACGTTGGAGAGACCAAGTCAAGGGGCAGAAACTGAAGCCTGAAAGATAGGAACCGCTGGAGAAGAAGAGGGAAGAGGTTGCCTACAAAGAAGGAAGTGAACGTTGGAGCATGGGACACTATATAAGGAGTAGATTTCGAAAGGAAGACATCGTAATTTACACAACTCAAGCATATCACTCTCTACGCAATTCTCAAGCAACTAAACACTTTATAATTATTTTACGCCTTTATTATTTCCTCGCACTACTTGGTCCGCATCCTGCACTTCATATTTCGTAACTAGTGAAGATCCTCTCTGGCTTGGGCGCCCGTGGTTTTTCCCTTAACATTTAAGGGTTTTTTCCCACGAATATATCGTGGTGTCTTGTTCGATTTTTGTTGTCTTTCATACGTGTAAAATTCCTGAACCACATAAAACGTACAACTAAACCTAAAGGATAGTACTAGTAGATCCACGAATACGTAATCAAACCGTGTGAGAAAATCACCCCGAACATAGGTTATGAGACCCTTTTTTTTTTTTTTTTTTGTGTTGACTATATCCTCGGCCTTTTAAGCTTTGACGCTGGCCATTTTTGTGTTGAATATCTGCTGCGCTTTACAAAGTCGCCACGATCCACTAAAAGTGGAATCAAACCGCGTAGTTCGAGAATGGATGTTTAAGGCCATACCGGCCCATGAATTGTGTTTGCTTTTTTGTGGTGAATGTGCACGTTTTCGGGGCATGCCGGCCCATGAAATGTGTTTGACGGGGGCATGTTTAGGGGCATGCCAGCCCATGAGCATGTTTAAGGACCCGCCGGCCCATGAGCATGTTTAAGGACCCACGGTCCCATGAATTGTGTTTGATTTTTTTTTTTTTTTGTAGAGAGAGTGAGAGAGAGCACGTTTAGGGGCATGCCGGCCCATGAGCATGTTTAAGGACCTGCCGGTCCATGAGTTGTGTTTTTATAAAATTGTATTTTATAGATACATTGCAAGGGGATTTCAGCAATAGTATTTCTTGCGTTGATCGCGGTTCGTGGCGAGGTTAAACTCTTGGCCGCCGAGATCGTTAGTTTGATCGCCCGCCCGGTAAATCTCTTTGACGCAGGTAGGGCCCCGCCAATTAGGTCTAAACTTTCCTCGTGGGTCAACTGGGAGTGGTGCTCGAACTGACTTTAGTACGAGATCCCCTACTTTAATGTTTCGTGGCTTGACTCGTTTGTTGAATGCTCGTTGTAGCCGGGCCTGGTACATACGTACGGTGCTCAGGGAATGCAATGGGCGCTCATCCAGGAGCATGAGTTGTTCGCACCGCTCACGCCCATTCTCGCTCGGATGCTACTTTCCATTAGTATGCCAGAGATCGTATTTCTATTTCCACCGGTTGACGGCTTCCATGCCATAGGTGAGGAAACAGGGTCATGCCTCGTAGGGGTTCTGATGGTAGTTCTGCATCCCCAGAGTGCATATGGTATCTTGTTGGGCCAATCTTTGCAATCGCCGATCATTTTTTCAAGTATGGTGACGACCGCCTTGTTTGTCGCTTCAACGGCTCCATTGGTTCGGGGTCGATATGGCGAGGATTTGTGATGTTGATGTTGTATTTTGTGAGTATAGCTTCCGCCTCGCTGAAAGTGCGAGCCTTGATCGCCGATGAACTCGTGGGGTATGCCATATCGGCATATGATGTTTGTCTGGATGAACTTGGCGACTTCTTCGAGCCGAGGGTTCGAAAGCGACGCCGCTTACCCATTTAGTAAAGTAATCGATGGCCACTAGTACGGCGTTGACCTCCGCCCGATGGGGTGGACTTTTCCTATCACATCGATGCCCCAGGTTGAAAAGCGGCCAAAGTGAGGTTAGGCTATATAGTGGTGAAGGCGCGGTACGCCGCATATCATTGAAAAATTTGGCGCTTATGACAAGGTTAACGATTGGATGCACCGCTCATAGTCGCCCAATACCATCCTAGCCGTGAGAATCTGCTTGCAGAGTGCTCGAGCATTCATGTGGGGTCCGTGATTCGCCATCGTGGACTTGGGTAACGATTTCGCCTTCTTGTAGTCGGCATACATATGAGCAAAGGTGTCCCTTGTGGTGTTTTCTTGAGTAATTGTCCCATTTCAAAGACAAATCGGGAAGCTAGAGTCCGATAGCCCTCTCGCCCACGCTTATCTGCTCGTGGGTAAGTGTTGTCTGCTTTGTAGTTGATTATGGCTTGATACCGTGGCTCGCTCGCGCTGGCTCGCCTAGGTCGATGGCGTGGATGTATGCTGGTTCGTCACGTCTTTCGACGATGATGGGTAGTAATTTCATGTCTGGAGGCATGTTGAGGAGGGATGAGAGTTTTGACAAAGGTCAAGAACCGGTTTTTTCCTCGGGAGGTGGTAAAATTCGGCGCAACAAGTTGGTTAGGAGTTTTTGTACTTTTGTTTGGTATTTGGTGAGGGTTTCGCTCATGATCTTCCATGCTCCGGTCACTTGATTTATGATGAGGAATGAATCTCCGTGTACCCGTAGGTTCTTTATTTTGAGAGTGATGGTCGCCGCAGTTATAAATGCAGCCTCGTGATCTCAAGGCGTTGTTTGTGACGCTAAAGTCGAGCTTGATCGAGAGTGGAGTATGATCGCCGTTTGGGGATATTAGAGTATTCACCCATAGCCCCGTAATTTGATGTCCGTCAAGTATAATTGCCAGATTCCCTTTCTATGGCGAAGATCCCATCGTCCGGAATGACATTGTATCGATCATTGGTTGTTCGATGATAGCATTTTCTCGCGAGAAGTCCGAAACCGCTCTTCCTTTGATTACTTTCAGAGGGAGGTACTTGAGTTCGTACTCGGCGAGAAGCAGAGTCCATCTGGCCATGCGTCCGTTCAGGACTGGTTTTTCAAATAGGTATTTGAGGGGGTCCATCAGGGAATAGACCCTTGTTGTGCTTGTGAGGAGGTAGTGTCTGAGCTTTTTGGTTGCCCAGACCAGTGAGAGGCAGCTTTTCTCGACTGGTTCATACCGAGTTTCGTAATCGTGAAACTTCACGATGTAGTAGATGGCCCGCTCTTCGTTGTTGACTTCTTGGCGAGCATGGCACCCATGGCGCTTGGCGAGTCGCCAAGTATAGCGACAATGGCAAGTCCTTTGTGGGTACCGTAATCCGGTGGGTTTGTAAGGTGCTTTTGACTTTGTCGAATGCTTGCTGGCGCCCTCGCCCCATTTCAGATGCTCTTCTTTTTTCAACTTGAAGATCGCTCGCAGATCATGGTGAGCTCATTGATGAACCGGAGATATATTGGACTTGTCCCAAGAAACTCCTTATTTCGCCGATGTTGCTTGGTGTTTTCATGCCCATTATTGCTTTGATTTTGGCCTGCCTATTTCGATCCCTCGCCGCTTACTATGTGGCCTAGCAACTTGCCCGATGTGACTCCAAAGGTGCATTTCGCGGGTTTAATCGCATTTTGTACCGCTCGATCCTGGTAAAGAATTTCCTGAGGTTCGTGATATGGTCGCCCTTCCTTTGACTTTACAATCATGTCGCCGACGATACCTCAACCTCCTTATGCATCATGTCGTGGAGCAGGTGGTGGCAAGGCGCTGGTAGGTAGCGCCGCAGATTTATGAGCCCAAATGGCATGACTGTAGAAAAGATGTTCCCAGGGGTTACGAAAGTGGTTTTTGGCATGTCGTCTGGCCGCCATTTTGATTTGGTTGTATCCGCATATCCATCCATGAATGACAGAAGGCATGGTCTGGCCGTGGTTGTCGATTAGATGTCCGTGCGAGGTAGTGGGAAATCATCTTTGGGCGTGCTTTGTTCAGTCCTAAGTCGGCACATACCAGATTTTGCCGCTTTTTCTTCATAATCGGTACCATATCGAGACCCACCTGAGTATTCGATGACTTGGATGAAACCAAATTTGTAGTCGCCGATCTCTTCCTTGACCATGAGAGACCATTCTGGCTTGATGCGTCGGAGCTTCTGCTTGACCGGCTTGCTTCCTTGCTTGATCGGGATGCGGTGTTCAGCTATCTCGCGGTCTATGCCGGGCATGTCCTTATATGACCAGGCAAAGACGTCCTTAAACTCTGCGAGGAGCTTGGTATAGGTGGCCCTTTCTTCTGTGCTTAGGGAAGCCCCCAGTTGCAGTTCTCGAGGTTCTTCGGGTGTGCCTATGTTGGTGGTTGTTGTGTCTTCAATAATTGGGTTCTGTTCGGGTTTTGAGACAATGCTTGCAATGTATCTATATAATGCAACTTTATTTAGTTCAAATTTATCGCGATTATTAGGAAAAGTAGGATTTAAATGAGGCAAAGAGTAATCAAAAACTTTCATGTTATTAATGTTATCAAAAGCGGTTACATTTGAAGATAGCTCAGACGAGGGAGCTTTGGACAACCTTAATGACTCTAGTTCTTACTGAGACTTACTACATTAGGAAGATGGTCGAGTAACTTAGCCGATTTTTAGAAAATTGGCGTCATGATGACGCAGGACCCTAGACTCTAGGTGTAGGTGCTTGAAATGGGGCCTCCCTGGGCATTGGTAGATTGGGTGGCATTTTCTTCAAGCTTCAACTGATGGAGAGCGACTCGAAAGTCTGAGGCCTTTATGGTAATGACTTCGTTGTAACAGGGAAGCTTCACTTTCTGGTGCAGAGTTGATGTGATGGCTCCGGTGGCGTGGATCCAGGTCCTTCCTAATAGCATGTTATACGCCGGAGGGATATTCATGAGCCGAACTCTGGCCCGTGTTTCAACGTAACCTCGCCACGATGAGTAATGATATGATTCCTTCTATGTCCGCGGATGTACCGTCAGATGCTCTTATGTCGTTGGAGTAAGGGGTGACATCACTTTCCTTTAGTCCTAGCTTGAGGCGCTTGTTAGGCAGGATGTTGATCATGAGCCGTTGTCGGCGAGGGTAACAGGTAGCACCATATTACGACACCCTACTGCTATGTAGAGCGCCGGGTTGTGTGGATCTTGAAAGGGTGGTAGATCCGCGCTGGAGAAAGTTATGGCACTGGTAGCCAATCCCGACAACGCGTCAATGAGTCAGGCCGAGGATTTCCTGGCATCTTGCCATGTTGTGTTATATGAAGGACCGCTCGTTATGGGTGGGGCAATCATATTTTCGATCATGTCTTTGTTCTTGCTTTTGCTCGTGGCGCTTAGGAGGGAATCCCGGCGTATTTGCGCATCTAAAGGAGACCGAGGCGACGCTGGGGGTGTGGAGCTTTATTGCGCCGCTTCTGACCGTCTGAGGGGATATTGATGAGGATCCGTGGAAATTTCCTTCCGCCTTCGTGCTTTGGTTTTGTCCTTGTCCTAGCTCGGCTAATGTGATCAATGTTGCTACCGCTTGTCGCTGATGCCGCCGAAAAGGACGCTGACCTCGTGATCGCCATGAGTCGTGAGGGGGTGATTGAGGATGGGATGAGCTCCTACGAAAATGGGGCGAGCAATGGAGGTGTCATGTTGGCCTGATGGTTTAGGAGCTATGCTTGGCTTATCGATTGTTTCGTTGTCGATCATGTCTTGGATTACATTCTTCAAGCGGAAACAGTTCTCCGTGTCATGTCCCTTTCCCCTGTGGAACTCGCAGTATGAGTCCTCGTGCCATGATAATGGCTTCTTATCCTCAGGTGGTATGCTGGTGGGTTTGGGAAGATGGAGAATGTTCTTCTTTACGAGCTTTTCTAATGCCTTTGAGTAGGACATAAAGAGGGGATCGAACCTTCGTCGCCAAGGTAACTTAAATGGTCCAACCGATGATGACCGCGAGGCAAGTGAGCGGGTCGTGGCTAGGAATACCGGGTCGTGGCCGCTAGTGCCTTTGAGTTTAGAGCGTTAAACGGTCCACCATTATTGCAGCTGGGAGAAGATTTGCCTGGCGCCATGATCTCAAGTTTTGGCCACCTTGTATTCAGAATTTCATCCTCCAGGGATCTGGATTCTTTGATGTGTCGAGCGCACTCTTCAAATAATAGTCTTGTGTTTTTCTGCTTCGATCTTTGCATGGCCGCTAGATGTTCGAACAAAGCGGTGAGATTGGCTACCTTGTGGTCGAGCAAATTTTTACGTGTTCTGGTGATCGCCATTAGCGAGGAGGTGGTGGAAAGGCGCTTTCATCATTTGCGAGGTTGAAACGGAAATTCATCTTGTGCCATGAGCCGGTGTGTTCGGGGTTTTTCAATGAGTGGACCTGATAAAGTTTTCAAACCTTTAGTGATTCTAAAAGAGAAGGAAAAGACTCAAATGAAAAATCACATTCACGACCAAAGGAAGACACAAAAGTGTAAAAAAGGGTGACTCGACTTGACTCGTGTTTTTAGCTTTTAAAAAGACACGGGAGGCTTTTGAGATAGAGGCATGTTGACACGTCCCTATTCTCGAGATAAGAAAATTTGTATGATCATAATCCGATTAACCCGCCATGTAGATGTCGGGGTTAAAAAGGATCAGACCGAAGTAGCGATAGGCTAACCGATCTGAGGATGTTAAAATTTGGGTAAAAGGTGATCAATTGTTCGCCTTTTACGTGTGACTCAGGGATTTGAATCAAAAATGACGATAGGTCACTTGATTCAAAGAGTAAATCAACGGGTTCAGATCCGAACGATCCCGCTGCTTTTGTTTTTGAGAGAAAAAGATTAAGTCGGGATGACTAAAGAGTCACTCGACTTAGGGCTAATTCTAAAGTTCTAAAAGTTAATTTCGTTTAAAATCTCCGAAATGAATTGACATATTCGGGTTTTTGCTTTGTGAAAGACCTTTTAGCAATAAATGTATTATGACGATACGTCAGTCGCATAATTCATTTATGTTTTGAAAAAGACCTGGGATATAGTGGTTATCCTGGGTCGGTTTTAAATGTAGCGGCATTCTATTTATTAAACTCAAATGACTATAGGTCAAAAAGCCTAACGGCGTGTTTTAAAAAGTATGACCTTTTCTGAAAAAAGTTTGAAAAAGTAATTTCAAAGATGGACGTATTTTAAGAGTATAATGCCTAGGAAAAGTTTTCATATGCAGAAGGTTTTTGAAAGACTACTATAGTGAGGGTACTATAGCTTCACACTTGTACATATAAACACAGGTTTTTGGCTTATAGGGTAAGGTTCCCTCCGGTCATTCCCGTGACGTTTAGGTAGGGGCACCCGCAAGACTACACACGTCTTAGGTGTGAATTCAAGACGGGCCCTAGAGCGTTCGAGTTTGACTGGTTACGATCGTTTGTACGGATGCCAGATTTGTAATCGTGGAGGCGAGAGAACAGTGTGTCCGAGTTACCTCGCTTATGAAGCGAGAGTTACCGGGGCCGCTCTCAAAGGGTGTGGTTCAATCAGAGGATTCGACTCAACGCATTTTTGCCCAAATATCGAAAGCGTAAATGTTTTCAAAGTTTCAAGCTTCACTTCTTTATGATTTTAAAATAAAAGAAAACTAGTTTTTCAAAAATAATAAAATCATGCTCGCCCTCAAATGAGTCGCCACCGAAGGTACCGGAAAGCGAGAGAACCTATCGACGCCATACAAGGCCGCCTCACTGCAAGGGGCGCCGGAAGCGGAATGCGCCGCAGAAAAAGTGCTAAGTTTTGTAAAATGGGGAGATCATTGCATGAATTTGAGGCCAAAAAGAAAAGTATGAAAGTCTTTTTGAAATGTATTTTCGAGTCGCCACCAAATATTAAAGGAATTTGGAACCTATTCAACGCTGCCTTGAAATACAAGACACGAGTGTCTCAGATTTCAAGGTGCGCCGATACCTAAAAATCTAAGGTTCAAAACCAGAGAAGGGGTTCTGAGCGAGGTTACTTTTCAAAGTTTTGACAAAATGAGTTTTGAAAACAAGAATCAAAAAGCCTACGTAAGAGTAGTCTCTACTAATTTGAAAACATTTGTTTAATTTCGATATTTGGGCTAAAATGACGCCACGCACAAGTGCTAATAAATATGACTCGATTAAAATGCATAAATAATGTAAATAGTCAAAATAATGACTTTGTTATAGGAAATGTACGTTAAATAATAATTTATTGACTAAATTATTACTATAGACGTTATTTTCCGACCTTATATTTAGAATTTTGTGAAAAACCTCGCTTTGACATGCTAAAAGACTCTATGAAACCATACAATTTAGTGTTGGATCCGTGATTCTAGTCGCTTATTTAATGCATGAATGAGGACTTGCATAATTATAAAAGTGACGCCGGTTTGCTTTAGTGATAATGAGTCGTTATTTATGCGATATTGGCGGGTTTAGACGGATTATGAACTGACCGCTACAACCGTGACATTTAATGCGGCTTCGCTAGTGCCAATATCGGGTTTGGGGTTAATGTAACCCCATTGTCCGAGTCTCAAACGTCCAAAACCGTAGGTAAAAGGTTTACCTTTCGAAAATGTAAAGACGGTATTTTTGAGTGGATTTTTGTGAATAGTGTATAAGTGTTAAAAACCGATGTTTGAAAATGAATGAAGTGGGTTGGTATTTATAGAGGTTGGTCGTTTATGGGTGAGGAAAAATTAAATCGCTCGTGAACAAAGCGATTTTAATTTGGTTTTGTTTGAATTTTGTAGGAAAACAAAATGGCTACAGACAGACAAAGATAATCGCCGTTAACAGCGACATGCTTTTAATCGCCTGTTAACAGGCGATTTTTATTTTGTTTTGGGGGCTGTTTTATGCGGCTTTTGGTTTTGTGTGTTTTGATTAGGTAATGATGATGTTTTGTTGAATACTTAAGGGTTAAGTATTCGGTCAGCTTTTGATCCGACTTCGGTTTTCGTGTTTCGCTTTTGTCGTGTTTTTCGATTTTGGCTTGAAATAAAACAATATTAAAGTATATTATTTTTTGATTTTGTAGATTCTAGTTTTGTGAAAATGTGACACGGGACGCACTTTGGCCCGCTTTGGCGGGTTGTGTTTGGGTCGCTTTTGTAAGTTTGGGCCGCTTTGTAGCTAGTTGGGCCAAGTTTTGGCGGGCTGGCTTAATAAGACGCCTCCAGATTTTTGCTCGTGTTATGCTCATAATGACTAAAATTGACATTCATTTTCATGATTATGCAAGTCCAAATTAATACGCTAAAAATGACCAAATACGTTTTAGACACTTTTGTACCGTTTCGACTCTTTTAAAAGCATGTATGACAGTCCTTTTCATCATCGGGTTTGTTTTTGGGGGGTACGGATACGGGTATCTACACACATGAACAATCTAAAGCAAGCTATTAAGGATCTGTTCTTTCCAAATTTCATTTCGGCCAGTCGGGCCTGGGCCTCACCACTTCTGGCCTGGGCTTCACTATTCGGCCTGGGCCTCACCACTTGGCCTGGGCCTACTTCAACACAACTATATTATTTAATTGAACTTCATTCAGTTCAGTTAAGTTCAGCTCTAAAAAGTCTGAAGAACAGGTTCTAACTCAACTCAAGAATGCAACTTTAAGTATTATAACATCATTACTAACACCAATACAAGTGAACAAACAACCTAAAAACATGCATCTAGACTCATGTGTATGAGGCCGGCTCCAAATTCATTCACAATCAATCACAAACCAACATTACCAGCCAAAGTACGCATCTTTTCATTCGTACATTCAATAATAACATCCTAAACAAACTATAGGGCCTTACACAAGTCGAAATATAGCTAGGGCTACACCTAGTTATCTTATTCAAGCAAAACAAAGCTATTATTCTTCCTCCTTGACGTAAATTGTGTCCTCCTCGCTGAGTTCACCTTCTCCTTTAATTATAAGCACAAAACATACATACAATATAAGCATACAAATCCTAGCACATAAAATAATAACTAAACTGACAAAACTATATAAAAAACGATGCAAAGATGAAAGATTACTAAAAAAATTATGAGAGGGAAAAATTAGGGTTAGAAAAGGAATGAACTTGAGTATATTTAATGAAGTTTTGAGAGATGAATTAATGGAGATTTAAGAGAAAGAAGAAAGAGTTTTGATGATTTAGGAAGAGTGAATGAGAGTTATGAGAGAATTAGGGCACGAAAACATATTAAAACCTGTAAAATCGAACTTCTAAAACAACACGGACTCGACGCCCTGCAGAACACGCGAGCCATTCCATGTCACGCCTAGGTCGCATGTCACTCGCCACCTGGTCGCCAATGATGCCTTGTTCTTCTTGGATGCCTTTTTCTCCTTCCCGCAAACGCCTCTACTCGCGCCTTGTTCACCCCTAGCTCGCCACCACTCCTTAACCATCTCCAACACCCTCTAACCAACTCCAAACTTCTCCTCACACTCACACACATCGACAACCAGCTCAGTAAACGAAACACCCGACTACACAACTCACTACACAAGCTAAAGAAAAGGCTTTCTCGAGTTAGAAATGAGAATATCGTGTGAAACGAAATGTGAATACTCGCGAAACGAATTATGTAAAATATGAAATGAGTTGGGTGTTACACTACTTCCTTGACAACCTACCTGTAGGAATCAGGAAGGACGTCAACCAACAAGCGCAAGTTGTACGACATCTTAAAAGACTTACAAAATTTAAATTAGTAAGGACCTATTCTTTCCAGCTTATTTTACGCTTAGTTCGGGCCATTGAGTTCGGTCACCCATTCGCTCAATTCGCCACCACTAATTCAAATTTCGCTCGCTTCGGGCCGCTTTATTTATTTCAACACATCTGTATTATTTAGAATCTGTTCTTTCGGACTTTGTAGAGTTGAATCGAATCAATTGAGCTAAATCAAATGAGCCGAAATAAAATGAGTCGAGCTAACTAAATGAATCAATTGAAATGAGTTGAATCGAATGAGGCCGAATCGAATCAAATGAATGAAGTTCAATTAAATAATATAACTGTGTTGAACTGAATAAAGTTGAACTGAATCAAGTTGACCGAATCAAAATGTGCCAAAATAAGTCGAAAGAACAGGTCCTTAATCAACTTCATTCATTTCAATTCGCTAAGTTCAAATTTCATTCGCTTTAGTTCAAATTTGATCTGGCTTTAGTTCAATTCAACTCATTTCAATCCAGTTCACTTCAGCTCATTTCGATCCGGTTAAGTTAAGTTCAGTTCAACTCGATTCAGTTAAGTTAAGTTCGGTTCAGCTCTAAAAAGTCCGAAAAAACATGTTCTAATTAGGATGTAATTAAGAAGAGTAATTAACAATTTAATACGAGTATTAGATTAAAAATGGACTAATGAAAGTCAGCCATACACAATTTATTAACATAGGCCTTTGACACGGCCCTTTAATTATGCACCATTGAAAACCGGAACTCATACCCCCCACCCCCCATATATAAACGCTCACTCACACAACCCTAATACTTTAACTTCATCACCAACTTCTGCCTCTTCTCTGTTCCCTTATCTCACATCCAAACCCTGTCTTTCATGAAAAACGTTTCCTCCTCTTCTTCTTTCACAGCTCACATTCAAACTTTCTTCTCTACAAAATATGGCTTCAGCAATGAAAATCAAACATTTGTTTCGTTTTTTTTTTTTTTTTTTTTTCCTTCTTATAGATCTACTAAAAAGTTTGTATCTTTATTCATGTCTCACACTTTTACATGTTAAAGTTTCAATCCATCCCAAGTTTGTATCTTTATTCATGTCTCACACTCTCACTCACAATCGTCGAATCCCAAGAACTTTTATCGTGCATCGTGTTCGTGGTTTTAAATCTCAGATTTGGCCGCGATCATGCGCCAAGGGTCAAGTGTCTCTCAGATCGGCCTTGACTCGCTTGTCTCGGGTCAGAACTCGCTTGTCATGCTTGATTTTTGTTTTAGAAGCTTTTGCGATATTTATATTTAAACTTTTTATGATGTTATATTATGTCTAAATATGTAGAAAACAATCGCTTTAAGAGTGTAATGAAAATCTCTGGCCAGATGATATATGTATTTAGGCTGCTCAAATGGTAAAAGTACATAAATTTGAATAGTTGGCACTTTTATGAAAGTAAAAGAGAGAAATGAGTGAAATAGGGCTTAAATTATATAATGTAAAATTAAGTAATAAATAAAAAAATAATTTTATTTCATCATTTTCAATTAAAAAAACACCCTACACTTATAAATTTTCATCCTATTTATTTTATTATTTTTCTCTTTTTATTTACAATACTCCACCCATTATATATTAAAATATACTCTAATATCTAATATCTTCTTTACAATGCAACAACCACAGTGCCAGGTGTCACACTGTGGTTAAAAGTTGCATTTTTTAAGTGGGCCCCCCCACTTTTCACCCTTTAATTAATTCCTTATTTAGCAGCTCCTAAGAAGTGAAAAAAAAATGCAGAGTATGAATGAAGTACTTTAAATTCTGAATCTTTTTTGACATTTTAATATTATCATAATCAGCTTACATATATTTAATTACAGACCCTAATATAATTTACAATTTAAAATTACGACAGGCGTAAATAATTACAAATTACAAACTTAGATCTACAAAATAATACGGAGTAAATAACAAAATAATTACTTCGTACAAGCTTATAAATATAATTTTCAATATAAATAGAAAATTTTTTAAATTACAAAATTCCATTGATACAAATGTATATATTAATTTTAAGTTAAAAAAAAAAAAAAAAACAAAGATGAGAAATTTAAACCTATAAAAATCGGTATTATTATAAAGAACAGATGATATGGAGACGGATCTAACAATGGAGAACTCATGCATAAAAAAATTCCGTGTTTTAATGGATGTTTTCTGGTTCATGGTTAGATAAGTGTTTGAGAGAGATTGATAAGAGCTGAGAGTTAGATTGAGAATAAAATAAGTGGTCAAAGTAGCTGAGAGGCTGATTTGGTGGCAGGAAGTAGTCAAAGTAGGATAAGAGTGATAGGCATGAGTGACCTAATTAATCTAAGTTTTTTACCTAAGGATATTAGATTTATACTCATACTCATGTAAGTCATGTTAGATTAATTAGTTCAAAACTTAGGTAAAAAATGGGCTTTGAATATTGGGTTATAAAATGAGCTAATTATCTACGAGTATTCTTTAATAATTAAATTAAATTGAGCCCAAGATGAAATATTACGTTAATACTTAGGTCCAAATGAAATATCGAAGGATCATATTACGTTTATATTACGTTAATAATCATATTACATTTATCTATATTATGTTATTATTAATGCTAATAATCATATAATGTTAATAATAATATTTTGTTTATATATATTACGTTAATAATCATATTACGTTTATATATATTTAACATTTCAAATGAAATATCGAACATTTAAATTTATTTTTGTAATACAAATTTATATGACAAATTCTACAACAAATATCCCTTTTATTAACCCATATTATTTTTAGATACATCGTAATCTAAATCAATTTTGAACAATTGTGCAGCAAATAATAGTCGTGCCCAACTTCTAATTCAACCATTCAAAATTCGAGTGTTTGTCGCCGTGTTCCATTTGCATGTTTGTAACTTTTAGACGTACATAAAATTATGCAAACTATACGCTTGAAAAGACATACTTAACAAAGTAAAGACCACGGGCTACGTGATAGCCCGTGCAATTTGCACGGGAATAAGACTATTACAAAATTTTAAATTATAATGACCATTAAAATTACAATTACAAAATTTAACATCATAAACAAATGTTTGTCATTTACTTCATTCAATAGATATATTATATTAGATCAAATGAACATAAAACCAAATTGATTTGTTTAATTCATACTACTTTATGATCAAATTTATACCTGGAAATAGACTCACAAACTGCCTGACTGATGGTTTACTGTGCTCGGGTAAATATGGGTTCTGTAATGTACGATTCTGTGTGTATACTGTTCCGTGCTCAAGTTAGAGTCAAAATACGGGTTCCTTAACGCCTCTTGATCAATAATTTTTTATTTTTTATTTATTTTTGGTAAAACGAGTAATTGTGAACTTAAATAATATTTTGAATGATCATATTTTTCTCATTTATTATTCATGTATTTAGTTACAATATTTCATTAGAAAAGAGGCATAACGTCCAATGAAACGCAATTTCAATGATTGATTATACAAATATTAAATAATAAAGATTACGTTTTAAGTAAAAAAAATTCAATTATAAGTAATTTATTAGGTGTTGAATATTTAATACTGTTTTGAAATAAAAAATTTCCATGTAAATAAAAATTGGTAATGACTTTTATTTCCTGGAACGTAATTTTTTCGACCCAACGGGATGACCCACTACGGGTCGGGTTTTGACCCATTATTTCCGGGTCATTTCGAGTTCGGGTAGATTTTGCGTTCGGGTCGGAAAAGAGCCAGGTTTACTTCGGGTCATTTACATGTCAGTTTCGGGTAATATTAGATGGGTTATGCCCAAATTTTAATAGCAAATTATAATAAACTTTCTACTACAGTTGCATAGGTACAAATTGACTAGTTCACATTCATCAGTGTTTTTTTAGATGACTATTCCGTTATATCGCCTTACTTAACTAAATGAGTAATTATTATTTAAAATCAGATATCATGACATATTATTACAATTTGCACGGGCATAAAAACTATATATTCGTGTAAAATACAACAAACTTTTTACATAAAAATCACTTAGCTAAGCAAGATAATATAACAGATTACTCGACTAATAGACCATAATATTTCATTTACATTCACTACAAATAAAATTCATTGATTTAAATCTAAAAATTTAAATATGACTTTAATTTATATTGCTTAACATCAAATTTAAAAATCAAGAGATTTTAGTGCTTTACTTTAAAATTTTATTTATGAAAGTAATTAAAAGAAGATAATTAATGAATATAAAAAGTATCTTAAAATTCAAATTTTTAACAACATACGCGAGCAAAAATCTAAGTCTCAAATATAACAAATACGGAGTAACATAGTTTATAAAGAAGTGTTTGGTAAATTATAAGATCGTGTACCATTTAATCGTTGTATTATTTCCTTTTATTTGAACTTTTTGTAATGCTTTGAATTCTACTATTACTATGATTATTTGTCATATAATTTTGTAGCTTTTGTGCTTTTCAACGATACATATACACATTTGACGGCATACAAGACGCTTTTATTAACCCTATTATACGACTTTATTATGCATACACATTTGATCGGTTTACAAGACGATTTATTAACCCTATTATACGACTTTATTATGCATAATGCTTACTTAAATTTTATAAACATACCTGCAAGTAATTTGCATGATAATACTAGTATAATTATATAATAAAAAAATACAACTTGCAAAGTAAATGTCTTCAAGTTGTCAATATAACACGGAGTATGTAATTTTATATATTAAAGTAATCAAAACTACTCCCCATCCATCCCCTCTCCCCTGCAAATCACACACTTCCCAAGGAAACTTCCATCTTCGTCCTTCTTCGTCCTTCCCAAGCGAGTTTTTCATCAACTCGGTCCGAGATGACCGATAACCGAGTCAACTCGGTTATCTCGGGCGAGATTAGGGGAAAAAAATTGTGGGCGTTATAACTCGGGATATCTCGTATCGGTGCCTTCCGATACCGAGAAATCTCGGCCGATACGAGACGACTCGGCCGAGATTTTGAGTACCTGATTCAGTACTCTGCTTTATAATGTAACTCTGCTTTATAATGTAACGAGGTACTCTGCTTTATAAGCTCAAATTACTCTGCTTTATAAATACTCTCGCATTGTCGTGTGATTCATCAATTACATTTTTTTTTTTCACACAATTCTTTTTTAACTTTCCATCTCTCATGGCGGTAAATTTCTTGATTTTATGTTTTTTGTGTTGATAAGCATGTTTATTCACTTCAATTTTATTCGTTAATCTTGTTTTTCTGCTTAAAATTTCGAGTTAATTGTTAAAGAATGCATTGTTCTGGGTTTTGTTTTTCTGGGTTTTTAATAATTCTTCTGGGTTTTTAATAATTCTTCTGGGTTTCATCAATTACATTTTTTTTTTCACACAATTCTTTTTTAACTTTCCATCTCTCATGGCGGTAAATTTCTTGATTTTATGTTTTTTGTGTTGATAAGCATGTTTATTCACTTCAATTTTATTCGTTAATCTTGTTTTTCTGCTTAAAATTTCGAGTTAATTGTTAAAGAATGCATTGTTCTGGGTTTTGTTTTTCTGGGTTTTTAATAATTCTTCTGGGTTTTTAATAATTTGTTTTTCTGGGTTTGCAGTATGAAGCATTATTCAATCAATTGAAACGGACCTTTAAGGCTAAAGAAAAAGCCGAATGTGTGCTGAATATGCATAAGAGGATTGTTGACGAGTACATGACGATGACGATTCTTGATGCAGAAGATGCCGTTACTATTCTAGAACCTTTTAGGCGGGCCCTGACTGTCGCTGAAAAAGACGTCGAACAATTTCTGAAGCATATGTGCGATATTGTCGGCGAAGAAGTTTCGATGACGGAAAATCGCGTTTTTCTGATTTTAGGCTCTCTTCGAAGCTCGTTATGGATAATGTTCACGGTTTCATTCCTGTTGATCAGGTATAATTTGTGTTTTACTTGATTATTTTTGTAGGTTTTCGCTTTTGTTTTTCGAGTTTTGATGAACTTGTTGAGTTTTTACTGCACTTAATTTTGTGTAGTTGTTTGTGTTTCTTTGAATTTCGCTGAAATTTTCCTTCGCTTACTTAAAATGTAGAAATTACTCTGTTCAAGTAAGTTACCTCTTCGATTGAAGTTCGCCTTAGCTGTTCTTGACATTGATGAACTTGTTGAGTTTTTATCACAAGATAATTCCTGTAACTGTATTCGCTTTCTCTGAATTCTGTCGCAACGCTCGTCGCTGTTACTTTAAATGAGGAAATAATTCTTTTCAATTTAGGTTTTGTGTTCGATTGAAGCTGTTTTTGACATTGATGAACTTGTTGAGTTTTTTACCAAGATAATTTCAGAATCTGTGTGCGATTTCTTTGAAATTCGCTCATTGTTACTTAAAATGAGAAAATTAATCTTTTCTATTTAGGTTTCTTGTTCGACCGAGGTTGTTTTTGATGTTGATGAATTTGTTGAGTATAACTGCTTATGCTTTCGCTGAATTCGTAAAACGCTCCGTAGTTGTTACTTGAATGAGGAAATCGCCTCGCTCAATTTAGGTCTCTTGCTCGATTGAAGCTATTGCTGACATTAATGAATCTATTGAATTTTGATTGCGCGTAATTTCTGTAACTGTCTGTGTTTCCTTGAATTCCTTTCGAATTTTTCTGTCGCTGTTGCTTGAAAAGAGGACATTACTCTGTTCAACTTAGGTTACTTGTTCCGTTGAAGCTATTTTTTATGTACTTGTTGAATTTTTAACTGTACATAATTTCTGTAACTGTACGTGTTTCTTTGAATTCTGTCGAAGTTTTCCGTTGCCGTTGCTTGAGTTGTGGCAATTGCTTTAAATAGGTTACTTGTTAAATCGAAGTACATTATAGCTATTTTTGTTTACTATGTGGTATTTGTATTGACAAGTTCATTCAAGGTTTTGCGTTGCTAATTTTGGACATTTGAATTAGTTCTGGCAAGTGGCGAATGCATGTGCTCGTGAACAAAGTAGAAAATAGCAACATAGATTTTACGTTTAGTTGCTATAGTAATCATTATTGAGAGGAACTTTGGAATTTAATTTTTATGTAGTTAACGCGCTTTCATTCTTCTTTTAGTTTCATCAAATATTGCTGAACTTTCCGCTTTTTCATTATTACATATTCTCGTATTCATTGAGGATACTGCTTCTGCGCGGTTCATTTTTTGCGTTTAATGTAAATTGATTTGTGTTTTAAGTTTATGTAATCAAAGTGGACATTTGGGCTTGTAATCTGTGGGACGTAAATGTAAGAGAGAGCAAGAATAAAGAATGAAGAAATTATCTATGTTCTGTTTAAACTGAGCGTATTTAACCTAGATTTAGAGTTGTAGGTCATTAATTGAGATTTTTCTCTAGTCCAATCAATTCATTTATGAGCATTTAGCGTCAAATGATTCTCATCTCATGATTTAATTGATATAAATACAAAATTATAGCGTCAAACTAATTCGATCGTTTCTAGTGTAGTAAATTAATGATTCCGAGATTAATTAATGTAACACCATTACCAGTTCGGTCATTAGATGCTATGATAAACTTCTAGATTATTCTTTAGCGAAAGAGAGAGCTGTTAGAAAACCCCTTAGATCTGCATCGTGAATCGTTAAGAATAAATTAAATCAATACTAAGCTGCACTCAAGGATTCATGGTGTCCTGTGAGATCCGATCTTCCTTCGAGACACACCCTTCACTTTTCTTAAGGCTGATGAGACCAAAAGAAACCCTTAATTACTTTATTTTGTATTTGTGTGGATGGTGTGTTCAATCACCAAACCTATATTTATAGTGTGAGACCCTTTATAGGGTTTCCATAAATAAGTTCGCCAAATATCTACCCTCATTGATAAGGCAACTAGCCTGCTTTTACACATTAAGTCCATGACCAATATTTCCTTATTACCCAATACCAATATTATTACCTTATGGATCACTTTATTTATCTGCTTATATTTTATAATAGTGCAACACATATTTAATTACATTAATACTATATCCGCATTTAATATATAAATATATTCTAACAATCTCCCACTGGGACACACATGTAATTATATGTGTATAACCTTAGCAAGAACTCAAATGCACTATTATAACCTTAGGATATTCTCAACAATCTCGCCCATTAATCATACTAATGTAGGATCAAGGCGCTTTGGCCACAATGAGCGTAACTAAACCTTCCTTGGTCACATACACCAATACAACTAAATGACATAGATCAATCATGGATGTGTAAGTCGGAAATTACACGCAATGTGATCTGACATGCCTATTTCCAACTGGTCCAACTTTAACTTTAATTGAGATCAAACAATGCAAAAGCATCACCTTTTAGAGTGGATAAAACTTTACACTTTAAACCTTAAACTTTAAACTTTATTTCAGTAATATCTCAGATACGAGGTACACAAGGGAAAAATAAACACATACGGAACAAGTACTCCCACTAAACCATAATATCCTGACTTGATATAACTCTCATATGAGCAGTTATTTGGAGACAATCCCTTATAAGTCAGCGGATCCGCAATCATGGAGTTTGTTCCTATATGTTCAATTAAAACCGTATTCACTCAGATTCGCTCTTTACGATGAGGAACTTTCTTTCAATATGCCTGGATTTACTCGAGCTTCTATTTAAAATAGGTGCTCGATCATCACAATAAAACTTTAATGGTCTTTCGATACTATTCACAACTCTTAAAGCCGCAACAAAATTTTGCAATCATATGCCCTGAAATGTTGCTTGGTGGTAAGTTATGAATTTTGTCTCCATAATGGAATCAATAATAATAAAATGATTCCCACTTTACCATAAAATGGCTCATCCAGCCATTAGAAAGACACAACCTGAAGTGGACCTTCGAGTGTCCAGGCATCCATCAAATCGGAGTTTGAATAACCAATGATCTCCAGAAATATCAGATCTCCGATTAATGAGCATGCTAACTTTAGTCCCTTAGGGTATCTAAGACCCCTTTTACTATATCTGGTCTTTTATAAACTTGAGCATACATAAGACTCCCTATATTATGTGCATAAGGAATCTCCTGCATTTCTTTAATTTTAAGGCTACCTTAAGGGCACTTTATTCGAGACTAATTAAACTTGTCTCCCTTAACGATCGGAGTATACCATGGTTTACAGTCTTGCATGCCAAACTTATATAGTACCTTATATGGCTAGCAAGGTGTCATCCACACATAAAACCATAAATATAAACTTTCTCCCACTCAACTTGTGTTACCTTTGACGAGAAGCCTATTTGAGCTCATAGATGGATTTCTTTAGTTTGCAAACCATATTCTTTGGGTCTCCTAATACAAAGTTTTCTGGTTGCATCATATAAATTGTTTCATCAATGTCGCCATTAAGAAACGCTGTCTTTACGTCCATCTGTTGTAACTCAAGATCAAAATGTGCAACAAGCGCCATGATTACTTTAAAGGAATCCTTAGTAGAAACAGGAGAAAATGTTTCTTTATAATCTATACCTTCTTTTGAGTAAAACCTTTAGCTACAAGACGCGCCTTAAATCTTTCCACATTACCCTTCGAATCCTTCTTGATTTTAAATATCCATTTACAACCAATAGGCTTCGTGACCTTCGTAATTGAATAAGATCCCAAACCTTATTGTCTTGCATAGACTTATACTCCTCATTCATGGCGTCAATCCACTTTTGAGCATTAGAACTTTTCATGGCCTGCTGGAAGTTGATTGGATCATCTTCCAACAGTTCACTAGAATCCTCATGTTCTTGGAGATATACAAATTCATCCGAAAAGGGACTTCTCCTTACTCTAGTGGATCTCCTTAAACCTTGAGGTTGTTGAGTTTGAATTTCTGGGATCTCGCTTCAATGACGGGTTGTTCTTGTGGAACAAACAAATCATCTTGAACGGATCAATATTGACATTGTCCTCGACGAGGTTCCTCATTTGCTCCTCCGATAGTAGTGATGTAAAGGAACCCGCACATCATCTGAGCAACCATAGGAATCAAATCGATTCTTCCTCAAATACAATGTCATTAACCTTATTTCTCCCCCCAAACTCAACATCCTCAAAAATGCTGCGCCTCCTGCCTCAAATATATTCTTTACAATGGATCATAAAATTTGAAACCCCTTGATCGCTTCAATAACCAATAAAGTAGCCACACCGCTTTGGAGTCCAGCTTTATTTTCATGCGCCTATAAGGTCGCAGCCACCGACATCCCCATACATGAAAATGCTTAAGACTAGGCTTTTGACCGCCCAAAGCTCATAAGGTGTCTTGACAAATGCTTTAGTTGGTACCCTATTTAGAATATAGGTCGCAGCCTTTAGTGCTTCTCCCCAGAGTGATGTAGGTAAGGTAGAATGACTAATCATACTCCTTACCATGTCCTTAAGAGTTCGGTTTCGTCTCTCAGCAACACCGTTCATGCTAGGTGAACCTGGCATAGTGTACTGAGGGACTATTCCACACTCCTCTAGGTATTTAGCAAATGGCCCTGGACGTTGTTCACCTGAACCGTCATATCTGCCGTAGTATTCACCACCACGATCAGATTTGACAACTTTAATCCTTTTGTTGAGCTGAAGCTCAACCTCGGCTTTAAAAGCCTTGAACACGTCCAAAGACTCGATTTCTCATGAATTAGGTAAAGGTAGCCATAACGAGTAATCGCCTATGAATGATATAAAATACCGCTGACCATTCCACGGCCGTAGGAAATGGCCCACAGATGTCCGTGATGTATCAATTCTAAGACGTCCGTAGCTCATGGCTCCTAACCTCCTTCCTTTGGTTTGTTTTCCTTTAATACAACTTACACAAACATTCAGGTCTGTGAAGTCAAGCGAATCTAGAATGCCATCAGACACAAGCCTTTGAATTCTCTCTTTCGAGACATGACCTAACCTTTTGTGCCATAATGACGCTGAATTTTCCTGACTTAATTTACGATTAGTACCACGTGATTCTACGTACGGTTTTCACCGTGATGATGCAATATTATCAAGCATATAAAGATTATCGAAACCACATAAAGAACTGGCCCAACAACATTTGAATTTAAAGACAAAGATAAATTTTCTCGTCCGCAAATGAACAATAATAACCTGATTTGTCCAAGAGAGATACAGAATTAAATTCGCCTAAAAGACTCGTGACAACAAAAAATTCTTTCAAATCCAAATAAAACCACCTTAATAATAATCTAAACGTACAATAGCATCAACTTCCACCGACTTTCCATCTCCCACGTAGATGTATCTTTCGCCTTTACTTGGCTTTCGGTGTGCTAGGCAACCTCGCATGTAAACACTAATGTGAGTAGTCGCACGTAATCTACCCACCAAGTGTTTCTAGGCAATCGTCGGATTAACTTCAGAACAAACCAAATTAAGAATTGTACCTTTCTTTGCTCGCTTAGCGAGCCAAGCCCGATATCTTGGACAATTCTTCTTTATGTGTCCTGGCTTTCCACGTATAACAACCAGCTTGGTTCATCACCTTCCTTCGCCATCAGACCCTTAGTTGCACTCTTAAATTCAAACTTTCTTTTCTTGCCCTTTCCTTTAGAGGTACTAGCCAAGAGAGCAACATCAACCTTATCTTGCTTCAACCTCTTCCTCTTGCACACCATAAGAAATGAGCTCATTTAGAGTCCACTTCTCCTTTTGACAGCTTGTAGCTTACTTTAAACTGTCCAAATTGTGTAGGAGAGATAACAATACTAAATGAACGAGCAAGTCATCCGACAAGTCGAGCTTTAGTGCCTTAAGTTTTGAAGCAACATGAGACATCTCCATGATGTACTCCCTTATATTTCCCTTACTGAATTGATATTTCCTTGAAATCAAGTGCCGCAGAGCGCATTTGTTTCCGCTTTATCGCTTTTAACAAAACGCTTTTCAATTTCAAAGAAGAAATTCCTTGGCATTGGTAATCTTTTTCTGACACCGCACCTCTAAAAGCCTCCTAACGCCGCGCTTTATGATCATAAGACTCATGCGATCGATTTCTCCCACTTCTCAAATTCTCTCTTTCATCTTAGAACTTCAGATCCGTAAGAGGATGGGAGAATCCACCCCGAGAGCAAGGTCTAGATCCATGCACCAAGAACAATTAACATGTTCTCTTTCCAATCCTTGAAATTGGCCCCATTTAGCATGGGAATAGAACTTAAATTGCCGTAAATAAGAGTAGCAGACATATTAATCTAATAAAACAAACAACTTTAATAAGAAACATGCTCATAAACCTTATTTAAAATTTAAATTCAAATAAGAGGTATATTTTCCCATCTCAAGACACCCAGAATAACATTAGTGTCAAGTCTTTGACAAGAACACTAATCGTCAAGTGGTAATCTTGTCAGAAGTGATCAAACATTGACAATAATCATGTAAATACAAATTCTTCCTTTGGGCCGACTTGTATTCACACTTAATAAACCATATAATTGTCACACGTTTACTAATTACACAGTGTTGTGTGTATTTCGCCAAATATGAGCCTTCCTTTGGGCCGACTCACACCCGCATCTAAAAATACACACCCCACAAGATTCAATGTTCTCAATAAATTAATCATTACAAGATTAGCCTTTTCCTTCGTACCGACATAATCCTACCGATCAATTTATCTCAAATCATTAGACCCAAATTTTATACCAATTTATTGAATTGAATTTAACCTTAATATTTCAATGTAAAAAAGTAACACTGTCACTGAAATATAATAACCAGATACTCAAGCATTGATAAACATGATAAGAAACCAACATGTACAAGAGTATAACACCATATACCAATTCATAAGTAAAATTGCTGCAAACAACGGTGTACAAAACCAATAATAATACGGAGTACTGTACCACAGCCAAAAAACAAAATACGTAATGGCAAATAACCAAACCAAGACCTTAATCCGTAACATAAATTAATGGCGGACAAACAAGAAATTGCAGCAAGAGAGCAATAATGATAAAAGACGTGATCATTACTAAATCACTTAAACTAAACCAAATTAAAGCCTCTGTAATTCTCACGCATAAGTATGAAGCATCATCATGACTTGAAACTTAAGAGAACGCCCAAAAAAAAACATACAGAAGGTTACATGGGAGACAAGGTAACAAGGCAATCATGATGATGTCTCAAGAAAGAAAACACTAGATAGGATCTGACGAAAACTAAGCGAATAGAGGCGCGATTCATAGGAGATTAAATCGCGCGACGAAGACTTAAGGCCGACAATAATTAATCGACATTCTTAACGATCTACACGATATCGCTCTGATACCAATTGTTAGAAAACCCCTTAGATCGGTACCGTGTGAATCGTTAAGAATAAATTAAATCAATACTAAGTCGCACTGGGCGATTCATGGTGTCCCGTGAGATCTCGATCTTCCTTTGAGACACACCCTTCACTTTTCTTAAGGCCACTTGATACCAAAGAAAAACCCTTAATTACTTTATTTCAGATTTGTGCGATTGCTGCTCAATTTACCAAACCTATATTTATAGTGCTGAGACCCTTTATAGGTTTCCATAAATGTTCGCCAAATATCTACCCTCACTCGATAAGAACTAGCCTGCTTTTACACATTGTTCCATGACCAATATTTCCTTATTACCCAATACCAATATTATTACCTTATGGATCACTTTATTTATCTGGCTTATATTTTATAATAAATAAGAACACATATTTAATTACATTAATACTATATCCGCATTTAATATATAAATATATTCTAACAAGAGCGAGTCTTAAACTCTCGGCATGGTTTGTGATTTGCTGTGAACAAATAACATGATAAATGTTTTCAGATTTAATATTTGAACTACATATAGTACGGAGTACTTATTATCAGTCATCGTCAAATATATTCAGTGTATGGAACTACACATGAAACAACAGTATCAGTGATGAGTCTGATAAGAAATTCCATGTTCTGGTTTTCAGTTGGCTCTGCAGTTCGTAGATACCGAGCAATTTCAAAGGCAAGTGTATCAATAATGTCATAGCTCTCCTTCTGTAGATTATTTTCCGTTGTATTGTGACCAACTCTCTCTTGACTTTGCTTTTCTCTTTTTCTTGGCAGGCTTCGTGATCTTAAGCAGCTTGGTGAGTCCTTCATTTCTCTCGCATCGGTTGATTTACTATGCCCATCACTATTTGTTTTTTGCTGTTTTGACTTTATTTTAATTTTCTGCTGCTATTATTGACATGTCAAAAACTCGCAATTGGTCTGTGGTTAGCATTTGGGAATTATTATGAATGAACCTGTTGGCTGGCATGTTGTTAAATTGACACATGCTAAACATGTGATTGGTAGTTACTTGTCTTCTTCACTGAAACGGCTTTGACTTTCAGATATCTAATCGTTAATTTCATTTACTAACCTAGGATTGATCCCTTGTTTGGATTTGCCGTGAAGTGATTCAGTGTTTGCTCCTTTTGAGACCTTGCTATAGTTGTCGCCCCATGGTGTTATGAACTTGAACCAACAAAATTGTCCTAGTTTACCACCTAACTATTGTATCTATACTTAACGTTTGATTTCATTATACTGCTTTATGCTATAGGAGATATCTCACTTGCCCAATAAAACTAAATTTTCAGGTCTCACACACATGGTTTACCCAGGGCAGTGCACTCGGTTTGAGCATTCTCTTGGAGTGTATCATCTTGCTGGTGAAACTGTCAACCTACTTAAAAATATCAAGTACGACATCTGTCGAGTTCTTTGATTCTAATCTTGCTGTAGATTAGGAGATATTTTATTAACTATGTAGCCTGCAGGGCCCAGAACTTGGTATTGATGACTTCGATGTGCAAACAGTGAAGCTTGCTGGTAAATGGCGATTTTCATCTGTATCATTGACATCTCTCTATGTGCACGTTTGATTCATTATCTCTTATTGTAGTTTTGTGTGTGCTATCTGTTAAGGACTGCTGCACGATGTCGGTCATGGTCCATTCAGTCACATGTTTGAGAGTGGTTTCCTTCCCAACGTTCTTCAGGGCTCTTCTAAATGGTATTGCGTTAATTTGACGTTATTCTTCAGTTGCGTGAAACTTTCAGATATTTTTGAACATTGATGAGTGATTTATATTGAGCACTGACACCGTTAAGACTTAAGACATGCTGGTTGGCTACAGGACCGTATTTTCCGACTGCTATTTTGTAATTCGTAGTTTCTTTTCTTGGACATTTTGGCTGTAAGTAGGCAATTATGAAAGGGAAGTATTTAAAGAGTATTATCGACGATTTTTCTGAAACTCTGAAGGTCTCATGAGGACATGTCTGTTCGTTTGGTCGATTACATTGTTGATGAGCACCACATAGAAATTGACGAATCGATGCTAAAGAACGTGAAGGTATGATTTCTACACTTCATCACTCAGATGTGCAGTTTTAATAATTGTTTCATCTGGTCATTTTATGGTGTTCATTCTATATCCATTCTAAGAAATCCCTGGACCTTTTTTTTTTTTTTTTTTTTTTGGTAGGAAATGATAGTTGCCAGCACGGCACATGCTTCAAAGAATGTAAGTTAGTCTTCGATCAGATGACTTTTAGTGGCTTCTTAATGCTAATGCAGGAAGTGTGACACATCTCATGACGCCACTTCCTTTTCTGTGCGTTCTTTTTTTTATACAGAGCTTGAGTGGAAAGCGGTTCCTGTATGATATTGTGGCCAATGGACGAAATGGGATTGATGTGGACAAGTAATTCTTCTTCTGTTTTGTTGACACTGCTCTAAGTGTAGTTAGTTTGAGAACAAATTAGATAGGCCTGACATGTTTTCGCCCATTTAACATCGATTGCTTTCTTTAACGTCACACAGGTTTGACTATATTGTTCGTGATTCTCGAGCTTGTGGCCTTGGCTGCAGCTTCCAATTTGAGAGGTTGATGCAAACAGTGCGAGTCATGGATGATGAGATATGTTACCGAGCTAAAGAATGTCAGTAAGAATCTAATTATTTGTTGCGAGCTAAATTTCCTCGTGATTCTAAACTCAAGTTCAAATATCATGTTTGTGCTAGATCTTACCATAAACAAGCTGTTTCTTACTCGTGCTGATCTCCACCGAACTGTCTACACTCACGCCAAAGTGAAGGTGAATTTTGTTTTTTATTTTTTCTTTTATTTTTATTACCGTGGCCTTTTTTTAATTTGTTTTCTGTTGAATTATTATTAGTAATGGAGTGTGCATTAGTGACAAAATTTGGTTGATGCTTTCATGGGAATTATGCAGGAATAGAGCTGATGGTTATTGATGCGTTGTTGAAAGCTAATAGTCATCTTCAAATTTCATCTTTGGTCGATGATCCTGCTGAATTCTGGAAGGTTCTGTGATCTTGGTATCAGCAGAATGTCATCCTCTCCACTTTAATCGATCCCGACTATTTTGATATCGCTTGCTACTTCATATATGCAGTTGGATGATACAATCCTGAAGAGAATCGAAACTGATACTCGCCCTGAGCTCAAAGAAGCTAGAGATTTGATTTTACGGATTAGAAGAAGAGATCTCTATCAGGTAGTAATCCTTAAGTATTCGTATTATGTTAACAGATAAGTCGTAGTTTGTAACATCAAATAGCTCTTGTTTCTTTCGCATAGTTCTGCAACGAGTTTACTGTTCCAAAAGATCGCCTCGAACACTTCAAGAATGTCACTCCTCAACAGATTGTCTGCTCTCAGGTACTTAAGACAAACCTTCAAGTGTTCCTTTGTACATATTTAAGATGATTTTCTTTCTAATAGCTTGTGAGTAGGATGCGGGTGATGTTGCCTTGAAAGAAGACGATGTAGCTGTGAGCAATATCAAGATCGATCTGACACAAGGGATGAGTAATCCACTTAAAAGGTACATATACCCCCAATCAATCAACCGTTGGTATTTGGTAGTACTGGTTATTTCTGTATGGATACTTACGCCTCTTTTACTTCGTGTCTGCAGCATCCGTTTCTTTCAGGTATGAATCTCCCGTGTTTCTTCATACCTCTATTCATTCAGATAAATTAATTCAGCTCGTGTGAGAGCTGTTTTGCTGATATACCAAATGTGGTTGGGATGTCCCTGGCATGCCTTCTACGGCTGCCGTAAATTGTTTCAAGGTATCCAACTGCCTTCATAATTTGACGTCATATGATCTTGACCGACTCGCTTCATAAGCCTTTTATGTTTCAGTTTTTGAAGTAATGTACCTATTTAAACGTGTCGTATTCCCTTATTGTACGACAGGAGTACGACAGCACTGTAAGCGAACCAATAGAGGATGATCAGATCAGCCACTTACTGCCTGCATGCTGTCAAGACAGGATTGTGCGAGTCTATGCGAAGAAGCCTGAGCTGGTATGTGGATAGTTTGACCTTTTTGCTGTTGGTTTAATACCGATTTCCGTAACTTTACCATCAATGAATAATCTTGTACTACTATATGCAATGCAGGTCTTTGCTGTTTCGAAAGCTTTGAGAACCTTCAAGAGAAAACGTTCTGGAAGAAAGTTCAAGTACACCCGACACCAGCGAAGAAAGATCTAATACAGTGATCAGTAAATCACCGTTGACGTGTAGAAAAGTTTGCCACTGTACATTGCTGAAACCTTAATATGACGAATTGACGATTACCCCGGTAATGCCTGTACATTCTTTTGTGACCCATACACTTCACACTGACTAGCATATCGTCAAGAGTCAGTTTAATCATTTTGGACGCAAGTAAGTATACTTGTAAATCGATGTAATACTTTGCTCGAGTTTGGTGGCTTTTGTCGCCAATTTTTGATTCTTGATTACTGGCATTTTAAAGCAGAAAAGTGAAGGAGATGACATTGATATCGTTGGTTTTTTTTAAAGCACCATATGATTGGTCATTGGCTATATGGTGCACCATATGTTTGGATTTCTTGTGCTTTTTTGGCCCTTCACTTGGATATCTTTGGATAAAACATTTACCCACTTCACATTTTTTTTGGTCATGTGCTCTATATTTTTAGCCCTAGCATTTATTATTGTACTCCAAACATTTTATATACTATATAAAGCCATTAAAATATCTTCCTTATAATTTTTATATTATTTTAATACTATATTATTCTCCTTACTACATACTCTTTGTCTCCTTATTATTATAAAATTTGCACTTTTTTTCCTCCTTATTTTGTTTGGTTTTGAATTTATATCATATTAATTCTCTATGTACAAAATAATACGAAATAATAGTATTATTATTAGGATTTATTAGTTATATTAGATTTGTTACTCTAATTAATTTATTAGTTCTAAAAGAAGAAGAAATGTATGAGTTTAATCACCAACATCATAATAATCTTCAACCTTGTTTGCAGTGTCATCCACATAGCTACATTAGGATGGTGAGTTGATTTTTCTACTCCTCTCGTTCAATATTGTTTACGCTGACTTTTTTCCCTCACAAAAAAGTCAAATCAGAAACAATTCACTAAAACGGATGGAAAGACGCTTATTTGGTGTACGATACGTGCAAATTATATACGGAGTATGTTGTATAAAACTGATGATCGTGTAATCTCAACCATCGCTTGAAATATATAGTCTTTTAATATCATGTTTTAAGTATAAAATGATCGATAACTATGATGAGAATCTATGTAACACGCTTTATCATTTTAAAATTTTGGTTGAAATTGATATATTTATTATAGATACGAAGTAATATTTTTGCTTTGAAGATAAAAGTTTTCAACAAATTGGGCAAAATGATCCTACAACCATTTAATGTTTGTAACTTCAAAACTTGAATAAATAAAATTATTACTCCATATAATTAAATTATGAGTATCACATTTAAGTAATTATGTGTTTTGGACTCAGGATTGTTTCCCTTTTTTTCCCTATTTCTTAACTTTGTTAGGACATATTCCTAACTTTACGTGAATGAAGATATAATGGTAAATAAATTTTCCGAATTTGTTTCAACTTCATATACGTTAATAATGATGAATTTGTTTTCTTTATAGACGGTTAAAGTCACTTAATGAAACTTTCAATTCTCAAATATACGATAATTTAAACGCTTTCTAAGATCTATATATATAATGTCATGTTCTAACATATACTGGAGTACAATTTGATCTTTACCTGCGCTATTTCTTGTACTTTTTACAAGGTCCTACTTGACAGTTGACGCTGATTTTAAAATATGTACGACGATATATGATGCATGCAAGATGATAATACTGATATTTAATACGAGCCACACACTAATATCATTTTATTTCATTTAATTTCTCAGTTGATAAGTGGATAAATAATAAGTGGGTTATTTTATTTATTTTTTCCAACTTATTACAGGTGCAACATCTGATACAAAGGTGCTTGATTCTAAGAATGAACAGTGATCAGTGCATTAAGGCTTTAAAAGACCATGCAAATATACGACCTCTAATTATCCTTACAGGTTCTCCCTACTCAACTTAATTAATTATAACAATATAATTTATAACTAATTTTATTATAACTTATTAATTAATTGTAACTAATTTAATTTAAATTACAGCAATCTAGCTAGGTTAAGTGATGTCTCTTGCATGACCATGCACGTAAACCCATTAGGTATTACAATTGAAGAATTCACCTTTAACATGATACCGCGACAGACTGATATGATAACGTGATTGTACTTATATTTTAAAGTATCTTTATATCATCAATGTTTTTTAAAATTTTAATTTGTTGACACTTAAAAAACAAAAAAATTAAAAAAAAAAAAAAAAAAAAAAAAAAAACTAGTTAAAATTTTAATCATACAAAATTTATAGTTTTAGAACTAAAAATTTCTAGATTTTGTGGTTAAAATTTATTTATTTTTAAGTTTGGAGGGAGCTTCTAAGAGAGAATAGGAGTTTCTTTCGATCATATATTTATGGCGGTTTTTCTGGACAAAATACAAGTAAGTAATAGAATGTCAAAACACTTCAAAAGTTGAAACAATTATTATAAAGAAGTTTCAGACATACATATATGTGTACGGAAATTTTTAAAAAATTGATATTGTCATTTTCATATTTGAATTTTTAAGTAGACAAGTCCATCGACCACCAAGGTTCACAAGGAGGCGATATTGGAGGTGATCAAGATTAATTATTCAAGAAGCATAATTATATAGGGAAACTCTTAAAAATATCATCTTTCACAAAAAAATGAAAGACAATTGTTCTCAACTTCGATGCATAAAATATTAAAGTTCATATTTGGGTCGATGGTAATTAACAATCGTTGTTAAACTGCGTGACTACTATGAAAACGCATAAAAATAGTCACATTTTAGTAAGTAATGGTCATGATCACCATTATTATATATGGTCACATTTTACGATCGTAAATTCCTCTTTCCTTTTTTAGTAAGTAGCTAATTAACTCATGAGCTATATATTTATTGATCACGTTGTAATTGTGATGTACCATTATTATACCATGATATAGTCAATTAGGAATAACCCAATAAGTACTACTCCGTAATTAATAATATATGTTAGTTATAAGCTATTATAAGTTTATAACCCTAATTATTTAGCTACAACAAGTACAAGATCATCATTATTATTTGTTATTCTTACCGTCTCATTTATCGATATTTTCCTATCTGAGTAGTATGTATATCGAAATCGATAAAATTTATTCACGATTTTACCAAATTACCGAGTAATACCTAAATAGTAGCTAAATTTATTGGTTGACAATTAATATGTATTAAAGTGGTCATATGCATTTTAGTTAATTATGGTCACAACCGTCCTAAATGTGGTCACATTAGACTTATTGTCTTTCACCTCGTAAGTGCGAAGTCCGTCTTGCACAAAACTTACTCAACATTAAAACTACAACTCTACCAACACCGACTACAATGTATTTTAGCTTGGTCATAATTGCCACCTAAATCACTATTATTTGCTCACTACATAGCAACAATAATAATAACTAATTGCATTCTAAACTTATATATATTCATTTCCATAAACTAAAACATTCTTAAAAATACTTTTATTATTTATTAAAAATTATAACATCTTTCAATCGAGCAAACTATTTTGGATAAAAAAATTATGATAAAAAATTTTGATTATCAAAAAACTAACTCAATCGAGCAACTATTTTGGATGCACTAATACAAAGGCATTCATCATAATAAAACCACTAGAATCTACTTTTTTACATTTTTGTTCAACGACATTCAAGTAGAACAATGTGTTGTTGTCATAGAAGTATATAACTTGCGGATCATTGGGATGGCAACAAAGCATCATGCCGTCATCAGACCGCTTAATTTCTGGAGATTCTAAGAGTGATCTCGCACTCGAAATCAATCACTAACTTCACTTTGGCCACGTAATTAGTGCCTAAATTATTAACATCATCATAGTCGTCGATTTCCCATAATTTAATCCTATTTTCCTGCAGCCTGGGTACCATAAAGCCGTGGAATGGTTCTTGAAACCATATCTCTTTAAATTGCGCTATGCGCAGCCGATTTTGACAGACACCGAGCATGCTAATGTAGCTGTCTATTCCAGTAGGGAGGTTTACAACTCGAGGGGCTACATTGTCGATGTTGAAAGGATCTATTACTATTATGGCTGGTTTAAATATCGATTTCCGCATCCAATGTATCTTGTTTTTCCATGTTATGGCTGGTATTAATATCGAGTCGAAGCCATCGAGCAAATAATATGTTTTCCATTGACCCGTTTCAGATGAGTATATTTGGACAGTACTTGATTTGGGGTCTCCACGAAGGACGTGAACAATCCGAAACCCGTGATTGTTACGGTGTGAAACATTTACGGTACTGACTCCATTGACAAATCCGGCAATTCCAACCAAAATGTCCCCGTAATTGCACACGGGTTTGGCTAACGATACGGAAACTACAATGTATTGTTTTGTACTTTTGTGAGAGGATTTGCAACGTAATACTCTCCTGTTTGCGAGTTTATACGGTGATACGCAACGATGAGGTCGTTGTTATAAGCCATGATGTATGGATAACCAGGAATGAAATCGAGAGAAAACTTATGTTTTTGGAAGTAAGGGTGCTCTGTAATAAGGCACTGTTTGTGCGTTTGAACTAGTGTGAATGCGTAACTTTGAGGCAATAGCTGAGGAGTGAAGTCGGGATTTGAAATAATCGATTTCCAACGTTTCGAAACACATTTACATGTGGCAAGTTCACTCCATAGGGATAATTGTGTGAAGATCAACTCGAGTAAGGTATCGTTTAGATCGTCGATTCGACTTCTAAATTCAACATCTCCATCATGTTTGCGCTTGCGGGTTGTGATAGCCATTAGTTAAACTGTTTGGTTTTCTCTGTTTGTTTTTTTGTTTTTAATTGTAAGTGTATGTAGTCACAACTTCTTCTTATATAGTAACAATTTACGTTGTAATTTATGGTAAGTTGGTAACGATTATTCTTTTTTGTTTAATTTTTTGGAAAGTCAGAGCCTTATTATCCCTAATCTTTTTAGAATAAGAGATGATGAACCAACGGCGCCTTGGTTTAGCCATGCGCTAGACTTTAGAGGAGAATCGAGGTTCGATCCTCGCAAGCGTTGGGAGGAGTTTAAAACCTTACCTCCGGGACACGCTCCGAAACCGAATTAGTCGGCTCAAATGAGTTCGCATATCGGTTGGTGTAGTGGCCATGGGCCCAACAATACTCTTGAGGGGTGAATAGAGAGGATCAGACTCTTAAAAATTTTACGATAAAATTAAATGCGGAAATGTAAATTGCGAAAGTAAATAACACAAGGATTTAACGTGGTTCTACCCAATTGAAAAGCCTACATCCACTTCTTTCTTCTTATTAATTATTTATCAAGAAAGACCTACTCCTACTTTTTACAATAAATAATTAACAAACACTAGAGACTAACCCTAATCCTAGTGTGAAGCTTTTTCTTTCAAACTCGAGAAATTAATCTCTAACAAGTTGAGTTTTCTCTTGTTACAAGTCTCTCAAACAAAATGAAAATACAATTCAATTGTCTAGAGAGTCTTATCGTAACTATGCACTTTAGAAAATATGATTTAAGAACAAAAGCACAAAGTTAAATTAGCTTTCAAAATCAAAGTAAATAAATTGCAAAAACAAATGAAGAACACGGTTCAAGTATTTGAACAAAAACGTTTTGCAAAGTAAAATTAAGATTGTATTTTGAAAAGCTTAGATTGATCAAAAATGTATTGGAAGTATTAAAATGTATTGTATTGTCTTGGATGATTTTTAATCAAAATGGTGTAGAGTACTTATAGTACTCGTGTGACTCTAGGTCACAAAGAAAAGATAATATTATTTTTATTTGACAAAATAAAAGATAATATTACTAAAGTATTATTGTATAACTAAACTTCCTTATAAAATAATTTGCTAGTTGTCAAAATATGTTTAGGAAGATATTTAGTAATTACTTGATCTCCAAGAACGAATCTAGACATTTAATTCAACTAGGAGATGCAAGATATTATTATTAGATATTAGGAGATAATATATAGAAGATAATCTTTTAGGAATAAGTTATATATGACCGAAACTTGGTCATATACTACAAAATATTTTCGGCTAAAAGATAAATAAATAAGATTGACTTTTCCAAAATATATTATCTTATAAAATCAATTTAGAAGAGAAGAATTATCATAAAAGATATTTTAAGGAATCATAATATATTACAAATACTTTGCACATCTTTTACAACTAGATTATCATATAATTTACTAAGTAAAATATAATCAAATCTAATTCTAAGATGAGTAAATGTATTCTTAATATATCATAATAATAAAAATATAGAAAACTTTTAAGACAAGATAATTCTCTAGAAAATATTTCAGAAAATATTTATAAAACGTTTTTATGAAATCTGCTACAGCACTAATGTTAGAGTAACATGAAATCATCTTAGGATAACATTACTGCTGAGCTACGATTTGATAGTGCATAGCTTCAAGTAAGTCACTTTACATGTTTCGCTCCTATAGTCTTGACTGACACGGCTTGTCTTTAACGTCTTACATCGTCTTCTTCTTTACACTTCTTATCGAGCATAAATACCTACGCATTATAGGAACAAACATACAAACGAGTAGCGTACGATAGAAATAAATAACTTGACAATATCAAAACTAATCGTGGAGTCAACAAATTCCCCCTTTTTGATGATGTCAAGTCCCCAAATGGCGTCTATGACATACCTAAGATTTATTTCTAAGGTCGTTCCCTCAATCTAACATCGCCTCAAAAGATGAAAGTCCACGAAAAGAAGGTTTATTTCACCTATCTTAAGCCAACCAAAATCGTTAGTGATATATAAAACAAAACACTCGAGAGAGATTAACGATAAGAAACCAAGATAGTGAAATAAAACGAGGATAACGCAATCAAATCTTAGACGTCTTTTCCCCCTCTTGACTTCATCGAAAAGGAAAAGGACTAGAATAATATCAAGTCATAAGCACACATATGCAATATATAATGAAAACATACGAGTTATATTAATCAAAAGCAACAACAACAGCCGACATTATTCCAAAATACGCAAACGAAAGCAATATAAGTCTTTTGGCCATATAAGACCAAATAAAACAGAAACAGAAACAGCAAACGAGATTAGTGTTTCAAAAGATGGATCCTAAAGCAAACTAGTTGTAAGGATGGTTGATGAATAGGGCGGGTAAAGCTGAATGACAACCCAAAAAATGTCTAACACTACGCACAAACGATCATGGCAACTAAACACGGTGGTTACGCCCAACAAATAAACAAATTCCGCCCACCTTATCGCATCCCGCCAAGTCGATCCACGATCTCCACTAGCCGCTAGACGGAGGGTTAACATGAGCTCAAACAAATCCACAAGTTGTCCCACGCTCGCTCGCCAAAGTCCCTCCACGAGTGTTAATCCATTGAGGTCCTCTTGGATGTGTCCAACATGTTCCTCGCATTCGTCCGACCTTATAATCAACGCCCAAAGTGACTTCATTATGTCATCTTTGGACTTCTAGTTCCTCAAATAATGCTTTCAATTTAGCATCGACATCCAAAGGCTCCGGCTAACCTGCGGCACCATTAGCACCAACTTACCCACAACCTCTTCAAATTTTCCCAAAGATTTTAGTCTCGAAGGCATCCAACCGAGACATCACAAGAGCTTGTAGCTCACTCAAAGTTTCATCAGATCTCCCCACATCAACTCGCACATTGACAGGCTCTACCATAGGCTCGCTTGATTCGCCAACCTTTTCCTTCCCCGGTCTTTGTGGTGGTATGTGCACCAAGTCGACATTCGCCAAGTTCATTCGTCAAGCAATAAATTATTCATAACGCTTGGTGGGTGAGCGTGTAAGAGTGTTCTTACTCACCACACCTTCGCCGTAAGCTTCAAATCCACATAGCATAGGGAATGACAAGAGTAGAAGAAGGACGACAAGCTGTCAACTTATCCAACACAGCACTAATGTGTGAGAAAACAAGCAATGGCAAATTCACTCTATCACCTTTGAGAAGATGATACATCAAACGGTTTTCATGAGCATCAATCCTTTGAGTTCCACCCTTTTTTGGTAGGATAGTAGCATGAACACAGTTAATTAAGAAACGAGCGGGAGAACTTACTTTCGAAACCAACACCTCGCCATTTGCTTTCGCCTGAGTCAAGAAATTGCTTGTAAACTAGCTGCTCTCGCCTGTCAGCCGCTCCATTTAGCCCCAGAGTAGATCTCAATACCTTCGCACGGAATACCCCAAGCTTCACCAAATTCCTCCATGGTTATTTTAATAGCCTTGTCCCCGAAATTAGCACACAAGACCCTGTTTTCGACGCGCAGAGTAGCCCAAAATTGAGCCACTTGAACGGGATAAATTACGTGTGACCCATCCAGGAACTCTTTCCATCCTTGCTGATCCAGAATAGTACTAAACTCTTTCAATCCTTCAAGTTCGTCGTACCATGCAATGGGATAGACACGACTAGCATGAAGAGGGTAACGCAAAATCAAGCATGCTCGGTAAAACTCCTTTTGTTTCAACCGAGTATCCTCAACAGCCTCGAGGACAAGTTTATTTTCAGCCAAAACCATTTCCTCAGGGATCACGCTTGTCATTGGAGGGTCGATCTTAACCCTTTTTCCACTCGTCTCACCATCAGACGAAACAGGGGAATCACGTCCCGATGAATCAGTTGAAGAAATAGCAACCGACGTAGCCCTAGTCTTCATGGTTCGTTTGGGTGTCGTGTTAGCTTTCTTGGGAGGCATTGTTGGGTTGGTTTTTTGAATTTTGGAAGTTGATGGTGATGTAAAGAGAGAAGGTAAAAAGATGGTAAAAAGGAAGTGTGAGAGACGGGTAGGTGAGAAAGGAATAGGAGGGTTTAAATAGGGTGAAAAGTTTGAGGTGTTTGTGTGGTAGAAAAAGAAAGTGACGTGTGGTGGTAAAAAGGTAGGATTTTGTGAGATTTTGGTAAGTTGTGATAATTATTATTATCAATATAAGGTAATATTTTGGGTGTAAGATAATAATATGTTATATAATAATATTTGGTAGTAGTTGTATGGGATACAAATAATAGGAAATATTATTATAGAGGGAATCAAATAAAAGTTTGATTTAGGATTAATCTTAAGGTAAGTCTAGTTTTATTAGAGTATTGTGAGAGGCTAAGATCTTATTTTACTAGGGTTAGGATTATACCATAATATATGTTGAAAATAATCTCATTAAGGAGAGCATAAATATATGGGAATTATTTATACTAGATACAAAAAGAATTTGTTCTAATTGTGGAGTAATGAGATTTAGACAAATGGTATAGGATAATCAAGGAATAAAATAAGGATATCATTGAGCTCATAAAAATAAAACTAGAATGTACCAAAATTAAAGCATATAGAATTTCACAACTTAATACTTGACACACAAGAAAACCAAATCTAGTCAATCATAGGAGCAAATACACGGCCAAACAATTAATCACCATTAACCAAGCCAATTTCAAGACGTAATTTCTCAAAACGTTCCCTAGCTAAGGGTTTTGTAAAAATATCAGCTTTTGATCTTCTATTGGACAAAAGTTAAGTTCAATATTACCTTTTTCTACATGATCTCTCAAAAAGTGATGACGAATATCGATGTGTTTGGTCCGAGAATGCATGGCCGGGTTCTTAGATATAGCTATGGTACTAATATTATCGCAATAAATAGGTACGCTCTCGAAAACTACCCCATAATCATATAATTGTTGTTTAAGCCAAAGTAGTTGAGAACATACCAGAGATGCTGCAATATACTCACTTTCCGTTGTAGATAATGCAACCGTAGCTTGTTTCTTTGAACCCCATGATACTATGCCCGATCCGAGAAAAGTAGCCGTGCCCGATGTGCTTTTTCGATCAATAGAGCATCCTCCATAATCCGCATCTGAATAACCTTTAAGATCAAAATTGTCATACATAGGATAAAACAAATATAAATTTATTGTACCAATTAAGTATCTTAAAATACGCTTGACTGCAACAAGATGAGATTCCTTAGGGTTTGCTTGAAACCTAGCACAAACACAAACACTTTGCATAATATCGGGTCGACTAGCCGTGAGATACAAGAGAGACCCAATCATGCCTCGATAAACGGTCTCATTCACGGCTTTTCCATCTTCGTCCTTGTCCAATTTTGTAGTTGTGCCCATTGGTGTGGAGATAACCTTACCATTCTCCATACCAAACTTCTTGAGCAACTCCTTAATGTATTTTTGTTGATGTACCATTATACCTTCCTTAGTTTGCTTGATTTGTAGACCTAGGAAGAAACCTAATTCTCCCATCATACTCATTTCGAATTCAGATTGCATTAGGTCTGAAAAATCACTACACAAACTTTCATTAGTAGCACCGAAAATAATATCATCAACATAAACTTGCACAATTAAAATATCTGACCCCTTGGTTTTCAAAAATAAGGTTTTATCGACAGAGCCACGTTTGAAATCATTTTTAAGTAAAAACTGAGATAAACGATCATACCATGCCCTAGGGGCTTGTTTTAAACCATAAAGAGCTTTGTCGAGAAAATAAACATGGTTTGGAAATTCATTACTTTGAAAACCAGGGGGTTGCTCAACATATACTTCCTCTTTCAAATAGCCGTTAAGAAAGGCGGTCTTAACATCCATTTGATAGAGTTTAAATCCTTTGTGAGCGGCAAAGGCAATTAGTAATCTAATCGCTTCTAAACGGGCTACGGCATAAGGTTTCGCTAAATCAATGCCTTCTTGTTGGTTATAGCCTTGCACCACTAGCCTTGCCTTATTCCTCACAATGGCTCCCGAATCGGTAAGGTTATTTCTAAAAACCCAACGAGTACCAATAACTTTACGAATCGGGGGCCTAGCTACCACGAGCCAAACTTTGTTTTTCTCAAATTGTCGTGAACTCATCTTGCATCGCAACTATCCAATCTAATCTGCTAGTGCGACCTTGATGTTGTTAGGCTCAATGGTAGAGAGAAACGAGTTTAGCACACAGTAGTTATTCATGATGGACTTACGCGTTTGAATACCTTTATTGTAGTCGCTAAGTATCGCATCCGTGGGGTGAGAACTTTGATGTTTCCATTTCTTGAGCGTTGTTGGAACGTTTTTAGGATTTTCATCTGATGTTACTATAACATTATCCGTAACGTCAGATGTTCCCCCTGAATTCAAGGTGGATGTTACTGTTGATGTTACCTTAACATCTGCTTCCAAAGAGTCCGTGGAGTCTTTAGAGTTAGATGATGAGGTGACATTAACATCATCCTTGTCTTGAATATCGTCCAAGTTTGACTTTTGAACTTTTTCAGCGTCGGTTCCAATAATTTGTGTTTCATCGTTGGCCCTCTAATTCGTAAGTCTTTGCGAGTAAGCCGTAACTGGATCTTCCTCTTCTTCCAAGTCATCTCCTTCATATTGTTCGAGAATGTCGCTTTCATCAAATATGACATGTATACTTTCCTCTACGCGACAAAGTTCGCTTGTTATACACATCGATAAGCCTTGCTATGATCGAATAACCCAAGAGAACACCTTCGCTACTACGAGGATCAAACTTTCCCAATCTATTTTTACCATTATTATGGATAAAACATTTACTTCCAAAACATCTTAGATGGGATATGTTTGGTTTTCTTCCTCTTAGTAGTTCATAAGGGGTTTTCTTTAAGATTGGTCGAATCATAGCTCGGTTGTGTATATAACATGCCGTATTTACTACTCTCGCCAAAAATTTCTAAAGGCATCGCTACACAATAACATAGTGCGTGACATGTCTTCTATGGTTCGATTCATTCTTTCAACTACTCCATTTTGTTGAGGAGTTCTTGGAGCCGAAAAATTATGATCGATACCATGCTCTCGACAATATTCAATGAAGGCTTGGTTATCGAACTCGGTACCATGATCCGTCCTAATAGATATGAGATTATGCGAATACTTGTTTTGAGCTAATTTTATCAAGCACACAAATTCATTAAAGGTATGATCTTTGGAGCTTAAGAAAATTGGCCAAACAAATCTCGAATAATCGTCTACTAATACAAAGACGTACCTAGCACCGGCTCTACTACTAACCCTCATTGGTCCACATAAGTCCATGTGGACTAATTCAAGTGGCTTGGAAGTGCTTACCACGTTTTTAGACTTAAACGATGATCTCACGTGTTTACAACGTACACACGTGCCACACAATTTATTAGTGTCAAACTTTACGGAGGGAAGTCCTTCAACAAGTTCCAATCTCTTCAACCTTTTTAGACAATGTGTGTTGATATGGCCGAATCTTTTGTGCCATAGAGAATGATCGTTCGTGACCGCACTCATACACGTGAAGGATATAGAAGGAATACTTTCTATGTCAACGACATAGACATTATTCTTTCTTCTTCCTTCAAGTATAACGTGACTAGATCCTTCACGAAAGATACGACACACACTTGAATGAAACACAACTTTGTTCCCACGATCACACAATTGTGAGATACTTAGGAGATTGTGCTTAAGTCCTTGAACAAGTAGCACGTTGTCAATGGAGTGTGTTTTGGAGATTCCAACTCGACCAATTCCAATAGTCTTTCCTTTACCATTATCTCCAAAAGTAACACTTCCACCTTCATAAGTCTCAAGTGAGAGGAACTTGCTTTTATCTCCCGTCATGTGTCTCGAGCAACCACTATCCAAGTACCATTGGTTGCTTCCTCTCACTTCTTCCTACAAAAGATTACTTTTGAGATTTAGGTACCCACACAAAGTTGGGTCCTCTCCTATTAGTTACCTCGGGAAGTAAATCTTTATTTAATCCAAACACGTTTAACAACATATTTACGTTTATTATTATAGTACATGTTAGGGTCAAAAGATTCATACTTCCTTTTAGTAGATTCATTGTTGTTTTGAGTCTTAGGTTTAGACACGTTATCACAACTAGATTTGACATGATCATTATTCCTCTTATAATGCATAGCACGTTTTTTACAAGTATTAACATAATGACCCGTTTTTCCACAAAAATTACAAATTTTATATTCGGGAAGACCAACGTATTGTCTTTTGCGAAAATCACTAAGTAGTGGGTTCATTCATTTTCTTAACGTGTTCTACGCGACATCTAGTTTGATAACCTAGACCTTCCTTATGGTGTCGATTTGATTGTTGAGTTAAAAAGTTAAGGACTTCTTGACTAGCTTCCCATTTCTTACTAGCATTGAAAGCTTCTTTTAATTTCTCATTAAGTTCTTCCTTTTCTTTACTCAACTTTTCACAATTATTACAAGACTCGACCTCTATATTTATGGTGGATTCCTTTTTACTCAATTCGATCAAGCTCAACAATTTTCTTTGTAAACGATGATTTCATAACTTTAAAAGTAGATTGTTGTTGAATAAGTTCATTAGTGAGGTTGTTTACTTGGTTATCTAACAACTTAACCTTTTCTTCAAGTTCATGATTTCGTTCAACACATGATGATGTTACTGTAACATCCTCTAAAGCTGGCATATCTTCTTCAGATGTTAAGTTAACCTCATCTAGGGTTTCCTTTATCTGGTCAGATGTTTGAGTAACACTGACTGAAGGTATGTCAACTTCGGGTGATGGTATGGTAACATCATCCTGTGTTAGACTAACATCACCGAACGAACTTTCAGAATTTTCAGAGTTTATAGATTTATCATCTTCGGAAGCGTAATCAGAGTCAAGGTTATACTTGCTTCGATCCAAGTTTGGCGTAGGTTCAACATGTGTGTCAAAGCTTTGCTTTGAAACACTAGGTGAACTTACATTCTTCTTAGAGCGAAGTTTTTTAACCTTTTCACTCAAAGAACAATTATCATCTTCAAGGTTTTTAATATAGGTTTCTTGATTAACACAAGTATTATAAACACCTTCAAAAATTTCTAAAATTCTATCCTTAGACATCTTTAAAAACTTATTCTTACATTTATCGAAAGTTACCTCAATTTCTTCATCCGAATTAGCTTTTCCCATTAAGCACAAGTCTTTGTACGGTCTACCTTTTGTCGTTTCAACACCATACGTATTGAGGCACACGTTTGCCTCTTCTTCCTCCTCGGTTTCTTCATCTGTGTCTAGCACAAGTTCTCCCCATCCTTCGGAGGCAAGCATAGCCGTTTTGAATGTACTTTTAGCCTTCTCACGCTTGGCTTTGTTTTTGATCTTTGCCCACGTAGGACAATCTTTGATAATATGAGTTGTCTCTCCACACTTGTAACAACCTTTATTTGAATTTTTTGATTTAAAGGGTCTAAAACTTTTACTCACATTTTTAGAAGAATTAAAACCGAGTTTTTTGCTGTTGAACCTTTTAACAAATAATCCTATTTCATCATCCGACTTCTCATCATCACTGGACTCTGCTTGAAGAGCTATCCCTTTATTTTTGATTGGTTCTATGTGCCCTTTGTTGAGTGTTAACTCATGGGCCATCAAGGATCCAATCAAGTTTTCATAGGAAAGAGTGGATAGATCTTTAGCTTCCTCTATCGCAGTGATTTTGGGTTGCCATTTATCAGTTAGACTACGAAGGATTTTATTGACTTGATCCTCGGTAGTATAAACTTTGCCCAAATTTTTTAACTCATTGATTATACTAGTAAATCGATCAGACATGTCACTGATGTTTTCATTTTTCTCCATATGAAACATCTCGTACTGATGAGTTAATAAATTTTGGCGACATTTTTTAACTTGGGATGTTCCTTCATAGGTAGCCTCAAGACCATCCCAAATTTCTTTAGCACTAGCAGATGATGAAAAACGATTAGAAATTTCTTTGGTTAAACCTCTTTGTAACATGGTTAAAGCTTTGAAATTCTTTTGAGCAACTTTAAAATCTTTTTCTTCATAGTCATCTTCTTGCTTTTCACCTTTCAAATCAGTAGAAGGTATAGCAATAGGTCCTCTGACTATGATTCTCCAACATTCAAAATCAACTCCTTTTATATGATTTCTCATTTGATTTTTCCAATGACTATAATCTTTACCATCGAAGATAGGATACTTTATGGTGTCACTGGAATCCATTTTTTTTTAAAAAAAGAAGTAGGCCGAGATTTTTGAAAAAGAAAAAAAAGTAAAATATCAAAACTAGAGTATTGGATCAACCTCTTTAGCGGTAAAGCTATCAAGAGCACAAGGCTCTGATGCCAATTGTAGAGTCCAAGGGCCCGACAATACTCTAGAGGGGGGGGGGTGAATAGAGGATCAGACTCTTAAAAATTTTACGATAAAATTAAATGCTAAATGTAAATTGCGTGAAAGTAAATAACACAAGGATTTAACGTGGTTCTACCCAATCAAAAGCCTACATCCACCCCTTTCTTCTTATTAATTATTTATCAAGAAAGCACCTACTCCTACTAAATTTACAATAAATAATTAACAAACACTAGAGACTAACCCTAATCCTAGTGTGAAGCTTTTTCTTTCAAACTCGAGAAATTAATCTCTAACAAGTTGAGTTTTCTTGTTACAAGTCTCTCAAACAAAATGAAAATACAATTCAATTGTTTAGAGAGTCTTATCGTGAACTCATGCACTTTAGAAAATATGATTTAAGAACAAAAGCACAAAGTTAAATTAGCTTTCAAAATCAAAGTAAATAAATTGCAAAAACAAATGAAGAACACGGTTCAAGTATTTGAACAAAAACGTTTTGCAAAGTAAAATTAAGATTGTATTTTGAAAAGCTTAGATTGATCAAAAATGTATTGGAAGTATTAAAATGTATTGTATTGTCTTGGATGATTTTTTAATCAAATGGTGTAGAGTACTTATAGTACTGTGGTGACTCTAGGTCACAAAGAAAAGATAATATTATTTTTATTTGACAAAATAAAAGATAATATTACTAAAGTATTATTGTATAACTAAACTTCCTTATAAAATAATTTGCTAGTTGTCAAAATATGTTTAGGAAGATATTTAGTAATTACTTGATCTCCAAGAACGAATCTAGACATTTAATTCAACTAGGAGATGCAAGATATTATTATTAGATATTAGGAGATAATATATAGAAGATAATCTTTTAGGAATAAGTTATATATGACCGAAACTTGGTCATATACTACAAAATATTTTCGGCTAAAAGATAAATAAATAAGATTGACTTTTCCAAAATATATTATCTTATAAAATCAATTTAGAAGAGAAGAATTATCATAAAAGATATTTTATGAATCATAATATATTACAAATACTTTGCACATCTTTACAACTAGATTATCATATAATTTACTAAGTAAAATATAATCAAATCTAATTCTAAGATGAGTAAATGTATTCTTAATATATCATAATAATAAAAATATAGAAAACTTTAAAGACAAGATAATTCTCTAGAAAATATTTCGTAAAAATATTTATAAAACGCTTTTATGAACTCGCTATAAAGCACTAATGTTAGAGTAACATGAAATCATGTTAGGATAACATTATCACGAGCTACGATTTGATAGTGCATAAGATACTGCTAAGTCACTTTACATGTTTCGCTCCTATACTCGACTTGACACGGTTGTCTTTAACGCCTTACATCCTCTTCTTCTTTTCACTTCTTTCGAGCTTAAATACCTACGCATTATAGGAACAAACATACAAACGAGTAGCATTTATGTAAATAAATAACTCGACAATATCAAAACTAATCATGAAATAACAATGGGAAACCCAAAAAAAAAAAGAATAAGAGATGATGATACTGAAAGTGATTTCTAATTTTGAGTGTTATAATGAGTACTTTCTTTAGAATTTTATTAAGAAAACCATATTTTGGAATCTGTAGGTTAACTATTTTCATCTAAAATTTATGGAATAAATAACTTGTATTCTTCAATTTCGAGTATACGAGTAAGTAATATTCTACTCTAAAACTAATGATAATGAACAATGATTTAATAATAATTTAAAATAAGTCTCTAATAAGTAACAACACTCCGTATGATGGAGCCAAAAGTCAAAGACCCATGAAAGTATGAAATAATCCCTTTAAAACTAGTGATTTGCTCTTAATTAATTTTTTTTTTTTTTTTTTTTTTTTTTTTTTTTTTTTTTTTTGGTCTTTATGAGACACTAGACCATTACAACAGGGGAAGAGAATTCGAACGAATCCTCTGAGACTTACAGGTCAGAATACCTCCGTCCTAACCAAGCTATTAATTGAAGAAATATGAAACTAAATATTCACCTTAACTATTTGGGGACACAAATGTTTACATAAAACCGTCTCACGCGTGCGACGGAGTATTTGTAACTAAAATGTGTCTACTTTAAGGTTTAAAGTGACTATTTTAACGTTTAAAGTGACCAATTTAATGAGCTTTTAAAGTTGGCCACATTTAGCTAAAGTTTCATTACATTTAGCTGCTAAAGTCCATTGCCACTTACAATCATATCTCATCTAAGAATAAGAAAGTTTTCTTAAACTTAACTTACTTAGTAAGGAGAGTATTAAGTTGACTTTTACCAAAATTCTTTTTTTTTTTCCTTATCTTATAAAAAGGAAAAAAAAAAAGAATTTTTATTTTCCAAGGAAAGATGGAAAAAATAAATTATTTTTTAATTTATTTTTATAAATGGATAGAAAACTACCTTATATTTTGAATATTTAAATTATGCCTTATGGACATAGGTTAGAAAAATTCATATATAAAAAGAGGAATAAGAGAAATCCTAATTTCAGAATATTGTTAGTATACTTGGTGAGTTGTCCACAGTTTGGTTTCGCTCGAGTTCACGTTTGTATGAATTATGATTACTGTTAATCTTTCCTGATGATGATTTGTTGAATTTCGGTTTATTTGATTGATAGTCATGATTTTTAATTGAATTGAATTGTTTCGGTGTATGATTTGATTGTTGGTACTGATTTAGGTTCTAGGTAGCTATTTGATGTTAGTTTTGATGTTTCGGTGTGTTTTTTTTATGCGCGTTAATGAATTTTGGTACTTTTTTAATTTCACTCAATTAGCTCCGTTGGAATTTTACATGAAGTTTAAGAACACACGCAATCAATAATTTTCTGTCCTAAAAATTAACGTGTTGAAAATTGAGACTAATTGAATGAAAAATATTTTTTAAATTAAACGGGGGCTACATGAATTGGAAGGATAATAATTTGGGAGTGGTTCGACTCCTTTTACTACCTTGTATTGGATTTAATCTCTCGTTAAACGGGGGCTAAATCGATGTCAAATTTTCAGGCTTTTAGTAGTTAGTCGAGTTACAAATTTAGTGATGATGCTTCCCCGTTTGCAGGTAATTTGATATTTACGGTGGTTTCAAGATGTCCGACAGCCACGAGATTGACAAGAACATTGAAATATGGAAGGTTAAAAAGTTGATTAAAGCATTAGAAGCTGCTAGGGGAAACGGAACGAGCATGATTTCTCTTATCATGCCGCCTCGTGATCAAGTTTCTCGAGTCGCTAAGATGTTGGGTGATGAGTACGGAACCGCTTCCAACATTAAGAGTAGGGTCAACCGACAATCTGTACTTGCAGCGATTACGTCTGCTCAACAGAGGCTAAAGCTTTATAACAAGGTCCCTCCTAATGGACTCGTCCTATACACGGGAACAATTTTGACGGAGGACGGTAAGGAAAAGAAAATAACTATCGATTTCGAGCCATTCAAGCCAATAAACGCCTCGCTGTACCTGTGCGATAACAAGTTTCATACGGAAGCATTGAATGAACTTTTGGGGTCCGATGACAAGTTTGGTTTCATAGTCATGGATGGTAATGGCACTCTTTTCGGGACTTTGAGTGGGAACACGAGGGAGGTGCTTCACAAATTTACTGTCGATCTTCCGAAAAAGCACGGTAGAGGAGGGCAGTCTGGCGCTACGTTTTGCTCGTCTTCGTATGGAGAAGCGACACAACTATGTGAGGAAGACGGCTGAGCTCGCTACTCAATTTTTCATTAATCCTGCCACAAGTCAGCCAAATGTGTCGGGACTTATACTTGCAGGGTCTGCTGACTTTAAAACTGAACTTAGTCAGTCGGACATGTTTGACCCGCGTCTTCAAGCCAAGATACAAAACGTGGGTCGATGTTTCTTACGGTGGTGAGAATGGTTTTAATCAGGCTATTGACCTCTCTGCTGAAATTCTCGCCAACGTGAAATTTATTCAGGAGAAGAAGTTGATTGGAAAATACTTTGAGGAGATAAATAAGCAGGACAGTGGCAAATGCGTGTATGGTGTCAAGGACACACTTAAGGCTTTGGAGATGGGGGCCGTTGAAATCCTCATCGTTTGGGAAAATCTGGATATCAATCGCTATGTGCTGAAGAATGCTGCGACGGATGAGATCATTATTAAGCATCTGAACACAGACCAGGAGGCTGATCAGAGCAACTTCCACGACCCCGCCACTAATGCTGAACTCGAAGTCCAAGAAAAGATATCGTCTTTGGAATGGTTTGCGAACGAATACAAGAACTTTGGGTGTTCATTGGAATTCGCCTCCAACAAATCACAAGAAGGGTCTCAATTTTGCAAAGGTTTTGGAGGCATAGGAGGGATTCTCCGTTATCAACCTGATATTAGATCGTTTGATGAGGTCTCCGATGATGGTGAAACCTTCGAAGATTCTGATTAAATGAAGCATCAGTTTTCCGAGATACAAGGGAGCAAACAGTTGTCGAGTGAGCTTCCTCCTGCATGATGAGTCGCTACACAATTCTGTTTTCGAGTTTCAGCGACAAACTTCATAAATCCTACAATGTGTATTATAGTCTTTGAGTTCACGTCATAATTAAACTTACATACTCCTCAAAGTCCTCGTTACTGCTGTTATTGAAGTTTTTGTTTCGATTTGCTGTTGTAAGTATCACATACTACCCTTGATTAGTAGAAGGTGTGAAGATTGGAATACCTTTTGCTGTCTTGAGTTCTACCTGACCCTTTATTTTATCGTGCTTGAAATAATTTGCGACTATTACTGGATTATGTTAGATAGACCCACGGTGGTGTGTAGAGCTGGCAAGGTTGACCCGACCCGAGCGACCCGACTTGAACGTAAGCGAAACTCGACGCGATAAACTCAAAGATATTGTGTCCCGAAAGTTGAAACCAACTCGACCCGACTTGACGAAGACTCGCAACCCGACACGACCCGATAATTAGTGACTCGAATCCGACCCGACCCGACCCAACGATGACCGTAACCCGACACGACCCGATAATCAGTGGTCTGAACCCTACTCAACCCGATGACTACCCGACCCGATATTTACGCGATTAAATTGATAAAAATCGGAGTAATTCGATAAAACCAGGCAAACCTGATGATGACCCGACCCAAATGCAATCCGACTCGTTATACTAATTTAACCTTAAATGACCGACCCATTAACAGTCTGAACCGACCCGAGACACTATGTAACTCGAAATGACCAGACCCGACAACCTAAACTCGACCCGACTATTTGGGGAATAGGAGGACTAGACTACAATGTTAAGCAGGTTGGTCATAGTCTTTCAATTTTACGACTCTAATTATCATCTAAAATCATTTACTCGTCTTCCAAAGGACCAATTTAATGGCTCCATGCCTCACAGAGAATGATTCATTTCGATCTTGAGCTCAGTTTAACATACAGTTTGTTAAAAACATTTTAGTTCTAATCATATCTCATCTAAGAATACGAAAGTTTTTTTAAGCTTAACTTACTTAGGAGTATTAAATTGAATTTTACCCATATATTCACAAATTTAATTTGTGGCAAAAAAAAGACCCATTAAGGAAATGCATTAGTCTTAAAAAAAGACGATCTTTTTTTAGATTACTTTTTTTTCCGCCCACATTTAACAGATGACGATCACTATCGAAAGATTTTGTAACACGCCTAAGATCGGTCTAAAAACGGCCGTCAATCCCAAGACTTACTCGAAGGAAATAATGGACTAACGCTCATTTTTACTCCAAGTCTTCTTACTACGCTCGGTCCATAATGATTTAGGATCACGAATCGTTTTCAAGCTAACGAATGTACTTTCGATTCACGGTGGCAGTTGTCACATGTTCATTAAATATCATGTTCAAATGAACAATATGAAAAAGATTCATGAAATGTCAAATATATGGATCAATAAGAAAGAAAATTTAGATTGATAATCAAAATATATGAATCAAACAAAGCGAAACCCACCCATCCTCGCTCCACCTTATTTTCTTCGAAACTAAAATTCTCATCTTGTTCACTTAGATCGACTATATATATTTACATCAAGCAGAAAATATTGCACAGAGAAACATTTACCAAAAAGAAAAAATCTAAGTTAAAACAAAAAGAATGTAGGTAGAGAACACAGATCTCATATTCTTCTTCTGTTATCGACTCGTAATTTTTTAGAAGCAGGACCCGATTGTACATTTGAAGAGTTTGATTCAATCTGTTGAGAAAGGAAGAATATAAAAACATTGAAAGCTAGCTCATGGGCAAGATCGAACATGATGAACTCGAGATCATAGGAAACGCACCTTATCTAGTTTTTGCCTCACCATTTTGACTGTTTCGTTCATTGACTGAGACGGGAAGTACTCCTGGCAATCACGTAGCACATGTACAGATCGTCAGCAGTTTGAAAATACTTCATACATATTCGAGAGAAAGGCTGCGAATTGTAGCATGAAATCATATCGCAATAGTGTATGTACAAGTAAGATAGTGTCGCATGCAATCGCCAGTAGTTGATTCACGTAGTACCTGGTCAGAAGACACCATGGTCATTGGCGGATGATAAATTTGAGAGGGATCGTCAATCTCTTTAGCAGACCTGCCACAAACGGCAAGGAAACACAGTCCAGTGATGCGTTTCGAGATTTGCTACAATGGGGATACGGACCAAGCAAATGGAAAAAAAACGTACAATTCTCGGTTTGGATCAAATTTCTGAGCAACATGCGACAAAGCGTTATCTGTTGAAGTATAATCACTGGCACCTTCATGCTGCTTCCTGTAACCTTTGGAATTTCCGGCTGTATATTACACACAAAGTAACATACATGTAAATATAAATAATATTGTTCATGTAAATACTGTGAAGAAGATACTTACGCTTTAATCTTGCGAGAACTTCCTTTCGTCTGCCTTCCAATTTCTCCTTTGTGTCAGACAGACTCTCATACTCAGGAGCATAAGACACCTCCAGCCGGTTCCCAAGGAAAACGACCATCTAATTTTCTTCGCAAATCTACAAGAGACAAGTATGAAAATTCAATCTAAAATTTTATTTTCACGCAATACTCCCGCCAATCACACTCGTTGAAAGCACTCATCAACGCTAAGGCAATCTAAGTTGCGGAATACCTGGCGTTGGGGAAGTATCGAAATTTGATCCAGTAGACATCAGTGAATTCCTCGCATTCTTCTGCATCCATTGGTTTACATCTGCATCAAACATTCAGGGACTTGAAATTACAAAAAAATGCACTAAATCCAGGAGGAAAACCGGAAAATCAATAATTTGTCCAGATATGAAGGCAAAGTCGTCCGACACTAGCATTCAAATAAAGCAACTATGAAAGTTCAGATATACTGCACTTTCAAGCACTAATACCCACGATCTAGATGCGGACAGATTATTTACGGCCTGATTTGCACAATCCTCTCGCTTACTCAACAAGTACAATATGTTTAAACAAGTAGAGGAACAACTCAACATCATGAGCATAATGGCATCTCCGCGATCACCAAATTTATGAAAATTATTTGTCAAGTATGGTGTGACTCTCAAAAAGTTCATGTCGATTTATATCACCAATATCATTAGATGAAGTTCAATTGTTCTTCCTACTCCATGTAGAGCCAATACGACACAATAAATATCTCCTTATTTCGTTTTTACACCACCTAAACATTGACGGGATCCATTATCGGGCATTGAAATGATACGACCCTTATGCCTTAAACGCTCCAAGATGAAACCATGATCACAAAACTAGCTACCTCCGTCCACTAAATCACATAAAGGCACTAATCAATCTCATGACAGTTTGAACGAAACTATGATTAAAACCACATATCCTTAGACCTTATCAAGTTAAGGACGACATCATACGATGCAACCCTTATTCCTACGTCAAAAAAGCAGACATCACGTTCCAAGGTCACTCATAATCTAAAATTGCGCCGGAGAATTGAATCAACAAGTTGGTGCCACAAACATCTCCAGTTCATTCTGATTGTAAGAAAACATCAAAGTTCATTACCTTTCTTCAGTTCATCTACAGTAACAACATAAAACTACTAAATAAACACACAAATAATTAAACACTTAAACAAAACCGTCTCTTTTATTGACGGTTTCAAGCGGCTATTCGTGTCATTCGACCCCAATCGAATCGATTCAAATCAAATCATTAAGCACTTAATTTCTGATTGCAATATAAGCATCAAAATTAAATAATGATTTCAAACATACTCCTCAACATCACCATAAGTAGCAAACAACTTTTGTAATTCTTCACCACAACCTAATGCAGGTACATTTCTCACAATCAAATACCTGCAAATCAAATCATAAACAAATCACGCGCATAAATTCATCATCAGAAACAGAAAAAATAACAGAACATTTAAAAAAATTGATGATAAAATCGGAAAAGTTGGAGAAAAAACACGAACTTTGATTCATCGCAGACAGTATACACACGAATTGCACAAGACTCATCCTTGTATTTTGGCATTTACTTCAATTTTACTTAGATATTTTCAATAGAATTTCAATTTCAAAATTAGGGTTTTCAATTAGGTTATCGTATGCTGTGTGTGTATGATTTTATTTTTGGAAGAATAATTGTGAACAATAATTCGAACTCGTCATCTTATTCCATAAATAATCCGAACTCGGATAATTAATCCACGAATAATCTTAGCTATTGAAAAATCAGTTCAATAATGTACTTTGGTCAATTTCAATCGACTCTAACACGTAAAAAAAAATGGTGAATCCGACTCTAACTTTACCTCACTCTTATTTTAAGTAAAATTCAAATCGGTTTCACGTCTTTTTTTATCGATTAAAGCACGTTGAAAAAAATAATATCTAAAACGATGGCTAATCGCCTCAAGCTCTACTTAAATACGATTATAATGGAGAATCAGAGTGCCTTTGTGCCAGGACGTCTCATTACTTACAATGCCCTCATTGCGTTTGAGGTGTTTTACGCTATGAAGAGAGGTGGGGAGGGCAAAGCTGGAAATGTAGCTTCTAAGCTAGATATGAGTAAAGCGCATTTATAGGGTCGAGTGAGGTTTTTTGGAGAGCGCCATGAGGCATATGGGTTTTTCGGAGAACTAATGTAGGAGAATTATGGTGTGCGTTACAACGGTTTCACACACATTTATGGTTAATGGGAGAGCCACTGAGTGCGCTAGTCCAAGTAGAGGACTTCGGCAAGGTGACCCCATATCACCCTATTTATTCTTGTTGTGTGCTGATGCCTTTTCGCATATGATCGGGGAGGCTATGGAAAAGGCGTATATCCATGGGTTGCGAGTGTATAGGCGTGCCCCACGAATTTCTCACCTATTTTTTGCACATGTCTGTATTCTTTTTGCACGAGCGAACATGAGGGAATGCTTGAAGTTAGCTGACATCATTAGCAGATATGAACAAGCATCAAGCCAGAAAATTAACTACTCTAAGTCGGAAATCGTTTTTAGCAAAAAGGTTAAAAGGTTAAAATTAGCATCAAATAGACCATCCGTGGTACCTTGGGGGTACGGGAGGTGGAGAGGTATGAGTAATATTTGGGGTTGCCGAGGATTATAGGGAAGTCGAAGAAGGCGACATTCGCAAGCATAAAAGACCGAGTGTGGAAGAAGTTACAAGGGTGGAAGGAGAGAATGCTATCAAAACCGGGAAAGAAAGTTGTTATTAAGGCCATTACTCTATACTATGAGCCTCTTCACGTTACCAGAGAGCCTAATTGACGAGTTGCACGCTGTTATGGCCAGGTTTTGGTGGGCTATATAAATGGAGAGCGGAAGCTACACTGGATGTCTTGGGATAAGCTCTGTCAACCAAAAAGTATATATCGGGGGAATGGGTTTCAGAGATTTAAGGGTGTTCAATCAAGCCTTACTAGCAAAATAGGCCTGGCGCCTGTTTGGAATCGCCAGGGGCGTTCTCGTGGCACGCATTATCTGTCATCTGTTATTGGGCTAGGGTTTTGTCTGGACCATAATTAGGTCAAATCTGTATTAGGTCTTAGATAGTATTATATAAACTCTCTAAGTCTCACCTTAGTTTATATGTTTATCCTACCGCCTGAAATCTGTAATCTGAAAACTCCTTTCAAATTAATAAAACTTTCTCCCTTACGCCCTGTGGACGTAGCTAACACACCGTTAGTGAACCACGTAAATCTGTGCGTTATTTCTTTGTTATTCGTGCTTTTCTCTTTTATTTGTATCTGTTACAAAAGGCTTATTTGAAAACACAAAACAAAATTGCTTAATTAACTTTTGGAGCAAGGAGATATGAAAATGTTAAGACCATCCTCATTGCTAGAAATACAAGGTGGTCATGATCACTTATATTAATAAAATAATAGATTAAAGTAAAAAGGTAGAGAGATAAAAAGCATGCATCACTACCATAAGATGACCACTTGATTACAAATTTACAACCATGCTCATGTTCTATAGTTGCATTTTATTGGCTACTTTATTTTTCACTTTACTTTAACATGCATATAATATTGTTTTAGGGTAATGATCATGGTGTTCACTAATGAGAGGAAAAAAATTAAAGTAAATTGTAAATACAATCATAAATAAAAATACATTATTTAAATTGATGATCACTTTAGTAGTGATCATCTAAGACTATCCCTATTGAAGAAATTAAGAGAGGTCATGACCCTCTTAAATTGCACTAATCATCTAAAAGTTGAGTTAAACAGCGAATCGACTTGACTTCAGCCACCAACGACTTTACGGGCCATGAGATTTTTGTCATGCTGTCGCTTCATTTAATGGGTAGAGAGAAAATTTTTAATTGTTTTTATAGTAAAAATTTAATGTGTTTGTCCTCACAGCACTAATCAACGCAACTTTTCTTTCTATGTTTTTTTCTTTTCTTGTAAAATTTATACCATTATTTTTTTAATTCATTTTTTCATGAAAATAAAAATATTAAAAATAAAGTAATCAAACCAAAATTCATATTTTCTCAAGATCTATAAAATGAGATCAATATTAATATATTTGGAGCATTTTCAACATTTTTATATTTTCATTTTTACTTTTTATTTCTTATAAAAATTACGAGCATTCATAAAATCGACTGCCTTTATTTGATGAACAAAATTGAAAGTAAATTTATTTTATAAATTGGAATATGTAAAATAATTAATTTTTTTATAAATATCAATTGAATGAGTGAAAAAGTAAGAAAGATAATAATAAAATAGTGAAAATAGTTAAAAATAGAAAGGGTCATGACTTTTTCAATGGGGCTTAAAAGTGAAGTCAAGTTATCAATGTAAATTAAGAAGGCCATGACCCAATTAGACAAATGCTCAATGTGATAGTCTAATGGAGAAGGTAAAACTCTCGTCAGATTGTACTTTGAATGAAGTTGGTATGGCTTTGCTCTCCACATTTACTTGATACTAGTTGTTAATCAAGGCTACGCCGCTGCAAATTCCCCAATTTTATCGATATTATATGATAGTATGATAATCTGTATTTTTTTTTGGTAGTTACTTTGTATTCTATTTGACAAAGTCTAGAATAAGATGGTTTCATGCTTAAGATAGACTACATTTGACAATAATGTGTCTGCTTTAGCCCTTATTGTGCTCACTTTAATGTTTAGTGTGACCATTTTAAAATCTCTAAAAGTAGCACTCTGTAACATTTTACTCACAATCTGTTATACGCGTAATATCGTCTTACAATAAAATTCCTCCTACGAGTATTATTTTTGTAATTTTTTGAAAATATTGTATTGGTTATTGATTTATAGTATTATGAAAAGGTTTTACACATTTGCAATGCCATCAATTGTTGTGATAATCTTTTGGGCGTTACATTCCAGCATTAAGTGATTTGTATTGTTACAATTGGTAGATAGATATTTATTTATTTTAGATTAAGTGAAGAGTGATACGGAGTACTATGTATTAAATTAAAAAGAAAAATACGAAGTACTTCATCTTACATAAGAGTAATTTTCTTATGAGCTTGAACTCACACTACGTTAATGTGGGATCAATGTACAAATCATAGCTTAAAGTAAGACAAAAATATGAAACAAATCTATTAAAGTCACTAACAGGGGTACGAAAAAGATTTAGTCACATATAATCATAATTATCACTTAAATAGTACAAAAACTATATAGTCGGGTACAAATGAGGCCGACTTAGAATAATTTAGTGGAAGGTCTGACTTATACAAGAATTAGTGCTTACATAATAGTCCGTATTAAAGAACCGAAACAAATTGGATGATAATGTGTCATATATTGTACTCCATAGTATGGTGAATTAAAGAACCACTTCAATATTACTCCGTACAAAGTATTACTCTTCTCCTCACAAATTAAGTGTTCTCATTTGGGTGGATGAATCATGTAAGTGGTAATAAAAATTGATTGTCAAATGGTTTCATCTGAGCTAATACTCCTTACATCCTAAAATAAGTGTTCACTTTTTCATAAATTTTTTCTTAAATTAAGCGTCCTTTTTCTAGTAAGTTTAAATAAAAGATTTTCAAATTTTTTTCACTACCACTTCTTAAATTCAGTCAAAATAAAAAGATGACAATTAATTTGGGAGGAAAAAACTACTTCTCATTTTCATTCTCGATACGTAGATATTGATCATCTGTCACAAATTTAATCACATTAGTGAACGAGGCTCCTAAGCTTACAAATTTGAAGAAACAAAGTATCGTCGGATTGATTGTAAGATCCTTTCTAATCAAAGAAACAGGATACACATCCGAATATTTGCACGATTCTAGGAGGAAATTAGGACAGAAATAACCAAAAAGATATGTAGACAAATCTGTTGGTAATTAAGTGTAATCATCGGTTCATTTAATGTAACTTGAATTTGGTTCATGGATGAGTAAATTTGATATAATATAATGTAAGTTTGAGAAGTACGGAGTGTACGCTTATATATAATTATTTACGAGTTTACGGTATAATCGGTATTAAATGTGACGGGGTTGTTGAAGAGTCGCAACTCTTGGGAAACAAAGTATCCTTGTCTCACTTTACTTCTATATATATAGAAGTGAGATTGAAAATGAGACATAAGAAACTAATCCTTGGTACTTCTGCATCAATGAACATATAACAAAGGGTCTTTTGTCAAATATTACCCTTTATTTATGGTGATTTGTGAAATAATACAATTTATTTTATTTTTAGTTTTCTAGTATCTTTTATTTCTAATTTTTGTTAGAAAGTGGAATCCGGCGACTAAAGTCAACTTTCTGATAGTTAACCTTCATTTTTCTTCAGTCTTTTTCATTTTATTTGTTAAATAATCATACCTTAAATTTGTTTCTTTTTGTTAACATAAACATAATTAGTTAATTTAAAATTTAAGGCCTTTGGGGCTTGGGCTATTAAAAAAGAAATGCAAATTTTAAATGAACACTCATCAAACCCAAATAAATCGAAAACAAATTGAGATTCATAAGCAAATACAAATGAAATTGGTAAAAAAAAAAAAAAAAAAAAAAAAAAAAAAAAAAAAAATACTCACAAATATGGAGTAATTGGTATATGAAAATCACCAATTCTTGTTTAAGACGGGTAACCCGTCTTAAACCCTTAAAACGGGTCAAGTAGGGGGAAAAGGACAAGGGACAAGTGGGGGAGAAAATCTCCCTCCCCCACTAGTTCCTTGTCTTTTGTGAGGGTATTTGACCCGTTTCTCCCTTAAAACGGGTAACCCGTTTTAAGGGAGACCTACACAACAAAAATTCGAAGTGAAGAAAAATTGACTTGTAGAAAGGTAAAGTAATTTGAGGAAAAGAAGTACAAATGAGCTTATAAATTTGGAGAGGAATTATGGGCATTAGCAAATGAAATGATTGAGCATAGCAAAAGCAAGGACAATCACTGTGTGGGGAAACTTTGTAAACACTGTTACAGAAACAGTATTCCAAGTCCTCTCTTTTTAAGTGTTATAGATTATAGATATAGATATAGATAGAAGTTCATACGTCCATGTGTCTAATGTAATGTGTCAGGTGCTCAACTAATCAGAAATTAGCATGCATAAATGGATGAATAAGACAATACACATCCCTAAAAAATGAGGGAGTATTTACTCTTTTATTAAAGGTTAAAGGAAATTTAGCGTAAAGTTTCACAATTTATTATCATAATTGTTCAATTGTACTCAAATTTTATTCACTTGTACCTTTTTTTTCCCATAATATTTTCATGCAATGCCCTTCTATACTTAAAATTTTCTCTCTTTCTAAACTCATCCAATTTAACTCAAATCCATTCAATGTTTCAATCATACTCAAATTATTTTAGAAATCATCAAAGATTAAGTTATCTTGATTAATGCTCGGGTATATAACTACTCCGTATATAAGTCGCGGCTATATGTCAATGTTTGAGTTTGGGCTGACAACTGCAATCCATAAAAATAAGTTAGGTTTTCAAATATTTCTCAATGCAAGTTCACATGGATTAATTGTTATCATTTTTTGGCAGGGAAGACGTCCATATTGGGGGAAGAGCATACCGACGGAAAAGTTGGAGGTGGCGCAGGGATTGTAGGAACTGGTTGCGCGCGGCAGGGGAAAGGGGTGTCGATGGTGGTGGTGGCGACGGGTGCTGCCTCCTAGTAGTTGGCGACTTGGCGTTAATTGTTAGGTTTAGGGTTTAGATGGTGTTTAATTACGAGTAATTTTTTTAGTTTTTTTTAATTAAAATTATCACTCTTATAATGAATTTTTATTAAAGATTACATTAATTTGAAAATTTACAAGAAATAATTATCATTATTATCAATATCATCATCAATTCATCATTCACTAATCAGGATTTAGGAGGAGGAAAAGAGAGAAAAATAAGAGATGTTCAATTGACATGTGCAAATGGCAAGGGTAGAATTGTAAAAGTTGGGTACACGTAAAATTCGGGTACAATTGAATAACACCCTTTATTATTACTAGTTACATCATTAACGTTCAATTGTGAAAATTTACGGTAATAAAGTCACTACATCTTGTAAATTCAAAACTAATATTTCCCCAATTTCTTTGAATTCTATACATTTACTCTTTGTACACTATTCACAAGTGGGGAAAATCTTCGATATATCGTTTAATATATGAAATAAAAAATAGTCATGTGAGATCTTGTTTTAATAGTCTTTTCGAGAGCATTATTAATATTTAAATTTTATAATTTTTAGAATTACGGAGTATATAACTAAAGAAATAAATAAAAGAAAACGTGCATCGACGTACGTGCAAAAAGCAAATGTATAGAATTCAAAGAAATAGAGGAAGTATTCCAAACTAAAAAATCATATTAATCACCTAAAAAAAACTAAGGGATATTCTATCATGTACTCCTTAGTTTTTCTGATTTCTACTTTATACCCCTACGTTTTCTAGAATTTTACGGTATAACGCTAAATTCTTACCTTTTCTCTAGTATAACCCTAAATTTTTAGTACATAAATTTGAACCGTCAATTACACATGTCAATGTAGCGATCAGTGCTCTATTGTCTTCGCTCAACCAATAATTTATCATTTTAAACCATTATTTCTATAATACCACGATATTTATTATTAACAACCAATTCTCATCAAATTTGTCCATCGATCTAAATACCAATAATTTGTTGCAAACATCTATCATCAATTTCTATATAAACACCATCGGTCCCTTCATAAATATCAATAAAAGTAAATCGAGGAAGAAAAATGATAAATTATCAAGTTTAATGAGTTATTTAACAAGTTAAATCAATAAAAAATAAATAGTGATCATATTAGAGATAAAATATAAAATTTAGGGATACATCATAGAATTTAATAAAATGTAAGGATATATCGCATGCACAGTCTGCTCTCGAAGTTTTGGGGGCCCTAGGCGAAAAAGTTGATTTGGGGCCCCTAAGTGTAATAAAAAACGCTAAGTACGACATTAATTATAGGATTAATTGCCAAACACCACCTTTAAAAAACTTGTTTTGCAAAACACCACCTTTAAAAAAAAAACTTGCAAATTCATACCTTTAAAATTTTTTTTTTGCCAACTCCGACCTTTTTGGGTTAAAGTGACTAAAATTCCGATAAGTGGCCTCCCCTTTAACTCTCCTCACGTGCCATTTATTTGGGAGTCTCCCCTTTAGCTGCTTTCTTCCTCTTTTAATAATTCATTTAAAATCCATTTTAAAATTTCAACCTTCTTCATCACACCTCTTCCTCTTCCATTTCCATGGAGCCCTCCTCATCTTCATCGCCATTTGAAACCTTCTCCAACACACTTCTTCATCTTCCCCTTTAACAGCTCTCTTCATCTTCATCGCCATTTGTAATCAACTCAGGCCGTGGTTTGACTATTAATATTTGACTACGCATAACATCAGATGTGTCCAGCGTCGCTTTAGAGGACTACGATTATTTAGCTTAATCGACTATTGCTAAGTGGGCTGCTAAGGCGACGAAGCTCCATATTATTGCTTTTGGGATTTTTTGGGGTTTCAGTGGGCTGTGGTTGATTCAGATGTCGCCGAAGAGACGGTGGGCCCACCGGGTTAAGGATAACAGGTGGATTACCCACGAGAGGGTTTAAGCCTCGCGCAAAAGGTTCAGGAGACGGGAACCGCTTAGCGGTTATCGCGAGAGGTTTGGTGTGCCGCTTGAGTTTCAGGCGATTGCACGTAGGTGGGATACGTTAAAACCCGAGGATTTCAAAATCGAGAAAGACGAAAGTTAGTTATTATTTCGTGGTCTTTATCACCGGGAAGCTACCCGACAAGAGTGTCGACGTGGAAAGTCCAAGGGATTATTTCCTAAAATTGATCCGCATAATCGACGCCGACTGCTCATCCACTGTTGTGAACGGACGCTCAACGCCCGCTTTTCATCACACGCCGGAGGCTTTATATCATTATCCGCCTTGTTCGACGCCTTTGAAGCCACAATACCGAGAAGATCCCGAGAGGCTCTCAATTGAGCTGTCAGATGGAAAAGATGCCATGAACATCGCGTTCGCGAGTGGAAGCGAGCGGATCGAGAGGCCCGAGAGTTACAAACAAAGGGCGTATGAGGCATCGAGAGTCGGTTCACGCAGTCGCCCTCAATCAGGAAGTCGTTCAGAGAGCACGAGCGATGGTTAAGGCGAACTATCATAAGGATTTCATGGTCGAGCAAGATAAGGAGTGGATGGTCCAGGGCTGGAAAGGACGGATTCTAAGCGCTGTTTCGTGTTGGAAACCGTCTTAGACTCATCCATTTCACACATAATCGCTATTCATTTTAAGCCTGACAAAGACGTCACTCAGGTTTGATTCATACTTTCGCTGAGCCGATGCTCGTTTTGACACAGAAGATGCCAGCGGCCGGGTTTTGTTCAGATCTTGTGCTAGGTTTCCGGTTTGAGTATAAGTTTTGTTATGTCAATGCTCAATTAAATGGCGATGAAGATGAGGAGGGCTCCATGGAAATGGAAGAGGAAGAGGTGTGATGAAGAAGGTTGAAATTTTAAAATGGATTTTAAATGAATTATTAAAAGAGGAAGAAAGCAGCTAAAGGGGAGACTCCCAAATAAATGGCACGTGAGGAGAGTTAAAGGGGAGGCCACTTATCGGAATTTTAGTCACTTTAACCCAAAAAGGTCGGAGTTGGCAAAAAAAAAATTTTAAAGGTATGAATTTGCAAGTTTTTTTTTTAAAGGTGGTGTTTTGCAAAACAAGTTTTTTAAAGGTGGTGTTTGGCAATTAATCCTTAATTATATTAAAAAAGTTTTTTACGACTTATTCGAGATAAAAAATCGTTGAAAATAGCATAGCTTTACTCTCTGTCAAAAGTTATTTCGCGACATTTAAAATGGTAAGGTCATTCAATTGTTTCAATGAATGAAGGTGTACTTTGGTAATTTAAAAGGGAAAAAAAATAATAATTTACCAATTAAAATGTAATGTAACGTCTAATTAATTCCAAAATAATGATAAAGAAGTAATTAGTAAGTTTAAACTAATGTTTTGTTCATTTAATAAAAAGGTAACCCAAAAAATCTAGAAGAAAGGCCCAAGGGGACTTGAACTCGGGTGGTGGGAGTGAAAATGAAGGGGTGAACCACTAAAGTACAAGTAATCTAATAATAACTAAATACTCCGTAACAGTTATATATTAAAATATACTTGTATAATTTTTTGAACATCTAAAAATTGGGCCCTCATTGAGCATGGGCCCTAGGTCCACCGCCCCTCTAAACACCCCTCGTACGGGCCTGCACGGAGTATAAAACAAAAAATGTAGCGATAATGATAATATCCCAAAGCACTAATTAAATATTATAATTATTAAATGTAATTAGTAAAAGTAAAAATCAATTATGTGAAATAACACACGACTACAAAATGAACCGTGGCATGATGAAACTTATAAAATGTACTCCGTATAAAATGTACTCCGTATTGTACTTTTCCTTTTCAATTTTCATATCTCAATGCACGACTCTTTGGTCATTCACATGGGTAGTTGTACTTTACGAGTTTACGGAGTAAGTAATTTTGAAACTAGTGCCAATATTTTCAATTCGAGAAGATGCTTCATACTCCCAAAGTCCCAACGTTTCATCCATAATTCTACATGCACAAATGTGTACTACATGCACAAATGTGCACGTAAAATCATTTCTGCGCAAGGACAGTAAGATTTGTAGTTCTTTATGTAAGACTGACTCTTTTACATGATTTGACGGACAATTATATATGTCGAATTCGGGTTAAATTTGCAAGGAAATTTTGGTCAAATATTAAGTATTTGACCAATTATAGGAGTAATAATCAGGACAGGGTAATATGAAATAGTTTTGCGTGCATACGACAACTTATAATTTAAATATGACCATTTATCGCTTAATGAAATCACTTTACTACCAACATGTTAATTTTAAAACAAAGAATAACTTGTCGGCAACATTTAAGACCACTCCTATTCATGGTTCATAATTGTTGTAACAGAAGCAAAGAGTAAAGAGAAAAAACGAACAAAAGAACACACAGATTTACGTGGTTCACTAACGTCGTGTTAGCTACGTCCACAGAGCGGAAGGGAGAGAGTTTTATTAATTTGAGAGGAGTTTTCAGGGACATGATTTCAGATTTGTGATGATAAAGATATGAAACTAGGTGAGGTTGTAGAGCTTTATATAATACTTTCTAAACCCTAATACAGATTTGACCTCCAAATTTAGGCCTGCATGTAACCCTAGCCCAATATCAGATAACAGATAATCAGCTTGGGTTTGGGGCGTTGTTCTGAGCTCTCAACCAAGCTTTCACCCTCGATTTCTCACCACGACCGGCAATGGACTCTAATAGTCACCAAGTGGCAAGAATGCATGTATTCATGATATATATAACAATAATCTAGTTTGTAGAGTAGTGAATCAAGTTAATGAGCAATTAGTTCATGACTTGTGTTATTTTATTGTTGGGCACAAAAATAATAATTCGTAGTAGAAAGATGATTTGATGGAATAAAAAATGTTATAACTTGTAAATGGTAAAAAATGAGGTTATTGATTTTGGTGGTGACTTTTTTTAGTGGGAGTAAAGAGTGAATTAAATTAAATATATTGAAATTTAATGTAAAAATATTGGTGACTTAGTTAAGGGATTTTTTTGGTTTTAATGTAAAAAATATTTGTGACTTAGTTAAGAGATTTTTTGGATGGGGTAGTCTAAGCATCTCTCTTTAAACGTTAGCATAGCCACATTTTAATCTCAAATACCTCGTAGTATGCGTAAAATCGCCTTACAATAAATTTATCCAATAACCAATTACTCGTATGATGATATTGATCATGACCTTGAAGGGAGGTAGAAAATGGCGATCAATTGTTAAAGGTCAAGTTGGAAGCACACAAACACACAATATAACTTGTACTCCGTGATACTCCCTCCGTTTCACTCATTTAGCCTCAGTTTACTTTTTCGGAAATTTTACTCATTTAGCCTCATTACTATGTATGGTAGCTTTTAATAATGGAAATAACACTTTTACCCCTACCATTACACTCATTTCACTAAAATACCACTCACTTTATGTCTTTATCTTTAAAAGTGGGACCACTTAACCAAACTACCAATATTACCCTCAACTTTTTCCACTTTCTTAAAATTTGTGAAAAAGTCAATGGGGCTATCTCAATGAGACGGAGGGAGTAAATTGGAATTGTGCACAATGATAAATTGCTCAATTAATTTATGCAAGAAAACACGAGTATAACACAAGATATGTACTCCGTACATGTTATTGATACGATGTCTGGTCACTATGATGCAATATACGGAGTAGATGAAATTCGATCAATATTACATACTCCGTCCTATTATTAATGTTATTTCCGCTTTCGTTTTTTAGACTATTTTATTTGTTTTTTCCTTTTTTATTTTAGTTTTTACTTTGTATGGAGTAATTGTTATTTATTTTGACCCCATATTTTTTTTTCGTAATTGCGCAATCACCCGCATTTTTTACTCAAACGCCCGCTTTTTCCCATAACTTTTCCAATTGATGCCCTTTTATACTTTACAATTCTCACATTTTTCTTTCAAATAAACAAAACTAAATCAATAAAATTCTAACCAAATTATTCTTTAATATCTCGATTATGTAACTAAAATTTGAGATTTGCGCTTTAACATTTCTATTAATTTTGAGTTTCTTTCTTTTTTTTAAAAAAAAAATTAAATTATAAGTGGTTAAATTATTTTAAAATTAGGGTTTGTAGAGGAGGTAGTGGGTGGTTATTAATATGGTGGGGTGCTAACTAAGGTAATGCTCATGGTGGAGAGTTTGGTGGCGGTCTGCCAGAGGGGAGGCAAGGCACACCGATCACGGTGGTGGTCAAAGATATTGAATGATTGACGCGTACGTACCATTGATTTGGTTTGCAACTAGCAAAGAGTCTATTTTTACCTTTAGATTCTGGACCTTCATGTCCAGACATACATTCAGTCCTGCTATCAGTGCCTCATATTCAGCTTCATTGTTGGTTGTCCTGAATTCACAGGATACAGCCTGTACTATCTTGTCCCCCTGTGGCGACTTCAAGACCACGCCTAGTCCAAAGACTTCGATATTATCGAACCATCCGGCCCGCAGTTCCTGTGTCCGCCAAGCTTCTGGTCCAGATGGAAGATTTCTTTTGTCACCTGCTCTTCTAGCGTGGGAGTGAAGTCAGCCACAAAGTCTGCTAGAGCTTGTGATTTGATTGTTGTTCTTGGCTCATAGGATAGATCATAGGTACTCAATTTGACTGACCACTTGGACATACGACCTGAAAGTTCTGGTCTACATAGTAGATCGATCTCACAGAACATTAGTACGAATAATAATATGATGCGCCAAAATATGGACGCAATTTGGTACAAGCAATCATAAAGCCAAAACAAATTTTTCCAATACGTAATACCCGGTCTCAAAGATCCGTAAGACTTTTACTTACATAATACACAGTGGTATCATTGGCCCATCCGTTCCCTCACCAGACCGCACTTACAGAGGCTTCGCATGCATGTGCACAGACTAGTGACTCTCCCGGTTCAAAGCTCGACAGATGGGCCGATGATGTATGCTTTCGTGTCCTGGAATGCTTTCTCATGCTCGCCCCCGCTGAATCGCTTGTTCTTTCTCGTAAGATCATAGAATGGCTTCGCACCTTTCAAAAGACCTCGAGATGAACTGCTCGGCCGCTACTCTTCCAAATACCTGACATCGTTTGAGTTCTGGGGAGATTGTAGATTGATTATTGCTGAGATCTGCTCTGGACTAGCCTCTATGCCTCTTTTTGTCACCATATAACCTAGGAATTTTCCTGCAGTGACGCCAAAAGTGCATTTAGTAGGATTTAATTTCATGTTATATTTTTCCAGGATCTCAAACGCCTTTTCCAGGTCCAGCATGTGATCTTCAGCTTTCTTTGACTTCACCACCATGTCATCAATGTAGACCTCCATTGTGTCTCCAATCTGATCTTTGAACATCATGTTCACTAGCCTTTGATATGTTGCACCTGCATTCTTTAGTCCAAAAGGCATAGCTTTGTAACAATAGATTCCTCTCGCCGTCATGAATGCCAGGTGCTCCTGGTCCGGGGTGCATCCCGATCCGTTGAATCCACTTGCCGCATCCATAAATGTTAACACCTCATGTCCCGCAAAGAGCATCTACCATAGCATCTATATGCTAAGTGGGAATGAATCCTTTGGGCACGCCTTTTGTTCAGTCCGTAGTCCACGCATACTCTCCACTTGCCATTCTTTTTCTGGACCACAACTACATTGGCCAACCAGTCTGGGTACATCACCTCTTTGATCATGTCCATGTCCAGCAGTTTCTGTACTTCCTGGTTCACGATTTCATTACGCTCTGGTGCAAACTTCCTCGCTTCGCTTTCACTGTGCTTAAAACTCGGGTCAATATTTAACTTATGCGTAATAACATCCGAACTTATACCACCATATCAAAATGGGACCAAGCAAAACAATGCTCTTTCTTCCTCGTAAAGTCAATTAGAGCAGTCCGACACCTGAGCGTCAGAACCAACCAGAACCTTCCTGTCAGGCCTTTCTTCAGCCAAAACTATTTCATCAATCTCCATGCGTGGGACAGGGTTCTCAATAGACCTGACAGGCTGCTTTAATTGCTATGCGAGGGACTTACCTGGGCTAGGAGGTTTCGTGGTCGCCCCAGAACACTCTGCCGCCTGGCCGCCCTCTCGACCGTTGGCCGCCCCCACTTCGTTGGAATCTTGATGCATTGATGGTACGTCAAGGTACAAATTGAGGTTGTGGGATCCAGGGTCGCCTCTAGATCACGTTGTACGAGGACAAGCAATCTATTACACAGAACTTCTCGAAAGAGGTGACTCCTTCCACGTAGGTTGGCAGCGTGATTTCTCCCAAGCTGTGCTTTGTTTCTCCACTGAACCCTACCAGGACACTGGACTTCTTGGTTACATCAGACTCTTTCAGCCCCATAGCTTCTAGTGCCTCCATCATGATGATGTTGACTGAACTGCCTCCGTCTACCAGGACTCTTCTGACCATGCAGGTCCCAATCTGGATCTTGATCACTAGCCCATCATGGTGAGGCCCATGCACTCCCTGAAGGTCTGGCTCATCAATCACCATCTCCTGGCCGACTCGTTGTCTCCGCAGTGGTTGCCGCCGTTTCTCCAGAGCCACACGCTTTGCAGCAGAATATGTTAGTCCACAAATATCTGAACCACCAGAAATAAATTTTACCTCATGGGTCAAGTGGTGGTGGAAGATCTCTGGGCTCATCTCGTTCATCCTTGTTCCTCCTGTTCCTGGGCAGGATATCCTTCAGGTGACCATTCTTTAGTAGATGAGCTATCTCCCTCCTGAGAGCTATGCAATCCTCCGTGGTATGTCCAATGTCATAGTGGTACTCACACCACTTGGTTGTGTCTCGCCTTGGATTTGGCTTCTCACTTGCCTTTGGCCATCTGACTGCTGAGCCCAACTTGTCCAAATTTTGTTGATCGACCGCAAATCTACGTAAAAACAATACTCAAATCGGGGCGGAACTCCTGGTGCATCGGGCCGCCCATCCACGCGCTGGTCTCCTCCCGCTTGGCCTCCGTACGACTCAGCCTTGTTGCGGCCGTCTGGTGGTGACTTTTCGCTCGCCCCGCTCGGTCTTGATATCTCGCTCGAATCGCCGGGTCCTCTTCTACCCTCGATCCGGCTGCAGCCTTAGCCTCGCACATCCTCAAAGGTAGAACAGGTAGCGAGTTAGTTCAACATATAAATCAATCTTACCAAACCTTGCTCAAGGCCTCGATGGCCGTGCTAATGTCACATCGAGGGATGGACACTTTCTCCTTGTTGAAGCGGTGCAAGAAGTCCTCAGAGACTCGCTTCATTCTCGATCACCCGCATAAAGTCATCGGTCCGCTTCTCCAAAGAATCTGCCATCGCGAATCGGATGTTGAAAAGGTTGATCACCCGCAGCGACTTGATGGTCTTGACCGCGTGTCGATGTACCACCGAGGGTCGGACCACCAAGGTTGAACCAAAGCTTTTGCACATGCATGCTCTCCTCTTTTCCGCCGGAATAGAACATTGAACATTCTTCGCTTATACCGGGCCACGTGGCTCCGCAGGATCACCGTCCCATCATAGAGCTTTAGGTTGGGCGCTGCATATTTCTTTGGCATCTCCACCATTGCAATGCAATCATCAAAGGGTGAATCAGCATAGCTTCCTGGTGCTACTTCTTCAATGGGCGGTGGAAGCCCTGGGACCTTGCGCACCAAATCCGAGAGTTTCTGCATCTCCAACATCATGTACTGCATGACCTCGCCTGGACTAACTTCCTCTGGTGTCTTTGGGTCTCCACTTCCACCTGCAGCACTATTCTCTGGATTCTCCTCCACATTGAGTGGATCGTCTTTTGATCCCTTTGTACCTACAGAAGAGAAAGTAGAGAAGTCAAGTTGCTTGATCACATCAGAAAATGGTGTACCTGGTGGGATCCTGGATCCTGAGGCTTTCTTCTGGACTGTGGACTCTAGCTGCTTCTTCAGGGCGCCAAATTTCTCTTTCAATCTTGTCGCCGCCTCACTTTGGCTTCGTTGCAATTCCTCTCGAGTTTCGCATGGCTTCAGACTTGATCCGCCATCCTTCACGCTATCAACTCGCTGGTTTGGAAAATCTTGTAGGATTAATAAACTAGTATCCCCACGCATCGCGCCAATCTGTCGGGTGATTTTCTCACACCTGCTCGCTTTAGTGATCAGGATCTACTAGTACTATCCTTTAGGTTTAGTTTTACGTTGTATGCGATTTAGGAACTAGAACGTGTAAAAGATGGCGAAAATAGTACAAGACACACGATATGGTTACGTGGGAAAAACCCTTAAATGTTAAGGGAAAAACCACGCGCCAAGCCAGAGAGGATCTTCACTAGTTCAGAATATCTGCATGTAGTCCGACCAACCTGCATGTAATACAATAAAAGCGTAAAATAATTATAAGGTGTTTGATTGCTTGTGAATTTCGTAGAGTGTAGTATAATTGAGTGGTGTGTCTTCTGATGTCCTTCTCTTCTGAAATCTACTCCTTATATATTGCCTTTGATTCCAACGTTCACTCCCAAAAATGTAGGTAACTTCTTCCTCTGATTTCTCCAGCAGTTGCTATTTCCATGGCCCTATTTCTGCTGCCTTGACTTGGTCTCTTCAACGTCTTTCTCTAGGGTTACTGCTGGGTCTTTGGGCTTTGCTCCTTGACGATTACTTCTTTTGCTGGGCCTGGCCCATCTTGGCTTTTCCTCTCCTGGCCTGCACCTTTGTTTTGTCTGTCCTGTCTGGTGCCAGCTCAGACGCTCGGGTCTTGGCCGTGAATTTCGCACTGCCTAAGCCTGGCCCAGGGTTCTGGACCAGCCTGGGTTTTTGGTCCCAACAACTGGTATTCATAAAACATCTCTTAATGCACTTGGTCATAGCCATATATTTATATCATGCTTGTAGCTTATAGATTTATAGCTAATTATCTAAGAAAGTCTTTATATTAAATGATTATAGATACAAAGAGAAATGATCTATGTATATCCAACATTAATTTAGATATGAGACATTAGGACCATTATATTTGGTTAAATTAATCACAGATGTTCGGGGTGATTTTCTCACACGGGTCGATTATGTATTCGTGGATCTACTAGTACTATCCTTTAGGTTTAGTTGTACGTTTTATGTGGTTTAGGAATTTAGAACGTATGAAAGACAACAAAAATTGAATAAGACACACGATATGTTACGTGGGAAAAACCCTTAAATGTTAAGGGAAAAACCACGGGCGCCAAGCCAAGAGAGGATCTTCACTAGTTCAGGAATATTAGGTACAGAGTCTGGACCGACTGGTACAGGAAATAATAAAGACGTAAATTAATTATCAAGTGTTTGAATGTTGTTAAATTGCGTTGAATGAAGCGAAGTCGGGTAGTGTGTCTTGCGTAGAATAATGAATGCCCTTTTCCTTCTGAATTCTGCTTCTTATATAGCGTCCTTGGTTCCAACGTCTCTTCCCTTGGTTGTAGGCAACTTCTCCAACGATTTCTGAAGCTGTTCCTATCTTCAAGGCTATGCTTTAGCTTGCTTGACTGGGTCTCTCCAACGTCTTCTTTAGGGTTTGCTGCTATCTCTTCTGGGCTTTGCTCATAATGGCTTCCTTCTCGTTGGGCTTGGCCCATCTTGGGTTTCCCTCTCCTGGCCTGCACCTTTGTTTTGCCTGTCCTGTCTAGTACTGTCTGTACGTTCTGGTCCTGGCTGTGAATTCTGTACCTGTCCATGCCTGGCCCAGGGTTCTGGACCAGCCTGGGTTTTTGGTCCCAACAGTTTGTCCCCCATCTCCTTGCCCTACAGTCCTGAACTGGGGGGTAAGGAGATGCTTCTGTCCTTCATCCTGGTCCAGGGCTGAGCTTGGCCCAGGCTCCTTCTGCTTTGCTATGCCTTTGGTCCTGAGACCTGAACTTTGTAATTAATGAGGTAGTTGGCCTTGCGTGGGGAAGTGCGCCCTGTTTTGGCGCTCAATGTACTGCGCACGTCCCACCATGGGTCTTGTCATATTTCTTCGCGCGCTTATTTTCGTAAAAACTATCCAACTTCTTTTTTGTCTCACTATAAATACCCTAATTTTTGTTTTGCTTCTCTCTCTAACTCATTCTTCCTGATTTCTTTTTGCTTTGAATCTGAAAACCCTAACAAACAAATCCCCAAATCAATTTCGAATAAACCCTAGCTTTCTTCTTCCACTTCTCAATCTTTAACCATGGCACGCAACGATGTTGGCCCTTCCACTGCTGTCTCTTACACCCACGGTGACTCCGTTTTTCAGGCGACCAACTTGATCGAAGACGTCAACATCTTCCCTAATTTGCTTGCCCAAGGGGCCGTGGCGAGGCTAAAAAGGGAAGGTAAAATCCCAGAAAGTGCTGAGGTTTGGGCCCCTGAGACGAGGGACGTCAGGGTAGACTGGGTTAGCCCCGGTTGGTTTTCAATTTATGAATCATCCTTCAAGTTTGGTGCTACTTTTCCGCTCTGCCCACTGATGAGCGCATTCTTGGGCACTGTTCAGGTGCCGCCTTGTCAAGTCATGCCCTCAGTCTGGCGCTTGATCCACGGGATTGACTCCCTTTGCCGGAGGTACGGGGTAGAGATCCAGCTTGCTGACATAAGGAACACTTACCGTTTGCGAATGTACAAGAAGAAGAGAGTCCACTTCCGCTTGAGGGATAAATGCTCGCCTCTCTTGACCCGTTCAGATGCTGGTGATGAGAGTAACTGGCCCAGCCACTATATGTTTATCCGCAGCAACAGTCTGGGCCCAGATGTCTGGGCGCCTGAGTTCTCTTTGAAGGGGACCGGTATGTTTCTTGAACTTTCGAATTTCCATCTGCTTTGTTCTCGCATGTGTCTTTTGCTTAGGTTTTGTTGTGGACTTGTTTTGTAGTTTCTGATTGGGTGCCCAGTTTTGATGATCCTGCGTCAAAAAGGAGAATTGAGGCGTTTCTGAAGCTGCCTGCTGACAAGAGGGCCTGGCCCAAGTGTATGCGACCTGATGACGATGATGACGATGTTGTTGAAGTGAATCCTGCCCCTGAGCAGCATGCTGGCGAAGGTGGAGAATCTGAGGAGGAAGGAGAGGAGTCTGGGGATGAAGAAGAGGCTGTACCCGAGGAGGGTGAAAAGTCTGTGAGTACAGGTCACTTTGACCAAACTCCCATTCATGTGACCCCGTTGACTTCCATTCTTGCTGGGGCCAGTGGTCACTCAACTCTGCCCCCACTGAAAATACCTAGGTCCACCGAAGTTCTCGCGCTTCGTTGCATCGGTAATCGACATTTTCCCTTTACTTTGCGGGGATCCTTACTTACCATTCCTTCGTGACTTATTCCCTGTGATGTCCCCAGCTTCTGGATCCAGCAAGAGGAACTTTCTGTCCATGGAGGATATTACTGCTACGATTACCCAGGCACGTGTGGCTACAAAGTCTGGTGGTGGGCTTGCGCTCGCCTCGACCGTGGCCTCGGCCGAAGTCTTCCAAGAGGAAGGCACCAGAGGGGGTTCAGACCAGGTCCACCAAGGTGGTCGCTGAATCTCCTGATCCTGCTCCAGACCAAAAGAAAAGAAAGAAAGGGAAGTTACCTCAGATGAATCTCAGATCGCCTGCTCTCTCGCATTCTCGTAGTCGGCCTCAATATGTCTCCTTGGGGAAATCCCTAAGTGAAAGTTTTGCTACTGTCTTCTGCACCAGCTGCCTTAGATCCTGTGCGCCTGGCGCACAAGATGGTGGGCTGCTGTGCCCAGGTTTGTGTCCTTCCTTATGCTTTTGTTTTCGTTCTGAGTTGTTTTTGTCATGGCCTTGACTTTATGTTCTGTATCTGTAGCTGCTGGTCATGTCTGCCAGCCTTGGTTCTACTGTGCCAGTCTTGGAGAGTGGTAGAAGCAAAGCTGAGGCTGAGAATGATGTGCTCCGCTCCTCCCTTGACATTGCCAAGAAGGAACTTGAGAGTGTGAACCATCGCTGCGAGAGGATGACTGCTCTGGACAAGGCGAACTTCAAGAGAATCAAGCAGCAGGATAATCGCATTGGTGAGCTGACCAAGGAGCTGGAGGAGCTGAGGGAGGAAGCTAAAGGACATAACGCAGTAGTGAGGGATCTGAGTATTTTCTATACACTTCGTACCAGGATTGAGATGATGAATGCCAGTCCTGAAGCTCGTGCTGCCTGGGATCTATCTGCGGAGATTACCACCTTCAAACAACTGTTCCCAGATGAGGCTGTCCCGTAATCGGCCGGTTACTTTACTGCATGTACCGCGCCGAGTAATCACGGTTCAAGCGCCGAGGCCGCTTTGGTGAAGATCCCGGCATCGTGTTGATGAGACTGGTCCTTCCCATGCTGACTCTGTAGGAGAACATGCTGAAAAGACTGGTGAGTCCGACGAATGAATACATTAGTTTGAACTTTGGCTTTGCTTTTTGTTTCTTTGAACAGTATTTTGAATTTGCCAGGGGGGGAATGTCCCCTGTGTTTACTTGGCCTGTAATTATTTTAGACTTCGTTCTTTGGTTTGAACTTCGTTTCTGAATTCTGTTATGACATTTGCATCCATGTGCTGGCATGGGTTGCTTGGTTCTGACCTTTTTGCTATATGCTACGCTATGTCAGGCTATGTTATGTTATGTTATGCTTTTGCTATGTTTTTGTTATGTTCTTGTTATGTTTTTGTTATGATGCGCATATAATTTGTTGTGAATCTGTAAAGTAGCATGCATGCGTTTGATAATTTAGGCGACTTACACTTTGGGGCTCCCTTAACGGACATTACTCCCTCGTCTCCGCTGGTGCGCTGCTCGGGCCGGAGCCTTAGACTTTGTCTTTGTCTTTGCATTTGTTTTGGTTCTGGTCTGGCCTGACCAGACATTCAGATTGCCTGTCAAGACAAGAAAGCAGGTCAGACTGACCGCTGGCATTAGCCAACGCCCTCCGACGCCAAGTCAAGACCATACATAGGATGATTTGTAAAGGAAAAGTTTTGAGTTTTGTGGATTACCAGATGTCTTGGTCCAGGACACTTTACATATGATAGAGCTTGAGGTGGAGTGTGTTCCAAGGTCTTGGAATCATTTCTCCTTCCAGGGTCTGCAGTCTGTAGGAGCCCTTCCTCACCGGGCCAATCAATAAGATATGGGCCTTCCTGTGTCAGCCAGCTGCTCGCAGCCTTGTCCTTGGTGTTCTGGAATACCTTCCTCAGGACCAAGTCTCCTGTCCTGAACATTCGTACCTTCACGTTTTTGTTGTAGCTTCTGGCCACAGATTGTTGGTATGCTGCCAACCTTACTGCTGCTAAGTCTCTGAGCTCCTGGGCTGTATCTAGGCTGTCACAAAGTAGCTCATTATTTTCAGAAAATGTATTGAGTTCACACCTGATTGTTGGAACGTGTACTTCTACTGGGAGTACAGCTTCACATCCATAGACCATTGAGTAGGGAGTCTGTCCTGTAGCTCTCTTTGGCGTGGTCCTATCTGCCCACAATACTAGTGGCAACTCTTCAACCCATCTCCCACGTTTCTCCATCAGCTTCTTCTTGATGCAACTGATCACAACTTTGTTGCTGGACTCAGCTTGCCCATTTGCTTGGGGATACCTTGGTGCAGATGTTACCAAGTTGATGTTCCACTTTGTACAGAAATCTCTGGTCTTGTTTCCCACGAATGCAAGTCCATTGTCACACACTATTTCTGAGGGGATCCCATATCTGCTGATGATGTTCTTCTTTATGAAAGCAATTACTTCCTTTTCTGTGACATTTTTGTATGCGTCTGCCTCTATCCACTTGGAGAAGTAATCCGTCATTGCAAGCATGTACACCTTCTGTCCTGGAGCCATTGGTAGTTTGCCAACCAAGTCCATGCCCCATTTCATGAATGGCCATGGTGCAGATATTGAGTGCAGATTCTGTGCAGGCTGGTGTATTTCTGGACCATGCCTTTGACAGGCGTCGCACTTTGTGGCATACTGGATGCTATCTGTTTTCATTGTGGGCCAGTAGTAGCCCATGCGCAGAATTTTGTTAACCATGCTTCTACCACCTGTATGGTTTCCACAATGTCCATCGTGTATTTCTGATAGTACAGCCCCGACTGGTCGCCTTCAGCAGCAAGCAGTACAAATTATCAAAGATCTTCGAAATAGTATGCCTTGTATGATAGTATATCCGATGTCGCCGCCCATCCGTTCTCTCACCAGGATCGCACTTACAGCAGGTTTCGTTATGCATGTATAGGGCCGTAGACTCCCCTGGTTCCGCTTAGACAGAGCTGGGCCGATGATGTATGCCTTCGTGTCCCAAATGCTTTCTCATGTTCTGTCCCCCAGTCGAATTGCTTGTTCTTCCTCAGAAGATCATAGAATGGTTTGCACCTTTCAGAAGACCTGGAGATGAACCTGTTCAGCGCTGCTACTCTTCCAGTCAGCTTCTGGACATCTTTCGAGTTCTGGGGAGATTGTAAATTGATTATTGCTGAGATCTGTTCTGGACTAGCCTCTATGCCTCTTTTTGTCACCATGTAACCTAAGAATTTTCCTGCAGTGACGCCAAAAGTGCATTTAGTAGGGTTTAATTTCATGTTATATTTTTCCAGAATTTCAAACGCTTTTTCCAGGTCTAGGATATGATCTTCAGCTTTCTTTGACTTCACCACCATATCATCAATGTAGACTTCCATTGTGTCCCCAATCTGGTCCTTGAACATCATGTTCACTAGCCTTTGATATGTTGCACCTGCATTCTTTAGTCCAAAAGGTATAGCCTTGTAGCAATAGATTCCCCTGCTGGTCATGAATGCTGTATGTTCCTGGTCTGGGGGATGCATCCTGATCTGGTTGAATCCACTTGCTGCATCCATAAATGTTAGCACCTCATGTCCTGCAGTTGCATCTACCATGGCGTCTATATGTGGTAGTGGAAATGAATCTTTTGGGCACGCCTTGTTCAGGTCTGTATAGTCCACGCAAACTCTCCACTTGCCATTCTTTTTCTGGACCACAACTATATTTGCCAACCAGTCTGGATACATTACTTCTTTAATCATGTCCATGTCCAACGCCAGACTCTCCTGGTTCACAATTTCATTACGCCTCGTGCAAACTTCCGCGCTTTTGTTTCATGTGCTTAAAACATGGGTCAATATTTAACTTATGAGTAATAACATCGTAACTTATACCACCATATCAAAATGAGACCAAGCAAAACAATGCTCTTTCTTCCTCGTGAAAGTCAATTAGAGCAGTCCGATTACCTCGAGCGCCGTAACCAACCGTAACCTTCCCGCCAGGCCCTCTTTGTCAACACAATTTCTTCCGCCTCCATGCTGGGACAGATTTTCCGCTGCACTGACAGTCGCTTTAATTGCTAGGCGAGGGACTTACCTGGGCTAGGAGGTTTTAGTGGTCAGCCCCAGAACACTCCTGCGGCCGCTTGTCGCCTCCTCTCGATCGTTGTCGCCCCCACTTCGTTGGAATCTTTATGCACTGGTGGTACGTTGAAGGTACAGCCTTGAGGTTGTGGATCCAGGGCCGCCCTAGGATTACGTTGTATGAAGATAGGCAATCGATGACGTAGAATTTCTCGAAAGAGGTGACTCCTTCCACATAAGTTGGTAGGGTGATCTCTCCCAAGCTGTGCTTTGTCTCTCCACTGAATCCTACCAGGACGCTGGATTTCTTTGTTACGTCAGATTCTTTCAGTCCCATAGCCTCCAGCGCCTCCATCATGATGATGTTGATCGAATCGCTTCCATCTACCAGGACCCTTCTGACCATGCAGGTCCCAATCTGGATTTTGATTACCAGTCCATCGTGATGTGGCCCATGCACTCCCTGCAAGTCTGTCTCATCGAACACAATCTCCTGGGCTGGGCCAGGTTGTCCTGGTGGTGGCTGTTGCCTGTTCTCTAGAGCCACACGCTTTGCAGCAGAATACGTTAGTCCACAAATATCTGAACCACCAGAAATAAATTTTACCTCATGGGTTGGTGGTGGAGGTGGAAGATCTCTGGGCTCATCTCTTTCATCTTTGTTCCTCCTGTTCCTGGGCAGGATATCCTTCAAGTGACCATTCTTTAGAAGATGAGCTATTTCCCTACTGAGAGCTATACGCCTTCCTCGTGGTATGCCCAATATCATAATGGTACTACACCACTTGGTTGTGTCTCTCCTTGGGTTGGGCTTCGCTTGCTTTCGCCATCTTATCATGGAGCCCAACTTGTCCAAATTTTGTTGATCGACTGAAGATCTACGTAAAAACAATATTCAAACCGAGGTGGAACCCTGGTGCATCGGGCCGTTTCATCCACTGCGTTGGCCTCCTCTTATTTGGCCTTTGGTATGGGCCAGCCCGTTGTTGCCGTGTCACTGGTGGTGACTTTATGCTCACCGCTCGGTCCCGATATCGCGCCTCGAATCGCCGGGTCCTCTTCTACCCCGACCGGGCTAGAGCCTTAGCCTCGCACATCCTCAAAGGTAGAACAGGGTAGCGAGTTAGTTCAACATATAAATCGTAATCTCTTACCAAACCTTGCCTCAAGGCCTCAATGGTCGTGCCAATGTCACATCCGGGATGGACACTTTTTCCTTGTTGAAGCGGTGCAAGAAGTCCCTCGAGACTCGCTCTCATTCTCGACCACCCGCATGCATCACCGGTCCGCTTCTCCAACAACTGCCATCGCGAATCGACGCTGAAAAGGTTGATCACCGCAGCGACTTGATGGTCTTGATTGGCGTGTTGATGTACCACCGAGGGTCGACCACCAAGGTTGAACCAAAGCTTTTGCACATGCATGCCTCCCTTTTCTCTCGGCCGATAGTGATGTGTGCGCTTTATATTGATTTATTTACCCCCGCTTTGTCACTTTTAGCTCAAGTAATGAGTATGAACGATTTTAGACCTATTTTCTCGTGGAATGTTGGTACCGCCGCTTTATGTCGCTTACGTGTTTTGGTCGATTATGAGCCGATTTATGCAGGCATTTCTGAGGCGTTGTTGATTACACGAGCTCAAGAGTTGCCGGAAGGGCTCGGAGTGCTAAACGAGGCTTGAAACGGAAGAATTCAAGCTCGAGAGCCGATACGAAGCAATATGATGATTTGAGACGTTAAACCTATAGGTTCGTGAGCAAACCTATAGGTTCGTGGATGAAAGTTAAAGGCCAAAAGTTGCTGAAAGTTCTGAAAGTCATTAAAACCGATCGGTTCCAGCACTAAACCGATCGGTTCATAAGCTCAAACCGATCGGTTCGCCTAACCGATCGGTTCTCAAGTTATTTTATTCTCCGAATATTTGTGCTCGTGATAAAGAGATTCGAGTAGGGTTTAACTTTTTATCTTTTTTCCTTCATTTAATTTTTAGCACTTTTAGAATAGTTTCTAAGTGCTTTCCTCTAGAAAACAAAAACTCAACGTTGAAGATTTGATTAAACTTTGTAATCGCTGGTTCTTCGCATTAATCTCAAGCATTTAATCGTCGGTAATTCATGTTTACTATTCTCAATTCTTTTGCTTTATTGTTTAATTTCTTGTTAGCCTTAATTATGATTAACTAATCTTCTTCTAGGGTTTATGGGGATCGATGATTAGTAATTAGGTTTAATTATCGGAATTGGTTACCTTGTGATTGTTCGTTGTTATTCTATTCCTTTGCCCCTAATTTCACATTCAATTAATCAAAGGCCACGATTGATTGCTTGACCTAGGAAGCCTAAACCTAAGACCGAAAGCCGGGTTAAGGTGAGCCTTGTGAGGGAGTTAGTAGGGCGAGACTAATACGTAGCGAGAGCCCGTTAGTCGAGCTTTAGGATTGACCTTGATCCGAGAGGACTTGTCTTCATCCATTAACACGAACCTTTACTAGTACCTTTATTCCGTGATAACCTTAGTACTTTATTCATCGTGAACCTGTGACCCTAGACTTCTCCCTTTATCGACTTTAAATCTTTTCATTCTAGCCTATCCTTAGTTTAGTAACATAAAAACCAAACCTTTTCACACCTTGAGTACTCTAGAAACCTTGCGTTATTAGTAGTTTCAACCATCTCCTAGTGAATTCGACACCCTGCTTGCCACTAGCTATTAGTTAGTAGGACCGTAGGTTTATCTTGACATAGGTGACACGACTTTAGCCTTGTCAATTTTGGCGCCGTTGCTGTACAAACGAGAAGCACGTTAGAACCGATCGGTTTAGGTCAAAACCGATCGGTTCCAGGGCAAAACCGATCGGTTCCAACCCGAACCGATCGGTTCTAAGATACAACAGCAGCCTCCGTTTATTTTCAGCTTATAACCCCCACTTTCTCTTCATTCTTTCATAACTTAAGTTAATTGAAAACCCCAAACCCTCTTCAACCTTCATCCCTCACCTCCAAATCACCATTAAACCTTCAAAATTCAAGCTTTCTCCTTCAAATCATCCCTCCAACTTCATCTTCAACCTCTCCACAACCTCATTCCACCATTAAAACACTCAAAAAGCTTGAGAAATCAAAAAAATCGTTTTCTAGGGTTTGAGTTCCAAACTCAAATTAAACATCCTTGGGTCGATTTTCAAGTTCATTGTTGGTTTATATAGGGTCCTAGGAGGGTTTTGAAGAGTCTATTGCAAGCAAGAATCGATTTTTGACAACTTTGATTTTTGGGGTCAAGAGGGGCTACGAATTTCTGATTTCGTCCGGGTTTGGCTCGGGTTTCACTTGGTTTTCTTCATCATTGTGGCTATGGAAAGACGGGAGACGCGTGCGGGAAAGAGAAAGGCGGGTGCGAGCTCATCACACCGGGGTCCGAGAGTGCCTCAAGCACCGGTGATTCCATCGGTTCCTGGCTTCGAAAGTGTCATGTTCGCGAGCCCTGATCAGCGCACTCAGTTCCTCGCTCTCACTTCGAAAGAAATGGTATCTACTCGTTTCCTTTCCCATCAGTTCTTAAATAAGCTCGGTATATTATCTGCTATGGAACAATTCTGTGCTGGTTTGCATATGTCTGCGTTATTTCATATGCTCGAGAAAAGCTATGCCGACCTTACCCTTGAATTCCTTAGTAGCTTTGTTTTTCTTGACGGTGCGGACCCTTGTTCGGTTCGTTTCCGTCTACTGAATGAGCAGCACAATCTCACTCTAGACCGCTTCCGTGAGATTTTTGGTTTTCGTCGTTTGGTTGATGAACACGGGCAGAGTATGTGCGTGAATGCCCCCGACGAGTTCAATCCGGCCTACCTATGGCGTTTAGTTGCTAATTCCACCTTGCCCTCAAGCTTTAAACGCCTCAGTAGCCATTTCGTCCAACACCCGGTCATCCGAATTTGGCATCGTCTGCTCGCTAATTCGGTTTTTGGTCGTCATGAGACGGGGCAATTCACTAAGGCAGAGCTCGAGATTTTGGGCTCGTTTCTTAACGTTGAGCGCACAGAACCGTTTATCATGGATTTAGGCTATCTAATGGCCCTCCATTTCCGGAAATTGGCCAAGGGTGGGCCTAAAGTGAGGACCATTTCCGTGGGTGGCTTGGTCACTCACCTCGCTAAGGCATTGAATGCTGATTTTTCTGAAGCAGAGAGGGTTCCAGTGAGCGACCAAAATCTGCTCGACCTGACCTGCCTCTCCACCCTTTATAAGTGGGTGCGCTTTGAGAAGGGATGCTACTATTGGCATGTTACGAGGGACCTTGATCGGTGGATTCCGCTTCCCCACGAGCGCTTACCTGCCCTGACACCGTTGGCTATGGTGGAGCCTCATCTTATCCCCACTTTGCCGGAGCCGAACTACTTGCTCCCACTAGACGGGGCGGTGTCCTTTACTACATCACGGTCCACTGCAGCTCGTTCATCTCGCCCTAGTCAGGGTGAGTCTAGTCATGGTGCGACTAGGCAGCAGGTTCAGCCTTCTCCTACGCCGCAGATCCCCCAGCTGCCTCAGATGACTTCGTATGGCCAGCCGCCTTTCATGGGTGGCTCTAGCATGGACCAGTTATGTTCCATGATGCGCCAGACTTCATTGACCAGAGCGCAAAGATTTCCAAAGCTACCGCAAGACTTGCACGAGCAGGGTCATGTGTATGAAACTGATCCACTCCCGTCTTGGTATAATTATTCCGACATGACTTATCAGCAGAGTCAGGGAGTGAGTCGGTTCTCTTTTGGCGGAGGGTTGCAGAGCGACGCTGGGGTTAGTGGGATGCCGCAGACCGGTTACGCAGGTTTCGGTGTTCAGGTTGCCTTTGACGAGGGGCAACACTACTACGGTCATGATACGAGCTACGCGGGTTACTCAGAGGATCACGGCCGTGACTTCTATGGCGAGACCTTCACTAGCGCTTTTGATGCCGGGTCCCAAGCTGGGGGCACCGAGGATGCATCCGACGATGAGATGCAGGACTAGTGGCATGCTGGCCACTACCTCCCCCATGTTTGTTGCTGGTTTGGGGGAGCCACGATCACTTTGTACATACCATGTGAGCTCTCTTTTCTCTTCTCTTTGTCTATTTTCCTTTTTGTTTCTCCTCTCCATATATGCTTGTTGTGTCCTCTGCTTTGCTGTTGTGGTTGTGCTGTTTTCCACATTGAGGGCAATGTGTGATTTGGTTTGGGGGGAGAGACGTTTTCACGTTTATAGTTTAGTTGCAAAGAAAACAAAAAAAAAAAAAAAAAGAGTCTTGAGTCGTTTTAGAAACCTTTGTGCAGGATTAGCTTTAGTGTCTTTTGAGATACGCCCGTTGTCGCGCAGTTGAGTCTTTTGATTGCGTTTTGATTTTCATGCTATGCCTACCCTACCCTTTCACCCTTGAGGTGATTTGAGTGGGTCGACTATAATCTGACACAGAGGCATGTGGCGTAGACGGGGCGCGTTTCTTAGACTAACCATCCATCGAACATTGATTTAAACTCGTGCTAGTGAATGAAAACTTGAATTCTGTCATTGTTTGAGCCTGCTTGCGTTTGAATGATCGAGCATTGCACGAAGAGGTACTTGATTTTGGTTACTTTATTTTGTTAACTCCACATAGCCAAACGGCCTATATCTCCTTACCCTTTAGATTAGGTCCCTCATTTTGTAGCCCGTCCTAGCCTTTGTAGCCTGTTTTTCTAGCCACATTATATTATATAGCTACATTCCAGAACTATCCTACCCTGGCTAATCGGTTGCATTAGGGATCATCGTTTTGTCACGGAGTTTTGGTTGGGTGGAAGTGGGTCGAGTCCGTGAACTGTTGAATAGGAGTTGCACAGTCGAGGTTGTTTTATGTTGGGTTCTCCCGAATTTGTATATCGATTCCCGATCAAAACAAATAAAAAGAACAAAAAAAAAAAAAAAAATGAAAAAAAAAAAAAGAAAAAAAAAACAGAAAAACCAGAAAAAGAAGAAAAAAATGTATGCTTGCCTTTGTATATACGTTCTTTTGCTTCAATAAATGATCGGAAGTGTTGTGGTCGGGGAACTATGCTTGTAAAGGTTGATTTCGGAAGTTGGAGATGCTTAGTTGGCACGTAAAGGAGTTGTTGTTGGATTGTGGTCGTACTTTTTCTAATGCAGCTGTATGCCGTTGAACTCCACATTTCCCAAATGATTACCCCCTTCTTACCCTTGTTAACCCAAGCCTAACATTACAACCCTTGGAAACCTCGCTCGGTGTGATTTCGGATGCATTTTGGGTGATGACGTGCTTAGTTTGAGCAGTTTTGCTAGCTATCGAGTTAGTGAGATTATTTATAGTCTCAGCGTTTTGATTGGATGCATACGGTCGAAGTCTTTGCATGGAGTTTGCGCCATTTTGTTTCGCCGTCAGTTATATGTTGGTCTTGCTCCTTAACTCTCCATTTATTTGAAGAGGAAGCTGGTTTTGGATTGATTACGCTTTTGTATGAGACGACGATGCTTGTGACGATGGGTTGCATTTTCCTGTACTCGCTTTGTCCTCCTGTTTTGTATGCTAATTGTTGGGTAGTTTGCTTGAGGACAAGCAAAGGTTTGGTTTGGGGGAATTTGATGTGTGCGTTTTATATTGATTTATTTACCCCCGTTTTGTCACTTTTAGCTCGCGTTAGCTGAGTATGAACGTATTTTAGGACCTATTTTCTGTGAATGTTGGTACTGCCGCCTCTTTATGTCGTTTTACAGGTTTTGGTCGATTATGAGCTGATTTGCGAGGCATTTCTCGGAGGCGTTGTTGATTACACGAGCTCAGTAGTTGCTGGAAGGGCTCGGGAGTGCTAAACGAGGCTTGAAACGGAAGAATTCAAGCTCGAGAGCTGATACGGAAGCAATATGATGATTTGAGACGTTAAACCTATAGGTTCAGAGCAAACCTATAGGTTCAGGATGAAAGTTAAAGGCCAAAAGTTGCTGAAAGTTCTGAAAGTCATTAAAACCGATCGGTTCCAGACTAAACCGATCGGTTCATAAGCTCAAACCGATCGGTTCGCCCCCGAACCGATCGGTTCTGGTTATTTTATTCTCCGAATATTTGTGCTCGTATAAAGAGATTCGAGTAGGGTTTAACTTTTTATCTTTTTTTCCTTCATTTAATTTTTAGCAGCTTTAGAATAGTTTCTAAGTGCTTTCCTCTAGAAAAACAAAAACTCAACGTTGAAGATTTGATTAAACTTTGTAATCGTCGGTTCTTCGCATTAATCTCAAGCATTTAATCGTCGGTAATTCATGTTTACTATTCTCAATTCTTTTGCTTTATTGTTTAATTTCTTGTTAGCCTTAATTATGATTAACTAATCTTCTTCTAGGGTTTATGGGGATCGATGATTAGTAATTAGGTTTAATTATCGGAATTGGTTACCTTGTGATTGTTCGTTGTTATTCTATTCCTTTGCCCCTAATTTCACATTCAATTAATCAAAGGCCACGATTGATTGCTTGACCTAGGAAGCCTAAACCTAAGACCGAAAGCCGGGTTAAGGTGAGCCTTGTGAGGGAGTTAGTAGGGCGAGACTAATACGTAGCGAGAGCCCGTTAGTCGAGCTTTAGGATTGACCTTGATCCGAGAGGACTTGTCTTCATCCATTAACACGAACCTTTACTAGTACCTTTATTCCGTGATAACCTTAGTACTTTATTCATCGTGAACCTGTGACCCTAGACTTCTCCCTTTATCGACTTTAAATCTTTTCATTCTAGCCTATCCTTAGTTTAGTAACATAAAAACCAAACCTTTTCACACCTTGAGTACTCTAGAAACCTTGCGTTATTAGTAGTTTCAACCATCTCCTAGTGAATTCGACACCCTGCTTGCCACTAGCTATTAGTTAGTAGGACCGTAGGTTTATCTTGACATAGGTGACACGACTTTAGCCTTGTCAGATAGGAACGTTGAACATCCTCTGCCTGTACTGAGCGACATGCTCCAGAGGATCAGCTGTCCCATCATAGAGCTTTAGGTTGGGCACTGTGTACTTCTTCGGCATCTCCACCATTGCAATGCAATCATCGAAGGGTGAATCAGAGTAGCATCCTGGGGTTGCTTCCTCTATGGGTTGTGGAAGCCCTGGAACCTTGCGCACCAAGTCTGAGAGTTTCTGCATCTCCATCATCATGTACTGCATGACTTCGCCTGCACCAACTCCCTCTGATGTCTTCGGGTCTCCACTTCCTCCTGCAGCATCGTTCTCTGGATTCTCCTCCACATTGTGTGGATCTTCCTTTGATCCTTTTGACCCTACAGAAGAAAAAGTAGAGAAGTCAAGTTGTTTGATCACATCAGAAAATGGTGTACCTGGTGGGATCCTGGATCCTGAGGTTTTCTTCTGAGCAGAGGTCTCCAACTGCTTTTTCAGAACAGCCTTCAAATTTCTCTTTCGCCTTGTCGCCTCTTTGGCATCCTCTCGCCGCTTAGCCTGTTCTGCAACTTGCTTGGCTTGTTGCAATTCCTCCTGGAGCTTGAGCATGGCTTCTGAACTTGGGTCTGCCATCTTTCACGTTGGTTGAACTCGTTGATTTGGAAACTTTTGTAGGATTAATAAACTAGTATCCCCACAGACGGCGCCAATCTGTTCGGGGTGATTTTCTCACACGGGTCGATTATGTATTCGTGGATCTACTAGTACTATCCTTTAGGTTTAGTTGTACGTTTTATGTGGTTTAGGAATTTAGAACGTATGAAAGACAACAAAAATTGAATAAGACACACGATATGTTACGTGGGAAAAACCCTTAAATGTTAAGGGAAAAACCACGGGCGCCAAGCCAGGAGAGGATCTTCACTAGTTCAGGAATATTAGGTACAGAGTCTGGACCGACTGGTACAGGAAATAATAAAGACGTAAATTAATTATCAAGTGTTTGAATGTTGTTAAATTGCTTTGAATGAAGCGAAGTCGGGTAGTGTGTCTTGCGTAGAATAATGAATGCCCTTTTCCTTCTGAATTCTGCTTCTTATATAGCGTCCTTGGTTCCAACGTCTCTTCCCTTGGTTGTAGGCAACTTCCCCAACGATTTCTGAAGCTGTTCCTATCTTCAAGGCTATGCTTTAGCTTGCTTGACTGGGTCTCTCCAACGTCTTCTTTAGGGTTTGCTGCTATCTCTTCTGGGCTTTGCTCATAATGGCTTCCTTCTCGTTGGGCTTGGCCCATCTTGGGTTTCCCTCTCCTGGCCTGCACCTTTGTTTTGCCTGTCCTGTCTAGTACTGTCTGTACGTTCTGGTCCTGGCTGTGAATTCTGTACCTGTCCATGCCTGGCCCAGGGTTCTGGACCAGCCTGGGTTTTTGGTCCCAACAACAGAGTAATACATTCATGATAATTTATCAAGTGTTTTCGTAATATACACACATAACATATTATTAATTAACACATTCATGAAATAATTAACTACAATCATCGTCAATGAGTCGATAAAATTTTTAATTTATAATGATGTACTGAATATTTGGGGTCTTTGCGTTATACAAATATTGTTGTGATTGAAGACATATCACACCACTATTACGTATATTTTCATGTTATATATAAATAGTTTAATTTATTAGCAAATATTGTAGAGTTTTTCACAGATTCATATCCTAACTAATTTGGAAGAAGAATCAATATAGAGATTTTATTTTGATTAAATTTGTAACTATTTTAACATTGAAATTACCAACCTATCCTTTATAATTAATCAACTAAAAATTCAAAAATTTAAAGAAAAAGTGATTTCATAGTTACTATTTTACAAAAATGTCCTCGGTGGTACCCAAATTGAGTACCACCCGGTGGCACAAACTCATTTTCCTTTTTTTTTTTTTTACTGAGTACTATTCTCTACCAAAAGTTAATGGGAGAGAGTACTTATTTATAAATTTTAAAATGCTTATAAACAAAATGAGAGTGAGGTTAAAAAATATGGAAATATATGACTAATCACTAACTGGCGTTAGGTATGCCATAATTATTGTGAAAGACGGTCTTTTATTTTATAATTGAAAGACGGGTTTTAGATATAAAAAAGGTTAGCGATTTCATTTAGGTTTATGGACTAAAGTGTACTTCATCATCCGAAACAAATGTTCATTTTTCAATCCAATTTACATAGAAAAGACTGATACTTATTTTAAATGAATTGAATAATTATTTTTATTTTATGTTCATCTTTAATCTTTAATACCGAGTAATTTTTAATGCATTGGAGGACCCATGTTAAACTTTTACTTGTACTACTAACAGTGCAATTGATGAGAGAATATTCGTAGAATTCGTAACGATTCGAGACGTTTAAATTTAAAATAGCCGTTGCCAAAAAAAGAAAAATATAATTAAAATTAAAAATTAAAATTAAAATTAAAATGTTTATAAAAACTGATATAGGCGTCCCATCAACTCGTCAAATTTCAAGTTGCAGCGTACCATCAACTCAACAAATGTAACTATAGTCTATACTCTATGGGGGACGGCCAGCCATATTACTGCCTAGATATTAACAATGTGTAGTTGTGATGGGACTACACTCTTTTGAATTTACTAATCAAATATCATATCGCAGGATCAAATTTTTATTGGATTCTCTCCAAATTTTGTTACACATATTCTTGTTTAAGACGGGTAACCCGTCTTAAACCAAGAAACGGGTCAAATACCTCACAAAAGACAAAGGACAAGTGGGGGAGAAAGTTGTTCTCCCCCCCTAGTTCTTTGTCTTTTTCCCCCATATTTGACCCGCTTCTCCCAAGAAACGGGTAACCCGTTTTAAGGGAGACCAACACATTTTGTTAATGGTTTAGATTAATTTGCCCACAATTACACGAATATTAAAATAATAAGCACAATTACACGAATATTAAAATAATAAGCACATTATGTTATCACAAATTATAACAATGCTAGGTACAATGACATATTTAAAGAAATTGCTTCCTAAAATTAGGACCGAGCAAAATGATACGATACGGTTTTTATATGTGTATATGATACCGTATACGATTTTAAATATTCAATGGACTATGTTAGTGGATCTTTTAATTACGCAGTTAATTAAGAATATAACTGCCCTTAATTTTAGGCAGTCAACCAAGACTAAAAAATTTCCTTGATTATCTCCTGCTTTTTCGTATCATATATACGAATTTCTTGTATACGGTTAAAACCGTACCGTATTCGTATTAGTAATTTGTGACTCTCATATATACGGTTTTTTTAAAAAGGAAAAAGAAATTTATTTGTATCAAAAAAATTACATGTTTTTTCAGAAAGCGTATTATATTCATATTGTATATACTGTTTTAGTGGTCTCTAATTTGTATGCTTAATTTTTAGGAGGTATTAAAACGTATTTGTATACACAAAAATCGTTTACTCGAAAAATTTCATATATCCGAAACCATATTCGTATATACGAAAATCGTATGTTCGTATAATACAATTAAAATACTCTCTATATTCAACTCCACACTACACTTATTTAAGACCTCAACAACTACAAGTTCCACAACAGACTACTTGTAACAACCAAGATTATTTAAATACAATAAAATACGATTTAAAAAGAGTTTTATGAAAGAAAATAAAATAAAGAAAACCACGGTGGCGGAAACACCGTGTAATCCGAATCGTCACTCACTAAAGAAACAAAACAACCGACAATATAGACCTTGAGGTCTAACAAGAGGGAATAAATACCCTTACAAATCCAAACTCCAAAACATAAGTCTAAGCCATCTGCAATAAGTCTAAAGAACAAGTCTAAACACAATCGAGTTAGCTACGGGGTCATCCTCACAAGGCTTCTCGCATCACAATCCGTCCCTTCGCATATTAACTAGGTGCTCCCCAGTCATATTTCAATAAGACAAACGTAATTAACAACGCAACATGTGTCTTACCTGGCCTAGAGCCTATGATTATAACGCAACAACTTCATAAACAACAATCACGCATTCAATATGCGAAATACAATCACAAGCTATCTCATTTTAACAACCAACTCAAACAGCAACCAACCAATCGCAAGAGTAAGCACGGAGCACTAGGTGAAACAACTAGAATCACCCTGTACGAAACAACTAGAATCATACCACACCTATGGCGGGACCACAATTGGAAGTTCCTCAACAACTATCTAAATTTGGCCAAACTCCACCGAACAACTGGAACGGTGACGACATACAATAACCATAGTCTTTAACTAAACAACTAGAATAGTCGAAGGGACTATGGGCGGTATCCGACCAAACTAGGACGTTGTAGCTCCTCACGTACGTGCCAAACATTACCCGTACGCAAACTTAACTCAAGCACCAACAAGACAACCTTATACAATATCAGTACAACCATCCATTTACACAACAATGTCATACCAAACCCTTTATAGTCAATCTCAACACAAGTTATATCTAACGATGTAGCAACATGCTTAAAACAGAGTAATTATCACAATTTCACATTGAAGGTACCGGAAAGCGAGAGAACCTATCGACGCTCATACGCGCCTCAACACTGCAAGGGGGCGCCGGGAAGCGGAATGCGCCTCGCAGGAAAAAGTGCGAAGTTTTGTAAAAATGGGGGAGATCATTGCATGAATTTGAGGCCAAAAAAGAAAAGTATGAAAGTCTTTTTTGAAATGTATTTTCGGAGTCGCCACCAAATATTAAAGGAATTTGGAACCTATTCAACGCGTCTTGAAATACAAGACACGAGTGTCTCAGATTTCAAGGTGCGTCGATACCTAAAAATCTAAGGTTTGAAACCAGAGAAGGGGTTCGGAGTGAGGTTACTTTTCGAAAGTTTTGACAAAATGAGTTTTGAAAACAGTAATCAAAAAGCCTACGTAAGAGTAGTCTCTACTAATTTGAAAACATTTGTTTAATTTCGATATTTGGGCTAAAATGACGCTACGTACAAGTGCGAATAAATATGACTCGATTAAAATGCATAAATAATGTAAATAGTCAAAATAATGACTTTGCTATAGGAAATGTACGTTAAATAATAATTTATTGACTAAATTATTACTATAGACGTTATTTTCCGACCTTATATTTAGAATTTTGTGAAAAACCCTCAGTTTTGACATGCTAAAAGACTCTATGAAACGGTACAATTTAGTGTTGGATCCGTGATTCTAGTCGTTTATTTAATGCATGAATGAGGACTTGCATAATTATAAAAGTGACGTCGGTTTGCTTTAGTGATAATGAGTCGTTATTTATGCGATATTGGCGGGGTTTAGACGGATTATGAATCCGAATTGCTACAACCGTATTACGAATACGGCTTCGCTAGTGCCAATATCGGTTTTGGGGTTAATGTAACCCCATTGTCCGAGTCTCAAACGTCCAAAACGTAGGTAAAAGGTTTACCTTTCGAAAATGTAAAGACGGTATTTTTGAGTGGATTTTTGTGAATAGTGTATAAGTGTTAAAAAAAACCGATGTTTGAAAATGAATGAAGTGGGTTGGTATTTATAGAGGTTGGCTGGTTTATGGGTGAGGAAAAATTAAATCGCCTGTGAACAGGCGATTTTAATTTGGTTTTGTTTGGAATTTTGTAGGAAAAAACAAAATGGCAGCTGTACAGAATAAAAAGATAATCGCCTGTTAACAGGCGATTACGTTTTTAATCGCCTGTTAACAGGCGATTTTTATTTTGTTTTGGGGGCTGTTTTATGCGGCTTTTGGTTTTGTGTGTTTTGATTAGGTAATGATGATGTTTTGTTAAATACTTAAGGGTTAAGTATTCGTTCAGTTTTGATCCGAATTTCGGTTTTCGTGTTTCGGTTTTTGTCGTGTTTTTCGATTTTGGCTTGAAATAAAACAATATTAAAGTATATTATTTTATGATTTTGTAGTTTCTAGTTTTGTGAAAATGTGACACGGGACGCACTTTGGCCCGTTTTGCGGGTTGTGTTTTGGGTCGTTTTTGTAAGTTTGGGCCGTTTTGTAGCTAGTTGGGCTGTTTTTGCGGCTTGGCTTAATAAGACGCTCCTGTATTTTGCTCGTGTTATGCTCATAATGACTAAAATTGACATTCATTTTCATGATTATGCAAGTCCAAATTAATACGCTAAAAATGACCAAATACGTTTTAGACACTTTTGTACCGTTTCGACTCTTTTAAAAGCATGTATGACAGTCCTTTTCATCATCGGGTTTGTTTTTGGGGGGTACGGATACGGGTATCTACAGAGCTCCCAGTTTGACTGAGCTTGGACAAAGCGATAGTCAAACTTAAAGATAGTATCCGGACCATTACAGTCTCGATACTACCTGGCGGCGCTAAGCATGTGTCTCAGGGGAGAGACGAGGACTTAGCGTCGGGAAGTGCGGGGAGGGACGACATGTTTTTAAGGACATGACGGTCCTACATGTTTAAGGGCGTGTCAGCCTGCATGTGGCCTGCGTACTCCCAGCCGGCGCTTTGCTTGTGTTGCTCCTTGCTTTGCTTTGCTTGCGCTTCTGGCTTGCGCTCCTGGCTTTGCTTTGCTTGCGTCTCTGGCTTGCGCTCCTTGCTTTGCTTTGCTTGCGCTTCTGGCTTGCGCTCCTGGCTTTGCTTTCCTTGCTGGGCGTCTCGTAGGAGAGGTTACGTGCTTTGGGGTTTGGTTCATAGGAGTGGTTTAGATTTTTGTGAACGTCTTGTAAGGAGGCTACGTGTTTTTCTCATAAAAGGTTAGATTTTTATGAACGTCTCGTGAGGAGGTTACGCGTTTTTGAATTTCTCATAAAAAGGGCTAGGTTTTTATGAACGTCTCGTGAGGAGGTTACGTGTTTTTGAATTTCTCATAAAAAGGGCTAGGTTTTTATGAACGTCTCGTGAGGAGGTTACGTGTTTTTGAATTTCTCATAAAAAGGGCTAGGTTTTTATGAACGTCTCGTGAGGAGGTTACGTGTTTTTGAATTTCTCATAAAAAGGGCTAGGTTTTTATGAACGTCTCGTGAGGAGGTTACGTGTTTTTGAATTTTAACGTCTCGTGAGGAGGTTACGTGTTTTTGAATTTTAACGTCTCGTGAGGAGGTTACGTGTTTTTGAATTTCTCATAAAAAGGGCTAGGTTTTTATGAACGTCTCGTGAGGAGGTTACGTGTTTTTGAATTTCTCATAAAAAGGGCTAGGTTTTTATGAACGTCTCGTGAGGAGGTTACGTGTTTTTGAATTTCTCATAAAAAGGGCTAGGTTTTTATGAACGTCTCGTGAGGAGGTTACGTGTTTTTGAATTTTAACGTCTCGTGAGGAGGTTACGTGTTTTTGAATTTTAACGTCTCGTGAGGAGGTTACGTGTTTTTGAATTTCTCATAAAAAGGGCTAGGTTTTCATGAACGTCTCGCGAGGAGGTTACGTGTTTTTGAATTTTAACGTCTCGTGAGGAGGTTACGTGTTTTTGTGAGTGACTCGAAAAGGGGTGACGTATTTTTGTGAACGACTCGAAAAGAGGTGACGTATTTTTGTGAACGACTCGAAAAGAGGTGACGTATTTTTGTGAATGACTCGAAAAGAGGTGACGTATTTTTGTGAACGGGTTGAAATTGTATTTGAAATGGGTTGAAATGGGTATTGGGCCGAGAAAAACAGCCCAAAACAAAACTGAAACCCACGAAATAAAAATATAATCGCCTGTACACAGGCGAATTAAAATTTAATCGCCTGTGCACTGGCGATTATGTTTTTGTTTGGTGTTTTTTGGTTAAAACACGGGAAAGCAGGGGTTGGCTCATTTCATCCGAAAACAAAACAAAACAAAATCGAAAACCACCAAAACTCAATCCGGCGATTTTTTTGATCAAAAATTGATTTTCCGACTCCTACAATTCGTCATGGACCAAGGTACGTACTCAACTCACTTGGTTTTTCGTGTTTTGAAGTTTGTTTGAGTCGGTTTTAGCTTGAAATACCGTTATTTAGGGTTTAGGTCGAAAATATCGGTTTTGAATCGATTTTAGCCCTTGTCTTTGTTTGAATTTGATGCTCGGGAGTCATATGAGGCTTGCGTTGCTGCCATTGTTGATCTTTTGTGAAAACCCGTCTTGTGGCCTCGATTTTCGTGTGTTTTGACTTGGAGGGTATTTTGGTCATTTTTGAAAACGTCTCGAAAATGGCTCAAAACTTCAGTGTAGCTTACCCATTAGTAGTATAACGCGTTGGTGAGTTCGGTTTGTTGAAATGTGCGCGAAAAACGGTTCGTTTGGGTGGAAACCGTGTAAAGAGGGGGTTAAGTCGGGGTTTTGCTCTGTTTTTGCTGCCTACGACGATCCCGAGTGGCTTGGTCATTTTGAAAATGTCGTAGTATGCTTGTGTGGAGGTTTGGATGGCTTGTGTGCGAAAAACGGCTTGAAAAACCGTGATTTTCGCGTGATTTGGTATGAGGGCCGGTTTTTTGGTCGAAATTTTTCGGTTTCGAAACTCGCTCAAATCCTCTGTATTGTGTTTTCATGGCTAGTATGGCACACATTTGGCTTTATTTTGTAGGAAATGTATGGTTTGGAGGTGTTTTGGAGCGTTTTTTGTAGTTTAGGTTAAGTTTACAAAAACCGTTTTTTCTTGCCTTTTGTATCCCGTGGAGGTAATGTATCGGACTGTATGTTGTCTGTATTGGCCAAGGGGTTGTTTTGCGGGAAGTGGGGGTCTTTTTGGTCGAGTTATGGTCAGAAAAAGGCCGTTTTTGTAGTTTGTAAGAGTTTGGTAAAAGCTATCCAGTCGAGGGGTTCGGGACATTGTTTTCGCATGAAATTTTTTGCACGTGCTCATCGTGATTTATGGGTTGGGTTTGTTTCAGAAAATATGGGTTTCTGGCCTTCTGTAGCGTTTTTCCCTTTTCTGCTATTTTTGGGTTAAAAGGCACGTCATTTGTTTTGGCCGATTCTCTGCTGCTTTTGCGCGCGCTTGCTCTTGGCTTGACTGAGTAGGACGTATATATCGTATACGTCTTATACAATTTGATTTTCTGTGCTTCTGCTCCGTTTTGGCCTTATCTGTCAAAATGGGCCTGTGGCTTGCTTTTTGCTGCTTTATCTTGATCTTTGTTGAATGATTTGCTGTTGCCGTTGTCTGAGTATGCCTTTGAATCTTGTGTAGGTGATCCTGCGCCTTCAGTGCCTACTTCCAGTTCCATGGACCAGGTCTTGGCTGGCGTTGACTTTACCGTTCCGAGGGATGAGCATACTCCCACTTCAGGTATGCCTGTGCCCTTGGAGGTTTCTGATGGTCCGTCTCAGTCGGACCTGCTGAGAGCTTTTCCTCCGACGCCTGGGGTTTCTACGACGCCAGGGAGTGAGTTCCAGGGCGTGGCTGTGGAGTCTCCGGCCTTTTCTGCTAGTGGTGCCGGCGCTGCTAGTGCGTCGTCTAGGCCTTCTACGAGTGGCTTGGGGCAGGGTGCTGTCCCTGGGGGCCTTGAGCCGTCAGCTAGTGACGCGGGTCGTGACGTGGCTACAGAGTCACCTACTCTTTCAGCTAGCGGCGCGCGAGAGGAGGCTGCTATTGAGCAGCCAGGGTCTTCTGCTGGCGGAGTTGTTCGTGAGGCCGTTGAGGGGTCTTCCGATTTTTCAACTAGAGACGCACGCAGGGGTGACGCAATTGAGCAGCCTGGCTCTTCGGGTGGTGCTAGCGGTAGCGGGGCTGCTGCTGAGTTGCCGAGGTCTCCTGCTGGCGGTCGAGGTCAGACTCAGGGTGTTGTTTCAGGCTCTTTGCAGGGGCGCGGACGTGGCGCCGCTGTGGAGATGTCTGGACTCCTGTGGGAGGTCGTGGTAGAGGCCGAGGTGCAGCTGCAGTGTCTTCGCGGGAGCGTGGCCGAGGTGCTGCTGCGAGGGTGCCTGTGGCTCCGGGAGGAGGCCGTGGTGGCAGCCGAGATGGGGTTCGGAGGAATCCGAGGCGGGGGAAGCGTAAGGTGGATGAGGCCTCTGGTGTGGGCAGTAGTAGGCCGCGACGTCGAGCTCGGGATGCTGCGGAGGGTGGTGACCGGGACGAGGCTGAGGTCGCCGGTGTTGTTGAGGAGGTCGGGCGAGGGGAGCTCTGTGGAGGTCCCGCGAGGCGAGGCGTGGTCGTGCTCGGTCCGGAGGCGATACGAGGACCCTTCCGAGTCGGAGGAGTCTTCGAGTGACGATGAGGGGCTCTGACGAGGCGTGGGTCGAGGCCGCCGTCGAGGTTGAGATCGGCCGAGTGCCGCTGCCGCCGCTGCCAGCCGCCGCCGACGCCGCTTTCTTCTTGTCGCCGCGGGCCGCCTTTGTGGTCGGGTCGATTCAGGCCATGCTCGGGAGCAGCCGGGACGGCCGAGATTGAGGAGATGTTGAGACGAGGCCGGTGAGAGACGCGGCTGCAGATGCTGCCGCTGCTAAGTCGCTGCCGCCGGCCGAGATCGAGGCCGCCATGGTTTGCTCATGGGGATGGTCGACGAGCCGGGTATACGACCGCCACCCCAGGGGCGCGTCAGTGGTCCCAGTGCTAGAGACCGGGACGGCGTGAGTTTGGTCCGAGTCCGTTGGAGCACTTGTCGATCCGGGTGAAGGTCGGCTTCCGTTAGGCGGGATGAGGACCTTCTCCGGATTCGGACGGCGATTGGCGTTTTGAGAGAGGCTCACACGGGAGGCGGGACATAGTGCTCGGGGCGGCTTTGGGTCCCCAGTGCGAGAAATGGAGAGAGGTGCGGGGAAGCGGGTGAGCAGCGTCTTAGCGTGCTCGGCGTTCTTTGGGCGAGGTTTTGGGATACTACCAACACCTTTCACATGCCTGGTTACGAGGTTGGCGTGACTCGCTTCCTCGTGGGCGGTTGTCCGCAGAAGCGCCTCATGGTGGCCAGCGTACTTGGCTGAGGCGTGGCGTCCTCCTATTGATAGTCCGCGGGTTGTGCGGTTGATTGGCGACGGGGTTAGGTGCGGGAGAGGCGAGGAGAAGACGTTTCAGCCCCGGACTATATGGTTTGCCGACTTCTTCGAGGGGAAGAAGAAGAAGAAAGGTTCCACTCGAGCGAGCGCTGAGCAGAGGGCCCGACTATGGTTGTGGTGGTTCTTGACGGCCACTCACTTTGGCGATAAGGGGGAGCGGGCCTCGACGGCTGTGTTGATGGCGCTGTCAGACATGTCACGCCTAGGTGAGTTTGACTGGGTCACTCCGGCTTTGGGTCTGTTGATCCGATATTTGAGGGATGCAGTGCGTCCTGACCGGATCAACGAGAAGTCGGATGTGTCGCTCGTGGGCCCTGGTCTTCTGATGGAGGTAAGGTTCGATTTTTGTAGTTTTTGTTGTTTTGTTTCTGCTTTTCTTCTGTAACGTATGTTTTGTTTGCTTGCAGGCTTGGTGCTATGCTCACTTCCCTTCTCTGCTTCCGAGTACGTTCCAGGTTACACGAGCGTATCCGGCCTTCCATGCGTACGCGACAGCGGAACGGCAGAACATTGGCCTCAAGTACGACGAGGCTCGTGTTCTTTTCAACGGGATGGTGATGGATAAGGTAAGGGTGATTGTGTTTTGTATTCTGGTCTTTTGTAGCTTGGTTTTGGTTTTGTGTTTGTTTTTAGTAGTTTATGATTTGGTTTTGTTTTGTAGTTCGTTCGCGACCCTTGGAGGAATTTTACTGGCGTCCCTCCGTCGATCGCAGCTCGCTTTGGTCCCCTTGACGGACGGCGGCTGTATATCGAGACTCAGTACGGCTCGTATTGGAGTTTGGGTGAGCGTCTGTCTGCGCAGACGGGTCGCGGGGGCTTCATCGTACCTGCTCCTCCGCCTTCGGTTTTGTTTGTAGAGACGCCTGATGCTAACGAGCGTCGTGACGTGTACCATGAGGGTCAGTCCGATTCCCTGCTGCGGCCGGCCAAGGATTACGTGACTTGGGCACAGCATGCTCTTCGCGATCTTTGTGATCGAGGTATGTTTGTTTATCCTTTTTGCTTGTATAGGTTTTGGTTTTGAGAAGCAAAAATTTTACCCTATTTTTGTTTTGTAGCGACGTGATCCTGATCTTGAGTTCCAGCCTCCTCCGTTCGTCGAGGATCTGCTGGTTGATCACGGGGGCTGCTCTCATTCGATCGTGCTGCAGCCTTGTCTGTCCGTGGTCACTGACGCGGGACTAGAGAGTTGGGATCCGAAAGTGAAAAAGGTATTCACTTTTTTTTTGTATAGCGTGTGTATTATGTAGGATAGCCCCCAGTTTGAGTAAGATTTTAGTGTAAAATCATTAGTCAAACTTTGTTGGAATAGCTTCTGATTATAGCCCCCCAGTTTGAGTAAGATTTTAGTGTAAAATCATTAGTCAAACTCTGTTGAAGCAGGTTTTTGATTGTAGCCCCCAGTTTGAGTAAGATTTTAGTGTAAAATCATTAGTCAAACTCTGTTGAAGCAGGTTTTTGATTGTAGCCCCCAGTTTGAGTTAGATTTTATTGTAAAATCATTAGTCAAACTTTGTTGAAGCGGGTTTTGACCATAGCCCCCATTCTGGAAAGCTAAAAGTGATCCTCTTCTTGTGGCAGGTGACGGCTGAGGTACACAGGAGGCTGTGGCGGGCGGCAAACCGGTGGCGGGCGCTCGTGAATGAGAAGGTGGTTGATGCCTGCAGGGCGCAGAGGGAGGCGGCCGACGCTCGACTTGAGTTAGCCAGGGTCAGGGCTGAGGAGGGGGCGAGATTGCGGGCCGAGCTGGAGGCTGCGCATGCCGAGGAGTTGGCGAGAGTCCGGCGAGGGAGGAGTCGACGCAGGGGAGCTGGATAGGGCGCGTGCTGAGATCGATTCCCTGCGTGCTGTCTTGCAGCGTCGTGACCAGTCGTAGTAGGCTTGGACTTGTGTATTTTGGACTTGTATTATACATATTAGTATTTGTTTGTATTGGTTTATGTATTAAGACTTGTGTATGGTTGGTTGGTTTTTTGGACTTGTGGGTGTTTATGGGTTTAATTTTGGTTATTTTGTCTTGTTGCAAAAATGCATTCCTGTGTCGCAGCCGGGTCTGAAATCCTTGCGCATTTGCTTGCCGAGCGTACCTGCAAAACATTGTTAGTCGTAGAAGCATATATATGTGTCTCGATTGAGGCCGACTTCGCTAATGACCAAATTAAATGTAAAAGAAGAGTTTTGAAAAATGCTAATTTAGGAAAATATTCTAGACTCGTGAAAAAGGCGTTTTTGACATAGTAAAAATACGAGCTAAAGCGGCGTTTTGAGGCGAAAATTTGTAAATGCGAAAATCATATTTTGTGTTGTGTTTCATTTTTGTGTGATTATCGTGTTTTGTGAAAATGAAAAATCTGAAAGGCGGAGTCAATTACGCAAATCGAGGCAGCCTTGACGGGGCCAGGTCGATCGGTCATGAGGTCGATAAAAAGTAATAGGGGTTAATGAGTTAAATATTTTAGGGTATAGGTGTGTAAGAAGTGTAAGAAATCGAATAATTTTGTCGGAGAGAAAAGAAAATCGCTGTAAGCAGCGATTTTACTGTCCTTTGTTCTGACGATTAAGTTTTTGTTTTGTGGGTTTTGTGTAATTTATTTTAATCGCTTGTTCACTAGCGTTTAAGTTTTGTGTTGTATTTCGTTTTGTAAATCTCGGCTATAAAAGGAGGGCTAAGTTAGTTCATTTCACTCATCCTCTCGTCTTCTATTCTCGATTTTCCAAAAATATTGAATATTTACGGAACATTAAATCGAGTTATGGAGATTTTTGAAGGAAATTTCTTGTAGTTGGTGTGCGTCCTTGTCAGTATCGAGGAGAAGGATTTGAAAGATTGCGGTTTTGGGGCATTCCTTGGGTTGAGGCAAGTTCAAATGGAGCCCGAGTTCCTGGACGCGTGTCTCGACTATTGGGACTTGAGTTTCCACGTGTTCCGCTTTCCTTGCGGAGAGGTTTGTCCATTGGTCGAGGAGTTTGGAGCCATTGGTGGTTGGTTGCGAACTAACATGCCCGTGTGTGTTAGACCGGAGCTTGAGCCTAAAAGGCATGTGCAAAATTACCTCCAGATGACCCGGGTAGAGACGGAGGACCTATTCGTTGGAAGCCGTATCAACCTTAATCGTCTGTGCACGCGGTTTATGAATCGTGGAAATGAGACGATCTCTTTTGGTGCTAGGAAAAGAGCGTTGGCATTCTGCTTGGTCCACCGCTACATGTTCCCAGACTCCTTGTACGAGGGGGCGCTCGGTGACCCTCGCTTAATCACTATCGTCCAACAGATGGAGTATGGCTGCAATCCTTCTGCCGTGATCTTGGCGAGGCGATCCTGGGCCTGGATGATCGTGCTGCAATAGGGAGCGCTCGTCTGAGGATGTCCACGATCGCCAGGTGTGGCTAATGGAGCGTCTGAGTGTCTTTGGGTGATGTTGGCCGGCCAGGTCGACACGCTGGGGTTTGATTAATCGCTATATTAGGTGGTTGGACCCAAACGGCGTCACGATGATTACTTTCAGAGTTTGTGAGGTCGTCGGCCATTCATTTGGTCGGTACCATGGTGGGGATAGTTGGCGTGGCGGCCGGTGCGGTGGTGATGGTTCCCCTGAGTCCTTCTTTGCGGGTTTGATATGGGTGTCCACATCCATCGCTGCGGTGATCACGACGGATAGGGTGGCGCGATTCATCCTGGTCAGGATACTAAGGTGCAGGGCATGCTTATGTTGACTAGCGATATAGCCGACGCCTGGGGGAGCGGGTGGATTACGCGTCCCAGGTGGTCTGTGGCGGGCGCTCCTAGGACGACTCGGGTATCAAAGCCTATACTAGGTGGACTGTTGCCCAGAGTCCCCATAAAAGGTCACGTCTTCGCGCTCTGGAGCTTAATGGGTTTGACCTCGTTTGCCTATGACCCGATCTGTCTTGGGCGTGAAAATGGCGTCGGCGAGGGTCGGGGTTGAGCCGATCCTCGATTCTTTGACGGCGTGTTTGGTCATCGCCATATCCTGGGCCTGGTGCTTCGGGTCATTATGGCAATGTTGGGGATCGTCGCAGGGGTTGAGGGTTGGTGCTCCCCCTATTTAGCTGGAAGGTTTCAAGCCTGCTTTGGAGATGATAACCTGGTTTTAGCTTATGTGTGTTTTGTTAGTATTATGTTCATATTATGTTGTATTATGTAATATATTACCTATCCTAAACCCGATGTACATGCCGGGACTCGTATTGTAATATATAGTGTTTGTTAGTGTATTTCTAAGGTCGTAGTTATGCTCCTACGTTTGAAAAATCCAAAATGTAACCGTTCTTTTTAAGATTAATAAAAATCAGGTTTTTTATTTACGACTTTGCCTCATTTTGCTTGTTATTTTGTGTGAAATTCCTTGGCTCTAATCTCTTTTGAATTTAGAATGCAAGCATGGTTTCAGGAATTTTTTGTATTGACTATTCCCTTGACTTTTTTAAGCTTTGGGTTTGTCGTTTTGTGTTGAATATCGCCTCTTTTAACCTTTTAGGTTGTTGGGACCAAAAAACCAAGCTGGTCGGACACATGCGGGATGGTCAGAACGCCGGCCAGTCAGGCGAACCGGGATCTCAGTCTAGTCCGGGATCTCTGAGGCGACCAGGCGGTCTGAGGAGCGAGAACAAAGCGCGCGGTCGGGAGAGGAAAAGCCAAGATGGGCGAGCCCAACTAAAGGAGTAAATATCAAAGGAGAAAGCCCAATGTGCGGCGAAGAACCCTACAAGTAAGCGTTGGAGAGACCAAGTCAAGAGGCGGCGAAGCCTGAAAGATAGGAACCATTTGGAGAAGAAGAGGGAGGAGGTTGCCTACAAAGAAGGAAGTGATCGTTGGAGCATGGGACACTATATAAGGAGTAGATTTCAGAAAAGGAAGACATCAGAATTTACACAACTCAAGCATATCACTCTCTACGCAATTCTCAAGCAACTAAACACTTTATAATTATTTTACGCCTTTATTATTTCTGTACTGGTTGGTCGGATCCTGTACCTCATATTTGAGAACTAGTGAAGATCCTCTCACGGCTTGGCGCCGTGGTTTTTCCCTTAACATTTAAGGGTTTTCCCACGTAACATATCGTGTGTCTTGTTCGATTTTTGTTGTCTTTCATACGTGTAAAATTCTGAACCTCATAAAGCGTTACAACTAAACCTAAAGGATAGTACTAGTAGATCACGAATCGTAATCAAACCGTGTGAGAAAATCACCGAGCAGTTGGCGTAGATGCGTGGGGAGACTAGTTTATTAATCCTATAAAACTTTCTAAACCAACAAGTCCAACCAGCGTGAAAGATGGCGGATCAAGTTCGAAGCCATGCTCAAGCTCCAGGAGGAGTTGCAACAGGCCAAAAAGGCTGCGAGAGGATGCCAAAGTGAGGCAAAGGCGAAGGAGGCGAGGCGCCTAAAGAAACAACCGGAGACCTCGGTCCGGTGAAAGCCTCGGGATCGAGGATCCCACGGTACACCATTTTACGATGTGATCAAGCAACTTGACTTTTCTACTTTTTCTTCCCCAGGATCAAAAGGCACAAGGCGACCCACTCAATGTGGAGGAGAATCCAGGAGAACGATCTTTGCAGGAGGAGGCGGAGACCCAAAGACACCAGAGGGAGTTAGTGCGGCGAAGTCATGCGATTACATGATGATGGAGATCACGAAACTCTCGGAGTTAGTGCGCGAGTTCCAGGCTTCCACCACCTATAGGAGGCAACCCCAGGATGCTATTACGATTCACCCTTCGATGATTGCATTGAAATGGTGGAGATGCCAAGAAAGTACACAATGCCCAACCTAAAGCTACATGATGGGACGGTGATCCTGCGGAACACGTTGCTCGATGCAGACGAGGATGTTCAATGTTCCTATCGGCCAGACAAGAGGGAGGCATGCATGTGCAAAAGCTTTGGTTCAACCTTGGTGGTCCGGCCCTCGGTGGTACATCAACCTGCCAGTCAAGACCATCAAGTCCTTTGCGGAGCTGATCAACCTTTTCAACATCCAGTTCGCCAGTAGCAGATTGTTGGAGAAGCAGACCAGTGATCTGTAGCGGGTCATCCAGAACGAGAACGAATCTCTGAGGGACTTCTTGCACCGCTTCAACAAGGAGAAAGTGTCCATCGGCAGATGTGACATTGGCACGGCCATTGAGGCCTTCAGGCAAGGTTTGGTAAGAGATTCTGATTTATATGTTGAACTAACTCGCTACCCCTGTTCTACCTTTGAGGATGTGCAGGCTAAGGCTCTGGCCCAGATCAGGGTAGAAGAGGACCCGGCGGTTTAGGGCAAGATATCGAGGACGAGGCGGTGGCGAAAAGTCACCACCCGAGAGGCACAGGCAACAACGGGCCTGGTCGTATCGAGAGACCAAGCAGGAGGAAGCAAGCGCGTGGATGAACAAAGTGATGCACCCAGGGTTCCACCTCCAGTTTCAGAATACTGCTTTTCTGTAGACCTGCCAGGACTGATCAACAAGCTGGACAAATTGGGCTCAGCAGTTAGATGGCCAAAAGCAAGTGAGAAGCCTAACCCAAGGCGGGACACGACCAAGTGGTGTGAATACCATTATGATATTGGTCATACCACAGAGGATTGCATAGCCCTCAGAAGGGAGATAGCTCATCTACTAAAGAATGGTCACCTGAAGGATATCCTGCCCAGAAATAGGAGGAACAAAGATGAAAGAGATGAGCCCAGAGATCTTCCACCACCACCGCCAACACATGAGGTAAAATTTATTTCTGGTGGTTCAGATATTTGTGGACTAACATATTCTGCTGCAAAGCGTGTGGCTCTGGAGAAACGCAGCGGCCCAGCGGAGACAAGCGAGTCGGCCGGAGACAAGCAGGTCGAGCAGGACAAGCAGGTCCAGCCCAGGAGATTGTGTTTGATGAGCCAGACCTACAGGGAGTACATGGGCCACAGCACGATAGTCTGGTGATCAAGGTCCAGATTGGAACCTGCATGGACAGAAGAGTCCTGGTAGATGGAGGTAGCTCGATCAACATCATTATGATGGAAGTATTTGGAAGCTATGGAAATTTGAAAGAGTCACGATGTAACCAGGAGGTCCAGCGTCTTGGTAGGATTCAGTGGAGAGACAAAGCACAGCTTGGGAGAGATCACCCTACCAACCTATGTGGAAGGAGTCACCTCTTTCGAGAAGTTTTGCGTAATAGGCGCTGTCCTCATACAGCGTAATCTAGGGCGACCCTGGATCCACAACCTGGTGTACCTTCACGTACCACGGTGCATAAAGATACCAACAAAGTGGGGGCGGCAGCGGTCGAGAGAAGCGGCCGGGCGCAGAGTGTTCTGGGCGACCACGAAACCTCCTAGCCAGGTAAGTCCTCGCATAGCAATTAAAGCGACTGTCAGTGCATTGAGAATCTGTCCCAGCGCATGGAGCGAGAGGAAATTGTTTTGGCAAAGGAAAGACTGACGGGGAAGGTTACGGTTGGTTACGATGCTCGGAGGTAATCGGACTGCTACAATTGACTTTACGAGGCGAGAAAGAGCCTTTGTTTTGCTTGGTCCCATTTTGATATGGTGGTATAAGTTACGATGTTATTACGCATAAGTTAAATATTGACCCAACTTTTAAGCTTTGTGAAAGCGAAGCGCGGAAGTTTGCACGAGCATGCTTGAGATTGTGAACCAGGAAGTCTGAGCTGCTGGACATGGACATGATTAAAGAAGTAATGTATCCAGTTGGTTGGCCAATGTAGTTGTGGTCGAGAAAAAGAATGGCAAATGGAGAGTTTGCGTGGACTATCTGGATTTGAACAAGGCGTGCCCAAAAGATTCATTTCCACTTCCACACATAGATGCCATGGTGGATGCTCTTTGCGAGGACATGAGAGTCTTGGCGTTTATGGATGCGGCAAGTGGGTTCAACGGATCGGGATGCATCCCCGGACCAGGAACATCTGGCGTTCATGACCCGTGAGAGGGATCTACTGCTACAAAGCTATGCCTTTCGGACTAAAGAATGCAGGTGCAACATATCAAAGACTAGTAAACATGATGTTCAAGGACCAGATTGGAGATACAATGGAGGTCTACATTGATGATATGGTGGTGAAGTCAAAGAAAGCTGAGGATCATATCCAGGACCTGGAAAAGGCGTTTGAGATTCTGGAAAAGTATAACATGAAGTTAAATCCTACTAAATGCACTTTTGGCGTCACTGCAGGAAAATTTTTAGGTTACATGGTGACAAAAAGAGGCATAGAGGCTAGTCCAGAACAGATCTCAGCAATAATCAACTTGCAGTCCCAGGAACGAAAGATGTCCAGCCGGTGGAAGAGTAGCGGCCCGAGCAGATTCATCTCGAGGTCCTCACGAAAGGTGCAAGCCATTCTATGATCTTACGAGAAAGTACTGGCGATTCAAGCGGGGGCGAGCATGAGAAAGCATTCGAGGACTTGAAAGTATACCTATCATCGGCTCCACATCCGAGCTTTGAACCGGAGAGTCAGTCTGCATGCACATGCATGAAGCCTCTGTAAGTGCGATCCTGGTAAGAGAACGGATGGGCGGCAACATCCTGTGTATTATGTAAGTAAAGTCTTACGGATCTTTGAGACCAGGTATTACGTATTGGAAAAATTCGTTTTGGCTTTATGATTGCTTGTACCAAGTTGCGCCCATATTTTGAGGTGCATCATATTATCATTCGTACTAATGTTCCTGTAAGATCAGTGTTGTCTAGACCAGAACTTTCAGGTCGTATGTCAAAATGGTCAGTAAAGTTGAGCACCTATGATCTATCCTATGAGCCCAGAACAGCAATCAAATCTCAAGCTTTAGCAGACTTTGTGGCTGACTTCACTCCCACACTAGAAGAACAGGTAACAAAGGAGATCTTCCATCTGGACCAGAAGCAATGAGACACAGGAACTACGGACGGATGGTTCGACCAACATCGAAGTCTTGGACTAGGTGTGGTCCTGAAATCGCCACAGGGGGACAAGATAGTACAGGCTGTATCCTGTGAATTCAGGACTACCAACAATGAAGCTGAATATGAGGCACTCATAGCAGGACTGAATGTATGTCTGGACATGAAGGTCCAGAATCTAAAGGTAAAAATAGACTCTCTGTTGGTTGCAAACCAAATCAATGGTACGTACGCTGCTAAAGACTCTAAGATGATTGCATATCTTGATTTGGTTAAAAATCTTTTTCAAAAGTTTACTAACATTGAAGTTGAGCAAGTCCCCAGAGATCAGAATGTGCAGGCAGATGCTTTAGCCAATATTGGATCAGCATTTGAACCTGGTACTCTGGACAGTATACCAATTGTTCACATCCTGGAACCAGCAATCCAGAAAGCACAGCCAGTCCTGCAGAACACAGTCCAAGCAACACAGACCTGGACCAAACCATACTATGAATGGCTAGTCCAGGGCAAGTTACCACAGGACAAGATTGAAGCAAGAGCATTCAGAATCAAGGCATCCAGATATACTATCATACAAGGCACGCTATTTAGAAGGTCCTTCAATGGGCTGTACCTGCGGTGCCTGGAACCTGACCAGATCAGGACAGTACTATCAGAAATACACGATGGACATTGTGGAAACCATACAGGTGGTAGAAGCATGGTTAACAAAATCCTACGCATGGGCTACTCGGCCTGATAAGCAGATAGCATCGGTATGCCACAAAATGTGACGCCTGTCAAAGGCATGGTCCAGAGATACACCAGCCTGCACAAAATCTGCACTCAATATCTGCACCATGGCCATTCATGAAATGGGGCATGGACTTAGTTGGCAAACTACCAATGGCTCCAGGACAAAAAGTGTTCATGCTTGCGATGACAGATTATTTTTCCAAATGGATAGAGGCAGATGCATACAAAAACGTCACAGAAAAAGAAGTAATTGCGTTCATCAAAAAGAATATCATCAGTAGGTATGGCATTCCTTCAGAGATAGTATGTGACAATGGACTTGCATTCGTGGGAAACAAGACCAGAGATTTCTGTACAAAGTGGAACATCAACTTGGTAACATCTGCACCACGATATCCCCAAGCAAATGGACAGGCTGAGTCCAGCAACAAGATCGTGATCAGCTGCATCAAGAAGAAGCTAATGGAGAAACGAGGGAGATGGGTTGAAGAGTTGCCACTAGTACTATGGGCAGACAGGACCACGCCAAAGAGAGCCACAGGACAGACTCCCTACTCAATGGTCTATGGATGTGAAGCTGTACTCCCGGTAGAAGTGCACATTCCAACAGTCAGGTATGGATTCAATACGTTTTCTGAGAATAACGAGCTTTTGTGTGACAGCCTAGATACAGCCCAGGAACTCAGGGATCTAGCAGCTGTAAGGTTGGCAGCATACCAACAATCTGTGGCCAGAAGCTACAATAAGAACGTGAAGGTACGAATGTTCAGGACAGGGGATCTGGTCCTGAGAAAAGTATTCCAGAACACAAAGGACAAGGCTGCAGGCAAGTTGGCCCCAACTTGGGAAGGCCCATACCTTATTGATTCAGCAGTAGGGAAGGGTTCCTACAGATTACAGACTTTGGAAGGAGACATGATCCCAAGACCTTGGAATACACTCCACCTCAAGCTCTATCACATGTAAAGTGTCCTGGACCAAAACATCTGGTAATCCACAAAACTCAAAACTTTTCCTTCACAAATTATCCTGTATAATTGTACTGACTTGAGCGTCGGAGGGCCGTTGGCTAACGCCAACGGTCAGTCCTGACCCTCTTTTCTGTGCAGACAAAACAGTGCAGAAATCTGGACCAGCCCAGAACCAAAAACAAAGACAAAAACAAAATCTAAGGCTCTAGCCCCCGAACGACTGCACCAACGGGACAGGGAGTAATGTCCGTTAAGGGAGCCCCAAAGTGTAAGTCGCCTAAATTATCAAACGCATGCATGCTACTTTACAAATTCACAACAAATTATATGCGCATCATAACAAAAGACATAGCAAAACATAGCATAAGCAAAACATAGCATAACATAGCCTACCACAACCATCAAAACATTGACAAAGGTCAAACCATGCCTATGCATGGATAACAGAATTCAGAAACAGAGTTCAAACAAAAAAAAAAATGAAGTCTAAAAATAGTTACAGACCAAACATCACAGGGGACATTCCCCCCCTGGCAAAATTGAGAAATTGTTCAAAAAACACCAACAAGTTAAGGTCATTCATTCATTCATTCAGACTCACCAGTCTTCTCAGCGTGTTCATCTGTAGGGTCAGCGTGGGAAGGCCCAGTCTCATCGACACAGGCGCGGAACCTCCACTCTGACCTCAGCGCTTGGACGGCGGCTACTTGATTACCCGGTACATGCAGTAAAGTAACCGGCTGCTCCGTAATAGCCTCGTCAGGAAACAACTGGTTGAAAGTGGCAATTTCTGTAGAAAGATCCCAGGCAGCACGTGCTTCTGGGCTAGCACTCATCATCTCAATTCTGGTACGAAGAGAATAGAAAACGCTCATATCCCTTGCCACTGCCCTTTGCCTCCTAGCATCTTCCCTTTGCTCCTCAAGCTCCCTGGTCAGTTCAGCAATGCTCCTGTCCTGCTGCTGGATTCTCTTGAAGTTGATCTTCTCCATTTCTGCCAGCTTCCCACACCGATAGTTCATGCTGTCAAGCTCCTTTTTGGTAATGTCCAGGGAAGAACGAAGACCTTCATTCTCAGCTTCAGCCATACCTCTACCACTTTCCAGAATTGGCACCGTAGAGCCAAGACTGGCAGACATGAGTAGCAACTACAGGTGCAGAACAAAGCAAAAGGTCAGGACAATAGCAAAAGAAGTTCAAGACAGAACAAAGAGCATAAGAAATAATCTGACACTGAGCATGACCCACCATCTTGTGCGCCCAGGCGCCACGGGATCTAGGCGGCGGTGAAAGAGGACAAGGTGGCAAAGTTTTCACTCAGGGACTTCCCCAAGGAGACATACTCAGGCCAGCTCACGAGAATGCGGAAGAGACGAGCGACCACGAGGATTCATTTGGGGTAACTTTCCTATTTTCTTCTTCTTCTTTTCAGGCCCAGGCTCAGGAGATTCAGCAGTCACTTTGGTGGATCTGGTCTGGACCCCCTCTGACGCCTTCCTCTTGGAAGACTCAGAGGTGGGGGCCACCAGACGCACCTGACGCACAGCAGGAGTAGAGCTGTCACCAGATTTCACAGCCTCACGCGCCTGAGCAATTGTAGCAGCAATATCCTCCATGGACAGAAAGTCCCTCTTGCTAGATCCAGAAGCTGGGGACATCACAGGGAATAAGTTACGTAGGAATGGTAAGTAAGGATCCCCGCTAATAAAGGGGAATATGGCGATGCCGATGGCGGTCACGGTGCAGGGCTTTGGCTTAGCCCAGGAATCCTCAGTGGAGGCAGGGAGGAGTGTCCACTAGCCCCAGCAAGTATAGCATTCAGTGGGGTCACATGAATAGGAGTCTGGTCAAACTGGCCTGTACCGCTCCCACCAGCAACCTCGCTCGCAGACTTCTCGCCTTCCTCAGGCACAGCCTCCTCTTCGTCTTCAGATTCCTCTCCATCCTCCTCATTCTCTCCACCGTCATCTCCAGCATGATGCTCAGGGGCAGGGATCACTTCAACAACGTCATCGTCATCTCCATCGGGTCGCATACACTTGGGCCAGGTCCTCTTCGAGGAAGGTAGTCTCAAGAACGCTTCAGTCCTCCTCCTTGACTCAGGGTCATCAGGGGTAGGGACCCAGTCAGAAACTGCAAATCAAATACAAACTTAAGCAAAAAGCATATTTAAAATGGGAAGAACTGAAATTCAAGAATGCAAAGCACAAACCAGTCCCCTTCAGAGAGAATTCAGGAGCCCAGACATTGGGGCCCAGAGTGTTGCTCTTGATGAACATGTAGTAGTCGGTCCAGTTTCTATCATCACCCACATCCAAACGGGTGATGAGAGGCTGACACCTGTCCCTTAGACGAAACAAAACTCTCTTCTTCTTATGCATGCGCAGGTGATAGGTATTCCTTAAATCCGCCAGCTGGATCTCGACCCCGTTTCCGACACAGAGAATCAACCCCATGAATCAAGCGCCAAACAGACGGCATAACAGCGAGGTGGAACACGAGCGGTGCTCAAGAACGAACTCATTAATGGACAAAGAGGAAAGGTTGCGCCAAACCTAAAGGAAGACTCGAAGATCGAGAACCAGCCAGGACTGACCCAGTCCACCCTGACATCAGTGGTGTCTGGGGCCCAGACCTCGGTGCTCTCAGGAATCTTTCCCTCCGTTTTGAGCCGCGCCTCAACGCCTTGGCCCAGCAGATTCGGGTAGATGTTAACATCTTTGATTATATCCGTTGCGTGGAAGATGGAGCCACCGTGGGTGAAGGAAGTAGCAGGAGAGGGGCCAACGTTGTTGCGGGCCATGATCGAAATCGAAGGAAAAGAGAGTAAGCTAGGGTTCGATGCAAATTGATTTGGGGATTTTTTTTGTTGTTAGGGTTCTTCGGTTACAAAGCAAAAGAAATCAAAGAAGAATGAGTTAGAGGGAGAAACAAAACAAAAACTAGGGTATATATAGAAGGCAAAAAGAAGTTGGATAGTTTTTACGAAAATAAACGCGCGAAGAGATATGATGGGACCCACGATGGGACGTGCGCAGTACATTGAGCGCCAAAATAGGGCGCACTTCCCCACGAAAGCCAACTACTTCATTAATTACAAAGTTCAGGTCTCAGGACCAAAGGCACAGCAAAGACAAAAGCAGCCTGGGCCAGGTTCAGTCCTGGACCAGGATAAAGGACAGAAGCATCTCCTTACCCCCCAGTTCTGGACTGTTGGGCAAGGACATGGGGATCTTGTTGGGACCAAAAACCAAGCTGGTCGGACACATGCGGGATGGTCAGAAACCGGCCAGTCGGGCGAACCGGGATCTCAGTCTAGTCCGGGATCTCTGAGCGGACACGAGGCGGTCTGAGGCGAGAACAAAGCGCGGTCGGAGAGGAAAAGCCAAGATGGGCGAGCCCGACTAAAGGAGTAAATATCAAAGGAGAAAGCCCGATGTGCGGCGAACCCTACAAGTAAGCGTTGGAGAGACCAAGTCGAGGCGGCGAAGCACGAAAGATAGGAGCATTTGGAGGAGAAGAGGGAAGAGGTTGCCTACAAAGAAGGAAGTGAACGTTGGAGCATGGGACACTATATAAGGAGTAGATTTCAGAAAAGGAAGACATCAGAATTTACACAACTCAAGCATATCACTCTCTACGCAATTCTCAAGCAACTAAACACTTTATAATTATTTTACGCCTTTATTATTTCTGTACGGTTGGTCGGATCACGTACCTCATATTTCAGAACTAGTGAAGATCCTCTCCTGGCTTGGCGCCCGTGGTTTTTCCCTTAACATTTAAGGGTTTTTTCCCACGTAACATATCGTGTGTCTTGTTCGATTTTTGTTGTCTTTCATACGTGTAAAATTCCTGAACCTCATAAAACGTACAACTAAACCTAAAGGATAGTACTAGTAGATCCACGAATACGTAATCAAACCGTGTGAGAAAATCACCCCGAACATAGGTTATGAGACCCTTTTTTTTTTTTTTTTTGTGTTGACTATATCCTCGGCCTTTTTAAGCTTTGGACGCGTCATTTTTGTGTTGAATATCGGTTGCGCTTTTTACAAAGCTGCCTACGTATCCACGAAAAGTGGAATCAAACCGGCGTAGTTCGAGAATGTATGTTTAAGGGCATACCGGCCCATGAATTGTGTTTGCTTTTTTGTGGTGAATGTGCACGTTTTCGGGGCATGCCGGCCCATGAATTGTGTTTGACGGGTGCATGTTTAGGGGCATGCCGGCCCATGAGCATGTTTAAGGACCTGCCGGTCCATGAGCATGTTTAAGGACCTGCCGGTCCATGAATTGTGTTTGATTTTTTTTTTTTTTTGTAGAGAGAGTGAGAGAGAGCACGTTTAGGGGCATGCCGGCCCATGAGCATGTTTAAGGACCTGCCGGTCCATGAGTTGTGTTTTTATAAAATTGTATTTTATAGATACATTGCAAGGGGTTTTCAGGGATAGTATTTCTTGAGTTGATCGAGGTTTGTGGCGAGGTTAAACTCTTGGCCGTCGAGATCGGTTAGTTTGTTGCTCACTTGAGTGTAAATCTCTTTGGCGGTAGGGCCACCTTGATTAGGTTTAAACTTTCCTCGTGGGTCAGCGGGAGTGGTGCTCGGCCCGACTTTAATGCGAGATCCCTACTTTAATGTTTAGTGGCTTGACTCGTTTGTTGAATGCTCGTTGTAGCGGGCACTGGTACATCGTCACGGTGCTCGGGGAATGCGGTCGGCGTTCATCCAGGAGCATGAGTTGTTAAATGCAGTTCACGGGCCCATTACGCCAGGGATGCTACTTTCCATTAGTATGCGTAGAGGCGTATTTATTTCCCTTTGGTTGGGCGGCTTCCATGCCATAGGTGAGGAAATAGGGGTCATGCTGTAGGGGTTCGGATGGTAGTTCGGTATCCCAGTGCATATGGTATCTTGTTGGGCGATCTTTGCAGCTGTCGATCATTTTCAAGTATGGTGGCGGCCGTCTTGTTTCTTTGCCAGCGGCTCCATTGGTTTGGGAGTCGATATGGCGAGGATTTGTGATGTTGGATGTTGTATTTTGTGAGTATAGCTTAGTCTCGCGTTGAAAGTCACGAGCCTTGATCGTGATGAACTCGTGGGGTATGCCATATCGGCATATGATGTTTGTCTGGATGAACTTGGCGACTTCTTTGGGCGAGGGTTCGAAAGGATCTTTCTACCCATTTAGTAAAGTAATCGATGGCCACTAGTACGAAGCAGTGACCTCCTGCTCCGATGGGGTGGACTTTTCCTATCACATCGATGCCCCAGGTTGAAAAGGGCCAGGGTGAGGTTAGGCTATATAGTGGTGTAGGTGGTACATCTTTGTACATTCTTTGAAAATTTGGCGATTATGGCGGTGCTTAACGTATTGGATGCAATCTGCTTCCATAGTCGTCAATACCATCTGGCCGTAGAATCTGTTTGCGAGTGCTCGAGCATTCATGTGGGGTCGCGTTCGCCATCGTGGACTTGGGTAGCGATTTCCTGCCCTTCTTGTAGTCGACACATATGGCGGTGTCCCTTGTGGTGTTTTCTTGAGTAATTGTCCATTTCGGCACAAATTGGGAAGCTAGAGTCGATAGCCCTGCATCACGTTTATCGATTGTCGGGTGGGTAAGTGTTGTCTGTTTTGTAGTTGATTATGGCTTGATACCAGGGCTGCATGCGCTCGGCCGTCTAGGTCGATGGCGTGGATGTATCTTTGGTTAAATCACGTCTTTCGGCGATGATGGGTAGTAATTTCATGTGCGGAGGCATGTTGAGGAGGGATGAGAGTTTTGGCGGTCGCGTCGGCAAGCTGGTTTCCCTTGGGAGGTGGTAAAATTCGATGCAGTCGAAGTTGGTTAGGAGTTTTTGTACTTTTGTTTGGTATTTGGTGAGGGTTTCGCTCATGATCTTCCATGCTCCGGTCACTTGATTTATGATGAGGAATGAATCTCCGTGTACCCGTAGGTTCTTTATTTTGAGAGTGATGGTGCTGCGAATATAAATCTGAGCCTCGTACTCATGGCGTTGTTTGTGGCGCTAAAGTCGAGCTTGATTGAGAGTGGAGTATGATCGCCGTTTGGGGATATTAGGAGTATTCAGACTCCATAGCCCGGTAATTTGATGCTCCGTCAGTATAATTGCGGTATTCACTACTATGGCGAAGATCCCATCGTCAGGAAATGACATTGTATCGATCATTGGTTGTTCGATGATAGCATTTTCTGCGAGGAAGTCAAAACCGCTCTTCCTTTGATTACTTTCGGAGGAGGTACTTGAGTTCGTGCTCGGCGAAGCGAGTCCATCGGCCATCGTCAGTTTAGGGTGGTTTTCAAATAGGTATTTGAGGGTCCATCGGGGAATAGACCCTTGTTGTGCTTGTGAGGAGGTAGTGTCGAGCTTTTTGGTTGCCCGGACCGGTGAGAGGCAACTTTTCTCGGCGGTTCATCTGAGGGTTTCGTGTCGTGAAACTTCTGGCGATGTAGTAGATGGCCCGTTCTTCGTTGTTGACTTCTTGGCGAGCATGGCACCCATGGCGTTTGGCGTGGTCGTCAAGTATAGCGGCGATGTGGCAAGTCCTTTTGTGGGGTACGAGCGGGTGGGTTTGTAGCGGGCTTTTGACTTTGTCGAATGCTTGTTGGCGATCCTCGTCCCATTCGTATGCTCTTCTTTTTCAACTTTTTGAAGATTGGCTCGCGAGATCATGGTGAGCTTCGATGAGCAAGGAGATATATTGGACTTGTCCCAAGAAACTCCTTATTTCGTCGATGTTGCTTGGTGTTTTCATGCCCATTATTGCTTTGATTTTGGTCGGGTCTATTTCGATCCCTCGCTGGCTTACTATGTGGCCTAGCAACTTGCCTGATGTGACTCCAAAGGTGCATTTCTGTGGGTTTAATCGCATTTTGTACTGCCTGATCCTGGTAAAGAATTTCCGGAGGTTCGTGATATGGTCGTCCCTTCCTTTTGACTTTACAATCATGTCGTCGACGTATACCTCAACCTCCTTATGCATCATGTCGTGGAGCAGGGTGGTGGCAGTGCGTTGGTAGGTAGCGCCGGCATTTATGAGCCCAAATGGCATGGCGTAGCGATATGTTCCCAGGGTTCTGAAAGTGGTTTTTGGCATGTCGTCTGCTGCCATTTTGATTTGGTTGTATCTGCATATCCATCCATGAATAGCGATGGGCATGGTCTGCTGTGTTGTCGATTAGGATGTCCGTGTGAGGTAGTGGGAAATCATCTTTTGGGCAGGCTTTGTTCAGGTCCCGGAAGTCGGCACATACTCGTATTTTGCCGTTTTCTTCATGCGGTACCATATTGGAGACCCGATCTGAGTATTCGATGGCTTGAATGAAACCAGCTTGTAGCTGCTTTTCGATCTCTTCCTTGAGCATGGGAGACCATTCTGGCTTGATGCGTCGAATACCTTGGCCAAACGCTTCGCTTGCTTGATCGGGATGCGGTGTTGACTATCTCGCGGTCTATCTGGGCATGTCCTTATATGACCAGGCAAAGGCGTCCTTAAACTCTGCGAGGAGCTTGGTATAGGTGGCCACTTTCTTACGTAGCTTAGGGAAGCCCCGATTGCGATTCTCGAGGTTCTTGGTGTGCCTATGTTGGTGGTTGTTGTGTCTTCAATAATTGGGTGCTGTACGGGTTTTGAGCCAATGCTTGCAATGTATCTATATAATGCAACTTTATTTAGTTCAAATTTAGCGCGATTATTAGGAAAAGTAGGATTTAAATGAGGCAAAGAGTAATCAAAAACTTTCATGTTATTAATGTTATCAAAAGCGGTTACATTTGAAGATAGCTCAGACGAGGGAGCTTTGGACAACCTTAATGACTCTAGTTAACTGCGAGACTTACTACATTAGGAAGATGGTCGAGTAACTTAGCCGATTTTTAGAAAATTGGCGTCATGATGACGCAGGACCCTAGACTCTAGGTGTAGGTGCTTGAAATGGGGCCTCCCTGGGCATTGGTAGATTGGGTGGCATTTTCTTCAAGCTTCAGTGATGGAAGCGACTTCGAAAGTCGAGGCCTTTATGGTAATGACCGTTGTAGCAGGAAGCTTCACTGCAGTGCGAGTTGATGTGATAGCTCGGTGGCGTGGATCGAGGTCCTTCCTAATAGCATGTTATCTGGCGGAGGGATATTCATGGTGGAACTCGGTCAGTGTTTCAGCGAACTGTCACGATGAGTAATGATATGATTCCTTCTATCTTTGCGGGATGTCTGAGTCGTATGCTCTTATCTTTGTTGGAGTAAGGGTGACATCACTTTCCTTTAGTCTAGCTTGAGGCGGTTGTTAGAGGCGAGGATGTTGATTGCGGGCCGTTAGTCGATGAGGGTAACAGGTAGCACCATATTACGACACCCTACGGTTATGTAGAGTGCTGGGTTGTGTGGATCTTGAAAGGGTGGTAGATCTGCGTGGGAGAAAGTTATGGCACCTGGTAGCCAATCCCGGACAATGCGGTCAATGAGTTGTGCTGGGAGGATTTCCTTGGCATCTTGCCATGTTGTGTTATATGAAGGACCGTTCGTTATGGGTGGGGCAATCATATTTTCGATCATGTCTTTGTTCTTGCTTTTGCTCGTGCGTTTAGGAGGGAATCCCGGCGGTATTTGCAGATCTAAAGGAGACTGAGGCGGACGTTGGGGGTGTGGAGCTTTATTGCGGCCGTCGGACTGTCTGAGGGGATATTGATGAGGGATCTGGGTGGAAATTTCCTTCCTGTCTTCGTGCTTTGGTTTTGTCCTTGTCCTAGCTCGGCGAATGTGATCAATGTTGCTACCGTTGTTGTTGATGCTGTCGAAAAGGACGTTGACCTCGTGATCGCTTGCGGGAGTCAGGAGGGGGTGATTGAGGATGGGATGAGCTCCTACGAAAATGGGGCGAGCAATGGAGGTGTCATGTTGGCCTGATGGTTTAGGAGCTATGCTTGGCTTATCGATTGTTTCGTTGTCGATCATGTCTTGGATTACATTCTTGGCGAGCTTGATTCTCCGTGTCATGTCCCTTTCCCCTGTGGAACTCGCAGTATGAGTCCTCGTGCCATGATAATGGCTTCTTATCCTCAGGTGGTATGCTGGTGGGTTTGGGAAGATGGAGAATGTTCTTCTTTACGAGCTTTTCTAATGCCTTTGAGTAGGACATAAAGAGGGGATCGAACCTTAAATCATTGTTGCAGCGGAAATGGTCAGTGATGATGACTGGGTGGCGAGGAGTGGGCTGTGCTAGGAATCTTGGTCGTCTTTGCTAGTGCCTTTGAGTTTAGAGCGTTAAACGGTCCAGTCATTATTGCAGTGGGAGAAGCATTTGCCTGGCGGCCATGATCTGAAGTTTTGGCCAGCTTGTATTTGTGAATTTCATCCTCCAGGGATCGGATTCTTTTGATGTGTCGAGCAGACTCTTCAGCGAATAGTCTTGTGTTTTTCTCGGTTTCGATCTTTTGCATGGCCGCTAGATGTTCGAACAAAGCGGTGAGATTGGCTACCTTGTGGTCGAGCAGCCTTACGTGTTCGGTGATCGTCATTAGTGGAGGAGGTGGTGGAAAGGCGGTTTCATCATTTGCGAGGTTGAAACGGAAATTCATCTTGTGCTTGCGAGCCGGGTGTTCGGGGTTTTTCAATGAGTGGACCTGATAAAGTTTTCAAACCTTTAGTGATTCTAAAAGAGAAGGAAAAGACTCAAATGAAAAATCACATTCACGACCAAAGGAAGACACAAAAGTGTAAAAAAGGGTGACTCGACTTGACTCGTGTTTTTAGCTTTTAAAAAGACACGGGAGGCTTTTGAGATAGAGGCATGTTGACACGTCCCTATTCTCGAGATAAGAAAATTTGTATGATCATAATCCGATTAACCCAGTTTGGCGGTATGTTGCCGGGGGTTAAAAAGGATCAGACCGAAGTAGCGATAGGCTAACCGATCTGAGGATGTTAAAATTTGGGTAAAAGGTGATCAATTGTTCGCCTTTTACGTGTGACTCAGGGATTTGAATCAAAAATGACGATAGGTCACTTGATTCAAAGAGTAAATCAACGGGTTCGCATCTGAACGATCCCGCGTTTTTGTTTTTGAGAGAAAAAGATTAAGTCGGGATGACTAAAGAGTCACTCGACTTAGGGCTAATTCTAAAGTTCTAAAAGTTAATTTCGTTTAAAATCTCCGAAATGAATTGACATATTCGGGTTTTTGCTTTGTGAAAGACCTTTTAGCAATAAATGTATTATGACGATACGTCAGTCGCATAATTCATTTATGTTTTGAAAAAGACCTGGGATATAGTGGTTATCCTGGGTCGGTTTTAAATGTAGCGGCATTCTATTTATTAAACTCAAATGACTATAGGTCAAAAAGCCTAACGGCGTGTTTTAAAAAGTATGACCTTTTCTGAAAAAAGTTTGAAAAAGTAATTTCAAAGATGGACGTATTTTAAGAGTATAATGCCTAGGAAAAGTTTTCATATCACGAGAAGGTTTTGAAAGACTACTATAGTGAGGTACTATAGCTTCACACTTGTACATATAAACACGAGGTTTTTGGCTTATAGGGTAAGGTTCCCTCAGGTCATTCAGTGGCGTTTAGGTAGGGGCACATGAAGACTACATACGTCTTAGGTGTGAATTCAAGGCGGGCCCTAGGCGTTCGAGTTTGGTAGTTCACGATCGTTTATGCGGATGCCGTACTTGTAATCGTGGAGGGTGAGAGAGCGGTGTGTCAGGAGTTACCTCAACATGAGCGAGGATTCTGGGCCGTTCCTCAAAGGGTGTGGTTTGAATCGGGAGGATTCGACTCAGCGTACTTTTGCCCAAATATCGAAAGCGTAAATGTTTTCAAAGTTTCAAGCTTCACTTCTTTATGATTTTAAAATAAAAGAAAAACTAGTTTTCAAAAATAATAAAAATCATGCTCGTCCCAGTAGTCGCCCGGTGAAGTGCAGGAAGCGAGAGAACCTATCGGCGCCTGCGCGCGCCCTCGCCCGTCTTGAGGCGCCGGAAGCGGAATCGCCTCGCGAGGAAAAAGTCACGAGTTTTGTAAAAATGGGGAGATCATTGCATGAATTTGAGGCCAAAAGAAAAGTATGAAAGTCTTTTTGAAATGTATTTTGAGTCGCCACCAAATATTAAAGGAATTTGGAACCTATTCAACAGCGTCTTGAAATACAAGACACGAGTGTCTCAGATTTCAAGGTGCGTCGATACCTAAAAATCTAAGGTTTGAAACCAGAGAAGGGGTTCGGAGTGAGGTTACTTTTCGAAAGTTTTGACAAAATGAGTTTTGAAAACAGTAATCAAAAAGCCTACGTAAGAGTAGTCTCTACTAATTTGAAAACATTTGTTTAATTTCGATATTTGGGCTAAAATGACGCTACGTACAAGTGCGAATAAATATGACTCGATTAAAATGCATAAATAATGTAAATAGTCAAAATAATGACTTTGCTATAGGAAATGTACGTTAAATAATAATTTATTGACTAAATTATTACTATAGACGTTATTTTCCGACCTTATATTTAGAATTTTGTGAAAAACCCTCAGTTTTGACATGCTAAAAGACTCTATGAAACGGTACAATTTAGTGTTGGATCCGTGATTCTAGTCGTTTATTTAATGCATGAATGAGGACTTGCATAATTATAAAAGTGACGTCGGTTTGCTTTAGTGATAATGAGTCGTTATTTATGCGATATTGGCGGGGTTTAGACGGATTATGAATCCGAATTGCTACAACCGTATTACGAATACGGCTTCGCTAGTGCCAATATCGGTTTTGGGGTTAATGTAACCCCATTGTCCAGTCTCAAGCGTCCAAAAGCGTAGGTAAAGGTTTACCTTTCGAAAATGTAAAGACGGTATTTTTGAGTGGATTTTTGTGAATAGTGTATAAGTGTTAAAAACCGATGTTTGAAAATGAATGAAGTGGGTTGGTATTTATAGAGGTTGGGTGGTTTATGGGTGAGGAAAAATTAAATCGCCTGTGTACAGGCGATTTTAATTTGGTTTTGTTTGGAATTTTGTAGGAAAAAACAAAATGGCGGTGTCTGAGAATAAAAGATAATCGCTGTTAGCAGCGATTCGTTCTGTCGCCTGTTAACAGGCGATTTTTATTTTGTTTTGGGGGCTGTTTTATGCGGCTTTTGGTTTTGTGTGTTTTGATTAGGTAATGATGATGTTTTGTTGAATACTTAAGGGTTAAGTATTCGTTCAGTTTTGATCCGAATTTCGGTTTTCGTGTTTCGGTTTTTGTCGTGTTTTTCGATTTTGGCTTGAAATAAAACAATATTAAAGTATATTATTTTATGATTTTGTAGTTTCTAGTTTTGTGAAAATGTGACACGGGACGCACTTTGGCCCGTTTTGCGGGTTGTGTTTTGGGTCGTTTTTGTAAGTTTGGGCCGTTTTGTAGCTAGTTGGGCTGTTTTTGCGGCTTGGCTTAATAAGACGCTCCTGTATTTTGCTCGTGTTATGCTCATAATGACTAAAATTGACATTCATTTTCATGATTATGCAAGTCCAAATTATCGCTAAAAATGACCAAATACGTTTTAGACACTTTTATGCCGTTTCGACTCTTTTAAAAGCATGTATGGCGATCCTTTTCATCATCGGGTTTGTTTTGGGGGAATGCGGATACGGTATCTACACACATGAACAATCTAAAGCAAGCTATTAAGGATACATTCTTTCCGGCTCATTTGATTCAGTCGATTCGATTCATTCACTTGATTCGATTCGGCCATTGATTGATTCGATTCAGCTTGATTCGATTCGATTCAACACAACTATATTATTTAATTGAACTTCATTCAGTTCAGTTAAGTTCAGCTCTAAAAAGTCTGAAGAACAGGTTCTAACTCAACTCAAGAATGCAACTTTAAGTATTATAACATCATTACTAACACCAATACAAGTGAACAAACAACCTAAAAACATGCATCTAGACTCATGTGTATGAGGCCGGCTCCAAATTCATTCACAATCAATCACAAACCAACATTACCAGCCAAAGTACGCATCTTTTCATTCGTACATTCAATAATAACATCCTAAACAAACTATAGGGCCTTACACAAGTCGAAATATAGCTAGGGCTACACCTAGTTATCTTATTCGAAGCAAAACAAAGCTATTATTCTTCCTCCTTGACGTAAATTGTGTCCTCCTCGTTGAGTTCACCTTCTCCTTTAATTATAAGCACAAAACATACATACAATATAAGCATACAAATCCTAGCACATAAAATAATAACTAAACTGACAAAACTATATAAAAAACGATGCAAAGATGAAAGATTACTAAAAAAATTATGAGAGGGAAAAATTAGGGTTAGAAAAGGAATGAACTTGAGTATATTTAATGAAGTTTTGAGAGATGAATTAATGGAGATTTAAGAGAAAGAAGAAAGAGTTTTGATGATTTAGGAAGAGTGAATGAGAGTTATGAGAGAATTAGGGCACGAAAACATATTAAAACCTGTAAAATCGAACTTCTAAAACAACACGGACTCGACGCCCTGCAGAACACGCGAGCCATTCCATGTCACGCCTAGGTCGCATGTCACTCGCCACCTGGTCGCCAATGATGCCTTGTTCTTCTTGGATGCCTTTTTCTCCTTCCCGCAAACGCCTCTACTCGCGCCTTGTTCACCCCTAGCTCGCCACCACTCCTTAACCATCTCCAACACCCTCTAACCAACTCCAAACTTCTCCTCACACTCACACACATCGACAACCAGCTCAGTAAACGAAACACCCGACTACACAACTCACTACACAAGCTAAAGAAAAGGCTTTCTCGAGTTAGAAATGAGAATATCGTGTGAAACGAAATGTGAATACTCGCGAAACGAATTATGTAAAATATGAAATGAGTTGGGTGTTACACTACTTCCTTGACAACCTACCTGTAGGAATCAGGAAGGACGTCAACCAACAAGCGCAAGTTGTACGACATCTTAAAAGACTTACAAAATTTAAATTAGTAAGGACCTATTCTTTCCAGCTTATTTTACGCTTAGTTGATTCGATTGAGTTGATTCGGCTCCATTGAGTTCAATTGATTCATTCACTTGATTATTTCGATTCGATTCGATTCGGCTTTATTTATTTCAACACATCTGTATTATTTAGAATCTGTTCTTTCGGACTTTGTAGAGTTGAGCCCGAATGAAACTAAGCGAAAATAATTTGGCTGAAATAATGGAACTAAAATAGGCGAATTGGTGAGTTAGGCGAATGAGTGGCCCAGGCGAGAAATGAATGAAGTTCAATTAAATAATATAAGCATGTTGGCGAATAAAGTTGAAGCGAGGCGAAGTGGTGAATTGAAGCGAAATGTCTTTGAAAATAAAATTTGGAAAGAACAGGTCCTTAATTGAACTTCATTCATTTCAATTCAGTTAAGTTCAGCCCCATTCAGTTTAGTTCAGCCCGATTCAGTTTAGTTCAATTCAACTCATTTCAATCCAGTTCACTTCAGCTCATTTCGATCCGGTTAAGTTAAGTTCAGTTCAACTCGATTCAGTTAAGTTAAGTTCGGTTCAGCTCTAAAAAGTCCGAAAAAACATGTTCTAATTAGGATGTAATTAAGAAGAGTAATTAACAATTTAATACGAGTATTAGATTAAAAATGGACTAATGAAAGTCAGCCATACACAATTTATTAACATAGGCCTTTGACACGGCCCTTTAATTATGCACCATTGAAAACCGGAACTCATACCCCCCACCCCCCATATATAAACGCTCACTCACACAACCCTAATACTTTAACTTCATCACCAACTTCTGCCTCTTCTCTGTTCCCTTATCTCACATCCAAACCCTGTCTTTCATGAAAAACGTTTCCTCCTCTTCTTCTTTCACAGCTCACATTCAAACTTTCTTCTCTACAAAATATGGCTTCAGCAATGAAAATCAAACATTTGTTTCGTTTTTTTTTTTTTTTTTTTTTCCTTCTTATAGATCTACTAAAAAGTTTGTATCTTTATTCATGTCTCACACTTTTACATGTTAAAGTTTCAATCCATCCCAAGTTTGTATCTTTATTCATGTCTCACACTCTCACTCTCACACTGTCGAACCGGCAACTTTTATCAGGTATCAGGTTCAGGGTTTTAAATCTCGGTATCGGTCGCGATCGCGGTTGCGGTCGCGGTGTCTCGGTATCGGCCTTGACTCGCTTGTCTCGGGCTGTAACTCGCTCGTCGCGGTTGATTTTTGTTTTAGAAGCTTTTTAAGCGATATTTATATTTAAACTTTTTTATGATGTTATATTATGTCTAAATATGTAGAAAACAATCGTTTTAAGAGTGTAATGAAAATCTCGGTCGGTATGATATATGTATTTAGGCGTTCAAATGGTAAAAGTACATAAATTTGAATAGTTGGCACTTTTATGAAAGTAAAAGAGGAGAGCGAGTGAAATAGGGCTTAAATTATATAATGTAAAATTAAGTAATAAATAAAAAAATAATTTTATTTCATCATTTTCAATTAAAAAAACACCCTACACTTATAAATTTTCATCCTATTTATTTTATTATTTTTCTCTTTTTATTTACAATACTCCACCCATTATATATTAAAATATACTCTAATATCTAATATCTTCTTTCTGATACAACAATGCAGTCTTGGGGTGTCTTTGTGGTTAAAAGTTGCATTTTTAAGTGAGCCCCCACTTTTCACCCTTTAATTAATTCCTTATTTAGCGACTCTAAGAAGTGAAAAAAAAATGCAGTATGAATGAAGTACTTTAAATTGAATCTGTTTTGACATTTTAATATTATCATAATCAGCTTACATATATTTAATTACAGACCCTAATATAATTTACAATTTAAAATTACGACAGGCGTAAATAATTACAAATTACAAACTTAGATCTACAAAATAATACGGAGTAAATAACAAAATAATTACTTCGTACAAGCTTATAAATATAATTTTCAATATAAATAGAAAATTTTTTAAATTACAAAATTCCATTGATACAAATGTATATATTAATTTTAAGTTAAAAAAAAAAAAAAAAACAAAGATGAGAAATTTAAACCTATAAAAATCGGTATTATTATAAAGAACAGATGATATGGAGACGGATCTAACAATGGAGAACTCATGCATAAAAAAATTCCGTGTTTTAATGGATGTTTTCAGTGGTTTGGCGTGGTTAGATAAGTGTTTGAGAGAGATTGATAAGAGTGAGAGTTAGATTGAGAATAAAATAAGTGGCTGGTGAGTTTGAGAGGCGGACGAGTGAGAGGAAGTAGTTGGGTGAGGATAAGAGTGATAGGCATGAGTGACCTAATTAATCTAAGTTTTTTACCTAAGGATATTAGATTTATACTCATACTCATGTAAGTCATGTTAGATTAATTAGTTCAAAACTTAGGTAAAAAATGGGCTTTGAATATTGGGTTATAAAATGAGCTAATTATCTACGAGTATTCTTTAATAATTAAATTAAATTGAGCCCAAGATGAAATATTACGTTAATACTTAGGTCCAAATGAAATATCGAAGGATCATATTACGTTTATATTACGTTAATAATCATATTACATTTATCTATATTATGTTATTATTACGTTAATAATCATATAATGTTAATAATAATATTTTGTTTATATATATTACGTTAATAATCATATTACGTTTATATATATTTAACATTTCAAATGAAATATCGAACATTTAAATTTATTTTTGTAATACAAATTTATATGACAGTCCTACAACAAATATCCCTTTTATTAACCCATATTATTTTTAGATACATCGTAATCTAAATCAATTTTGAACAATTGTGCAGCAAATAATAGTCGTGCCCAACTTCTAATTCAACCATTCAAAATTCGAGTGTTTGTCGCCGTGTTCCATTTGCATGTTTGTAACTTTTAGACGTACATAAAATTATGCAAACTATACGCTTGAAAAGACATACTTAACAAAGTAAAGACCACGGGCTACGTGATAGCCCGTGCAATTTGCACGGGAATAAGACTATTACAAAATTTTAAATTATAATGACCATTAAAATTACAATTACAAAATTTAACATCATAAACAAATGTTTGTCATTTACTTCATTCAATAGATATATTATATTAGATCAAATGAACATAAAACCAAATTGATTTGTTTAATTCATACTACTTTATGATCAAATTTATACCTGTAAATAGACCTGTCAAACGGGTCGGACGGATGGTTTACAGGTCGGGTAAATATGGGTTCGGGTAATGTACGATTCGGGTGTATACGGGTTCCAGGTCGGGTTAGAGTCAAAATACGGGTTCCTTAACGCCTCTTGATCAATAATTTTTTATTTTTTATTTATTTTTGGTAAAACGAGTAATTGTGAACTTAAATAATATTTTGAATGATCATATTTTTCTCATTTATTATTCATGTATTTAGTTACAATATTTCATTAGAAAAGAGGCATAACGTCCAATGAAACGCAATTTCAATGATTGATTATACAAATATTAAATAATAAAGATTACGTTTTAAGTAAAAAAAATTCAATTATAAGTAATTTATTAGGTGTTGAATATTTAATACTGTTTTGAAATAAAAAATTTCCATGTAAATAAAAATTGGTAATGACTTTTATTTCCTGGAACGTAATTTTTTCGACCCAACGGGATGACCCACTACGGGTCGGGTTTTGACCCATTATTTCCGGGTCATTTCGAGTTCGGGTAGATTTTGCGTTCGGGTCGGAAAAGAGCCAGGTTTACTTCGGGTCATTTACATGTCAGTTTCGGGTAATATTAGATGGGTTATGCCCAAATTTTAATAGCAAATTATAATAAACTTTCTACTACAGTTGCATAGGTACAAATTGGACGGGTTCACATTCATCAGTGTTTTTATAGATGACTAATCCGTTATATCGTCTTACTTAACTAAATGAGTAATTATTATTTAAAATCAGATATCATGACATATTATTACAATTTGCACGGGCATAAAAACTATATATTCGTGTAAAATACAACAAACTTTTTACATAAAAATCACTTAGCTAAGCAAGATAATATAACAGATTACTCGACTAATAGACCATAATATTTCATTTACATTCACTACAAATAAAATTCATTGATTTAAATCTAAAAATTTAAATATGACTTTAATTTATATTGCTTAACATCAAATTTAAAAATCAAGAGATTTTAGTGCTTTACTTTAAAATTTTATTTATGAAAGTAATTAAAAGAAGATAATTAATGAATATAAAAAGTATCTTAAAATTCAAATTTTTAACAACATACGCGAGCAAAAATCTAAGTCTCAAATATAACAAATACGGAGTAACATAGTTTATAAAGAAGTGTTTGAGAAATTATAGTATCGTGTACCATTTAATCGTTGTATTATTTCCTTTTATTTGAACTTTTTTGTAATGCTTTGAATTCTACTATTACTATGATTATTTGTCATATAATTTTGTAGTTTTAGGTGCTTTTCAATGATACATATACACATTTGATCGGTTTACAAGACGCATTTATTAACCCTATTATACGACTTTATTATGCATACACATTTGATCGGTTTACAAGACGCATTTATTAACCCTATTATACGACTTTATTATGCATACGTTTTTACTTAAATTTTATAAAAAAAAAACATACCCGTGCAATTTGCACGGGCATAATACTAGTATAATTATATAATAAAAAAATACAACTTGCAAAGTAAATGTCTTCAAGTTGTCAATATAACACGGAGTATGTAATTTTATATATTAAAGTAATCAAAACTACTCCCCATCCATCCCCTCTCCCCTGCAAATCACACACTTCCCAAGGAAACTTCCATCTTCGTCCTTCTTCGTCCTTCCCAAGCGAGTTTTTCATCAACTCGGTCCGAGATGACCGATAACCGAGTCAACTCGGTTATCTCGGGCGAGATTAGGGGAAAAAAATTGTGGGCGTTATAACTCGGGATATCTCGTATCGGTGCCTTCCGATACCGAGAAATCTCGGCCGATACGAGACGACTCGGCCGAGATTTTGAGTACCTGATTCAGTACTCTGCTTTATAATGTAACTCTGCTTTATAATGTAACGAGGTACTCTGCTTTATAAGCTCAAATTACTCTGCTTTATAAATACTCTCGCATTGTCGTGTGATTCATCAATTACATTTTTTCACACAATTCTTTTTAACTTTCCATCTCTCATGGCGGTAAATTTCTTGATTTTATGTTTTTTGTGTTGATAAGCATGTTTATTCACTTCAATTTTATTCGTTAATCTTGTTTTTCTGCTTAAAATTTCGAGTTAATTGTTAAAGAATGCATTGTTCTGGGTTTTGTTTTTCTGGGTTTTTAATAATTCTTCTGGGTTTTTAATAATTCTTCTGGGTTTCATCAATTACATTTTTTTTTCACACAATTCTTTTTTAACTTTCCATCTCTCATGGCGGTAAATTTCTTGATTTTATGTTTTTTGTGTTGATAAGCATGTTTATTCACTTCAATTTTATTCGTTAATCTTGTTTTTCTGCTTAAAATTTCGAGTTAATTGTTAAAGAATGCATTGTTCTGGGTTTTGTTTTTCTGGGTTTTTAATAATTCTTCTGGGTTTTTAATAATTTGTTTTTCTGGGTTTGCAGTATGAAGCATTATTCAATCAATTGAAACGGACCTTTAAGGCTAAAGAAAAAGCCGAATGTGTGCTGAATATGCATAAGAGGATTGTTGACGAGTACATGACGATGACGATTCTTGATGCAGAAGATGCCGTTACTATTCTAGAACCTTTTAGGCGGGCCCTGACTGTCGCTGAAAAAGACGTCGAACAATTTCTGAAGCATATGTGCGATATTGTCGGCGAAGAAGTTTCGATGACGGAAAATCGCGGTTTTTCTGATTTTAGGCTCTCTTCGAAGCTCGTTATGGATAATGTTCACGGTTTCATTCCTGTTGATCAGGTATAATTTGTGTTTTACTTGATTATTTTTGTAGGTTTTCGCTTTTGTTTTTCGAGTTTTGATGAACTTGTTGAGTTTTTACTGCACTTAATTTTGTGTAGTTGTTTGTGTTTCTTTGAATTTCGTTGAAATTTTCCTTCGCTTTTACTTAAAATGTAGAAATTACTCTGTTCAAGTAAGTTACCTCTTCGATTGAAGTTCGTCTTAGCTGTTCTTGACATTGATGAACTTGTTGAGTTTTTACTGCGCATAATTCCTGTAACTGTATTCGTTTCTCTGAATTCTGTCGCAACGTTCTGTCGCTGTTACTTTAAATGAGGAAATAATTCTTTTCAATTTAGGTTTTGTGTTCGATTGAAGCTGTTTTTGACATTGATGAACTTGTTGAGTTTTTACTGCGCATAATTTCTGTAACTGTGTGCGATTTCTTTGAAATTCGTTCGCTGTTACTTAAAATGAGAAAATTAATCTTTTCTATTTAGGTTTCTTGTTCGACTGAGGTTGTTTTTGATGTTGATGAATTTGTTGAGTATAACTGTTTGCGTTTCGTTGAATTAGTAAAGCGTTAGTATTTGTTACTTGAAATGAGGAAATCGCTCTGCTCAATTTAGGTCTCTTGCTCGATTGAAGCTATTGCTGACATTAATGAATCTATTGAATTTTGATTGCGCGTAATTTCTGTAACTGTCTGTGTTTCCTTGAATTCCTTTCGAATTTTTCTGTCGCTGTTGCTTGAAAAGAGGACATTACTCTGTTCAACTTAGGTTACTTGTTCCGTTGAAGCTATTTTTTATGTACTTGTTGAATTTTTAACTGTACATAATTTCTGTAACTGTACGTGTTTCTTTGAATTCTGTCGAAGTTTTCCGTTGCCGTTGCTTGAGTTGTGGCAATTGCTTTAAATAGGTTACTTGTTAAATCGAAGTACATTATAGCTATTTTTGTTTACTATGTGGTATTTGTATTGACAAGTTCATTCAAGGTTTTGCGTTGCTAATTTTGGACATTTGAATTAGTTCTGGCAAGTGGCGAATGCATGTGCTCGTGAACAAAGTAGAAAATAGCAACATAGATTTTACGTTTAGTTGCTATAGTAATCATTATTGAGAGGAACTTTGGAATTTAATTTTTATGTAGTTAACGCGCTTTCATTCTTCTTTTAGTTTCATCAAATATTGCTGAACTTTCCGCTTTTTCATTATTACATATTCTCGTATTCATTGAGGATACTGCTTCTGCGCGGTTCATTTTTTGCGTTTAATGTAAATTGATTTGTGTTTTAAGTTTATGTAATCAAAGTGGACATTTGGACTTGTAATCTGTGGAACGTAAACAGAAGAGAGAGCAAGAATAAAGAATGAAGAAATTATCTATGTTCTGTTTAAACTGAGCGTATTTAACCTAGATTTAGAGTTGTAGGTCATTAATTGAGATTTTTCTCTAGTCCAATCAATTCATTTATGAGCATTTAGCGTCAAATGATTCTCATCTGCGACGACCTGATATAAATACAAAATTATAGCGTCAAACTAATTCGATCCTTTCTAGTGTAGTAAATTAATGATTCCGAGATTAATTAATGTAACACCATTACCAGTTCGGTCATTAGATGCTATGATAAACTTCTAGATTATTCTTTAGCGAAAGAGAGAGCTGTTAGAAAACCCCTTAGATCGGTACCGTGTGAATCGTTAAGAATAAATTAAACTGAATACGGAAGCGTACCTGAAGGATTCATGGTGTCCTGTGAGATCTGATCTTCCTTTGAGACACACCCTTCACTTTTCTTAAGGTTGATGGGAGACCAAAAGAAAACCCTTAATTACTTTATTTTGTATTTGTGTGGATGGTGTGTTCAATGGGGACCAAACCTATATTTATAGTGTGAGACCCTTATAGGGTTTCCATAAATAAGCTGCCAAATATCTACCCTCATTGATAAGGCAACTAGCCTGTTTTACACATTAAGTCCATGACCAATATTTCCTTATTACCCAATACCAATATTATTACCTTATGGATCACTTTATTTATCGGTTTATATTTTATAATAGTGCAACACATATTTAATTACATTAGTGGCCCATATCCGTACGAATATATAAATATATTCTAACAATCTCCCACTGGGACACACATGTAATTATATGTGTATAACCTTAGCGCGCAACTGAAATGCACTATTATAACCTTAGGATATTCCTCAACAATCTCGTCCATTAATCATACTAATGTAGGATCAAGGCGGCTTTCGTCACAATGAGCGTAACTAAACCTTCCTTGGTCACATACACCAATACAACTAAATGACATAGATCAATCATGGATGTGTAAGTCGGAAATTACACGCAATGTGATCTGACATGCCTATTTCCAACTGGTCCAACTTTAACTTTAATTGAGATCAAACAATGCAAAAGCATCACCTTTTAGAGTGGATAAAACTTTACACTTTAAACCTTAAACTTTAAACTTTATTTCTGCAGAATATCTGTATACGAGGTACACAAGGGAAAAATAAATACATACGGAACAAGTACTCCCACTAAACCATAATATCCTGACTTTATATAACTCTCATATGAGCAGTTATTTGGAGACAATCCCTTATAAGTCAGCGGATCCGCAATCATGGAGTTTGTTCCTATATGTTCAATTAAAACCGTACCACTCTGTATTCGTTCCTTTACGATGAGGAACTTTCTTTCAATATGCCTGGATTTACTCGAGCTTCTATTTAAAATAGGTGCTCAATCATCACAATAAAACTTTAATGGTCTTTCGATACTATTCACAACTCTTAAAGCCGCAACAAAATTTTGCAATCATATGCCCTGAAATGTTGCTTGGTGGTAAGTTCTGAATTTTGTCTCCATAGTGGAATCAATAATAATAAAATGATTTCCACTTTACCATAAAATGGCTCATCCAGCCATTAGAAAGACACAACCTGAAGTGGACCTTCGAGTGTCCAGGCATCCATCAAATCGGAGTTTGAATAACCAATGATCTCCAGAAATACCAGATCTCCGATTAATGAGCATGCTAACCTTAGTCCCTTAGGGTATCTAAGACCCCTTTTACTATATCTGGCCTTTTCATAAACTTGAGCATACATAAGACTCCCTATATTATGTGCATAAGGAATCTCCTGCATTTCTTTAATTTTAAGGCTACCTTAAGGGCACTTTATTCGAGACTAATTAAACTTGTCTCCCTTAACGATCGGAGTATACCATGGTTTACAGTCTTGCATGCCAAACTTATATAGTACCTTATATGGCTAGCAAGGTGTCATCCACACATAAAACCATAAATATAAACTTTCTCCCACTCAACTTGTGTTACCTTTGACGAGAAGCCTATTTGAGCTCATAGATGGATTTCTTTAGTTTGCAAACCATATTCTTTGGGTCTCCTAATACAAAGTTTTCTGGTTGCATCATATAAATTGTTTCATCAATGTCGCCATTAAGAAACGCTGTCTTTACGTCCATCTGTTGTAACTCAAGATCAAAATGTGCAACAAGCGCCATGATTACTTTAAAGGAATCCTTAGTAGAAACAGGAGAAAATGTTTCTTTATAATCTATACCTTCTTTTGAGTAAAACCTTTAGCTACAAGACGCGCCTTAAATCTTTCCACATTACCCTTCGAATCCTTCTTGATTTTAAATATCCATTTACAACCAATAGGCTTCGCACCTTCAGGTAATTGAATAAGATCCCAAACCTTATTGTCTTGCATAGACTTATACTCCTCATTCATGGCGTCAATCCACTTTTGAGCATTAGAACTTTTCATGGCCTGCTGGAAGTTGATTGGATCATCTTCCAACAGTTCACTAGAATCCTCATGTTCTTGGAGATATACAAATTCATCCGAAAAGGGACTTCTCCTTACTCTAGTGGATCTCCTTAAATCTTGAGGTTGTTGAGTTTGAATTTCTGGGATCTCGTTCTCAATGACGGGTTGTTCTTGTGGAACAAACAAATCATCTTGAACGGGATCAATATTGACATTGTCCTGACGAGGTTCCTCATTTGCTCCTCCGATAGTAGTGACAGGTAAAGGAACCTGCACATCATCGGGAGCAACCATAGGAATCGAAATCGATTCTTCCTCAAATACAATGTCATTAACCTTATTTCTCCCCCCAAACTCAACATCCTCAAAAAATGTTGCAGTTCCCGTCTCAAATATATTCTTTACAGCGGGATCATAAAATTTGAAACCCCTTGATCGCTTCGAATAACCAATAAAGTAGCTGCTCACCGTTTTGGAGTCCAGTTTATTTTCATGCGGCCTATAAGGTCGCGCCTCAGCTGGACATCCCCATACATGAAAATGCTTAAGACTAGGCTTTTGACCTGTCCAAAGCTCATAAGGTGTCTTGACAGCTGCTTTAGTTGGTACCCTATTTAGAATATAGGCTGCAGTCTTTAGTGCTTCTCCCCAGAGTGATGTAGGTAAGGTAGAATGACTAATCATACTCCTTACCATGTCCTTAAGAGTTCGGTTTCGTCTCTCAGCAACACCGTTCATGCTAGGTGAACCTGGCATAGTGTACTGAGGGACTATTCCACACTCCTCTAGGTATTTAGCAAATGGCCCTGGACGTTGTTCACTGAGCGAGTCATATCTGCCGTAGTATTCACCACCACGATCAGATTTGACAACTTTAATCCTTTTGTTGAGCTGAAGCTCAACCTCGGCTTTAAAAGCCTTGAACACGTCCAAAGACTCTGATTTCTCATGAATTAGGTAAAGGTAGCCATAACGAGAGTAATCGTCTATGAATGATATAAAATACCGTTGACCATTCCACGAAGCCGTAGGAAATGGCCCACAGATGTCCGTATGTATCAATTCTAAGACGTCCGTAGCTCTGTTGGCTCCTAACCTCCTTACTTTGGTTTGTTTTCCTTTAATACAACTTACACAAACATTCAGGTCTGTGAAGTCAAGCGAATCTAGAATGCCATCAGACACAAGCCTTTGAATTCTCTCTTTCGAGACATGACCTAACCTTTTGTGCCATAATGACGCTGAATTTTCCTGACTTAATTTACGATTAGTACCACGTGATTCTACGTGCTGGTTTTCACTGTATGATGCAATATTATCAAGCATATAAAGATTATCGAAACCACATAAAGAACCAGTTCCAACAACATTTGAATTTAAAGACAGTATAAATTTTCTGTCCGCAAATGAACAATAATAACCGGATTTGTCCAAGAGAGATACAGAAATTAAATTCCGTCTAAAAGACGGTACAACAAAAAATTCTTTCAAATCCAAATAAAAACCAGTCCTTAATAATAATCTAAACGTGCCAATAGCATCAACTTCCACCGACTTTCCATCTCCCACGTAGATGTATCTTTCGCCTTTACTTGGCTTTCGGTGTGCTAGGCAACCCTGCATAGAAACACTAATGTGAGTAGTCGTACCAGAATCTACCCACCAAGTGTTTCTAGGTACTGAAGCTGGATTAACTTCAGAACAAACCAAATTAAGAATTGTACCTTTCTTTGCTCGCTTAGCGAGCCAAGCCTGATATCTTGGACAATTCTTCTTTATGTGTCCTGGCTTTCCACAGAAGTAACAACCAGTTGGTTCATCACCTTCCTTCTGCTCATCAGGACCCTTAGTTGCAGCCTTAAATTCAAACTTTCTTTTCTTGCCCTTTCCTTTAGAGGTACTAGCCAAGAGAGCAACATCAACCTTATCTTGCTTCAACCTCTCTTCCTCTTGCACACCATAAGAAATGAGCTCATTTAGAGTCCACTTCTCCTTTTGACAGTTGTAGCTTACTTTAAACTGTCCAAATTGTGTAGGGAGAGATAACAATACTAAATGAACGAGCAAGTCATCCGACAAGTCGAGCTTTAGTGCCTTAAGTTTTGAAGCAATATGAGACATCTCCATGATGTACTCCCTTATATTTCCCTTACTGAATTGATATTTCCTTGAAATCAAGTCTTTGTGATGGCGTACTTGTTTCTGCCTTATCGTTTTTAACAAAACGCTTTTCAATTTCAGCAAGAAATTCCTTGGCATTGGTAATCTTTTCAGACACCGCACCTCTAAAAGCCTCCGGAATGCCGCGCTTTATGATCATAAGACTCATGCGATTGGATTTCTCCCACTTCTCAAATTCTCTCTTTTCATCGGGAGAACTTGCATCCGTAAGAGGAGTGGGAGAATCCATCCTGAGTGCAAGGTCTAGATCCATGCAGCCAAGAACAATTAACATGTTCTCTTTCCAATCCTTGAAATTCGTCCCATTTAGCATGGGAATAGAACTTAAATTGCCAGAAATAGTAGCAGCAGACATATTAACTGAATAAAACAAACAACTTTAATAAGAAACATGCTCATAAACCTTATTTAAAATTTAAATTCAAATAAGAGGTATATTTTCCCATCTCAAGACACCGGTAACAACATTAGTGTCAAGTCTTTGGACAGTAACACTAACTGTCAGTGGTAATCTTGTCGTAGTGATCAAACATTGACAATAATCATGTAAATCTGACCTTCCTTTGGGCGAGCTTGTATTCACACTTAATAAACCATATAATTGTCACATGTTTACATACAGGTGTTGTGTGTATTCTGCCAAATATGAGCCTTCCTTTGGGCGACTCACACCCGCGAAAATACACACCCCACGATTATCAATGTTCTCAATAAATTAATCATTACAAGATTATTCTTCCTTCACGACATAATCCTACCGATCAATTTATCTCAAATCATTAGACCCAAATTTTATACCAATTTATTGAATTGAATTTAACCTTAATATTTCAATGTAAAAAAGTAACACTGTCACTGAAATATAATAACCGTATACTCTCGAAGCATTGATAAACATGATAAGAAACCAACATGTACAAGAGTATAACACCATATACCAATTCATAAGTAAAATTGCTGCAAACAACGGTGTACAAAACCAATAATAATACGGAGTACTGTACCACAGCCAAAAAACAAAATACGTAATGGCAAATAACCAAACCAAGACCTTAATCCGTAACATAAATTAATGGCGGACAAACAAGAAATTGCAGCAAGAGAGCAATAATGATAAAAGACGTGATCATTACTAAATCACTTAAACTAAACCAAATTAAAGCCTCTGTAATTCTCACGCATAAGTATGAAGCATCATCATGACTTGAAACTTAAGAGAACGCCCAAAAAAAAACATACAGAAGGTTACATGGGAGACAAGGTAACAAGGCAATCATGATGATGTCTCAAGAAAGAAAACACTAGATAGGATCTGACGAAAACTAAGCGAATAGAGGCGCGATTCATAGGAGATTAAATCGCGCGACGAAGACTTAAGGCCGACAATAATTAATCGACATTCTTAACGATCTACACGATATCGCCTCGATACCAATTGTTAAAAACCCTTAGATCGATGCAGTGTGAATCGTTAAGAATAAATTAAGCCCGAATACGGAGCGTCTGCGAAGGATTAAGTGGTGTCTGTGAGATCTGATCTTCCTTTGAGACACACCCTTCACTTTTCTTAAGGTTGATGGGAGACCAAAAGAAAACCCTTAATTACTTTATTTTGTATTTGTGTGGATGGTGTGTTGATGGGGCAAACCTATATTTATAGTGTGAGGCACTTATAGGGTTTCCATAAATAAGGCTGCCAAATATCTACCCTCGTTGATAAAGCCCAGTAGCGCATTTTACACATTAAGTCCATGACCAATATTTCCTTATTACCCAATACCAATATTATTACCTTATGGATCACTTTATTTATCGGTTTATATTTTATAATAGTGCAACACATATTTAATTACATTAGTGGCCCATATCCGTACGAATATATAAATATATTCTAACAAGAGCGAGTCTTAAACTCTCGGCATGGTTTGTGATTTGCTGTGAACAAATAACATGATAAATGTTTTCAGATTTAATATTTGAACTACATATAGTACGGAGTACTTATTATCAGTCATCGTCAAATATATTCAGTGTATGGAACTACACATGAAACAACAGTATCAGTGATGAGTCTGATAAGAAATTCCATGTTCTGGTTTTCAGTTGGCTCTGCAGTTCGTAGATACCGAGCAATTTCAAAGGCAAGTGTATCAATAATGTCATAGCTCTCCTTCTGTAGATTATTTTCCGTTGTATTGTGACCAACTCTCTCTTGACTTTGCTTTTCTCTTTTTCTTGGCAGGCTTCGTGATCTTAAGCAGCTTGGTGAGTCCTTCATTTCTCTCGCATCGGTTGATTTACTATGCCCATCACTATTTGTTTTTTGCTGTTTTGACTTTATTTTAATTTTCTGCTGCTATTATTGACATGTCAAAAACTCGCAATTGGTCTGTGGTTAGCATTTGGGAATTATTATGAATGAACCTGTTGGCTGGCATGTTGTTAAATTGACACATGCTAAACATGTGATTGGTAGTTACTTGTCTTCTTCACTGAAACGGCTTTGACTTTCAGATATCTAATCGTTAATTTCATTTACTAACCTAGGATTGATCCCTTGTTTGGATTTGCCGTGAAGTGATTCAGTGTTTGCTCCTTTTTGAGACCTTGCTATAGTTGTCGTCCTATGGTGTTATGAACTTGAACCAACAAAATTGTCCTAGTTTACCACCTAACTATTGTATCTATACTTAACGTTTGATTTCATTATACTGCTTTATGCTATAGGAGATATCTCACTTGCCCAATAAAACTAAATTTTCAGGTCTCACACACATGGTTTACCCAGGGGCAGTGCACTCTCGGTTTGAGCATTCTCTTGGAGTGTATCATCTTGCTGGTGAAACTGTCAACCTACTTAAAAAATATCAAGTACGACATCTGTCGAGTTCTTTGATTCTAATCTTGCTGTAGATTAGGAGATATTTTATTAACTATGTAGCCTGCAGGGCCCAGAACTTGGTATTGATGACTTCGATGTGCAAACAGTGAAGCTTGCTGGTAAATGGCGATTTTCATCTGTATCATTGACATCTCTCTATGTGCACGTTTGATTCATTATCTCTTATTGTAGTTTTGTGTGTGCTATCTGTTAAGGACTGCTGCACGATGTCGGTCATGGTCCATTCAGTCACATGTTTGAGAGTGGTTTCCTTCCCAACGTTCTTCAGGGCTCTTCTAAATGGTATTGCGTTAATTTGACGTTATTCTTCAGTTGCGTGAAACTTTCAGATATTTTTGAACATTGATGAGTGATTTATATTGAGCACTGACACCGTTAAGACTTAAGACATGCTGGTTGGCTACAGGACCGTATTTTCCGACTGCTATTTTGTACTCCGTAGTTTCTTTCTTGGACATTTTGGCTGTAAGTAGGCAATTATGAAAGGGAAGTATTTAAAGAGTATTATCGACGATTTTTCTGAAACTCTGAAGGTCTCATGAGGACATGTCTGTTCGTTTGGTCGATTACATTGTTGATGAGCACCACATAGAAATTGACGAATCGATGCTAAAGAACGTGAAGGTATGATTTCTACACTTCATCACTCAGATGTGCAGTTTTAATAATTGTTTCATCTGGTCATTTTATGGTGTTCATTCTATATCCATTCTAAGAAATCCCTGGACCTTTTTTTTTTTTTTTTTTTTTTGGTAGGAAATGATAGTTGCCAGCACGGCACATGCTTCAAAGAATGTAAGTTAGTCTTCGATCAGATGACTTTTAGTGGCTTCTTAATGCTAATGCAGGAAGTGTGACACATCTCATGACGCCACTTCCTTTTCTGTGCGTTCTTTTTTTTATACAGAGCTTGAGTGGAAAGCGGTTCCTGTATGATATTGTGGCCAATGGACGAAATGGGATTGATGTGGACAAGTAATTCTTCTTCTGTTTTGTTGACACTCGTTCTAAGTGTAGTTAGTTTGAGAACAAATTAGATAGGCCTGACATGTTTTCGCCCATTTAACATCGATTGCTTTCTTTAACGTCACACAGGTTTGACTATATTGTTCGTGATTCTCGAGCTTGTGGCCTTGGCTGCAGCTTCCAATTTGAGAGGTTGATGCAAACAGTGCGAGTCATGGATGATGAGATATGTTACCGAGCTAAAGAATGTCAGTAAGAATCTAATTATTTGTTGCGAGCTAAATTTCCTCGTGATTCTAAACTCAAGTTCAAATATCATGTTTGTGCTAGATCTTACCATAAACAAGCTGTTTCTTACTCGTGCTGATCTCCACCGAACTGTCTACACTCACGCCAAAGTGAAGGTGAATTTTGTTTTTTATTTTTTCTTTTATTTTTATTACCGTGGCCTTTTTTTAATTTGTTTTCTGTTGAATTATTATTAGTAATGGAGTGTGCATTAGTGACAAAATTTGGTTGATGCTTTCATGGGAATTATGCAGGGAATAGAGCTGATGGTTATTGATGCGTTGTTGAAAGCTAATAGTCATCTTCAAATTTCATCTTTGGTCGATGATCCTGCTGAATTCTGGAAGGTTCTGTGATCTTGGTATCAGCAGAATGTCATCCTCTCCACTTTAATCGATCCCGACTATTTTGATATCGTTTGCTACTTCATATATGCAGTTGGATGATACAATCCTGAAGAGAATCGAAACTGATACTCGTCCTGAGCTCAAAGAAGCTAGAGATTTGATTTTACGGATTAGAAGAAGAGATCTCTATCAGGTAGTAATCCTTAAGTATTCGTATTATGTTAACAGATAAGTCGTAGTTTGTAACATCAAATAGCTCTTGTTTCTTTCGCATAGTTCTGCAACGAGTTTACTGTTCCAAAAGATCGTCTCGAACACTTCAAGAATGTCACTCCTCAACAGATTGTCTGCTCTCAGGTACTTAAGACAAACCTTCAAGTGTTCCTTTGTACATATTTAAGATGATTTTCTTTCTAATAGCTTGTGAGTAGGATGCGGGTGATGTTGCCTTGAAAGAAGACGATGTAGCTGTGAGCAATATCAAGATCGATCTGACACAAGGGATGAGTAATCCACTTAAAAGGTACATATACCCCCAATCAATCAACCGTTGGTATTTGGTAGTACTGGTTATTTCTGTATGGATACTTACGCCCTCTTTTACTTCGTGTCTGCAGCATCCGTTTCTTTCAGGTATGAATCTCCCGTGTTTCTTCATACCTCTATTCATTCAGATAAATTAATTCAGCTCGTGTGAGAGCTGTTTTGCTGATATACCAAATGTGGTTGGGATGTCCCTGGCATGCCTTCTACGTCTGCCGTAAATTGTTTCGCGTATCCAACTGCCTTCATAATTTGACGTCATATGATCTTGACCGACTCGCTTCATAAGCCTTTTATGTTTCAGTTTTTGAAGTAATGTACCTATTTAAACGTGTCGTATTCCCTTATTGTACGACAGGAGTACGACAGCACTGTAAGCGAACCAATAGAGGATGATCAGATCAGCCACTTACTGCCTGCATGCTGTCAAGACAGGATTGTGCGAGTCTATGCGAAGAAGCCTGAGCTGGTATGTGGATAGTTTGACCTTTTTGCTGTTGGTTTAATACCGATTTCCGTAACTTTACCATCAATGAATAATCTTGTACTACTATATGCAATGCAGGTCTTTGCTGTTTCGAAAGCTTTTGAGAACCTTCAAGAGAAAACGTTCTGGAAGAAAGTTCAAGTACACCCGACACCAGCGAAGAAAGATCTAATACAGTGATCAGTAAATCACCGTTGACGTGTAGAAAAGTTTGCCACTGTACATTGCTGAAACCTTAATATGACGAATTGACGATTACCCCGGTAATGCCTGTACATTCTTTTGTGACCCATACACTTCACACTGACTAGCATATCGTCAAGAGTCAGTTTAATCATTTTGGACGCAAGTAAGTATACTTGTAAATCGATGTAATACTTTGCTCGAGTTTGGTGGCTTTTGTCGCCAATTTTTGATTCTTGATTACTGGCATTTTAAAGCAGAAAAGTGAAGGAGATGACATTGATATCGTTGGTTTTTTTTAAAGCACCATATGATTGGTCATTGGCTATATGGTGCACCATATGTTTGGATTTCTTGTGCTTTTTTGGCCCTTCACTTGGATATCTTTGGATAAAACATTTACCCACTTCACATTTTTTTTGGTCATGTGCTCTATATTTTTAGCCCTAGCATTTATTATTGTACTCCAAACATTTTATATACTATATAAAGCCATTAAAATATCTTCCTTATAATTTTTATATTATTTTAATACTATATTATTCTCCTTACTACATACTCTTTGTCTCCTTATTATTATAAAATTTGCACTTTTTTTCCTCCTTATTTTGTTTGGTTTTGAATTTATATCATATTAATTCTCTATGTACAAAATAATACGAAATAATAGTATTATTATTAGGATTTATTAGTTATATTAGATTTGTTACTCTAATTAATTTATTAGTTCTAAAAGAAGAAGAAATGTATGAGTTTAATCACCAACATCATAATAATCTTCAACCTTGTTTGCAGTGTCATCCACATAGCTACATTAGGATGGTGAGTTGATTTTTCTACTCCCTCTGTCTCAGTCATTTGTTTACAGTTTGACTTTTTTCCCCTCACAAAAAAGTCAAACTGTAAACAATTCACTAAAACGGATGGAGTACGTTTATTTGGTGTACGTATACGTGCAAATTATATACGGAGTATGTTGTATAAAACTGATGATCGTGTAATCTCAACCATCAGTTTGAAATATATAGTCTTTTAATATCATGTTTTAAGTATAAAATGATCGATAACTATGATGAGAATCTATGTAACACGCTTTATCATTTTAAAATTTTGGTTGAGCTGATATATTTATTATAGATACGAAGTAATATTTTTGCTTTGAAGATAAAAGTTTTCAACAAATTGGGCAAAATGATCCTACAACCATTTAATGTTTGTAACTTCAAAACTTGAATAAATAAAATTATTACTCCATATAATTAAATTATGAGTATCACATTTAAGTAATTATGTGTTTTGGACTCAGGATTGTTTCCCTTTTTTTCCCTATTTCTTAACTTTGTTAGGACATATTCCTAACTTTACGTGAATGAAGATATAATGGTAAATAAATTTTCCGAATTTGTTTCAACTTCATATACGTTAATAATGATGAATTTGTTTTCTTTATAGACGGTTAAAGTCACTTAATGAAACTTTCAATTCTCAAATATACGATAATTTAAACGCTTTCTAAGATCTATATATATAATGTCATGTTCTAACATATACTGGAGTACAATTTGATCTTTACCTGCGCTATTTCTTGTACTTTTTACAAGGTCCTACTTGTCAGTTGACGCTGATTTTAAAATATGTACGACGATATATGATGCATGCAAGATGATAATACTGATATTTAATACGAGCCACACACTAATATCATTTTATTTCATTTAATTTCTCAGTTGATAAGTGGATAAATAATAAGTGGGTTATTTTATTTATTTTTTCCAACTTATTACAGGTGCAACATCTGATACAAAGGTGCTTGATTCTAAGAATGAACAGTGATCAGTGCATTAAGGCTTTAAAAGACCATGCAAATATACGACCTCTAATTATCCTTACAGGTTCTCCCTACTCAACTTAATTAATTATAACAATATAATTTATAACTAATTTTATTATAACTTATTAATTAATTGTAACTAATTTAATTTAAATTACAGCAATCTAGCTAGGTTAAGTGATGTCTCTTGCATGACCATGCACGTAAACCCATTAGGTATTACAATTGAAGAATTCACCTTTAACATGATACCGCGACAGACTGATATGATAACGTGATTGTACTTATATTTTAAAGTATCTTTATATCATCAATGTTCTTTAAAATTTTAATTTGTTGACATTTAAAAAAAAAAAAAAAAAAAAAAAAAACTAGTTAAAATTTTAATCATACAAAATTTATAGTTTTAGAACTAAAAATTTCTAGATTTTGTGGTTAAAATTTATTTATTTTTAAGTTTGGAGGGAGCTTCTAAGAGAGAATAGGAGTTTCTTTCGATCATATATTTATGGCGGTTTTTCTGGACAAAATACAAGTAAGTAATAGAATGTCAAAAACACTTCTGAAAAGTGTTGAAACAATTATTATAAAGAAGTTTCGTACATACATATATGTGTACGGAAATTTTTAAAAAAAATTGATATTGTCATTTTCATATTTGAATTTTTAAGTAGACAAGTTCAACGACCATCAAGGTTCACAAGGAGGCGATATTGGAGGTGATCAAGATTAATTATTCAAGAAGCATAATTATATAGGGAAACTCTTAAAAATATCGTCTTTCACAAAAAAATGAAAGACAATTGTTCTGAACTTCTGATGCATAAAATATTAAAGTTCATATTTGGGTCGATGGTAATTAACAACTGTTGATTAAACTGTGACCACTATGAAAACGTACAAAAAATAGTCACATTTTAGTAAGTAATGGTCATGATCACCATTATTATATATGGTCACATTTTACGTATCAGAAACTCCTCTTTCCCTTTTTTTAGTAAGTAGCTAATTAACTCATGAGCTATATATTTATTGATCACGTTGTACTCCGTATGTACCATTATTATACCATGATATAGTCAATTAGGGAATAACCCAATAAGTACTACTCCGTAATTAATAATATATGTTAGTTATAAGCTATTATAAGTTTATAACCCTAATTATTTAGCTACAACAAGTACAGTACCATCATTATTATTTGTTATTCTTACCGTCTCATTTATCGATATTTTCCTATCGGAGTAGTATGTATATCGAAATCGATAAAATTTATTCACGATTTTACCAAATTACCGAGTAATACCTAAATAGTAGCTAAATTTATTGGTTGACAATTAATATGTATTAAAGTGGTCATATGCATTTTAGTTAATTATGGTCACAACCGTCCTAAATGTGGTCACATTAGACTTATTGTCTTTCACCTCGTAAGTGCGTGCGAAGTCCGTCTTGCACAAAACTTACTCAACATTAAAACTACAACTCTACCAACACCGACTACAATGTATTTTAGCTTGGTCATAATTGCCACCTAAATCACTATTATTTGCTCACTACATAGCAACAATAATAATAACTAATTGCATTCTAAACTTATATATATTCATTTCCATAAACTAAAACATTCTTAAAAATACTTTTATTATTTATTAAAAATTATAACATCTTTCAATCGAGCAAACTATTTTGGATAAAAAAATTATGATAAAAAATTTTGATTATCAAAAAACTAACTCAATCGAGCAACTATTTTGGATGCACTAATACAAAGGCATTCATCATAATAAAACCACTAGAATCTACTTTTTTACATTTTTGTTCAACGACATTCAAGTAGAACAATGTGTTGTTGTCATAGAAGTATATAACTTGCGGATCATTGGGATGGCAACAAAGCATCATGCCGTCATCAGACCGCTTAATTTCTGGACATTCTAAGAGTGATCTCGTGCACTCGAAATCAATCACTAACTTCACTTTGGCCACGTAATTAGTGCCTAAATTATTAACATCATCATAGTCGTCGATTTCCCATAATTTAATCCTATTTTCCTGCAGCCTGGGTACCATAAAGCCGTGGAATGGTTCTTGAAACCATATCTCTTTAAATTGCGCTATGCGCAGCCGATTTTGACAGACACCGAGCATGCTAATGTAGCTGTCAATTCCAGTAGGGAGGTTTACAACTCGAGGGGCTACATTGTCGATGTTGAAAGGATCTATTACTATTATGGCTGGTTTAAATATCGATTTCCGCATCCAATGTATCTTGTTTTTCCATGTTATGGCTGGAAATAATATCGAGTCGAAGCCATCGAGCAAATAATATGTTTTCCATTGACCCGTTTCAGACGAGTATATTTGGATAGTACTTGATTTGGGATCTCCAGGAAGGACGTGAACAATCCGAAACCCGTGATTGTTACGGTGTGAAACATTTACAGTACTGACTCCATTGACAAATCCGGCAATTCCAACCAAAATGTCCCCGTCATTGCACACGGGTTTGGCTAACGATACGGAAACTACAATGTATTGTTTTGTGAGAGGATTTGCAACGTAATACTCTCCTGTTTGCGAGTTTATACGGTGATACGCAACGATGAGGTCGTTGTTATAAGCCATGATGTATGGATAACCAGGAATGAAATCGAGAGAAAACTTATGTTTTTGGAAGTAAGGGTGCTCTGTAATAAGGCACTGTTTGTGCGTTTGAACTAGTGTGAATGCGTAACTTTGAGGCAATAGCTGAGGAGTGAAGTCGGGATTTGAAATAATCGATTTCCAACGTTTCGAAACACATTTACATGTGGCAAGTTCACTCCATAGGGATAATCGTGTGAAGATCAACTCGAGTAAGGTATCGTTTAGATCGTCGATTCGACTTCTAAATTCAACATCTCCATCATGTTTGCGCTTGCGGGTTGTGATAGCCATTAGTTAAACTGTTTGGTTTTCTCTGTTTGTTTTTTTGTTTTTAATTGTAAGTGTATGTAGTCACAACTTCTTCTTATATAGTAACAATTTACGTTGTAATTTATGGTAAGTTGGTAACGATTATTCTTTTTTGTTTGATTTTTTGGAAAGTCACAGCCTTATTATCCCTAATCTTTTTAGAATAAGAGATGATAATATGGAAAGTGATTTTTAATTCTTGGAGTGTTATAGTTTCTTTAGAATTTTATTAAGAAAACCATATTTTGGATTATGTAGGTTAACTATTTTCATCTAAAATTTATGGAATAAATAACTTGTACTCTTCAATTTCGATATATGGAGTAATTAATAATATTACAAGAATTTTAAATTATAGGTTTAGTATTATATTTTAGATTGTAGTCACTCAATTTCAGGGGTTTAGTGTCGTTTATATTTTTCGGCAATTTCATTCATTTAGCCTCGTTTTCATTTTGGGATCATCTTTAACAATGAAATTAACAATAATACTCCTACAAATATATTAATTTTTTTTTTTTACAAAAAAATCACACACTTTACCTTCTAAAATGGGTCCCACATATCCAAAATACTAAAATTACTTTAACTTTTTCACTTTTTTTCCATATTTGTACGAAAGTGAATGAGGCTATTTCATTAAAATGGAAGGAGTATAGGTTAATTATTTTCCTCTATAATTCTAGTAGATATGAAATAACTAATTGTTTTCAATTATCTATATTTATAAATAATATTATTTTTTTTTTCGACTAAATTTATTGTGACGAAAAGGTAGTTAAATTGTTTTCCTTTTTCTAATGTTTTAATAAAATCGCAAATTTTATAACAATAGTTGGCTGAAATTGTTAATTCCACTCCTTAAAAATGGTTTCAATGACTACTTTTTAACCTCGCTTGTCTACGTAGATATATAAAATAGATTATCGGTGTTATTCTCGAGAAGCAATCCAATTATTTTTCATCAATAACAAAGATAAAAATAAAGTCACTAGAATGATGCGAAATTTAATTACATGGTAAATTAATTAGAGCAAGTTTTGTAACAGACGGTCTTTCACTTACAAAGTGAAAAATGAGGATTTTGATATATAAAATATAACCGTGTTTAATTTAGGTGGATTGTGATTAGTGTTAACTAAAATATAACTACTTTTATTCATTCTAACAATGATCACTCTACATTATTTGACATAAATGTAATCACTTTTTATACATTAAATAATTTGCCTTATTATTGTTTTAGTAAAACCGTCCTTTTTAAGACTTATCCAACTAATATACTCCCTAGAATACAAAACGTGTAAGCAAGGATGGATAGTTTAGAGACAACGGTAATATGGTATAGAATCCATTTATTCTCTTTCAAGGAAATTAAGGCATGCACGATATTAATTAATCAACCAATCAATTAATTAATTAATTAATTAATTAATCCATAAGAGGCTAATTTAACATCCGTACACAATAATAAGTAATGATGAATGGTCTATATCATTCATCAATCTCTTTTGAATAAATTACGAATTTTAGAATTGGCCTCATACAATAACTTGCGCTTTTATATAAAGATTTGTACAATACAAAACATATACAGTCATACGGAGTATGTACCATTATTATACCGTGGTATAGTAATAAGGAATAATCGAATAAATATTAATAATAAGGGTTAGTTATAAGCTCTTATAAGTTTATAATTATAACCCTAATTATTTAGCTAGAACAAGCACGGTACCATAATTATTATTTGTTGTTCTTACCGTCTCATTTATCGATATTTTCCTGTCGGAGTAGTATGTATATCAAAATCGATAAAATTTATTGACGATTTTACCTAATTACCGAGTAATACCTAAATAGTAGCTAAATTTATTGGGTCACAATTAATATGTATAAAAGTGGTCATATTTTAATTAATTATGGTCACAATCATGCTAAATGTGATCACATTAGACTCGTCTTTCACTTTGTTATTAAGTGGAAGTCCGTCTTGTACAAAACTTGCTCAACATTAAAACTACAACTATAATAAACACCAACTACATTGTATTTTACCTCAGTCATAATTGCCACCTAAATCACAATGATTTGCTCACTACATAGCAACAATAATAATAACTAATGACATTCTGAACTTATATATTCATTTCCATAAACTAAAACATTACTTCCTCAATCCGTTTCAGTGAATTGTTTACACTTTGACTTTTTTGTAAGGGGGATTTGATAGAAGTGTAAACAAATGACAAAAACAGATGTATTAAACATTATAACATATTTCAATTATTCAGTAAATTCATTTATCAGATACACGTCAGAAAAACCGATCCAAAACGACCATAAGTAGGGGACCAAAGTGACAAAAAAATTAAGTCACAAGTAAGGAAAATAAAGAAGTAGGTCCAAAAAAATGTAGAGCCAAAAGAAGGTGCACCATATGATTGGTCATTGGCTATATGGTGAGCCACGAAAGAGTTGTCTTCATCTCCAATAATCTTTGAGACAAAAAAAAACCAACGATATATATTGTTGAATCAACAACATACATACAATTTTATATTTAATTTTTTCTCTTATCTTTTTAAAAAAAATTAATTTAAATTTAAATTATATAAAAAGTAGATGAGGTGAATCTCTTAGTTTGGATTTCTTGTGCTTTTTTGGCCCTTCACTTGGATATCTTTGGATAAAACATTTACCCACTTCACATTTTTTTGGTCATGTGCTATATATTTTTAGCCCTAGCATTTATTATTGTACTCCCAACATTTATTATATACTATATAAAGCAATTAAAATATCTTCCTTAAAATTTTTATATTTATTTTAATACTATATTATTCTCCTTACTACATACTCTTTGTCTCCTTATTATAAAATTTGCACTTTTTTTCCTCCTTATTTTGTTTGGTTTTGAATTTATATCATATTAATTCTCTACGTACAAAATAATACGAAATAATAGTATTATTATTAGGATTTAGTTATATTATATTTATTAGTTCTAAAAGAAGAAGAAATGTATGAGTTTAATCACCAACATCATAATAATCTTCAACCTTGTTTGCAGTGTCATCCACATAGCTACATTAGGATGGTGAGTTGATTTTTCTATGTTTATTTGGTGTACGTAATACGTGCAAATTTTATATGTTGTATAAAACTGATGATTATGTAATCTCAATCATCAGTTTGAAATAGTCGTTTAATATCATGTTTTAAGTATAAAATGATCGATAACTATGACGAGAATCTATGTAATACGCTTTATCATTTTAAAATTTTGGTTGAGCTGATATATTTACTATAGATACGAAGTACGGAGTAATATTTTTGCTTTGAAGATAAAAGTTTTCAACAAATTGGGCAAAATGATCCTACAACCATTTAAAGTTCGTAACTTTAAAACTTGAATAAATAAAATTATTACTACATATATAATTAAATTATGAGTATCACATTTAAGTAATTATGTGTATTGGAATAAGATTGTTTCCCTTTTTTTTTCCCCATTTCTTAACTTTGTTAGGACATATTCCTAACTTTACGTGAATGAAGATAACTTGGTAAATAAATTTTCCGAATTTGTTTCAACTTCATATACGTTAATAATTATGAATTTGTTTTCTTTATAAACGGTTTCTAAGATCTATATATATATAAAATGTCATGTTCTAACATATACCGGAGTACAATTTGATCTTTACCTGCGCTGTTTCTTGTACTTTTTACGAGGTCCTACTTGACAGTTGACACTGATTTTAAAATATGTACGATATATGATGCATGCAAGATGATAATACTGATATTTAATACAAGCCACACACTAATATCATTTTATTTCATTTAATTTTTCAGTTGATAAGTGGATAAGTAATAAGTGAATTATTTTATTTTATTTCCAACTTATTACAGGTGCAAAATCTGATAGAAAGGTGCTTGATTCTAAGAATGAACCGTGATCAGTGCATTAAGGCTTTAGAAGACCATGCAAATATACGACCTCTAATTACCCTTACAGGTTCTCCCTAGTCAACTTAATAATCAAAATAATTTAATTTATAACTAATTTTATTATAACTTATTAATTAATTATAACTAATTTAATTAAAATTACTACAATCTAGGTCAAGTGATGTCTCTTGCATGACCATGCACGTAAACCCATTTGGTATTCAATTTGTTGACATTTAAAATAAATAAATAAAAAAAAAAAAAAATTAGTTCAAAATTTTAATCACACAAAATTTATAGTTTTAGAACTAAAAATTTCTAGATTTTGTGATAAAAATTTATTTATTTTTCAGTTTGGAGGGAGCTTCTAAGAGAGAATAGGAGTTTCTTTCGATCGTATTTTCATGGCGGATTTTCTGGACAAAATACAAGTAAGTAATAGAATGTCAAAAACACTTCTGAAAAGTGTTGAAACAATGATTATTATAAAGAAGTTTTCGTGTATATATATATGTAAAATTTTTAAAAAAATTAATATTGTCATTTTCATATTTGAATTTTTAGGTAGACAAGTTCAACGACCATCAAGGTTCACAAGGAGACGATATTGGAGGTGATCAAGATTAATTTTCAAAGAGGCATAATTATATAGGGAAACTCTTAAAAATATCGTCTTTCACTAAAAATGAAAGACAATTGTTTTAAACTTCTGATGCATAAAATATTAAAGTATCATATATTTGGGTTAATGGTTACTAACAACGGTTGAGTAAACTGTGACCACTATGAAAACGTACAAAAATAGTCACATTTTAGTAAGTAATGATCATGATCAGCATTATTATGGTCACATTTTATGTATCAGAAACTCGTCTTTCCCTTTATTCAGTAAGTGGCTAATTAATCGTGAGTTATATATATTAATTGATCACGTTGTATGAAAATTAAATTTATCAAAGGGTTACATAACTCTCTTATCCTAAATTAATACGGAGTATTATTTCTTCTTATTTTTTTAAGATATCCGATAATTCCGTATTTCTTGCATATATGTCTATAAAGAAACATAAATTTAAGTGATTTAATTAACATGCATGATGTATGAATTGAAAATGAAATTAGAAATCACTTTAAGGTGATAAGTTTAATTTAAATACTTAACTCTTTCATCATTTCATCATAGCATGTGTTTTTGTTTAGTTCAAATAAACTAATGACTAATTAACTTTTTAATTTGTTTTTATCTAATTAATTTCAAAATATTTATTTGTGCTCTGATACCATGATACACATAATAATGTTACTCCTTGAAATGAGGAAATATGTATTTCTATATTTATATTTAGTACAAGACATATATACAATGAATATGACTAGAAATATAATATGACCACATGAAATGTATTGTCTAAATACATACTCTAACAGTTTTACTTAACAAGCTGAAAACTTTTGTAAGGTTGCTTATTTTGTTAGACGAGTTTTAATTCAGTGTCCAAATTAAAATACTTAGTGATCATCATCATGACTCTATAAGACTCAAACCTAATATGGCCTTATTCTGACTTAATTGAAAATAACCTGCCCTAATTATCATCGTGACTAATGAAACTCAAACTTAATTTAACTAATTGGCCTGACTAAACTCGACCCAAACTCGACCCTAGATTCACTTCTTGACGACCCAAAAAAAAAAAACATGTTGTTTTTGTAAATGGGTGAATAGATATTCCCTCTGTATCAGTTATTTATGTACACTTATCTTAAATTCCCTTCACAAAAAAATTAAACTGTAAATAATTTATTGGAACGGAGGGAGTAGTATCTTGGTAAATGGTCGTCTAAGCTACTTGACTCTGCACAAAAATAATGAATGCATTAATTGAATGAAGGGGGGTAAATACGTTACACTGAATAAATTGCCTTGTAAATGTACCTGAACAATTTCACTACAGAAAAGTCATTTACAAGTGTCAGTTTGCTTATTTTGTCACTTAACTTACCAAATTTTAAGAAGGTTTTTCCTTTTTGTTAACATTACCCATCATAGCAAGTGTCTTTAATTTTAACATTTTCGAGTTTATTAATTCATGAATATGACTTCATGAGAATCCAAGAACATACATTTCTATATACAATAACTTAATTTTAATAATCCTTCATTTTCAATTAAATGATTGATATGAATACATACTTGGTCTGTATATATTACACAGTATAATAAAAATCGGTTTTCAAAATTTGGCCTAATGGTACATATATCCGTAATTAAGTCAATTGAGATTGATCTTTATTCTGTTTTTTTATCAACAAATTTATTTTCAAACTAGAAACTGATAGTGTATTTCGAGTTGTCATCATAATACTGTTTATTTTATATCTTTTTATTTATGTGTGTCTAGGGCGCATAATATTTTTTGGATTGTAAACTATTCAGATTAAGGTTTTGAACTCGAAACTTATAGTTAATGGTGAAACAACTATTTATCAATTTGATTTAAGCTAAGTGCTCATAAGTACATAAATACATAATATATACTCCGTACTTCATATAGTCTAATACTACGAATCTTGTATTATGTGTCAATTACTCCATATATGATCCATCTGATTTCTTTAAGTCTGATTTTTCAAATTAATTTTAGTCAAATATAAACAAATGGATAAACTAGTCGAGGGAGTACATTAATTTGTTCATCCGACTTTACGAAAGTTAAAATATTTTAAAAAGTAATTAATATATGTATTCAATTTAATTTACATCAATGTTATAATACGTAATGCGTTCGTGTAGGTTTAATTATAATATTCAATATTCTATATTCTATATTCAAATTGAGTCCAATTCGTTCAACTCATTTGAATTAATAATTTATATTTAAGAACTTTAGACAAACCAAATAAAGTCTTCACAAAATTTTAAATTTTGCTATACGTACGTAATTAGATTATTATAAGTGGGAAATTTTGCTAAATGATTAATCAGGTTTCTAACTTTCTTCGCTATGGATTATTTTTTTTTTTTTTCCATACATAGTTTACTTTTAAATTACTTATTAATTAATGTGTTGTAAACATAATGAAAAATAACAATAGACTGATTTATTAGCTAGCACAATTAATGTAACACTATAATCGTAGAAAAAGACAGTAACACTACAGCCAATCAATTATATGCATGAAATTAAATAAGGAAATTCTAACCAAAGGCTGATAATCAAACCTCACTATCACATTGTATCACTTGATAATTAATTGAAATGAAAATTTAAAGACATAGTAGGGAAAAAAATAGGCATAATTCAGTTAACTAATCGACATCATCATAAAATTATTTCAAATTTTGTCGACGGTTTCCATTAATTTTCGTCGTTGCTATTATCTTCTTCTTCGTCGTCAACTTCTTGCTGGACTGACGGGAAATGCGCCCACTGCAAAGTTAACACTTCGATAAACAATAATTCTTATATAATGAAACAGTTTTAAAATAAATTATTACTAAAAAATCATATCATAATGATTGTACTATATGTTTGTAACTATTTTATAATATTTTTATTTATTCTATAGATAATTTTACCTAACTTTTTGAACCTTGCTATTAATTAACTAGATCAATTTTTATAAAAGAAACAGTCTTACGATAAACTCAGCTGCGCACAAACTGAATATCGAAATTAAAAAAATTCAATTTGCTAACAATAATTTGTGTATAATTGAATAAGTAATTTATGAAGTTTGGCTTTGTTTTTTTATTTTTTTTACTAGGAATTGTAAGAAATTATATTTAAGAAAAGAGAATGAAAGGAATTAAATGAACTTTTTACATTTTTGGCCGCGGTGCTAAAGGCTTCTTTGTGACTCATGTTAGGATTTCTAGCCTTAAGCCTTTTGATTTCTTCTCTGCAAACATTTGTGTCAAAAATAAAAATATTATGTTAATATAAATCATAATTAAATTTGACAAATAAACAAAAAAATTAGCGTAAAAATATCAAAATATTGATCGATTGTTACTTGATAAATCGGTTATAAGCAGACAGTGCCCTTTTCTTTTTCTCCGGAGCTGCCATTAAAAAAAATATTACGAAAATTAATTTGAAATACTTCGTATATACAATGTAGTAGAATATTACTAAAGAATACTCATAATAAATAAATAAATAAATAAATATATAAATAAAATTAACGTACGCTTATTCACAATTTGTTCTATACTAATATCGTCGTCTTCATCATCATCGTCGATAATATCGTTATCGTCTTCATCCGAGGGTACTATAGATAATGTAGCACCGTGCTTATCGATCGGTTTTGATGTATCCACTTCCTCTTGACGTTTCAGCTATTAAGCATACAAAGAGTATATATTTATAAAATTAAGATAATTAATTTAAGTATATTATATGGGATTTTATTGAAAGATATTATTGAGACGTATTACGTATAGTCGTAAACACACCTTTGTGTTACTTAATTAAATAGGTTTGAACCTAAAACAATATATTCTCAAAAGTCCTAAAACTAACATGTGATATATTCTAAAAAGTAATTTATTGTATCTTTACTGAATTACTGAAAATATTATAATGCAAGCTATTTTCGTTCTCGAATTTAGTTTGAAAAATACAATAACAAAAACTATATGTGTTTGCTTGATAATTTTACCTCGTAAAACACTATCATGTACTATGTAGCTATATCATTTTTTCCTAGACTTCATATATGAGAATTCGAAAAAACAAATAAAATACAAACACATGTTCATCTGACGTGTTTTCTCCAATGAAACATTCTACGAAGTACAGTATGTGATAATTGATACGAAGTAACATATTTAATTAAATAAAACGAGAACGAAGATATATAAACATTAAAAAAAAAAAATTAAAACAAAATACCGAGTACTTAAAATGAGAAAATAATTATAATTAAATGATTACGGAATATAAAATAATAAAAGAATAAAAACCTGATCATGGTTGTTGTTGTTAAGAGAAGAGAAAAGATGAAAGGGAAGAAAGGAGGCTTTCAACATATTAACAGAGAGAAGACCACTGCAATGTCCACACCTCACTGTCACCACCATTGTCATACTGTTGTATGGTACACTCACCTGAGTACACACACACACACAAAATTAAATAAATTAAAATAAATAAATAAATATTTAACATTATTTTATTATTATTACACAAAATTATAATTCAAATGAATAAATTAAAGCTTCTTTGCAAAATTCAAATTATATGTACACCAGTCTATTGGATTTATAAATGTAATTAAATATATATCGCACTGTAAATTATATATAACCACCGATGAAACGATAAAATTTTATGTAAAACTTGTAAAACCTAATATAATACAAAAACAAAAATACCAATAACATTGTGGTGCAGAAACTGCATTGTACATAGCAAATTTGCTCTTGAGCATCCAATATATGATTGATTATTGTTGCCATTTATTTTTCACTTTATTTTAAGATAATAATAATAATAATATAATATATAAAAAATAAGAGTACTACGTAGATGTAGTGTGAGTAATAAGTATAAGGGGTTTTAGTATAAGGTTCTTATGTTACTCCTATTATATAGAAAATGATGAACATATTTATTTATTTATTTATTTATTTATTTATTTATTTATTGATATATTACTATTTTTTAAAATAAATTGTTTGAATAAATGGGGTGTATACTACTAAATAGTGATAGCTAGGACATTTATTCCTCAAATTAAGTGCTTGAAAGCTTAACATCACAAAAATGAGAGAGCTATAGAATTTTTGTTTTTAAATTTGTTTTTGTGTAATTTTGCATTGATGAAGTTAATTCATACAAGACTTATATATGATTAGAGGGATATGCATGCTAAATCACTTATTATTTCTTAACAATTGTTATTAGTATGGATAAAACTATGATTGATATCGCATCTAATATCTGATTAATTAATGTTGACACGTGCCTTAATTAATTTAATTTCTCATATTATACGAAGAATATTTCAACGCACATACATGATACACCTGTGATTCCGTGAAGTGTGTTTAATACTAGAGCAAGTACATTTATATGGGATTATGATGAAATTCTACCTATAAATCAGTTTATTTTGGGTCGTCTTAACTAATTAATATGGATAGCATGTATTCAACTTTTATATTTTGTACATTTTTATACTAAGGTATTTGAATTAATGTGTGTGTATGCATGAGTTATTGTATGTCTAAAGTGACATTAAATTAGCAAAATTATTACTTACACTGGGAAAATTAGTTTCAGAATTACACAGTATTGTGTGACTCGCCTTACTCTTATGATACTTCATATATGCATGTTGTGGTCTATATTCTTACTTAACATACACTCGATTTATTAGCTACATATTTTATCTAACCAATTACGGATTTACGGAATAATTGACTACATAAGCCACGCCAAATTCCCAATTTCAATATTTTTCATTGTTCATTTTCAACTTCATAATTCAGATTTTAGTTACTTAGTATCCTTTATGAGTATTATTTTAGTTGTAAAAAAGAAATTAAACCCTAAGTTTTAACTAGGGAGTAAAAGACAAGTGAAAAAAGCAGTCACAAAAACTAACCCTAATTATGGAATATGTGTGCAGTTACATGCATTGATTTCAAGTAACACTGACTTTGAAATAAGACACACAAAAAGAGAGTGTAGTAAAATTAGAGGGGGAGGAAATTGTAGTAAAAAGGGACCAACGTTCTAATTTTGTTCAACTGTTGTTTTCTTGTCTCATATAGTCATATGTCTTCGTGTCCTCCCTTCTATATGTGGGTAATTTTGGAGTTTATTTTTATTTACCTTTTCTTGGAATTGGATGAAAATTTTAGAAATGAGTATAAAATGGAAATGAGGTATCTTAGTATTTGTCTTACATGATTAAAATAAGAATGATACAAATATTTATATAAGACGGTCTGCTCACATAAGAATGAATGAAGTCTTTTTAGAATGTCATTTAAAAAAAAAAAAAAACAATGTTGTTTTCAATTAGAAATCTTACTTATCAACAATAATATCCTTCATGTGGATTTTTCGTTGGATTGTTTGTCATCTGTGTTACAAATTGCAGGGTTACAGACGCGTTCGCATGCTGCTACTGTTGTTATTCAAGACTTGCTTTATCTTGTCTCATTGCTTCAGTGTTGCTCCATAAGTTTTGTTCCTAGATTTCTTCTTAATAGAGTAGCTCACAAGTCACAACTTAGTCAATCGAGCTAAGCTGCTGTAATGTGTTAACCTATCTTCTTGCCAAAAAAAGAAGTGAAAGTACTATCGGATATGTGCTTAATATAATACTCCTTCCTTTTCATTAGATTAGTCTCATGGACTCATTTTTTCCCTAACAAAAAGTGGCCCAATGAAGCTAATCTAGAGAAATAAAGGGAGTAATATATAGTGAGTACAATAATAGATTTTGTAGATTCGAAAACTATATACCAAAAAATCAATTATAAAATAAATTGATACATATCACAATGCAAATATCATATTACTAAGAACATAAACGGCTGTGACAAAATTTCAGAAAATAGACTTAGTTTAGAAAGTTATGATAAGATGATCTTTTGAGTAAAAATTAAGGTAAAAATAATTAGAACAATGTCATCGATAGTTTTTTCAATACCTCGGTTAATTGCTTACCTAAATTGCTTACCTCGGTTAATTAAGGTAAAGATGATCCATTAGGTTTGTGTGTTTTTTTTTTGTTTCAACTTGCCCAAATTGCTTACCTCGGTTAATTTATGTCAAATATTAGTTAAATGTCATTTGAAAAATTCTTTATTATTAGGGCGCTACAACGTGAACCACCAAGAATAAGTTAGGCCAGATGCACAAACGTACATGCACGAAATATTCATTATGTCATCTAATCAAGGAATCTAAGCTTCCTTAGTTTTAAGACACACTCTTTATCTATTCCTCTGTCGATGATGGGATACAATGAAAAACTTTAAAATTTTATTTTTGAGGATGATCGAATGTGTTCAAAGACATGTGAGTACTCTAGGGTTTATCATATATGTGATCGATTATTCATGTTTAATTACTCTAATCAATATAATAAAGGTCGTCTATAATATCGCTCGTTGTGCACATTAATTAAGGACCATAACCTTTTAATATCTGTATCTAATCCCATTACCAATATAACTTTATTGATCACATAATTTATCGGTTAGGTTTAACCTTTGTAATAGTGTGGCATATTTAATTTCATAGGTGACCGGTGACCCCGAGCCCCTATATATCGTATAAATATATAAATATATATACTCTAGTATATATATTACTGTGGAACCCGGGATCGAGGGGACCCAACTTGGCGTCTTGCATAAGGGCGCTTAAAGCTAAAAAGAACATCACAGGGTTTGGTTTGGGAGGGTACGGATATTGGTATCCACAATTACAGCCATGCATCTTTGACTGGGTCACGTATATAAATTATCCATAAGCGAACTTTCGGGATGCACTGTTAATTATATCCTTAGGTATTTTATATATCAAAAACCCTAATAACTAGCCGATTCTATATTTATTCATCCAATATTTCAAACGAAAGACACAATTGACATTCATTATGGAGAGAGTAAACTGTTCGCAAGAATAACTTATGTTCAATATTTCGTACTAAATATTTGCATCAATATTAAGATGCGCAAAAACTAATTGTTTTTTTTACGGTTTAGGTATTGTCTGATTGTTAGAAAATAAATAACACAAAAAAAAAAAAAAAAAAAAGTAGATTACTTTAATGGTTAATTAAACTTATTGGTTAATTAAGGGGAGCACCATTTTTATCAATATTGTTACCATTTAAAAATTGTGTTTTATTCGTTATTTGAGTTAAGTTTTTTTTTTTTTTTTTTTTTTTTTTTTTTTTTTTTTTTTTTTTTTAAAAAAAGAAAAAAAAAAAAAAAAGGGTTTTAAAAAAATTCGAAAAAAAAGGGCAAAACCGGTCATATTTGACCCGTTTCCAACTTAAAACGGGTTGACCCGTTTTAAGAGAGACTTACTCAAAAGATAAAACCATTGGTATGACCCTTCGTCAAAATTAGGCAAAATATTTAGACTTTGATTGACTCGTATAATCCTTTATTTGTGAGTACTACTTGTACGGAGTACGGAGTATAATTTTAGCTATATTTCAACTACACTTAATAAAAATTTGATAATTCACTTCAATAACCAACAAACATTCGTATCATCATATGCCTTAAAACAGCTAAATTACATTTTGTTTGACATATCAGTTTCTCGATAGTTTTATATTCTTCGTGAAAATATAATGCTCTAATTGGCTATATGACGATCCTTCCGCATCATTCTAATGCATATCTTATCTATCACAATTGATTGAAATTGTACTCCGTATTAGTCTTAACAATTTCATATTTTTAAATTTGTTAAAAGTACAACAAACATACAAGCTGAGTATCATTTTATGAATCGATCCATAAATTATATTTATATGATTAATATATTGTAATATGACTATTTATTAATAATTCCCTTTATTTATATGGAGTTGATGAAATACACGATTACAAAGAAATTATAATAAACTTTTAACTTCTAGAGAATTGAGTATAAACTTATTTTGTTTTCATTTATTTAATTTTTGCCAACTAATTAATTTTCCTTACCTAGTAACAATAATATTTCTGATAATACGACAATTTTACATCTCATTTGATTCAAACGACGCTTTAAAATATCCTTTGTATCGTTGTAGATTGGAACTATTACAATTCTAATTATGATTATGATTGTAATTCAAATAACTATCCTTAAATAGGATTTCTGAAAAAGAAAATAACTTAAAAAATCTTTTTTTTTTTTCTTTTTTTTTTTTATAGGATAAAAAATCAATTTGACACCTTTTTCCTTCAATATTTCGAACAAAAATCATTTTTATTTTCTTTTTGAAAAATAGGGTGCTTTTCCCTCAACCTTTCAAATAAAAAAAATATGAGTGCCAATAAAAAGTGAGCATTCAAGTGCTAGAATTAAACCTCAAAGTTGTATTTCTCTCTAATTTATTGGGAATTTTGCTCTCTAATTAATTTATAAAACTCAGGTATTTGTTCTGTAAATTTATTTAATAATTTTGCATGCTCTGTCTAAATTCACTTCTGAAGAAAAAAGTTTCAATCTTTTTGGTGTATGAATTGTTATTTTGGCTTTTAATTTACTGCCCACTTATTAATTTGATTAACCCAGTAATTTTTGTTGCACCAACATGAGTAATTTTGCCACTTAAATGAGAATTATGCATTTTTTTTAGTTACTTTAGCAAGTTAATCATGAGACTTTTGGTGAAAATTAATTTATCCTGGAATTTACTGTGATAAGAATAATGCACCATATGAAGTTGCTGTGGACCCTGTGGTGGTTGCTACAGTCTGTATTAATGTTTCGGGTTTTTGTAAATTCTACGGTGAGGCTGTCTTATGAGGCTGTCTTATGAGACTTTCAATGAACTTTTAGAGTAACTATGGATTGTGGAAGTATATATTTTAGAAGTAAGGGTAATTATGTGGAAGTAAATTTGCTATATATCTCAGAAATTGAAGAGTAGAGTAACGACGTCGACGGTGGTTGGTAATTTTGGGAAGGGATGCTGGTGGGCTGAGCTGGCGGTTTAGAGTTGTTTTGGGGCGGTGGGGGTGACGATGAAATGTGAGTTTGGTGCCCATATACTCACTAATAGAGTAATTATTTAATCGACAAATGATTAGATTTGTCGGAAACCAACCTTAACAAAAGGTGTAGTTGATGATTGGAGGCCCAAGACCGATTTTTATACTTCCGCAAAATTATTAAAATATTGTATGCTGAGGATGGTGGTATTGAAACTCGATTCCACATGTGGCATCTTAGCATTGTTGTTTTAGTTAGTATATAAGGGTAATAATGATGTTACCTACGATGAGGTAGCCTTACCTTAGAATTTGTCTATGCTGTATGAAAGTTATAGCCTTGTTATGTTTGTTGCCTTATGCTCTTAATTCAAGTGCGCTATAAGTATTTCTCGTGTATTATGATGCTGTTCTTCGATTAGAGTTAGCGAGTTTTTAGAGAACGAGGTGGTTATGGTTTGGTTTACGCGATTGTACACGCGGAGTGCTCCGTTAATGCTGAATTTTGGTCTTTTAAAGGTTGTTTTTGTAAGCTTCTTTGGCTTCAATAAATATCTCATCATAGCACTCATACGGTTCCTGAAAATCTTGACAGCGTTAGCGTACTATTTTAGCCTACGGTTTTTGCGTGGACTCAAAACTGGTAGGTAATAGGGCCATCTAAGTGTCCGATAATCAATAATCCTCATTCTCCAGTTAGTGTCCTTTTTCTGCATTCCGTGCTTGTAATCTAGTATGTGCTGTGTCATGCATTATACGGTAGACTTCTGCAAAGCGACTAATCATTCTAGTTATACAAGCAGTTAGTAAGGAATTTCACAATTTATAAGGCGTTTTAGAGGCTGAAATGAATATGGTTCTTACATTCTATTCATTGTCATTGCTGGTTTGTTCAGGTGTAGGCGAGAGCCTTTCATGGCTGCCGATACAACAGATGCAAGCTATTGGTTGAACTGGAGATTTCTTGTTAGTGCACTAGGCGTCTTGGGAATCGTGATATTTTCTTTATACCTAATATGGAGGAATGAAGGAAAAAAGAGATCAGATGACGAGACGAGCAATTGTCGGCAAGTACCTGTTGGGGTGGTATACAAGGATGAACTTTGGAAAACTTGTTTAAAATGCATTCATCCATTTTGGCTGCTTCTTTATAGAATGGTCGCTTTTGGCGTTCTCTTGGCGTTGATCATTGGCAACACAGTTGCTGACGGACTCGGTATCTTTTACTTCTATACTCAGTATGTTCTTGAATCCATGCATCCAATCTTACTTTTGTATCCGAAATGACGTCATCATATTTTACCTATGCGATGTTTGGGTGAAAGAGTTGGCCTTTTGTATACAGTCATGTAATTGGTTTTATGTGATTGTGTACAGGTGGACTTTTACGATAACCACCGTATATTTTGGGGTACGTTCGCTCATCCTAGAGACTACATAGCCAAAGTAATACTCGTAGTTCAATTGGGAAAAGAGCAAACAATTGAAATTCGTCCCATGAACTCTCATCTTGAACTTTGTGTGCGGTGCTCCGTTAACTCTTAGCTTAGTACCCCCACAATTTTATGCCTTTCTTCATCGACGAAAAACGAAAACATTTGATATTTTTTTTATCGGATTTCTGATGTATTTTGCATACATGGTGCTCTGATCTCTAACAAGTGTGTAATTATTTGTGTTCTTTGTACCATTTGACCATTTAGCTTGCAAGTGCATTCTCTATCGTTGGACTTTGTCATAATTGCGATGAATCTCGTCACGTGACTGCTGCTGCTCCAAACATCGATGCGGAACAAGGATTTGTTCCAAAAATAGGAAGTAGTCAGGATGTTCCCAATTTCCGAAATTTGAGTTACCCTGAAGAAGTTCTTGTTCGCCGAAGTGCAGGCTTCATGGGTTATCTTCTTCAAATCATGTACCAGGTTAGTTTAATCCTAATTTTCCTGCCAGAGTCGTCTCCATGGATTAACTAATACACTATTTGTCGACATTTCTCTCTTTCGTATGTTCATAGGTCCGTGGGCTGTAGGCCTCACTTGTTCTTGTTCTAATCTGAAAACTGATACCCGAATGTTTCGTAAGCGATGGGTCTTAGAACATATGCTTTCTCATGGGATTTAGTAAGCGTAATTGTAAAAGTAATGCCGCTGTTTTCTGCTGCGTAACATTACTAATTAACATAACCCCTTGTTTAGATAGAAAGACTTTTAGGAATGTCAAGGGAAGGAAAAGGGAGATCGACAATTTATATTGTTTGAATATTAAGCTGGGTTCTAGATGAGGGAATTTGAGTTGAATTAATAACCGAGTATTTTAGTACTTCGTTGAAACCGTACATTTTGACCTGATCTTGCAGTACTTTGCTATCTTGTAAGATGACCTTTCATTGGCGAGTAATGCGCTTCTGACTTTCTGCATACTGATCAGGAACTAGCGATCGGTATCGTTTTTTGTTTCTGACTTTGTCTCCTCTTGGACCGTGCTAACAGGTGGTTGCGGGTGCTGTTATTCTGACCGATGTCGTATTTTGGCTTGTTCTTTACTCATTTTTTACTCCCAAAAATGCAAAAAAACTCGAATTTGTAAGTATTTGTCATTTTCTCTGCTCTACCTTATTTACTACGGAGTACCTCGTAATCGTATGTGTTTATATGAAGAGTCAATTTGACAATTTCATCTCCAACGGAACCAAAGACTTACTACTCCGTGAACTCGCTACAGTTTAGTTTACTTTCGAGTAACAGTCATTTGATGCGTTGTTCTGGTCATGTAGAAATAACTTATTAGTAGGGTGATGTTGTGAAGAGCGAGGAGACGTGAATTTATGTATCTATGCACAAATCACCGAGCAAGTTGAAGGAAATTTAAAAGCGTAAAATATTCACGTGCTAGAGTTTTTAATGGTACACTGTTGAAGATGGTAAAACTGTAAAACGCAAGTTTCAATTATGGGACGCTATTACGAGTTTTAAGAGTAAGAGCACGACAATCTCGAAGATTTCTACTGAAAGTGTGATATGACCTCTCTTATTCTCGACATGTATAATAAAGCCACCTTTGGGCTTTGGTACCCGTAAATGTTAATCTCGAAAATATTTCCAACCTGTGAATAGTTTTGAAATGGTATGCTTTAATCATTGCATTGAATCAACGAAATACAATTTTGTTTTACTCGTAACATTTTTTTTTTTTTTTTCCTGTAATGGCAGTTTAACGTTTGCATGCATACCGTCAATGTTCTCATACTTGGAGATGCTGTGTTGAATTGCATGGTAAGTTGTACTGTATCTCATTGCTCGGCCTGCTGTCCGTTTGAAGACGGATCAAACGTCTGATTTTTCTCTTCATTTCCGCAGAGGTTTCCGATGTTTCGAATTGGCTATTTCATCATGTGGACTTCAACATTTGTCGTTTGCCAATGGATAATCCATGTCTTCAAATCCATGCGGTAAGTCGCTTACCTACACCGTTTCCTGCTCGTGTCCTCTGCGCGCTTGTTATCTGTCGGTGTTTTCTTTTCAAACTTTCGACTTATTTCATCTTTTGCTTCAGGTGGCCGTATCCATTCATGGACTTGTCTCCTCCATATTCTCCGTTGTGGTAATTAATCTCTACTTTGCGGCGTCTTATGTTTTGTTACACCGTCTCTTCATATTACCCAGTCCATGTGTAATCAAGTTTGAGTTCGGCCCATTTACTGTCGCTTGCACCAGTCGTTCTCCCAAAACACCTGATGCTTTATTCCGACGTTTGTTGTAGGTATGCAGCAGTAGGCCTGTTGCACGTCCCGTGCTACGGCTTCTTCGCTATGATCATTAAATTGAAGCACCGATGGCTTTCAAGATCGTTTTCCGACTCTTATCAGGGTTTGAGATGACCTAGGTAGGCGTAGCGACACTCATTTGTTCATCCTCCTCGTAGGCCTTCGACACCATTCAATTTTTCTCTCCCATTTGTTGTTGTCAATACTACAACTCATTGATATGAGATCGACAAATTCTTGTATAAGACGGTTTGTAATTAGTTATGGCCATTAAGATTAAGACGGTCCTATAGGGCAGTTCGTCTTTGAGACACTGCATGACTTGGAAGGTCCAATGCACCGTCATTTTACGTCACGCGCTTAATGTCGTAAATTCCAAAAAAAATGTGTATTTAGACGCGATTTTCATCTGATAAAACATTATAAAACTTGAATAAAATGATCTTACGAATCAAATACTTGCTAAAAATATAAAATACGTTAAAATTATGTTGGAGTCACGTTTATAAAAACAAGCACGTTTCTCGCGAGGGTAGTGAAGCATGCACTCATGCACCTTGCGCTCCACGAGTGAGAATCCAATTCATTCATCCAATAATTACCATTACAAAATCAAATATGAAATCGGTTTCGAATTATAATAATTACAGAGTATATTTTAGTGACAATTACTCAATTAGTATGTCGTACGTGTAAATTTATGTTTTAGTAACAATCGGTATGTCGTAAATGTAATCATAAATCATAATATAGGGGCTCCTATAGTTGAAAAATGCATATGACGAAAGTGATATTCAAACAACCAGTATATAATGATAAAAAAAAAAAAAAAAAAAAAAAAAAAAAAAAAAAAAAAGATTTGAGTTTTATACTTGGTTTAGTAGTAAATTGTTGTATGCGTACACTTACTCCTTAACCGTGATTTAAATGATACGGAGTACGAGATTGATTGAACTAAGGTCTTATGAGTTCAACTCAGTTTTAGCAAGCACAAATGTACCGACAAAAAGGTTTATTTCAGCCATAATAAGTTTAAGTACTTTAAGGCGCATTACTAGAACAATTTAGAATTTCTTATAAGTTAAATTTCAAATTTCATATAAAGCTCAATTTCAGACTTTTTAATTTCATATAAGTTAAATTTCAGAACACATAAGTTAATTTCAGCTCACATAAGTTAATTTCAGCTCATATAAGTTCAATTTCATATAAGTTCAATTCTTATAAGTTAGAATTTCATATAAATCCTATTGTGTTTTATTTTTATATAACTATTATTATTGCATTATAATAATAATAATAATAATAATAATAATAATAATAATAATAATAATAATAATAATAATAATAATAATAATAATAATAATAATAATAATAATAATAATAATAATAATAATAATAATAATAATAATAATAATAATAATAAATATAGTATATTAAAATATTTAGCAAGAGCCTACTTTTTTATAATCACCTATATATTGAGATATTTATCTATACTAGACCGCAAAATCGATTTTGAACACTATTGTTTATTATTAGTAAAATTAATCATTTTGAATAAATTAAAAGATTTTAATTATTGTAATCATCATCATCATTACTATAAATATCATTGTTATTATTGTTATTAATTTAATAAATTTTTTCATATTATATTAATATTAATATTAATATTATTATTATTATTATTATTATTATTATTATTATTATTATTATTATTATTATTATTATTATTATTATTATTATTATTATTATTATTATTATTATTCAATAAGTTTTAAATTCTAATAAATTTAACTCCAATAAGTTTAAATTTCCTATAAATTAGAATTTCCTATAAGTTAGAATTTATATAAGTTAATTTCAAATTTCACATAAGTTAAATTTCATATAAGTTAGAATTTCACATAAGTAGAAAGAACAGGGCCTTTAATAAGTTCAACTCAGCTACTATAATTTCGATTCAGTTTACGTTGGCTCCAATTTATCAGTTATGTTAAATAATTACTCCATAAAGAACAAATCTATTATTTTAAAAGGATTAAGTTAGGATTAATTGCTAATTATGCTATGGCCTCCAAAAAAAAACTTTTTTTTTTTTTGGCGTACTTCTGAAGTAAATTTCTAATTTGTTGAGCTATCATTTAACAGAAATTAATTAGTCACCTAACCAACTCAATCTCCACTGTCAGATCTATTATAGGTAAAATCAACGGTTCTGATCACTCCACATTTATAATAAATTAGCTTCATTTTTCATACTCACAGTTAACATTAAATCACTCACTTAACTACTTCCCAATTTTTTCAACGGTAAAATTTCTTGTTATTTTTTCTTCTGAATATTATGATTCTTTCTATCAATTTCAATTGATTTCAATCACTAATTATCAATATAAAATTAATTGTTATTACTGTTTTTTCTTAGATTATTTTCTAATTACTGTGTAATTTCTAGGGTTTATGATTTTTGTATGAATTATGATTAATTGAGGTACTTTATTTTAATTGATTTGATTGAATTGTATAGGTGAAAGAATAAATTTTGATTAGAAAAGAAAAATGGCAAGGAAGAAGATTAGAGAGTATGATTCAAAGAGGTTGTTGAAGGAACATTTCAAGAGGATTTCTGGGTTTGAATTACCTATTAAATCTGCTCAAGTATGATTTTATAACTTAATTATAGTTTTTTTGTTCATTGAATTTATAATTGGTATGAGTATTTTTGATTTTTTTTTAAATGTGGATGAAATATGACATTGTTGTGTATTGAATTAATTGATCTAAGATTAGGGTTTTGATGATCAAGTTTATGACTTTTGATGTGGGGTGATGGATTGACATAGTCATCGTAATTCGTTGCATGCGTACGACGGATTATTTGTGGCACTTGTTACGTTTCTTGTGACGTTGTCTGATATATTCTATGCATCTCAAGTTTACGACACCAATGTACCTAAAGCTACGCCTCGTTCATCCGTGAAAACTTGTGTTAATTAGGTTTTTAATACCTAAAAAATGTAATCACTTTAACCCCTGTGATCATTAATGAGCAAAATATGACCATTGTTTAGAGGTTTAAAACTGGTCATAGTTTACTCAGTTATGGTTACTATAGACCTTAAAGTGGTCGCGCCCGTTTGATGAGTTAGACCGTCTAATACGAGACGACAATGAGCTTGAAGAATGGTTTTGTAAACTGTTGCTTAATTCAATGTTTGCTGAGACAACTGATCAATGCCTAACCATGGATGTTAGTTTTGATTGTAGTATTACTTCGCAGATGAATTTCATGTAGGGGATGATCAGTTGGATGATCCATTATGTTAGTATGCTTTGGGATTTAGGGTTTTGAGATAGTAGTATTACATGGGAGATGAATTTCATGTAGTGATGATGAGATTGATGATCCATTATGGTTCATATGGTGTGTGCTTTAGTAATGTTTGATAGAGGTATATTTGAGGATGCATATCCCGAGAATTGTAAATCGTATTTTTGCTTCGTATAGGCTTACTTTGATATCGTAGTAACAATGTGGGTTGATGTTGGAATTGATTTTGTCCTTTTTTTGTTCCTGAGAAAAAAAACCTAGTAAAACCCGAGCTACCATATTATGAACGAGCTTTGCTCAAATGAGGAGCTAACTTGCTGTCTACTACTGCCAGTGTGCAGGGGTTCACGTGCACCCTTCGAATTCGATTTAGGCTTTGTCAACCATAATATCCCTCACATGCTGAAATTTGCACCTAAATAGATTATTAAAATCATTTGAATTCCCATTAACTAGTAAAAAGTATGGTACTCCCTGATGATGTCACTAAACATAATTATTATGGACCTAGTTGTTCATGTTTTATTATGACATATAAACAATAAAAGCATAAAAACTAAATAATAAAACAATCGACCTTATAAAGTCGATTTGTAGGAAGGTCAACCAGAACAAGTGAACAACCAAAACAGGTTGTTTACTTCCAAAATCGACCAAAACAGCTATGGCCTATGAAAGCAGAATACAATAGTACGGAGTATTAAACTCTCATCTCAACTCATTCTGGTCATTTGGCATGTAGCTGTGTCTCTTGGATATAACCCTTATTTGTTTCATTTCTTTGAACGTGTACCTTCCTTTCCTGAGTGTCTTTTGTGCAAAATCAACCAAATTTATGACATTTAGGAGCGTATACCGTATTATGACCCCCATTCTCTCGGAAGCCTCTTGCCTATGTTGGAGTCATGGGAAATGAGATTGAGGCCAACCTATACTTAACCTCATACTTGCAACTATGAAGAGATTAAATCTCTTCAAGTGTATGGTTAACATACAATTCTCTACAGAACTGTCAAATGGGAGCATTGACGAGTCCATTGTGAATTATGCAATTTCGGGGTGAAAAGCTGAAAATAAAGATATCAGATCACACTTCTTTTGCTCATTCTTTTTGTGCTAACCTGTGATTCCTGGCCATAATTGCAATATGCTTTTTCCGTATTTGTCCCTTTTTGAAGCTGTTGAATTTTTAAAGAGGTAATTATTCGTTTTTTGTTATCTCTCAACTAGATCACAGAGTCAACCGACTTGAATGAGCTTGTTAAGGCTGAACCATGGCTCTCCTCTGAAAAGCTTGTTGTAAAACCTGACATGCTGTTTGGAAAGCGTGGAAAGAGCGGCCTGGTTGCTCTGAATCTGGACTTTGCCCAGGTTACTACTTTTGTGAACGAGCGTCTCGGCAAAGAAGTAAGATGATCCCCTCTCAATATGGTACACTTTAAAGTTATATCCTAACGAGATATTAAAACCCTTATGTATTTAGTGACTAATTGTCGAACTGTATATCGTCGTTTGTTGAAACAACAGGTAGTGATGGGTGAATGCAAAGGACCTATTACGACATTTATTGTGGAGCCTTTTATTCCACACAATGAGGAATTCTACCTTAACATTGTTTCAGAAAGACTGGGGAACAGCATCAGCTTTTCCGAATGTGGTGGTGTCGAAATCGAAGAGAACTGGGATAAGGTACCCTTGGCACTTCGATAAATTATTGACCCGTTATTCACTTAAGTTTTCCTTCTAAATGCATCTCTCATCAAAGCACTAGGTCACGAAATTGTTTACTCTTTACCCAGGTTAAAACGGTATTCATTCCTACCGGCGTCTCTTTTACCTCGGATGTCTGTGCTCCCCTGGTTGCCACTTTACCGTTGGAGGTATAACTTCATTTCTTTTGAATTCTATATTCCTGGATGAACATTGTACGTCTTATATTTTTTATTCCCCTGATAACTGATTTATCTTCTGGCTTCATGGAAAACTCTGTGTATGTATTTTGTAGCACTGACTTTGCGCTGTTTTAGGTCAAAAGCGTGATCGAGGAGTTCATCAAGTTCATTTTTGCACTATTTCTAGGTATTTGGACATTCCCTTTTCTTCGGTAACCTATATCACTCGATAATAACTTCACAGTTTTATCCACCTTGTGCTAGTCAAATACATAGTAAATTTATGTCGTTGCAATCGCAGATTTGGACTTTAGCTTCCTAGAAATGAACCCTTTCACATTTGTAAATGGGAAGCCATATCCTTTGGACATGAGAGGAGAACTGGACGATACCGCTGCCTTTAAGAACTTTAAGAAGTATGTACACCGTCTCCTCAACCTTCACATGAATTCCGCCAAACCATTTTCGTTATATTTGTACTTAGATATTTAATTACAGGTGGGGCAATATTGAATTCCCGTTGCCATTTGGACGAGTTATGAGCTCCACAGAGAGCTTTATTCACGGTCTAGATGAGAAGGTATCGAGAAATGTCCATGTGTTAAAGTATATTTTTATTTATTATTTTTTGGGGAATAACTTTTGGTATCCATTAAAAATAAAAGAGCTATTTTTCAAGTACGAGGTCTTTATCATACTTTTGGTTATGTGATCTGCAGACCAGCTCGTCCCTGAAGTTCACTGTTCTGAATCCGAAGGGGAGGATTTGGACGATGGTAGCTGGAGGCGGAGCAAGTGTCATCTACGCAGATACGGTTCGTTCCGACTACTCACTCAGCTTTATCTAGAAATGTTGACGTCTTTGAGAGTTTATTTCATTTATAGTTTAGACATATTAGTCGGATATTGTTTACCTGAATCACTTTCTTGATTTAGGTTGGGGATCTCGGATACGCATCTGAACTCGGGAACTATGCTGAATACAGTGGTGCACCAAATGAAGATGAGGTGTTGCAGTATGCCCGAGTTGTGATTGACGTAAATTTTTTTTCCCTTATAAACGAGCTCTTTATGCATTAAAAAGGCGTTTGCTGTAATTCCTTGCATGAACGACAATAAGATTAACTATTCTTTAAACGATTGACAGTGTGCAACTGCCAACCCTGATGGCCGTACAAGGGCACTTGTAATTGGTGGAGGAATTGCTAACTTCACCGACGTTGCTGCTACTTTCAATGGAATAATCAGAGCTTTGAAGGAAAAGGTGAGCTTTACTTGCGGCTTATGTTCGATATTTAGTTTGAGACGTTTATTTGCTATTTCATCCCTCTGAAGGTATGTAACTAACGAGCGCTGTTTTCGCTTTAATAGGAAGCAAAGCTTAAGGCTGCAAGAATGCATATTTATGTGAGGAGAGGAGGTCCGAACTACCAAAGGGGTTTAGCTAAAATGCGTTTGCTCGGAGAGGAAATCGGAATTCCTATCGAGGTAAAGCTCTTTTCCCCTTCATTAGCGATGTTTGAGGCTGACGTGTTACAGTTAGAACTTCAGTATACGGGATAAAAATTTTGGCTATTCACTTGAATTTTCAATTCTCGGGAATTTAATGAATTACTGACAATGATATAAAATTTTTCCAGGTATACGGACCTGAGGCAACCATGACTGGAATATGCAAACAGGCGATAGAATGCATCAGCGTTGGAGCTTAATTGAGTCGAAATCATATTAGGAAAAGCGTTGTTTCCCGTGCCCTTGTACGTTCAAGTGATATCAGTTTTGGTGCTCAGTCCCGCCGGAATTACCTATTCTTTACCGATATTGTATCGCTTCCTATCAATTTTCTCGCCTAGATTTTCGCTTGTTCGTCATTTTCTTATCACCTTGTGTTAGCTTATCGCTCTATTGTCGAAAGTAAAAAATAAATACGGAGTATTTAGTATGTCCCTACTCCATTTTTCCTAGCTCTATTTTAAGGGTTTAAACGAAATAAAATGGTTTTATTCGAACCCTTTAAGCTATTATTAAACCGCAATCGACCATGGCCCATGGGTGACATTCTCGGTCCTATATTTGGGTCGAGGTGTTACAATATTGATCTCTATTAAGACATATCAACCACATAAACTAAAAATTCATAGACGACGATGGACACATAACTCCTTTAATCTTCAATATAACTTTCCATTGATTGTATAGGTTTGCTTTTTGGACATTATTCAATGTGCTGAATTTTCGATATAATTTTTCACATATGAAATAAAAAATAATCATGTGAGATTTTGTTTTAATTGTCTTTTCGTATGCGTTATTGATACAACTTTTATTATTTTTTTTACTCCGAATACTTTACTAAAGATATAAACAAAAGAAAACAAACATCATTGTACGTGTAAAAAGTAAATGTATAGAATCAAACGGAATAGAGAAATTATAAATTATGTTCTGGACCTCATCGATATATTATTTATCTTGACTAATTTCAATATTCCTCAAATATCAGCAACATAAAGGACAGTAAACAAAACTTGTCCCTTTTTTTGAGTTGGAGAAAATAACACTCCTATCGTAGGCGAACTGGCAAAGTCTACTCTAAGACACTTTCATACATACGATGAGTTATCTATAATCAAAATATGACCACTTTACTGCTTAATATATCCACTTTATAACGTTAAAAAGTGATCAAATTAAACGTTATATAGTCATTTTATGCGTTAAACTAGCACATTTTAGTGACAAATAATCCGTCGTAAGCGTAAAATTGTGGTACAGATATAATAATTAAAAAAAAAAGGGTAGTGAGATGGAGGGATTAGTAGTTAATTAGTGTAGGAAAAGCATGGGCGCAGGTGGGTGGTCTCAGGGAATAATTATCTTTCCCCAACGCGACAAATATACCCCCTCTCTTCTTGGTCCTTGTTCGTCCACTTTCTCCCAATTTTATATTTTTATTTTTTTCCTATTAATTTTTAATTATAATTTTATATAAAATTAGCAAAATGGAGTAATTTATTTATCTTTAGTATGGACTACGGACTACGGAGTATTATAATTTAACGCATAAATTTATGATTTTGACAAAATAAATTAAAGTCTCTATTAAATGTAAATCAATGTGATTAAAATTGTCGTTTTTTAATTAAAAAAATATAGACATAAAAAAAAAAAAAAAAAAAAAAAAATGGAATATCATACCACAATGGTATTGTGAGACCTCTCACACAATGGTAGTTTTTTTTGTTTTTTATTTTTTATTTTTTTGATTTAATTATTTACTTGTGACTCGCACTAATTTAGTGTGAGTCCGATCTTTCAGGAGAATTACTCATATTTTCAACCACATTGCTGAAAATTTAAAAGTTAGTTTTTTTTTTTGTCTTGAAGACTATTGTATGTTTTATTTTGATATTTAATGATTAATCACGCAAAATAGCTAGAGTTTAACACGAATCAGATACATGTACATAATACTTTAAATTAAGGTAATAATCAGATTTTTGTTTTAAATATTTTGTGAAGAACTTACATAGTTTGGTTATGTAATCTTTTTTTTTTTTGGAAAAAAAAAAAGCCGAATTAGAACATCTCATGAATTAGAAAAGGATATTATGTTTGATTGGTTAAAATCACACGATTTTTCTTTACCCGTGAATAATTTATAATTTTGGAGAAGTTTTATTACTTAGCACCTTAACAATTGTCAATTCTGAATTCAATTCCTACATTTTAACAATTCACATAATTGCGTAATTTATATTATTTTAAAATTCAAGAGAATATAATTCTCAAATGGCAATCAAACGATACTATAATATGAGAAAGCAACTTTGTAGAATACATTTTGTTTTGCTACTTAAAAAATTGTGAAAATTTTCTATTAATTAATATGTCAACAAATTGTCAACCAATAATAGAGGAATATTCATATTAATCTAAGAAAACAGATGATATAAGTCAATATTACGGAATATATTTATGCTTAAACAAACCTAGGGCTCATCTTGATAACTATAGGCATATAAGTCAACTTATGCAACACTCTTTGCTCCCTCCCCTTTACGATATTCCAAGATTATTAAGGATATAATTTTGCACAAATATTTTAAAATACTAAACAATTTGTAACGTAATACGTGTGAAATCAGAGACGAGTCTAAGTCACACCCACAAATGAAGGGAGAGAGTCCGCTCCATAAGGCCTAAAGGGTTCAATCCAAAACCAATTGGCAATGGAAGGACCGAGGAGTAACCTCTAAGCTTATAAAATGGGCAATTTTCACTTACATGATCAATGTAGGAATTACATATGAAATTCTTAAGGATCTTTTCTCAATACGAGTATCACATTAGTCTGCAAAATTTGTAGTAATAAAATATGTTACTCTCTCTAATCCATGAAAATTTTTGAACAAACAAACGAGTATAATAAAATTAAATATTATAGATTACTAATAAAAAGAAATATTTAGATGCAAATAATATTGCTCTTTATTAAATTATTTTTAAAATTTTTCTAATTAAAAATTTTGGGTGTCAAGTCAATATTAGGAGTAACATAGAATACAATCAATTAGCCACCATAATAAATCTTTATACCTATAGAATATGATAAGTGTATTTATAAAATAAGTTGAATCTACTTGAGCCCAAAGGCATTGTTATTTGCGGCTTATAATAACTGAATTTATAGGGGCTAAATATATAGGAGTTGATGTCAGTTGAAATTAAAGCATGCTGAGACTTATAGGAGCTGAACTTATTAGATATAATTAAACTAATAGAAGCAAAGCTGGACTTATAAAAGTTGAATTAAATTTATAAAACTAAAATTAAGCTGAAAAGAACATGACAAAAATACATACAAGTGTTCTTTAATAAGATTGATATATACTGATATACATACGACTAGTACCGCAAAATACAAATTAATATAATTATAATTTCTACTTACCGAACCCCCTATGTAAAGATAAAAAGTGTTGTTTGGTTGACAATAGAAAATTAAAATACGTAGGAATTAGGAAACATGGAGAAATTAATTTACTAAGGAAATTTTCACTTACTTATCATGGAAAGTTTCAATTCTCATGACTTGGAAAACCTAATAAAAATGTACTTTCATAATTCATGAGATTTCTAAAATTTCATGAATTCACAGACTATTGATTCATAATTTAAAATATACGGAGTATCAATTTGTCCCCAAAAGTTACAACTTAATTACTTTCTACTTTAATATTTATTTGCGGTTTGTATATGATTTGGTAACCCCCGTTTTGTTGGAGAATTAGACTTATTAACAAGGGAAATCACAACACAAAGAAGAATTACAACGATGGAGAACCAATACAACAATCACAAATGATAAAATTCCTGATAACCACCAAATCGTAAAGAACTCGGATATACGATTAAATTATGATTAGAATCGATTTCCTTAAGGAATATTTCAACCCATATAAATGCCTCGGTATACACAAAATTTCTTCGAGATAAAACAATCTATCATTGGTAACCTCTTATTCTAGGCATAAGAACGTACAAGATAAAACTTAACAAATTATTATGTTTGCTATTATTATTTCAGAGTGAATTTTTTCATCATCAGATTTGATGATCATATAAAGTATATACAGTTCTAAATGATAGAGATGCATCCCTTGAATATATTAGGGGTATTAGTTATAAGAATAACTAACAAAACCAGCGCTAAAAAACTAACCAAATTCGTCCAATGCATCAGTTGCTCTGAGCGCAATGTTTTGATGCACTCAGTGACGCTACCGTGCGCTGCGCAGCTAACTTAGACAACAACATTTTAACGCCTCTTAACATGCTAATTTAGAAGGATGCAAAAGAAAAGAAAAAACTTTCAGATTGAAACGAAAATCAAGTACTCTATTCTTTCAAGTTCATTTACAACATTTAACTTTCTAACACTATTTATGACTTTAGAGAATTTTGGAGATTGTGGGCCATATATAAGTGAAAATATAGTCGTGCGTGCTATTATTTGATTTGTCTTCTTAAACACAATAATTATATTAAATATATATATCTTTCTGTAATGGGTAACTAAATACTCCGTATATTATCATTACAAACTACGACTCGACATACACTCTATGATTTCATACCTGAAATAGAACTTGATATATTCAAGGTAAAGATTTGTGAAAGACCGTCATTAACTAAGAAACTGAAGAGGCAAGTCTAATACATAAAACCTGACCACATTTAAGCTGATCATCACAATGATTGACTACAAAGTGATAACTTTATCACTCTACGGGTATTTTATACATTAAAAAAAGGGTTAATTGCCAAACACCACCTTTAAAAAACGCATTTTGTCAAACACCACCTTTAAAAAAAAAACTTGTTAATTAATACCTTTAAAAAAATAATTTTTGTCAAACACCACCTTTTGGCCGGAGTTGACCAAAATTTCGACGTTGACTTACCGGAATTAACATTTTTTTCTTCATTTTCATCTTTTTACTTCCCTCAAATTCAAATTATCATCCTTCAAACCCAAAATACACCATATCAAACCAAGAATTTAACCAGTAAAACCTAGAAATTTGTCTTTTCAACTTGAAAAAACGTACTCCGGTGACCAAAAATGTCGGAATTTAGTTGACTAAGTAAAACTCAGGCCAAAAGGTGGTGTTTGACAAAAATTATTTTTTAAAAGTGGTAATTGACAAGTTTTTTTTTTAAAGGGGGTGTTTGACAAAATGCGGCTTTTTAAAGGTGGTGTTTGACAATTAATCCTTAAAAAAAACCCGTCTTTGATTATCTCAGTGAAAGACGATATTTTTAAAGACGGTTTCCCATAATTTTTTAAATAGAGAAAGAATAGTGCCCGAAGAGGAGAAGCTTTATAAAAAGCATGCGTCGCAGTCAAGTGGTAGCAGTATGTTTTGGGAGAGTGTGTTTGGTTGTTTCTGTTAAATCAGTGGTACACCCACTCTACCTAAACTCACACCATTTCACTGATTTTCACCCCCTCTTTCTTTTTTTTACTGTATAATCTCCTGCAGTTTTTTATATGTTTTTCTTTGTTTTTTTCTGCTATCACAGATGTAACATCATTACTCCGTATTATTTTTATTAAATTATCAATTGTTTTGTGGGTAAAATTGAAGAGAATCAACAGAGAATGAAAGAATTTGTTTAGCTAAACCCCAAAAATAAAACATGGAATTTGTGGGGATTTGTTGTTGAAATTAATATTTTTTTACAAAACACTCAAATTTGTAATCTTTTTTTAATTTTTGGGTTTTTTTGTGCTCAGAAATTCAGGGTTTTTTTTTTTTAACTGTTTTTATTTTGTTGTGTTTTGTTTCATAATTCCTGAAATGGGTTATTGATTTGAAGAACTTTTGACCATCAAAAATTTCTTCTTTTTGCAAAAATATTTTGCTTAAAAATTGTGTTTTATGAATTTGGGCATCTTCATTGAGCAGTAAAAATCCTGTCTTTTTGCTTTGAAAAAAGGGTGAAAAAAAAAGTTGCATTTTGGTTTTGAAAAAAGTTGTTTTATTTGTTTTGGGTAAATTTTAAATTGAGCAAATTATTGGGTTTAGATAAGGTTTGTTTAAGCAATAAATATAAGAAAAAAAATGCCATGAAATTTGGAAACAATACATTTTAAAGAAAAAAAAAAAAGTATGAAAATTTTGGGGAGAATGTTTTTGTTGTTATGCACCATAAAATTGGTGTTATTGATTTTGATGAGGAATGTTTCTGCAACTCTTTCACCAACTGGAGTAAATTATGAAGGTTAGTTTCTTCATCTTCTGTGTTTTTAGTTACTAATTTTTCGTTCGAGTAAGTCTTGTGAAAAACCGTCTTTTGATAAATTTGTGCAAGTTTGTTTGGGAAACAGTTAGAATTTGCAGAATATATCTCTGAAGTTGGGTGTGTATGTGTGTGTGGTTTTTTACTTTTTAATTGTGTCTTGAGTTTGCAATATATAGTTTTGATTTGAGGAAGATTGTTGTTTAAGCACCAATGAAACAATTCCATTTGTGGTGGAGAAATAAATTCCCTTGAATGTTTGTCAACCTAATTTATTTTTATGGGCCACATTCACATTTTTAATGCTTGCTTTGCTGAGTTATTTGTTTTTGGTTTCGCAAAATCTCATTTAAGACGGTTGTATGCATATGACGAAGCTGTTTTAAGGCATATAAACACTCGTTTCCCATGAGCAAGTCTTGTGATAGACCGTCTTTTACTTTTTTGGTTTCGCAAAATCTCATTTAAGACGGTTCTATACGTATGACTAAGCTGTTTTAAGGCATATAAACACTCGTTTCCCCATGAGCAAGTCTTGTGATAGACCGTCTTTTACTTTCACATTGAAGACTGGTGATAATTGAAGTCGATTAAATGGTTGATTAAAGTGTAGGAAATGTTCGAGTCAATTTTCATTTTGGGTCATCTGGAAACGGTCTCTTAGTTATTGTTGTAGTAAGGTTGCATGCATCTGACCCCCTTAACGGTGCAAGTCCTCTTTTACTGATTTCGGTTTTGTTTGATGAAGGAATTGTTATGTGCGTGCTTTAATTAACTGAAGTCGATTTTGACTTGTACTACAAAATTTGCTTTTGCAGTTGTAGCGTTGATGGCCATTAAAAATGAGTTGAAGGACCCTTATAACGTGCTTGAAAATTGGGACATTAACTCGGTTGATCCTTGTAGCTGGAGGATGATTATCTGTTCTCAAGATGGTTATGTTTCCATTCTGTAAGTTTTATTCAGTGTTATCAACTTCTCGTCGTTTCAATCATTCGTTTACCTTTTGGTTTTGAGAATAGACTTAAGTTGTCCGTTTTCTCCATGTAAATAATTTTGTTTGTCAGGGGTTTGCCGAGTCAAAGTTTATCAGGGATGTTATCTCCTGCTATTCAGAACCTTACTAAGTTGGAGTCAGTGTATGTGTTTTGCTTGCTACATTTTCCGTAATTACGTTTCTCGATTTGTTATTAAGTTTGGTTTTTCATTAACCATAGTGTGTTGGTATTCATTATTATAGGTTGTTGCAAAGCAATGCGATATCTGGCTCTATCCCACCTGAGATTGGGAAGTTGGAAATGCTTCAGACGCTCGATCTTTCAGATAATAGATTTGTAGGCGAGATACCCGCTTCACTGGGAAGTTTGAAGAATTTAAATTATCTGTAAGTTTCCTTTTGTTCTGTGAGCTGTGTGTTATAGCTGGGTTTAAGACTTTATTTGATGCTATGATATTTTCGTTTGAAATCTGATGGCCCCTATGGGAACTCGAGACACTACACTCGAGAAATTTCGTTTTTAAATTGCTTAACCTGCTGAATATTAAGAAACGACAACAAACAGAAACTGATTCCATGATCTGTGATTTCTAACTAACTGCAACAAAAAACTTATACTCCTCTGTACTCCGTAATGGATATAATTGCAGCGCTGTGTAGTTCGTTTTCCTTTGGCTTTTTGGGTTTTGACTTTTGACAGTATTTGGTTTCGGTTGTTTTCTGAATAAGTCAGGCGACTTAACAACAATAGCCTTACTGGACCTTGCCCTGATTCTCTCTCGCAACTAGAAGGTTTAACCCTCGTGTAAGTGAACGAACTGTCATTCTTTACATTTACATTGTCTCATGCTAAATATAGTAATGTTACCTACGATCTGCTTGCAGGGACCTCTCGTTCAACAATTTAAGCGGTTCTGTGCCCAAAATATCCACAAGAACATTCAAGTAAGTGTTTTTATTAATTTTGCTGTCAAACAGTCTCACATCTGGTATAATGCTTTTTATTTTTGTTTACAAAGTTCATCGCGTGTGTACTCGACTTTTCAGGATTATTGGAAACCCTTTAATCTGTAAAACAACGTCGGGGACCAACTGCTCCGTCGTATCTCCCGAACCTCTCTCCTTTCCTCCAGATGCTCTCAAAGGTTATATACCTACCTACGTTCTTAACCTTCGAGTTTAGAATCGTTGTTTTGTGGCGGACTGGCGGTTGCTCACTTGCCTTGGTTTTCAGGTCAGTCGAATTCTGGAGGAAAAGGTCATCACTTCGCTGTCGTGTTTGGTGCAAGTTTCGGTGCTGCTGTTTTGGCTGTTTGTATTCTCGTGTTAGGAATTTGGTGGTGTTATGGACGCAACCGACAGATATTTTTTGATGTAAATGGTTAGTATTTCGTCAGCGCTTCTTATATCTCGCCTGATTGAAGTCCGAACAAATTTGCTGATATAAGCTGATCATGTGTTGGATGGCAGAACATGACCCTGAAGTGTGCCTCGGACATCTGAAGCGGTACAGTTTCAAAGAGCTACGCTCCGCTACAAATCATTTCAACTCGAAGAACATACTCGGAAGAGGCGGTTTCGGAATTGTTTTCAAAGGCAGCCTAAACGACGGAACGCTGGTGGCGGTGAAAAGATTGAAAGAGTATAACATTACTGCCGGAGAAATACAATTTCAGACCGAGGTTGAAACTATCAGTTTAGCTGTGCATCGGAATCTACTTCGTCTATGTGGTTTCTGTTCTACCGAGAATGAACGCCTTCTCGTCTATCCGTACATGCCAAATGGAAGCGTGGCTTCTCGTCTCAAAGGTCAGCCCGTCTTACTTTACGATCTTTCTTTCCAATTTGCGACGTTTTTGGAAGCAAAATGACATACGTTTTTTGTTGCAGAACATATTCATGGAAGACCAGTGCTGGACTGGTCGAGACGCAGGAATATAGCGTTAGGCACAGCGAGGGGGTTGCTGTACCTGCACGAGCAATGCGACCCGAAAATCATACACCGAGACGTGAAGGCGGCTAATATTCTGCTAGACGAGGATTTCGAGGCAGTAGTTGGCGACTTTGGGCTAGCGAAGTTGTTGGATCATCGGGATTCGCACGTGACGACAGCAGTTCGTGGGACTGTCGGACACATTGCTCCTGAGTATCTGTCAACTGGTCAGTCCTCTGATAAAACCGACGTTTTTGGGTATGGAATACTTCTGCTTGAGCTTATCACTGGTCAAAAGGCGTTGGATTTCGGTCGTGGTTCTAACCAGAAAGGTGTCATGCTCGATTGGGTACGATCCTTTTTCTCATGCCCTCGACACTCGTCGAAAAGTACATTAACGAGCGACATCTTTATTAACCGTTTTGTACGTCGATACATTTCAGGTGAAGAAATTACATCAAGAAGGAAAGCTGAGTCAATTGGTAGATAAAGACTTGAAGAACAACTACGACATGGTTGAACTAGGAGAAATGGTACAAGTAGCGCTTTTATGCACACAATTCAACCCCTCCCACCGTCCGAAAATGTCCGAAGTTTTAAGAATGTTAGAAGGCGACGGTTTGGCCGATAAATGGGAGACCTCACAGAGGATCGAAACACCAAGGTCGCGCTCCGGGGAACCTCAACGATATTCAGATTATATCGAGGAATCATCTCTCGTGGTTGAAGCAATGGAGCTCTCCGGCCCAAGATAACGCCCACAACTAATTCTGATTCTTGTCGATATCGTGTGTGCAATATGTAAAGGAATTTCTAGGATAGTTTTTTTTTTTTTCTCCATCGATAATCGTCGAGGTTTTGTGCAAATTTAATCTAATTGATACGAAATTTTGGTGGTATGTGATTAGTAAGCGTTTATTTTCTTGGTGAAAGTAATTGTAAAGTTGATTTAAATACTCTGTATTGATGGTGAACAAAAGTTGATAATCGGCCGAAGTACTTGAAAACTATGGCGAGACTGGTAATCTGACTCGTTAGTCGTTAACATCGTGGTCGTTTACTCGGTGGCTCTGTACTCACTTATGCCGTACATTTATTTAGCAGTCTGCGAGCTTATGTACATATCGTGTAAGTTTGGTTGTCGATTTAAATACTTCGTTGATTGTTTCAAAGTGTTTTTTAAGACGGATTTTTTTAAATTTACGTGCATGTACATTATTAAAATAAATAAATAAATAAATATATAAATTTAATATTATTATTACTATATTTAAAACGACAAAATAATTTAAATTATTACATAAAATTTGAATATAAAAGCATTTAATTTAATTCAAACAAAAAAAAAAAAAAAAAAAAAAAAAAAAGACAATCCAATAAAAATGACTACATCAATCCAAGGAGTGTCGGCGTTCATCCACGGCGAAACACTTACTCCCGCGTCGTCGCCGGCGATTAAACTTCGCCGCCGTCGGAATTTTCCGGTGAAATGCTCCGGTGACCGTCAAACACTATTCAACCGCATTTCTCCCGTCTATGATTATGTAAGCTCGCTGACGTCATTCTTTTTCTTGTACCTTAATTTTTTTTTCAATTTTTTTAACTGTAATTTGACTGAAATTAAGGTGTGAAATTATCAGCTGAATGATTTGCTTAGTTTGGGACAACATCGTGTGTGGAAGCGTATGACTGTCTCATGGAGCGGGTAATTATTTTATTGATTTTTTTTACTTTACTTTTACTCAATTTTGATTACTTTTGCAGTAAGTTTTCGTTGTGACGGTAAAAATTGTTACGATTAATCAAGAATCTTGTACTGCGTTTTACATTTACAGTTGATTGAGTTATTGAAATTGAGATGTTTGTGATTTTGCATTTGAATTTTATCATGTCGTCTAATTTGGTGGTAATTAAACGGATGTCGATTTTGTTAGTAAATTTAAGTTTGGTGGTAAACGGATGTCGATTTTGGGTTCGTCGTCTTCGTTTTAAATTCTCTAAAGTATGAAGTTTTCTTAAGTTTTCTGAAATTTTGTACTCCGTAGTAGTTTAGTGTAACACTACTTTTTTTTGAAGTTCTGACCATTTATTTGTATAAAATAAAATTATATTACGGAGTATAATAGTATAGAATTAACATGATTACGTTTGGCTTCAAAAATATTTTCCGAAAAGTATATTTTGATTCAAAAATATTAACGTTCGCATGTTAAATTAGCCTTTTCAATGTCGTATTGGAGACCGTGAAAGTCAAAGAATGATGATAATAGTGAGATGGAGGGAGTCAGGGAGTAATAAAATTCGTGAACTTTTCTGAAGTTTTTTAGTGGGTTTGCTAAGATAAGCGAAAATAAGGTGAGGGGTAACAATCTGAAGTCACACCAACGGCTAAATTTCTACAAGTCATAGGAAGATATATCTCGTACGAAGTACAATTTGCGTAAAGTCACATAGAAGAAAAGTTTCAAATTATTCGAATTCTAAAGTAACGATGTCGTTTTTCAATAAAAACCTAAACCAATGTTAGTAAAATAGAGTACTCCGTGTAAGCTAACTACTAGTAGCAAATTAGCAAACCAAAGAATCTAGTTAAATAAGTAAGAGTAATATTAGTATAGAAGACGGTATTTGAAACTATTATAGGTATTTTCATATCGTTGTCGATTCCATTATTTTCATATTGCTTTTTTAGAAATAAGTTTAGAGGAATATATTGTGAGCCAAAGTTGAAGTTGATCAATTAAATTAAGGATGCAAGTATAAGTTGGATGAATGATAAAACTGTCTGACTCATGTTGATATTAGATGTCATGAAAGTGTTCTCCGATGATGAAATAAGATGTTCACCACTTCCTAATTCAAGTAGATAGGCCCTAAACTCAAATTCAGTTCATTTCAGTTCAACTGTAAAAATTCCAAAAAAAACAAACAAACAGCGCCTTACTCCTACCATTGATTGGTTTAGGAGGATTTTTCGTGTTTAATAGTGGAGGAGGTGCTGCAAACCATACAGTGAAGGTTGATTTCGCAATCGGGTGCAAGAATTGTAGGAACAAATATATGATTTTATTTTGAATAGTCATTTGTGAAGATCGTCAATAATTTTTATCGCATGTTGAAGTGACGTTGACCGAATGCAGCTAGATTAGGTCGTGATTGGCGATATAGTGACCGATGCTATTTTTATACTGTATTTGACATAATCATTGTGAATTTCGTCTATTTTAGTTGTTACTAACCCTTTAGCTCGAGAAATACATAGTTTTGTACTCATAGAGCGTAAAGCGTATTAGGCAGATGCGGTTGAGCAGGTGATTGCTTGATTTGAATAATAAAAACTTCATCTGGTTACTATGGTCAGGCAATTGGTTAAACTTTTGTTTCGCTAAGTGCATTGTGTTTTGTCATATTAAAATATTATATACTCTGCCTTCTTGGTAATGACAGAGAACGGTTAGTGAGGGGAATACTGTTTCACTTGTCAGTGTTAACTCTTAACTGATGTGATTATCAGAATACTGCACCTCGTAACTTATATGTGCTTAATGAAGCTCTATCTACTATTTGAATGCTAGTTGTGATACTGTGATTTTCACCAAAAAGAACTGTGATTTTCACCCAAAAAAAAAAAAAAAAAACTAGTTCACTCTCATGTGGTTTCCTTGGCTTTTTTGTTTGAAGGCGATGTTTAATTTGTCTACTCCTTTTCTTAAATTGGAATTGGATGCAGAGCAAAGCAAGGGGATAGGGTACTGGACATTTGCTGTGGAAGTGGAGATTTGACATTTGTCGTGTCTGAAAAAGTCGGTGTCAACGGACAGGTCTTGTTTATCTGTCCATTCCCGTCCAAAATGGTGGTTATTCTGAGAAGAATTTTGTCATAATATAGTCCTTCTTGCAGGTGATTGGTCTGGATTTTTCGGGGGAGCTATTGTCGATTGCTTTGTCCCGTCAGCAACAGAAGTTAAACCCCTGCTACAAAAACATAGAGTGAGTATCCTTCATTGGTGATATCGTTGAGGAATTTTCTTACGATGAGTGTTAACTATCTTAGTGTTAAATGCATCAAAGGTGGCTGGAAGGTAATGCGCTTGATTTACCATTTCCAGAAGCTTCTTTCGATGCCATCACTATGGGTTATGGATTGCGGAATGTACTCGATAGAGAAAGAGCTTTAAAAGAGATATTCCGAGTCCTTAAACCAGGTTCTTTTCAGTATCTTCTTCTGAGAAGTAGGTTATCAAACAAAGTGTATTTTGTACGTTAACTTGTGAGTTTCTTGATCAGGTTGTAAGGCATCGATCCTTGATTTCAACCAAAGCACTGATCCTGTAACTGGATTTTTTCAGGTATAATATTGCGTACTGCATGTCTGCATCTATAGACATGAGTTTTTGTGGTGATTGAATCCTGTGGTACTTTATATAGTCTGCCTTTGAATTTGACTACGTCTTGTGCCCGTGATAATGCTTTCGAGTTTTCACCAGAAATGACTGTATAAGAATTGATTGAAGCCTGACCCTTTCTATTCATATTTTTCGTTTTGTTTGCTAGGATTGGACATTAGACAATATCGTTGTTCCAGTCGCTACTAGCTACGGTGTGGCTGATGAGTACAAGTATCTCAAAAACTCAATTCAGGGCTTCTTAACAGGTCGGTTAAGACTTAACAGAGTAGACTTGTCTTAACCAAAGTACGTCGTTATGCACCTTAATCATGTTTGAGCACTCTACAACTTTTACTTGCGCTGAAACTCACTTTCATTTGTATTTTATCACTTGGTTATAATTTTGACTGCTAAGTAGCGACAGTGAAATATAAGTCAAAATTGTCACTAATATGTAAAAATACGTCACTAAGGCTCGGTTGTTCCATTAAATATGGAAGTGTCTGACTGCCTTTGCAGGAAAGGAACAAGAGCAGCTAGCTCTTTCTGTTGGGTTTTCGGATGCCAAATTTTACGAGATTGGCTTTGGACAGATGGGGAACCTGGTGGCTACTCGTTGAATGCTTTCGTTCTCGATTGTCCTGGTGCGCTAATATCGGCAATTTGTACATCTTCTAGCTTTAGATTAGTGTTTTAATATGCCCTGTTTCATAATTTTAGGTGTGCTCGTAAACGATTATTAATGACTTGTTACCAAAATCCGCCTCATTTTTCTCTAATTTCTGTTGAATTCAAATTTTATCTTATGTTGATTTGTTGGTTGTACTTCCAACCCTACCCCTTATTTTGCTGTAGGCAACATATTTTGTGCTTTTGTTGCATATACTGTGCTAAGATATATATAGAAATCGTAGATCTCTTTCAACATTTGCCATTTATTCTCTCGCTATACTTCGTTTTCAGCCTCGAGGAATTTGTTTCTTTGTTTCTTTGAACGCAAGCAGTATATAAAAGGCTTGCACACATTAGTACAAGGCCTATATAGTAGGAGACTAGGAAAAGCTTTTGATCTCTATTTAATGGTTGAACCAACATACATTGTGAAACCAAAGGAATTACTCTGTAGATTTTAGACATGAACTGGAGTGCTGTTTTCCGAGGTTGCTGACTGTACTTTTCTACCTCTTTCACTCCTGCTGCTGTCGGCAAATTTTACGCTTACTTGATGTAGTTCTTGTTCTTGTTCCTTTACATCCCATTCCCTCATGTAGTAATCTACTTCTGTAACATCTGATTTCGGACCGCAGAACATTCCTCCCCATTGTGGAAAGTATATGAAACTTATCGGAATGCTGCACGCAATGATCATAATACCCATGTAAGTTATTCCCAGTTCTGTTTTATATCGTGATCCTTTGAAGAAAATCAGTTGAGTGATGACTGCTCCAACATTTCCACCTGCTCCAGTCATGCCGGAAATTACTCCCAAAGACCTGAAGATAAAAAAAAAATATGGAGAAGATTGTGAACATAAGAGGACATGGTATGTACAATGTAATTCTAACTTCGACTTTGATGACCTTGCAGAATAATACGAGAGGGTTTGAGCTGTGAAGCTCACAATGTGTGTGATGACAGGTCGACATGATACTGTAGCTATGTAAGGTACATATTTTCTCACACTTAGGTCGGTCGACTGGATATGAATGCATTTGCAGGAATGTTAGTCCAATTAAACGAAGTATGTCAAATTACGGTTTTACCTCCTAGAGACAAAAGGAACAACCCCAAACGTAAGTCCACAGGCAGCCTGAACAAACACAGAGAAAACAATCATCACTGTGACTGACGCTGTTAGCGAGCTCATTCTTCCTAGAAGTATACACAACAAACCACCAATTGTCTGTACAATCCACCAGCCCCATAATCGTCCCCTCATCCCGAACTTCTTCCCCAGCAAATCAGACACCACCCCACCTCCAGGCCTGGCGAAAAAATTCGCCAAGCCAAAACTAGCTGCTATAATTCCTGCAGTATGCAGGTTCAGATTGAACCTGTCATAGAAATACTGAGCAATAATGTTGTCTACTGTTAGCTCCACCCCAAAACAGTACCCATAGCACAACGCTGTGATCCAACCCCTGTAATTGGAAACTCCATGTCGTAGGACTTTAGTGACGTTATCCTTGTGCTTCTCACCGGACTTATGTAACTGCTGGTAATTTCCGTCAGGCATGTCTTGTCCGAAAATCATCACTGCAAAAGCTGAAAATGTCTGAAAAAGTGCAGGAATGAAGAACGCGATCCTCCAAGCAGTGAAATTTTTAGCCCCCATCTTGACGATGAGATCGTACACAAGTGGCATAATCAGCTGAGTTGCTCCTCCTCCAAGGTTTCCCCATCCACCTGAGACACGGGCATTCACAGGGTAAGGGTATCATTTTCGTAGTTAAATTTGTGTTGTTCAAAGATATAACCCTCTGAATATTTAATTTGTATCGTCTAAAGCCTCGAACTTGTAGCGCGAAATATTTTATAGAGTTATTAAACAATAGCTATCAAGGAATAAATGTTTATAATTTCCTAAAATGGTTTTTTTTTTTTTTCTTATTATTGAAATCTCTGTGACTGTCCCATGCCGTGTCAGATCTTGCATTCTTGCCTACTCACTTCATAACTTGTTAAATAATCATAATCTTTTGTTAACTTTAGTGAGTTGACGAGAAGTTTATAATATTACTATTTCATTGACCCGAAAAAGAAAAAAAGAAAAATACTGCATACGCTACTGACCTGAGATCCCGTTAGCCCGACCTACTACAGGAGGCGAAAACATCGAACTCATCCAGAACTGGGTTGACACGAAAGTGGCCAGAGAAAAGCCAGTAAAAAAGCGGACCAGAAGAAACGCCGTGGCTGAGTTAGCAATGCATGTCAGGTACACTGCTGGTGCAGTAAGGAGCGTCAAAGACGCAGAGGCAAGACGTGGACCTACCAAGTCACAGGCGGTCCCCATAACAACACGAGCAAAAACCGCCCCTGATACCGACGCAATTCCTGCATTTCCAATGTCTGTCGCCGTGAGGTTGAGGTTGTCACGAATTATAGGCAGGAGTGGTGGAGCAGCAAAACTGGATACGAAACAGGCAAAGAACTGCACCCATGACAGGTGAAACGCTCTCATATGAGGCTTTGCCACAGAAATCAGTGGAAAAACTGTGGATTTGTGCTCTTTATCTACAGGTAGAGCAAACTGTTTTGACACCAAATCATTTTTACCATCAGTTATTTCCATAATTACTAGATTCACTGTAGTAATTTCGGGTTTTGCTGTGTTTTTCAGCAGTGGAAGGAAGATGGGTATGAATATGAAGCTGTCAAAATTCAGGAAATTTGCACTCTTACTTAACCTGTTTCATGCAGTGAGACTCGGTGAGTCGTTCTTACTTTTGCATGGCTCTTGGTGAGTAGAATATTCACAGTTTTTTGCTCAGTCAATGTCTTTCATTGTGAATCTGAGACTTACTGAGGAATCTTGAGTGATGATTAAGACTTTTCTGTGTGCAGTAATTACTGCATATGTTGCTTTCAATGTGTGCTTAAATTTCTTTGCTGTCTGGTTTGACTTTTAAACTAAGGGGGATGACTTTAGACCTTAAGAATGTATTAGGGGAATCCAATTTGATTTTGTTAATTTAGGTTCTTATAAATGAGAAATGATGACAGAGTTACGAGCTCGAATCGTGAATATATATTACTTCCTCCATTCCGTTTGATTCTATACGTTTGACCAAAACACGGTAATTAAGGTAGAAGAAAATCAAGTGGGGTAGATAATGGAATTACTTAAATACCCCTACTTTATTGTTTGCAAGTGGGTTGAGTGGGTATTAGTGAAGGGTATATTGGTCTTTTAGTTTAATAAAGTAGAGACTAAAATAGAAATGTATAGAATTGATTGGAATTTCCGAAAAAGGAATATGTATAGAATCAATTGGAATGGAGGAAGTATTTCTTAATAATATCGCCTTTTTAATAAGATAATATCACCGTTTAGATAAGGTGGTTAATTTAACCGACATTTGAAAAGATAACGACACGATAAGATATGTCTGTTCTTCCTATATACTACTCCGTAGTAGATAAATATAAGCATTTGATTTGACTTTTAAACTTGTGAGTAGTGAGATTGGCTTTAGTTTAATGTATATATTAGAATAATTTTAAATGATGACAGAGTTACGAGCTCGAATCGTGAATATATATTATTTCTTAATAATATCGCCTTTTAATAAGATAATATCACCGTTTAGATAAGGTGGTTAATTTAACTGACATTTGAAAAGACAACGACACGATAAGATATGTCTGTTCTTCCTATATACGGAGTACTACGGAGTAGTAGATAGATATAAGCATTTGATTTGACTTTTAAACTAGTGAGTAGTGAGATTGGCTTTAGTTTAATGTATATATTAGGATAATCCAATTTGATTTTGTTAGTACCAAAATTTTATAAACAATGACGAATTCTGAATTCGAGTAGTGGATGTATCATTTCTTAATAATATCACCTCTTAATAACATTCACCCATTAGAATGATTGACTAATTTAATTAACATTTAGAGAATAAGAGACACACTAGGATAAATCTGTTTTACAAATTCTCTTTTAAGATCGTTACATGCTTATGACGGTTTGATGTTGACTAAAATGTGACTAATAATTATTCCACTAGCCTTATTCAAACCACTATTAAATAAATCTTATTAATTCTAAATTCCTTCGTAATAATCACAATATATATATATTTATATATTATAATATTGGTCATATTTTAACCACAAATAACACGCTTTCTCAAATAAATGGATATACTTGTGCAAAATAAGAATTTTGTCTTATTGTTGTGAATTCAAAACTAAAGTATATCACCAATATTTTTTGCCTCTTTTGGGATTTCTGTGTTAAGTTTTGCTTCTGTCGATACTCTCTTAAATGCTTTTGCTTAGGTAATTTACTCCACCCACGTTACCCAAATCAGATGTACATGCAATTTTGCTGTTATTGTAATGGGAAACATTTCATAAAAATAAGGTCTACTCCTTTTTCTATCAAATCAAAATGATTTTTGTCCTTTTTTGGCGGTGCTTTCTGTAGTACTCCCTCCATTCCAGTGAATTGTTTACTGTTTGACTTTTTTGTGAGGGAGATTTGAGAGAACTGTAAACAAATGACTGAGACAGATGGAGTAGTGAGTGTATTCTATATTTATATGTCAAAAATTGGTACTCCTTCCATTCCAATTTTTTTTTTTTTGGCACGTGAATTAAGGAATTTTTTTTTAAAAATTCAAAAATTATGCTTTTACAAATGGATTATATGAGTAAAATAATTTTGTACTAAATATTAGAGGCTTAGAGCCATAAAATATAATTTAGTACGAGCAAGTAAAATGAGTATAAAAATTAAAAAACAAAAATGTAAGTGAATAATTTTTTTAACAAAAATTTGCCAAAAACGAAAATGGTAAAAAATTGAATTTCCTTTATGGTGCGTTTGGGAACATGAATTTTATTTGAAATGTCTGATTAGGCCTAAATTAGGTGTTTAGGAACTTGGTGAATTTGGATTCGTATTTGAGTTAAATCCAACCCAAATTCATCCTTACGAAAACTAGCTAACATCAAAAGACACCCTAACGATTTTGGTTGGCTTAAGATAGGTGAAATATATCTTCTTTTCGTGGACTCTCATCTTTTCGAGACGATGTTCGATTGAGGGGGAACGACCTTAGAAATAAATCTTAGAAAGGTCCTTATAGACCTTGGGAGACTTGACATCATCAAAAAGGGGGAATTTGTTGACTCCACGATTAGTTTTGATATTGTCAAGTATGCTACTCGTTTGTGTGTTTGAGTTTATGGTGCGTAGGTATCTAGGCTCGAAAAGAAGTGAAAAGAAGAAGAGGATATGAAACGTCAAAGACAAGTTTCGTATCAAGTCAAGACTATAGGAACGAAACATGTAAAGTGACCTAACGAAGCTATGCACAACAAATCTCAGCAGTAATGTTACCCTAACATAATTTCGTGTTACAGTAACATTAGTGCTGTAGCAGTTTTCTAAAATACGTTTTATAAATATTTTTCTGAAATATTTTCTAAAGAATTATCTTGTGTTAAAAGTCTTCTATATTTTTATTATAATATATGAGAATATCTTTACTCATCTTTGAATTAGATTTGAGTATATTTTACTTGGTAAATTATATGAGAATCTAGTTGTAAAAGATGTGGAAAGTGCTTTAAATATATTATGATACTACAAATATCTTTTATGATAATTCTCCTCTTCTAAACTGATTTTATAAGATAATATAATTTGGAAAAAACTCATCTACTTCATTTATATATTGTAAAATTATTATTAAGTATATGACCATATTTTTGGTTATGTACAATATATTTCCAAAAGATAGATTTCCAAATATTATCCTCTAATATTCTACATCTCCTATTTGAACTAGCTTGTCTAGATTCATTCTTGGAGAATAAGTTATTTTAAATATCTTCCTAATTATCTTTTACAACTAACTATATCTATTTATCAAAAAGATTAGGAAGTTTTATCAAACAACAATACTATCTTAATATTATCTACTTGTTTGATAAGTAAAATAAAATAATATCTTTTAAGTTGTGACTATGAGTCACACGAGTACTATAAGTACTCCACTACCAAGTGATTAAAAATCATCCAACACAATACAATTGAATATAATTCTTCCAATATATTTTTAATCAATCTAAGTCTTTCAAATACGATCTTAATTTTATACTTTTGCAAAATACTTTGGTCTTTAATTAAGCCGTGCTTTAACTCTACTTTTGCAAAATATTTTCTTTGATTTTTGAAAGCTTTTTAAACTTTGTACTTTTGTTCTTAAATCTTATTTTCTAAAAGTGCATAGTTACGATAAGGCTCTCTAGACAATTGAATTGTATTTTCATTTTGTTTGAGAGACTTGTAACAAGAGAAAACTCAACTTGTTAGAGATTAATTTCTCGAGTTTGAAAAGAAAGGCTTCACACTAGGATTAGGGTTAGTCTCTAGTGTTTGTTAATTGTTTATTGTAGTTTAGTAGATGAGTGCTTCTTGATAAATAATTAATAAGAAGAAGGGGTGGATGTAGGTTTTTCAATTGGGCCGAACCACGTTAAATCCTTGTGTTATTTACTTTCCGCAATTTACATTTTCGCATTTATTATTTCATTGCAAAATTTTTAAGAGGTACAATCCTCTATTCACCCCCCCTCTAGAGTATTGTTGGGCCCTTGGACTCTACAATTGGCATCAGAGCCTCGTGCTCTTGATAGCTTTACCGCTAAAGAGGTGATCCAATACTCTAGTTTTGATATTTTACTTTTTCAATTCTTTTTCAAAATCTCGGCCTAGCTCTTTTTTTATTTTCAAAATGGAATCTAGTGACACGATAAAGTATCCTATCTTCGATGGTAAGGATTATAGTCATTGGAAAAATCAAATGAGAAATCACATAAAAGGAGTCGATTTTGAATGTTGGAGAATCATAGTCAAAGGACCCGTTGCTATACTTTCTACTGATTTGAAAAGTGAAAAGCAAGAAGATGACTATGATGAGAAAGATTTTAAAGTTGCTCAAAAGAATTTCAAAGCTTTAACCATGTTACAAAAAGGTTTAACCAAAGAAATCTCTAATCGTTTTTCATCATCTGCTAGTGCTAAAGAAATTTGGGATAGTCTTGAGGCCTCCTATGAAGGAACATCCCAAGTTAAGAAATGCCGTGAAAATTTATTAACTCATCAGTACGAGATGTTTCATATGGAGAAAAATGAAAACATCAGTGACATGTCTGATCGATTTCTTAGTATAATCAATGAGTTGAAAAATTTAGGCAAAGTTTATAGTACCGAGGATCAAGTCAATAAGATCCTTCGTAGTCTAGCCGATAAATGGCAACCCAAAATCACTGCGATAGAGGAAGCTAAAGATCTATCCACTCTTTCTTATGAAAACTTGATTGGATCATTGATGGCCCATGAGTTAACACTCAACAAAGGGCACATAGAACCAATCAAAAATAAAGGGATAGCTCTGCAAGCCGAGTCCAGTGATGATGAGAATTCGGATGATGAAATAGGATTATTTGTCAAAAGGTTTAACAATAATAAATTTGGTTTTAATTCTTCAAAAAATGTGAGTAAAAGTTTTAAACCCTTCAAGACAAGAAAATCAAACAAGGGTTGTTACAAGTGTGGAGAGACTACTCACATCATCAAAGATTGTCCTACTTGGGCAAAAATCAAAGACAAAGCCAAACGTGAGAAAGCCAAGAAAACGTATAAAACTGCCATGTTAGCTTCCGATGGATGGGGAGATCTTGAGATTGATTCAGATGAAGATGCCGATGAGGAAGATGAGGCAAACGTGTGCCTCAATACATACGGCATGGAAACAACAAAAGGTAGACCATACAAGGACTTGTGCTTAATGGGAAAAGCTAATTCGGATGAAGAAATTGAGGTAACCTTCAATAAATGTAAGAATAAGTTTTTAAAGATGTCTAAGGATAGAATTTTAGAAATTTTTGAAGGTGTTTATAATACTTGTGTTAATCAAGAAACTTATATTAAAAACCTTGAAGATGATAATTGTTCTTTGAGTGAAAAGGTTAAAAAACTTCGCTCTAAGAAGAACGTAAGTTCACCAAATGTTTCAAAGCAAAGCTTTGACACATATGTTGAACCTACACCAAACTTGGATCGAAGCAAGTATAACCTTGACTCTGATTACGCTTCCGAAGATAATAAATCGTCCATAAACTCTGAAAATTCTGAAAGTTCGTTCGGTGATGTTAGTCTAACACGAGATGATGTTACCATACCATCACCTGAAGTTGATGTACCTCCAGTCAGTGTTACACCAACATCTGACCAGATAAAGGAAACCCTAGATGAGGTTAACCTAACATCTGAAGAGGATATGCCAGCTTTGGAAGATGTTACAGTAACATCATCATGTGTTGAACGAAATCATGAACTTGAAGAAAAGGTTAAGTTGTTAGATAACCAAGTAAACAACCTCACTAATGAACTTATTCAACAACAATCAACTTTTAAAGTTATGAAGTCATCGTTTATAAAGAAAATTGTTGAGCTTCAATCCGAATTGAGTAAAAAGGAATCCACCATAAGTGAAGAGGTCGAGTCGTGTAATAATTGTGAAAAGTTGAGTAAAGAAAAGGAAGAACTTAATGGAAGGTTAAAAGAAGCTTTCAATGTTAGTAAAAAATGGGATGCTAGTCAAGAAGTTCTTAATTTTTTAACTCAACAATCTAATCGACACCATAAAGAAGGTTTAGGTTATCAAACTAGATGTCGCGTAGAACACGTTAAGAAAATGAATGAACCCACTAACCGTGATTTTCGTAAAAGACAATACGTTAGTCTTCCCGAATATAAAATTTGTAATTTTTGTGGAAAAATGGGTCATTATGTTAATACTTGTAAAAAACGTGTTATGCATTATAAGAGGAATAAGGATTACGTCAAAACTAGTCATGATAACAAATCTAAACCTAAACCCCAACTTAATCATGAATCCACTAAAAAGAAGTATGAATCTTTTGATCCTAACTTGTACTATAATCGTAAACATAAGTATGTTGTTAAACGTGTTTGGATTCGTAAAAATTTACTTCCCGAAGTAACTAATAGGAGAGGACCCAACTTTGTGTGGGTACCTAAATCGCAAAAGTAACTTTTTGTAGGAAGAAGTGAGAGGAAGCAACCAATGGTACTTGGATAGTGGTTGCTCGAGGCACATGACGGGAGATAAAAGCAAGTTCCTCTCACTTGAAACCTATGAAGGTGGAAGTGTAACGTTTGGAGACAACGGTAAAGGGAAAACAATCGGAATTGGTCGTGTCGGAATCTCCAAAACACACTCCATTGATAATGTACTACTTGTTCAAGGACTTAAGCATAACCTCCTAAGTATCTCACAATTGTGTGATCGTGGGAACAAAGTTGTGTTTCATTCAAGTGTGTGTCGTATCTTTCGTGAAGGATCTAGTCACATTATACTTGAAGGAAGAAGAAAGAATAATGTCTATGTCGTTGACATAGAAAGTATTCCTTCTATATCCTTCACGTGTATGAGTGCGGTCACGAACGAACACTCGATATGGCATAAGAGGTTCGGCCATATCAACACACATTGTTTGAAAAGGTTGAAGAGGTTGGAACTTGTTGAAGGACTTCTCTCCGTAAAGTTTGACACCAATAAATTGTGTGGCACGTGTGTACGGTGTAAACACGTGAGATCATCGTTTAAGTCTAAAAACGTGGTAAGCACTTCCAAGCCACTTGAATTAGTTCACATGGATTTATGTGGACCAATGAGGGTTAGTAGTAGAGCCGGTGCTAGATACGTCTTTGTATTAGTAGATGATTATTCGAGATTTGTTTGGCCAATTTTCTTAAGCTCCAAAGATCATACCTTTAATGAATTTGTGTGCTTGATAAAATTAGCTCAAAACAAGTATTCGCATAATCTCATATCTATTAGGACGGATCATGGTACCGAGTTCGATAACCAAGCCTTCATTGAATATTGTCGAGAGCATGGTATCGATCACAACTTCTCGGCCCCTAGAACTCCTCAACAAAATGGAGTAGTCGAAAGGATGAATCGAACCATAGAAGACATGTCACGCACTATGCTACTTTGTAGTGGCTTGCCTAGAAACTTTTGGGCAGAAGCCGTGAATACCGCATGTTACATACACAACCGTGCTATGATTAGACCAATCTTAAAGAAAACCCCTTACGAAATACTAAGAGGAAGAAAACCAAACATATCCCATCTACGATGTTTTGGAAGTAAATGTTTTATACATAATAATGGTAAAAATAGATTGGGAAAGTTTGATCCTCGTAGTGACGAAGGTGTTCTCTTGGGTTATTCTAATCATAGTAAGGCATATCGTGTGTACAACAAGCGAACCATGTGCGTGGAAGAAAGTATACATGTCGTATTTGATGAAAACGATACTCTCGAACAATATGAAGGAAATGACTTGGAAGAAGAGGAAGATCCAGATTTCTGGCTTACTCATAAAGACTTACCCGAATTAGACGATGAAGACAATGAAACACAAGTTATTGGAACCGACGCTGAAAAGGCTCAAAAGTCAAACTTAGACGAAACACAAGCTAAGGATAATGTTGACGTCACCTCAACATCTAACTCCAAAGACTCAAAAGATTCGTTGGAAGCAGATGTTAGGGTGACATCGACAGTAACATCCAGCTTGAATTCAGGGGGAACATCTGACGTTACAGCCAATGTTAAGGTAACATCAGATGAGAATTCGAACAATGTTCCAACGACTCTCAAGAAATGGAAACATCAAAGTTCTCACCCCACGGATGCGATACTAAGTGACTACAACAAAGGTATACAAACGCGTAAGTCCATTAAGAACAATTATTGTATGCTAAACTCGTTTCTCTCTACCATTGAACCTAACAACATCAAAGTTGCACTAACCGATTCCGATTGGATAGTTGCAATGCAAGATGAGTTACGACAATTTGAGAAAAACAAAGTTTGGCACTTGGTTCCTAGGCCTCCGAATCGTAAAGTTATTGGTACTCGTTGGGTTTTTAGAAACAAACTTGACGATTCGGGAGCCATTGTGAGGAATAAGGCAAGGCTAGTGGTGCAAGGCTATAACCAACAAGAAGGCATTGATTTCGATTTAAACCTTCACACCAAAGAGTCTGCTTAGAAGCGATTAGATTACTAATTGCCTTTGCCGCTCACAAAGGATTTAAACTCTATCAAATGGATGTTAAGACCGCCTTTCTTAATGGCTATTTGAAAGAGGAAGTACATGTTGAGCAACCCCCTGGTTTTCAAAATAGTGAATTTTCAAACCATGTTTATTTTCTCGACAAAGCTCTATATGGTTTAAAACAAGCCCCTAGGGCATGGTATGATCGTTTATTTCAGTTTTTACTTAAAAATGATTTCAAACGTGGCTCTGTCGATAAAACCTTATTTTTGAAAACCAAGGGGTCAGATATTTTAATTGTTCAAATTTATGTTGATGATATTATTTTCGGTGCTACTAATGAAAGTTTGTGTAGTGATTTTTCAGACCTAATGCAATCCGAATTTGAAATGAGTATGATGGGAGAATTAAGTTTCTTCCTAGGTCTACAAATCAAGCAAACTAAGGAAGGTATAATGGTACATCAACAAAAATACATTAAGGAGTTGCTCAAGAAGTTTGGTATGGAGAATGGTAAGGTTATCTCCACACCAATGGTCACAACTACAAAATTGGACAAGGATGAAGATGGAAAAGCCGTGGATGAGACCATGTATAGAGGCATGATAGGGTCTCTTCTATATCTCACGGCTAGTCGACCCGATATTATGCAAAGTGTTTGTGTTTGTGCTAGGTTTCAAGCAAACCCTAAGGAATCCCATCTTGTGGCAGTCAAGCGTATTTTAAGATACTTAATTGGTACAATGAATTTATATTTGTTTTATCCTATGTATGACAATTTTGATCTTAAAGGTTATTCAGATGCGGATTATGGGGGATGTTCAATAGACCGTAAAAGCACTTCGGGTACGGCTACATTTCTTGGATCGGGCATAGTATCATGGGGTTCAAAGAAACAAGCTACGGTTGCACTATCTACAACTGAAAGTGAGTATATTGCAGCATCATTGGTATGTTCTCAACTACTTTGGCTTAAGCAACAATTATATGATTATGGGGTAGTTTTCGATAGCGTACCTATTTATTGTGATAATGTTAGTACCATAGCTATATCTAAGAACCCGGCCATGCATTCTCGGACCAAACACATCGATATTCGTCATCACTTTTTGAGAGATCACGTAGAAAAAGGTAATATTGAACTAATCTTTTGTCCAACCGAATATCAAAAAGCTGATATTTTTACAAAACCCTTAGCCAGGGAACGCTTTGAGAAATTACGTCTTGAAATTGGCTTGGTTAATGATGATTGATTTTCGGCCGTGTGATACTCCCTATGATTGACTAGTTTTGGATTTGAGACTGTGTCCGTATTATGATGTGAAATTCTATATGTCTCATGTTTTGATTTTGTGTGTATATGATTTAAAGACAAGTGTTTATCTATTAAAGCTTAGAGATTGTTCTTTTGATTATTCTTATATCATATGACATTTTATTTCACTATATTTGTAGGTTTATATCCGTATATAGACCTTAAAATCCACAGGATTATAATGAAAACTTTTATAAGATTTTAAAGTCATAAATCAAAATTTGCATAACATAAAAAAAGAATAAGAATTAACCTTTTAATCCTTAAGAATTGGCCTAAGATCAATACCAAAAGTATGGTATCTCCTAATAGAAACACCCAAGATAGTCTAAGATATGCCCTTGAATTGCTAGAAGAATTATAGAGGAAAAACTGATTTTTCTCTCAAGGTTTTAAGTGTTGTGAATGATGAATGAATTAGGAATTTAATTAGAGAGCAATTAGGAAAGACAATAATCCTCTAATCTCCTCCTCTTGGCCGACCTCCTTATGTAGTATTTGGGGAGATTTAATTCTCCTCAAATACAATAACTTATTGATCAAGAAAACGATCTAGACTAGGATGTATCTGGACACTTTTAGCATGATCATTCTAGCTTATAATATAATGCAATAAATTACTTAGTGTCATCTCAGTATGGATGACTATAATATATTATAAATATCCTTATATTTATAATTTGCTAATTAATTATAACGGTTTATATTAAATTAGCTTGCATTATACACAATAATTAAATATAACATTTTATATTCAATTCACGAATTACATTTAATTCGCATCGATAAAAATATTTAATTAGTATTAAATCGCTGTAACATTACAATCGACCAACATTTTAGTCAAGAATATCATCACACTTGACTAACATTTAAGTCACATTTGACTAACCTTTTAGTCAACAACACTAACTAACTGTTTAGTCATTAAGTAAGGCATCAATATGATCATTTTCTGAAATAATCATATTTCTCAAACACATCCTTTAGGTGTGACTCTTGGGACCAGGTTGATCACCGCTATCCGTATGACAATAACGCCAAACTTATCTAGAAGCCAACCGTTATTGATAAACGTTAATCAACTGATTAAATACAAAATGTACCACTGTGTGTACCTTTAGAGATTTATTTATGTTATTGCACTCCTTTGTGGAGGACACTAACCCCAACAATCTCCCACTTGTCCGCATAAGTGTAGCGCGATAACCGATTCTCATATCCATAATAAATTTCTCCCACTCAATGTAAACCAATTTGCAAAGTCCGTACTTTCAAAGGTCGTAGTTCACAAGTGATCGATCACGAGTGGTTTCCGACTAGAGAGTAACTTAAGCGATAAACGAATCAATATTCGAGCATGGCCATGCATTTTCGATTCTGACTCCTCGAGTGGCCACGAGAATAAATATTATAACTCGATAGAAGTTTGGATATTTCCTCACTTCGAATCTCATTACGGTCTCTGTTACGGTCGTAGTGAGAAAATCTACTTGGCCTCTATTACGGTCGTAGTGAGAAAGAAACCAAAGTCACCCAAAATCGCCTTAATCTCAAGAGGCGGTCGGCGATCAAAAGAATCGACTCTAGGAACACTATGGATGTCCTATCCACGACCAGGCACCTAATGTTACGAAACATTTAGGACTCCATGTAGTCGCCACAAAATGTCTGCGCGATTTCAAGAAACCCAGTATCTGTGATCGATCGGTCAACGATTTGACTTATGGCTCGTTGAACCCACCATCAATCGGCGTCACAAAATAATCGCCAGGAGTTATACGCTCATGTAGGCGATTACGGACCAAACAAATATAATGTTTTCCGATTCACTTTGTGGTGTTCAAAGTTGTCCGCATAATCCACATGGAAAACAAAATATATAAAACAAAGCGATGATGTTATAAATAGTATATGAAAAGATACATATATCTAATCCATGTCAAGTACTATTATAACCAGGAACATGTGCAATTCTCATGAAGATAACGTGCCCTTCATGCTTATCATATACCGACGCATATATCTAGACTAGTTCTTTGGACTTTAGGCTCTTTAGCACGGAAGATGGCACCTCTATTAACATAATAGATGGTAATAGTGTCATTCGAACCAGGAACTTCTGATTAGTCCTTGTAAGAATCGACGCATCCATACGACTTCCGCATGACTAAATAGCATAGTACTCGGACACGATCGTAGAATCTAATATAACACTATATTTTGAACTGTAGTCAATCGCGATGCCATAAAGAGTAAAGACAAATCCGAGCCGAGATATCGAGTCATCTCGATTAGTGTGGAGGTTAGCGTCACAAGAATCGATTGCGCATAGCCTTATAGCACCTCCATAAGTCAATACCCATTTCGGATGCCACGCCTGGCACGCGTGAGCATATTATGGCATACATGATCGATCCTACTGCCGAAGCATAAGGAACACGACTTGGTCAGACAGAATCTCTCAAGAATCTTATCTTTATAGGACTCCTGACTGAGGGATAACTTCCGTCTTGATCTATCTTTATAGATACGGATCTCCAAAATTGCCAGGCCTCACCCGGATCATTCATCCGAAATGGTTCTCAGAACCAAACTTTTACCGAAGTTAAGAGAGGTATGTCATTCCCAATCGACGTCTGATTATTAGGGAAGACAATCTTGCTCCCACTGACTTGATATATAGACATGGTTCCTCGGCCGATCGAGTGAATCCATTCTCCTTTATCACTTGGTCGGCGATGATTCCAACTCAGTGAAGCTTGCTTAAGTCCATAAATGGAACGCTAAGCTTGCAAACCTTCTTAGGATTTTAGGATTAGTGTAACCTTGGGTTGTACCATGTACAACTCCTCCTCCAAATAACCGCTTAAGAAGGCGGTTTCACATCCATTTGCCAAATTTCATAGTCATGAAATGCGGCAATCGCTAAGAGAATCCGAATGGAACGAAGCATGACTACGGGTGCAAAGATCTCATCATAGTGCAACCCTTGCACTTGAGTGAAACTCTTTGCCACTAATCGTGCCTTGTATATATCTGGTTGTCCTTCCACAGATCGCTTTATCTTGTAAAGCCATTTGCAATTGAAGAGGCCTCGCCATCGTAAGTCAACCGCATCCCATACATCGCTCGTACATAGAGTCCATCTCGACGCATGGCTTCTTGCCAAAGCTTTGAGTCGGAACATGTCATGGCACCTTTATAGGTTACTGGGTTCGTTACTCTCAAGGAGTAAAGCGTCGCCTCTCCCATTCTCCTCGACTATACCGATATATCGATTTGGAGGAATGGAGAGTACCCGACCTCACGGGTTCCAAGGACATTAACCGCAGGCGTAGAAGAGCAGTTTCCTCCATCGCTTGCTCGGTTGTTGGTTCAGGAATCTCCGACAGATCGAAGGTTCTATTATCGCTCTTGTCTTCGAGAAACTCTTTCTCTAAGAACGTCGCACTAGCCGCAACAAAAACTCGGTGTTCGGTAGGCGAATAGAAGTAATAACCAAACATTCCTTTTGGATAACCAATAAAGTATGTCTTGACCGATCGCGGGCCGAGCTTATCCTCGTGTCTTCACTTGACATAAGCCTCGCACCCCCAAACCCGAATAAAGGACAAGTTAGGGACCGTTCCCTTCCACAACTCGTATGGAGTCTTGTCAACAGCTTTAGTCGGATTTCGGTTAAGTATAAGAGCAGCTGACAAAAGAGCATAACCCCATAATGAGTCAGGTACAACCGTGTGACTCATCATGGATCGAACCATATCAAGTAATGTTCGATTCCTGCGTTCGGACACACCATTCAGTTGTGGTGTTCCAGGTGGAGTTAACTGTAATACTATCCCGCGGTCTTTCAGGTCTCGATCAAACTCAGTTGAAAGATATTCGCCACCACGATCAGTACGTAGTGCTTTTATCATTCTATTCAGTTGGTTCTCAACCTTATTCTGGAATTCCTTGAACTTGTCGAAGGACTCACTTTCATGCTTCATTAAGTAGACACATCCATATCTACTCAAATCGTCCGTGAAAAGTGATAAAATACCTATAGCCATCTCTAGCGTTGATCGACATAGGACCACACACATCAGTATGTATGAGTCCTAATAGGTCAGCAGCGCGCATTCCAACACCTTTGAAGGAAATTCGAGACATTTTGCCATAGATAGGTTTGATCTTTGTCACCAACCTTTGCTTTCTTGTTATTCACATGCATTATGTCTGTGGTTTGATTTAAAACATATATTCCGTTCATGGAAACTGCTTTACCATAAATCATATCGTTTAAAGAGAAAATACAGCTATTATTCTTTAAAAACGAAAATCCGTCTTTATCAAGTACGGATACAGAAATAATGTTTTTAGATAAACTAGGAACATAGTAATGCTTATTCGTAAATAACTCAAATCCGCTCGAGAGTTTGGATTACATATGTTCCCACTGAAACGGCAGCAACTCTTACTCCATTCCCCACTTGCAGGACCACATCACCACGTGCTAGAGATTTGATGTTTCTTAGGCCCTGCAAATCATTACACAGATGAGAACCCCAACCAGTATCAAGTACCCAAATGCCGAAACTTGCATGGTTAATCTCAATCATGTGAATAATAGAAGTCATACCAACAGGAATGACGTGGCCTGCTTTTATGTCCTCAAAGATACACGGACGATTACGCCTCCAATGCCCGGACTTATGGCAATGGTGGCACTCCATGCTTTGCCGCTTTTGCCTTGCCTTGTGAGCTACCGCCAGACTCACTGCACTCCACTCTTCGCAATCACCGGCTTCTAAACTTTAGCATACCTACGGTTAGGTTAGCCGGAGCCTTACCCTTACCCTTATGCTTGTTGCTCATCATGAGAACATCTTGTTTCATGCTCCCACTCAACTTCCGATCACCGCCCTGCATGCAGAGTGAATGTAGTTCATGCGGACTTTTCTCGCATGTCATTCATGTAGTAGTTTGCCTCAAAGAGGCATACCCATCATGAAGAGAGTGGAGCACTCGATCAATGACGATCTTCTCATCGATCTTGCAACCAAGCTCCTCCAGTTTCTCAACGTTCTCGATCATGTCGAGAAGGTGTGGACCAACCGGTTGGCCCTTCTGGAGTCTAGCCTCAAAGAAACGAGTGGTATACTCGTAACTCTTGATTCTCGGAGCTTTCGAGAATTCTTTGGTTAGGGTGGTGAAAATCTTGTTTGCACCTTGGGTAATGAATCGTCTTTGCATATTGGATTACATTGCATAGATGAGTACGTTCCTTAACGCACCTGCCTCCATCATGAAATCACTATAAGCAACAACTTCATTTGCTCCTGCGTTGGGAGCTGGTTCAGTCGGCAGTGGCTCAGTCATGTACTTGAGCTTACCGTCAGCGTTGGCGGCATTCCGTAATGCGGCCTCCCAATCAGAAAAGTTGGACCCATCATTCTTCAGTCGAGTAGACTGATTCATGCTGCCCATGAAAATTCTAAGCCATGATTCGCGCATTAGTGTGGCACTTGGCATTGGTTCGTCGATCAAGACTGACCATTTGTTATAGTAGTTATATCTGTATATAACGTATTCGAAACTGTGAAAAAGAAAGAAGAAGAAGAGAAAAGATAAGAAATCATGGTTTTTAAAAGTTTAAGTCATAAAGCAATAACGTTTTAATGCAATGACTCGTGCACTCATATAATCGACCTCCCTCGAGAATTATATAAATGATCCCAAGACTCAATTTCTTTAAATTGATAAGCCAACCTCTTGGCTAATTCTACTGTTAGAATTCTTGGTCGATAGATTTCAGTAAATCCTATCTATTAGTCCACTATACCTTCGAGATATTACTCGAACCATAATGTTGAGATAAACTAAGTCGACAGCCACTACTTACCCAACGTAGAAGGGGTCATATTATGCCTACCGACGAAGAAGGGATTCATAGTGGTTCGACTTATAAAGACTAACTCTCAATTTCAGTTTTAGAGGAAGATCCCATCAACTCATTTTAATTCATTTTAAGTGAACTAATATCTAGCATTATCGTGAATGATTAATTTGAGGTGATAGCTCTAAACAAATGACATCCGTATGTCTATAATATAGGATGCAACTATATGATCCATTTTCATGCATATTAGGTGGTTTGGTTTAGTTTAGGCGGAATATGATGCTACTATCTAACGTGAATGCAATGAAAAACGGTAAAGAAAACGCAAAAACGAAAAACACCTAGTGTGGCCTATCCCTATGAAAATAAAGACAAATACAAAGTGGAATCCATCCATGGACCCTAAGCTTGTCTTCATTCTTCATCTTGGGCTTTAATTGGGAGTCCATCTTGAATCTTCAACTTGAATCTTCTCAAAATTACAATTTTTTTGAATTACAAAAATAAATCTATTTACATTCTAATTCAAAATATGCCAAAATTAAAAATATTACAAAATTGGAGATTCGAGATCTCAAAATACAACCAAAATTGTGTTTCCTTCATTACGAAAACACAACTTTCTAAGGCCACACTAGTAAATTACAACCGTTTGTACAAAAATAATGCGTAAAATCAACCATTCATTCAAACATTCATTCACAAACATAAATAAATAGCATCAACTAAACATAATAAAATCAATGCATACAAATTGATTAAATCCAAACCACCCTCTTTAAATGATTAAAATTATGCAACAATTCCTTAATTGTTCATAATATCTTTTAATCAAAATATAATCCAAATCAATTTATATTATCGGTATAACATAAATTCGATCTCAAGATATTTTAAACTGCTTTAAAATATTAGGTATCATATTTATTATGAACTACTTCACAATAAAACAAAACATATTATCTTTATAATATAACGAAATATTATAATATATCACAAGATATAATTCCCAAAAAAAAACAAAAGCAATTTCGGCCAAACACAAAAAAAAAATTCCGAAATTTTTTTTTTTTTTTTTTTTTTAAAATTAATGGAATATACTCGGCCATAAATAAAAAAAACTAAAAATTTAAATTAATTCGGCCAATAATGAAAAACAATGAATTAAACAGTTTTAATTCGATTATGCTAATAATTAGATCGATACTAACTCAATTTTAATCCGTATTAAACATTGATTTAAGGTATTCAAACTAACTTTTTAGATTAAACATCTTAAATTTGAAGATCTAATGATTAACAACATGATATGTTCATTAACATACATAAATTTGGTCCTTTTAAGTTTTAATTCAATCGGTATTAAATCAAAACTAATGCAAATTCATAAGAGATAATTTTAACATCTTAAAACATCGATAATTATGAATCAAAAAGACCAAAAATAAGCCAAAATTACACACAAAACTCACGGCCTATACATACAAACACACGGCCAAAATACAAATTTTGGATTAAATTTATACAAAATCGATTTTTATGAAAACCTTATAAAAATTTCATGTGCCCTAAGGCTCTGATACCACTCGTAGGTTTATATCCGTATATAGACCTTAAAATCCACAGGATTATAATGAAAACTTTTATAAGATTTTAAAGTCATAAATCAAAATTTGCATAACATAAAAAAAGAATAAGAATTAACCTTTTAATCCTTAAGAATTGGCCTAAGATCAATACCAAAAGTATGGTATCTCCTAATAGAAACACCCAAGATAGTCTAAGATATGCCCTTGAATTGCTAGAAAAATTATAGAGGAAAAACTGATTTTTCTCTCAAGGTTTTAAGTGTTGTGAATGATGAATGAATTAGGAATTTAATTAGAGAGCAATTAGGAAAGACAATAATCCTCTAATCTCCTCCTCTTGGCCGACCTCCTTATGTAGTATTTGGGGAGATTTAATTCTCCTCAAATACAATAACTTATTGATCAAGAAAACGTATCTAGACTAGGATGTATCTGGACACTTTTCTTATGATCATTCTAGCTTATAATATAATGCAATAAATTACTAATTAATAATCTGTATGGATGAATTATAATATATTATAAATATCCTTATATTTATAATTTGCTAATTAATTATAACGGTTTATATTAAATTAGCTTGCATTATACACAATAATTAAATATAACATTTTATATTCAATTCACGAATTACATTTAATTCGCATCAGCTAAAAATATTTAATTAGTATTAAATTGCCGTGCCAACATTACACTGACCAACATTTTAGTCAGTAACATCATCACACTTGACTAACATTTTAGTCACATTTGACTAACCTTTTAGTCAACAACACTAACTAACTGTTTAGTCATTAAGTAAGGCATCAATATGATCATTTTCTCAAATAATCATATTTCTCAAACACATCCTTTAGGTGTGACTCTTAGGGACCAGTTGATCACCGCCATCTGTATGACAATAACGTCAAACTTATCTAGCAAGCCAACCGTTATTGATAAACGTTAATCAACTGATTAAATACAAAATGTACCCTGTGTACCTTTAGAGATTTATTTATGTTATTGCACTCATTGTGGAGGACACTAACCCCAACAATATTCTATATTTAGAAACCGTTTTCTAAATATTCCTAGCATGCTTGGAAACAACCATGTTTTCTATAGTGAAATTTTCTTTCATAAAAATATGGTATAATTTTCACAATAAATAGCTTGCTTTTGTGTCTTTGAGTCTTCCACGAAAACTTTCTTACTAAAATTTTCCTATTTTTGTGTTAAAGATTTGACAAATAGAATCTTTTTTACAAAAAGCTCAAATTATATCCACAAATACCTTCCTCCAAAGAAAATAGCCACGGTACAAAATTCTTCCATGATTAATGTAACCTCATTCGAGTTAAGTTTACTTCTTTCTCATGTTAACATAACTCTGTCCAATGTTAGGTTAACATCAGTTATGTCATTCTCTCCTAACTCATGTCTCTTTACACTCATAATTATATTGTTACCTAAATTTCTACTTACCCATACTAATACCTCTCTCACATAAAGTTTAATTTTTGTTTCCTCAAAAAGGGATTGAGTGTTGTGTGCAAAAAAAAAAAAAAAAAAAAAAAAAAAAAAAAAAAAAAAAAAGTAAGTGAGGGGGAATATTAAATAAACAATGTGTAAGGGTTGAAGTAATTCATGTATCCAAATTTGAGATACTTGCAAATTTAGGTGAAGAATTCAACATATATATTGGTGTTTTGAAGAGTGTTCCGAGTTGGAGACAATGAAAAATATGGATGTACTACTATACGGTTGTGGGGGAGTTTTAGGGTCGTGTGTGTTAGATATCTTTGAGCTCTATGAAAATTCCTCATAATGATTGGTTGGTGACTCTCTTACAAAAATCTTAGCTTGCTTTAGGGTCTATTCTTACATATATACTCTATCTCTTCTTTTGTGTCTTTTTGGAACAATCTTTGATGCTCGACTTTATGATGACACGTGTTTTGATCTCTCACGCATATATCTTACTTGTTTCATATGTGTGCTTGCATTCATAATATTATTCTAGTCCTTTTCCTTTTCGATGAAGTCAAGAGGGGGAAAAACCGTCTAAGATTTGATTGCGTTATCCTCGTTTAATTTCACTATCTTGGTTTCTTATTGCTAATTCTCTCTCGAGTGTTTTGTTTTATATATCACTAACGATTTTGGTTGGCTTAAGATAGGTGAAATATATCTTCTTTTCGTGGACTCTCATCTTTTCGAGACGATGTTCGATTGAGGGGGAACGACCTTAGAAATAAATCTTAGAAAGGTCCTTATAGACCTTGGGAGACTTGACATCATCAAAAAGGGGGAATTTGTTGACTCCACGATTAGTTTTGATATTGTCAAGTATGCTACTCGTTTGTGTGTTTGAGTTTATGGTGCGTAGGTATCTAGGCTCGAAAAGAAGTGAAAAGAAGAAGAGGATATGAAACGTCAAAGACAAGTTTCGTATCAAGTCAAGACTATAGGAACGAAACATGTAAAGTGACCTAACGAAGCTATGCACTACAAATCTCAGCAGTAATGTTACCCTAACATAATTTCGTGTTACAGTAACATTAGTGCTGTAGCAGTTTTCTAAAATACGTTTTATAAATATTTTTCTGAAATATTTTCTAAAGAATTATCTTGTGTTAAAAGTCTTCTATATTTTTATTATAATATATGAGAATATCTTTACTCATCTTTGAATTAGATTTGAGTATATTTTACTTGGTAAATTATATGAGAATCTAGTTGTAAAAGATGTGGAAAGTGCTTTAAATATATTATGATACTACAAATATCTTTTATGATAATTCTCCTCTTCTAAACTGATTTTATAAGATAATATAATTTGGAAAAATCACATCTACTATATTTATATATTGGCCGAAATTATTATTAAGTATATGACCATATTTTTGGTTATGTACAATATATTTCCAAAAGATAGATTTCCAAATATTATCTTCTAATATTCTACATCTCCTAATTGAACTAGCTTGTCTAGATTCATTCTTGGAGAATAAGTTATTTTAAATATCTTCCTAATTATCTTTTACAACTAACTATATCTATTTATAAAAAAGATTAGGAAGTTTTATCAAACAACAATACTATCTTAATATTATCTACTTGTTTGATAAGTAAAATAAAATAATATCTTTTAAGTTGTGACTATGAGTCACACGAGTACTATAAGTACTCCACTACCAATTGATTAAAAATCATCCAACACAATACAATTGAATATAATTCTTCCAATATATTTTTAATCAATCTAAGTCTTTCAAATACGATCTTAATTTTATACTTTTGCAAAATACTTTGGTCTTTAATTAAGCCGTGCTTTAACTCTACTTTTGCAAAATATTTTCTTTGATTTTTGAAAGCTTTTTAAACTTTGTACTTTTGTTCTTAAATCTTATTTTCTAAAAGTGCATAGTTACGATAAGCGCTTCTCTGCATAATCAATCAGATTTTCATTTTGTTTGAGAGACTTGTAACAAGAGAAAACTCAACTTGTTAGAGATTAATTTCTCGAATTTGAAAAGAAAGGCTTCACACTAGGATTAGGGTTAGTCTCTAGTGTTTGTTAATTGTTTATTGTAAGGTAAGTAGGAGTAGGTCTTTCTTGATAAATAATTAATAAGAAGAAGGGGTGGATGTAGGCTTTTCAATTGGGCCGAACCACGTTAAATCCTTGTGTTATTTACTTTCCGCAATTTACATTTCCGCATTTATTATTTCATTGCAAAATTTTTAAGAGGTACAATCCTCTATTCACCCCCCTCTAGAGTATTGTTGGGCCCTTGGACTCTACAGATTTTATTCTCTGAAACGTCGTCTCACGTAAGTATCTTTTCGATTTGCAACGTGAATGTAATTGTGAGTCGCTCATACCTGTGCTAAATGAGGAGCATTCAAATTCAAATTTTTTATTTTTTGGTGCAAGGACTATGATACCATGTCAAGAAACCAATGTACGTAACCAAAATCCAAAAGATTTGAGTTGGTTTTGTTGGCATGGTATCATTGTTAGTGTGACCCACAAGTTCAAATTTCATAAATCCTCATTTTTAAAGTGGAATATTTAGCACCATATGTGGTAGGCTGTAGACATGCAGTTACATTTACACTTCGTGAGCAAACGACAACGGTGGAGTAAATTACATGGGAGTTGGTTTCGTAATCGTGTGAATTTGGTCATCAGCAATATGAAGTGATGTTATCTTGATTTATTGAAGTTGAAACACAGTCGGTTAGGATTACTTAATATCCGCCTCTATTTGTGTCCATATTAGGTAGTGCTTTTTGAGGTAGTGTATGTTGTGTTAACAAGATCGAGTCGTTCTGGCACGTTGGCACGGTTTTATGATGGCATTATGTTCACGATAATGACAACCATTTGTCAATGTGTCACGTATTCTAATTGATCGAATTTAAGTTGTCGGCGTGTTCTTATCAATCTATTGAATTACTTCGTATCTACCTTTTGTCTGAAGATAAAGTATAGTCTTTAGTTAGTACTCTGTATTTTATTCTATTTCAGGTTCCTTCAACTTGTTATTAGTTGAATAAAGTTATTCTGAAGGACGTATTACGTCTGGTGTCGCCTACCTATCAATATTAACGTTGCAATCATATCAGATTTAATAGCATCTAAGGAAAGTAGGAATGAGTACTTGCAACAAAGCAGTTGAAAGAGTAGAAAATGTTTTGTGTAACTAGTAATTATATTTGCAATGATGTTATCGATATTTGTTTGTGGTATTGAAGTCAGTTAAGAATTGCGCTATGTGTATGACAGACACCTCCAGTCATCACACCGTTGTCGTGATGCTCAAATTTATTTGGTATAATCCAAATGTGCCGCTTCTTGATATCAAAATATATCTGACTATTTGGTTTGGGGCATTGTATTCTACGTCAACTATGTTGAATTAGACAAAAAGTTTATGTTAACGGTCTGAAAGTTAATTTGTTATTGAATCTTTGAGATGTATGATCTTTTAAGTAAATTAGAAATTTAATCTGCAGTTTCGTTGTTGTATAGCTGATTTAAAGCCTGCTTGCTGATGATCAAGTTACATACTCCGTACATGGTAACAATGATGAGTCTGCGTTACTAGTTTCAGATATCGATTTTATCGTTGGTTTTCTTTTTGGAGTAGTTGCGAGTCATGATTTTCTCCAATGGAAGGTAAACTCGTTCTGCGACCCAACAACCATGAATCACGTATCTTTGCCAGTAGAATAAGTATTCATTGTTAATTTCATATAAAGGTTGAGCAAGTTAATACTCGTATGTGTTTACGTGAAGTACGGAGTATTTGTTAAACTTGAAATTGAGTCGGTTCTAACAAATATTATGTGCATGATGTCAGTATGTCACACTTCACCAATTGCTAGTACATTGAAGTAATGATATGAGATTGAAATTCTAGCTTCAACTGCAGCACTATGCTGTAAATGAAGGAACAGTCGTGTACGTTTTACTGATGTTTCTCCAATATTTTGTTGAAACTTATGTGACTGTCCGCTCTGTTTGTCGATAATTGTTTTCTGTTGACGACATTGGTGAGTTGACGAGAAGTTTGAACCATACTATTTCATCGACCCTCACCCACTCATCAACTGGGCTGATAGTCTGATGCAAAGGCAAAGGCAGCTAAGAAAAAGCCGCTGATAAACTGGGGTAAAAAAAGTTGTAACCGAGTTGTCTATGCATGCGTGTCAGGTATGATAACCACTGCAGGCGTAGTGAGGAGGGTTAGTGACAAAGAAACCAGGAGCAATGCCTGAGCATACCAAGTCAGAGGCAGTCCACTTAGCGACACGAGCAGAAACAGTAGAATTGCTGATGCACATCCTGCATTTCTGATGTCTGTTGTTGTGATCGACCGGAGAAATCCTCTCATGTGAGGCTTTGCCGTAGAAAACTGCTTTAGGTGGGTATATTTGATCGTTGTTTCGAATTCACAAATTCGTAGAAGTGATCATCGTATTGTTTACTGCGACTGTTTTTGAGTTATGATTACGGGTCCTAGTGCAGGTTTAGTGAGCAGGGTCAGAGATGCAGATGTATGACACCAACCCACCAAGTCGCAGGCGGTCCTCATTACAGCCACGACCATAAACCGCCCCTGATGCCAACACAACCCCTGCGTTTCAATATCTATCGCAGTGAGTTTGAGGTTGTCAAGGATCATCGGCAGGTGTGTACTGTCACAGGTGAAACTGATTTAGAAATGAAAATGATTATTGCGTAACCAAAGTTAAACACACAGAAGTTTGGTTTTTTTTTTTTTTTTTTTTTTTTTTTTTTTTTTTTTTTAAGTTGCATATTAAATCCTGGAAATAATGGTAAAAGAAATTATCCAAATTACTTCATAAGTCAAAACAAAAGGTTCTATTTAAAATAAAAATTCCAGAAAAAAAAAAAAACAAAAGAAGAAAAAAGTTACTCCATGAATCATTAAAATTAATGGAGAAAATCAAGAGAATTATTTACGAAAAGTCGATATAAGAATAAATTTAGATTTCACTTTGTCTTAAAAAAAGACGGTCTTTATTTTAGACTATTTCTTTTCACTCACATTTAATTGTATAGTGACCACTATTGAGTATTTAGTGACACTGCCAGGTCTAAAAAAAATACCGGTCTGTCACGAGAATTATTATTTAGATTTTATCCTGATTGCTTTTCTTAATGAACACGCATTGAGATAAGGTAAGATATTGTTTGTTGATCAGAATAATGGAAAGATTTTGTGGAGTATTATGTAAAATAAATCTCTAGTTCTTCGTATGTGAATTGTTAAACTTTCTCACCTAAAAATATGATACATAATATCAATTATATAGAGAGTTAAAAAGCATTTTGAGAGAGTATTTTATTGTGAAATCGTTAAAAGATTAAAAATTCTTTCGTACAAGTATTTCAAATTAGTGTAGTGCTCATGCAGTTGCACGACAATAAATAACATTAATAATGGAGATTGACGAAAATAATGAAAGTAAGAAGATGACGAGGAATGTTCCCGACGAAATATGGATTCAGATCCGAGCCCGATTACCGTTCCAAACTTACTTAACGACACGAACCGTGTGCAAAGCTTGGAAGGAAATCATACCTTACGATCTTAGGTTTCGTATTAATGTTCATCCTGCAAAGCCTCCTTTGTGTGGTATCTTCGTCTCGTCTTTTAATTTTAGAGAATCTGCTTCGCAAAATGATATCGTATTGAAATATATTTGTCGACGTTCTAAACGGATTATTAACCTGCGACCCGGTAACACGATTGATTCCGATTTTATCATTAGAAGTGGATATCCAAAGGGGTTGTATAGTGAATTATCCTTTGATTTTTCGGCCATAAACCAAACTAATCGAAGCAAAGAATTTTTCTATACTATTGGCGGGGGTTTACTTCTTATCACGCATAAAGACGGAACTAGTGAAGTGCGTAATCCGGTTACTAAGCAGGTGGTTACGGTGCCCAAGCCTGAATTTACCAAAACTAGTGGTCGATTGTATTATCCGAATGAAAGGACGGGTATAATTGTGCAATACCGGTCAAGTTTTTGTGGGCGTTGTCGGTTCTTAGTAATTAGATTTTGTCGTCGAAAGAAGGTCATGGAGGTCTACGATTCAATGACAAGTAAATGGCTTTGGTATCCTATGAAATTGGATGAGTTGCACTTGTTCGAGGTACATTGGCATATTCAAAATTACGTATAGTAGTCGTTTATAGAGGTACGACGACATTATGTTTATTTATCTTGACGACTGGTGGTCGTGGCATAGCAATCAAATTTAGGGATATGAGAGTGCAAAGCTATAGTTTTTCGCTACCAAAACTCGTACTTTATAATGGAGGCGCAGACGACGATAATATAAAAATATGTGAGTGTCGTAATAATCTTCGTTTGATGTATCATAATAACAATGGATTTTGGATTTGGAAAGCAGATTCGATAAACGCTGATTCGTGGACGTGGGTCCCTATAATAGAGGTTAACCAACGTAGTCGGGTGTGTAGGCCTACGCGATTAAAGCAATTTGTCGAATATGCTCGTGATTCATCGGGGGTTTGTCGTGTCGTAACTCTGACTTGCCATTCGAATGGTAACGTTGTTTTTCTTCTAATCAAAACCCGTATTTTCGCTTATCATATAACGCAAGACATCATAGAGTTGATTATTGATATGAAAGACGAAGAAGATCAAAGGATTTCTTCTATCATGCCGTTTTATCCTTGCTTGAGCAGTATTCAACTGTTGTTAAGTAGTTAGCTTCTTCGTAGAGTACATTTGGTAGTGGCGTTGCCGGGACGACAAAATAAATAATTACAAATTTATCGTCTTTTTTATTCAATATAGTTTAATATATATCGAGATCTGGTACACCCTCCTATATTTTTAAGTCGTATCTAAACCATTAAATCAAAGTAATAGAAAGCTACGCGGCCGGCTCACTGTATTAGTGATACTCTACCTGGTGAGTTAAATACCACTTTGAAAGTGAGGACCTTTAGTTACAAGGCTCTGATACCATGTTATGAACCAACTCAATCAAATAAAAGCTTAAGGTGATGGTTGGAGACCCAAGATCGATTATATAATCTAACACTTTAATTATCAATACTTTTGGTAATACAATATATATATATACTTTTAGCTCGTGATACTTTTAGTTATAGTAAGTAATACTTTTGCGGGATGTAAGATTTAAATATTTGCTAATATTTTGTTGGGATAAGGCAAGATATCGTTCGTGCTTTGGAGAAGGAATGATTCATCCCAATAGTTTATTTATGAAAAGATATTTATCGTTTGTTGATCAAAATAATAGAAAGATTTTTTTTAGGAAAATTTAACATGAATAAATCATCCTATCAGTGATCTTTCATAAATAAACTAACCTTTTGATTAACTCTCAATAAACCAACCTTTACACCTTATCTTCCAATATTAGACTATCCCCATTTTTAAACGATTATTTAAGGGTGAAGATCACATGTTTTTCCCTTTTTTTCTCTATAACATTAATAATGGAGTGAAAGCATGTGTGTTATAATTTTCGTTTTACCCAAAATGACAAGTTTAAAATCGAGATAATTTAATAATGGAAGATGGGGTGCAAATGTTGGTTTATTCAGAGTTAATCAAAAGGTTGATTTATTAATGGAAGATCACTAATAGGTTGGTTTATTCATGTTAAATTTTCCTTTTTTTTATCACGTAAAGTAAATGTCTAATATGTAGTACGGAGTATATGATTTGTTAAATATTTCCTAAACTTTTTCGTCTATAAATATATTCTTATGAGACAAATTATTAAAGTCAAATACTACGAGAGCAGGGAATTTTCAAAGTATTTGTGAGATCGTTTCTAAATCCTTTCATGCACGTAGTATATTCATGGGAGTAGTGCTTTTTTAGTAAGGAAGGTACGTACTTCAATCCTTTTTTATTATGTTTTTCTTATTTTTACTCGGAGTAAATAATTATGGTCTTTCGAAGATCTTAAAATTTAAATATGTCATTGAAAAAAAAAATATAAATAAAAAAAGTAAACTCCTTTTGTAAAATCGACCTTATTAAGTTATTATTATCGAAAGCTTGAGATTATGTCAAACTCTAAATAAGAGAATTGTTTGTGACGTGGAATCGCAGTACCTATTTTACTTTACCTAACTCTTAAATAAAATTCAAATTGATTTCACTTTTTTTTTTTATCGATTAAAGTAGGTTAAAATTGACCAAAATACATTATTTAAATGATTTTTCAATAGTCGAGATTATTCATTAATTAATTTGAGTTCGGATTATTTATGAAATAAGAAAAACAGTTTGGATTAGTTGTGACAATTAATCATATATCATATTATTAAAACATGTCAAAGATGAAATAAGATAACCAGTTGGAACAAATCTCCAAACTAGTAGGCCATAAAAACACTTCAAACTAGTTCTAATTTATTTTTTAAACTTTAGTTTTAATTTTTATTTTACAAAATATAAAAATTTGAAAATTTTACCTAAATTCATTTTTTTTTTTCATGCTCTACATGTGACAATTGATCGGACAGAGAGAATACAAATCCGAATACACAGAATACAAGTGACGTATTATTATATTTATATATCTTAAATATATTCACAATTAATTTGTTGATCAATTTTATATACCTTAAGCAATGCTATATCTCGTACAAATGAGATATATATTGTAAAATTAATCATATTTAATAGGAGCATATTCACTACACTAATTTTTATATAAGACGGCCGTACGATAAATTATTGTAACATCTCATTTGTAGTCCTTAATAAAGTTTTTGTACCTTTTTATTGACTTTAATATACACTGCGTATATTTTACGTGTTTTGTATGCTTTTAGTTGTAATTTATACTATTGAACTCACGTTATCTCACAGAAGACTTACTCTGTTGACAATATTAACAATGGAGATCGATGAGGGAAATAGTGAAAGTAAGGAGACGAAGAACGTTCCCGACGAAATATGGATTCAGATCCGAGCTCGATTACCGTTCCAAACTTACTTAACGACACGAACCGTGTGCAAAGCTTGGAAGGAAATTATACCTTACGATCTTAGGTTCGGTATTAATGTTCATCCTTCAAAGCCTCCTTTGTGTGGTATCTTCGTCTCGTCTTTTAATTTTAGAGAATCTGCTTCGCAAAATGATATCGTATTGAAATATATTTGTCGACAATCTAAACGGATTATTAACCTGCGACCCGGTAACACGATTGATTCCGATTTTATCATCAGAAGTGGATATCCAAAGGGGTTGTATAGTGAATTATCCTTTGATTTTTCGCCCATAAACAAACCTCGTCGAAGAAGATTTTTCTATTGTATCGGCGGAGGTTTACTTCTTATCACGCGTAAAGACGGAACTAGTGAAGTGCGTAATCCGGTTACTAAGCAAGTGGTTACGGTGCCCAAGTCATATTTAGTCGAAACTCGTGGGTTTAGATGGCATTATCCAAATGAAAAGACGGGTATTGTTGTGCAATACCCGTCAAGTTTTTGTGGGAGTTGTCGGTTTTTAGTAATTAGATTTTGTCGTCGACGCAAAGCCATGGAGGTCTATCATTCAACGACTAGTCAATGGAGGTGGTGCCCTATGAAATTGGATGAGTTGCACTTGTTCGACGTACATTGGCATATTCAAAATTACGTAGTTATTTATCGAGGTTCGACATTATGTTTATTTATCTTGACGACTGGTGGTCGTGGCATAGCAATCAAATTTAAGACGACAAAAGTGCAAGGCTATAGTTTTCCGCTACCAAAACGTGTACTTAATGGAGGCAAAGACGATGACAATATAAAGATTTGTGAGTGTCGGAATAATCTTCATTTGATGTATCATAATAATATTGGATTTTGGATTTGGAAAGCTGATTCGATACACGTTGATTCGTGGACATGGGTCCTGGTACTTGAGATTAACCAATGCAGTCGGGTGTGTAGGCCTATGGGATTAAAGCGATTAGTCGATGGTGCTCTTAATTCATCGTCAGGGATTTGTCGTGTCGTACCTTTGACTTGCCATTCTAATAGAAACATTGTTTTTCTTCAAATCGAGTCACGTATTTTTGCTTATTATATAACGAAAGACATCGTAGAGTTGATTGTGGATATGAAAGACGAAGAAGATCAAAGAATTTCTACCATCATGCCGTTTTATCCTTGCTTGAGCAATATTCAACCTTTGAAGAATTGAACTTGTGATTTACCGGTACAAAATACCTCCATTCTGACCATTAAACTAGAACATGTTCGATATATTAGAATGATATTATTGTACTGTACTAACAGCATAAATTAATAGAGATTAACTTAAATAGAATTAATTAATTCGAGTTTGATAGTAACTAAAAGAATAATTATATGCACAAACTTTAACTTTTTGCATCTATGGTGTATTAGTTTAACAATTTTAGTTTGCGTATGTAACTCTTTTAATTGGGTCGGGTTATATCATTTTGGGGTTCCGCTATAATTTCATATCTATTGTTATCTGATCATTTTAGTAAGGGATTTTTTTTTCTAAATTGGCTTATTTAAGATCCAGTTATTTTTCAAGCCGATGTGGTACAATCAGTAAATTTTCAAACGAATTAATTAGACAAGCTCGTTTTGGGTCATTATCCATTATAAGGCAGTCCATTACAAATTAATCATTTCAGGTTTAGTATATATTCAATCTAATCTCAATTCAAATCAAATCAGTAAAAGTTCAAAAATAAATTCGACCATTAAAATTTTGGATTTAATTTATTCAGTCGGGTCAATTTCAAGGTGTAGTACGGAGTAGTTTACTACTCCGTATGAATTTTGAAGAAGTCGGCAACCAAAAACTAAAGTTAGAAAAAAGAATGCCCAAATAATCATTAACCACTTACGTCGCTAACAAAAACAAGCTCCTCACATTTTAGACCTCACATACATATTTAGGATATATCAGCCCAAAATATCAATTGTAAATTGGCAATTTTATTTGCTCGTCTTTTAGTATTTTTATAATGTAATTAAATTATGTTTAAATAAATATAATTGAGTTTATCATTCCATAGTATTTTTATAAATTTGTTTTAGTTTCAGACTTTCAGTTAAGTTTATATAAGGACCTGTTCTTTCCAACTTATTTTCAAAGACATTTCGATTGATTCTTCATTCGATTCGATTCAGCCTCCATTCAATTCGATTCGATTCCACTTTAGATTCGATTCGATTCGATTCGATTCGATTCGATTCGACAATGACATGTTATTTAATTGAGCTTCATTCGATTCAATTCGATCTCATTATTTCGATTCGATTCGATTCGATTCGATTGATTGATTCGATGATTTCAAATTTAAAAAGTCCGAAAGAACAGTTTCCAAGAGTATTTAATTAGAAATAAAAAGTTAGTCCTTTCGTCTTACTTTTTCTATCAAATATTTTAAAACATTTAAGAATGCATAAAAAAATTGCTATATGTAAGACAATTTTGATCAATTTTCAAAAAAAAAAATTTAAAATAATTTTTTGATGTTTAAGAAAAAATTCAAACAATTTAAACGACAAAAATAGATCTTAACACAATTAAAATCTATTCTAATATATAAGTTACGGAGTAAATTTTTTGGAGTTGAGCTTAAAATGAATTTTTACTGGGATTGAATTAATTTCTAATTTGTAATTTTATACGGAAGTTGAACCTACAAAACTTGAACTGAACTTATCAGAGTTAAGTCAAACTGAAACGACTTTAAACTAAACCGAAAAAAAATATATCATGGCAATTTTGTAATTTTACACCAAAATGAAGCCTTTTTTAAACTTCTTAAACCTCTAAATATCCAAACTTTTTAATTTAGGATCTCCCATTTCTTGGGACCCACTTTTTGATTCTTCCAACCTTTTCGCACGTGACCACTCTCCTTTTCTTTAAGACCCACTACGTGGACGAATAAGAACCCGCCACGTGTCTTACAATTCCAGCTATTCCATTTAAAAATCATAAAAACGACGTCGTATATGATCTCCAAACTTTTTGCTCATTTTCAAAAAATAAAAATAAAATAATCGCTGATAATATTTTCAGTATTTTAAATTTCCCTTTTTTTTTGCCACTCATTTAAGTGTGTTCTTCGCTCCAAACTTCTTCTGCTTGAAATCAAATCAAATTTTGTAATCTGGGTCATCAATTTTAACCAAAAAGTTTTGATCTTTGATTGAAAGTTTCGATTTTTCAGCAATTAATTTGGGGTATACTTTTCTGGGTAAAATTTTGATTTTGATGGTATTTTTTTTGAGTGAGAGTAATTAATCAGTATATATAATTCACATAATATAATTGAATTATGAGTAATTCAATTGGGAACAATGTAAATTTGTTATTAGTTCAAAATCAAAGCAAATTTAGTGGTGGAATTTCTGGAATTTCATTGTTCAATACTCAAGCAAATGCAAAAAAACTGAAGAATTCATCAAATATTATTAATGGAAAATGCTTGAGATCTAACAATAATAATAATAATAAAAGTTTAATTGCTAAAAAATTCATGGATTCTGGAAGATTTTGTTTTGTTGCTCGTGCTGTTTTAGCTGCTGATCTTTCATCTCAGGTAAAATTACTGCAGTACTTTTTTATAATCAGATTTTTTTGGTTAATTATTACATCTGTTTTATTGCAAATGTTAAAAAGTTGAGTGTTTTTTTTACAATATAATATCACAAACGTTAATATAGATGATAATGTATAAAAATAAGGTAAAAGTTCGATAGTGTTATTCAATTCATGTAGAATTTATGATGTAGAATGTGTGATGTAATAAAAATATATTTGGGTTAGTTGATTATGAATTTATGATGTAGAATGTGTGGGGTATTGTAAATAAGGAGAGAGAAATAATTAAATAAGTGGGATGAAGATTTATGGGTGTAGGATATTTTTTAGTTGATGAAGATGAAAAGTGAAAATTTGATTTGGATGATAAAATTGGAGAGAGAAATAATAAAATATATGGGATGAAGATGAAAATAAGTGAATGGGTGTGGATGGTCTTAGATTACAGAATACTTCATGCATTTGTATGGTTTATGAATTTTCTATTAATAGATTAACAGAGTTAAAACGAAAATGTAGGTAGTTGGTAAAACTAATTAACTGCGGAGTATTAGCTTTTCAACCTTGCATGATTTGGTAGGTCATTCATAAGATGATGTTTTTTTTTTTTTTTTTTTTTTAAATTATATATTGTATAATAGTATATACTCCGTATTATATTTGAAAAAGAAGGTCAAACGGCTAATATAATACTCCGTATATATAAAGTTAAAGGTTAATACGAAGTATTTTTTTTATGGTTGTGGGAAGAGGCGTAAGACTATTACAACAGGGGAGGGGGATTCGAACCTGATTCGTTCGTCCTGACTATTAGGCCATGACATCTTCAATAAAGTTACGGACTAGTCCCGAATAAAGTTCGCTTGCTGGCGGGAAGTAGTCACTAGCTTGCCTAGGGAAAGAGGTACTTATAAACATTATGTGCTAGACTAATACAAAGTATAATGTATGAGTGTATACAATCATAGGATTTAATTAAGGGAAATGGTATATACAAGGTTGCATATAAGGTGATAAAAATGGTGTTAACAAGACAACTGATTAAGTAATTAATCACACGGATAAACATGTAATTCTCGCATACAAGCACAAATTATTGTGGAGCTAAGATGTTTGGGGGTAAGGCGTAGATTTGAAAGGTTGAATTGTTGAAGTTATTAGGGCAATATATTATACACATAGTTTTGGGAAAGTGAATTCGGAAAAATGTAACTTAGACATCGATATTTAACATTTTTGGCGGGCAAAGCCTGTACACCACCGTGAAAGTCAATCATGATGTTGATAGAGATGAATGGGTAGTTCCGTAGTTGGCTTGTGGATATGGATGTATTGAATTCAATGAAGCTAAATTTGTTACTAAATCATGTGATCGTTGTTGAGTGCGTAAACTTTTGGTTGAGATGTTAGTTCATTACCTCGCAATGGGTTAGAGCCTTTTCCGGAACAGGGTAATGTTTCTATAGTTGCTGCTGAAATAACCCCTGCGATCAACTGGCTGGTTCGAGAAACACCATTCAGGTCCACGTTGTAATTTTGCTCTACTGTCAGCAAACTCTGATGAAATACCGTCAATTTTGGTAGTTGAACGTGTTGCTCAATAGGGCTTTTGAATGCGAAAATTGGCGCATATATCTTTGTCTTTTGTTCTTATCAATCTTATGACTTCAGTTTGAGTTGAATGTTAATGCACTGAGCTGTTACTCTATTGTCTGTGTATATTGCAGCAAGCCGAAAGATACAATCTAGATGGAGACATTGAACTGCAGGTTTTAAAGACTAAAAAATATTCTATGGTCAAGTTTTTTGTTTAATTTTCTAGGTTTATGTTTTGAGTTTACTGTGACAATCTTACACTGCCCTCAAATGTAACAGGTTGCAGTAACCCCCATGCAATCAGGGTCCTTATGTAAGGTGGAGATACAGGTGACAAATACGAATGACAACAATTTGGTGCTTCATTGGGGTGGGAAACGTGACAAGAGCGAGTAATTATACTGTTCTCTTGAACTTATCTTTTTCCAGTATCATTTTTTTTTTTCTTAATCTTACATGATTTTTTTATCGTACTGTCTTTATTTTAGTGGGTGGTCACTCCCTTCGCGTAGACCAGCAGATACCTGGGTGCACGAAAATAGTGCACTTCGAACTCGATTTCAAAAGGTGAACTGGCGTTCTTTTAACATTGTGTGTGCTTACTGACTGTTTGTCTTTTCGTTTACACTATTGTTCCTGGACATTTGACTCTGCGTTATCGATCATCTCGTGAACCTAATGAGTGTTTGTGTTTTCAGTCGGGTTCCGGTTATTCAGTTAACGTAGAAATCGATGATCCAGCCCTGCAAGGGATTGAGTTTCTTATATTTAACGAAGAGAGAAACAAATGGTGAAGTTCTATAAAATCCCTTGTAGTATCTACTATATTATGCTGTGACTCGTTATGCATATTTAACTGGAAATGTACTCTTTTGCTTGTAGGTTTAAGGACAATGGGAAAAACTTTTACGTGCGGTTGCCTAGTCTAACTGAGCAAGCTCAGAGTGTTTCAGTTCCCGAAGATCTTGTGCAGGTCCAAGCATATCTCAGATGGGAAAGAAGGGGTAAACAAATGTATACCCCTGAGCAAGAAAAGGTATTTACTTTCGGTTTGATAGATCTAGTTTGCAAATTTGGTATTTAAACTATCTCAAGAAAACTTTGTAGTGTTTCTATTTTTGTATCTTTATGTATTTTGTTGAGGGAATCAGACTTGTTCCATCCACTAGTATCCGTCGTCGAGGTTTGATTCCGTAGATTGAGTCAGTGTCAATTAAGGAATTAGCTCGTGTATGCGTCCTGATCTGTACGGAAAAATCTTTCGTAGCAATGTAAATATCAGTGCGTAATGGCACTGAAGTTGGGCGTATAAGTTGTCCTCAGGCTGAATATGAAGCGGCTAGAGCTGAATTGCTGGAGGAGGTGTCCAAGGGTGCTTCGATACAGGATCTCCGAGCAAGGTTAAAGAAAGGAAATGATTCAAGTGGAAGTAATGCCAGAGGAAGTGATTCAGGTGAAGTAAAGGCACAAAACCGTTCGAAGTCTGTTGACAAGATCACGGAGGACCTCGTCCAAATTCAGGCCTACATTAGGTGGGAAAAGGCTGGGAAACCAAACTTTTCACCAGAGAAACAACTTGTAAGGCAAATATCATGTATTGTTAGCGATCCTTCTGCTGTTTAGGATGTCATATGTTTTGTCTGTATGAGACTATGATTATCGCCTTTCATCTTCTTGTCGTCTTATATTAGCTTAGAAACTGACTTGAGTTGAATTTTTACGGCAGAAAGAGTTTGAGGAAGCAAGGAAAGACTTGCAGAAGGAACTAGATAAGGGCACTTCTCTGGATGACATACGCAAGAAAATCGTCAAAGGCGAGATTAAAACAAAAGTTGCTAAGCAGTTGGAGAAAAATAAATATTTTCAGGTAGAAAGGATTCAGCGGAAGAAGAGGGATCTATTGAAGCTTGTAAATAAATACGTTGCTGAAACCGGAACAAAAAAAGAGTCCGTGGAAGTGATACCGAAAGCATTGTCTGCAGTTGAGCTTTTTGCTGAAGCCAAGCTAGCTGAAGATGATTGCGTAATAGTGAAGAAAAAGATGTTTGCCTTTGCTGAGAAGAAGCTTCTGGTGAATACGCCTTTGCGCTTGATATTATATGGTCATTTTCAAGAGATTTTTGCTGTTGGCAAGGACTAATGAACTCAAAACAATTGCTCTTCAGGTGCTTGTGACTAAGCTTTCTGCTAAGACAAAAATTCTGCTGGTCACGGATTTTCTTGAGCCTCTTATGCTTCACTGGGCTTTGTCACAGAAAGGCAACGAGTGGTCGGTGAGGACTGATTTTTCTGAATAGGTTACCAGTTAAAAATGAAGTTCTTTTTGCAAATGACTCGGTTCATCCCCGTTTATCTAATCGCCTGCATGTTTTACTAAACATTTGCAGCCTCCACCTTCAAATGTTCTTCCTACTGGTTCGGTTGCTCTGGAAAAGGCAGTGCAGACACAGTTTAGCGCTGTCACCTCTGATGATCCTCTGCACCAGGTGAGGCCTGCGACGGAATTTTGTTTTTGATTTGATTTACAAGCTCTAACAAAGACTTCGATTATACACACAAATTTGTTGTTCCAATGCTAATTTTGACTGTTAGTTTCTTCACAAATAAATGCTTACAATGTATAACATTTTGTGTTTGATTTATGACGACTATTCTCATCCCGCCATTGTAAAAAAGTTCATAGCTATCATATGATGTGGAAGCTGTTCGTCAAAGTCAAGATCACTGGACTACCAAAGTCCAATTAGAACAATATAACCGAGACTGATGTGTTACTACAAATGTTAGCATCTGTGACACCTAATCTTCTGACATGCAGTTTCGGGGACAGTCTGTGGAGATAGGAATTGAAGGTGATGATTTTGTCGGAATGCCATTTGTCCTTGTATCTGAAGGCAACTGGATAAAGGATAACGGTTCAGACTTCTATGTCGAAATTGGTCTGAGACCTAGAAAGGTTTGCGTTTCTATCAATTCAAGCCTCACTCTTGTGTTTTTAATTGTCTGTTTTTTCCCTCTTTTCTTTGACTGAAACATACTGCATCATATCTCTTCTCTGCAGACTGACGCTGGTGACGGCAGTGGAACCGCAAAGTTGCTTTTGGAAAAAATAGCTTCGTTGGAGAGTGAAGCACAGAAATCCTTCATGCATCGGTTAGTTGATTTTTGAAATTTCCGACCATTCTTTTTTTCTACTAGTTTAAACTACCGTAACCAACACTTGACCCATCAGTGTATGAGGGACCACAGGAAATTGAACTCTTGGGTCTGTCTCGAAGTCTTTGACTTCTTGTAACAAACATGTCTCTTGTTGTGGTATTCGTAAATGCCTTCATTCCTATATTGATGCTTCATTATAAACGAAAAATTGGGCTAGTGTATGAACAAGAAGACATTATTGTAATGTCTTGAAGTTTGGTGTAGCAGTGTCTGCAGAAATCTAGTGTCAGCGAAGTTACAATAATCTTGCCGTGTTGTTTCCTTTCTCCCAGGTTCAACATTGCAGCAGACTTGATAGATGAAGCTGCAGATGCTGGTGAACTGGGTTTTGCTGGGATTTTAGTGTGGATGAGATTTATGGCCACAAGGCAACTGATATGGAACAAAAATTACAACGTGAAACCGCGGTAAATTATTATGAATTGAATACGTGCATGTTTTAAATGAATTTTTTTGTGTCCGACTGTCCGTACTTCATTTTATTTTTTTTATTCTAGTGCTGCACAACTTTTGCTTCTCTAACTTACCGTCTTATGAATAATTATATTTGCAGTGAAATAAGTAAAGCTCAAGATAGACTTACAGACTCTCTCCAGAATCTGTACAAAAATAAATCCCAGCACCGTGAACTTCTCCGGATGATCATGTCTACTGTTGGACGTGGTGGCGAGGGTGATGTTGGACAGAGAATTCGGGATGAAATTTTGGTCATTCAGGTTGCCATGAATGACTTTATAGTCTTGACTTCTTTCTTTCACTTTTCTGGCTGATCAGCTAATCACGGAAAATGTGTGTTCTACATTTGCTAATTCATGACTGCAGAGAAATAATGATTGCAAGGGTGGCATCATGGAAGAGTGGCATCAGAAACTGCATAATAATACGAGTCCTGATGATGTCATTATCTGTCAGGTATTGTCGCAGCTGCTGATAGATTTGTTCTTTAATTTTGAGAAATGGGGTTGCTCATAGGCCGATTATCTTTTCAGGCATTGATGGATTACATCAAAAGCGACTTTGACATCAGTGTTTACTGGAAGACATTAAATGAAAATGGGATTACTAAAGAACGTCTTTTAAGCTACGACCGTGCTATTCATTCTGAACCAAACTTCAGAAATGACCAAAAGGAAGGTCTTCTTCGTGATCTTGGACATTACATGCGGACGTTGAAGGTATTCATTGTCAGAGCTTCAAACTCTGACTCGCTTTTTGCATGACTTGTCTGGGTGAAAGTTTTTAACAGTTTAGTATTTTCTAGTATGATATGGAAATGATTCTATAAACGTTGATTTTCCTGTCATCGAAACTCTATTGAGTTTGCATGACTTGCTTCTCACTTATCACAAATGTGTCGATGGTGCCTTCCTTTCTTGTTTTGCATTCCTCTTAAGCCGTCAACTTGGATATTGCAGGCAGTTCATTCAGGAGCAGATCTGGAGGCAGCTATTTCTAACTGCATGGGATACAATGCTGAGGTAATGTCTTTAATTTCTGTCTTTCATATTGATGTCGAAACTATCAAAGTACTTATCAAATTCATTTATCGATCATCACAGGGCGAAGGCTTCATGGTTGGGGTTAATATAGATCCTGTACCTGGGTTGCCCTCTGGTTTTCCGGTAATTTTTTTAGTTCGTGTGTTCATCGTGTTTTTCTGATCCCATTCATTGCTGAGAAGGAAAATTTTTGTTCTCTGTTGACATTGATTTGGCATTCTCCTCTATTAGGAATTGCTTAGTTATATTTTGGGAAATGTCGAAGTAAAAAACGTGGAGCCACTTCTTGAGGTAACATTCAATGGTTCATGCATACTCGCTTTTTCCACTTGTATGATGTTTCCGTCTCAGACGTCCAACCCCCCTAATGCAGGCACTATTAGAGGCACGACAGGAACTTCGTCCTACGCTGTTCAATTCTCAACAGCGACTCAAGGACCTTATATTTTTGGATATTGCTCTTGATTCTTCGGTTAGGACAGCCATTGAAAGGGGATATGAAGAGCTGAACAACGCTGGACCAGAGGTACGTACAGATGTTTCACTCTTACTCTCACTCTCACTGTCATTGTCTTGACTCTTGACTAGTTGGTCGATTTGATAAGTGTGCGCCTCGATTTTCTAGTGATAACCGATAGCTAAAAAACAATGGTGCTTCCTATGATGGTTTATGATGAATTATGATCTCGCGGCTCGTGAACTACTTCGTCAAACCTAGTTTTTGTTTTTTTTATTTATTTAAGCTCATTGAGTATAGTCCGACCCTACTTATTTCTTAAGACACGGACTGAACCATCTCGGTGTTGTGGTGGATTGAATATGAATGTAACATGCATGTTCTTTTTGTGCTAAACGTTTATACTCCGTAGTCAGCTTTCTGAATAACCTTCTAAGGAATAGACAGGTGCTGTCAGTTTTCTTCAGCTAACAATCTTCGTGCATGTGCGTTTCTGCAGAAGATTATGTACTATATTACCATGGTTGTTGAAAATCTTGCCCTGTCATCGGATGATAACGAGGATCTCATCTACTGCATAAAGGTATTGAGCACACAATGGTCCTAGTTTTCAGAGTATAAGTGTGATATAGTCTCTTAGAATTATATGGAGTGTTACTTTAGAAGAACTGTAATATAATGTGTCTCCGATGAACATCTAGTGGACCGGAGAAAATGATCATGAACCAATTATTGTGGTGACGTTGCAAAAATGTATTGCTTCTAGCTACGACCTTCATTACTCATTAGGCTGCATTTCGTTTTTTTTTTTTTTTTTTTTTCCTGAGAATTGTTCGATGTTTCTTTTCACAGGGATGGAATCGTGCGCTTGATATGTTCAGGAGCAAAAATGATGGCTGGGCATTGTACGCAAAATCAGTCCTCGACAGGACTCGTTTATCGCTTGCAACCAAGGCGGAGTCATACCAACGAGTTCTGCAGCCATCTGCTGAGTACCTAGGCTCGCTTCTTGGTGTAGAAGAGTGGGCTGTATGTTCTTGACAGCTATATTTTCAGCCTTTCGTTGTCAGTCAAGTACTACTCTTAATGTTATGTCTTCGATCGTGATGTAGGTCAGTATATTTACGGAGGAGCTTATTCGTGCTGGGTCAGCTGCATCTCTGTCGTCGCTTCTTAACAGACTTGACCCTGTTCTTCGCAAAACTGCTAATCTTGGAAGGTTGATATTACAGCTTATCGCTCGTTTCTTCCATCATTACAGTTGGTTATGTGTTATGTGTGGCTCATGTGTGACAGTGGTCAAGTCGCCCTAAAATTATTCCGTACATTTTCTCTAACTTTTCCGACGACGGGGAACATCTTGGTCGTTCCGTGGACTTATTTTAACAAGATTGTCATCTTTTCTGAAATATCGGGCTTATATAATCTGCAAATTTAACTTCTTGTACCAGTTGGCAGATAATAAGTCCAGTTGAGGCCATTGGATGGGTTGTCGTTGTCGATGAGTTATTGTCTGTCCAAAACAAAACATATTCACGACCGACGATTTTGGTCGCTAAGCATGTAAAAGGAGAGGAAGAAATTCCAGATGGCACCGTTGCTGTATTGACGCCAGATATGCCAGATGTCTTGTCTCATGTTTCTGTGCGAGCAAGAAATGGAAAGGTAAACTGTTAATTTGTATACTTATTCGCCTTTTCCCATTGTTTGATGTATGATCACGTAAAAAGCTCAACAGAATGCATTTTTAACTGCCAGGTTTGTTTTGCGACGTGCTTTGACAGCAACATTCTCTCCGATCTCCAAGCTGCAGAAGGAAAGTTACTACGCCTACAACCAACATCAGCAGACATACTTTATACGTAATATTTCTCTTTAGATGAATTGTCCATCAGACAATCTTGTTTTTCATGTTGTTTGACATCAATTTTTTATAGAAGATTTTGTGATCCTTATATTATCACGACTTTCATCCTTGAATCAGTGAGGTGAACGAGAGCGAGCTCAAGGGTGCAAAGTCAGGTGATAGTAGTGACGGACCTCCACCTTCCCTAAGTTTGGTGAAGAAGACTTTTGGTGGTAGTTACGCCATAATATCCGAGGAGTTCACCAATGAAATGGTATGTGCGCTACCAGATGAGCTTTTCTATTTACTGAAAGTGCTAAGGTTTAGGATTTCCTCGAATTTTTCCAGTCGATAACGGACAACTAATTTAACATCAAGTTCAACTCTACACTTTCGTCATTTCAGGTTGGAGCGAAGTCACGTAATATCTCTTATCTTAAAGGAAGAGTACCATCGTGGGTCGGAGTACCTACATCGGTAGCCTTACCATTTGGAGTTTTCGAGGAAGTCCTTTTGTACGGCCCCAATAAGGTACTCTTTTTCTTCTTCAGAATTAATTTATTCTCAGGTACCGTCTTCGTTCCATTTATAATGTCTTCTTTTGACTTACGTGGTCTATCGTTGTCGAGATATAAAATTCATCAGGCTTGAATCATCAAATAACTAATCTTCAGTTCATTTTTAATATGTTTTAATTGGTGTATATCTTGAATATATATATCCGTCGAAGTTTATATTCTTTAGCAAACGAAGTGAAATGAGGATGATGGAAGGAGTATAATTTTATATGGCAGGAAGTCGAAGACAAGTTGAAGACTCTGAAGAAGGAATTAGAAGGGGGCGACTATGGAGTTCTTGAAAAAATTCGTAGCACAGTTTTAGAGCTTGTGGCACCGCCTCAGTTGGTAAGGGTGTATTTGCTATCGTCGCTTTCGTTCACTCTACTATATCTTGTCTTTGACCATTCTGTGAAAAAGACTTTGTTAGAGCGACTTTTGCGACTTTATGTGTGATTCTCAAATTGTGCATTCAGGTGCAAGAGCTTGAAACGAAGATGAAGAGCTCGGGAATGCCTTGGCCTGGCGATGAAGGTGAAAAACGATGGGGACAGGCATGGATGGCGATAAAGAAGGTAAGAGATCACTTTGGCCCGCACTAAGTGGTCGTTTAGGATAAAATTTGTCTCGGGTAATACTCGTGGACAGCGGACACCTTTGGTATGCGGACGTATTGATATACACTAAAGACAAAGTGTGCATGTGTGATACCGCTTGATGGTTTATTTCTTGCTGTATACTACAAATGAAGTGGCTTTACCTTTTGTCGTCTTCGTATAATGCATACCTCAGTCAAAACTTAAGTGTTGTCTTTACGAAAAGTTCACTATAGGTGACGATACTTGTATGATTCACTTGGGAACGAATGATTCAGATCTACGGATGCCTTTGTGTTACAGGTGTGGGCTTCAAAATGGAACGAGAGAGCTTATTTCAGCACGAGAAAGATCGGTGTGGATCATGACTGTCTTTGCATGGCCGTCTTGGTCCAGGAAATTATAAGTGCCGATTACGCTTTTGTCATCCACACTACTAACCCGTCTTCTGGGGACTCGTCAGAGATTTATGCTGAGGTACTTGATTTTGCACTTACATTATTTCACCTGTACCCGAGAATGAATCGTATATTCTGGACACCTCAATATAGTTTTATTGTCTAGGATAGTTTTGCACTTGTTTTACACGCTTAGGTATTTTCGATACAGTGTCAGATTCATATGTATTTTCGATATAATTTTATTGTCTACGATATAGGTTGTGAAAGGACTCGGCGAAACGCTGGTTGGAGCCTACCCTGGTCGCGCTTGGAGTTTCATATCCAAGAAAAGTGATCTCGACTCTCCAAAGGTAGCTCGTTAGGACTCGTGACCGTAATCCAACTATTTTGAACTCTGGCTAATTATTATGCGATTTCTTCCACAAACTCGACGACAAAAGAAATCGAGAAAAAAAAAAAAAACACCGATTTGACGTTTTTTGTATGTTGTAGGTATTGGGTTATCCGAGCAAACCCATCGGGCTATTTATAAAAAGGTCGATCATCTTCCGGTCTGATTCAAATGGCGAAGATCTCGAAGGCTATGCTGGTGCTGGGCTCTACGACAGGTACGATCAGTCGACAATTTTTTAAAATATTTGTGTCGCGAGTTTATTTAAATGCCGTTGTTCACGCCTTTGGTTTACTCGTAATTCCGTGCTGGTTTTTATTACTGGAACAACGGACTGACGGAGTGCTAAAATTCTGATGAATGTCGTGTGTCGCAGTGTACCAATGGATGAAGAGGAGAAAGTGGTGCTCGACTACTCAACTGACCCACTGATCAACGACGAAAACTTCCGTCAGACAGTGCTCACAAACATTGCTCGCACTGGGAGTGCGATTGAAGAGCTCTACGAGTCTCCCCAAGATATCGAAGGTGTTGTCAAAGACGGAAAGATATACGTTGTACAAACCCGACCACAGATGTAACACGACACTCGACTACGTTCAAAAACTGTTAATATCTCATTACAGCGAGGAGCCGAGGACGTGAGGATGAAACTCGACAATGAAATTACTGGAAATGCAAGAATCTGAGGGAGGAAGCAGCGGCCAAACGGTTAAAGAAAGGTGCCGTGGAATGAACCTTATAACCTGCACGAGGAAATTAATCGACGTATGCTTCAATTCAAGTGTTGAAATTCGTGATAGCCGATCTCAAACTATATCGAGATTAAGGCTTTGTTGTTGTATTTATTTTTACTGCTGTTGGAAAACTGTAATAATTCTAAAATTTACCCATCCAAAAACATGGAATAAAGTGATAAAAATACATAAAGTTGTAGAAGAATTATTGTTTTTTGAACAACCATAAAGCCAAAATCATTGGATACTCAAACACTCTGGCTCAAAAAGGCACCTAAAAAAAAGAACTTGTATAAAGTATAAACAGCAACACAAAGTGGACCTTAATAGTCTAATTGACAGAGAATATAATACTAATATTCTCTTTAATATTTTAATCCCTCTGTTTCAATCATCTTTTTTTCTAATATCACTAATAAAATCTCAAGTAATTATACGAAGTATTTCTGATAATATATCACACGGTTAAAAATGACTTGATAGTTAATACAGTACTTAATAATTTTACTTGATCGATGACTTGAACAAAAATAGGCATATAGCTATGACATGATGACAATTCAAAACAAACCAAATAGTCACTTTAAATGATAAAATTACGAAGTGATTTTTGATCTGGGCTAAAGCCAAATTACTCCATCAAACATAAAATTAAAATGCAATTATATTTGTTAATTCCTAACTCTGCCACCCCTAATTTGTTACTTGGACATTCATATGCTATCATAGTATTACGTTAACCTAATAAACGAGTCTGTCAGATCAAATATGACTCACAAGTCACATTGCTTTAAATCACATGTATAATAACTTGATTTTAATCCAGTCATTTTAACTCAAACGAAATTAAATTATTATAAAATTTTGAATATATACTCCTTATTCAATAATAATATTTTTTTTTTGACCAATAATAAAAAATATATATTTTCAATAAATTTTAGAACAAAATCAATTTAGATTTATGGGATCCAATTAAAGAAAGAATGTTTTGTGAAACCCTTGACTCTCTTTTCCAACTTTTTGCATAATTTCCTACTTTTGCCCACTTTTTAACAAAAACAAAGCATTTGTCTTTCAACTTCAAAAGGGTTTTACTAAAACCACTCAAATACTTCTAAAGTTTCCAACTTTTTCTTCTTTTTTTCAGCAAAAAAGTTTAATTTCAAGTGCACCCATTTCATTTAATTGTTCATAACTTCTTCATAATTCATACCATTATTTTTCATTTCATATACTTAAAAAAACAATTAATTTTAATGGCTGAAAATGTTGTTGTTTCATCAAATGAATTGCCAGTTAAAAGGCAAAGAGATGAAGATAATTTAGATGAAATTGCAGAAAATAATAATAGTTTAATTAATGGAGTTTCTGCTGAAAATAATGACAAAAAAGATGAAGAAAAGGAGCAAATTAATGGGATTTCTGCTATTGTTCCTGGGTGGTTTTCTGAGATTAGCCCCATGTGGCCTGGTATTTTATTTTATTTTTATTTTTTCATCCACAATTTTTGTATTTTTTTTTTATTTAGTTTCTCTCATTTTATATATTTTTAGTTTTTTCTTTATATAATTAATTGTTTTGAGTTTTTTTGGATGGTTTGAAATTAGTCTTGTAATTTGTTAATCCCTCCGTTCATATCCAATGAATAATATTCGATATTAGTTTGTAATGTATAAATGAAAATATAGTCACGTGAGATCTTGTTTTATTTGTCTCGATACTTATTGATAACAAATTTTTATATTTTTATACAATTTAGAAATATAGATATTGTCGTTAAAAAATGGTTTGGACAAATGTGAAAAAGTGAAGGATGCCTTCGAATTTGAATGGAGGGAGTATTTGTTATACTTTTATAAGATATTGCTCTCATTCTTAATTGTTTTTAGTTAATTCTTGGTAGTAAGTTGTTGTTAATGTTGTTGGAAATTAGTGTGGTGTGATATGTTTTCTTTTTTGTTTTGTTTGCATGTATCTTTAATTTTATTTTAATTGATTTGTGAATGAAGTTCATGTCTTTGAAGTGATTTTACCCTAGGTGAGTAATTATATTTTGATGATTGGTAATCATGGTAACTTTTTAATGATTTATTTAGTGTAAAATTCATCTGGTGTTTCTGCTGCTTTACTTCTTTTTACTGCAGTCCTTATCATCTTTGTGTTGATTTCACTCTACCTAATTTAGTGGTAATTATTGATTAGATAGAGAGCCTCTCTAATATTCATCTATGAGACCGTCTACGCGTATAATGGAGTACTATTTAAGTACATGTTTCAGAAATGCTAGATTGCTAGTGATCGTCTCACATATCACAAATCCTTGTGTACAGCTGCGTTACGCAATACTTACCGTACAACGTAGCATGCTTGTCGTTGTTTCGTTTCATCTTACCATGGAGTCATCATTTGTAATCTGAGATAAATTGAAAAAGACCTTAGGCCTTAGGCGATGTTCACGACAGTCGTGGTAATAATTTTGGGCTATGACAGTACATTTTTACATAATAAGATTTTTACCAGGTGTTCTGCTCTAGGAGACGGTAATTTGCCTGTCTGAGTCAATTTCGTCATGCCAAAATAAACTACGGACCTGTTCTCTTCGGCTAAAGTTATATTAGGTGTAATGTTTTCTTCAACTGTCTGAAGTTTACTATGGCTTAAGTTTGCTGATGTTTTCTAAAGTATTCTACGGAGTATTTTACTTTAAAAGTTTCCTGAAGTGTTAGATTAAGATAAGAAAATATAAGACGAGGAGAACATACCCTAATCTAGGTAGCCAATATTTAGAGACGTGTGAGGAATTGATTATGAATAACGCGGTTGATGGTGCCAAAAGATGTGTAAGTAAGAGCGTCTAATCTGGCTCTACGTACTGTGAAACCTTGTTTACAGAATCATGTTATTGTCCGAGAGTGCTTATATGTAAATAAAATAGGAGTATTATTTTGCTGTTATCATGGTGATCTTTGTAATAATTGTTTTCTCATCTGCTTTTGTACTGACACTGTTTGACCGTATAATTTGCAACAGGGGAAGCACATTCCCTGAAAGTAGAGAAGATTCTGTTCCAAGGGAAGTCGAAGTACCAGAACGTCATGGTCTTTCAGGTACAGTAAACATCAGCTTTCTCGACAAAGCTCTTCAAATTTTCTGTACGCTACTTTTATCAGCATAATTTGTGTCGTTCCTGTTGCAGTCATCAACATATGGCAAAGTTTTGGTATTGGATGGAGTCATCCAACTCACCGAGAGGGATGAGTGCGCATACCAAGAGATGATCAGTCACCTCCCACTTTGCTCGATTCCAAACCCCAAAAAGGTCAGTTCTTAAAAATTCCCGGGATGATATTGTTTTGTGGTTGCTCTGAGTTCTTTTGGTAGTGCGTTTGTAGACGCACATCATATTGATCCTATACCATGTTCTATAGGTTCTGGTTATTGGAGGAGGTGATGGGGGTGTTCTCCGTGAAGTCGCTCGTCATCCATCAGTGGAGCACATCGACATCTGTGAAATCGATGAAATGGTTGTAACGGTACGTTATCATTTATCGTCGGGCATGATTCAGAAGTGTATTTTCCTCAAAAGAGCTCAAATTGCTTACTTAACATACATATAATGAAGTACGGAGTATGAGTTTTCGTAATTTTTTGTCGACATCATTGTATGGTCTTGTACGAGTAACTAGGAGAATTAATTTTGAATTTATTGTTTGTTAGAGTCACCTTATCTTTCGCCTAAACTTGTACAGGTTTCGAAGGAATTTTTCCCTGACGTAGCTGTTGGATATGATGATCCTCGAGTGAACCTGCATATTGGTGATGGTATAGCATCACTCCTGTTTGACTATATACTACAAATTGTTGCCTTTGTAAAGTTTTTTGTATCTCTGTTTTGAATATTCTTTCATTTCTCGATGATCTATCTGTGCTCTCGTTGCTTATGCATCTCAGGAGTGGCGTTCTTAAAGGCGGCTCCCGAGGGAAGTTACGATGCTGTCATAGTCGATTCATCTGATCCAATAGGTGACTCATTTTTTTTTCTCATGAGCATATATGATCTTCAATTATGTTTTTCATTTACGAAAACTTGCATACTCACGAATATTGTTCATCAGGCCCTGCGCAGGAGCTTTTCGAGAAACCTTTCTTTGAGTCAGTCGCAAAGGCACTTCGGCCTGGAGGAGTCGTGTGCACCCAGGCCGAAAGTATATGGCTTCACATGCATATTATTGAAGATATTGTCGCTAATTGCCGTCAGATCTTCAAGGGTTCCGTCAACTATGCTTGGACTACGGTTCCTACTTACCCAAGGTGCCCCCTCTTACTTGAAATTATCTTAATTCATTTGTTGTGCTTCATCAGTTCATCCATTAGTCTCTTCCTCTATTTTTCTGCTATGTGAGTCGTCTTTTCAATTCGTACTTGAAGTGTTTAAACACGCATACACGCTACAGAATGATTTTGATTCTCATATGAACTGATGGGTATAAACTTCAGTGGCATTATCGGCTTTATGCTATGCTCAACTGAGGGTCCAGCCGTCGATTTTAAGCACCCGGTGAACCCCATTGATGAAACCAAGGATCAGGCAAATTCAAAGCGGCCTTTGAAATTCTACAACGCCGAGGTAGATTCATTATTACATTACCCGTCACAGTCCCTTACAATCTATTCGATCCTTTAAATATTTGTCGGGTTCTAAATCAAAATCCTCGCTTCTACGCAGATCCATTCAGCAGCTTTTTGTTTGCCATCGTTTGCAAAGAGGGTCATTGAATCGAAATCAAACTAGTTTTCAAACTTGCAACAACCATTTGAGCGCCACGACACTTGTGAAGGGTTTGTGGCACATACCCTTTTGATTTGATTCCGTTGTTTTAACATGTGCAACGTGGTTCTCGAAAAATGTCTTTCGAAGACGGAAGATGTATGATTTAATGTGTTGTCATAACACTCCCTTGAATGTTTCCGGGAACAAAAACTCCAAAACTTGAAAAAATTTCCTCACAGTTTTACATCCAAGTATTTCTGAATTGCTATATCGTAATAACAGTTAAATGAGTTACTCCGTACGGAGTATAAATTAGGATAAGTTACTAATAATCATCACGTATTTGCGTATTTTTACAAATTATCACCGCTATATATTTCCAATCCACCTCTGCATTTTTGTCTTGAATCTCGACCATAGTTTGTCTTAATTTTCTGTCTCGTGAAGTGGCGACTTTGCATATTGTTGATCGACTTCTGTTGATCGTCGAGTGATTGTTGATTGTCTTCAATACCTAATTCTAGGACGGAAAAATATGGAACATGAAACCTACTTTAGATGATTTGTTATCTATCTTATCACTTGATCCACCTGTTTCACCCATAAATGATAAACGATTTAGATGTTGACGCTAAGTTTTGCGGAGGACAAGTGGGTTGGATGGACTTCTTTCGGAGATAAATGGATGTAGATGGAGCTTAACCCGACTCGAACCATACTATTGTCATCCCGTATTGGTACTATAATATATCGTAATAGATAAAATGACATTTACTTTCCCATTTTACCGCTTTTTCTCATAAAATCTCCATTTCAGGAAAGTGAGAAGAAAACAGTTAAATGGAGGAGGTATTTGTACGATATTAAATGATACACAAAGTGGGCAGAAATCTTTCAACTTGGTTATTGCTTTCTTGGTATAAAAATAATCAATTATCGATCACCGTGACCTAAAAAGACTTGATTTAGATTCGATTATTTTTTCGTGCAATTATTTACTCGAAAACTGATAGTACTCAATACGACTCTATCTAACTGCGGTTGCCTTTTCGTGTTATTATTTGCATGAAACTGATTCAATTTCAAATATGCTCTTATAATAAACTCGTTGGAATACATATTCTATGTGATAAATCTGAATGATTTATTTGTCGGGTGTAATATTGGATGAATCGCATCGGTTTTTAAAAAGGGTGGTGAGGAGACGTGGTTCATGAAATTGATAGGACCATTTGACAAAGACGTGAACCCTACAAAAGGTCCACCGGAGGTAATGCGGGATTCTCACCTTGTAGGCTGCACATGGGTACTCACTAGTAGTTCTACTTTCGAGTATCCTATCACTCTTTTGTGTTTCTAATATCGAAATCTTGTATTCTTTGAAATTGTCTCATTTCATTTTACGTTTACTATGAGAATAAGTGAATCGTAAAAAACAAAACAAAAAAACCGATAAGATGGGTGTCATCGATTAGGTGAGTTATGTATACGTAGTGAGAGCAAAACTGTTGTCGAAGATTTTGACTCAAACTTAATTACTCAAAGCTGGAGTGTAAATGACGTTTAATATACCGAGAGGAAGTTAAATATACAAAACAATTTCAAATAATAAGACACAAAGGTATAAATTATTTTTACTCATACGGAGTGGTAAGTTTATACTTGTGGATCGTAAGGACTAATTCAATCATATTCTGGATATATGGTATTGTACTATTGTACACTATGAGAAATACTATTTAGTATTTACCTTCTCCTTTCTACCTTCTCATCTCACGATACTATTTCTCATTCACTTGCAAACCGACCCCACCCGATATATTATTGTTTAATTGATTGTGAGAGGGAAAAAGGAGAAGATAAAAGAGAAGGTGGAAGAGAGAAGATAGATAACACCCCTTTGTACACTATTAAGTATTAATCGAAACGAATAGAGTACGAAGTATTAATCAAGTTAAGTTCTTTTGGCAAAAAAATGTTACTTAAAAAAAAGTTTTTTTTTTTTTTTTTGGATAACGTGGGGAACCCGCAGACGTGGGTAAACCTCCGGCATTTATAAGCAAACCATACATGTCAGGTCAGCCACCAGGGAATTAAACCTGAGACCCATGAGAATTTCACCCATGTTTTAACCACTAGACCTCATCCCTGCAAGGTATAAAAAAATGATTATTACTCCATTACAAAAACTCATTTTAAAATCACCTACAGTAAAAAACATCACATAATTTTGTGATGATTCAACCTACAATTTGTGTCCAAAATTCCTATTAAAGGAGAAGCATTGATGAGTTACTACTCAACTAGTAAAAAAGCATACAATAATAGCATGAATGTGGGGGTAGACTTATGCTTTACCTATATCAAGCAATTCATTATTGTGATGTTTACTTGTTTGCTATACTACCATTTCAATCATACAAAAAAAAAAGTGCATGTTTCTATTTACATGCTCTTACACTTTCTGTTCCGATTAATTGATTATATTTGTCTTTTATTACGTTTGTTAATGCTTGATCTGTTATATTAATATCTTGAGTTACAAACTTATAAAATGTAAAAGTTTTGAACATTCTCATTTTTGATTAATACTGTCCAAAAATTAAATGTAAACTATTAATTGAAATGGAGTAATAAGTTACTAGAAGATCATTTTATGGAGTAATAATTTAAAGAAGTTATTACTCACTTAAAGATATTAAAATGATTACAATAGTTAAAATGAAATGCTATCAAAGTGGTCATACAAATTTTAAAAATTCATTACAACATAATAAAATGTCATAAACATGAATTCTTTCAAATGACTTGGCAGATGTAGGTGTCGCGTGTCACGTGTCGTAGACACGACACAACACTTCGACACTTTATTTCAGACCAAAAAATTGAAAATTTCACAGGTATAGCCGTGTCAGACACGACACCGTGTCGAAGAGTCTGAGTAACTATAGTTATAAATAAGTTTAGAAATATCATGAAAATCTAATTAGTGAAAACATTTAAAATGTAGTCAAATCATACACTAAATTAAAGTAATTTTATTTGGAAATAAATGAAGGAAAAATAAAATAGGAAAAATAACATTGAAGATTTATTTGACGTCAACTTGGCTTTCGATAATTCATCATTTGGGAAATTGAATAGGACTCTTCAAGAGCTTGGGACCCTATTACTCTACTACTACTAGTCTTTTGCGAATGTATGCAACGCTCACTTTCATGAAACATTCTGCTTAAACTTTAACTACGAGTGAACCCAATTTATATTACTCCCTTCGCTTCGGTGATTTGTTTACGTTTACTTTATGCGCATTTATTAATGTGATGAGAGAAATAGAGAAAAAACTAATAAAATAATAAAAGTATAATGGAGGGTTCACTTTACCAAAATTAATAGATGTAATTAGTTAAAGTAGTAAGGGTCCACGATCATTTATGAAAATGTAAATAAATGACCCGTACACCGCAACATAGAAAGCGTAAACAGATGACTGGGACGGAGGGAGTACAATAATTCTTTATAAGAGATGTCTTTCAATTGCTAAATAAAAAAAATCGATAATAAATGAAGACACATTAAATAGGTAGTTAGAGAGCAAATTAAAGTAGTCTTCTTTTGCTTTAAAAGTGACGAAGTAACAATTGCGGGGTAAATATATAGTAATGTGAGTGTAGGCTTACAACAACTAATAGGATTAGTCGACATTCACTTATGATCAACCTTAAATGAAGTGTTGAGCGATGCTATCAGCCATCATACATACAAAACTGTCTCATTTTAAAATTCTACTCCGTATGTACTTTGCAATAACTCAAATGCTCATATGAGATCGTTTTATACATATGAAATAATTATTTCCAAATAAAATGTATAGTACATTAGTCCTCCATAACTACTTTAATGTTTAAAAGTAACTACTCCATCTGTTCCATTGAATTTTTATGCTTTGACTTTTTTGTGAGAAGAATTTAAGAGAAATGTAAACAAATGACTAAGATAAAGAAAATATTTTACGAGTATAACTTAAGCTGGTTATTTTTTGAGTCTTAGACGATCACCTAGGACGATATAATAATAACTTTAAACGTTAAAATAATCAAGTGAAACTTTGTGCGTACCCCTTTTTAAATTTTCAAGTCGTCAAATTTTACACTTCCTCCACCTCGTTCTTCCCACTCAATAAAACAACAAATTCACTGTAAAAACAAAACAAAATTTATTTTACATTTTTTTGTTTGTCTTTTTCATCTGATAAAAGTTCAATTCTTTTTCACTTTTACGACATTTTTTTCCAGAAACTAAGAACTACCCATTTTTAATTCTCACATTCCCTAAAAAACCCATAAAATTGATTTTCAAAAAATCTCCCCAATTTATTTTTTTTTTCATTTCTCTAGGTTTTTCATATAATGCAATATTCATCAAACTTCATAATTTTTACTTAAAAACGGAGTAATTTTTTTGGGTTACATTTCACTTGTGAAAATGGAGTTAATTTGCAGGAAAATTTTGTTTGTTTTTCTGTGTTTTATGCTTCTTTTTTCTGAGGTTCATTCAATTTCACCTTATTCTTCACCTCCAAGTAAGTTCAACTTTTTTTCACCATTAAACTAATTATTTACAGTAATTTCTTCACTGATTTTTTAATGTCATTTTAATTTTAATTCTCATTGTTTTTTTTTTTGGCAGAAATTGTAAGTGGGTTTTTTTCAAGCTCTTTAGCAAAGATTATGAAATGGGTGTGGTCACTCAAAACCAGTAGTAAAACAGGTAATTCTCATAAATATTCAGGTAAAACCGTCTCACGCATGTGACGATCTGTTTGTAAATAAAATATGACTATTTTAGCACTTAAGATAACCGATTTTTTTTAGTGTGATCACTTTAAACGTTAAAGTATTTGTTTTAGTCGCTAAAATAGTCATTTTAAGCCGTGCACGCGTGAGACGGTTATAATTGTGTCACTATTGTTTTTGATGGTTTTTGGTTAGTAATTTGAATAAAATAATCAGATGACTTAAACATTGTGATTTGTGACTATAATTATATCAAAGGGTTTTTCCCACGTGTGTTTATAATTTTCCTAATAAATGCACCTAAAAATTTCTAAAATAAGCATGTTAGCAGAGTAATAATTGTAGTAATTTGAAAGAATTATAGTTTCATTTAAGGAAAATGTGATTCTGAATAAGTGTAGACTGCAGTGTTTACTGGGCACACGTTAGAAAAACCGTAGTACAAATTTTACTTGCATTGTCGACAACGACGATAAATTGTTGACAGTGGGTTGATGTGAATGCAGCAGTGGCGGGGCGTTCAATGGTGAAATACGAAAGTGGTTACGAAGTGAAGACGGTTTTCGATGGAAGTAAGCTTGGAATTGAGCCTTATTCTGTGGAAATTCTACCAAGTGGAGAGCTTCTCATTTTAGATTCTGCTAATAGCAATCTTTATAAGATTTCTTCTTCACTCTCGCTTCGTAAGTCGACTTCTCTGACCTTCGTTAGATGATGTCGTTGTTGTTATATATGGACGGTCCCAATTGATGATTCATGTTAGCTGTCCCAAAGACGACAATTATTGGACTAAGGCTTTGTTGTTGTTATTGTTGTTGTTAGATCATGACTTTCGTATGAATGTTACTATTGATGACTATCTGGTGTGATTTTGTCAGTCTAAAACGATTGATTGGATTCTCGAAATGGTTCTTTCACATGTATGATAAGTGTTGGATTATGTTGTTGCTTTGGATTTTAGAGGTAAATTAGCAAAGTTAAGGTTGAGCCTCAACCGTTGGCGAAAACGTTTTGGCTGGAATGGTTTTCTCACATGTTAGGAACGAGCCTGTGCTTTATCCACTTTGATCGGAATAGTTGTTTGCGCATGTGCGTGTTTTTCGTTTATTTGGGTTTGTCGTCGTTGTGATTCCTGGAGAAATGCAGATAGCAGGCCGAAGCTGATTGCTGGATCAGCTGAAGGATACTCTGGACATGTAGACGGGAAACACAGGGAAGCAAAGATGAACCATCCAAAAGGCGCTGCTGCAGACGACAGAGGAAACATTTACGTAGCAGATACGGCAAACATGGCAATCAGGAAGATTAGCGACGCAGGTATACCTGCTGCTTAGATGGATGCATTATCGATACGAGTATTGCGTATAGAGTATAGAGTCTTTAGACTAAATTTATTGTAGTCGTTAGCTAGCTTAGCTATTGAAATTATCGAGTGTATAGATTCTTCTTGTGGTTCCTGTTACACTTTTATAAACGTTTGTTTGAAAAGAAGTTTTGTATCTACTCAGGATCTCTTAGGCGTAAATGATCTTATCTATGGCAGGGGTTACGACAATTGCTGGAGGAAAATGGAGCCACAGAGGTGGACATGTGGATGGACCGAGCGAAGAAGCGAAGTTTTCAGGTGACTTTGATGTGGTCTATGTTGGAAGCAGCTGTTCCTTGTTGGTCATCGATAGAGGGAATCGAGCAATCCGAGAAATCCAGCTCCATTTTGACGACTGTGCTTATCAATACGAAAACAGTTTTCCTCTTGGTAAGCTAGCACTGCGAATCCAACGTAGTTTACACTCTCTTGTTGTCCAAACTGCGTTGCTTTATCTGACACCATCTTGTGCATGACGAAACGACAGAAATGGTTATCCTGGTAGCTGCTGGATTCTTCGGATACATGCTGGCGCTGTTGCAAAGACGAGTGGGTTCCATCGTTTCTTCGCAGAATGTAATACTACCTCGTTATATTTTCGTGGCTTTTTGAATTTCTGAAACCTGGTTTTCCTCATACTAATTGTGATTTCACTGCAAATCATTCATCAGGACATAACGACAACAGAGATCAATCCACCAAGTCCACACGAAAAGTCTCTAAAATCAGTGCGGCCACTGTTGATCCCTACTGAAGACGAAACCGAGAAGCAAGAGGAAACTTTTTTCGGATCCTTAGGGAAGTTGCTTGCAGCTGCAGGAACGTCGTTCATGGAAATCATAGGAAGTTTATTTCCGGCTTTTAAGAGAAAGACGGTACCTTACCAGTACGAAAATCAAGGGCACTACCAGCAACCAAGTTCTTGGCAGTCACCAGAGAGCTTCGAGATTCCGAAGGAAGAAGAGCCCCCTTCCATCGAAATTAGGGCACCTACGCCAAAGAAAACCTACGCTTTCATGTCTAAAGACGCCGACAAGGTGCAGCAACAACTTCGCTGGAACCCAGGATTCCCACAGCAGCAACAACAACAGCAACAAGAGAAACAACAGAACCGTCATCAGCATCACACGTCCATCCCTTACACTTACTACGAGCAAAGCTGTGAGAAAACCGACGAGATTGTATTTGGAGCTGTCCAGGATGGTCAACGTGAAACTGTCGTAAAACCTACTCCATATTCTTTGGATTTGTCCCTTCGATACCCAACTGGGTCCAGCCGTGGCTTCCCATCCTACACTGCGTAATTTGTTATCTATATATTTTGTCCGCACATATAAAGCCTTCCTATAATTTCTTGAGAAAAACATGGATAAATGTCGTGAGTCGTGACTCGTGACCCCTTTTTTGAAGTAGTACTTGTGTAGTATCGACCGCCTTTTTTGTGTGAGAAATGGGCATATGTATCTATGAACACCGGTATGTTGAGATTAATGATATACTCCGTATACTGTATGACGTGCTGTTGCTTATCGTTTGATGATCGCGACTTGCTCGTCGAACTGATGCATGAAGACAACCGTGGCCATATTTCATCGACTGTTATAATTCGTATGTTGTCTACACAAATTTTATACATTACTCCAATTTCCTTCGAATATTTATCGTAGATATTCATACTCCTTAAGAAATTACTCCGTATATTGTACGGAGTATTTTAGATAATGGTAATTTATAAAATAATCATAATGCCGTGTATAAGGAATATAACTTTGGTTTGAATTGTATTTTCTGTATTTACTTTGATAGCAATGAATACATATTTATACTAGTTACAAGATTAAGACTAGCTAAGATTATTTATCAAAATTATAAGGAAAGAAATCTAGGTTTCCTAATTACAATATTCACACAATCTAATTTACTTGGAAGATAAGTCGGGAGATTTTGTTGGCAAGATTTTAGGAAGGTTATTGCGGTTTGAGCCGCGATTATAAGGTTGGCTACGATAAGCCGGGTTCGCCGAGGGCAGAAACTGAGAGGTTTGCGGTTGTTGGCGAAGCAACAATTCATGGTTTAAGAGCTTCTCATGGAGAGCGTCAAAAGAAATAGTGGTGTCGCGGCCTTGAGCGGTGTCAATGACAGGTTTGTAGAGCTCGTAGTCGAGACCTTTAAGAATCTTAGAGATGACATCTTCTGGGTCAAGAATCTTGCCCATAAGGGCAAGTTGATCAACACACGATTTAATTTGTTGCATATAGTGACACAGCTAAGTCGTATCGCTAATATCAAAAATAACCTAACAAACAACTAACAGCGGATAGTAGTAAGCAGGATCGTATCCACAGAGAAACTTGTATGATTTTCGATTAAAGTCGGTAATAGCGAGTTCACTCAAAGTGTGAAAAGAGGGTTTGATTAAGCTAATAACTAAAGCAGGCAATAAAACAGATGAATAAGATTATAATAAGGGAAAGATTAGGGTGTTCAGGTACAATGTGACAATGATTCAGGAACGCAAGTTAATAAGAAGGAAAAGATAAACTGTGCAATTGACTAGGTTTACAAAACGCTCTCTCGAGTCAATTTTAGCCTTAAGTTCAATTTAGCGGGCTCTCGCAACTTACTAAATTCAACTTATCAAATATGCGTGAGTCTAGTTTCAATTAGGCTTTCGATCTTAAACTGAAACAACCTAAATTCAATTCAATAAAGGCGTCCCTAAATTCAATTGATAATAAAACGCATAGGAAGAAATCAAGTGCACAATTTACTCAACCAATTTAATCCTAAAACATGTTCCCAAATCAAATATCACAAATCACCCTAAACCCTAATTAAAAGATTAGCTAGACATGGTAATTAAATAAGCAAAACAAGTAAATAGATTAAACATAATGAAAATTGCAATTAAAATTAAACCTGACGGAATCCTGAAGTGCAAAGTATAAATCTTGAATCTTGAAAAGCTAAACTAAGTTTAAGTGTTTTTAGAGAGAAAACTAAAACTAAAACCTAAGTATCAAAGTAAAATCCAGCATTAGAATGAAAACTAAAACTAAAGATCATGTTAAGTTCACGACCTTAAAGTATTTATACTACTCCACATAAAATAATTCGGACTAAATTAAAAACCCGAAGAAATTAACCCTTGGGCCGGCCGGCCGGCAGCCGGCCTGGCCAGACCGGCCTGACTCCAAATATTGGGCCGGCTCTCTTTCTTCTCTTCTTCCTTGACTTGCTTGGCCCAAGTCTCCTTTGGGCCCTTGTTTTATTCGTGGCCTTTGTGACTCTAGGCCTTATAACTCGTATCTTTAGCCTTTGGTCTCGGTCTTGGTCCGTGTTCCCGAGCTCTCGTGATGGCTCGAGCTGGGTCTCGTCAGCTTGGTCTCGTATTCACTCCAAAGTCCCGGGTTTTGGCTCAAATCCACCAAAACCTGCAAAATGTCAATAAAATCTGTGAACGAGAAATATAACATAAAGCTCCTAAAGTCATAATAAATACGAATAATTACGAGCTAAATGTGACTGAACCCGGGGGCATAAAACGTATATAAATAGAGTGTATCAAACTCCCCCAAACCAAACCTTTGCTAGTCCTCGAGCAAATAGCGTCAGAGAAAATCAAAGCAACACGAACTAATCACGCTAGTATCTCTAAGTGGACGACCTATGCACATAAACAATACAACCAAAGCCTATTTCACCGAAAATAGAGCACAAGTCTCAACCGATCACGCCACATTATACCACTAGCCTCTAACGCTTCCGCAAAGTAAAGCTAACGACAAATCAATTCGAGCAAGGCCAACCGTACGAACCACTTTTCAATCAACCAATCTCTCCAAATCATTCCATTTTTCTTTGCATTCTTTTTCTTTTCTTTATTCTTTTTTTTTTTTTTTGCGCAAATGTGGAGCATCCCTCGTATGTAGTACCGTTTAGCTTGACGTTCACTCGGTAAAAATCGCGCTCGGGTACACATATTAAGGGTTACGTTATTGCTCATACTCCCGGTCGCAGCCAAATTCATGGCCACTGTGGTTACTCAACTCAATGAGTCCCCTCCGAGAGCATCGAAGCATTGCTCCAACATATATAAGATCCTTCCAAATCAAACCACAAACCGACATACCAAACATTCCACAAACCAATGCCAAGCTCGAATGTCAAAGTCGAAAGTAAACAAGCGAAAAGCAGAAAGAATTAAGCAAATACAAGTGGGTTAGTGTTGAGGCTCGCAATCTAGTACCAGGAAACAAACCAATTGTGCAAGCTACGACAATAGGAAGGCGACTCAAAGATACTAAAGATCAAAGTTAATGCACTAATCCATTCTCCAAACTAGACAAAGCAGGACAAAGCAGACCAAAAAGACTCGTATTTTTGTAAATTTTTTTGAATTTTTCGGTTTTTTTTTTTTTTTTTTTGGGTTTTTCATAAGAAATGCACACAAAAATGAAAAAGCAAAGCGCGAAAAATGAAAAAGCAAAGCGCGAAAGAGCTTCCCTCCCCCAAACCAAATCACACATTGTCCTCAATGTGGAAAACAGCACAACCACACAAGCAGAGGAGGACATAAATCATAAGAGGGAAGGAAAGTAAAACGAGAAAACGAGGGAAATGGGGTAAAGAGTGCTCACAATGTAGAGTAGGAGCTCCCCCAAACCGAAGTGAAGCGTGGAGTGGGGCTAAAAATCCCCGTATATGCGTCCAATTCAGTCCAACGTCGAAGTACTTGATAGCACGCGAGAATACGAAAGCGAAGCAGGGGTCCAGTAGGTCCAGGCCGTGACCGTGGCCGGTGGGACCCAAAATTCAATTTTTCTTGTTTTTCGACTTTCAAATTTGACGGCTCGGTCAGACCCGTGATGGGTCAGTGGAGACCTTCCTCGTGAGCTTTTTCAACATTCTAAGGACCCAAATAGCCTTAAGTACCTGCGCGCTAAAAATCACAAATAATACCCCTCGTCCTCGCGCGCTCAATAAAATCCAAAAAGTTATAAAAACAAGCAAACTGAAAGTACAAATGCTAAATGAAAATACAACGTCATCGGGTTGCCTCCCGGGAGCGCCGGTTTATAGTCATACGACTCTTCATAGCAGCAGATATCAAGTATAAGGCGGCCAAGGACATTGGCCATTTGCAACCACCTCGCTTGGCGAAATAGCATCCGTTCGCCATAGAATTCTCCCCTCTCGAGGCAAAGCATTGTAATCCATCACGCAAAGTATGCCATCGCGAAATGGTTCTCCATATGACTTGTGCGTGCGCGCAACTCGGCCGTGGATCTCCTCCTCCATCCCAGGATCGTAGACATCCGCCTCATGACCTTCCGTTTCAAACCAGGATCACGGCCACCTGCGTAAGACCGCACAAGAAACAAGAAGAAACATCCTCCAAAGAGTCTCGGTAAAGTGAGGCGGAGGGCAGGTCAATAGCGACCACAGACTCAGTGCATAGGGGCACTGGGAAGGCTAGACTTAGTGTATGTGAGCTTCTCCCCACCAAGAGCGACAAGGTCTTATTCCCACGTCTATAACAAAGACTGCGGTGTGCGGGAAAGGTCTCCCTAAAATGATCGGACGTGGGGTCCTCGGGAATGTCTAGGACAATAAAATCAACGGGAATGTAGAATCGCCCTATCTTGACCGGATGTCCTCTAGGATACCTAAAGGTCTCTCAAAGATGCGGTCGGCCATCTGCGGCGTCATAGAGGTAACTCCTAACTTAGTCATATTAAGCTTCTGACAGACGGAGTAGGGAATGACACTGACACTAGGCCCAAGGTCACATAGAGCGTTCTGGACCACATACTTCCCAATCGAGCTGGGGATGGAAAAAGTGCCGGGGTCACTCAACATAGGAGGTGAACTACCACAGTAGCAAGGCACTACCACTCCCCAAGAATGCAATGGTCTCAACGCCATCTATGGTCCGCTTCTAGCTAAGACTTCCTAAGAAATTTCGCATAAGGTGAACTTGACGAATTAAATCAATAAATGGAACATTTACTGCAGCGTCTTTAGGGCGTCTATGAACTTACTCGGTGGCGGTAATCTGGGAGTTCTTGACGACGACTGAAACGGAGCTTTATTTGAATCGGCGAAGGAGTAGCGGAGAGCACTAGAATTATAACCCAAATCAACTTTTCCGCGAAAGAAGAGTCCAGTAGGTTGGACGGCCGCCGGCCGACCGGCCGAGACCTTTTTCCTCGGATCGACCATGGTTTCGTCGTCTTCCTCCCCAAATGCTTAGAGCCATCATAGAACGTCTGGCTCCTCAAAGTTATAGCACACGCGGTATCATGGGGTGGATTAGGGGATTACCTTGAGGCGGCGAGTGCCTGTTGACGCGATGCTTGCGAAGTGGCGATTGAGCCACTTGATTCTCCAACATTTTAATCGCAGCATCCTTGGCTTGGTCGCTCTTCTGCATCTGCTGCATCATTATCTCCTGCGACTTGGCCATCTGAAGCATCATGGCCTTCAGCTCGCTCACACCCGAATCAACAACAGGAGCAGGAGCAGGTTGAACATATGGGGGTCTTTGGTAATTTGGAGGGGTTTGTTGGAAATTTTTATGTGGGGGAATGTAAGGTTGATTTTGTGGTGGTTGGGTGGTTGGGTTTAAGACATTCTGATTACGGTAAGACAAGAGTGATCTATCGTAACCAGGTTGGTTTTGGTAGGGCAGGTTTTGGTTGTAGTTTTGATACGCAAAAACCTGCTCCTGGGGCGCAGCATACCCCGTAGTATAACCCATATCGTGCCCTGTGACAGCGTTCACGTGAGCACTAGAAGAACCACCACCTGTCATCATAGAAATTTGCGTGATTAGCGCGTGACACGACTTGTTAGCGCACTAATAGCCCCTTATCACGGTCATCATGTGCGGACCGTGAATTCCTCTCTACTTACCAAAGCGTGCGGAGTGTCGCCATCTCCTCTATTAAACCCCAAGCTTTGTCATCATCCGTATTGTTTGCAAAGCGACCCTCGCCATTGAATCGAGTATGGCCCGATTTCTCCGCATAAAGACCATTGTAAAGGTCATGATTACCAACCAAGTATTTAGCAGTGATGAGGGCGATCTCTAATCAGCTTCTTGTACCTGTCCCACGCCTCAGCAAGCGACTCGTCGTACGTTTGTTTGAAGCCCTGAATTTGGCTCCTCATCTGGTTCGTTCGCTCAGGAGGATAGAATTTGGAGTAGAATGCTAGAGCCAACCCACTCCAATCTGTAATACCGGCGTCCTCCTTGTTTAGATCAGTAATCCACTCGCGGGCTCGATCTTTTAACGAGAACGGGAACAGCATTTCCCGTATTTGCTCCTGCGTAATCCCGGCCTACTTTATTGTGGAGCAGTAATCAGTAAACATCTGCATGTGTCGACCGGGATCTTCGGTTGGGTAACCACCGAACTGATTCCGCTCCACCAAATTTAAGAAGGCAGGGCGAATCTCAAAGTTGCCCTGCACCGTAGCGGGCATAGTGAATCCACTTGGAATGGACTCCGGCGTTGGTTGCGAATGACTCGAAAGTTTAGGCATTGTCCTTTGGCGGTGGAGTTAACAGATGCGAGGGAGGGGTGTCCTCCCCGTAGGACGATTGCGTTGCACTAGACTCCGCTTGCGACGCTTCCTCAAGTTCACGTTCGTATGTCTCAGCGATCTCTTTAAAGAAATTACGCGTCCGTGGAAGAAATGCGTTCGAGTTCAGGATCAAATGGTATTAAACCTGAAGGTGACCTGCGCATAAATAAACTACAAGAAAACGATGAGAAACGGCCTCAAGGAACTAGGTTCCTTGAGACTAAGGAGAAAAACCTGCAACAAACACTAACTATAACTAAAACTAGCAAAGCCGTTTCCCCGGCAACGGCGCCAAAATTTGACACAGCTAAGTCGTATCGCTAATATCAAAAATAACCTAACAAACAACTAACAGCAGATAGTAGTAAGCGAGGATCGTATCCACAGAGAAGCAGCGATTTTGATTAAAGTCGGTAATGACGAGTTGTTCAAATTTCAAAGTGTGAAAAGAGGGTTTGATTAAGCTAATAACTAAAGCAGTAATAAAGCAGATGAATAAGATTATAATAAGGGAAAGATTAGGGTGTTCAGTACAATGTGACAATGATTGAGAGCATAAGTTAATAAGAAGGAAAAAGATAAACTGTGCAATTGACTAGGTTTACAAAACGCTCTCTCGAGTCAATTTTAGCCTTAAGTTCAATTTAGCGGGCTCGCAACTTACTAAATTCAACTTATCAAATATGCGTGAGTCTAGTTTCAATTAGGCTTTCGATCTTAAACTGAAACAACCTAAATTCAATTCAATAAAGGCGTCCCTAAATTCAATTGATAATAAAACGCATAGGAAGAAATCAAGTGCACAATTTACTCAACCAATTTAATCCTAAAACATGTTCCCAAATCAAATATCACAAATCACCCTAAACCCTAATTAAAAGATTAGCTAGACATGGTAATTAAATAAGCAAAACAAGTAAATAGATTAAACATAATGAAAATTGCAATTAAAATTAAACCTGACGGAATCCTGAAGTGCAAAGTATAAATCTTGGATCTTGAAAAGCTAAACTAAGTTGAAGTGTTTTTAGAGAGAAAACTAAAACTAAAACCTAAGTATCAAAGTAAAATCAAGCATTAGAATCAAAACTAAAACTAAGATAATGTTAAGTTCACGACCTTAAAGTATTTATACTACTCCACATAAAATAATTCGGACTAAATTAAAAACCCGAAGAAATTAACCCTTGGGCCGGCCGGCCGGCAGCCGGCCTGGCCAGACCGGCCTGACTCCAAATATTGGGCCGGCTCTCTTTCTTCTCTTCTTCCTTGACTTGCTTGGCCCAAGTCTCCTTTGGGCCCTTGTTTTATTCGTGGCCTTTGTGACTCTAGGCCTTATAACTCGTATCTTTAGCCTTTGGTCTCGGTCTTGGTCCGTGTTCCCGAGCTCTCGTGATGGCTCGAGCTGGGTCTCGTCAGCTTGGTCTCGTATTCACTCCAAAGTCCCGGGTTTTGGCTCAAATCCACCAAAACCTGCAAAATGTCAATAAATGCAAAGAAGAACGAAATATAACATAAAGCTCCTAAAGTCATAATAAATACGAATAATTACGAGCTAAATGTGACTGAACCCGGGGGCATAAAACGTATATAAATAGAGTGTATCATATAGCTGGTAATAGATTGGTCGGCAAGCTTGACAACCGAATCAAAAGTTTCTTTGAGAGCTAAAATATGAGGTCGCGAAGGATTCGCATAGGTGTGGGAGAGAGTATCCCATGCGTCTTTGGCGGTGGAACAACGGACAAGAAGATATTGTTGGTCCGCAGACAGAGTGCTCATAAGAGCAGCAAGAATCATCGAGTCTTGCTTTAACCAATGTTCATAGGCCGGATTTGGGGCCTCGGTTTTGTCATCCTTGACAATGGTTGGTGACGGTGATGGAGTAGAGCCATCAAGGTAGCCAAGTAGGCTGAGACCAAAGAAAATTGAGGCAATTTGAAATTTCCACGCAGAAAAGTTTTGCGAGGTGAGTTTGATCTGATGACCCAAATTTAGGGCCTTGATCGCATCAGGCTATCGACATTGGTGACGGTTGGTCGGTTTTGGTTCACCCGACATGGTGAGAGCTGGAGAAAGAGAAATAGGTGCCGGACGTTTGAAGGTTGCACGTCGAGGACGGAGATGAAGGTTGGATCGATGGCCTTTGGATACCATATAAGGAATATAACTTTGGTTTGAATTGTATTTTCTGTATTTACTTTGATAGCAATGAATACATATTTATACTAGTTACAAGATTAAGACTAGCTAAGATTATTTACCAAAATTATAAGGAAAGAAATCTAGGTTTCCTAATTACAATATTCACACAATCTAATTTACTTGGAAGATAAGTCGGGAGATTTTGTTAGCAAGATTTTAGGAAGGTTAATACCGTGTCCATTTTTATTTCTTGAAATTTAATGAATACACTATACACATACTCCATTTCTTCCATCATTCTCTTTTTTCTTACGCGACTGGTTGAGACATATTTTACAACAATAATATTGTAATTAGTAATTACGGAGTACACATTATAAAAAACTACTCCGTATATGCTAACTACTCCGTATAATAAAGACAAATTAACTAAAATTGCGTATCACTACCAAGATTCTCTTAAATAGTACGAGTACTTCGTATTGTAGGAGACCGTCTTACGATCAATTTTTGTAATGCCATCTTATTTATAATTATTTATATTTATATAGTTTAATGCCATCATTTTTAGACCACTTTTTTCCACCCATATTTAGATATAGTGACCATTATTAAGTATTTAGTGACCCTTGTCAAATACGGGTCTAAAAGAAGACCGTCTGTCACCAGAGTTACGGGAGTCAGTCTTGTTTGTACTCGATTATATAGTTTTTGTACCATTTTAGTAATAATTATTATTAATTGTAACCCCTAAAATTGACTTGCTATATTTGTTTCAAGTTTTTGACCTTTTTAACTATCATACCCTTATCTCGTATTAAGTTAGTGTAAGACTAAACTCACGGAAAAATTACGGTACAAAATTATAAAACTAGACTCACCCAAAGTATTTTAAGGAAAAAAAAACAGTTACGGAGTACGGAGTACTATATTTTGCAATAAAATATTGCACCCAATTCATGTACGAGTATTTGTTTTTTTTCTTTTTTCTTCCCTTTTTGTGTATATACTTCATCTCGAATCCTCAGATCTCACAAAATTTCCCTTGAAATTCAATCTCCAAAGTTTCGATCTTTTTCATGCATTATGTTTTTCCTTCACATTTAATTACTGCCCATCATTACAATTTCCTGTATTTTTTTTTTTTTTTTTTTCAATTTTGTGCAGTGATTTGGGGTTGAACTTTTGAATAATCAAAAAAATCAAGGGTTTGTTGCAGTTTTTGCACTGGACCAACTAATGAATCCGTTTTCTTCGGGTACCCGTTTACGGTGTGTTTCAACCCTTTCTTCCCTTTTCATGATTTCCTAGATCATGTTGTTGAAGATGTTTTTCATGGTGTTTTTGGTTTGTAATTTGCTGCTTTATTGCTGATTTAATGTGGTGTATTCTATTTTGTTGCTGAATTTTGCTCATTTTGGTGTTTTTTTGTTGCAATTTGATGTGCATTGTGTTTAATTTTGATCATTGTGTAGTTTGAAGCTGTTTTCTGTGGTGTTTTTTTTTTTTTTCTTTTTGTTTGTGTTTTGGTGGTATGTTGCTAACTAAAATGTGTTTGCTGTTGAGTTTCGACTGTTGCGCTTAGTTGTAGCTGTTTTTCATGGTTTGTGATTTGGTATTATGCTGGTGATTGAATGTGTTTGCTGTTGAGTTTCGATGGTTGCGCAATTTGTTTGTAGTTTGTTAGCGTATCGCTGATGAATTGTGGATAGTGTTGGTTTTCGTTCGTTGTGGAGTTGAGTATGTTTAATTTGCATTGTTGAATTTTGCTCATCATGTAGTAGGCACTCAAATTTGGACTTTGGAGTGGGATAACATTTTAGAAAACGGGGAAAACCAAATTACAGTTGTAAATTAGAGCACAATAGGCAAAGAATGAGTGTGAAAGATGTGAAGAAATGATATAATAGGGATACCATTTTGAATGAGAGGTACTAAGAATTTGGCATAAACGTCGACCAAAATACAGTCCTGCAAAATGTTTGAAATAATAGATAAGATAATACTCAGATGTGAAGAAATGATGCAATTGGGATATCATTTATGTGTATCTCATGTGATGTTTTTCATACTATTTTGTTGCAGGGACATGATACGAGCTATACGTGCTTGTAAAACAGCAGCAGAAGAACGTGCAGTTGTCCGAAAGGAGTGTGCAGCTATTCGTGCTGCCATCAGTGATAATGACCCAGACTACAGGCATCGAAACATGGCGAAGCTCATGTTCATTCACATGCTTGGTTACCCTACGCATTTTGGTCAAATGGAGTGCCTCAAGTTGATTGCCTCTCCTGGTTTTCCCGAAAAGAGAATAGGATATCTCGGCCTCATGTTACTTCTTGATGAAAGACAAGAAGTTCTTATGCTGGTTACAAATTCGTTAAAACAGTATCCTGATCTAATGATTCTTGTATGCGGCGTCTTTGTTAGTGCTGTTTTCTTGTTTTGAAATGCAGTGTTGTTATTCCTTAGTGTTATATAGAGACATGAATCATACAAACCAGTACATTGTGGGGCTTGCTCTTTGTGCATTTGGTAACATTTGCTCTACTGAAATGGCTCGTGACCTTGCTCCGGAAGTAGAGCGATTACTTCAGTTCCGGGATCCAAATGTTCGTAAAAAGGTGAGATCTTTTCCATTTGAAAAATGGGTAACTATTCATATGCCAGTTATCTTTATAGATTAAGTGATTGTATAGTTAGTTGCTTTAGCAGGTCATTTGTGTGACCAGCTAATTACCTTTCTACTCTTTTTAATTGGCCAATTACTTGTGGAAGAAATATAGAGGACAAGTGGGTAGTCAAGTGGCGAGGATTAAAGATCAATGATGACTGCTTTTGGGTGGCTCATAAGGCATAACAATGTTATCATAGTTTTGGTTGGAACTAGCGAATCTGGTAACCCTGGTTGGAAGGGCAGATGACACTTTCTTGATCCATCGATTTGCAAATTTAGAAATGAGTCAACCTTACGAATAGGGCACAAAAACAAAATACTCTGTAGATGGTAATTCCAAATAGGATTATTTATTAGGAGACACATTTGTTTTCCATCTACGCAATGACAAATTTAAGGCTTATTCATTTTGCTGTCGGATCTTGGCACCAGGGTTGCCAGATTCGCTATGAAGACTGTTACCGGGTCACAATTCCCTCTTATGGAATACGGAGTATATGTTATTTAATTATGTGTATTTTCAGTAAGCCACGATATAAATCCACTCTTAATGATTAGCGATTTGTAGGGTACCTCTTTCTTGGTATTATTTCATCTAGATCACTCGATGTGGTTTAAGAAGTCATTGCTTGGCTTGCATACTATTATCTTCCTCAGGAAGATATGATGAAAATTTAGGCTGCAATTACTTGTCACATGTTGATTAAGTAAATCAAACTATGACAAATCTTTAAACACACGTTTATCATGCAATCAGTTAGTTTGTTTCAACAATTTTAATATCTGGAGTCTGAGCGATGAAGCGATTATATGCTGAAGACAATTTCATTATGATATAGGCAGCACTCTGTTCAATACGGATAATTAAGAAAGTTCCTGATCTTGCGGAGAACTTCATCAATCCTGCTGCTGCTTTGCTTAAAGAAAAGCACCACGGCGTCCTACTAACTGGGGTGCAGCTTTGTACAGATCTGTGTAAAACTAATGCAGATGCTCTCGAGTATTTCCGAAAGGTGACATTTACTTTTTTCTACCGCTTATCTACTACAATGTCTTGTTGTGTAAAATTTCTGTAAGCCTGTTCACTATACCACTCTTATAACTTACTGACTGTATGTATGACTGGCTGATTGTGTCTTTTCAGATTTAGCCAGAACTAAGCCTATTTTATTTGTTAGCGTGTGATATGATATCTAAATTAGAATGGTTTTTTGGGTTCCAGAAATGCACCATCTCTGTGGTACGAGTTCTGAAGGACCTTGCAAACAGTCCATACATTCCAGAGTATGATGTTGGTGGTATAGCTGATCCGTTCCTCCACATCAGACTATTGAGGTTTCTGTGTGTTTTGGGCCGAGGTGATGCTGACGCTAGTGACTGCATGAACGACATACTTGCACAGGTGAGTGTGTGTTTGACTTTTAAACCCTATGCAGGTTTCTCTTATCCTTTCGGGTGATTCTTCTTTTATATTTGTTATCTTCTGATGGCTCATGACCTCGTGTAAAGTGGTGCAATGAAACATTAAGGGGACTTTAACAAGTGTACATACACATTGTAAATGCTTGCGATATATAGTTAAAATGTCTCGCTATTGCACTCCTGTTACTGTGCGTGCAGTCACCTGTTTGGGTTTCTCTGTTACTGTGCTAAAGTCTCAACCATTTTCATCATGGGTTATATCTTTACGTGTTTCCAACGCAGCAAGCCTCTCGTTTTGGTGGTTGTGGTATAGGGGCTTTATGTTTGTGCCTTTAGTGCACATCTTACCTTTGTTATGTTGCTATAGGTTGCTCCTTTTAGGCACTGAGTATTGTTTATGTCTGAAATTAGTTTAACGAAAAAGTGGGTAAAATGTATATTTTAGTTTGTCATAGCTGATGTTGGTTTGCTCTAGAACCTTTAAGTATGATGCTCGCGATTGGTTTATACTTTCTTTATTACCTTAAACTTCTATTTTCTCTAGGTGGCTACAAAAACAGAATCAAACAAGAATTCAGGGAACGCCATTCTCTATGAGTGTGTGGAAACAATCATGAGTATTGAAGATAATAGTGGGTTGCGTGTGCTGGCCATAAATATTCTAGGAAGATTCTTATCAAACAAGGACAACAATATCAGGTACACATTTTCTTTGGTTGGCAATGGATCCTGTCCCTCCACAACGTTTTCACTTTTGGTTGGTTTATTTTCTATGATTTCAAGTACAAAGTTGGCGATGTTTCTCGGTGTCCCTAGTTAAGGCATATATGTTCCTCTTCCTTCTTTCATCTCTTATGGAAGTTTCTTCATTTTTGACATTCATGTAACCATAAATTTCTTCAAACAATACACTTTTAAGCATGCTTCGCAGCTTTGTTGTCGTGAGCTGTTCCTTTTCAGTCGTGCAAGTGAAGACTTTGCTGTCGCGGATAATCTGTGGGCAAGGTTTTTTATCGTATAAGTTGGAACTTGAGGCTACTGACATAATGGCATGGGGTTGTCATATGCTGCACATTGTACGGTCATTTCATTTGTGTAGGATATTAATATTAAATAGATCTTACTTTTAGGAAGTAAGTCCCTACAATGCTCTCACCGGTGCTCCTGGGTTGTGGGAACTGTTTCGGTTACCCCGCTTTGTATGACCTCTTCTTTCTCAAACATGGAGCCATTTCATTATAATGCAGCAGTTTAAGTGTTGATTATAGCTGGGAATTTAGATTTGATATTTAGCTTGATGCATGAAGTTTAATTAGCTTTTTCAGCTGATGAGATTATGTGAATGATACAGTAACATGTAATTGAAATGAATCGCGTCCTTATACATGACCATAAATATGTAGTACGGAGTATATACTAAAGTCTTGAATGATTTTGATTGTTTTTTACCAGATATGTTGCTCTTAGTATGTTGATGAGGGCAATCAATGTTGATTCTCAAGCTGTACAAAGGCATCGAGCTACTCTCTTGGAATGTGTCAAGGTATTTCGCTGTGTTGTAATCGGTAGTCTCTGTTAAATCGTATTGATTCTACGTGTCAACACTTTATTTCAGACATCATTCTGAAATCTGGATATCGTAAGTAATTCGTTATTCTATTGGGCCAAATCCACTTTCTGTTAAAACATATAGAAGCTTTTATAAGTTATATTCTGTCTAGTAATGGTCCACTGCTTAAAGTCAATACTTTTTACGTGGCATTCTAGTTTATTCTTTTTCTTTATATAGAGTAGTTATATGTTTGTTGATGCTACCAAAAAGTGTCCTGTTTTCTTCACAAGAAAAATGAAAATGTTATCGATACATTGCATGTGCTTCATGTGATATACGAACAACTGATTGTCGGTATCCTTTTCAGGATTCAGATGCTTCCATTAGAAAAAAGGCTCTTGAACTTGTTTATCTTCTAGTCAATGAGAGTAATGTAAAATCATTGACAAAAGAACTTATCGAGTGTTTGGAAGTTAGTGACCACGAATTCAAGGAGGATCTTACAACGAAGATCTGCTCCATTGTTGATAAGTAAGCGATTATTACTTTCTCAGCATATTGTTTCTTCATAATTCGAAACATGGGTCCGGTATATGATGTTGTTGGTTGATGTGATGTCTCAAATATTTCTTTTGGTTTGGTGTCACGAGATTTCGGAGCTAATTTTTTCGGTTACTGCTTTTGCCTGTTCAGATTTTCTCCAGAGAAGATTTGGTACATTGATCAAATGCTGAAGGTTCTCTGTGAGGTATTCATTTCCTTTGTCAAAATGAGTTTTCTGGACTGTTGCGGAAGCCTTTCTCGCTTGTTAGCTTTGAACTGTTATTTCTTCGTCTGTTTGATTTGATGGAGCATTTCATGGACGACTTTCTAAAAGCTTATTTTTGCATCCCTCCGCCTTCACTCGCCTACGCCGTCAGTTGGCTTGTGGTATTCTTGCCTACACTGTCAAAAGCACTGATATTTATGTTGTGCTTAGTAGGCTGGAAATTATGTCAAGGATGAAGTATGGCATGCCCTATTAGTCGTGATAAGTAATGCTGTCAATCTCCATGGATACACAGTCAGGTCGTTATACAGAGCTGTTCAGGCATCAACTGAGCAGGTATGTTCTTTAATTCTGGTAGTTGACTGCTAAAACTCGCCTTATGCTACATATTTAGAACAATCATTTCTTACTGTATCTGAAAATTTGACAGATAACACTTGTCAAAGTCGCTGTTTGGTGCTTTGGCGAATATGGCGATTTGCTGGTTAATAATGTTGGGATGCTAGACATAGAAGACCCTATAACTGTAAGTTTACGCCTAGTTCTTTGTCAGTCTTAACTGTTCAACTTATTTAAAACTTTTGTTTGTTTTGTCGTGAATTGCCGATTTAGTATGTAAACTTTGTGAATGATTTGAGCTTCAAAAGGTTAATTTGGCTGAGTTTTGCCAAATCTTTTCTGATGGCGTGATTTCGGTTTTTATTTATTATTATTTATTTTTTTCTCGACTCAAAACTGATTTTAGCGATAAGGATCTGTTGTTGCTTGTTGTAAATTGATGCTTTGCATGGAACCTGGTACAATCTCGTATCTACTCTTCTAACTGCATAATATGATTGATAATTCTGAACAGGTGACAGAGTCAGACGCTATTGATGTTATTGAGATTTCAATAAAGCGCCATAGTTCAGATATTACCACTAATGCTATGTGCTTGATTGCTCTGTTGAAGCTTTCGTCCCGATTTCCTGCTTGTTCTCAGTAAGTGTTTATCATGTATTAACTTGTTCTAAATCTTTGATTTTATCAGAATCATGGGGAACATGCTTAACATATTTTCTACATTCCGAGACGATAAAATTTAGACTATGAGCTGGTGAATAAGAAATTCCTTTGGACACTCGCTTTTGTTAAGGGCTTATTTTCATTCAATAGACTTAAGTGACAATGTCTCAGGCTTTGTGGAGTTAAGTTTTGTTTCAGTGTGGTGTTTCCTTTGGTGAACTCCAGCAGTGGACGACAAACGCGTTTATGACTTAATCCTTTAATATGTGTGCAGGAAGGTAAAGGAGATACTTGCGCAATATAAAGGAAGTCTTCTTCTGGAATTGCAGCAGAGAGCTATTGAATTTAACTCGATTATAGAGAAACACCAAAATATTAGGTATTAATTATCGAAAAGCCTCCTTGTTATTATTATACCGAGTGGCTTATAAGATTAATAATAGTCTAGAAAATGTAACGAAATTACTAAAACAAATGTACAGATCTGCATTGGTGGAACGGATGCCTGTTTTGGACGAGGCAACATATAGCGGTAGAAAAGGTGGCTCTCTGTCTTCAGCGGTTTCAAGTTCCAATGGACCGTCAGTAAATCTTTCAAATGGCGTCGCTAAGGCAGCTGCCGCTGCTCCCCTAGTAGACTTACTCGATCTTAGTTCAGACGATGTCCCGGCACCAAGCTCTTCTGGTGAAGGTTTTCTGCAAGATCTTCTTGGTGATCTCTCAACAGTACCGCCAAATCCAGGTCTTTTATTCGAGCCTAAAACTGTATTTTAGTCATGCTGCGCGTTGGTTTTAGTCAGTCAAGTGAAGATCTTGGTGAATGTGAACTTAATCTTTTTGTTTGATCTTTAGATGCTTAAATGATAAGATACATGTCTGCCTTCTTTACGTATATTTAAACGTTTTTCCGTCTTCAAAATGAAGGTTCTAGTCAGAATCAGAAATCAGGAACAGACGCGCTTTTGGATCTGTTGTCGATAGGGAGTTCACCTGCTGCAAATACGTCAGCAACCCCCGACATTTTGTCCTTGAGTCTTGAAAGCCAAAATTCTGGAGCGACACTGGAGGGTTTGTCATCAATATCTTCGATCCCAAAAGTTACATCTTCTGCTAGTGGAACCGCTGCTCCTATGATGGATTTATTGGATGGTTTGTCTTCCACGCAGCCCATGACAGGTATTATATTCTGCATCTCGACGTTTTATTGGCGAACAGCTGCTTCTATAGTCTGTGTTGATTCAACTTTTTTTGGCAGAGAGCAATGGCCCTCAATTTCCGTCCATAGTTGCATTTGAGAGCAGTTCGCTGAAGATGACATTCGACCTTGCAAAGGATTCTGCAAACTCACAAACTACCTCTATCAAGGCTACTTTTTCGAATCTATCAGCAGATATTTATACGGACTTCATCTTTCAGGCTGCAGTCCCCAAGGTAACCTTTGATTGATGTGAGACGGTTTTTCGAAAAACGTACGGAAATGACTTTAAACAGTGTAGTATCACCTTAATGCCTCCTCCTGCGACCATGGCTCCGAGTCACGCAAGGGTAGAGGTTCTGATTTCAGAATATTCACACGTAATGCGTTTAGCCTGATGTATATTAATTTTTTATCTGCAGTTTCTTCAGCTGCATCTTGATCCAGCTAGCGGCACTACCCTTCCCGCCTGCGGTAATGGCTCCATCACCCAAAGTTTACGTGTTATTAACAGCCAGCACGGAAAGGTAAAACACTATTCGATTCCTCGCATATCATTCGTTTACTCGCGACACAGAAACCGTGCTGTTAATGCATGGGTTTGCAGTGTAGCTATGTCACAGAACCCAAAGTTGGGGTCACGATGACATTTATATAACAGTCCTTGTTGACGTGTCTGATATCATACAATGCAATGCCCCTCTAATGTTTTGACATCAATATTCTTGAATTCCGACCCCTTTTTTTAACACTATATTTCTCAGAAACCGTTGGTGATGCGGTTCAGAATAGGGTACAAGGTAAACGGAAAGGACGTTTTGGAGGATGGTCAAGTCAATAACTTCCCACGTAACTTGTGAAGTTTGATGACGAGCCGAACTTCAACCAAGGTGCCCTGACGCTTACAAGATTCTTCGAGTGAGCGGAAGACTCATTTTGTGTTCAAATTTTTCAGACGTAGGTAATGCGGTTCCTTTTTCCACTTCATTTTCTCCATTTTTGCCCCAATCAGGTGCTTCGTGTATATCATAATTTGATATTGTATTTGTATCAAAATGTGGCGAATGAGTTTTGTAGAGGTTCGACAGCAAGTTCTACATTGTAACTCCTGAACAAACTTCAGGTTCGTATGTTCTCAGTATAGTCCATATTAATAGTCGTGGATCAAGTTGGGAAGTTTTCAGTATTCACCTTGCTCATCGCATAATTTTAAAAGTTGTATGTAAATTTTTATTTGAGACCGTCTTTAGGGGAGATTATTATCGGTAACCTCAGAATAAACTTAAGCATATCGACTACCAAAAATGATTTTTTCATGGTTTTGTAGTAAAACTTGCTCTGAAATGAATAATTTAAACAAAATTGTGATACAATTGAGAAAGTATAATCATTTCAAGTTTACACATGCTTATATAACTCCATATAAATGGATTTTGTTTTGGAAAATAAAAACAAAAATTCAAAATAACATACGACGATACTACTAGTAACCCAATGTTTTTCGTGACGCCTCTTTGACCGATGTCGACTAGTAGAGTTGAAGATGATCAAAACATGGTGCAGTCCTGTGGAGCAAAAGAGACTTGATTTGCTTCCAAATCATACCCAACATGAAAGTTAACTTGAGCAAGATTCCCAAATATGAAGGTATCGTCCGAAGGTAACATAGCCAAACAAACCACACCGTTATCGAACTGCACAAAAGTATTTTTAGGCTTAAGCGTAACACTCGCCCCACTAAAATCGAACTTCACATCGGGTAGATTTAACCCATCTCCATTATAGCAAAGGTCGAGTACTTGGTTCGGGTCATCCACCGGACTGAGGCCGATACTAGCCTCCAACGCAGCTTTAACCCCGTAATATACACTCGAGGGTAGAAACGTCAGAGTAGTTCCAGAGTCGATGATTATGCTTTGAGCAACGGGGACAGAAGTGTCCCCGACGTTGATACTATCTAGGGTAAGATAGTAAAATGTAGGAGGGGTGCCCTGTCTGCTATAAGGAGTTGCTACGACTCCTGCCCCCGTTACATCGAGCCCAAAATTCAATTTTGCGTTAACTCCTGAGGACGCAGAAGTTAAACAATATGAGAATTTGTTGTTGATATTTGAGCCTATTTGCGAAACCAACGAGAGGGGTCCGCCTCCTAACCCGACAATCCCATCATCGTTGGGCCCTAACAAACCTTCTTGGTTATTTCCGCACCCAAACATGATGTTTGGGAATGAAGTCGCGGGCGATGTAAAAGTAATTGTTTCCTCATTCAATTCGCCCGAAGTAGTGGTCCCATCTCCATAACCGGTCGAATAATCACATACATTGTCGTCGGTGCAAGCCATGATGCTACCACTGCCTAGTACGTCATTGTTACAATTTTGAGGGGTGCATGCCATTTCACTAAAGGATGATGATTGAGTCGGGTCATACAATGGGGATGGTTGTTTAAGGCACGATTGACACGTGGAGCATTGGACCCACACGAGGTCGCTTCCCGTGTCAGGGGTGGCCGTGAACTCGACTGGAGGGGTTCCAAGAGAGAATTTCATGGAATAAAACCCTCCGTCAGAGATTATCTCTGTTTGGACGTCATTGTTGGCGTCAGAGAGTTTGGACGATAGGATAATGTGGTGGTGTCGAGATACTGACCCGTACCTCCCTCGACCCCCACCCTGCAGGGTGGTTGCCGAGGTGTTACGACAGATCAGATCGACCGAAAAGACGGCATTTTTGGAAGTTAATTTCCTAGCATTAACCAAAATTGGACTAGGAAATTGAAGCATTGAAACAACAATAAGTGCAATTATACAAACAAAGTATGTAACAAAACCCTTCATGTTTTTTAGCTTGATTGTAGAACACAAGATTTTTAAAGATGATTTATAATTAGAGAGTGTTACAATGATGACTTATATAATGTCCCAAGTAATAATTATTGAGAACTAAAATCCAATTGATGCTACATACATACAATAATTATGAAGTGAATTTCCTAGTAATAAGCTCAAGTCTTCTCTAAGTCTTTGCCTTCTCTAAGTCTTCTCTAAATCTTTAATGTCCCAAGTAATAAGACTAGTTCAACCTTTTCAGATGCATTTAATTTAGACAAGACAAAACAAGACGTTCACCTTCAGCACCGTCAAAATTATTAGTGACTGACTCAACACGTAAACTTTGGTCACCAACCAAAAGTTTAATTTTTCAAATCAGATGCATATGATCAGTTTTATATATACTTTAATATTAATAATACGAAGTACTCCGTATGACCGTATCTGTTATGGAAGGAGAGCTCAAAACGAACCATACACAAACCGCTAGCTAAGCCCGATCAAATTAAAGCGCGCGCATGTACGCACACGAGTTTAATTAGCTCCTTCTTTGACACATAATGATCTATTAATCGCAGAGGGGGTGACAAAAGTATGAAAATATGCATGCGATCGAAAAGATAGTGAAAGTCCCTTCAAAATTTCAACGTTAACAAAATGTGGAACAAACGAAAGAGTAGTAAAACACGTACTATACTCTTACAGTCTTACTTGAGTAACTAGACCAACATTATTGAATAAGTCATTCCTTAATTAGTCAACTTTATTCCTAACTTAATTTATACCTCTTCTAGTAGCATTTAAATAATTAATTAAATTCGACTTGGTTTTATATATTTTTGTGGTAATTTCATTAGGTCTATTATGGTATGAGTAGATTTATTTCATAAATAAGAATTACGGAGTATTATTTTACACTTAACAGTCACAAGTGACCCTATATACAGTGACCCTATATACAAATTATTTTAGGGTGATTTTCAGGGCCGGCCCAGGGGATGTTCGGTTCAGTTCTTGGAACCTGGGCCCCAAAAATAAAGGGTCTCATATTAAAAGTAAATGTTGGATATTTATTATCATATGGTTCAATTCCTCTTTTTCCCATTTTTTGGCTTTTAAAACTCTAGTGCATATGAAACATAACCATTGAGTTTTAGGCCTCCAAATAAATTTTAGAACAAGACCTGCGACATCAATGGCCCGGTCCGGGTGATTTTATAACTCCCTTATATCGTAATTATGAATTTTTGAAAATTCAAATAACAGTATTTTATTTTTAATTAAGAAACTTTTTCTACTTTTTGCTGACATTTTTTCAAAAATTTCCACCAAAATATTGGAGTAAAAAGAAATCAATAATTTAAAAGAATAGAGACACTTTGAGTACGTGAAAATAAGAAGCCCTACAATAATGCGACGTCTCCGTTCTAGAGAAGCCACTCTTAGAAAGTGTCCTAATCCTACACACCATAACGTATGCATATAACACATTTATTTATAAATTTCATAGAACTCATTTATTATTGTTGTGTTTAATAATTAATGTGGGTTAATTATATGATAACTTTCATTTACTCTAATCATAATTTTAGTAATATCTCAAATTTTATTAACATTTTCTCAAAAGCTCCTACTACTATGGAATGAATTGAACCTTTTACCGCGCAAAAAAAAAAAAAAAAAAAAAAAAAAAATTGAATCTTTTACATAAATAAAACAAATGTTTTTGATAATGATGAATGTACTTTGTCTTTTACCCAAATATAATTATAATTAGGTCTTCATATATAGTGTACCATGTCATCGATCGTACACCTCAATTAATATAAAGGAAATAAAATTAATAATTAACAATTATTTTTGATACATGTTTGCATCCCCGACCAAATTAATTGATTCTTTACGGTAAAATTTCACATTTCCTTTAATATTTATCATTTTATCGTAATATATCCCTAAAATACCATTGTAAAATGTATATAGCTCACGTTTTTCAATATTTTCTCTTATGCTTTTACCTTCATTTTCACCTTCAGCTTCTTATTTTCCATCTATATTTTCCTTTATACTTAATGATTCATATATTTACTCTATCCCGACGTTCTAAAAATTATGAAAAAAAAATGATTTTTTCAAATTTTTCATCCATTATGCATTCAAGTGGTAGCAATTTGTATAAAAAAGTCTCATAAAAGATAGTTATTTTTTAAAAAAAAGTATAAAAAGTAGTAAATGGTAAACAAAATGCTTTTATAAAGTTGTTAATAACAATTTCTCCTTATCACTAATTCTTGTGTAAGTCAGGACTTACAATAAATTATTGCAAGTCCGCCTCATTTGTACCCGATTATATAGCTTTAGTACTATTTAAGTGATAATTATGATTGATTGTTACTAAATTTTTTTAGTACCTCTGTTAGTGACTTTAGTAGATTTGTTTCATGTTTTTGTACCCCTTTAACTGCAATTTGTACATTGGTCTTACATTAATTTAGTGTAAGTTCAGCCTTACAGGAGAATTACTGCCTTATTACTCCGTAATATTTATCTTTCACAAATACACAAACATTTTTTGTGTTTTAACATTAATTATTTGCTTATTAACAATATTTTTTACTTTTAACATTTAAACTGTAAAGCATCTTTAATTTAAGATGATTTTTAAATCGTAACTCAATGTATGCCATACTGACCAAAAATAGTATAAACCGATTAAAGTGGTTAATCGAAATGAATCCGATCAAAATTGAATTGGAACTAAAAATAATATAAATCCGTTTTAAATAATCGACCTTATGCAACCCGAATTGAAACTGAACCGAACAACCCATTTGTCAAGTCTAACCGGAAAAAACTAATTTTTTTTTTATGATGGTTAATTTAGAGAATAGATGTGAAGTTAAACGAAGGACACTCGAAAGGAAAATAGTTAAAGGGGGTTATTTAAGGATGGTTAATTTAGAGAATAGATGTGAAGTTTAGGGTTTCATTATAGACAAATTTTAAAGTTTAGGGGTACACCATAAAATATAAAATACGGAGTAGGTAATAAGGGTACAACATAGAAGACATAAAATATCGAGGTACACCATAGAAAAATAATAAATACGTGGATAAAGATTAACGAGAGTACAGAGTGTTTGTTTTTTCCCAAAAAAAAAATACTCGTATCATACATGTTATTCAACTGTCTCGTGTAAGATTTTTTTTTTTTTTTTTTTTTTTGTTTTTTTTTTTTTTTTTTTTTTTTTACCTTCATGTACGGTCGATAATTGACTAATTTTTTTTTATGGTTTTTATTTTACTTATAGGGTTAATTGATAATAACCACCCTATAAGTACATTTTTTTTTAAAATTAACACCCTATAAAAATTTCTTTAAAAATTATGACCATAAATGTGACTTTTTTTAAAAAATTAGTACCCAAATTCTGATTTCGACAAAGTAAATACAATTTTTCGAGGAAATCTTTCATATCTCATAAAATTTGATATGAATTACTCAAAAAAGCCTTCATATAACACCATTAACATATTTCTTTCATGATCAAGTGATTGGTAATGTCGATATCTTGAAAAATGTAGTTGGTCGTAGAATGAATAAGTTGATTAATTTTGAAGTTCGGTGTCATTCGTATGTTTATAGCGTTAAATGAAGAATATTTTGGATAACTAATATCAAACTTTAAGAGAATAGGTAAGATTTCCTCAAAAAATTCTATTACTCGGTTGAAATAAGAATTTGGGTACCAATTTTTAAAAAAATGTCTCAATTGTGGTCATAATTTTTAAGGAAATTTTTATAGGGTATTAATTTTAAAAAAAGTGTACTTATAGGGTGGTAATTATCAATTAACCCTTACTTATATTTCCTTTTCTTTTGAAGTGTTCTAATGATCTTAAATTAGGATTTAATTAATTAATTAATTAATTAATATGTTATCATGTTATGACTATTGTTGGATGTCAAAGGGTCCAAAAATGTTAGGGAAATACGAAGAATGAAGGGTTCAATAATACATCGGGGGGTTCAGCCGTACAAGTTAAATGCATGGATGGAAGTCACGTTGATCCTTTGTTGACCTAACTACATGCATGTCATTACATATTCCCCGCCAAATTAATATACTTGTACTACCTATTTATATGTATAGCAATATATTTAATATTATTATACAATTCTACATAATTATGACATGTATAAATAAATTATCTTCTATCATTGATGAATAAATCGTCTTTTCTAAAAAATAAAAAAAAAAAAAAAAAAAAAAATTCTGACTAGTGACTCCATAGAGTATTGACATCAAATCATGAGTGGTGAATTTCTAAATTTGAAAAATACCGTGGATTCAAATTACTGGGTAAATTGCGCTAAAATTACTTTTATAGCAAATATTATTGCAATATGTAAGTCTATTTTAACATTTTGATGTATATAGTAGATGCACTAATAGTAAGATTGTTGATTTGGGTAGCACGCAACATTTTTTAAATTTCTCATTGTATATGACGCGGTCTTACCATAAAATTTAATTTTATGTATTTATAGGTAACAATAAGCTTGAAAATATAAATACGTTTTATAAATGACCTACACCGAAAAAAATTGTAGCCACTTGTTTCTGCCAAATTTTGTCGGGTTGACTATTTGACTCGTAAAGCGGGGTATAGCGATCTACTTGATTTAACACTTGGATTTACGTTGAGTACGATGCGCAAAAGGTAAAAAGAACGTGGAAAATAAAGTGCAAAAAGTAAAATGACACAAGGGATTTTGGTGACGCGGAAAACCCAATGCGGAAAGCGATCACGGGGATCTGTGTCCCGCCTAATGTGCTCCACTAAATAGTTGAGATGCAAGCAACACGTTACAAAGTACACAAGTTTTAAGAGCGTAAATAGTAAGTTCTGTGGGCGTTCTGGTGGAATGAAGGGTTGCCTGAGTGATTCTTGTGAGTATGACTGCTGGAATTAGTGTGGAATAATGTAACCCTTCTCAAGTGCTGCTGCCTTGCCTTTTATACCGTGGGAATTGGACTGTTGGACATTTTGTACTGGTAGAGGGTCTTCAGGAGGTCTCTGCGGGTAGTTGCCTGGATTTTAGGGAGTTGTTGCTGACTTCTTCCTTATGGCTGTTGGAGGTAAACTCTCCTTTGTTACCCTAATTGCTCCAGGCTTGTTTGCGTATTGGGCCTCCGGCTTTGGTGTTATTCCTTGTTTTCGGCCCACTTGGCCTACCTTGGTTTCAAGCCATTTTTGGCCCAAACAATAGCCCCGGGTTTTCTTGCCTCATCGTACAGGAGAGGTGAGAAAATCCCTTCAGATCTTTCTGCAGCTCATGCGGGTGTCTCGGCCAGATTGTGGGAGAAATCCTCTTCTTTGAAAAAAAGTGGCTTATCTTGCTGAATAAGTGTTCCTATCTGTTGAGGAAGAACTTTTACCTGCTGAGAAGGAACTTCTACACGCTGAGGAGGAATTTCTGCACGCTGAGGGGGAATTAGTTGCTCTCCTTTGCTTGGCTGCCGTTGCGCCACGTGGCACAACCCTAGTGGCTCCTCGAGAAGAACAAATGGAATGACTGATTTGGCCTTTGCATTAAGTGTCCTATCTTGCCCCAAAACTCTTCCTTCAATTGTTTCATTAATTGCTCTCCCAACTCCCCTCAACTTCCCCCACGTCTCCCTCTCTCTCCCAACCATCTCCTTATAAACTCCCTTCCCCTTGTCTTGCATGTTATTTTCGAAACAAAGCCCCAAAAAAAAACACAAAACCCTTTCATCTTCCTCTTCCATTGAGATCCGCGGATTGTCGCTGTTTTTTCCCCAGGTAATTTTTTGCTTGTGCTTTTCTTATTTCTCTTCAAATGTCGTCTTCTTCGCTTCTTCCTGAGCCGGAGGCCTTTGTTCCCACCTACATCCTGAGAGGGGATGACTCAGTGCCTTGCTCCCTTTCAACGAAGTCCGAGGATGACATCGTCAAGATCTTCAACCTGGATGAGGGGGTTGAGTTCTATGTACCCCGAGGTGAAGAGAGGGCTGATTTCCACCGTAAGGGGTGGGTCTGTGTGTATGCATACCCTTTCACCCTCGGTCTGCGTTTTCCATTTCCGGCGTTTGTTCAAGACTTCTTTCGTACCACCAAGATATCTCCTGCCCAGTTGCTTCCCCATGGTTGGAGGATCTTGTTGTGTATTAACGCTCTCCTTGAGGATCGTGGGTGGTCCATGTCGGGTTGTGACATCGGTGACGATTACTGGGTGAGGCCCACCACATGCAAACGCTTCACTCTGAGGGTCCAGGACGGGGTGGAGAGGCTTGTCAAGCTACCAAATAAGCCGAGGGACTCGGGTTGGGCTAAACACTATATTTTCGTGAAAATTAGCAGCCTGAATCACCTGACTGGCTACTTGCGAGACACTTGGCTCAAGCCACAAGGTAGGATGCGACGTTTGTTTCGTGCTGGCGCACTGTTGTGCTGAATCTTTCTCATTTGTCCTTTGTATCAGGTTCGCTGAGGTATCAACCTTCGAAGAGTGGGAAGAAGGTTGTGGAGAAGCTGAGGCTGCTACCTGAGGCTGTCAGAACCTTCCCTGCGCCCCTGGAAAACAGGATTCGCGATTTGGACCTGCTGCTCGAGAGCGACGAGGAGGAGATGTCTTCTGGTAATGGTACGTCTGTTTTGTTCGTGTTGCTTGCCTATTTAGTGGAGCTGTTACCCTTTGTGCGTAGGTTTGATGTGTGTATTTTGTTGTCGTAGGAACGAAGAGGATGTCCGCGAATGATGTGATTGCCTTGGAAAGGGAGAAGAAAAGGAGAATGTTGTCCGGCCTTACCAAAACTGGGGATCAAGTGCCTGTTCCTCCACCCTCTGAGCCCCCCACGTTGACTCCAGCGTCTCCATCGCACTCAACTCGCAGGAAGTCACGCAGGCATCCACAACCTAAGCCGACGTGCTCCTCTCAAGGAGATGGTTGTATTATGGTGGAACTGCCTGGCTCCTATGATGGGCGCGGCGCTTTCCCTCCTCAGATTGCTAGTAGTTTGCTTACACGGGTTCGGCAGACGCTCGGGATCCAAGTGTGGCTGAGAATGTGGATGAGTTGGTCGCTTTGTTCGTTAGGTATGAGTTGCGAATCTTTGTCGTCTACTGTTTTGTGTGCGTCACGAGGGCTTTTCCGGCGTTTCCTGGTTGTCCTTTTACTGCAGGGTTTCAGAGCGACTTGTACCTGAAAGGGTGTGGGCGCGATGGAGAAGGGCGCCAAGAGCTTCAGCGAAGAACAAAGCTGATTCTGAGAAGGTCGCCAACATGGTTGAAAGGTGTGAGGCTGCTGAGATGAAGCTTGGGGAGCTGAGCAAGGTTGAAATTTGGTGGCCACCGCTATTCGACAAGGCTTTCTTTGGAGGTAAATTTGAATAGCGTGGCGAAATTGAAGAAGAAGAAGGAGCAGCTGCGCAGTTCCTGTGCGTATTACTCGTGGCTGGGCAAGGTGGAATGTATGGAAGCTCATGCTCAAGGAAAGTCTTACACTGGGGCCGTGCGAGAAAGGTCGACTTTGAGGAGTTCTTCGAAGGAAAGCCTGCGCCCCTGGAGACAGGTGTTGAGGAAGAGCTCGCCAACTTGGAGGCTGAATGTGCTTCTGCAGCCCCTGATGAGGATGCGGTGGATAGCGGTGGCCCATGTTGTGGAGAGGTGGCCACCCGGCGGTGGCGTCCACGAGGTGGAGATGTTGAAGCTGTGGTTCCTTGAGCTCCTTATGTTGTAGGTCGATTCTTTGTGTTGTCTCGACTTCTGCGAACATTATCCTTTTGTTTTGATAGTCCATCACAAGGGTGGGGTGAAAAGGTGTAATCTCGTACTTTCCTTGTCTTGTTTTCTGGTGTCCCTGGGATGCTTGGAATTGTCTTTGGGTGTGTCGGCTCAGTGAGGTCTCTTAGCCTTCCTGTTGATGTTTCTGCTGGTGACCTGTGCACATGTTTTCCAGTTGTTAGTAAGTATGTTTATGCGCGGTGAACGTATGCATTATTGTGCCATCTGTGGTGTGTGTGTGTACACGTATGTCTGTGCGTATGTATGTGTGTATGTGTTTGTGTATGTATGTATGTGTTCATGTGTGTATGTATGTGTTTACGTACGTATGTCGTGCATGCACATGTGGTAAGTTAAAATGCCGAACCATCTTAAAACTTACGTATGTAGGCGTAGCCAGTGTTGTGGCGAGCGGCGGTGGGATCTCCGTGACGTAGGCGCCACCGCCGCACTCCCAAACAGACGACGCGTGTGGCCCAACTAAATGTTGTAAACGGTGGGTGATCGATCCGGTGGGTGTGGCTGCGAGCCACTGTTCCATGTTGCGATCCCGCGAGGGGGTTGCTATGGGTGGCGGGTTGGCGTTTTGCCAGCGGCCCTCCGATGCTTAAGTCAAGAAACTTAATAGAGGAAGTGCGTTTATTAAGAAAATGAGATTTACAAAACAAAAGCTAAGTGCGAATTAAATGTGATACTTCCCGAGATGCCGCAGCGTTCAAGGCGAGGACCATCCGACCCTCCAGAGTCATCAAAGCAGTAAGCCGCTCTCGATTATGCTTCTATCTGGTAGGGTCCTTCCCACCAGATGCGAATTTTCTCGCTGGTGTTCGGGTGTTCGAACACCTTCACGAGTACCAAGTCGCTTACTTGGAAAGATTTTATTCGGACGTTCTTGTTGTAACTCAGCTCTCGCCCGTTTGTGCCAACGACGATGGTGGCCATGTCTCTGAGCTCATCAACCGTGTCTAGGCTGCTGAACATCTCTGCCTGATTCGAATCCGCTGTAGCGCATCCATATCGATGTGTAGGTATCCTCACTTCGAGGAATGATCGCCTGCGCCATACACTGAGAATGGGAATGCCCCGTAGCCTCCTTTGGAGTGGTCCTGTTCGCCCAGAGTACCATTGGCAGCTCGTCTGCCCACTTGCCACCTTTTTCCTCCAGCTTCTTCTTTAGGTTGTCCATTGTGGACTTGTTGGTAGATTCTGCCTGTCCATTAGATTGTGGGTTGTGTGGGGTGGACTGCAGAAAATCTATGTTCCATCTTGCACAGAAAGCTTCCGTTTTGTGGGATATGAACTGCGACCCGTTGTCACAAATGATACGTGCAGGAATTCCGAACCTAGTAAGTATGTTCCTTTTTATGAACGAGATGACCTGCGTGTCCGTCACTTGACTGAACGCTTCCGCCTCGATCCACTTTGAAAAGTAATCCGTCATAGCGAGCATGTACACACGCTGACCGGGTGCGCAAGGTAGTCTGCCCACAATGTCCATCCCCCAGACCATGAATGGCCAAGGCGACATTACGGGGTGAAAAAATTCAGCCAGTCTTGCTGATCCGGTGCATGTCTCTGGCAAAGGCCGATTTCTGGCGATTCAGCGTCTCTTCTCATCAGAGCGATAGTACCCCATCCCGAAAGTGCTTTGTTGGACAAAGCCGCGACCACCAGAGTGGTTGCCACAGTCTCCACTATGTAATTCTTCCAGAACGGCCTGAGCATGTTCAGACTCCAGACACCTCAGGTATGGCCCTGCTGCAGACCTCCTGAACAATACTCCGTCAATGAGGAGGAATTTCGAAGCTTTCATCCTGAACCTTTTGGCCTGGAGTTTGTCCTGCGGTAGTTTTCCGTCCTGTAACCATTCAATGTAGGGGCTTGTCCACCCAGGTGTTTGCTGTTCCTGTTGCGCTTGTTGTTCTTGTTGTTCCTGCTCATCCTGTTGGCCTGCTGCGGAGGCCTGCGAGGCCTCTGGATCCTCTGGAGGAGAATCCTGATTGCTGTCGGTCGTGCAAACTGGATCCGGTTTCGTAATCGCCGAATGTAGAGCGTGCAAGATTGGGATTGTTGTGATAGCGGTGGAACGGAATGTTGCTCCAAGGTTGGCTAGAGCGTCGGCGTGTGCGTTTTGATCCCTCGGAATCTGTTCGATCTCGACCGTCGAATTTTTTCTATGATTGCGTTAACAAGATCAAGGTATGCTACCATTTTCGAATCTCGAGCTGCATAAGACTTGTTCACGTGGTTAACGATAAGCAAAGAATCACAAAATATTTTGATAGATTTCACCTTTAACTCGATGGCCATGTTGAGCCCCATGATAAGGGCCTCGTACTCGGCTTCATTGTTAGACGCTTTGAACTCGCATCGAACTGCCTGGACTATGTACTCCCCTTGTGGCGACTTTAGTACAAGCCCCACTCCTACGCCTCGTTGGTTTCGCCGCCGTCGTGTATGAATCCATTGCTCAGTCGCCTTCTTCCTGGGCGGCGGGACCTCACTGTCTGCACCTCCTTGTAGGTTTGGACTGAAGTCTGCCACAAAATCTGCAAGTGCTTGTGACTTGATAAGCGCCCTTGGTTCGCATCGTATGCCATACCCGGCCGAGGTGGATCGACCACTTTGCCATTCGTCCTGACAATTCTGGCTTACGCATGACTGCCTTGACAGGATAGTTAGTCCGCACAATAATGGTATGACTTTCAAAATAAGGACGTAACTTTTGCGATGCGATTACAAGCGAGTAAACAAGTTTTTAAGAGGTGTCTGTCGTGTTTCGCATCCGATGAGCTTTACTTACATAGTATCTTGGCGGTGACTCCCGCTTCTTCTTACAAAGACAAAGTGGCGGCCGCTTTCGGACCTGACAGGTATAGCAGGAGGTCTTCACCTTGTGTTGGTTTTGACAGTAGTGGAGGCTCAGCGAGGTAGATTTTCAACTCTTCGAAAGCTTTGTTGTGGCTGTCTGTCCAGCTGAACCCCTTGTTCTTCCTCAATGTGTCGTAGAACGGTCTGCATCTATCCGAAGATTTGGAAATAAACACATTCACCGCGCCACGCGCCAGGTGAGTTTCTGCACGCGTCTTTGACGGCCTGCGTGGTGGTTGGAGGTCGAGGATAGCCCTTATTTGCTTTGGTGGCCTCAATCCCTCTTCGTGACGATGTGACCCGGGAACTCCCAAATCGCCACACCGGAAGGAGCACTTTGTGGGGTTGAGCTTCATGCAGTGGAGCGAAACGCCGAATGTTTCTGGAGGTCTTTATGCGTCGACCCTCGTGCAGTTGGACGACCATATCGTCTATGTATGCTTCCATGTTCTTTCCCGGTGGTCTTTAAACATCAGGTTCACGAGGCGTTGGTATGTAGCCGGCGTTTTCAAGCCAAATGGCATGGCGTTGTAACGAATAATAAATTCCTCTTCTCGACCGGAAGTCGCTTTCTCCTGGTCGTCGGGGTGCATTTTGATCTGGTTGTACCCGCTCCAGGCGTCCAGGAAGGTGAGCATCTCATGTCCTGCTGTTGCATCCACCATGGCGTCAATGTGAGGCAACGAAAACGGATCTTTTGGGCATGCCTTGTTTAAGTCTGTAAAGTCTATGCATACGCGCCATTTGCCATTCTTCTTGCTGACAACCACCACGTTGGACAACCACGTAGGGTACTTGACTTCTCTGATTTTTCCCACTTTATTGAGTTTTCTACCTCCTCGTTTATTATTTTGTTTCTTTCGGGCGCAAATTTGCGGCGTTTCTGCTTGACTGGTGGATGCTGTGGGTCCACGCTTAACCTGTGTGTAATAACGGTAGGGTCTATGCCCTCCATGTCCTCATGGGACCAGGCAAAACAATCTAGGTTAGCTTTTAATAAATTGACGAGTTCAGTTCTGGTGTTACCTTGGCAGTCCTCTCCTACGAGTACCACTCTGTCTGGGTGCTCTGGGTCTATCTGGATCTGATCTAGCTGTGGAGCGCTGGGTTCCTCGTAGACCCCCTGAACTCGTTTGCTCTGTAATTGCTATGCTGGAGGAGGAGTTGTGGTTGGCTTCAAAGCCAAGAGTGATCTTTCGCCGCTACGGTCGCTGATCACCAGGACTCCCCAGGGCGTAGGAAACTTCACACACTGGTGGTATGTGGAGGGTATCGCCTTCATAGCGTGCAGCCACGGTCTTCCCAGGATCACGTTGTAGGAGGACAGGTTGTCTACCACCAGATACGTCACCTGCTGGTTGACTCCCTGGGCGTACGTTGGGATTGAGATCTCCCCCAGAGAGTGCGTTGTTTCGCCGCTGAATCCGACCAAGGGCACAGACTTCTTCTGCAGGTCCTGCTCTTTCAGTCCCATGCCTTCCAGGGTCTTGCGAAAGCGAGTTGATCGAGCTGCTGTCTACCAAAGACCCGCTTCACCAAGCAATTACCGATTGGTAAGGATATCACCAAAGCATCCTCGTGTTGGCCGTAGTTGTCTTGGGCGTCGGAGTCGTCGAATGTGATTGCTGGCTCTGGATCCTGGTGGACTTTGGTTCCTTGCCTGGGGGTATCTGTAGTGCTCTCTTTTGCTCGCCTCTTGGCGGCCGAATACGTTAGTCCACAAACACTAGAACCACCAGAAATAAAAGAAATTACCCTTTCGTGTGGAGGTGGAGGAGGTGGTGTTCGCTGCTCGCTGACGTTCACTTTTCGTCCTCTGGAGGACAACAGGTGGTCCAGGTTCCCCCTGTCGTACAGGATCTTCACTTCCTTTCTGAGTGCTACGCAATCCGCCGTATCGTGTCCCGAATCGTGGTGGAACTCGCACCACCGTTTGGTGTCCTTGTTGGAGGCTGGTCTGTCCGATGGCTTGGGCCACCTCACCTTGCCACCTAGCATTTTCAAAGCGTCTATTAGTCCAGATACGTTAGTTTTAAACCGTACTCACTTACTGCGGGTGGCGGTGGGTCATCGCGCCCGATACGCAGCTTGAACACCGCGTTCTGGTTGACTGGGGTAAGGCTTTTGCCTCTCTTCTCTCCTGCGTTCTGCTGGTGGTCTTCTTGCAACTCGGTCACTTGAAGCGTTGGTTCTCCTGGATTCTCTGTCTTCCTCCAGTCTAGCTGCCGCCAAAGCTTTGGCTTGTACATCCTCGAAGGTGGTGCATGGATACTTGGTGAGCTCGTTGTACAGGTCTGAGTCCTCCAGGAGCCCACGCCTGAATGCCTCGATAGCTGTTGGTATATCGCATCTGTGTATTGATACTTTCTCCTTGTTGAACCTGTTCAGGTAGTCTCTGGTTGACTCGTCGTGCCTCTGGATGATCCTATGGAGGTCGACATGCCTTCCGGCTTCTTTGTGGCAACCGGGAGTTGAAGGCATCCACGGATCTGCGAAGGAGGAGATGGACCCGTTGGGGAGATCCACGAACCACTGCAGGGCTGGACCGCTCAGCGTGGACCCGAACCCCTTGCACATGCACGACTCCCTGTACTCCCTGGTGACTGCCACCGTCATCATCTTTTGCTTGTATTGGGCCACGTGATCGTAGGGATCGGTGTTCCCCTCGTACAATCTCATCGGTGGCACGCTGAACCTCTTGGGGATGTCCACCATGGCGATGGCGTCGATGAAAGGAGACTCACGATAGATGGTAGCGGAAGCCTTCTCCGGACGCGGACGCCAGAGGATCTTGTCAATCCGTTCTGCAGCTCCTCGGCTTAGTTCCAGGTGCTTTCTGCGAAAGAATGATCGATGCAGTTGGGACCTGTGTGGGGGTAGAGTGTTACCTGTGCGTTGTGCGTTCAGCAGCGGTGTGGGCGGTCTCTCCCTGCGGACAGAGGGATCACGTAGGTTCCTCTGTGAGGTCTGCTGCCCCCTCGGGAGCTCTGGTTGGTCCAAGGGCACCTCAGGAACGAGCTGCGTGTTGGCGTCCTCCACGGCAAAGTTGAGCGGAGCAGGAGTCATGGTGTCTCTGGCGTGTTGTGCATGACCCCATCCATGTCCAGACGGATCATTGCCTCTGTCTGCTCCTCGCCTGGCGCCTCGAGGCGGCGGAGGCTCTGGTGAATCTGGGCGTTCATCTCCCTCATGAGTTAGTTTGTCTCGCCCAGTGAGGAGTTCTGCCATTGTTGCTCCTCAAAGCTTTCACTTCCTGCTAAAGGGCGGCTAGGCCGTCGATGGCAGATATGGCGAAAGTCGTCATTTGGGTGGAAGCGATGCGCTGGGAAATCTTTGGGAGTCTTCTTTGTGAGTCATTGGGATTCATCCTCGCGTGTACGCACTCTGGTGCGGTTCTTTGGGGGCTTAAATCGTCGTCTTTGAGGGTCACGGCCATTTGGTGGAGGACGAGGCCTTGGGCTGGGCCCTCTGGGGTCGGGACCCGGCGTCTGAGTCTTGACCATCTGGGACGGATCAGTTCTTTGAGGCGGGCCGCCATTGGCGAATCCTGACATGTTGACTTGTTGATTGTTGGAAAAAAGAGACGTACGTTCCAAGTTGACGTGTGAAGTTAGATCACCAGCCCCACGGTGGGCGCCAATTGTTTCTGCCAAATTTTGTCGGGTTGACTATTTGACTCGTAAAGCGGGGTATAGCGATCTACTTGATTTAACACTTGGATTTACGTTGAGTACGATGCGCAAAAGGTAAAAAGAACGTGGAAAATAAAGTGCAAAAAGTAAAATGACACAAGGGATTTTGGTGACGCGGAAAACCCAATGTGGGAAACGACCGCGGGGGGATCTGTGTCCCGCCTAATGTGCTCCACTAAATAGTTGAGATGCAAGCAACACGTTACAAAGTACACAAGTTTTAAGAGCGTAAATAGTAAGTTCTGTGGGCGTTCTGGTGGAATGAAGGGTTGCCTGAGTGATTCTTGTGAGTATGACTGCTGGAATTAGTGTGGAATAATGTAACCCTTCTCAGTCTTCGCCTTGCCTTTTATCTGAGTGGGAATTGGTTGTTGGACATTTTGTCTTGGTAGAGAGGTCTTGAGGGAGGTCTCTGCGGTAGTTACTGGATTTTAGGGAGTTGTTCTTTGACTTCTTCCATATGACATTGGAGGTAAACTCTCCTTTGTTACCCTAATTGCTCCAGGCTTGTTTGCGTATTGGGCCTCCGGCTTTGGTGTTATTCCTTGTTTTCGGCCCACTTGGCCTACCTTGGTTTCAAGCCATTTTTGGCCCAAACACCACTAAAAAAATAAATGGATAAAATAATTATATTTGTTTAGTCCTTTTTTATCTTGCAATAATTCCACCTCTAAGAGAAATCGAAAAGATCCCTAGGACCCTAAACCTTTCAAATAAATCCAATTGATTTGGTATTAACGTAATAACGATCATTAGCCACAGAAACCATTCAATTAAACCTAATCCAACTTTTTTTTATCACTATAATAATAATACTAATACTAATACTCCGTAATAATAATAATAATAATAATACTGAAGTTATTAAATTTAATGCTTCCAAAAATATAGGACAAACAAATGATGACGTGAAGAGTAAAATATGTCTAAAGGGAGCATACATTATTAACGTCATCTAAAGGTCAAAGTTATATAAAAAAAAACAATTAGTCTCTTGTAAGACGGGTCAACCCGTCTTACAAGAGAAACGGGTCGGACCCAAATTAGGGTTGCTTAAATATCCCTCTCCTCTCCTCTCCTCTCTGCCGCCTCTCCTCTCATTTTTTTTGTTTCTCTCGCTCTCTTCCATTTCATTTCTCTTCCTCTCTTCCATTTCTTTTTAATTTCATTTGTTTCTCTCCTCTCCTCTCCTCGCCATTTTTGTTGCTGTTGAAGTTGAAGTGAAAAAGGAAGGTGACGGTGGTGGTGGCTCACGGTTTGTCCACGACGGTGCTGGTGGTGTTGCCGTGCCATTGTTGTTGTTGTTGTATTTGTTTTATTATTATTATTATTATTATTATTATTATTATAAACAACAATTTTTGGAAGTAATAATTTTTGGAAGTATAATCATTTGATATCAAGTTTACCCATGCTTACATAACTGAATATAAATGGATTTTGTTTCGGAAAATAAAAACTTCAATTCAAAATAATATACGATGATACTACTATTAACCCAATGGTTTTCGTGACGCCTCTATGACTGACGTGACTCGTAGTCTCGTAGAGTTGAAGGTGATCAAAACATGGTGCAATCCTGTGGTGCAAAAGAGACTTGTTTTGCTTGCAAATCATACCCAACATGAAAGTTCACTTGAGCAACATTCCCAAAGATGAAGGTATCGTCCGAAGGTAACATAGCCAAACAAAACACACCGTTATCAGACGGCATAAAAGTATTTTCAGGCTTAAGCACAACGCTCGCCCCACTAAAATCGAACACCACATCGGGTGGATTTAACCCATCTCCATTATAGCAAAGGTCAAGTGCTTGGTTCGGGTCATCCACCGGACTGAGGCCGATACTAGCCTCCAACGCAGCTTTAACCCCGTAATATACCTTCGAGGGTAGAAACGTTAGAGTAGTTCCAGAGTCAAAGACTATGTTTTGAGCAACGGCGACAGAAGTGTCCCCGATGCTGATACTATCTAGGGTAAGATAGTAAAACGTTGCAGGGGTGCCCTGTCTGCTATAAGGAGTTGATACGACTCCAGGGCCTGTTACATCGAGCCCAAAATTCAATTTTGCGTTAACTCCTGAGGACGCAGAAGTTAAACAATATGAGAATTTGTAGTTGATTGTTGAGCCTAGTTGCGTAACCAACGATAGGGGACCGTCCCCTAACCCGACAATTCCATCAGCGTCGGGCCCTAATAAACCTTTTAGGTCACTCCCGCACCCAAACATGATGTTTGGGAATGATGTCGCGGGTGTTGGTAAAGTAATACTTTCCTCATTCATCTCGCCTTTAGTAGCGGTCCCATCTCCATACCTGGCCAAATAATCACATACGTTGTCATCTGTGCAAGCCATGGAGCTACCTAGTAGGTCACGGTTACAATTTTGAGGGGTACATGCAATTTCACTAAAGGACGAGGATTGAGTCGGGTCGTAAATTTTGGGTGGTTGGTTGACGCACGACTGACACGCGGAGCACAGGACCCACATGAGGTCGCTCCCCGTGTCAGGGATTGCTGCAAACTCGACTGGGGGGGTTCCGATAGAGAATTTCATGGCATAAAACCCTCCATCAGAGATTATCTCCGTCTGGACGTTATTATTTGCACCATTGAGCTTAGACGATAGGATAATGTGGTGTTGTCGAGATACTGACCCGTATCTCCCTCGACCTCCCCCCTTTAGGGTGGTTGCCGAGGTGTTACGACGGATCAATTCCACCGAAAAAACGGCATTTTTGGAAGTTAATTTCCTAGCATTAACCAAAATTGGACTAGGAAATTGAAACATTGAAACAACAATAAGTGCAATTATACAAACAAAGTATGTAACAAAACCCTTCATGTTTTTTAGCTTTGATTGTAGAACACAAGATTTTTAAAGATGATTTGTAATTAGAGAGTGTTACAATGATGAGTTATATAATGTCCCAAGTAATTAATTATTGAGAACTAAAATCCAATTGAAGCTACATACAAAATCTATGAAGTGAATTTCCTAGTAATGTTCTCAAGTCTTCTCTAAGTCTTTGCCTTCTATTTTCTTCTACTTTATGAATCATAGATTTTTCAAAGGTCATAGTAGACATCAATAAGAATCCTATTTTTTTTTTGTGCCCATATTACAAGTTAAGTTTGTCTAGAGTATAATAATATGGTTATCGTGAATGTCCTCGACACGAGCCAGGGCATTCAGATAAGATAAAACAGGGCGTTCAACTTCAGCACCGCCAAAACTGTCAGTGACTAACTCAACACGAGTACTTTGGTCACCAACCAAAAGTTAAATTTTATGATCAGATGCATAAGATCAGTTTTATACTTTAATATTAATAATACAAAGTACTCTGTATCTATTATGGAATAATAAGGAGAGCTCAAAACCACACACAAACCGCTAGCTAGCCCGATCAAAGCGAATGCACACGAGTTTTAGCTCATTCTTTGACACATAATGAACTAGTTATCGCGGAGGGAAGACAAAAGTATGAAAATGCGATTGAAAAGATAGTGAAAGTCCCTTTATTGGAGTATATCGACGTTTTTGGAGTATTATATGCCGATGACAATGTGTCACATGGCGAAACAACGTGTCTAGTATCTTTTCACTATAACCGCGCGCCCCTTAATGTGTGATCTATAAATATAAGTATTTTATAAATCAAATGTCATACAATTCATTATTAATAATTACACTTCCATAATTTATGTTGGTGTAATTTAACAAAATTTCAACGTTAATAAAATGTGAAACAAACAAAAAGAGTAGTAAAACACGTACTACTAGCTACTCTTACTTGACCAACATTGAATTAGTCATTCCTTATTAGTTATTAGTCACTTTATTCCTAACTTCAATTTTTTATTTTCTTTTTTTCTTTTTTTCTTTATGACGAGAGGGTTGAGTCCCACCGGGTACATGTATTTCCGCACCACCACATGCATGTATGTAAGCCACCCTCGGCAGAGTCTGATGGCCAAGTGGGAAATTGGTTACAGGTGGGATTTGAACCCGAGGCCACACATGTGATTTATTCTTCCTTGGGGTTAATAACCCAAATTCCTAACTTAAATTAATACTTCTTCTAGTAGCATTTAAATTCGAGTTGATTTTATATATTTTTGTGGTGTTTTCATTAGGTCTATTATGGTATAAGTAGATTTATTTCATTAATAAGAGAGCTACGAAGCAATATTTTATGCTTAATAATCACAAGTGACCTCTATTTACAGTTTATTTTAGTGTGATAGGTTCATAGGTAAACTCCATTATATCGTAATCAGGAATTTTCAAAACTCTAAATAGTAGTATTTATTTTTTAATTAAGAAAAAATTTCTACTTTTTAGTATTATTTTTTTTTTCAAAAATTTCCACTAAAATATAAAAAAATCAATAATTTAAAAGAATAGAGACACTTTGAATGAAAATAAGAAGCCCTACAATAATGCGACGTCTCCATGCTAGAGAAGCCACTCTTAGAAAGTGTCCTAATATAATCCTACACACCATAACGTATGCATATAATATAAGTATATAACGCATACTCTTTCTTCAAAATTTTAAATTTCATAGAAGATAGAACTCATTTATTTGTGTAATTGTATATTATTATACGTAGTATATTACGTATTTTATAAAATGGTTGAATAAGTTTTTTATATATTTTACACCGGTAAATCAAAAGACCAACGATAAGTAAATTATGTTGAGTAAATTATTACGGACTAGAGAGCAAGTTGAAATGATCCTTTACAGTTCAATACTTCAATAGATCGTAAAAAATAGTTTTTTTTTTATAATTAAGTTAGACATAACGGTTTAATTTTACCCAAACTCAATCAATTCTCTCGGTGTAATGTGGGTAATATGACAACTTTCATTTACTCTAAACATAATTATTTTTTTATTAAGGTTTTATCTTGTTTCATGTACTCGGTCATATACTCATATGCTATCTTGCCATACATTACATGTACAATAGAAGTACGAGTATAATTTATGAGTACGATCGATAATTGACTTTAATATATTTTTTTTTTTTTTTTTTTTTTTTTTTTTAATTTTTTAATTTTTGTGTGGTGGTTTTTATTTTACTTTTATTCCCTTTTCTTTTGAAGGGTTCTAATGTTCTTAAATTAGCATTTAATTATTTAATATGTTATCATGTTATGACTATTGTTAGATGTCAAAGGGTCCAAAAATGTTAGGGAAATACGAAGATTGAATGAAGGGTTCAATAACACATTTGGGGGTTCAGCCGTACAAATTAAATGCACGGATGGAAGTCACGTTGATCCTTTGTTGACCTACCTACATGCATGTCATTACATATTCCCCGCCAAATTAATAGTTGTGCTACCTATTTATACTAGTATATGTATTCCTCCGTTCATACGTATTTCATATATATGGAATGGATGTGTAAAATTTTATGTGATTTGGTAAACAGAATAGAAATTCCATCCGAGCTAGATCGATCAATATTATTTAATAAAGAGTGATCAAAAAATGGTATTTTTAAACAAATGAGGAATTGGGTTCAAATGTTACGAGAGGTAAATGCACTGATGTCTACAATACCCGGGTTTAATCAGATACAATTTGAAGGATTTGGTCGGTTCATTGATCAGGGCATGCACGAAAATATATAAAAAAGCTAATAATTAATTGAAAATATAAAACAATACTATAATAAAAATTAATATGTTTAAGCAGGGTCAATTTTTAGCATGTTCAATGTGTTCTAAGAACACGGTCCCCAAATATTTGGGGGCCCAAAAAAGATACAAGTGTAATCCATATATCTCATTCAGTGAAATAAAACTCGATAAAAATACTTTTTATTTTCATTACTAGTGTAATGTGTAAATAAATAATTTTCTCTTCGAATGAACAAAGTATGTTTTAGTTATTAACAGATTTTCTAATTTTATTCAATAGAAGTATGGTAAAACCAATATTAGGGGCCTCAATGAAATTATAGAACACGGGCCCCCAAAATGAATCCACGGACCTATGTTTAAGTGTTTAATTAACTTAATGAACATGCATGTTTAACCCATCTTCAAATTAAAAACAAATATAAAAATCAGTTAAGAAAATAAAAAGAATAATTTTCCAAAGATATTTTATACAAGATATTTTCCAATAACTTTTCCAACAAGATTAATCACAAAATATATTTTAATGGTTCAAAATATATTTTTATTTTTAGAAGGGTATTTGACTTAAAAATATCAGTTAATTTCGAAAACATAAAATCATTTTAGGAAAACAAGGCCAAAAGTGACTTTGTGGTCACATACAGGCTGCTAGGATCATGCGGTAATAGCAGTTTTGCAAAGTACCGTGATACTGTACCAACTATGTTCATATATGACCACGCTAATTCAATTAGTAATATTTTAATACCTAATTACAAGTGTGTATCTAACTTTGTTCTTCAACTACTTCTTCTTCATTTCACTTGGTGACGACTTTGACGAGTTTTATTATCATAAGACCAAAGCTCAAGCATACCGATTATATCATGATAAGATAAAAATATTGACATCATCAAAACCAATAAAAACCAACAGTTGAGTTAGTTTAACCGTTAATCCTAAGATAATTATATTTGTTTAGGCCTTTTTTATCCTACAATAATTCCACCTCTAAGAGAAATCGAAAAGATCCCTAAGACCCAAAACCTTTCAAATAAATCCAATTGGTTTGGTATTAACGAGCATTAGCCACAGAAACCTTTCAATTAAACCTAATACAACTTTTTTTTTTTTATCGCTATAATAATAATAGTACTGAAGTTATTAAATTTAATGCTTCCAAAAATATAGGACAAACAAATGATGACGTAAAGAGTAAAATATGTCTAAAGGGAGCATACATCATTAACATCATCTAAAGGTCAAAGTTATAATTAAAAAAAAATATTTAAAAAAAACAAAAACTATATGCTGACTCAAGCGATCAAATACTTAAAGTGCAAATTCATTTTAAGTTTTTATTTCCTTTTTTATCTACGAGTATATGTTTTCTAAAACTTTAGCGATGAAATTAAGAGAGTTCTAAAAGTCGTAACATGCAAATTGCAAGTATTTAATAAACAGCTAGTAATTCTCATGTAAGGCTGAACTTACACTAAGTTAATGTAAGACTAAGGTACAAATTGCAGTTAAAGGGGTACAAAAACATGAAACAAATCTACTAAAGTCACTAATAGAGATACTAAAAAAATTTAGTTACAATTAATCATAACTATCACTTAAATAGTACAAAAACTATATAATCAGGTACAAATGAGTCGGACTTATAATAATTTATTGTAAGTCCTAACTTACACAAGAATTAGTGTTTAACAAATACTCCGTAAAAATTTAGGTTCCACGTCATTTTATTTACTTTTTGTCGTGTTATTGCAGCTTTGAAATTTTAATTATGTTCACAAATTTGAGTTATTATTGAAATTATGATTTTTTTTTAGCTCGAAAAAATGTTTTCCTAAAAGTCATAAGATATCTACGATAAACTTTGAAAGTCAACGTAAGCAAATTGGAATGAATTGACTAATAATAAAATAAATCCTTTATTAAAAAAAAAATGTTTAGGTTTAACAGAGTTTCTATTTAGGAGTTAAAAAATAACAAGAGCACTAATTGTAAAATTTGTAAATTAAGACAAGTTCTTTATGTTTTAAATTGTCTAAAATTTTAAATATAAAATTTTAACTTATTTTCAAATAATATGACATTTTCTAAAAATTGATGCTTAATACAGAGTATAATATATAATCAGGGGCGGATTCAGGGTAGGGCGACCTGGGCCTTGGCCCAAGTAATTTTTGGACTTCGAAAAAAATCTGCTGCAATAGGATATTTAGAAATGTTTGAAACAAGTAGTCAAAGAGATGATAAGTGGTGCAATGGTAGAGTTATTCACATTTGTTCACATGGTCGAGGGTTTAAAACCCAATGCCACTACCCGAAAATTAAGCAAAAAAAACGCAAGAAACCCGTTTCAAATAAAAAATCCAACCGTTGTTTCTACGGCCGTTATTTATAATCAAAAACAACGCAAAAAAAATATACGAAACCGTTTTATATATCAAAAATATCGTCAGCTAAAAATTTGGCGCTTTTAATTAAATACAACGGTTTTTAACAAAAAACCGTTTTTTAAAGTAATTAAAAAAACGGTTTTTATTAAAAAACCGTTGTTTTTAATATTTTAAAAAACGGTTTTTATAAAAAACCGTTTTTTTTAATATTTTAAAAAACGGTTTTTATAAAAAACCGTTTTTTTTAATAATTATTAAAAAACACGGTTTTATTGAAAAACCGTTTTAAATAAGTCATTTTTTTTTAAAAAAAAAAATAAAATTACGAAATTGCTATAATTACATATAAATTATCCAAATACAATTTATATAAATTATCCAAATACAATTTATATAAATTATCCAAATACAATTTATATAAATTATCAAAATACAATTCATATAAATTATCAAATATTTCTAGATACAATTTATATAAATTATCAAAAAAAATTCTTTTTGTAGTTTATCGCTAAAAATCCACATTAAACGACATAACCTATGCAAACGAAAATGAAAATTGAATACACCTTGATTATACTTCATCTTCTTCCTCACTTTCATCTCCCTCTTCTCATTTATACTTCATCTTCTTCCTCACCTTCTTCTTTCTTTAACTCTATTAACAATACCAACAAAAAAAAAACAACAATAACATCAACATCGACAACAACAACAACAATGCAACCTCAACAACAACAACAAGAACAACAACAACCGTAACAACAACAACAAGAACAATAACATACATACAATAAAATCAAACAAAAAAACGAAATTAGGGAATAAAAAGAATGAAGAATAATAAAACGAATGAAAAACGAACCTTTTTAAGGAATATAAATTAGGGCTTAGCAAACTTCGAACAAAGTAAACTTTAAACTTAAATTAAATAATGAACAATATTGAAACTAATATAAATGAAAGGTTGTTTCGAATAAAATGAGAGTAAAGAATACGAATGAAAAAAAAAATGAAGTAGAAGAGAGTGTTTGATAATGAATACGACTAAAAAATAAGAAGCAGCAAAAATAAATATACTAAGGCAAAAATAAAAAAACGTTTGAACTTCCTATGAGCGCCAAACTTTAAAAAATTTAAAACAAAAAAAAAACGGTTTTTTATAAAAAACCGTTTTAAAAAGTTATTAAACAAAACGGTTTTTTTAAAAAAACCGTTTTAAATAATATTAAAAAAAACGGTTTTTTTAAAAAAACCTTGATAAATAATTTAATTTTTTTTTTTATAAAAAAATAAAATTCTTAAATTGCTATAATTACATATAAATTATCCAAATACAATTTATATAAATTATCAAAATACAATTTATATAAATTATCAAAAATTTCTAGATACAATTTATATAAATTATCAAAAAATTTCTTGTTATATATAAATAACAAAAATATTAGGTATTCAAAAATATATATTATATATATAATATTGTTAATAAATTTAACTACTTTCTTTAATTCAATATCAATTTTATTAAATACATTTCAATATAAAGAAGAAAATATGAGGTATTTTAATATTACAAAAATGTTTAAAAATTTTAATATTACAAAAATGTAAAACATTAAAAAAAATGAAGTAGTAAAAAAAATATAGTACGACAAAAATAAAAAAACGTTTGATCTTCCTAGCAGCGCCAAATTTGAAATAAGAAATATAAAACATTAAAAAAAGCGGTTTTAACATAAAAACCGTTTTTATAATTAAAACCGTTTTTAAAAATTAAGTAAAAAAAACGGTTTTTAACATAAAAACCGTTTTTTATAATTAAAAAAAAACGGTTTTTATGAAATAACCGTTTTTTTTAATATTTTGTTAAATATAACGCTTTTTTCATTACGTAACCGTTATTTAAAGTCTAACTAAAAACAACACATTTTAATAAAAACCGTTATTAATAACCCTCCCGTTGTTTTTAATGATTTTTTCGTTGTTTTTATTGATGAGTTTGATTTGGCGCCTATAATTTTTACAACGGAAATTTTAATTGCGTTGTTTATAATATTATAAACAACGGCAAGGCTAATTTGTGTTGTTTTTGCTCCGTTGTTTTTGCTCAGATTTGTAGTAGTGTGCCCTTATTTTTTATGGAATTTATTCAAATTTTATTGTCATTGCAATAAATTCATATTGTTTAAAAAAACCTTCTTTTTGGTAAGACGGTTTCAAATTCACATAATTTCCTTTGAATTTATTTTCTTTATGGTCTATTTTACAGTATAAATTTTCAAATTTCATGAACAATAACTTAATAATATAAATAAAAAGTTAACTAACAATTTTCGCGATATTTTTCCATATTGTGTTAGGACATATTTAACAATAATATAAAAAAAACCGAATAATTTAACATGCCCTTGCTTACTTTGTAAAGTAAATATTTGTCTTCGATTGACAATTATATTCACTATTATTTTGCGTCCTATAATAATTATGAACATAGGTTTCACTTCTTGACTTCTTGTACAAATTGGAATTGTCGAAAAAAAAAATTTAGCCCAAAAAATATTTGATTCCTGGATCCGCCGCCCCTGATAATAATACGTCGTATATAAAAGGAAAGTATGAAATAGTCCCATACTTGGGGTTAAATATAAGAGTTCACAAAATTCATTCACTCAACAACAAAAAAAAAAAAAATGTCTTACAAAAGTAATTATATTATAAATTATCGTTTAAACATCAAATTGTTTTCATAGACTTGGTTTACGATATGCTAATTCTCTTAAAAATGGCTACATTACTACATGAAAGGTTAACCTAACCTTTTATTTCCCTATAATTTCATTTCAAATATAATTTTAGTTTTGTCCTTTTATTACATTTTCTTCTCCTATATAAAACATCATGTCGAAGAAATTTTCTCCTCCACCAAGTGATCAATCAAAGAGGTCTACTTTTTCACCAAGAAGTAATACCTACGTACTCATCTATCTTATCGATCGATATCAATCGAAATAATACGTTTAAGTAATTCGTATTCTTTGGATGGAGTTTATGATATTGGGAGATAAAACGTGCGCAATGGTACCGTTTATAATGATGTTTATGATGGAAGGGTGTACCATAGCCCTAACCATAACGGCTAAATCCGCTATGACCGCGGGTATGAACCAATTTGTGTTTGTTGCGTACTCCAACGCCCTCTCGTCTGCCCTCTTGTTGTCTTACTCGATCATCTTTCATCGAGACAGGTAGGGTTGCTTACTAACTTATTATATTTATTTATTCAGCATCGATTCAATTGACATATATGTGTATAATTTATCGATCTAACAATTGTTTTTATTTTTATTTTGATTGATTGAAATTGGTAGTATGAAGAAGATTTTCAACTTGAAGCTTTTATCTCGATTCTTTCTACTTGGTCTAACCGGGTTAGTTGACTTTGTACTCTTGAATTCGTTCTACCAATTAACCAGTTGATACATAAACTACTCAATTTTACTATAAAACTGTCTTATATCGTTGATAATAACTTTCGATAAGTTAGAAACTCTTAAATCAAATTAAAACAGTATTGATATTAAAATTAAATTTCATTTTGGATTCTTAATAATAATAATAATAATAATAATAATAATAATAATAATAATAATAATAATAATAATAATAACACCACCTATATATTCGATACAATAGTGGCAATAATGATATACATATCGTATTTATATATTAGTAAAATGTTAGTATCATAGAACTAGTCATACGTAGTTGATCATATACGTACATGAATATGTGCAAAAAATTATGTTGCTTGATTGCACGTACACTAAATCGCGAGCTGTAAATTCATGCATATACCATGCATGCTTGCACGATGCATATATAGCAAGTTAAATTCTATATTATATGTTTCGTTGGCTAGGTAAATAAGCATATTTTTACTGAATTGTGCGTAAAGTACCATCTTCAAAATGTATACGAATTAGATGGTGAGACCGTGTCATAGTATAACACAATGAATGACATAGTTATTTTAGAATGGAGTAACTGTAAATTGACAACGAATAAGGGTTAAATGAAAATGATGGTGAAACATGATATTTACAAATGCTTGATAAATCATCATGTCACAATTCGAACCCTAATGGTTAAAGAATATGAAAGGTAAGAAGGATTATAAAATTTGAAAAATTAATACAGAACAATTAATTTAAATTTAAGTTAATCATTTTGTTGATATAATGTGTACTCCGTACGTGTATCATAACTTGAGACAACCTCGTAATAGAACTTATGTTTATTATTATATTGAAACAAATTGCAGGATAACAATATCACAAAACCTTGCATTTACGGGGTTACGAGACAGTTCACCGATAGTAGTATGTGCAATGGGCCTTTTACTCCCTTCCTATCAGTTCTTCTTAGCTCTAATCCTCAGGTAATTTTATACCATACTACTCTGTACTATTTATACTGGAAAATCTTCTATACGAAGTATTTATAATAATTTCAGTTTAGTTAACAAACACTATTATTATTGTTACGTACGCTTATAAATGGTACCACTGGGTGGCGTCCTATCGCTTTCCAATGAGAATTGATGTTAATTAACACCAAATGTCTCGTGATTGGTTAATTAGATTCACTAATAATGTAATAAAGTTTTAATTAAGTATATATAAGACGTGGCTTAAGTATAGAATATACTGATTTGCATGATTCACTATAATACAATATATCCTAATTACGTGCAATTTCTTGGCCTATGTCATGCATCAATTTAATAATACTTAACAAAATATAATTAATGTCATCAGTTCTTGTTGATTTATTCTCGTACATATTAATTATATTAATTAATCTATTGAACAAGTGGAAATATTATAACGAATATGATTTCAAGTTTGGTTCATTTTATTTTGTTATCATATAAATTACCCTTTAATCGTATAAAAAGTACTCCGTACTCTCTTTGTCATAATCATATGTTATCTGTTTGACATTTTGGAGAAAATTTCAAATATAAATAACAATTAATTGGGACAGATCGAAATAATACGACTTATTATTTCAATATTTAGGAAAACACGACTTAATATATCAAGCAAGAGCACCAAAATCAAGCTTCTCGGCGTCTTGGTATCTATAATTGGAGCTATAATGGTAGCTGTTTACCTAGGCCCCTCGATTCTTAGCGGGCCACTATTTCACCCGCTAATGCTTAGCGGCCCAAAACCGTTCCTGGTTTTTATCTCGGCCACCGATGAATGGATGTTTGGCACTTCTTTGCTGGCCGCGGCCACTTTCTCTATAGCAATTTGGAGTATCATTCAGGTATGTAGTAATTACGGTCCTTCAGTAATTTCCCTGTGAGACAGTCTCACATTAAATTAACGTGAGACCAAAGTACAAATTGCAGTTAAAAAGGTTCAAAAACAAAATTCGGTGACAAATAATCATAATTATCACAAAATTGGTACAAATCTATATAATGGATTAAAAATACGGACTTACAATAATTTATTGTAAGGCTCGACTCATATAAAAATTTGTGTTTTTCTTATCAGTAAGTTCCCTGTGAGACAGTCTCTATTCCATATTTTAAACTACTAATCATGTACGAAGTATGATTTAATTTTATGCGTACAATATATCTCATATATCTGACATATACTCCGTATTATATATACTCTGTAATACATTAGAAATTAAAGTAGTAATTACATTTTGAATTTTGGTGGACGATTTTTAGGTATCAACCTATACAAGATTTCCAGACATGATGGTGATTGTGACATGTTACACTATTTTTGGTACAATTCAAACATTTTTCGTCGATTTAATTGCAAATGGAGATTTAAATGCTTGGAAACTAAGCATGGATTTGGAGCTCCTAATCATCATCTTAACGGTAATCATAATACGAGTATTATTTTAAACCGACTAATTAATCTAAAAAAATAAATTAGTTATTATGATATGTACTAATTAATGTATGTTTTTAAAAATTAATGTAGGCGTTATTCGGGACGTTAGTTCGTAGTCGGGTTCAAGCCTGGTGTATGAGCCTGAAAGGCCCGATGTACGTGGCCATGTTTAAGCCTTTCGGGCTTTTTTGGGCTTGCTTAATTGGACTTAGTTTATTCGGCAGCAGTCTTCATTATGGAAGGTAATATATTATGAGTAGACACATTGAACGCGGTTTTTTCTTTATTTTTTGACGTGCTAAATGATTTCGACGTTATATATGCAGTGTGATAGGTACGGGTATAGTTGCAATAGGGTACCTTACGGTGCTATCGGGTGTCAAGGAAGAAGCTAAACAAGCCCAACAAGATTCCGCGACACAATCTCAACCGTCGGATGACCTCAAGACTCCCCTTTTATCCCAAGAACCGGAACCCGAGACCGATGAGCTTGTGTGACAAGAAAAGATTGCAAAATGTGAAGAAAAAGAAAAATTCATGACAAAACTCATCCATGTATAAGTCATTTTATACAAGAATCCCAAGTTTTAATAGGGTTAATATTGATTAGTGTAACTAATATAGTATTGATGCATGCAAATATTATTTAGTGTTCACATGTAATTAAAGAGTCTAATAATTTCAATAGACCTAATCCATAACTTGGACTCTTGTAATTTCCTAAGATCAAATATTTAGGTCATGTTTTTATCGGAATTGAACTGAACTACATGAAATTGAACTGAACTTAATGAAATTAAGTTCAAAAGAACGAGCCTTAGTGCAAAATGGTGGCCCGATAAAAAAATAAAACTTGTAAATCAGACTAAACGGTACAAATTTGTATCGAATGAGTCGCAGTGATCCAAGGGCAAATATGAAATTAGGTACCGCGACCCGCGGATCACAGAAATTTCGTTGTGTATTAAAGAAGTATTATAAAGACGGAGTACTTCGTATAAAGTAAATTTACCCTAAATTTTTCGGCATCTTTTGCTTGTACTTCATAGCACATAAAACATACGCTAAAAAGTTCAAGAACGTAAAAGCGGCCCAAAAGCCGAAGTAATAATCGAGGTGACCCTTGTTTAGGTTATCCGGTATCCACCCGATGTTTCCTCCGGCGGAAGTAACGACCGTCACAATAGTTAACACGAAAGAACTCATATAATAGGCGAATGAAATGATCAGAAGCGCAAACGCAGTACACAAACTTTTCATGCTATCAGGCGACTGATCATAGAGAAACTCCAATCGCCCGACACTAATAGTTACATGCGCGATCCCCAAGATGACATACTGTGGAACTTGCCACAAAACGCTCAAAGCGACAGGACCGTCGTCAATTGGATCTACTCTAGTTGTTTCTTGGCTAGCTGCAACCGTCTTGTCTCGACCAACGTAGCACAAACCATAGACAGGATGGTGAGGCAATAACCGATACCTATTCTTTGTAACTCGGACATTCCCCTCTCATTACGAGTAAATTTTCTTGCGAGGGGAACGAACGCTTTTTCGTAAATCAACACCCAAACCAGAGACCCGACTGTAGCACACGTTGCCAAGGACGCTGCAGGAATGGTGAAATTTCCGACTCTTCTTTCCATTACCATTCCTTGCTCAACGAACGTTGTCGAATACTGAGCTTGAGCACCCAAATCGATTATTCCTGTCACTAGTATCGGCAAAAGTCGGATCACGGTCTTTAATTCTTCAACCTGCTGTGTTGTAGCCGCGTCCACTTTGCATTTCCGAAATGCTGCGACTATAACGTGGAAAATTCCCGTGAAAGGGCTTCCAGCAGGACGCTGAACCCTGTAGATACGCGTTCCACAGGAGAAACAGACGGCAGCGACAGCCATACATAACGCAGGAATTCCGTAGCCTACGCCCCATCCAACATTCTCTTGTATCCAAACGAAAAGACTACTCGCTACGAGGCTGCCGCCAGTTATACACAAGAAATACCAATTGAAGAACGATCCCTTCATCGTTCTTTCACGACTGTCAGTATCGTCAAACTGATCAGCACCGAAAGCTGGAACGCATGGCTTGATTCCTCCAGTTCCTAAGGCAATTACATAAAGTCCCACGAAGAACACCACGTTTTTCGCCGGAAGAAACACAGATAGAGTCAACGCAGACAAGCCCAGCAGAAAGATAAACGTTGTTTACGGAATGTAGGAAGTAAATACGCGAGGGATTCACAAGAGAGAGGCATTAATTACAATGATGTAAATGATGGAGAACACGGAAATGGTGCGGTATCTCCCCCAACAAGAGTCAGCCATGAAAGCGCCGAGAAGAGGTGTAAGGTAACATGTTCCTGACCATGTGGTAGCAATTCTTGCAGCAGACGCGTTACCTAGATGCATTTGTCGAGTGAGATATGTCATAAGGTTTGATTCAATGCCGCTGAATGCAAGACGTTCACACCATTCGGTACCTGTATGTGTATACAACAGAAGAAAAATGATGACTCACAAGTTGCGACACACACTGCACGAACCTAGCGAATAGGTTTCTGATATTAATTACCGAGAATGAAACGACATGTGTTCCAGTTTCCGGTTTTGCTCCTTAGGACAGGTCTCCCGTTAAGATCAACGGTGCCATCTCCGGTATATACGTCATTCCCCTTACAATTACAAATCATATACGGAGTATTTTTCATAAAATTTCACGAAAAAAAAAAAAAAAAAAAAAGTGATGCGCGTAAGTGTTTATAAAAAAAAAAAAAAAAAACACAGACCTGCTGCAGAAGTTCATCCTGCAAATTCAACAAGTGATCGTCGTTGTGAGTACGCATTTTAGTTTATTCTTTATGATGTCGTCCTTGCACTGCGAACACTGTACAGCACTCGACTTTTAACAAGTTTTTGCCAAAGAAAAAAAAAAACTATAACAAATATATATTTCTCTGATTATTTGGACAGCTGACACATGAGAAAGAACGATAAAAATGTAGCGTGAATCAGAGACGCGATAAATTATACTACTCCGTATAGAGAATCGAATCGAATCAAATCGAATAATGTTGCGTCTTTTATTATTGTTAAGAGTGGTTGTAGCTCCTGCTGCAATGCGATTGTTTTATTAAAACTATGTATACCAATTGTGTATTTGCTGCTGCACGACTTTTTAAATTGAGGACGGAAAATTAAACAGACGAGCAGCAAATCATCAACAATTCACGACAGAAAGTTGGTAGCGATTTGGCAAAATTTTGTTTCAGCATCATTGCAAGCTATACATTCCGAAGCCTGCATAGTTTATCAGTACGTCTCGTGATATGAAAGACTGTCGGACAAACGACTTACTATTATACCTTTAATCTAAACTAATATTAATATTAATATTGTTAATACAATCTTAATACTCACAATTTGTGTATGTGACATGAGGAGACTAAATTGTTCCATGAAAATGGCAACTCAACAGCTTTGATATGTTCTCTTCTCCTAATTAAAAGCTCGTCTCATGTAATGGACTTTTAACAAAATGACTGAAACAGTGAGACCAGCGAATAGTGTAATTAACATTGCCCTTCACACAAGCTCGTGAGTGTCGATGCATCGATAAATGCTCCACACTAGTTAAATACAACATGTCATGAACAAGAACGTACGATACGGTTTTTTTTTTTTTTTTTACAATACAAATTCTCATATGAGACGATCTACAATAGAATTTTTGTGAGACGTTCAATATCATGTCCAAAGGTAAGCAAAACACAAGACCAAAAAGGTAAACTTATTTTATGCTTTTTCTTTTACTTAAAGTATTAAATAAGTAGTGTCTATCAATCTTTTTCTAGGTCTAGAAATATATGTTAGTAGTTTGTTGGAAGATAAGTGTAGTGGAGTATTCTTCAAATCAAGTTCTTCTTCACTTGCTCTCTACATACTCCTCTTAAGGATTCTCTAATGTACATACATACATACATACATACATACATACATTCATACATACATTTTCAACCTCACCTTTTTTCATTTTTTTATATACGTTCTTTATCTATATCTGTATCTGTATCTATACGACGTATTATCCTTTGCTAGATCGTAATGCCATTTGGGTTTGTATCAGCATGGAACAAGCGACGGAGATGCAAGTCCCAGGATCAGAGTGCGCCATGTAAGCGGGGCTTTATTAAGTTATGTGACGGGGAATTTGAAAAATGAGAAGAAAACAGAATAACAATTACGAATGTAACATTTTTTTTTTTTGCAGGGATTTACAGACCTGTAGAGTTTTGGCAACTTGAAGAACAGAATAGGCCTGTTAAACGACGATATGGGTCGTCGGTTTTCACCCTTAAGGAGATGGAAGAGGCGACAAAGTCGTTCAGCGAAGAGAATTTTATTGGGAAAGGTGGGTTTGGACGGGTTTACAAGGGCGTTCTTCGATCTGGAGAGGTATGACGAAACTATCATTGAAAATTCAAATATCGACGTATCAGAAATGAATCTGTCATTGAAATTGAATGCTGCTAATGTCTTTTGAATGTACCTCAGATTGTGGCAATTAAGAAGATGGAGATGCCGCCATTTAAAGAAGCGGAAGGAGAGCGAGAATTTCGAGTAGAAGTCGACATTTTGAGCAGGCTGGACCATCCGAATCTTGTTTCGTTGATCGGGTATTGCGCAGACGGAAAGCATCGCTTCCTCGTGTACGAGTACATGCAGAACGGAAACCTACAAGATCACATAAACAGTATAAATAAATATCCCGAAACTTATGTACTCGTATCTGACACCCATACCCTAGGCTAAGTAATAATAACGTGTTGTCACACTGTCAGGAATTAGCGAGAGCAAGATGGATTGGTCAACGAGACTCAAGGTGGCGCTTGGAGCTGCACGAGGCCTAGCGTATCTCCATTCAAGCTCGGCCGTGGGAATTCCGATTGTTCATCGAGATCTTAAACCGACTAACATTCTTCTAAGCACGAATTTCGATGCAAAGGTAACAGATAAAAGCCTATGTAACCATTTTTGTTGCGCAGAAGCGTCTGTCTATTTACGGAAATTATGCAATTTGACCGACAGATATCGGATTTTGGGCTCGCAAAGTTGATGCCAGAGGGCCAAGAGATTTATGCCACGGCCATGGTTCTCGGCACTTTCGGCTACTTTGATCCCGAGTATACTTCGGTATGTATGTTAGTTCTGCAATCGATTTTAGAGTTTTGTTGGTGACGTATGAGTAACAAAATAATGTTTGATGACAGACAGGGCGACTGACGCTACAGAGCGATGTGTATGCATTCGGGGTGGTGCTTCTGGAGCTTTTGACAGGTCGCAGAGCCGTGGATTTAAATCAGGGACCGAACGATCAAAACCTCGTGCTACAGGTTAAGAGCATGTTGAATGACCGAAAGAAGTTGAGAAAGATTATAGACCACGAACTACCACGGAACTCGTACACAATGGAGTCTGTGTCTATGTTTGCAAACTTAGCGTCACGCTGTGTCAAGATCGACAGTCGAGAAAGACCGACGATGCCAGAATGTGTTAATGAACTTCAATTCATATTCCATACGAATTCCAAAGGTATCGGTATGGCTCTGCATGCTCTTCGAATGGTCTAACATCACGAAAAGTTGAAAACTATACTCGATAGATTCATTACTTCATTTATCGGAAGATTTTTTTTTTGTTTTTTTTTATCTAGGCCTATTTCTGCGAGTCCGTCTCGTGCACCCCCTTCCCAACCGAAAAATAAAAATAAAAAATGAAACCGAAAAAATAATTGTATGTCGTTTTAATGTTGGATGGTGTGGGTAAAAAGTGTACATTGGGGTTTTTTTTTTTCATAAAATTATACGAACATTTGAGTTTTTTTTTCTTTTACTTATACATGTATACGACATTTATCAACGAGAGACATCTATCCGCTTAACTGAGAATTGATCGGAAAATGCATGTAGATCTGTTGCAAGACTACGTAAGACAGACATGTTTACAGTCGCTTTTCTCGAGTTCTGTCAAGATATATTAAAGTTATGGCACATATGACTATATGAGCACTGGACACGAAGGAGTGAGCGTGTAACAGAAACATAAGAAAAAAAGGAGGAAAAGAACGCTCGCTTACCTCGTTAAACAACGGTAACAGTTTCCGAGGGGCAATTCTTCGTCAGCAACGGTAACAGTTTCCGAGGAGTGTGAGTACAAAGAAAATCGCCTGTGTTAACACAACGACAATGGTTATTTTCTCGTGCGTTATGAGACACCGGAAATTCAATGCATATTCATAATTCATACGTAACACAACCAGCAGGAATTCCAATACCGCATTCACTAGATACATTTTTTCTGACACTATCCGAAATCTGATTTCGAAAGAATTCAACTTACCGACAACATCTACCTTTTCTTTATGATGTGAACTTTTGGGTTGAACTTCTCCCACACTGGTGAAGTAACTATGTCTACAACGGACGAGAGCCCAAATAAATGAGCTCTAACAGCAATTAACGACTTACGCAGTGAGTACAAACTACAAAGCGAACTTTCTTTCGCCTTTTACTAATACCGTGTGCTCGCCTTTTACGCAGCCATGCAGTCGAGTTATGTAGTTTTGTTTTGTGTTTCGTCCTTGAAACAACATCGATTGTTGGAAGACCTAACTCCAAACCGCTAGATGACTCGAGCCGGGCTTGCTATACCCGACCCATTGGGTCCGATGGATCCACGCAAGAAGAATGTAAGTGAAACTGTCTCACTAGAATAGTGAAAAGTGGAACAAATAAATTGAGTAGCAATGTATATATTACACCAAACCAAAAATGGTCAGTATTATCCTACACTAACCAACAAATCAATAAATAAAGAGATGATTTGTACACACATTTGACAATCAACTGGGAAAATTTTGCATACAAAATGCAGCAGCTTCAGGCTTCGGAAATCCGACCCTTGCATGACCCCGTCTTCGAGCACCGCGCGTATGTATGGTCGTATGGAGGGAGCATTTGTTAGACTGTTACTAACAAGATGCATCTCAACAATTTAGATACTGCGCGCATCTTTTAGTACAGTAATAAACACACTCGTCTCATTCTTTGCTAATCTAGCCCGTGTTTCGATCAAATATGTCGAAAATGAGAACAAGAAGATTTGTCGGGTTTATTTCGTTGATGATACTTGCCATCGTTTCATGATATCAAACATGATCTCGTTCCACGTATCAATCGGTCCTGGCAAGCACCAATGCACACAGTCGTTTTGAACCCGTTCCTTGATCCCGTCAGCAAAAGGGTTAGGGTACATGTACGGGCCAGGGTGACCGTCAGGCCTCAGCATCGCCAGTTTCGTCACGTCCAATGCTTCTACCCGAACATTAGGCAAACTACTTCGATATGCGTTCAACATAGCCTTGGCCCTTTCCACTTCTTCGACCTCAGCTTCCCTCATCTTGGCGTCCATACCTTCGAGAACCTTCTCGGTTTCCGCAAAGGGTTTCGTTCTCGGGCAAGCGCCTAACTTATCCCAATCACCTTCGAAATGGTGAGGCGAGAACGTGGTGACTATCACGTCGGTCTTTCTGCCTTGTAAGCCTTTTCGATCGATGATGCCCTTGAGGGTCGTGTTAAACGCCTTCCCAAAGACGCCGAAGAATTCAACCTCGGTACAATTTACGCCCTCGACGGAGTGACACCCGAGGATCGAATCCCCGTCGAAGTAAACGGCCGGATGCAAATACCAATGCCCGATCGACAAAACCACCATATCAATCGAGTCGAGATCAGACGCCCACCTCTCGTCAACGGAATCAAAGTACAATTTGTTATGATTCAACTTCCCGTCATTTGTTTTCTCGAAACCTTTAACAAGGAAAGGCGACCAATACACGGAAACATTGGCATTATGAGACGGGAAATGCCATCTCCTAAACTTATTGTCGTCCCCGTTAGTGTACACCAAATTAGGCGGAGAAACTGACGATAACATGCACAACAACGATTCCAATTGATTCCTCGCCATCGAATCCCCGACAAAGGCCAAGTGTTTTCCCTCAATAATTCTCAAAAACGACTGCGGATCAAACCTCGACAAATCACACTGCCTAGGTTTCCACCTCCAGTAAAGATAACCCGTATCAGACCTCCCGTGGCTCATACAGTTCTGACCGTCTTTGATAGTTCCGCAACTCGTGCCATTATACAATGGACCCTTATCGTCTTCAACCCATTCTCCATTAGTGTAATCACACGTCGACGGTTTTTCAATCCTCTTTCCTTCTTGTAACACCCCATTTCCAATTCCTTTCTCTGCCAAAATAACAAAAGAGAAAATTAAACGAAAAACATAAACCGACACCACCTCAAATCTAACGCTTATTACTAAAGTTTTCAAACATCCCTCGTATACATGATTTTTAAACATCAGTCACAACATCGTACACGACTGAATTATCAAGGTTATACATTTCGAGTTTTAACAACGCATCGACAGAAGATTGAACCACAATGGCCAATCTCAGTAACGGTTACAGTCGCAATACCGCCTTTCAAATGTCGGGCGTATCTTCGAAACTTTTATACACTTTGAGGTTTAAAAGCAGCAAAAGATCTCACCTTTAGTAGATGATTTTGCTGATGAATGTAAAACTTCAAACTTTTCAACTTCCTTTTCTGCTAAAAAATACAGCAAGAATGTACCTTTAGTTCAAAAATTATTAATAATTTCGGGTCGGTTAACATGAATCATCGTTTGAAACCGTCTATATTTAATAATAATAATAATAATAATAATAATAATAATAATCAATCAATCAAAATATATAACTGAAAAAACAAAACAAAAAAGTACATTGATAATTTAGCCTAAAATTTAAAAAGATCTAACCTTTTGTAGGAGGAATAGATGGATGAACAACTTGATTTACAATTTCTTTTTCTGCTCGAATAAAAAAAAATATCCAATAAAAATTAAGATAAAATTAAAACTAAAATTGTACCAAATTTATTACATAATTAGTTATTACTACTATAATAAACTTCAATCAATTATTATTTTTCCTTAAACACAAACAAAAATAAGCAAAAAAATCCACTGAATTTCAGCAAGAAAATCACACACACTCACAAGATCTACAATAACTAACATAAATTCACAATTTTTTTTTAGGTAATAATATTACCACTAAAAATACTCAAACTACACTAAAAAAAATATTAAAAATACCCAAATTAACGAAAAAAAAAACCCAAAAATGGAATTAAAAAAAGATGGTACCTTTGGATGTAGGAGAGAAATTAGAGAAGTGATCATCATCAACAACAACAGAAGAGTGTGGAAGATGTGAAGGATGATGAAGATAAAATCGAAGTAAAATTAAAGGAATTGTTGCAAATAAAATATATGGAAGCAATTTTTTAACTAAAGATTGTGGTTTTTGAGATTTGTATGAGTTTATTGTAATTCCCATTTTTTTTTGGTTTTTATTTTCTGCAAAACTTATTTTAGCTTCTTTTTTTCATATAAATGGCGGAGAAAAAAAGATCATAAAAAGTTTACATAAATATAGGATTGATTAATGAGGGTAATAGAATGTTAAAGGGTGATAATGATGGGTTTAATTACTTACTCCGTATTAATTAATTGGTTAATTTATTAATTGATTAATGAGTAGAAATTATACGGAGTAGATATTTACAGAGGTATGTGGGTTTAACGTTTTTGGTTTGATCATGTCTAAGCGAGAATATAGGGGGGGATTAGTCAGCTTTAAATGTAATTAAAAGGGTAATTAGGATGTTAATTATGCAAACTTGACCCCTCTCATGTAGTCATCTACTCATGTGAGTCATGTCCCACCTAAACCAATTCTAGGCCTGTTCTTTTGGGGCGAGAACTTATGTTCTAACTTGACTGTTCTTTATAAGAAATTTAACTTGTGAAATTTGACTTATAAGAGCTGATTTGAACTTATAAGAGTTGAAATTAAGCTGGAAAGAACAAATCCTTATAGAGTTAAAATTTATAAATTATAAGAAATAACTTAGAGCAATTTAGTGTAAATTAAGGACTGCTGTTCTTTCAACTTATTTTCATTTGATTGATTATTGATTCGATTCATTCAATTAATTCATACTTGATTCAGTATTATTATTTAATTAAACTTCATTCGATTATTCGATTCGATTCTATTCATTTGATTCGATTAGATTCGATTCAATTAACAGAAGAACGATTCTAAATCTTAGAACATAAAGTGAACTTATTAAAGTGAACTCATAATTAACTTATAAGTGAAATTGAATTATAAGAGTTAAAATTAAGCTGAAAAGAACAAGGCCTTGCTTACTTGTTACTCCGTATTTTATTTTGCAAAATATTTGTTACTAGAGAATGCAAGAGATCATTGTAACGAAATAATTATATTCAACTTTAAGTTGTTTCGTTGATGTTTTGTATCCTATTTTATGTGGATTTAATCCTATAAAATTTGAATTTGATGAAGTTTACTATTAGTAGATAGAAATATAAATTTGTATAATACTTTAGCAAATAGAAAATGAAGGAAAAATATTTTCATTCCATATTGAATATTGAATAAACTTGGTGAAGTTGTATTTTAGTTGTAGGAAATCTAGATCTTATTTTAGAGTACTGATTTTTCCACGGGGCAAATGAATGGGGGCACGGGTTTTTGAGTTGTAGAAGAAGCGGGCCCTGAATTGCTCAACTCACAATTTCCCGTGGAAGGGTTGTTTTGGTCCGTGGAAATCTTGCCACCCTTATTTTATAGGTGCAAATTCATTGCAGTTCAATGCACCAATACACTTGATTTTAATGTCAAAAATAGAAAAACATATACTCCGTATAAATTATAAAAAACTATTGACCCTGTAAATAAGATAAATTCACACATGTAGTTTAATATCATCTATAGTTTATAGTCTATAGTAGATCCCCTCACCTATTTTATGTTGTCTCTTTTTCTAATGATTATGAGTAGCAATTTCTACTTGAAAACGAGCATTAAATTGAGTAAGATATTTCAAACCTAATAATATTCGGCGACTTCCGTTATGCCCATTATATTACGAAGTAGAATATCACACTCATATTTTACTTTTAAAAAAAAAATTTAAAAAGATAAAAATAAAAAATAAAAAATAAAAAAAATAAAAAATAAAAAAACTATTATATTCACAATCTAATGGTTAATTGTTCATCCCAATTGCCAAACGACAAAATGACCGTATGAATTAAGGCATGAGTTAATTAAAATGTCGTTAGATTAAAGACTTAAAGTTTCAAACTTACACCAACGTCCTTATTACCAACATGAATAGTAATCCCTAACTCGTGACACAGGTATGTTAAAGCTACCCATGTAGAATTTGATATTTTAACACTCCCCCTATTTAATTCATTTAGTGTCATGACCGTACTTTTCCTCATAAAAAGTGGGCCCATAAGGCTTTCCATTGAAATAGAGGGAGTACGGATCGACAGGAACACCACGCCAATTCACCGTGACCTATCACTGAAATTATCGACAAACAATAACATACCAAAAAGAAAAAAAAAAAAAATCTCTGAGCCTATTTAGGCCCTGTTCTTTTCAGCTTAATTTCAGTTCTTATAATTCGGCTCAATTCTTATAATTCAGATCAACTCCTATAAATTCAGCTCTAATAAGTTCTGCTCTTATAAGCCCCACTAAGCTTTAATTTATACAAACTTCAGTTCTTATAAATTCAGCTCTAAAAAACCGGAAAAAAAAAGACCTTAAATCCTCAACATTGCATGTCTATTTTATTTGTGATCGTGACCGAAATAATAGAACGAGGATGACAGTCTGTAAGTATGTAATAATCGTCAAAGAAGTATGAAATTTGACTATAAAATTAGTTTAATTAATGCTAATTTGATCAACCAAATACAATGTAACACCATCATAATCATTAAAATAATTGTGACCGTAAACAAATTAATTAAAGAGGGGAGATACTCCTATCATTATCACCTGCAGTCCTACACAACATGTGGTGCATGTTACGTTTAATGCCACCCTTGTTAGATTAAGGTTTTTTTTCATAAACTATATATCTAAACTTTACGCCGTTTGTCATATAATTATTTAATACGGATTACTTTTTAATTTAATTATAACTCTCTATTAACACGAAAACTCATCCCACTAATATTTAAAAACTCAATTGTTAAAACACACGCAAGAGATATCACGTACTTAGGAAGGGATAACGCTGACTCATTTCATCAAAATCGAACATTTGATACTCTGTATTTGTTAACAAAAAGTTCCAAAATATAGGTAGTTATGATTATATTAAATTAGTAACAGAGGCAATTTCTATCAAGTCCAAAGTGTAGGGAAAGTCATTAATTTGCAATCTATGCCCTTAGATCAAGCAAAATAAAGGGATGAGATTTAAAGTTTTAAAAAAATATATTAAAGTTACAGTTTCATTTACAAATAATTAAAGTTTCACATAATGTATATAAAGTTTTAAAAAAAGGGTTAAAATTTTTTGGACTCAATGACTTTCTCATTCCTCTTGACTTTCTTGAACCTCTTTCATTAGTACGGAGTAATATGTTAGGTAGTCATATAACAAATGGCGTAAAGTTTGGGTAATAACGGACAAAAAAACCCTTTAAATTTATAATTTTGGCTTGCTAGCTTTGTTGCATAAATTAGGTTGATAATCATTTTGGTTTAATTATAATTATAATTTTGATTTCATTTTTTTTAATATATATTGGTGATGAGATTTATTAAAATAAAAAAAATAATTCATACGTAGTATAACTTATTTTAAAATAATATAATTAGCTGATTTTAAATTTTGTACTGTTTTATCTTTTTAATTTATGTATTAAACACAAGCTTTTGGATTCGTTATTTAAAATTTGTCATCAATTTTACTCTATATTTATTTGAAAGTTAAAATTATTAGTGATTTATTGTCATCGAGTGTATGTTAATTATATTTTTGATCAAATTAATTGTCACAAATTAATGAATACGGAGTAACAACAATGACACTAATTTATGCCATTCTATGTCATTATAATCCATAGTAACTACTTTCTCAATTTGATTTACCAAACAGTATTACAAGAATCAACAAACTTATAAAAGAATGTTGCTTCTTCAATTTATAAATTATTTCTTAGTTATATATATTGTTGCAGTAGTTCTCCTGAAAGACGGGCCTAACGATAATTATCGTTAGACACAAGCAAGGAAAAAAAAAAAAACCTAACTAATAACTACCCTTGTGTGAGAGGACTAACGATAAATTTATCGTTAGGCCCGTCTCACACAAGAATTTGTGATATTGTTGTTATTTAGCTGACAAACCAGCCATACAACGAAAGAATGAAAATAAGAGAGGAATAACCAAACGATTCTTTTCAGTTTTTTCCATTGAAAAAAAAATTAAAAATTATTACGGAGTAGTTATTTTTCTTATGGGAATAAGAGGGAATCTTCTTCTATTATTTTTTTTTTTATCCTATGTCTAGTGGGCATATGATAGAAAAATCCAAATAAATATGCTAAACTTCAATTTAATCATCTTGCTTCTTTTTTTAAACCTATTACTTTCTTTTCTGTGAGTTTTCATTTCGTCAATTGTTTCTCAGATTGACAGTGAATTAAGTTTCATTCATTCTAATAAGTTTAATCCAAGTAAAGTTAGCTCAGCAAAATTAAATCCAAAAGAAAAACAACTTAAAGTTATTCCGGTAAACTCGTTGATTTTGCATAGCATATCATTGATTTTGTTGTGCAATTCAATAACTTTTAAAAATATAACTTAAAATGATAAACTCAATGACATATTTTAATTGTAAACTCGCTCTGATCGGTTAAATAGTTAACATTTTAACTAATTTTGTGAGAAAATTTTTAGTCAAATATTAACTATTTGACCGATCAGAGTAAGTACTTAGGTAACAATTATATAATCTAATCTAATAAGTGTAAAATTATTGGTGATTTGGAGTGCGTCCATGTTGGGGGAATTCCGTCGGTGGAATCAAATTAATTAATTAATTTAGAAAGAAATTGCAGACCAAAAAATAAAAAATAAAATATAAAAATAGTTGGAAATAAACGTCAAAGTGATTAGTCGTGCATTGATGTTGAATTGGAAATACTGGCTGACTTCTGTACGGCACATCGTATACAACAAATAATTAAATTAAATTAAATTAAATTAATTTATTAATTAAATAAAATTCTTTTGGATTTTAGTTGGAGACTTGTATTTCTAACGTGTTTCCTTAATTATCCACCATTCTTTTTTCGATAATTGATTTTTGAGTTTATGCGTTCTTTTCATTTGAAATTGTTTGAAATATAAATTTTCAAATTTCAAATTTTTATTTTAAAAAAATTAATTAGAATCTTTAAATAAATTTAAGTTAAAAAGAGATAAAGATTAAGATTTTAAAGTCATACAAAACAGATAAGTAGCAACGTATAGTTAGAAGCTATAGTTACACAAAATTAGAATCATATCGACGTATAGAAAAGACGCGGAGATTCAAAGTCTTTAAACAAAGCATAAATTGAACAAAACCATGAAATGTTACGGAGTACTATCACCAAGTAATTCATTTTTTTTTACCTTCAATAAATATCATAGTTAAATAATCCAACGTAAATTTGAAAATGCTTTGACTGACTTCTTCCAACGGCTACTTTTACCCATGTTGGTAATTTCAGATGTCATCGCTGAGAATGAAGGTGATGAATTTTTTAACCTCGATTCACTCAAATTTTTCACATATTTCTCATCTAAATTCCTCTCTTTTTCCCTTTTATAACTCTTCTTTTACTCCATCTTATAAATAGAGAACCTGCAAAAAAATATAAACCAAAATTACAATAACTTAACTCTAGTACCTAACTAAATAAATTTTGATTCTAATTTTTGTGAGTTTGCACTTTTTGTACCAGTTACACGAAAATCTAAGCTTGACTCATATTGTAAATAATCTAAGAACTGCAAATCATGAATTATAAATGAAATTTTATACTGTGTAGTAATGTTTAAAAACTATCTAGTTATGTAAAAGTGATCATTTGATCAGTCGATACTTTATATCATTTGTTTTCTTTTGAGTCTAGTGATTGACGACACTACTAATGTCTATTAGTCAATTTGAACATTTAATTTTCGATATTGTAACCCTCGTAATTCTGTATCTCTTACCCCAAAAGTAAAAGACGAAAAAAATATGTACATAAGGAGTAGAATTTTACTGATTCGGGCAAGGCGGTTCACCCAAGGCGGAATCGGATTTCTGGTGAGCCTAATACAAACTTGGGTGCTAAAATGATTGCAATTGTTGTGCAACAAATGATAATCTTTCAATTGATAATGTTCTTCAAGTTCTTCAATCACATTTTTGACATCCTTAGCTCCTAAACTTGTCCATCCTATGAGAATTTCCTTCCTAAACGTGAAGTCCTCGCATTCCTTGGGATTCGTCTTTAAAATTCCCGCCCTTCCGTATTCGTCCGTGCCAAATGCGTACTCTACCTCATACACTATTGAGTTTATTAAAAAGTAAAGACGACAAAATTAGACTTGAAAGTCATAACAGTTCTTTTAACGTGTGTCTTAATATATTGAGTTGGGTTATTATTACCTTGAACTCCTGAATGATGAGCTCCGAGGCCTAACCAATATAAGCAATAATTGATCGGGGTGATATCATATACGTTCAGATACACTGGGACTGAACCGTCATTATCAGCACCGGAATTCCTAAATAGGTAGAGAATCAACTTGCTTTAATATCATTCCCGAATTCTAATACGAGTATTAAAAACGTGAAATGCTGAAAAGAATAAAAAGATCTATGACGTCGAAATCTAATGGGAGCAATATTTTTTTTTTTTTATTTAAACTGTACAAGTGACAAGCTTCGACAATATCATTTATTTTATGTTTTTCTACTACACCATACTAAATAACCAAGTAACTCCACCCAACGAATAAACTGAGACGATTATTAATTTCAAGGTAAACAATCAAAATTCAAAAAGATGAGTTGCGATTAGCCGATTATTGTTAGAGAAGTACCTTATCGAACGATGTGGTACGGGTGAGCATAGACGACCATAACAGTCTAACAAAGAAATATGTTGCAAATGTTGTTGTTGTTGTTGGATGGTCCGATTTCTTGATTTGGGCTCCAAATGAAGCTTCCAATTAGTCTTTATATTACGAAGAAACTAACCGTATAAAAAGTATTCATCAGTCGATATAATTTTCGACTGAATATTCATTTTGCATGAGAAATTACTAAAGGAAAATTAAAATGACAATACATATATACTAACCATATAACGTCTATAAGCACGTTGAATTTTAGCGGCTGCCAAGTGATCTTTCAACGATGGATTAACCACCGTTTTCAAACTCATGTTGCCACGACCACCATCGCCTCGACAAAAACTATCCATCGTATCACTGGTCATCGTGTTACTCAAGTTCGCAGTAAACCCGACATTTTTGCAACTCTTAGAAAACTTATTGATCACTTTACATATTTTCTTCATGTTATTTCTTTTTGTTTGGAGTGAAAATAGAGAAATCGAAGGATATCGTATATTAAGAAGCATGTTATTTAAGTTGTAATTGAAATATAAGCTTAGAAATATAGAAAATAAGGTAAGTAGAAGTGTACGTTTGTGCATATATAGTAATATAACGTATATTATTTTGAAATTCATGCATATGAAATGATTAATTATATGAAATTATTATATAATATACACTGTATTAAGCAAACAACTAAATATTTGCGGAATAATAGGAATTTTAGTCCTTGTTTTGTGAATGTTGTTAAGATTTTAAATTTTAAATAGGGTTTAGGAGGAAACATGACATTAAACTAATCAAATCTTTTTATTCCCGTTGATTGCATCTCTATTAAAATTGCATTAATCATCTCAAATGTTGTGTTAGCTTTTCAAAAAAATTTAATTTAAGTTTTCTTAACCGAATTAAAACAGACTAAATTTAAAAGAAAAAAAATTGTACTCCGTACAAAACTGACAAAATTAAATTGACTTTATCTGGATTATGTATTATACTCTAAAGTTAAACAAAAACAAATAGAAAGGTAATGCATCATAGAACTTAAAGTTCGACTCTTTTTACGTAAAGAGGAACACGCCATATGAAACTATTTGTCCAAAACTTTAAAATAATCATTTTGTATTATTCGAATCACATCCGTTACTTGCTCAATTGATGAATAAATGAATTGAATTTGTGTGATAAGTTTTTGCAAATATATGTCGTGCATTAAACTGAGAATTTTCATCAGAATGTATATATTTTAAGAATTTAAATTCTTTGATGAGACGGTCTTATAATAACATTACTTCTTACCCAAAAGGATGGCTATGGATTTATTTTAGCTCTTTGATAAGATAGTCTCGCAAATGATTTACTGTTTCAAGAAATAAGGCCATAAGTTTTCTGTAAAATTTATTTTAACAATCTCTTATGACATCGTTTCACATAGTGATAGTGATATTTACGGTTAAAAACCACAAAAATAACTACTTAACTATCCTTGTGACATGCCGCATGATAAATCTGATTGTGAGACCGTTTCATACGATAATTTGCGATTTTTTTTTAATTATCTAAAATTTTTGTAAATTTTAATTAGATAAAAATAATTTGAGGAGCCTAATCCTTACATTGTGCAAAAACTCAATATCCGCGATTCCGCCCAACTAAAACCCTAAACCCTTGAATTCACAAAACCAGAAAAATTAACCCCAAAAATCGATCATTCAATCGTCAGGAAAATTCAATCAAACTTCATCTCTATCAACCCTTTGATTTTATAACGCAAAACCCTAATCTAATTTTACTATAACCATTCTTCAGGAATTCAAATTTTAGAGCATACCAATTTTCCCCCAATTCGATTGATACATTGTAAATGAACACCTTATTCTCCCAAATTTCCTTAATTTCATCATCAATTCTACTGAAATCAGCTCGTTCTATAGTGGGTAACGCTTCATTCTATGGAACTTGCTCAAATTTATCGCTTAAAAGCGGCGTAATTAGTTACCCTTTTAGTATAAAGTCTGGTAATTTAAGTTCATTTGCTTTGTCAAGGTTTGGCGTGATTCAGTCTTGTTGTTATTCTACCAAAAAGGGGTCGACCCGAAAGCGGAAGTCAGTATCGAAACCAGCAATGGTTGTGGAGGAGGAGAAGGAGAAGGAGGCGTTTTTCGTTGTCCGAAAGGGGGATGTTGTTGGAATTTATAAGAGTTTGAGTGATTGCCAAGCTCAAGTTGGATCTTCGGTGAATTTCTTTGTTTTTTTTCTTCATTGCCCTTTTTATTTTTTATGCAAATAATTATTATAATTATGCATGTTTTTGAATGGTAAATTGCTGTTGTTAATTGATTTTATGGAATGTAGGAAGAAAAAGACTAAAAATAGATGGTCTTTTATAAGATTGCGTAATTTATCGACGACATTTACAATTTGAGAATGTAAGACTATTCTTTACAAGACGAAAAATAGTCATAATGAATAGACTATGGAGATAATGAGAGTAGCAATGTGGATATGATGACGATTTCGAAATTTGTTTTGTTCTCGGTAGGTTGAAATGTTGACCAAAATGCTGTGCTATGTAAATGACAGCTCTTGAAGAAGAAATTGAGTAAATATGACTGATTTAATATGGGTTTCGAGAAATGAGAAGTTGTGGGCTGTGGTTGATGTAGTTATGTTTGTGTTGGAGTGTTATGCCTCTTAGACAATCATATTTCTGTTTGGCCTCGTCTTGTTTTGTTCGACTACGACTTTTAGCTGATTTTGAGTTGAGTGGTTTTGTTTCTAGCTCTGACGTGTTGGAAGAATTGGTCGTTTGGTGTAGCCTTGTAGGATGTTGAAATTTGAGGTTTTCTTTCATGGGAAAGATTCGAAAGGAACACTGATCGATTTCCCTCCCCTTTTCTCCCATTTTGCTCTCCGTTGGTCTCCCGTCAATAGCTTGGTATTGATACTTTCATTCATAATTGTGCAGATATGTGACCCTCCCGTAAGTGTATACAAAGGCTATTCTTTACCTAGCGAGGCTGAGGAACATCTAGTATCCCGTGGGCTTCAGAATGCTCTATACACCATCAATGCATCCGATCTTCGAGATGATCTTTTTGGCACACTAGCCCCGTGTCCTTTCCAGGTAATTTTGTTTGTAGTCCACTGTCAATTTGTTTTCTATCGCTTGTTCGGTGGGACTGTGGGAGGGAGGCTATCATGCAATTCACGGGTGGATGTACATCATTAGAATGCATCACTTATATTTTGTCGTAACATCCACACTAATAGCGTAACTACTGGGGTTATTCAACTGTTGTTTCAGGAGCCATTACCTTCCGTGGGCGAAACATCCACGGATTTGTCAGAAAAGAGGCCTCATGGTGTGATTGATTCTGGAAACTTGGTAAGTTTACTCTACCGGAATTAATACTGTCGTCAGCAAATCAACATGCATGACGGGCATTTTGTAGCGTAAAACTATTATGTGTACCATTGTAGGCCAAATATATGGAGAAGCATTGTCGTCAAAACCTTTTTTCAATTTTTGTGTTACTTTATGCCTTCTACTGATTATTCCATATATGTTGGCTGTTTAGCTTGGGTTTTCAGAAACATCGTCGTCAAAACCTTTTTTCAATTTTCGCCTTCTCTGGTATTCTCATTTTCGTCTTTCATATTGTGTAGGAGCCTGGCGGTTCCTCGTTAACCTCCAGTGAGCCGCCAAACAAGCTTCAGAAACTGGATAACGTTTCTTGTAACACTGTAAGTTGACATTGTGAATTGTGCAATTGCTTGTAAATTTCAGTAAGAGATATTTATCCTTAAATCTCTACGTGACGTGCAGCAAACTTGTGTTCTCGAGTTTGACGGTGCTTCAAAAGGAAATCCTGGACCAGCCGGTGCTGGAGCTGTGCTTCGAACACCTAATGGAAGCGTGGTATGGAATTGGTTGCTATAACATACACCGCTTCACCTCTCTGCTGCCCCATAATCCTATTTTATTATTGTTACTTCGACTCTCTCATGAAAGATACTCGTGTAGATTTGTAAAATACGTCAAGGCTTGGGAAAAGCTACCAACAACGTTGCTGAATATCGAGCCGTGATTTTGGGGTTAAAGAAAGCTCTTGAGATGGGTTATACTAGTATTCGAGCTCAAGGTGACAGCAAACTTGTCTGCATGCAGGTTTTTTTTTTTTTTTTTTTCTTTTTCCTCTTTGAATGATCAGTGTCGTCTTTTTTCTCTCTTCCACGTAAAATTCGAATTTTTGTGATACACCTTTTGAACTTCCTAACTTTGTTTGAATCCATTCAAAATATTTCATCTATTCTGTCGAATCATTCATGCAAATGCTACGTTTCTGCATATATATTGCTAATTTGATGTTTGTTTTTTTGGAATATTTTTATCGATTTGTATGGGGTCGATATAATTTCTTGGAAATACAGCTTAAGGGCTTATGGAAACCCAAGCAAGAGAACATGGTGGACTTGCATGCAGAAACAACAATACTGGTGAAGAAACTCACATCGTTTAATATCGGCCACGTTTTGAGGGTGCGTCTAGCTTTCTATTTTTGCCTTGTAGGAAATATTATTATTATTTTATTTTTTTTCCGGACTCAATGAAATGTTAGTTCCCCACTCAACCGGTGGGGTTGGTGGGATTGGCGTAGTTTAACCCTAAGGTCTTAGATTTTGAGTTGACTCCAGAGTGAATCAAATGATATATTCCCCCGAATAACTGTAAAATACACCATTTGAGATAATATACGGTTGATTCGTCATTTTATCTATAGAATAAAATTAAGCAGTTTTTCGAGGGCCTTTGTTATTGGCTTGGTACTTATGTGTTTTATGCAGTGTTTTGATTTCCGCTTTGATTTTAATGCAGGGTCGAAACTCGGATGCTGATGTACAAGCAAACTTGGGAGTCAATCTGGCTGGTCAGCGATTCTCTTTTCCTCTTATGCTATCGATTGTTATTATCTGCATATTTTCCGTCAATTCCTGATCCTTTTACAGATGGTGAGGTTCAGGAGGACATTGGGTAAGCTGACAGTACAAAATTTTACAAGAATTACTCATGATTTTGGTTCTAAAATTTGTTGGCGTCAAACTGCTAACTGCAATTGTGGCGCCTTTTGCAACGAGAAAGCTGATGTTAGCTAAGGAGTCCTTGCTATTCATGCTCTATGCTGTTTCCCTGCACAGACGTTGAAGGTCATTTACGTAGCGTGGTGATCAGTCAAAGCAAGATTAAAAACGAGGTTTTCGTATTAGAAAAGAAATTGATGTATTTTTGAAACCTTGCACAAGCTGCAATACATTTTTGTTTTATCTTCTAGCCTATTTCACATTTTTACTGAATGTCGGAGTTACATTGCAATTATTGGACACTGTCTAGGCACTAAAAAATTATCAACGTGCAGATATCGACTCTGTAATCTACCGACTACTTTGCCATGGCCGCTTCAGTTTGGCCACCCGTTTCGATATTGCTTATAGTGGACAAGCCCCCTTGCTCTGTTCCGGCATTTACATGTGACATAATGCTGAAAATTAGAAGTTTATCTCGCAAATTCCGTGTTAAGCGTTAATTACCTTTCTGTTCAAAGGGTGAAAAGGTTGATCTGTAAGGAGTTAGACGTCTGATATCCAGGGTAATTGAGACAGATTTGACTTGACTCAACTGTTTCACAAGGCCGCAATAAGAGGGCAGAGATACAAAATGGGCGCAATAAGACTACTATTTAATCGGCTAAAATAATATCATTAACGCACAGGCAAAAATTATTCCGCTGAATGCTAATGCAACTACTGTTTTATTTAACAAGTCGCTACAAACAGGTACTGACTGCACCGACTATTTCACAAGTCTAATTTTCGCAAGACGCAGACTGTCAACGATCTGTGGGACCTCATCCATATTTGCGATACCTATTTCAAAATCTCCCTACCTGCAAATCTAAGTCGCTTACATGGAACGCAAATCATTTCAGGACTCTTTGGAGTGGTTACCATTTGTCCACTCCTTCCAATCATTGTCGACATTCGCTGTAGCCCACTTGACTGCTGCTCGTGCAGCTTGAGGCCCTGCTGTCAATCCGCTTTCGGTCACAGTTGCGACCATGACTGCGAAAGGAAGTACTGGCAGTGTCCCCGGTCATCCATATTCCTCGTGCAAAAACTTGCCGAATATCTGACAGCATTTACACATCATGAATCTTCTCGTATTATATAAATGTCTGTTAGCTTTGAATTATCCTACGTTAGACGATCTCAAATCTCACAATACAGTTACATGTAAGCATGTAACCAATACCCGATGTAATTAGTCTAAATTACCTCGGTGCAGATCCCCACGACTTCATCCACCTCATCTCCATATCGAGGTTTCTTCGATAACTTATTCATCATAAAATCCCTAAACTTTTCCGTTTCCTGCAGTCACACAACACACACACACACACACTTACTAATCAACTCATACTTCCTCCAATTCTACATGTTCGTCACTCACACAGCACGCTATCAGATGGCGACTTTATCCAAACAACGCAACCCCCCAACTGCACAACTTCCTCGCTTAACAAAAACCCCCTTAACAGCTTCTCGTTTAGTCATTTGTACTGATTCAATTCTACGATTCCACGACTTTACAATCCAAATAAACTTTCACCTATATCGTCACACACGACCCTAGGCAAAATTCTCATGTTTGTAGAATCTTACGATCACATTATGCTGAAAAACTCGAAACACGACCCTACAAAGTTTACAATTCAAATTTAGAAACAAAGTAACAAACTTTATAAAGTAATTAATAAGTTGCACATCAATAGTGCAAGCAATATAATACAATCCTACGATTTTACGACGATTCTACGAATGATATTACTGATTCAATCTAACCCACCAAATCAATCCAAACTACAATCTTAATTTCAACAACATTCAACACAACACATAACAAAAAAAAAAACAACAAAACCAAGATTAACATTCAAAACAACAACAACAACAACAACAACCAAAAAAAAAGAAAAAAAACTCATAAATTATAGGATTAATTGCCAAGAATAATCCGAACTGGTCATCTTATTCCATAAATAATCCGAACTCGAATTAATCCACGAATAATCCCAACTATTGAAGTAACATTTCATACTTTGGCCAATTTCAATCGACTCTAACACGTAAAAAAAATTTGTGAAATCGACTCTAACTCTGCCTCACTCTTATTTTAAGTAATAATTCAAACCGTTTTCACTTATTTTTTATTGATTAAATCATGTTAAAATTGGGCAAAGTTTATTATTGAAATGTTACTCCAATAGTTGGGATTATTCGTGGATTAATTTGAGTTCGGATTATTTATGGAATAAGAGGACCAGTTCGGATTATTCTTGGCAATTAATCCTAAATTATAAAAATAAATAAATGGGAAACTAACAAAATCAGCAAATTCAGGAATAGGGTCAGGAAACTGGTACTCAGAAGCCCTGCAAATGATACTTTTATTGAAGAAAAAATGAGAAGTTTTTGTGTAAAAAGTATGTAAAAAACATTTGTTTTGGTTTAAATTAGAAGTGTATGATTTATGGGTAGTAGTATTATTAGTATAAATGTGAGGAGAAATTGAAGAAAGAAGTGAATTTGATGAGGTTGAAGAAGAAGAAGAAGAAACATTGAAGAATGTAAGAGGAGGATTGACTACACTACTCCATGCCATTTTCTAGTCTTTTCTTTCTCTCGATTTTCTTGCTTGTGTTTACCTTATCTTATTATCTTGTTGTATTTTTGTATTTGGGCCGGTTTTATCGTGTCGTGTTATATTCGTGTTTTGTTCTTTTCAGTTTGATTTATTTATCGCTGCTACTTCAACTGCATCTTGGCTTTTTCGGCCAGACTTTTTGTCATTAATTTTCCATCCCTACCGCTTCTACTAATTTTTCTCTTCTCTTCCACCCAAAAACCCTAAAACAATTTAAATCAACCAATTTCTTCTTCAATTAATTCAATTACTTATACAATTATTTCAATTCTTAACATATGGATCCTTGTGACGATATATTTCATCTAATTTACTCTTTTTTTTTTTCATTAATATCATTCCTTTTCTTTATGTTTGTTTGTTTTTGTTTTTTAATTTTTATTTTTTATGAATTATTTGGGTTGGCGGTTTGTGGCGGACGGGTAATGGCGGCGGCGGCCGGCGTGGGGGTGGGCTTGGCGGTGGTGGCAGTGGGTGGTGGGTCGGTTTTTTTTTTTTTTTTTTTATTGTTTTTATGAATTAGGGTTGATGGTGGGGAAGAGGACGGCGGCGGCTATGATGGTTGTGGGCGGTCGTGGTGGGGGATTCCTTGGCGGCAGGCGGTGGTGGCTGGCGGTGGTGGCAGGCGGTGGTGGCAGAGGGTGGTTGGAAGTTTATTTTGTTTTTTTTTTTTTTTAATTGAATTAGGGTTTAGGTTAGGGTGGTTGATGGTGGGGCATAGGGTGGCCGAGGCGGCTGTGGTGGGGGTGGAAGTGGCGGAGGCGACCGTGGTGGGCCACGGATTGCCGGCAGGTGGTGGGGTGCAATGTGCTGCTGCCCACGTTTTTTTGTTCTTTTTTGGTTTTTTTTTTGTTTTTTTTTTATTTTTTTTTATTTTTTTTAAATTGAGTTGAAAACTTTTTATTATTTTTATTATTATTATTATTATTATTATTGTTATTATTTGTTTTTTTTTTTTTTTAAGTTTAGTTTTTAAATTTTTATATTGTTATTATTTGTTTTTTTTTTTTATTTAGTTTAGTTTTTAATATTATTAGTATTTGCTAGGACCGGTGGTGGTGGGCTGAGGGAGGGGCGGTGGTGGTGGCCGAGGTGGGCTGAGGAGGGGCGGCGGTGGTGGTGGTTTGTGGTGGTGGTGGGAGAGCCATAAGTTTTGGAGGTTTAGTAGAGGAGAGAGAAGAGAGAAAATTTTGGTTTAAAATTTTGTGGGAAAGAAATGAAAAGGGCAACTAGGTCTTTTTTGGGTACAACTGAGAAAAAGCCGGGTACAGTTGAGCAATTACGTATTTATTTGATCATATTTGGATTCAGATATTTAAGTTCTTACTGGTCGTGTTATGGCTCTGTTGAGAAAACTAGCTGAAAAGGTAACTGAAACCTGAAAAGCTAGCTGAATAGGTAGCTGAAAATAACAGACTGATAAGGTAGCTGAAATTAATTATATTGTTTGGTAAAACAAGCTGAAATAATAACTGAAATAAATTAATTGACATAAAAGGACATGATTTTTATTTTATGGATAAAGTTATAAGGGTATAATAGTAAAAAGACTTATAACCAGTTAGCTTATTTTTTAATAAGCTACCTGAAGTAGCTTTTAATTTCAACTAGCTGAAATAAGCTTTCAGCTAGCTGAATATTTTCCAGTCAACCTTCACCAAATACTTCCAGTTAAAATAGCTAGCTGAAATTTTGGTCAAACCAGCTAGCTGGTCAAATAAGCTAACTGAAAGTTGCAACCAAACAGAGCCTATATCTAAGGTTAAATTTTTTTAGAAAGTTTTGGTTAGACGATGTGCAGTTGGTTTAAGATCTAACTTTAGAAAAATTTATAGAATGTTTTTTTTTTTTTTTTTTTTTTATCTATGCATCATACGTCAAACAATAACTAATATGTTGCTTGCGAGCAATATATGTAACACCCGGTGTTGTCCGAGGTTATTCGGGCCGGGTTCCCCGTTGAAGTGGTTCATGTGATGAGCTCAAGTGACCTAGTGCTTAAAAGGATTGTAAGTACTACTCATATCAACAAGATGCATCTTCTACGGTGGCTCATCTTAAGAACTCTTGATTAAGCGTGCTTCTTTGGAGAGTAGTCTTAGGATGGGTGACCTCTGAGGAAGTTCTCGGGATGCGCAGTGAGGACAAAGTCTTATTTGGAAAGGGCGTGTGTTAGTGCAGCGTGGGCGATGTCTTGACTGGCGAGCTACCGTGAATGACATTTCGGCCTTTGGTTGGGTAGGGTGTTACAAATAGTATCGAGCAACCGGCGGCCAGTGTGTGGTCGAATCCCAAATGCGCGCCTTGTCGTGTGGTCGAATCCTAGACCTCTGGGAAGTTCTCGGGATGCGCTTGATGAGGACAAAGTCTTATTTGGAAAGGGCGTGTTGGTGCGTGGGCGATGTCTGTGACTGGCGAGCTACCGTGAATGACATTTCGGCCTTTGGTTGGGGCCGGGGTGTTACAATATATATGGACTGTAATGTCGTGTGGATTAAAATTCGTAAATTTTTAAGATGGTAAAATTGGTTTTATCGAGTTATGGTTGGGTTAGCTTCTTGAATTGACTCGTAGCCAAGGTTTGTTGTTACGGTGTATTTTTTTTTTTTTTTATTGTTGGAGGAATTCTTATTTCTTATGCAAAATGATATATGAAATTAGAGTGTAAAATATTCACATTTCACCAAAAAAAAAAAAAAAAAAAAAAAAAAAAGTGTGTAAAATATTCAAATTATACATACATATATTGGATATACTCTAAATTAAGTAAATAAACAACAAAGTAATGTACAATTTTTGTATAACACCATCATTTAATGTTTTTGGGTTTTGGTAGATAGTACGGAGTATCATTTTGTCTCTTATCGTGCTTAAACTTACGTATTTGAGTTTTGATGCAAATGTAAGAATGTACGAAGAAGCCTCATTAGTACAGTGTAACCGAGCCGATTTGATATCGAAATCGACTCGGAAAATTTTTCTCGAGTTTGGTATCGGCTCGAAATTCACCGAGCTTAAAAAATCAAATCTCGACATCAGTTCGGAAAAAGTCTCGAGCTTTGTTCAATATTTATTTTCCACTTTTTTTTTTTTTTTTTAATATCGATTAAGATATATTTTTTGATAAAAATATTATATATAAAATATTTTTATGAAAATAAATGAAATGATATCAAGTACACAAAACAGTAGATAGTTTTAACAAAATCAATACGGAAAATTATACAAAGACTAAACTATAGAGAAAAATTAAAACGAGCCTGAATCCAAACTTCTAATCTGAGCTTTATCAAGCTCGAGCTCAGAATTAGCTTACCTCAGTTCGGGCTCAGGCTCGAGATCAGTTTAACCAATCTCGAGCCAAACTTTGACCGATTCGATTTTGAGGGCTCGTTGAGCCGGCTTAGATCATTTACACCTCTAGACCTCAATAAGTAATATGTTGAACAATTATTAATTACTTGATAAACTTGTATGCAAATCTTATCATAATGTCAAACAAAGCATCATTGATTGCGTATGCATTTATTACAAACAATTAAATAAACCATACTCCGTATGTGATACAAAAAAACTTTCTAAAATCAATAAATGTAATTTCTGAAACTAAACAAAATGTCATTTATTAGAGAAACAACAAATACTAAAATTTATTCCAATTTATCCCAAAAACTCTAATTAGTTTGCAATATGCCTTGATGAACATGACCTAAATCATTTTCACTAGACATAGCATTAGCACGATGTTTTAATTGCTCAACAAAGTCTTGTATGTGATTGTCTGAGCTACCACCCTTACTAACTGCTTTCTTAGCTAATTCTCTCCATTTCTTTGCATTCTCTTTAATCTCAACACTTCTTTTCCCTTCCATAACAACCTTCAAACACCTTTGGAACTCCTCCCTTCTCACCACCCCCGTATCATCCTCGTTTGCCCTGACTCCTACCCCCCAGACATCTTCGATAAACTTAGCATCAGGCAATTGGTCGCTCCATTGGGGGACTCCAATCATGGGAACTCCCAGACTGAGCCCCTCCAGTGTAGAGTTCCAGCCACAGTGAGTTGCAAAACACGCTGTAGCCTCATGGGCTAGCACCTCCAACTGATTGCACCATGTGACGATCATTCCTCTATTACACTTTCGGAGCTCCTCTAGAAACCCTAGAGGCAATTTGCTATGTTGGGACTCCCTAACAACCCATAAGAAATTGTAATTGCTCTCAATTAGTCCCATAGCAATTTCTTCCATTTGTTCTTGTGTTAGTGAGACCATGCTACCAAATGAAATGTAGATAATTGATTTATTAGGCTTTGTTTGTAGCCACTCTTTGCATTGCCCACTAAGTGGTTTCCATAGACTTGCTCCATAACCAAGGTCCCCTTCTATCCCCCCATCTAAGTAGCTTGATGGCACCATTGGCCCTATCATTTTCGCCGGCCATCCCGGCACTTCTTCTACTACCTGCAACGTAACGTGATAAATAATACGTTAGTTATTATTGAATTTTACTTGCTCTGTATCAATCATTTATTTACCTTTTTGAAGATCGACTTAAATGACTCATTTTTTTCGTATAAAATTAAAATTTAATATAATTATACTTCAAAATCATTTAGCCAAACCAACATCATTCTAAATTAGAGATAACAATGAATCAATATATGTAATAAAATAAAGAAAACGTTTTTTTTTTTTTTTTTTTTTTTTTTTTTTTTTTGTCATACTCCAAAATGGAAAAGTAAACAAATGACTGAGATAAGTGTAAAACATAAAATTGTTTAATTGAGCTGTCTTGTATGTATTGTGCTAATTAATAAAATTATCTTGATCTTAATTTTTAGGAATATATTAGGAAGAATGCTTCCTTACCATTAAGAACAAACAAATAGAGTATTAAATAGATTATTTTCCCTCTTATTTATTCACTTATTCAAAAAGAAAGAAATGATAATATAACAATTCTAACTTATTATATACATGATGAAGTTTATTCTTCCTATATTAACTAAAAAGTCTAAAAAAAATCGTCTTTCACTAAAAAATGAAAGATGAGTTTCCTGATATATAAAAGGTGATCACATTTAAACTAATGATGATCATTAGTTATTTGGTATATATTAACCATTATTAAGAAATATAAATATGATTACTTTGTTAGTCAATAAGAATCACGAATAACCTGAATATGATCATTTTGTTAGTGAAAGACGGTTTTTAAATGGCCTACTCCTTGACTATTATTAGAGACTTAGAGTACATGTGTGTCCTTAATTTATAGCGAGCAAAAGGTTATGTTTAAACTACACCCTATACTATATGTTTGTGTTTGTTACCAACAAAGGAAACATAAAGTACATTTATATTCACTCCTTTGTTCAATTATTATTCAATAATTTCCCTAATTCCCTCGACAAGATCCATTCTAGTAGGTTTAACTTTCTCAAATCCACTCAATTATATACTACATGTCCTCCTCTATTTTCCGGAATAATATTTACTATTCTATCTATTAATATTCTTAAAAGTCTAAAAATAAGATCGTTGTATATGATACTACGACTAACAGAGCCAAAGAACACAACCTTTTATGTGTCCCATTAACTTTTTCACCAATTTTAAGAAAGTGAAAACGTTAAGAGTAATGTTGGTATTTTGATTAAATGAGACTCACTTTAAAAGATAAAATGTGTTATATTTTGATAAAATAAATAAATATAATTAGGGGTAAAAATAATGTTATTTTCATTGTAAAAAGTTGGCATAGATAGTAATGAGGCTAAATGAGTAAAACTGCCGAAAAGAAAAAATGGGGCTAAATGAGTGAAATAGAGAGAGTTATAAATTTATTGACCGTTTTATAATAAACACTAATTCTTGTGTGAGTCAGACCTTATAATAAATTATTATAAATCTGTTTCATTTGTACTCGATTAAAATTACTCATAATACAAACTTATGTAACGATATTAGTTTAAAAAAAATCGATAAATTTACGTCAATCTCGAAATTTAAAATGTAAACATAAAAAAGAGTAAAAAATGTGATTAATTACCTCCAACTCCAAATCTTCAAAAGAATTGCAAAAGGCCCAATTAGCCAACCCCAAATTAGAGTATTGGCTTAACTTCATAGCCAAGTAAGCCGGATAACTTTCCGGTTCTTTTAAAAAAGTTGGCAATTCATTAGATTTAAACTTTGGCATTTTGGTCAACGCCTTGGCCACTTCATCCGGATCAACGAGTGGCAACCCGATCAAACCCCGGTCGACACACGCGAAAATCGAGCAAACCACGGCCGAATTCGTGAAAAAAGCCGCCCCGTACACGCCGTACCTCCTCGCCACGTCGAGGGCCCACGGCATGAACGCGTCGTACACGACACACGTAACGGGGGTCGGGCCGGCCCTGTGGGCCTCAATGATTTGACCAAGGGTCCTTGACCCGTTTACTTGAAATGAGTTTAGGAAGGAGTCCTGTGACCCAGCTTGATCAGACTCTAACTGGTCAAACCCATCTGAGATGGGCTCGACAGAAATGTTTTTTATAACTGAAATAGAGGAAATAGTATTTTTAGTCGTGGCCAAGGTGGCCTTAATACCTTTGGACGCTAAACGTTTTGCGAATTGAAGGAGCGGATTAAGGTGCCCTTGGCTAGGGTACGGTACGGCCACGACATGAGGCGTCGCCAATGTCGTATCGGTATTAACATCCATTTTTCGGGTTACGATTTATACGATTTTATATCTTGAGGGAATTTTGATGATAATTTTTTGATGTGTTCTACAAATATGAACGTTAGTATTTATAGGGGAGGTATGACCGAATAATTGACGAATTGAATTTATTGTTGTTGTTGGCGTTTATAAATAGAATTGTTGATGAGTTCACGTGTTTGTTGCGTGAGTAATAAATATGTCTTATACTCCGTATTAAATTAATGTAACACTATCTTATTTTATACTATAACATGCGTTACGCATTCATTTTTACTAATTTTGATATTATATTTTTGTAAGTATTTTCATATTATTTGCACCATTTTTATTGATTATTTTAACAATTTTTTTTTAATACATGTATTTGTGAGTTTAGTAATTTATTGTATTTTTTTGTAACTATTTAATTGTAACTTGTTTGATTTGACTCATGTAAATTAGTGTGAGACCAACTAGACGACTAGACTTAGTCAATAAATAACGTCATTTTCGTGTTATCATGCTTCTTGATTTTTGCACAACTACGAAGGAATAATATTAAAATTTTGGAGATAAAAATGCAAATGATAAAAGTAATACAATTAAACAATTGAAAAAAAAAAAAAAAAAAGAGAGAGCTGCAAATGATATATTTCTTCTATTCAAGACCAATTAACATGTGACATCATGACACGATAAGTAAGAAAAACTATTAAAATACTAATATAAGTAACAAATAGTCCAAAAATTAGCTATTAAAAAAATAATTAAAATGATTAAAATATAATAAACGGGGTAACAAGTGGGTCCTAATAATAAAAATATAATAAATGAGGTAGGCCAAAATAAAAAGAGTCAATTGAACTTGAGTTGTCGAGAAAGAAAAATGTGTCAATTGCACTTTAAAAGTGGGGGTAGATTATACTTCTTCAAATCCATATGATGCTTAACATTTATTTCTGAATTTATTTTTTCGGTTTATTCTGGATTTAAGTCGAACTGGATTATAAAAAACGTTATTTTTTTTTTTTTTTTCCTCATTAGTTATAACACGAATGTATAGTATTCCACCAACTCCAAAAAGATGTTTATGGAAGATAATGCATGAATATGGTAAAAATGAAGCTGTAGTTTGATCAACGTTGGTCAACTATTATCCTCATATATACGAATTACTCCTTCTATTATTCAATATATAACTTTCGATCTCACATTTCGAGACATTCACTTCTCTCCTCGATATCTCTCAAAATATTTAGTTAAATATCATCAAATGTATACTCATATGAAGCGCTTTTTGTAAGGAATTGTTTGGTACAATTTTGATATTTTTTGGAGGAATATATTTTCGTAAAAATTAAAGTCAAAGGCTCACCTCGTAAAATGAAAACGTCATATATTGTGTGACGGAGGGAGTATATATATGTATATACTCGTATATGATTACAACTTTTTTTTTTTTTTTGGACTATATGATGGATTATACGTATATGTGACAGAAGAATGTTTTTCTTAGTCAACTTTTATTTTTGGTGCGTCATATTTAAAAGACTAATATCGTACGTTGTGCATGATATCATTGAGACGACAATAAACAATCAAACTTTTCCTTTGACGTTGATTTGGAGGTGCATGTTTGAGATAACAATATATACTCCCACGTAGGAGTTGTATCTTTTCATTGCATCTAAATGATACTTTCACTACACGCTAAAAATAAAAAATTAGTCTATTTGCGAGAAAATTTATGACGGATTAAAAATATCATCAAACAAAGTTAATTAGCTTCTTCCAAATTATCTGTTTTTTCACATTTTTTTACGTAAATAATGTTAGGATATGCAAATATATAGGATTTCACGTGTGTTAAAAATTAATTCGTATAAAAATTTGATATTCTTATTGTACTAATTGAATGTAATATCCAATGAAATCTCGTATAGTCTACTACGGAGTATATTTTATTCAATATTGTACATTTTAAGAAATCATCAACGTAATTTGGAAACAAATAAATTTATCCTTTGAGTCAATAATTCATTTATTTTAAAAATAAAAAAAAAGTCAACAAATAGGTAAGATAGAAACATGCGTTTTTAATGTCAACAAATATCAACGTAATTTGGAAACAAATTGATAAATTTGTATATATCACCAAACGTTATTTAAAAAGTACAGGACACCTCACTGCTGATGTCATATTTGCCGTATTATGCTGACGTAGTCGGTATATCGTCATATTTAATACGAGTACATTTGTGTCTTTTACTTCTTACGTACATTAGTTATGAACTTTTAAATTGAACGTCTAAGAGTGAATATTGTACAAATGAGAAACTTGCAATTTGGATTTGAATGGAGGAAGTATTTCTTCTACTCAAGACAATTACGGGGTAACATATGACATCATGACACGAGTACACGACAATTAAGAAAAACTATTAAATACTAGAGTAAATTACAAAATACCACCTTTTAAAATTGAAAATTTTCAAATTACCACCTTTTAAAACATTCTTTGTAAATTCTGCTTTTATATGACTTCCACTCAAATTGCCACCTTCCTCCAATTCCGGGGAAAAAATAATTCGTTTTGCCCCCACTTTTCAGTGAATTATTTACAGTTTGACTTTTTTGTGAGGGGAAAAAAGTCAAACTGTAAACAAATGACTGAGACAGAGTAATTATTTTTACACCGGAATTGGAGTAAGGTGGCAATTTGAGTGGAAAAGCGTTATAAAAGGTAGTAATTTACAAAGAATGTTTTAAAAGGTGGTAATTTGAAAATTTTCAATTTTAAAAGGTGGTATTTTGTAATTTACCCTAAATACTAATATAAGTAACAAATAGTCCAAAAAATTAAAATGATTAAAATATAATAAGCGGGGTAGTAAGTGGGTCCTAATAATAAAATATAATAAATGAGGTAGACCAAAATAAAAAGAGTCAATTGAACTTGAGTTGCCGAAAAAGAAAAATGTAAAAAATGTGTCAATTGCACTTTAAAGGTGGGAGTAAATTATACTTCTTCAAATCCATATGATGCTTAACATCAGTTTTTCGGTTTATTCTGGATTTAAGTCGAATTGGATTATAAAAAACGTTAATTTTTTTTTTTCCTCGTTAGTTATAACATGAATGTATTCCACCAACTCCAAAAAGATGTTTATGGAAGATAATGCATGAATATGGTAAAAATGAAGCCTTAGTTTGATCAATGTTGGTCTACTATTATCCTCATATATACGAATTACTCCCTCTATTATTCAATATATGACTTTCGATCTCACATTTCGAGGCATTCACTTCTCTCCTTAATATCTCTCAAAATATTTGGTTAAATATCATCAAATGTATACTCATATGAAGCGCTTTTCATAAGGAATAATTTTTTGGTACAATTTTGATATTTTTTTGAGGAATATATTTTCGTAAAAATTAAAGTCAAAGGCTCGTCTCGTAAAATGAACTAGATTGGCTAACCAAGACCTAGTGGTTCCAATCGAGCTACAGTTAGGAGTCGCGTCCTAATCAGCCAATAGTTTTTTGAGAGCCAAGTTTTTATTTCATCAAAATATAAATTTAAAATGAATTACAAACTCATTTATATAGGAAAACCTTAATCTAAAAATGACTAGATTCATTTTCTAAATTCAATTAATCTTAAATTAAATACGACTAGATTCATCTTCTAGATTCAATGAATTTTAAACTAAATATGATTAAGTTTATTGTCTAAGTTTAATGAATTTTACTATAATTTAATCATCCACCGTATATGTATCATACACCATTTGCAAAATTTTCGGTACTTGATTTGAATTGCAATGTACTCCGTACAAATTTTGATTTATTTTTATATTTGTATTTATTTTTATATATTTTAAAAAAGTAACACAACTAAAATGGGAGTAAGAGTTATTTTGCATGTTTTAAATTTTACACGGATATATTTGTTTTATATACAAATTTGTGAAGTGAGAATTGCCCAGGCTTTCTGTCCCGTGACCCTTATCTGCTTTTCACATCCCTCGCATATAAAGTTTTAAATAATACGAAGAGTTATTATTATCATTTAAAGCATATGAGATAAGTTTTATCAAGCCCAAAGTTTATGGAAAGTCATTGAGTTCAGATATCTGCTTTGAGATTTTAACACAAAAATTTAGAAATGCAAAATTCCAAAATATTTGAGATTTTAACATTATTTTTGTATTAAAATCTCAAAGCGGATGTCTAGACTCAATGACTTTTTCTCATCACTTGGGCTTAAAAGATCCTAATACTAAGCATATTTTGTCATATACTACCTTTCCTTTATACCTTATATCGTGAGGTACCACTCTATAAGTTTTTAGGCAAAAAACAACCTCACCTTTTTAAAAAATTAGGGTCTTTTTTTAGTTTATGACATCTTTTCTTTTCAGGTTAATTTCTGCGTTTGAGCATTAATTTATCTTTAAAACTTATAAACGTTGTCCCAACCGTAACCAAATTAGAGTTAACCCATTAAATTTAGCCGTTAGTTATGTTTCATATAAACTTTCACCCTTATTTTTTCAGTTTTTTCCTCTATATTTTCACATTAAATACCTTACTTTATCCTCCATTATAATAAACAAGGTGTTTAATGCGAAAGATTGAAAGAAAAAACTAAATAAAAAAAGGTGAAAATTCATACTCCGTATATGACAAAACTAACGGCTAAATTTAACAGATTATTCAAGTTTGGTTACGATTGGAACTAATTTATAAGTTTAATGGTACAACTGAAAATACGCCAAACGCAGCAGATAACCGGTAAAAGTGAAAAGATCTGAATGAATTTAAAAAAAAAACTGGGCCTAACCCGTTTGTTGATGAGTCATTGACCCGGTCCAGTTAAGTGGCCTATTTAAGTACTTTACCCCCTTCTCCAACACGTAAAGAAACAATTAAAAAAAAAAAAAAAAAAAAAAACATTTCATTTTTAATCATGGATAACCTCTTTTCTATCGCTCTCTACATGTTTTTTCCTTCTTTTTTTAATTTACATTTCGATTTCGAAGAAAGGGAATGGGGTGAAAAGGGTTTTGATTATCTTCACTCCAGCGATGACCCTCAAACTTTAAAAAGTTAGCTTTCTTGACTGCTCTTCAAGAACTATTTAATTTTTTTATCCCGAGATTCGTAATAATCTTTGCGTCAAACCGTGGCTTAAAAATGTGACCATGTTTAACACTTGAATCTTGTGACTTTGTGTTAAGCAGAATTGAAAGTCGTTTTCAAGAACGCGAAAGGTGACTTACCAACTCAACTGAGAAGATACGATGAATTTGCGGATTCCTACAACAAATATAAGATACTGGAGTATGAAGAAAAATATGGATGGGGCGGGCTACCGTCGTTGTCAGATTATATTTTGCCATCTGATGAAGAAAAGATCGAGTTCAGGTCGCCAGAACGTGGTTTACCACCACGTGGAAAACTAACGGTCGTAAGTCGCAACGAGAAGAGCAAGAAAAGAGGTGGCGAGTATCGTTTGGCTGCTTGTGGCGATGGAACTGTGAAATGGCTTCACTGGTTAGAGTGTGAAAACAATACAAATCATGTTTGGACAGTCCGTTGGTTTGACAAAAAGGATGGAAGAATGGTCTACTTTGGAGATCGTCTTCAACCATATCGTGTTAAGAATGTTAACAACTATTACATTGGTGGTAATGTCAATAATGGATCCGGCATACAGAATATCGGGACTGTCGATTGCCACTGATATCATCGCCCGGCTTGCAGTTTTACAATACTCTGTTATTACTACGGAGTAAGTAGTATTATTAACTTTCCTTTTATTTTTGCATACAAAATATAATACAAAAGGATTAGAATCCTCTAGAGTTAGTATATAACTCTACATCCTAGTATTTCGGTTTTAAATTAGATAATTATATTATCGAGGATGTCTTTGGCTGTGATTAAAGATTGAGAATGCAGAGTGGCGATAGGTCGATTTCGATTCCTCCTATAGTTGTATTGCTTGCTTCATGTATTGGAACGAAAAAAAAAAAACTAGATAATTATATTAAATTTATTTAATTTTGATATTTCTCTTATACAAATACCCTCATATGCGTTCCTCGTCGATTTTTGATATTAAATTTATTTAATTTATGTTTTGGCGACTTTACCGTCGAATCCGAACCAAAAGATACCCTACATAAAATTGGTGAACCCGTTTGGGTGATTTATGAAAAGAAATTTTTGCTTCTATACAAGTAATTTGACAAAAATTGAAAAATTCTAGGATAGAGTCTAGAGGATCACAACTCACTACAAAAATATGCCTAACAATCATATATGTATGGTGTTACTTGCTCCCCCTTACAAATTCTTATTTAAGACGGATATATCCGTCTTAAATTAAAACGGGTCAAGTATTACGAATAAGATAAAAGATAAGTGAATAGAAAAGATGTAATATACTCCCTCCATTCAAATCCAAATTGCAAGTTTCTTTTTTCACATTTGCCGAGACGACTTTTGCGAATTACATATCTTTAGCTACGTTTATTCAAAAAATGTGAAAAATATATTTTAATTTTCTACTCATAAAGACGAATGAAACAAGATCACACATGAATATATCTATATTTACGTATCGAGAGATAATTGAAATTGAACGTCTAAGAGTGAATAGTGTACAAATGAGAAACTTGCAATTTGAATTTGAATGAGAAACTTGCAATTTGGATTAGAATGTACTAAAAGAATGTAATATCCAATGAAATCTCGTATAATCTACTACGGAGTATATTTTATTCAATATTGTACTCCGTACATTTTAAGAAATTATCAAATAAAAAAGTCAACAAATAGGTAAGATAGAAACATGCGTTTTTAATGTCAACAAATATCAACGTAATTTGGAAACAAACAAATAAACAAATAAACAAATATATATCACCAAACATTAATAAAAAAGTACAGGACACCTCACTGCTGATGTCATATTTGCCGTATTATGTTATGAACTTTTAAATTGTTTGAAAACTATTATCGTAATTCAACTAGCTGAATAATATAATTCATATATACTTCCTCCATTCCATTCAATTCTATACATTTGTTTTTTGTACACTATTCAAAAGTGAAGAGAATCTTCGATATATCGTCTAAAATATAAAATAAAAAATAGTCATGTGAGATCTTGTTTTAATTGTCTTTTCGAGAGCCTTATTAATATTCAAATTTTATATTTTTCAGAATTATGTAACTAAAGATATAAACAAAAGCGTCGATCGACGTGCGTCTGCGAATGTATAGAATTGAATGGAATGGAGGAAGTATATCGGAGTATACTCCCTCCATTCCACTTTGTTCTTCCCCTTTTAGTTTGGCTCAAAAACTAAGGTGAGTGAATTGTGTGGGTGAGATTAAAGTAGAAAAATAATAAAGTAGATTGTGTGGATAAGATTGGTTAAAAGTTGACAAAAATAGAAATGGGAAGAAGATAGTGGAATTTCCTTTTTGGGAAAGTGGGAAGAAGATAGTGGAATGGATGGAGTATATAATACTCCGTACTCCCTCCATCCCAATTTACTTGTCCCCTTTTGATTTTTGAAAAATCCCAATTTACTTGTCCCTTTGGAAAAATTACTTAATTACCCTTAGGTCATCCTTATTGTTAGAATATTTATTTGCTCAAATTGGTATATCAAGCCCTCCCACCCCTATTATTATAAGGGTAAAATTGAAATTATAGGTAAATGTTGTGAAAATTAAGAGATGATTGTGACTCTTTTCTAAATTTCTTAAATCTAGCATTGTAGTGAAAGGGGACAAGTAAATTGGGATGGAGGGAGTAATACATTATACATATACATCACCTAGATGATTAACTTGTTTATTTATAACTCTTATATAGGGCACTCCATAATATTTTAGAATTTAAATTTTTATCATTTTTTTTACACGGTTTTCAATATACGACTTTGACAGCATTTCACTCAGTCTATAAGCAACTTTTTTGGGGGTGAAATAAAATTTTATGAAAAATCATGTAAATATATTACTCCGTAGTATCTTAGAACAATTCTATGTAGATGTAATGTTATGTTACGTCATTACTCATTATGCAAAGTCGTCGGAGTTTTTAGAAAAGGGATTAGGGCATGATTTTGCGCGTTGTCGAGAAATCATGCCATATACGATATACCCTTCACCTGGAGTTTAAGGTGTACCGTGAGTCCGTGATGGCGTGTCGTTGACTCGTTGGTGCCTATATTTTTAGGTCATCATCATCGGCTTGCCAGCTCGTTTAGCTGCCGTGCCAGATTCTTTTATACGAACTTCGTATACCGTAGGACTTGGCTGACAAAAATAGACTAGCTCGATAAGTGTGACCTGAGAATCGAATGTACGATAATCCGGAATTTCAAAACTGCCTGATATTGAGTCGACCCCAACAACTCGACCCAAAGTGAATTGAATCAAAATTGACCGGAAGTTGATGACTAAACCCAAAGTGAATTGAATCAAAATTGACCTGAAGTTGATGACTCAAATTAAAAGAAAAACGACCCGATAATGGCCGCCCTAAACTGACCCAAAACAGGCCCAACAACCAACACCATCCAAACTAACCCAACGTGCTTAGCAAACCAGAATTGACCCAAAATCGAGGCGTCTCATACGATACCAAGTGAACCAGTTTGCCAGGTCGAGCTGGACGTCTACAACTAAGGCTGCACCTCTCAAGGGTGTTCATGATACCAGAGTGTTCTTGAGCACTTTACGTCTTTACGATTTCAGAGTGTTTTTAAGCAAAAATACAGTTTATATTTTTTACAAATTTCAGCAACTATAACAGTTTTACCCTTGCATTTTTCCGAAATTTATGGTTTTCGAGGCATGATTTATCTGTTAAGATAAATACCTGGATTAATCTCAACACGCCCTTCTTAATGCGTGACAACAATTTTTACCATGTGTTGAGGTAGTATTTTGAAACGAAATAATGCTCGTTTGATCAGCAAGAATTTCTTTCATGTACGTGTCACTAAATGTTGAACCATTTTTTCCTCTTCGACCTCTCTGTCGTAAGTTTCTTGTCTTTTGACTGCTCCTCTTCTTTCGGATCCCTCTTGCTTTTATTCGAACTCTGGTTCATTTGACGAGCTATTGTATACGAGGCTTGGACTTCCATCCTTTGTTTTAGAAGGTTATCAATCTGCAAATCAAGAAAAACACAACTCAGAGTCTCAGACTCGATTTAGATGTATCGACACAGCTGTGCGTCCAAGCGTAAGACTTAGTTTTCTATGAACAATCTACACATTGTTCTCGTGAACGAGCTGTCACACTCACGAAGTGTCGAGTACCGGACATGGGTCCTCAAGATCATACAAAGTGTCAATCACACACAAGTCGAAAAGAGCAATAACGTAAAATATCTTTTCATTATATCAGCACGAATGATCGCATGTGGCTCTGATATATATTTTGAGTTTGAAAGCGTGTTTGCACATACCGTTCGTTTTTCCCGTGTGTATCTACTGGTCATGTCTGTGAACTGGGCAAGAACCTGCAGATGTAACATGTTAGGTAAGCAGGCAGAAAGTAATAGCTAAAACATCGTCATTTGTTTTATGTGCAAGCGTATATATATACCTCTTTATATTCATTTTCAAACTTTGAGAGTTCTGCCCTTTTAGATAACAACTGCGCTTCCACGTCTTTGAGGAGTTCCTTCTCTTTCACGTAAGGGGTAGCACAGAGAGCTTCAATCGTGTAACTCACTTTTTTGAAATAATTGTCCCCTAATATTACGTCAAAAACAAATTCAAGCCTGTCTAATTAGATCAATCTGCTAACAAGTACACATCTGGAAGATTGATACAGCTGTCGGAGGAGACGAATGTTTTCAGTTGGAAGATCTACCAACCATAGACGGCAAAAATATGAGTTCCGGCTTTTACTCGTGTTACTTCACTTGGCTGAAACGCTTCCAACTTTTGGAAGAGCGTAGCGTCTGGATCTTTTGCAGCCGCTAACTAAAATGTTTACAGCACACAATGGTGAGATATGTTTGCTCTAGTTTACGTACGAGTAATTATTTTGACTGAAGTGTACACTTGGTTGAGAGATTACCGAACTTGCAGAAGAATCCAACCGACAAACAGGGAAACCGAGAAAGTACATTCCCGCGGACATGACCTTTCCTGTCTTAGTGCTGTCTTCCTAAGTCCAATATATTAGCTTTACATAAGAGCATGCTACTGATGAAAAGTCGACCTTTCGAAGATAATCTCAGCATTGACCTATCTGATGAACTACGGAGTATATCTTACGAGAATTCGAGGGTAATTAAATGGGAAGTACCTGTAAAGCAAGACTTAAACCCCCGTCGTCTTCTGGTTCGAAATACAACAGCTGCAACAGAACGTATGTATCAGTAAGCCAAAAGCTGAAACGGCAACTATAAGACATTCAAACCAAACGAGTACAAAGACAGTGAGTAAACAATTTCAGCGCACTAAGCGTACAAGTTAGCCTCTCTACAACATTATTGCTTATAAAAGGGATCCTCAAAAAGCATGAACAGTATTTCTGTATTCACGTTAAAGCGGTGTTAGACTGTTAGATCAAGGTTTGAAGGCCCGAGGTTGCGACAATAATTTTTCTACAGGGCGTGATAGCTAGATTGTCTAATGGCATTACACAAACCTTAAATCTGCTTTTCTCTGATTTGACACGACAAACAAGTCCACCCCGTGCATCATCTTCAGTTATTGTAACAGAATAAAAATGAGCAGACTGCTTATCAACCTGTAAAACAAAGAGGGTGTTCGAACGTTCAGTAAATCATCACGCAAACTGTGCAGAGAACCATTGGAATTACATTCGGACTTACTTTTCTCGACACCGCCTGACCAAGTGGAAGTGGTGATACGTTGATCTGACCATTTAACGCCTCTTCCAAAACCGTTGCAGAGACTGTTGTCTTAATAGGTACACCAAGTTTACTGTTGCACAAGCAAAAACAATGAATAGTAATAATAAGCTTTACTGTCAAAAACCAACTCAACTAAAAGTTATACTCTCTAAACACGCCCCCTCACAAGAATGTCCCTCACAAGCCTGTGACCTCTTGTCACAAGGCTCTGATAGCACGTCCGAAACCAACTCAACTGAAAGTTTAAACTGACGGGTGAAGGCCCAAGATCAGTTTTTTACTCTCTAACAGTTAGAAACACTGCACGCAAGTACGCACGCCACATAAGGTTACTGACGCGGAATGTAAAATGTCGTGATACACGGTTAGGAACGTAAGACTTATCGAAAGCAGAAGGGCAAAGAACTCAAACGGAGTAGCGAAAGCAGCTGACCTAAACAGCGCGGCAAATACTGTATCGACAGGTCCCAAACTTGAAAGATCTAGCTCAAGATCTCGTCTTTCGGTATCAACAGCCTAATTCACAGACATACAAATATTATGCTGAACTCGACATAAAGATCAGGAAACAGCATGTGTGTATCGGTAAATCGCTCACCGCATAACCATCAGAATCAAACTCTCGCCTTTTCTCGGGGTCCGAGAGTATGTTATACGAAACCGTAACCTCGTTAAACATCTCAGCTGCCTTTGGATCATTTGTGTTCTTGTCAGGATGATACCTGAAGACGAAAACACGACAATGTCGTATCCCAATCATCGTAAATAACTTATCAAACACTTCAGAAGAAAATCAAAGAACTCTGAGAACTTCAAACAATTCAGACGACTTCAATTAACTTCAGAAAACTTCGGAATTCACACCTCCACTTCACTGTATAAGTCGTTTTTGTTTTTCGAGATAAACTCTACTTTCGATTATTCTCGCAAAATTCACGACATTAAATTCACATCGAAGATAATTCTCGAAATTCGATGATAACTAACTACATTCTAAAACAGAGATCAAATTCGAATCGACAAAAACAAACATACTTGAGAGCTAATTTACGGTACGCAGATTTAATCTGTTGATCGGTGCAGTCGTCGGAAACTCCAAGAACATCGTAAGGATTTCGCCGGAGCTCCGACGTCGACTTCTTCATCGCCGGCATTGCTTCGACGTCGACGATTCCAAAACTGCAATTATATCTCTCTCTCACTCACTCACTCACTCACTCACTCTATCAATCAATTGCTTTTTCACAAGACGATAATGAAACCCTAGAAATCAACGAAATTGCGAAATTCAAAGAACAATAATAATAATAATTGCAATTGATTTTATAGAAACAAGATACACAACATTTACAATGATGATCTAGCATATGAAGAAACTATTAATAAATTGACATGAATTTTAGATTATGCAAATTAGGTATTAATTTGATTTGATTTTGATCAAAGTTTATTAACCCTAATTTTATTTTATTTAATTTAATTTAATTGAATTGGGGGAAAATATCGAGAAGTTCATGTAATGTGTGAAAGTTGTGGGAGCTTTGGTTTTTGGAGGGAGAGTGATACGGGGAAGAATGTTGGATGTTTTGGAACATTTACTAATTTGGATTGCTTTTTTTTATTTCTAAATTTAGCCGGTACGAAAACCGATGTCATTTTGGTTTCGGTGAAAGCGATTGAAATTAATTCGAAATATTGTACTCCGTCCGTTTCATTGAATTGTTAACGTTAATTTATTTTGTACTCGTAATACTTTGTACCATGTTCATGTATTCAAAATAACAGTTAATAACACACAAATGACAAATGATCATATACAGAGCACGGAGTATAATAATTTTCGAATAAACTTATAATGAAAAGCTTGTTGAAATTGTATGATCGACAGCATTACTTATAATGCAAGTAAAAGCAAAAGAACTGTCATTCCTAGATTTAGTTTCTACCAAATGAATTTTAACAATGTTGATTCGATTTTGGTCACAAGTTTTATACTCGTATTTAAGATAATAAAATTGTTAGAGTTAAAAATGTTGAAATATACAAGTTCTTTTATGAGATGGTCCCAGAAAAAAATGTCGTGGTAAGTCGGTAACTATTGCATAAATGGTAGTTATTCCTCTTTATTACGCATTATTATTTACTACACGGAGTAATGTTTATGGTGGAAAACGTTTTTAGATACAAGACTCTATAATTGTTTCTTTTTTTAAACCGACAAATCATTCCATTAATCAAAAGTCATATGGCATATACAATAAACGATAACAATCAATCTACTCAAATCTAAAATCTAAAATAATTGAACAAAGAAAATACCCATTAAAACAAGGGTTAATTGAATATAACCCCCTTTTATAACACTTTTTTTTTTCAAAATAACCCCCTTATATATTATTTTTATAACATAACCCCCTTTTAAGACACTTTTCTTTCTAAATCACCCCCAACATCGAATTTTCTTACTTAAAAATCACAATTAAAGACATTATAGGGTATGCCATTTTCAAGTTACAACCACCAATGTCTAAAATATGTCGACACCTCTTGAAAATCCTTGTTTAAGGGTTAAGTAGCATATTTCGACTTTGGGGTGATTTAAAAACAAAAGTGTCTTAAAAGGGGTTATGCTATAAAAATAACATATAAGAAGGTTATTTTGAAAAAAAAAAATGTTATAAAAGAGGATTATATTCAATTAACCCTTAAAACAAAGAACATAAGACTCAGTCATTGTTTTTATCTTGATAAATGGTTTGCATTGTTTAACATAGAGGTGGCCACGGGCCGGACTTCATGTTCAAGGCCCGTAATCGACCCTTAGCTTGGGTGGCAGACTGGGCTTGACCCAAACCCAATCCTTTGATTATAAAATGGCTTAAAAGGACATTTTTGTTGCATGGACGGGCCGGCCCGAACTGGTCTAAACAAATGACCAGCTGTAGTTTGACACATAAAAATTATAGGATCCAGAGAGAATTGGGCCGACCCAACCGCCAATTTTGCACTGAAAATTCTTTGAATTTGGCAAATCGGGTCACAAATATGAAGATGAGATTCAAATAAACCCAAAATATTTATTATTATTATTATTATTATTATTATTATTATTATTGTTTTCTTTAACCCAAACTTTCATTAAGTCAAAAAAATTATAAAATTACCATGGATAGGCTAAATATAATTTGAGCGCTCACACCCTTAATCATAGCAAAGTTAAGGTTAGTACGTCATATTAATTTATGTTGAGTATTATTATATTTGGGTCTAAATTATTCATTAAAAAGTTGTTTGTTGCTATTAATCTATTTTTATTCAATTACATTTTGTACAAAATATACAGCATTTGACATTACGTAGTCAATTATGAATTTTTGTAAATTTCTGAATTGCATTTTATATGCATAGAATATAATGGTACGAGATCTTATTTTGTTTATCTTAATGTATACAATAAAAAATATCATTATTTTTTTTCTATAAACAAAGGTTAATGAAGGGACTATATATAAAATAAAATTACTCTAGTCAAACAATTTTTTTTATGTTATTATGAATTATTTTGAGCTTATATTAATTTCATCATAAACTATATAAGTAATAAATTAATTAACTTATACGTGTAGGACTATAGGAGTATTATACAAATCTTAATATCTTAATCTTAAAACTCACTAAACGACCGACGTCTACGTAATTTTTAAATCGTTGTCGGAATTAGAGGTGATACCGAGCTAGTATCAATATACTTTATAAAAAAATTGGGTTTTTGTGTCGATGTTCGCTTTATATTATACATGTAGTTTATGCATAAGCCATAATCCATTCTTTAGTTTTCTACGGAGTATATTATTTAATGAAAAAACAATACAACAATTTAATCAACTTACTACATAAAATCATTAATCAAAATCGACATCCTTCTAACTCCCAAAACTTTATAAATCAAATTATATATTATATTTACATAAAGAAACTAACATTAATATTAATATTAATATTAATATTAATATAATACTCAAATTACAACAAATTATCATACATGTTTAGTAGAATCAAAGCTAATAAGTCCTAAATGAAGATCTAATGACTTACAACCTTGTTTTGTAGAATTAACTGGTAATGAAGCTGTAGGCTTAATTATCAAAACCCTATTACTATTATTATTATTATTATTGTTATAATTATAATTATAATTATAATAATTATTATTATTATTTTCCGTATTACACTTGCTAATAACTCTTGTATTATTACTTTCATGTGTCAATGTAAATTGATGATTACCATGATCATGATCTTGATCTAACGGTCCACAATTGATCTGTGATTCTTCATACACAATATTATTATTATTAATATTATTGTTATATGGACTATCAAAGTACCATTGTTGTGTACTTGATTTATTAGACATTATTTGATGATTTTGAAAATTATTATAATTATAATTATTATTATTATTATTATTATTATTATTGTAATGATAAGGTTGTTGATGAAGGTAGAAATTGATGCTTGCTCTCTTAGCTTGTAGTTGAAGTCTCTTCTTCTTGAGTCGTTCTTTTTTGTGCGCGTTCTGGTGACCTCCTAATGCTTGTGAGTTAGCGAACTCTTTATAACAATATTGGCACTCGAACTTCTTGTGCTCGATAATAATATTATTATTGTTATTGTTATTGTTATTATTATTATTGTTGATGGAGGACGACCCTTCGTGTTTGTGATCACTAGCTCCCGAGGAGACTGTGTTGGACGAATTCGTGCTTTCTTCCCCGTTATCATTCAAAATCATCTGATCACGAGTATTTACCGTTTCAGTAATCTCAAACCCGAATAATTTGAGCTTTTTCTCGACATAATTGGTACTACTTTTGATCATTGTTGAAAATCAAATTAAATGATAGAGATTAGATAATTTGATGTGTATATTATGTAAATAATATAAATAGGAAAAAATTAAGGAAATAAAAGAAATTGTGTGTTTGAAAATTTATGTTAATGAGATAACCTACATGGTTGTACGTTACTCCCTCTTATATAGTGCAACTTGATAAGTTATACTCCGTAGTGAATAAAAAATTTGTAGGAAACATAATTAAAAAAAAAAAAAGGTCATATGTGGGAACCTCATGCAAAATTATGGTGTATCTTTTTTTTTTAAAAAAATTGAAACAAGCAAGTACATAGTCAATAGATTATTAATAAAAGTGATTATTTAATTTAATATTTGAGTCATTTAAACGTGATCATTTTAATATTTAAATTGACTATTTTAACATTTAATGTGACTAACTTTTTAAATTATAAACTGATCAATTTTAATATTAAAGTGAATACATTAAACATTAAATTAGTCACAATTTAATTATAAATAATAACTTGTACGCATGAAATCGTGCCCTACCCTTTATATATAGTTATACTTTTCTTTTTCTTTTTTTTTTTAAAAAAGGATTGATTTATTGTGTTAAATAGACGACAAGATTATTAATGGCCAAAAGCTATTACAACTAATAGATAATTAACAATTATAAGGACAAATGTATAGATTAATTATAGGGAAATTCTACGGTGTACCCTCCAACTTTTTCATTTTCTACCGTGTACCCCTCTTTTTTTAGCTTTACACAGTGTACCCCTTAACTTCATTAGTAACTATAAACCGTGACCTAATTACAATTTAACGTTAAGTAGGCGCTAATTTTGAACGTTTAAGAGGTGACATGGCACCTTTTTGCTGACTTGGAAAATGACGTGTAAATCCCCAATTAAAATGAAGCTGTTTAATTTATTTTGAACCCAGCAACAAAACCCCTTAAATTAGCGCCTACTTAACGTTAAATTGTAATTAGGTCACGGTTTATAGTTACTAATGAAGTTAAGGGGTACACTGTGTAAGGCTAAAAAAAGAGGGGTACACGGTAGAAAATGAAAAAGTTGGAGGGTACACCGTAGAATTTCCCTTAATTATATAATACACTAATATTATTCCATGTATATAATTATCATTATTTTAACCCTATTATATCACAGAAGTCAAAGAAATATGGGGATCTACTCACCCTAGGTGAGGTTCCTGGTTTGTATCAAATCTAACACTGTACTTCAGAAATGTAACATTAAAAAATTCCATAATTTGCTTGACCAACTAACATTATAGTGGAAAAATTTATACAATATGATAATGATAATGTCATTATTTTATTTATTATATTAATTTCTCTAACACATGTTCACCCGATATATACTGTCAAAAAAAAAAAAAAAAAAGGAATGTAAATATCGTATTAGGAGTATGAAAATAATAAATGACATTAAATATTTTCAATTTCTTCGAAAATTTACCCGAAAATATAATTTTTAAATTTTTAACATATACCACCATTCATGTAGATAGAATAAAATATTTTACATAAAAATACTTCATTTTGTTGTCTAGTCCCATTCAAAATTCCAATAAACTAATTAATAATGTTGAAGTGATGGATTAATTTAATCACCTAGTTCTGTAGAGAGTATGATTATTCAACATTAATTGAAGCTTCTTTGCATTAATTAATAATTAGGGTACATCTAATCTAATTGGAATTAATTAATTAAGGAAGAAAAGTCACTTAAACAAATAAAATAATGTCTATCTTGACCATGATTAATGTGAAATTAAAAAGCTCTATTTAGAACATGAGGGTAGTTGCTAAACATGGAATAATATTAAGAAGTGGGCAATGATGCAAGCACATAAATACTTTAAATTTTGGGATATTTCATATGGTATCCTTGAGATTTGCCTTTACTCGGGATATCCCTTTTTTCATGCAAAAAAAAAAATTGACTGGGCTTAATTTGTAGCTACGAGTTTAGAAATTGACAATCGTTTTTCCTAGGCAGTATATCTTGTTGAGACGATTAATTTGAACATCAAATTTTCCAGATTCGCAACTCGTGACTAGTAGATATGTCAGTTAAAAATTTTCGATAGAATATTTTGACCGACCATGACTTGAAACTACGTGTTATGAACATAAATTTTTTTTTATATCAAATTGAAGAGCTGGAAAAGACGATTGATTTGGAAAAAATAATGATCGAATTCTGAATTTGTAACTGCAAATTATAATCAGTTAAAGTTCTATTTCACAAAACAAAGGGTGTCTCAATGGAAAATTGTAAACCTTACCGTGAGAAACACCCTTTAAAGTTTATTTTTATTTGAGAAGTCTCCATTAATATCTTAGCGTATCTTTTTAATTTAAATTAGAGTTTAAAATCTTATCTTAATTATAATATTAAGTGCCCCAATGTCCCATGATAAAAACTGGGGAAATTAAAAATTAGTTGCCGTCACAATATGTGTAAGGAATTTATTAACATTGTGTCGTTAATATTCTAACCAAAATTTTTTAGATGAAAAAGAAGTAATTGTATTAATGTACGTATAAAATATTATTGAGTAAATTAGATATAATTTCTTTTATACTACGGAGTACGATTTTTCACAATAATTCCTCATATATGTTTTTTTTAGAACATACGGAGTAACTCTTTTTAAGACATTTTGGCTTTAAAATTATCCTCAATATCGAAATTTGTTACTTAAAAATGGCAATCGAACACATTCTTGGGTACGCCTCTTTCAAGTTACAATCATCAATGCTTAAAATATGTAGAAATTAAACCTCTTCAGAAATTCCTATTTAAGGGTGTGAATATCCCATTTTGTTAAGTAGTATTAAAAATGGTTATAGCATTAAAAAAAACATATATATATGGGGGTTATTTTGAAAAAAATTGTTATAAAAGAGGGTTATAATTTAATTTACCGATTGTTATTATTAGTTTAAATTTTTTATGAGAATGTTTTTTTTTTTTTTTTTAATTAAGATGGATAATATAATAATTGTGTCCAAAAAACTTTAAGCATTTGAATCTCAACCATTCTGATTTTAAAAGGGTAGCATTTAACATCATGTACCCGTGTGAGACAATGCGGATTTATAATTAGAGTGCAAAACCGATTATGGCCAGGGCTTTCAAGTTTCAACCATGTAAGGGGTACCCCGTACCCTAGGCTAATCGCAAAATACGCACGTGAGGTGTTATTAACTATTTTTGCTTATTTAGGCAATGTACATTGTAAATAATGGAATCTTGATAAAAGAGTAATATTACATGAATGTCCAACTATCTCAATATATTTATAATAAATACAATGTGTCAATGTTTATAACAAATCGTATTAAATTCCATAAAACACGAAATAATTTAATCACAGTGTTATAAGACATGACATCAAAATTCAATAAATTCTACGTAATTATACCTTTTGTGTCCGCCCAAAAAGAATCCGATAAAACTCGTTTAATCAAATAGGTCTTATTTTATAAGGCTAACAAAGTAATAAGTCGTGAATTAGTGAGTACGTATAATAAAATCATAACAAAAGGAGTTTTGTTGACAGTTGTTGTAATTGGGTCCAGCTTTATTTATATGTTAGCTTTTAGGACATAAAAATACAAATTTAGATATCATGTTCTTCATTCTAAAGTCACTCTAATTAATCATTTATTTGATTGGTGGATAATTAGTCCACCAATAGGTTTCCCATGCTCTTTGAATTCTCACTTCTTAATATATATTTATATAATATATATTTATATAATATATATTCCTTCTGTCTCAGTTATTAATTTACAATTTTTTTTTGTCATTACATATAAAAAATGCAAACAATTCACTGAAATGGAGGGAGTAATATAATATATTGAAGATGTGATTGTGTAGTTGTCAGAACGAAGATACCCTCAACAGTAAGTTTGAGGTTCGAATTTCTCTCCCTATTGTAATGCTCTTACGCGCCATCTTAGACAAAAATAAAATAAAATATACTCCTAACTATTTCATACGTATTTTTTTATAGTTAATTAATTTATAGTATTAATTAATTTATGCTATATGTTCTTTTTCTAACTCTTTCATACGTATTTTTTATAGTTAAATTTAAATTTTTCACTTACAACTTACAAGTTTGTAACTGTAATATATTTAAAAACGTAGTTTTTATTTAATAAACAAAATTACATGCATAACAGAATAGTATAATACGGAGTAATACTTAACTATTTTTGTATCTTTATTATTGAAATATACTGTTCAGTTTATTCGATAAATATATAAAGAGTATAAAATAAATTTTTAATAGTTATAAATATGGATTAATCTTAACTTTAAGCAAAAAGCTCATTGAGTTGACATGTGGAAGAATATATAACAAGATTTTCTAGAGATGAGGATTGAATTTGTGGAGGCTAATTAAGTGGGTGGATTAGTTGATTGATTGATTTAATCAAAAGACTAATCTTCATTTCATTTCATTTCATTTCAAAATAATTCATTATTAAGTTAGAAAATCATATAAATAGACCCCACTAAATATGAGACACCTCAATTTTCCATTTCCCATTCAATTCATTCATTCAATTTAATACCTTTTTCATCTCGATTTTTCTTGTAAATAATTCGTGTGTACCAAATTTGACCGCCAAACTAATAACTATTATTGTTTTATAAGCAGCAAAATCGTATATATATTGGATTAATCAATAATTTATTCACGTGATAGTTTATGAGGTTGTGTGTGTGTTAGGTGAAAATAAATTCCATGTTAATTATTTAGCATACATGGCAATTTTATTCTTAAAATAAAATTGTATTTGTCACTATCAAAAGCAGCTTATTATATGCAAAAAAAAAAAAAAAAAAAAAAAAAAAAAAAAAAAAAAAAAAAAATTTAGTCATTATTAGATTATACTGCATCAATTTCAATCATTTGTTTATCTTTCGATTCTAACAAATAACAGTAGACATAAATGAGTCATTGTCTTCGTATAAAACTAAAATATGATAAAATTATTCACCAAAATTATTACTCCTATTTTGTTAAAACTGATAATGTTCCAATCAGTAATCATTTTGATATATTATAATATAAAGAGAAAACAAATATGGAGTAAATGACTTATACAAAGGGAGTAGAAAGTTCAACTTTTAGTTTATGTCGCACTCTTAGCCATCAATTAAATATTTTACACATCATACTAGAGTAAAATAGGTTAAAAGATTCAAACTAAAAAGAAAGTTAAAACTGGTTTTATTGTGGAGATGGTAGAAGATAACATTACTACCCTCTGAATTTGTCAAATTTTTATTGGTACACCGTTTTGAATTCTGAAAAATCATTTAGAATTATTATTGTGTGTCTTTCGTAATGTAGCCAAATTACTAAGTTATACACGTAATTAATTCTAACGTGTGAGAAATTATAACAACTACTCTGTATAAATTTAAAATTGACGTTTGAAGGACGCATGTAATAAATCATTTCTATTGAGAAAGTAATGTATTTAGTACTAACGTAGTATTCAACCTATAAAGTACCATAAACATTGTCCTTTATAAAAATTATGAACTTTTTAGAATATCTATCTAAATAAAATGCATGCATGTACATAAAAATTCAACGGAGCCAAAAAAAAGATTAACAACCGATGAAACTTATGATTTGGTCATGATTCTCATGCAGGAAATTAATTAAATCATGAGTAATTAATAACTGAATTAAATTAATATAATCACATTAGAGTTATCAATAATCATATTGCTACACTAGTCACGGTCATCAGGTGTACTGTAATCACGTCAATCATTTTTGCACACATTGTTGACTAGCTAGCTCTCATAAAACGTACATCGCTTAAAAGAGAAATTAAAAAAAGATAAACCGATGATTCGTAATCAGTACGGTGGCATATTTAGAATTTATCGTTAGAAGATATTGTACAAATAAAAAGTATAATATTTTAATGTTTTTTTTGAAAATTGAGTGACTTGTGTATTATTGGTAATTCAGAATTTATGTGTATTAAAGTTTGATTTTTTTTTTTTTGTATTTTGGTATTTTAAGGTTATACTCCGTAGTAGAAATTTTATTATATTTATTTTCGTATTATTAAGTACAGAGTACTACAATAAGTGTAATATTGAATTTAATAGTAAAGCTAGATAAATTAAAATGACAGGATTGTATCTTACTCTGTATTAGAGATGAAATTAAGGTGGTTATCTCATAATTGAAATTCGAAGATCGATTCATATACCTTAACATGCATGTTAACATTATCTCATAAAAATGGCCGGATCCATGAAATTAACTAATTAATGAATTGATATAAAAAAATGTAGGCAATAATCTCGCATATCAGGGTCTATTAAAGATTTAAATGAACATATATTTATGAAACATACAAAAATATATTATATAATCTTATTATGTAACTTGACCAATAAAATGGACTATAAACTGATCGATATAATAAACTATGGTATTAGTCAATTCTTGCACAATTAGCAGATAAAATTAAAGATATTCTGATTTATAAGTATATCTAGATAGAATTATATCCTTTAAAACTTAAAAAAACGGTTTTTAAAAAAAAAAATGTACTCATGATAAGAAGCTAATTTAAGAAACATACATTAGCAAGAATATTTCACTAATTACGATAAATGTTAGTTTGTACATTATTTTTTCATGATATATTCTTATAAATGTTTAGTTAATTAGCTTCTTATTATCATGTATTTTAGGGGAACATCTTAGAAAAACCGTTAGAAAAAATAGGAGATGAAAATTTTCCAACATAATTGAATTGAATGATGTGTAAAAGATTTCTTAACATACGTAAAGATGTGAAGCAATAAGTTGTGTCTTAGCTTAGGGAAACAAAAACCCTATTACTAGTGTCACAAGAGTGAATATATAGATGCATTATTGAATATTATGTTCATATATTTGTGGATGTCAATCTAACAACAATTCCTTCTTACATAATTGATTGATTAATCATTAATGACTCATTCATTTTGAAATACATCATACTTGTGACTTACGATGTTCGAGGCGTCTCCAGATCGATTGCACTTATAATATGAAAATATACAGTGTAGGTAATAATTTAATACTTCTTCCATTTTGTTTGGTTGTATACGTTTGATTTTTGGACACTATTCATGAGTGAGAAACATTATTATAATTTTCTGAAATACGTAACTAAAAATATAAACAAAAGAAAACGTGTATCGGATCGACGTACGTGCAAAAAGCAAACGTATAGAATCAAATGGAATGAAGGTAGTATTATTTTACAATAATTCTTCATTCATTTATACACATGTTTTTTTTTTTGTTTTTTCAAGCGCTTTTGCTCTTCAAGTTCGTAAAAATTATACTCCGTAATTTTTTAAACTTAAATGTTTTGAAAAATGTGCTACTATACTATGACAAGATTAATAATTTCATATATTACTAAATTTACTATCGTCATTATCTGATAAGCGTGTTTATCAAGACACATTAAAGCAAAATTAAATTAAAGAGTAATCTTATGGTTGAAAATTAAGCAAGTGGTTGTTTTTTAGCCTTACTTGATTGGCCAATTTCCTTGCCAAATCATCACAATTATGAATTATATACTTAACCTTTGAAGTGCTCCAAAATAAGAAAAAGTGATTATTTTGGTGACAAATATATTCAGTGTTACATGGTATTCAACTATTCATATATATAATGGAGCACAAAGACAAGATTTTATGCCATAAGATTTATTTTATAGCATGCAATGCAATAAAAGCACAATAATTCCATAATTCCATTACCCCAACTTAATAACAATTGTTTTTTCAAGAATCTTCATCAATTTCTCCATTATAGCAACTTGTGTACTATATATAGGTGTAGTTTCTTAACTATCTAATTAATGCATTAATAATGCATTAATAATGCATAATGTACTTTGGCATATTTTTGAATAAGATTTATAGGACGTTTGTAAAGAGATGGTCGATACTGAGTGACTAATTTTAATAATCAACCATTATATCTTATTATGATTACATTTATAATTCGTGAACAGTTAGCTTTACTTTTATTAATATAATGATGATAGAACTAAATTTAACAATGTTATATCATGTTTAGAAAAAAGAATATTTATAATAATAACTTATTGATTTAAATGTTATCATATCAAACTAGTAAATAGAATTTCAAATTTATACCACTTGTTAAAATTGAAATTATTAATCAAACTGATTTTAAGAATCTCAAGCGTGATACAAATTATAGAAGAATGCAATTATGTATAAATCAACATTTAATTACCCACAAAAGCATCGTCAATTAGTCATTAGTTTTTTTTGTCACAATTAACCATTTTTTTATGTTTGACTTTTTTTTTTTCGTATATAAAGTCAAATAGATAACAAATAACTGAAACGGACGAGTATCTAGAAAAAACATACTGTATATAATTAATAGGGCACATAAAAGATTGATGTTACTCCACTGCAATGGACAACAAGTCATAGGACACAAATTTTCAAATGTGAGATTTAAATGTCTTTTTTTAGAACATCGCATTAATTACTCTTTTCAAATTGTGGTATGTATGCAAGAATATATGTGTAATCCACTAATCAATTTTTTTGCCTTTTAAATTTGTCATCAAATTCCCCTACATGCATGGCTATATATATAGCAACATGTAAAGTGTATAACGGAGTATAAAATAAATTATCTAATTTCAAAATTAATCGGTGATCGATGTGATCGAACATAAATTTTGTTAAAATAATATTCGGCATATTTTATTTTTCTTTAGAATTTTATGCTAAATTATCTTGTAAATAAATTTTATGGGCAACATCGCACAATATTAGCATGAAAAGTTGTCTCTAAATAATCCTTAATTGTAATTCTCATATCGATTAAAGAGTTTTAAATACTACGGTTTAAAATTTTATATTTAGAGTTTAAAATTTTAGGTTAGTAAATCAATTTTAGGCATTTAAAAACATAAACATTATATGCCAAAAATGTTGTGTAATTTCAAGTTTTCACTAGTTAGATGCCGTGGCCACAACACTTTCGAAATAAGCACTATGATTTGAATTTGAATTTTATCTGAAATGATCATATTAACCTGAGTTAGTCTTACATAAGACCGTTGCACAAATGGATAGTGTGAAACGGATCTTATTTAATCCAAATTTGCCTAACAAATATCCAAACAGTGCATGTTTAATGTGGAGTATAATTAATTAAGCCTTAGAAATTGTAGAGTCCCAAGACAGATTAATGACTAATGACATTTTTTTCATTAATTTCACCAGCCATTTTAGCTCTCCTCATATTCACGTTAACCTCTAATTCTATTATTTAGTAGTCACACATATATTTAAAATGGTCACATAAATATTTAAAGTGGTTACATAAATATTAAGTTCTCAAAGTTAGTATTTTTAAATATTTATGTGATCATTTTAAAGTTTCGATGTGATTACTTACATGTTTATGTGAGTATGTGGCCATTTTAAATGTTTTTGTAACCACTTTATGTATTATTTGCTTTGACGATTTTAAATATATATATGTGGTCACGTTAAATGTTGATGTGACCACTTTAATTGTGTATTTATAAGGGTATATTATCATTTTAAATGTATATGTGACCACATTAAGTATGCATTTTTATTCCAAAATCACGTTGTTGATGTATGTATATATTTTAAAGGTTATGTTATCGTTTTAAATATTTTTGTGGCCAATTTAAATGTTTATGTGACCACTTTAATTGTGTATTTAAGCTGTTATATTATCATTTTAATGTATATGTGACTACTTTAAATGTATATGTGACCACTTTAAGTATGTATTTCAATGTGTAGGCTAACACTTCAAAGGTATATGTGATCATTTAAAATGTGTATGTGACCATATTAAGTGTCTTTCAAATTTTTATTTAGACAAAAAAAATAGGAAAAGAGTGTTAAGAAAACGAGAAGTGTATAGTAAATGTAGATGGTTTGTTGTCAGACATGCATCAATTTCAACACTATTAAATACGGAGTACAATTTTTTTTCTTTTTTCTAAAATAAAACGGGTCAAGAAAACCCGTTTTATGACTATCCATTTGTGAGACCGTTTTATGGAAGTCTTTGTGTATTAACGTACCTACTGCGTATTATTTAACAACAATAACGTACATCAACTCGAATGATCCATACACGTTGAAAACTATTCAACTATGAGGAAATCTAGTAAAACCATTTTTACATTTTAAATTTATAGGGGTAAAAAACATAAAAAAAATAACGTAACAAAATTAGTAAATCCTATTATCATGGGTTCGGTGTAAAAAAAAATGCGTAAAACAATAGTAATACATATCACAGACGACAATTTAAAGTTGATATAAGTATTTCATCGATGAAATGTACAACTAAAGGAGCTGTGGTGTAGTGGTTATCACGTCTGCTTTACACGCAGTAGGTCCCCAGTTCGAGCCTGGGCAGCTTCAGTTTTTAATTTTCTCGAGTAATTAAATTTTGATTTTGGTTTTATAATTTGCAGAAATCATGAATTGATATTATTACACAGGACTGAAAGTTTTGGGGAAAAAATTTCAATGTATTCACCCACCAAAGAAAAATTATTACTGTACAAGTATAATTTTTTTTTTCTATGATTCATGTCGGATAAAATAAAATTATAACCTTCGCAAGCTAGGTATGGTAATTATTAGAATGTCAGTGTGCATCGTTATGCGGCTTCCGAAATGACCTGTCATCTACTTTTTGAGTGTGTACAGACGAGACGAGTTTGGGAAAGGATTATTTATACTCTTCGGATGTTAGAATCATGAAACGGGTCTGGCCAAATCCGAGTAGAAAGAGAGCGAGCCCACTTTACAAGTCCAAAAGCAATTCACATTTCCCAAAATCAATAATGGAAGGAGGACTCTTAAGACTTTATAAAACACACAACATTCTTCTCCACAATAGATGTGAGACTCTCACATGTGGGCATTTTATTCCAACATTGGCGTGAGTGAAATTCTAGAATATTTGATAGCTACGGTCTCTCTGAATATTGCATTGTAAACCAAATTAGACCTAACCAACAAGACGGGACCGTGTTGTCTTCGTGAGTATCATATGTAATTGTGTCATGAATCCTCCAACCTAATTAAATTTCGTGTGGTGTTCGTGTTGATCCACTTACACAAAAGGGTCATCATACCTCAACGTGAAGCAATTTATTTCGTGTCGGATTTGTGTCATATTTTTACGTCTCGTCAATTACTTTTGTATGGTTTGAAAGATATTTAAGGGGTTGAGTTTGGATTGAGTTCTTTAAACACTAACCCTAATAAATTTTGTGTCGTGCTTGTATTAATCCACTTACATAAATGAATTTTCATACCGTGACTCAAACCTGCAACAATGTTCCCCCCAAAAAATATATCATCTATAAATAGGGTGAAAATAAATCCACGAAAACAAAAGCTTCTTCCAAGGGATTTAATCCACACGAGTGACATCATCAGATCATTGTTTACTTGCTTGGTAATTTCCGTGGATTAGTTGTTTTGCGTAGTGATATTATAAATAACACCCACGAACTTATGAACAAAGTTAGTTATATCGGAGCAAATTTGAACAACAAAGGGTGTTGTGGTGTAGTGGTTTGTTTGCTTTACACGCAATAGGTCCTGTTGGAGTTTACTGTCGTAAGACGGTTTCACGCGTAGGACGAGCTATTACAATTAAATAAAATGATCAATCATATTTGACTCTATGTTGAAGCTTTACTGCAACATTGAGTGAGATTATGCCCATCGAAGACCAGAAAATGATCAATCTTCCTAAGAAACTCCGAGTAAGTCCTGTGTGAGAGATTTTCTCACACGTGCGATAACTTCTGTGTAACTATTTTAATACTGAAAGTGACCATTATAAAATCACGCCCCCTTAGCCTCCAAAATACTCGCTTTAAAAATTAAAATAGTTACTTTTTGGTTACAAATAGCCCATCACACCATTCACATGTGTACGACGGTCTCATATGTGATGGGAACTACATTCAGAAGTTGTACATAAACGAATACAAACCATACTAAGTTTATCAGATCAATGTGGTCATCATATAAGATAGATTATACTGTACAATTACACAAATGGAGCCAAAAATTGCATTATCGACCATCAAAACACGAATCAGTCTTACACGAGACGGTCACATGTACTTTATAGCCTAATAGGAGTACAACAAAGCCAAATTAACTTAATTACTATATGTGACTATCTCGCAATCCTATTATTAAATGGTGAATACAGGCATACAACGGTTTTATATACACGTGGTAAGTTTTGTGTATCAAACCGTAAAAACGTAAATAAGCACCTGATAATTATGCACATTTGTACGATGTTGGTTCAAACTTGAGCACCATGTTACAGTTTTTGTTTACCTAGTACGAAAAAATTGATGAAAGACATTTAATCCGATATCCTTAATCCTGATACATTTTATGGATCGAGATGATGTTATTATTAGATTTTTCGAGTAATTTTAATTGAATTATGAAAATACTTCATCCAACTCACTAACTCAGCACAAATTCTCATGTAAATACTAAATAATAGCGATTTCAAAAACACATTTTTCTTTAAATTCTAAAAAATAATTATATAATAATAACATATAATGAACCAACAAAGGGAGCTGTGGTGTAGTGGTTATCACGTCTGCTTTACACGCAGTAGGTCCCCAGTTCGAGCCTGGGCAGCTTCATCTTTCTGTGTGATTATTTTTGGGCTGCTAAGACCAAAAAAATTGGGCCCTTTACAACACATGGTCCATTCACTATATAGCAAACTTATGTTTCAAAGTAAAATGGATTGAATAAACATATTCTTGTATTTAATTTTATTATTCAAATTTGAGATTTTGTACTCGTAGTTAGAATTTCGAAAATTTGAACTGTAAATTTTGTACCGTAGGCAGCAATACATTAAACAAACGACAAAATGAAATATGATACTCGAAACTCGATCTACTCTGCATAAACAGATGAATGAAAACAGTACACATATGAGATAGGTGGTGAATTGGAAAACATATGATGACAAAGACAATTTTTGAAGGTTTTGTAAGAATGTTGTCACTTACTCTTAAAACGATCAATACAAAAAGAGTATTAATTAGATTTTAAAATAATCTATCAAACATATGAGCGATTTCGTTGAGTCCATCTCTCATTGACATAAATTCACTTTCCATTGAATTAATAAATTTAGAAACCACATCATTGACATTTACGATAGATTAAACTATCACCAAAATGTAACAAAATAACTCTTCTTAGAGATGTAATGACGATAACAATAAATAATATAATGACCATAGTAAACTCTTTTATTAATCACATTTTTCTTATAATTTACCCCTAATATACATTTTTATAGTCTCATCAAATCAGAAAAATCAAATCAATTCCATGTACGCAAGAAACGTTATATCCTTAATTGGCTGAGTCACAGCGCTTCTCTTCTCAGAGATCTCCATGTCATGTCGTTCTTAGTGAACTATAAGATAAGTAAGTAAGACTAAGTTCATAAAACCAAAATTCGTTATTTTCATTAACAAACTTCCCAACAAACTTTTAACAACTTTTCCCACTCATTTCTTTTGTAAACATTCCACTAATTCTCATGGCATTTTACTCTGTTTTCACTCTCATTTTTCTTACCCTCACCGTCACCGTCACCACCGCCACAACAACCACCGTGTCTGATGCCACCACCATCCCACTCGACCTCGAAAACCTCGTCCCGGCCATCATTTCCGCAGGAAACTTCCAAGACTGGGCCACCCTTCTGTCCACCAACCCACATTTCCTCCCACCAAACTCCACCCTCTTCAGCCCCGTCATCACCACCACCACGAAAAACACCACCGTCTTACCGCCCTACTCAAACTGCCACCCTTTCTCCACCGCTTGGTACAATGAAGATTTTCTCTTTCATCACCACGACAACCACCACCGCAAGATTCCTCCATTAATTCAGTCATACACCCTTCTTTTGCACCACACCGTCCCCCACCGTCTTTCGTTCTCCGACTTAATTCGATTTCCGGCCACCACCCGCCTTCCGAACCTCCTCCCAAACTTCACCCTCCTCATCACCACCGAAAAAAGCTCTGTTTCTTGCAAATTCTCAATTCAAGGGTCTTGCGTTACTCACCCAAATCTCTATGAAGACGAGTCGATCTCCGTCCACGGAATATCCACTCCGTTGGACCGCAAATCGATGAAGCTACCCACATGGAAGGAAGTAGAGCTGAAATGGTGGGAAAATCCGAAACGTTATGCTATAAATATGTTGTTACACCCTCTGAATTTATATCCCCCCATAACTAATTTTGATGGTGAATTCATGGCACATTTGTGGATACTGAGGACATTAACGAAATTTTACGAGTGGAAAGCGAAGACGCTAGAGATCAACGAGGAGATTCGCAGGGACGTTGAACTTCTGAATAATGAGGCTGATGAAAACGCACAACAATCAAATGATTAAAATGATTGTTTGATTGATGAATGATGATGATTAGTTCTGTATTTTTAGGAATTTTTCTTTTTGACTTCTGCGTAAACATCAGAATACGCTTTTTATTTTTCGTGCAGTTCGTAAATTTGTCAAGAATTCGACTTTTTTTTTTTTTTTTTTTTTTCAAGGTTGCTAAATGACGCGGCGCGACTACGAGACTATGAATACATTCAAGATAGAATTGGTTAGTTTTGTTATTTCGTGTTTGTGTATTTTTCCGCTGTTTGATTATGTGTTTGGTGGTGTTCGGCTTACAGATTTCTTGATCACCAAGAAATCGTGCAGGAATCGTCGAATTGATTATGCTTAAAAAATAGGACTCATGAGCTTGGATTACTACGCTATATGTGTTAGAACGCAAGGCCTCATACTATTATATTTTGTGTACACTTATATAGATGAACTTTCATTTTTCTTTCACCGATGTGGGACTTGAGTTTGTACCTTAACAATATGGAACCGTTACATTCACCATTTAATATTGCGAGACAGTCACATATAGTAATTTGATGGTTTTATTGTATATGTACATGTGACTGTCTCGTATACGACTCATTCGCATTTTGATGGTCGATACTGCAATTTTTGGCCTATTTGTGTAATTTCCATTCATGGCATTACACTATTTGGCACTATTTAAAAGTTTGAGGAATCTTTGAAATTATGTGAAATATATAAATGAAAATATAGTCATGTATGATCTTGTTTAATTCGTCTTCGTAAATACAATAAGTATATCAAAAATTTATAATTTTTTATCAAGTACAACTAAAGATATCGAATTTACAAAACATGCGTTGGCAAATGTGCCATGACATCATGCCCTGAATGGAATTGAATGGAGGGAGTATATATTATATAATGAGTGACCAAATTGATAAACTTAGTATGGTTTGGAGTGGTTTATGTAAAGCCTCGGAATGTAACTAGTTCCCATCATAATATCATATACTCCGTATGATTTTGATGGTGAGTTCATGGAAGAGCACAAATGTTCATATGAGTCAGGTCATCGTACGCGTGTGATGGCTATTTGTCACCAAAATGTGACTATTTTAGTGTTTAAGACGAGTATTTTAACGATTAAGGTGACGATGTTTTAAAGCCCGTGTCTGACAATCTCACACAGGAAAACTTGGTTGTAAATTTTTTATTTATAAATTTGAAATTTTGTAAAATATCTAAAACTTGGCTTTAAATTTGTATGAAACAAAATGAAATATAATATTCATATGTTTTGATTTCATTGACAATTATTGTAGGAAATTGCATTTTCGTCAGTGTGATAAAGATTTTTATGAGACCATTTCACCTTAAATAATTAAACAATTTTTTTAAATAATTACTATTTCTAGTTGTGTGGGTCGTGGGGATGTCATCTCACTTGAATCCACTCAAAATCCGATCCAATCTGCACGAATAGATGAATGAAAACACAACACGTACGAATGACGGGTAAATCAGCCAACAGTTAATGGCTAATACAATTTTATTGAAAATTTATAAGAATATTGTTTCTTACTCTTTACCCATCAAAAGAGAATGAAAACTAAATTTCAAAAACGAAACAATCTCTTATTAAAATAATTTCAATCAACGCTTAAGAGTTATGACCCTTAATTACATACTAGTGAATTGCCACCAAAATATAATCCCTTTTAAAAATTAAAAAAATAATACCAATAAATAATATGATGACCATATCAAAATTTAAATCAAATACAAGTACGAAGTACAATTTAATTAGAGTAAGTCTTGTGAAAGACGGTCTTTCATCAACAAAGTGAAAGATCTGTTTTTTTTTTTTATACCTAAAAATGTGACAACTTTTAGACTATTTATGACTTTTATTGACTAAAAAAGTCACCATATTTATACTTAATATCGGTCACCATTAGTCTAAAATTTAATTATATTTTAAGTATAAAAAAATGGTTTTTCCATTTTATTAATAAAACACCGTCTTTATTAAGACTTTTCCTTTTAATTAAGTCTCATAAAAAATTACACTAATCCAAAAAAATCAATCGATTCCATATACGCAAGAAACGTCTATATAAAACTCAAAATTCGTTACTTGACTAACAAACTTGAAACTTCCCAACAAACTTTTAACAACTTTTCCCACTCTTTTTCTTACATTTAAAACATTCAACTAAATTCTCATGGCATTTTACTCTGTTTTCACTCTCATTTTTCTCACCCTCACCGTCACCACCGCCACGGCCGCCACCACAACCGCCACGTCCGACGCAACCACCGCCTCATTCGACCTTGAAAACCTCGTCTCGGCCATCATTTCTGCCGGAAACTTCCAAGACTGGGCCACCCTTCTGTCCACCAACCCACACTTCCTCCCACCAAACTCCACCCTCTTCATCCCCGTCGTCACCACCACCGCCACGAAAAACACCACCGTCTCACCGCCCTTCATAAACCGCCACCCTTTCTCCACCGCCTCGTACAATGAAGATTTTGTCTTTCATCACCACGACAACCACCACCACCGCAAGATTCCTCCATTAATTCAGTCATACACCCTTCTTTTGCACCACACCGTCCCCCACCGTCTTTTGTTCTCTGACTTAATTCGATTTCCGGCCACCACTCGCCTTCCGAACCTCCTCCCAAACTTCACCCTCCTCATCACCACCGAAAAACACTCCGTTTCTTGCAAATTCTCAATTCAAGGGTCTTGCGTTACTCACCCAAATCTCTATGAAGACGAGTCGATCTCCGTCCACGGGGTATCCACTCCGTTGGACCAAAAATCGATGAAGGTACCCACGTGGACGGAACTTTACATGAAAATGTTGGAAGATCCAAAACTATTTGTCGTAAATATCGTGTTTGATCGTCTGAATGTATTTCCCTTCATAGACGATTTCGATGGTGAAATGATGGAAGATTTGAGACTTCTGAAGACATTTTCGGAATTATACGAGTGGGCAAGAAAGACTGTCGAAAGGAACGAGGAGATTCGCAGGGACAGTGAACTGCTCAAGATTCAGGCTGAAATTGCACGACAATCACGTGATTGATTGATTGATTAATGATGATTACTTCTGTGTTTTTAGGAATTTTTTTTTTTCGTTTAGTTCTGCGTAGACATCAGAAAACCCTTTTCGTTTTTCGTGCTGTTCGTAAATTTGTTTAGAATTCAAGTTGTATCCGAGGTTGCTGAATGACCCGACTACGTGAGACGTGAGTATGCATACATTTCGTGTTTCCGGAGTATAAATGTTTGAATATGTGTTTGCTGGTGTTAGGCTTACAGATTTCTTGATCACCAGAAATAGTACAGAATCGTTGAATCGATTATCGAAAGTTATGCTAAAAAAAAAGGGACTCAAGAGCTTGTGAATGCAAAATTGTTACTCATGATGTTCTACCAAGTGTTAAATCTCGATCACAGTCACGGCTGTGCAATTTGTCGTCCCAAGCAAAGCTCGCAGAACTCGGCCAATATCGCTTCAAAATGCGATTGCACGAATCTTTTAAAGTCTGAACCTAACTCGTAAATGCAACACCCGTGTCCTTCCATTCAACTCCAATTGTATCGCCGGGTAATTTACTTTTTGGGGTTAACTTTTGTCAAATTTGATCACGTAAAAAAAATCATGAAATTAAAAAAAATTTATTATTTTGCAAAAGAAAAAAAAAATTCACAAAAATGCAAAATCATTTAAAAATGAAGCTGCCCAGGCTCGAACTGGGGACCTACTGCGTGTAAAGCAGACGTGATAACCACTACACCACAGCTCCTTTGTTGGTTTATTATATGTTATTATTATATAATTATGTTTTAGAATTTAAAGAAAAATGTATTGCTGAAAATCAATATTATTCAGTATTTACATGAGATTTTGTGTTGAGTTAGTGAGTTGGATGAAGTATTTTCATAATTCAATTAAAATTACTCGGAAAATCTAATAATAACTTCATCTCAATCCATAAAATGTATGAGGATTAAGGATATCGGATTAAATGTCTTTCATCATTTTTTTCGTACACGGTAAAAAAAAAACGGTAACATTGTGCTCAAGTTTGAACACAAATGTGCATAATTATCAGGTGCTTATTTACTTTTTTTATGGTTTGATACACAAAACTTACTACGTGTATATGAAACCGCTGTATGTATTCAGCATTTAATAATAGGATTGCGAGACAGTCACGTATAGTAAGTTAATGTGGCTTTGTAACTTTGTTGCCCTCCTATTTAGTCTATAATGTACATGTGACTGTCTCGTATAAGACTGATTCGCGTTTTGATGGTCGATAATGCAATTTTTGGCTCCATTTGTGTAATTGTACAGTACTCCGTATAATCTTATCTTGTATGATGACCACATTGATCTGATAAACTTAGTATTGTTTGTATTCGTTTATGTACAACTTCTGAATGTAGTTCCCATCACATATGAGGCCGTCGTACACATGTGAATGGTGTGATGAGCTATTTGTCACCAAAAAAGTAACTATTTTAATTTTTAAAGCGAGTATTTTGGAGGTTAAGGTGGCGTGATTTAAAATGGTCACTTTTAAGTATTAAAATAGTTACACAGAAGTTATTGCACGTGTGAGACAATCTCTCACATGATTTGTTAGTATAGTTTGACTCGGGTTGATTCATTTGGGTCGGGTTCTATTATTACTTGGTCTGAATAGAAAATATTATTCTAAATGAACAGGTGCCCCAAGATTTCATAACAGCTTCACTATTTCAATACCTGAAGACCCATCACTCAGACAAACAAGTGATCGAGGCAGTCGAACGGTTGCTACCAGGCGAAATTTATGTAACTATGTCACTATTGCTCGAGTTGTACGCTATGTCAGTGTCCGTAGGAGCGGGTAGTGAGTGTATAACCGGGCTAGAAATTCGGATCGGGAAACAATTAGACCGAGTTACCCTCAAGGATCTCCTGGACTTAGACCCCGGAGTCGAGAACTTGAGGCAAATTTTGAAGGCGTTTTACGGAAATTACAACGAAACTAACAATGCAGGACTAGTTGCTGTGGCGGAACTCATGGAGCAGTACTTGATCGAGATAGCCAAGGAAACGAGTTTGGAGACGAGTAGTTTTACTAACGTAGCCGAAATGGTAAGCTCTACATCTTCTATTAGTCTAAATACTCAATATTGGTCATCATTAGTCTAAAATTTCGTCACATTTTAAGTATAAAAAAACTAATTTTCCATTTTATTAATAAAACACCGTCTTTCTTAAAACTTTTCCTCTTAATTTAGTCTCATAAAAAAATTACACTAATCCCAAAAAAATCAAATCGATTCCATATACGCAAGAAACGTCTATATAAAACCCAAAATTCGTTACATTCACTAACAAACTTGAAACTTCCCAACAAACTTTTAACAACTTTTCCCACTCTTTTTCTTACGTTTAAACATTCAACTAAATTCTCATGGCATTTTACTCTTTTTTCACTCTCATTTTTCTCACCCTCACCGTCACCACCGCCACGGCCGCCACCACAACCACTGCGTCCGACGCAACCACCGCCTCATTCGACCTAGACAACCTTGTCTCGGTCATCATTTCCGCCGGAAACTTCCAAGACTGGGCCACCCTTCTGTCCACCAACCCACATTTCCTCCCACCAAACTCCACCCTCTTCATCCCCGTCATCACCACCGCCACGAAAAACACCACCGTCTCACCGCCCTTCATAAACCGCCACCCTTTCTCCACCGCCTCGTACGATGAAGATTTTGTCTTTCATCACCACGACAACCACCACCATCGCAAGATTCCTCCATTAATTCAGTCATACGTCCTTTTTTTGCACCACACCGTCCCCCACCGTCTTTCGTTCTCCGATTTAATTCAATTTCCGGCCACCACCCGCCTCCCGAACCTCCTCCCCAACTTCACCCTCTTAATCACAACCGAAAACCGCTCTGTTTCTTGCAAATTCTCAATTCAAGGGTCTTGCGTTACTCACCCGAATCTGTACGAAGATGAGTCGATTTCCGTCCACGGGATATCCACACCGTTGGACCGAAAACCAATCAAACTACCCACGTGGACGGAACTTTACATGAAAATTTTGGAAGATCCAAAACGATTTCTCGTAGGTAAAGCATTTGATCGTATGAATGTAATTCCCCTCATAAATGAATTTGATGGTCAAATGATGGTACAATTCGCAAAACTAAAGCTATATTTGGAATATTACGAGTGGGTCCAGAAGACGGTCGAAAGAATCGAGAAGATTCACAAGGAGTGGGAACTGCTCTACATTGAGTCTCAAATTGCACCACAATCACATGATTGATTCATTAACTGATGAATGATTGTCGGGTCGTCGTTGATAATTTTGTCCAGAATTCGGGTTTTTTCCGGGGTTGCAGTTTGTTTTAGGCGTATACGTTGGAGTTAGAATTTGTTAGTCGGGTTAATTTCGTGGTCGTGTATGTTTCTAGAGATTGTACCGAATCGATGAATCGATTATTCATTTTTTGTATATGATTTTACCCGTTTTAAATCTTGTTATCTGTCACGGTCGTGTAATTGGTTGTCCCGACGCTTGGCCGATATCTCTTGAAAATGCGATTGCAGTAATCGTGTAAAGTCTAATCCTTACTCGAAAATGGCAATGGCTGTGTCATTCCATTCGACTCCAATTGTATTTCGGAGTATAGACTTTTCTCGGATCAACTTATGTCAAATATAATCCCGTAAATAAATCGTGAAATATAAAAACTCAAATAATAATAATAAAATTAAATAATAATATAAAAACTAAAAAGTATCAATAAATGAAGCTGCCCAGGCTCGAACTGGGGACCTACTGCGTGTAAAGCAGACGTGATAACCACTACACCACAGCTCCCTTTGTTGTTTCATTTATTGTTATTAATTTATAAATATATTTTATAATTTTAGGAAAAATGTGTTTGTGAAAATCAGTATTTTTCAGTATTTACATGATAATTTGGGCTGAGTTAGTGAGTTGGATGAAGTATTTTCATAATACAATTAAAATTAGTCGGAAAATCTAATGGTAACCTCAATCTCAATCCGTAAAATGTACTCCGTATGAGGATTAAGGATATCAGATCTCGTACAAGGTAAACAAAAAGGGTAACATTGTGCTCAAGTTTGAGTCTTTGAGCCGACTAATTTCATACAAATGTGTATAATTATCAGGTGCTTATTTACTTCTTAACGGTGTGATACACAAAACTGACTACGTACGTGTATATAACTCGCTGTATCTATTCACCATTTAATAATAAGATTGCGAGACAGTCACATGTGGTAAGGTTATCTGGCCTTTATTAGTAGAAAATATGTAAATATTTTATACCGTGTATTAATTAGTAAAGCGTGTATAGCGAAACCCGAACCTATTTGTAATTACAGCTTTGTAATCATATACTCCGTATTAATTTACAGCTTTGTTGTACTCCTATTAGGCTATAATGTACATGTGACTGTCTTGTATAAGTCTGATTCGAGCTTTGATGGTCGATAATGCAATTTTTGGCTCCATTTGTGTAATTGTATAGTATAATCTATCGTATATAGTGACCACATTGATCTGATAAACTTAGAATTGTTTGTATTCGTTTATGTACCGCTTCTAAATTTAATTAGTTCCCATCACATATGAGGCCGTCGTACACATGTGAAATGTGTGTTGGGTTATTTGTCACAAAAAGTAACTATTTTAATTTTTCAAACGAAGTTGTCACACGTGTGAGACAATCTCTCACACAGGACTTACTCGGAGTCTCTTAGGAAGATTGATCAATTTATTTTCCATTTGATGTATTAAATCTGGTTATCAATCGTGGAATTGGTCTTTTATGGGGCCATAATCTCGCTCAATGTTGCCGAGAATTAGCTTGGAAAGAGAGTAAAATATATGATGGCTGTCAAACAGACGATATATGCCTCGGTAAAATTGAAATCAGTCACAGTCTCAGAATTTGTCGTACCGACATAAACTCCCCTGATCTCAACTGATATCGCTTCAAAATGTCGTAAAATACGATTGCAGTGATCTACAAAACCTTTTAACTCGTATATTTAACCGTAAATTGCATTATTTGAGAAAAATTAAATTGAGTCTGTCGTACATGTGAAACCGTCTTACGAAGAAGTGCAAAAAAACATGAAGCTGCCCAGGCTCGAACTGGGGACCTACTGCGTGTAAAGCAGACGTGATAACCACTACACCACAGCTCCAATTGTTGTTCTATTTTCTGTATTACATTATAAATTCACTATTTCTTCACATGAGTATTTGTGTGCTTAAAATTTTTAATAATTAAAATCAAATTCGTATCAAATACAGAGTAATAATATCATCTCAAATTCTCAATACGTAAAATGCATGCAATCAACACTAAACGTTCAAAGAAATACACTCACTAGTATTCATTCAACTTTTTTACCGCACAAAGTAAATAAAAGAGTTTTTTGTTAAAACACACCTAACATTTTACCCATCTTGCGAGCACCCACCTAAAGTTATGATTTTGTTTGCTAAAAGGCACCAAAGACCTATTCTGTTTTTTTTTTTTTTTTTTTTTTTTAGAATTCCGTCTAATTTAACGGAGGAGTAGGTGATAACCACCCTTCTTTAAATTTCCTTTTTCATCCAAAATTATTTAGCTTTAAAACTAAGTTTTAAATAGAGTTAAAATGAAAAAAAAAAAAAAAAAAAAAAAAAAAAAAAAAATTGGAGGGAAAATTGGATTATTTTGGATGGGAAATGATTTCTTATTTTGGGGTAAAATAATTTGGATGAAAAAGGGAATTTAAAGAAGGGTAGTCATCACCTACTCCTCTGTTAAATTAGACGGAATTCTTAAAAAAAAAAAAAAAAAAAAAAAAAAAAAAAAAAAAAAAGTAACGGAATAGGTCTTGGTGCCTTTTAGCAAACAAAATCATAACTTTAGGTTAGTTTTCGCAAAAAAATTAACTTTAGGTGGGTGCTCGCATGATGGGTAAAATGGTAGGTGTGTTTTGACAAAAAAAAAACTCTAAACCCCCGTTCAAGTTAAAATAAAACAGCTAACTTTTTAGCTAGACTCGTTATTCGTATTATTTTTTGATGAATAACCCTAAACATATAGTGCCAAATTATTTTTGCGGAAGGTAAAAAAGATGGCTATTTACGCATAATAAAACCCTAAAGAAATACGGAGTATTTCTTTTTTTTTTAAAAAATTGAATTATTAAAAGTAAAGTCAAGTAGTGGGGTAAGTAATTAGTAGTAACAAACCATCCTAAATTCAAGTTACTAGAGATTTTGTTACGCTATTTTACCTCTACCACTTCATTTTCAGTTTGTTTTCTCAAATTTCATTTGTATTATCAGGTGATTTTCTAATTCTTTTTACGTTGCGATTCAATACATTGTGAGACGGTCTTGTACGATGAATTGATTTTTTTATTTACTGTTTACGTACGTAAAACTGTCACGTACAAGACCATTTCGTAATTTTGATGGTCGATAATGCAATTTTCAGCTCTATTTTTTGTAATTGTTATACAGAGATTTATCTTATATAATTATTGATATTTGTGTTTTGTATCGTAACAAGTTTCGGTACCAACTTATTGTTGAAATCGTTAGCTACGATATGGCGCCAACAAACAGCGGAGATACTTCGTCTTGGTACGTTGATTGGTTTTTTCTCCACGATTAATTTACTTTGTAGTACGTACGGTAAAAATAATGTCATTTGTATTTTTACAGGATTTCGAAGCGTACTGTTCAACCAAATTTTCGATTGGCTTTATCTAATGCTCCCTTAAAATTGGACAAGGTAACGTAATTAACGAGTCATCTTTAAAAATTACTCCCTTCGTTCCATCATTTATTTACGTAAGCTTAAAATTTCCTTATAATTTGAAATTATATGTTACTGTGATTTCCGAACAATTTTATCTAATTTTCGACGATGAATTTGAAATTATATTATTGCAGGGACTATTGGCGAAAAGATCAGCAAAAATAGCAGCAATACTTGAAGAAAACCCACATGAAGATCTCACAAATTACTTCCAAAAAATCAAAGCAAACAATGAAACCCTAGAACTTATTGCAAGATTTTGCCATGGTTTCGAAATCAATTTCACATGCAACAATATTGTACCATTAATTTGCCTTTCACACCAACTAAAAATGACTGAAAATCATTCACCCAACAATTTGCTCGAAAAATCACTCTCGTTTTTAGAGCAAAATATTCTCCCTAGTTGGGACCAAACCATTAGATCTCTTAGGAATTTGTCGGTCCAAGTCGTCGAGCACGCTATCGGTATTGCCCTCTTCAACGGGTTCCTTTCGGCCCTTGTCGCTCACGCCTTGTCGGACCCGACTTGTCTCGTGGCGCCCGGTGTTGTCGTCGAGCCTAGTAGTAGCAAGCAAGTTAATAATAATGGAACTAGGAGAAAGCTCTTTGATGTTTCCTCAGAGGATTTGACTTCTTTGCCTCTCTATGTTTATGAGCCCGTTATTGACGCCATGGCTCGACAAAAGGTGTGAAATATTACTTATCTCGGTTCAGTTTGGGTTGAGTCAATTTTTTTTTGTCTGAGCAGCAAGGGGGAATTCGAACCTGAAACCTGCTGCTTAGAGTATCTCTGTTTTGACCACTATGTCATGACATCATTGGTAGTTTGGGTTAAGTCGTCGTGTAGTTAAATTTTGACTTTAGACGGTCCATTTTTAGTATAGTTTGAGTCGGGTTGATTCATTTGGGTCGGGTTATATTATTACTTGGTCTGAGTAGAAAATTATTCTTAATGAACAGGTTCCCCAAGATTACATAACAGCGTCACTATTTCAATACCTGAAGACCCATCAGTCAGACAAACAAGTGATCGAGGCAGTCGAACGGTTGCTACCAGGCGAAATTTATGTAACTATGTCACTATTGCTCGAGTTGTACGCTATTTCAGTGTCCGTAGGAGCGGGTAGTGAGTGTATAACCGGGCTAGAAATTCGGATCGGGAAACAATTAGACCGAGTTACCCTCAAGGATCTCCTGGACTTAGACCCCGGAGTCGAGAACTTGAGGCAAATGTTGAAGGCGTTTTACGGGAATTACAACGAAACTAACAATGCAGGACTAGTTGCTGTGGCGGAACTCATGGAGCAGTACTTGATCGAGATAGCCAAGGAAACGAGTTTGGAGACGAGTAGTTTTACTAAAGTAGCCGAAATGGTAAGCTCTACGTCTTCTGTAGGAGGCTACCGTTGCACGGATGGAATTTACCGTGCTGTGGATGTGTATTTAGACGTGCATAGGGAGTTAAGTGAGCCGGAAAAGGAGATGATATGCCGAGTTTTGGACTTTGACAAAATGTCGAAAGAAGCGTGTGGACACGCGACTCACAACCAAAGGTTGCCTTTACGGGTTGTGGTGCAAGCCTTGTTTGTTGCGCAGCTGCAACTTCGGGATGATATCAGCAAAGCCGTGGGACAGAGCAGTAATAATAGTAATGTCGAGGAGCGGGAAGACGGCCCTCAGGGTGAAATTAAGGCGGTCGAGGAGGAGGAGGCGTGGGACGATGAGAGACGGGAAATTGTCGAAGGGGTTCATCGGAGGAGTTGTTGCGGGAAGAGCGGAGGTAGTCGGAAAAAGGGCAGTTTGTGGAAGGAAGTGAAAAGGAAGCTTGGGTGTGTGAGTAGTGATAGTTATCAAAGTTTGTGTGATTGCAATTGTCAAGTTAAGAAGAGAAAGAAGCTTAAGTTTAGTGATAATTGATTAATTGATTTTAGTGTTTTTGTTAGCTTTTGTACTTTTTCTCATTTTTTGCAATAACATTTGTTTAGGTAATTCATTTTCAAATCTCGCATACGGATTATTCTATAAATGTCTCGTACATCGTATTGCAGTTGAACGGACATGCACAATAATTGGACCTTGTTCTTTTAGACTCAATTTCAGTTTAGTTTAGTTTAATTCAGTTCTTTTACTCGGCAAAGGGTCCGAAACTTAGGTGCGGCACCTATCTCTCAAATTCGTGATTTCCGCTCTCGTACGACACTTCCAAAATGGAATGGACAAAATTGAGAGCTTGTGATATGGACAAGTGAAGAAACAAGGACCATGTGTTTATGAGGAGGATTTATAATGTGTACGTTGAAGTAAATGACATGGTATTCATGCTTCTTACATGACTTCTAACATCAGTTACGCCCCAAAACACACCAATTTATACAGCTGAAATTACGATAAAATATCACGAGACATTGACGTTCGATGCAGAAAACACTAAGTAAATGACTATCCCTAGAATTCAATTGAGTGACAATAACGGGAGCATACCCGTGTTAGGCTTTGGCACGGCAACTGACCCACCTGTCTCAGCAGAGACAACAAAAGCTGCCGTTCTAACTGCCATTCAACTTGGTTATCGCCATTTCGACACTGCTGCCCTTTATTACACAGAGGAGCCACTTGGTGAAGCGATTGCTGAAGCGATTAATGATGGGTTGATCAGCTCTCGTGCTGATCTCTTCATCACCTCGAAGCTCTGGTGCAGTGATGCGCATAAGGATGCTGTGGTACCTGCACTGAAGACGAGCTTGAGGTATTGTCTTCAAATTACACACCGTAAATATTCACAGTTCGTGAAATGTAAAACAAAATATGGTAATAGTATTGAATTACTCCCTTCGATTCACCCGTTTCTTTGTTCAAAAACCGCTTCATTGTGAAAAGTAAACGTGAAGAAATGGATGAATCGTGGGGAGAATGTTACATTTATGTCAATGAAATGCATTGAATACAGGAAGCTCAAATTGGAGTATATCGACATGTACCTGATACAGTGGCCAGTAAGCTCAAAGGCAGGGGTGTATGAGTACCCGATTAAGAAGGAAGATTTCCGCGCAATGGATTACAAGTCGGTTTGGGGAGCCATGGAAGAGTGCAAGAAGCTTGGACTGACTAAGGCCATTGGTGTCAGCAATTTTTCTCGAAAGAAGTTATCGGAACTCCTCGCCTTTGCTGCTATACCTCCTGCTGTTAATCAAGTAATCCTATTTTAAGTAAATTGCATACTAGACGTAGGAAATCGTAAACACAACGATCACTAAATGTCATTTATAATTTGTATTGAAAGGTGGAGGTGAACCCATCATGGCAACAGAGAGAGCTTATAGAGTATTGCAACTCGAACAACATTCTTGTGACGGCATACTCGCCCTTAGGAGCCATCGGAACATTCTACGGGAGCAACAGGGTCATGGAATCCAGTGTTCTCAAGAAAATTGCCATCCTCAGAAACAAATCTGTGGCACAGGTATTTTACTAAGGAGTACTCCGTAATTGAAGATTCAATCCTACAAAGTATACCTATCGTTCACGGGCCATCAATTGAACTATTCGGCTCAACTGTGTGATTGACGGAGGTCGTTAAATGCATGCAGATCTGTTTGAGATGGGCATTGGAGCAAGGAATCGCGGTCGTTGTTAAAAGTTTCAACACCGAGAGAATGAAGCAAAACTTGGACATTTTTGAGTGGGAATTGAGCTCAGAGGACCATGAGATGATCAAAACAATCCCCCAGAGTCGAGTGTGCCAAGGAGTAGATTACACATCTAGTTACGGTCCTTTCACAACCGTTTCGCAACTATGGGATGAAGAGCTCTAGACAATAGGCATCTAGTTATGAGTCTTTTGATTATTTATATTCATCAAACCTCTGTTGTAACTTAGATCATTTCCCCAGAAATATTTGATAACGTCACCAAGTTACTAATCAAAGCAGATAGGAGCGCTTTTCGCTCCTTTTTTTTGTGTGTGTGCGTGTGTCTAGGGAGGCTCAAATACACAGTATATAAGATGACAAAAGAACAGTATGTTTACCTGACGACCGTTTTGAGAGCAGGAAGTCGGAAACTACAAGGCCACTTGGACTGCGTCTCTTTGGGTCTTTTCTGCATAACAGAACCTCCCCTTCAACTGGTACAGTTGGATACACCGCCGAACTAAATCGCGTGACTGTCAATAAGTCTATACCTTCGGTGGCCGGGTCCACTGGTCAATGTCAAGTGTCAGCTATTATGTCCCTGTCGAAATTCTCCAACATACACATATAGCTTCAATAATGTACTATCGATTCATCAATGTCATGATCAAACATTATTCAAATACAGGTAGGATCATCGACTTCTCTTATTGCAATAGCAAATATTTCAGCAACAAAACAGTACAAGCAACACGCACAAGGCAAGTCCGACAAGATAAAATCTCGACAAATATGGGTGTTTGGTAAAAAAAAAAAAAAAAAAAAAATCAGCTTTATGAATAGTGTTACATCAAGCTGTTCAAGAATTGGGTATGATCCTTAATGTTAAAGTTCCCCATCCCACAGTTCTTCAAGGGTCTTAAAAGGTCCTTTTTTCGATAAATAGGGCCAACCAGTGACCTGTCGACTCTGAGGAATTCCCCTTATTTTCTCGTGATCCTCGTCGCTCAACACCCAGTCAAATATACTAAGGTTTTCTTTCATTCTCTCTTTGTTGAAGCTCTTCACGATGACTGCAATGCCCTGCTCGTATGCCCATCTTAAGCACACCTGCAAACATTCGGGAAAATATTTTGTGCGCATGTGTTCAGCAAATCACAAGAAATTAACAGGGCAATATACATGACGGTCTCGTTACTTAAAGGTACTTCAGGCTGAAAACTTTATTACCTGAGGAATACTCTTCCCTTTGGACTTGGCTATTTCTTGGAGCACTTCACATTCTAACACCCGATTGCTGCCGTAAAAGGTGCCTATAGCTCCTAACGGAGAATAAGCGGCCACCAGAATTCCATTTTCTTTACATAAGTCTATTACCTTCTTTTGTTGCCAAAATGGGCTCACCTCCACCTTTCAAATTCACAAATTTACAGAAAAATCATCAGTCAGATGATTCCAAGACCGTTACGTGGCTGTAGCCTGTAGATGTAAACTTGAATGTTTTACAGCCAAACTGTTCTGATATGCTGTAAAGATATTGTGATTGATCTCTCACGAAAGACGAGAAAAAAATGCTTTACTTGATTGACAGCAGGCGGGATTTTAGCAATTGATAGAAGATCATTCAGCTTTTTACTGGAAAAATTGCTGACTCCGATGCACTTAGTGAGGCCGAGCTTCTGGCATTCTTCCATAGCTCGCCATACGCCTTCAAAATCCATCGGCATGAAATCGTCTTCCTTGATTGGAAAATCAGTCTTACCAGGTTGGCAGCTTAGCGGCCAGTGTATCAAATACAAATCAATCCATTCCATTTTCAAGTTCCTACATACCCCCCAAACACAATTCAAAGTTAAAGACCTAGTATAAGACACTTCCTCCCATTACGAAACTCATGAAATATAACTTCACGAATCACGAGTGTCATTAGTCGTTACTACTCCTTCTGCCTAAGTCATTCGTTTACCTTTCCATTTTTTGGACGGAGGACTAATTGACGTTTTTCTTCATACAATATAATAATTTGATCCAAAACTGTCATTAATTTTGAAAAATCTTGATCTTGTAACACATTTTAGTTTTATATAAAAAAAATGATGCATTTATGCTCTGTCCCCAAATAGAAAGATAAACAAATAACCGAATCAAGTTTGGAGTAACAATTCTAATATGAGACGGTCGTGCAATAATTTATCATTAACACCACTTTCCTCCTATAATCAATACACACATTGCATTTTAATGACACTTTCGAAGTTAAAGGCAAGTTTCGTCCTCGTAACCAATTCTGCCAAAAGTTTAAGCTGACAGTTAGACGGTTCAAGATCGGTTTTATACACCGTAACGTAAAAACAAGCAATCAAACAACTAAACAACAATGAATAATGAAAATTCACAAGAATTATACTGGAGAGTTTTAGTAAGTCCAGGAAGAACAAGGTGAGGGTGAGCATCACCACACCAAAGCTTTGAAGTAACAAACAACTCGTCTCTAGACCGAACCAACCCTAAAGTCAACGCCTCTTGAACCGCTTCTCCGACCGGTTTTTCGGACCGGTACTTGTGAGCCGTATCGAAATGCCGGTAACCCGACTCAATCGCCCGAATTACGGCGGACTTGATTTCGCCGTCCGGCACCGGGGGGTCCACCGCCGTGCCCAAGGCTATGACCGGCATGTTTCCGCCGCCGTGGTTCAGCTTCACTTGCGGCGGAGGAGTGAGTTGACTCGGTGGTCGTGAATCGGACATTTTTAGTGCGGTTGTTGGTGGGGTGTTACTTGTTAGTAGTGAGTTGACTCGAATCATGTACGGAATACTTTTATTGATTTTCTAAGATTAAGGAGATAACTAAAAATTACTCCGTAATTAATTAATTAATTATCTTTGGGGATTGATTCTATTCGTCTTAAGTTTAGACGGATCTAATTTAACTTATATTTGGCTGCTCCTTTTTTTTTTTTTTTTTTGCTAAGATTTATTTTATTTTTTTCCCAAATTTTTGTTAAAAAAATCGGAAAAAATATAAAAATGCTAACAAAGTAGACAAAAAGGTAAAATTTTACCCAGTATACTATATATGTGACATTTTCATACATAGAAAAAGTATATACGGAGTTATATGATTTTTGGACCCGTTTAACATAGAAGCCACTAATTCTCTTATGAGACGTTATTATATCTTGTAGCTGTAAGACTATTTATCAACGACAATTTATATGATTTTCGGTGGTAGTCGTGATTATGTTATCTATGGAGTATAATACGGAGTACACATTTTCATAACGTAATTAAAGTTTGCCAACGCCATTTAGTAGTTTGGAATGCTAGTTGGTTTTAGAGTAAAACCCTTTTGATGGTGTATCATGGACTCTTTTTCCTCCATTATTGAATTTATCACCCATAAATCCGTATTCTATAATGACGAGAGGGTTATATTTAAGAACTAGTGATGTGACCCGTGGAATCCACGGATCGTCTTTACATTCGGTGCAAATATCTTTCTTATTATAATTATAAGTACGATTAAATTCACGCATTGTTTTTAGCCTTATTATGAAACACCCTCTCATATAACGTATCGCTGAAATATACATTAAACAAAATTTAGCATCATTATATTTTTGCTTGTAAATTACTCCGTACAAGAGATAACAATTACTCTCCATTAAAAATTAAGATTATTAGCTCACATATGCCCTTGAAGCATTATCAAGACAATGCAAGGCATAGCCTTATAAAAAAGCTCAGTATAATAGTGATTTCCTTGGCAACTTCAGCTTTTGCACTACTTCCCCCTCTAGGTAAATCTCACTCTTTTTCAATCGTATTCTCCAAGGCTATTTGCCATATGTATGTAAGAAAATTTTAGTCGACAACTTTATGATGTTGGAGACGGTCTCATTTTCTTTCTTCCAAAATAGTTGATGTGTGCTCAAGTATCGAGGGCGACCTAACGGATCCTTTTTCTCAACCGTCTTTGTTTGATCTTAAAATCATCTAAATCGACAAAACCCATTAAAGATCACCATCAGCAAATTCAATTCAACAAATGAAATCCCAATTTCATACGGAATACAACATAAAATACAAAACAGACCCATCAAACTAAACCTTGTCATAGACACTAGACACCCATTGGACTTCACGTTCCCAAACTCCAAACACAAATCCATAGTTTTACATGATCCTTTTTCGAACACATAATTACCTAAACATTTCAAAGTATGGGCATTAAATTTATCACAAATTTTATTCAATGGGTCAAATATATTTAATGAGTTCGTTATATGCACACAACATTCATATGAAAGTCGAAGAAATGGTAAAGGTCAAGCACTATAACAATAAACGATACGATTGCAAACTCTAAATACTATGCAGTATTTAACTAACCAAAGTATTTTGTTTCATCAAAGACAATTTCCTAACACCACCGAATAATGAACCAAACTTGGCGTGACTCGTGGAATTCGCATGGCGTGTGAAAGTTATGTTTATGCTGGAGTTTAAACATCTAAATTCTTTACCATAATTTAAAGTTTAGAGCCAAAAACTATCCAATCCATCATCCATCCAATAATGTAATAAATAAGGTCGTTGTATGCCATATAACCGTTTCACAAGATGCTTTGAGCTAAATAAATTCATGGTCGTGCATCTTGCAAACATCAAGCAAAGAGAAGCTAAACAACTAAAATTAAAGCGCATTGAGTACTAAGCATTAATTACATATTACTCTCATAGTTAAGTATGATAACTCATAACATACATAATGTAATCAAATGCAATCATATCATGCTCATTTGACTAGTTCTTCCGATCAACAGTAAAGGAGACTTAACAAAAAAGAAATCAACAATGAGGAAAAATATTACTGCAAAGATATGACCTTAAATGAGACTTGGAGTGAATGTTTCAAAGAATGCACCATTTAATAGCTTGAAACTTTTTCTCAAACTGTAAGTAAACCGTATAAGGGATTCTAAGTATACATATTGTCAGGCGTTCAACTCACACCAAGTGCATTCTATTATGGTATGAGATTTCAATCCATTCCATTCCAACTTACCAAACCAAACGCCCCCTAAATTCTTAAGGCTTTCATTAATAATCATAAAAAACCAAGTAATGAGGAAAGCAAAGTTTAAGTTGCAAAAATAATTTTCACAGAAACACGCTACCCGTTAATTTTCACTGAGCATAAGAATATTAACTTCATTGATTCGCAACTCGCTGAAATATTTAGTCATTGCATATGAAAGTCTGAACGAAGCTGAACAATATGCTTGGAGATCTAACATTGATGACTGTACATTAATTAAAACCCCTCTAAAGACTCATGCAAATTCAACTCGTCCAACGCACATATCTGCAGATTTGTAATCACTATTTTTGCTTCATCGAGAGCCACAAATTCTTCCACCGTATTATCCCTAATCAGATTAAGCATGTTCGCTCTAATGAAAATTTTGAAGTTAGTTCATAAACAGTATATCATAGCGCATAACAGAAAAGGTGACAACCATTTTATATGGTCTAGCTACTGTTTAATTGACAGTAAGTACCGGTCTGCGCGAAGCTAAATTGTCCTAAATCGACCTGAATCCGAGTGACATACACCCAAAGAGAACAATCGCAAGTAGGGTCATTCTAAACCACACGACCACCACAAAACGACTCACAACATCATATTTCAGATTATAAAAAATTCTTGGGTGAAACATTAGATGACAATAACTTAATAGACATGAGTGAAACGTTCTTGAGTGACAAATTTGTGTACAAGCATCACAAGGCCAGGCTACTCACCAGAGTCATCTACAGGATGTTCGGAAATAAAATACTGATAGAATATGGACTCACTAGTATAGCTGTCAAACGGGTCGGGCGGGCGGGTTTTGGGTTCGAGTAACTATTATACTGCAACATACTGCCTGGTGTGTATTTCGGGTTCGGGTAGTATACAGGTCGGGTGTACACGGGTTCCAGGTCGGGTTAGGGTCAAAATACGGGTTAATCAACGTCTTTTTATCCATATTTTTTTTTGTATAACGGATTAATTTTCAGTAAAAAAAAAAAAAAAAAAAAAAAACTACTCTCTTCCTTTATAGTCAAACTTTAACTGATGCCAAAATACAAATATTAAGATTAGTGGAAGTTGTCTCTTGTAACTATACTTCATTAATCAGTACTGACAAGTGGGTGAATTACAAATGTGAAGATTTTGGGTGGTACTGATACGTTTTCACTATTTCCCTCCCAAATTTAGAATGTAAAAGCACTTATCTTCTCCCCAAATTTATTCCTTGATTTTACATTCCACCAAATCAAAAAACTTAAACTTTTTAGTTTTCCTCCAAATGCACTATTTACACTTTTAGGGTGCTTTAACAGAAAAAAAATAAATAAATAAATAAAAAAAATTGTCATATATATGGTGCCTCCAAAAAACCAACTCTAATTGATATATTATTGAAAAATTAATTTTTTTTTTTTTTAATTATAAGTTCCAAAACTGAAAATTTTAAAATAAGTTTATAGATGCGTGTGTGTCTATTAAATAGATATTTATAATATTAGATCCATATATTTTGTTTCAAAATTTAATACTAATGATTCAGATGCCTCAAATTCATAATGCCAAATGTAACTAACAAACACTATTAAAATGATTGATTCTATAATTATTGAATGTAAGATTACGTAGATAAGATACGTATCTTGCATATCCTATATTATTAGCTATATATCTTCTGCGTAGGAAAGTATATATTTAGGCCTATATTTAAAAGATTAGTTTCTCTCTTATTAGGATATCTATCAGTATATATATGTATCATAGCTTGAGATTATTTTTTCATCAATAAGCATTCCATTCTTCCCTTCTGTTTCCTTGTTCTATATGGTATCGTGAGCCATTTTTTTTCAAATCAAACATCATGGCAGATGGTGATGATAAACACAAAAACATCTCCAAAACTATTTCTATGAGCTCGCCTCTTTACCTTCATCCATCAGATAGTCCCAATTTGTCCCTCACGCAAATCATTTTTGATGGCGAAAACTACGATCTGTGGGCAGCCGCTGTTAAAAATGGATTAGATGCAAAAAACAAATTGGGCATCATTGAAGGAAAGGTCAAAAAGCCATCAACTGACGAGGACCATTATGAGTCCGTGGCTTGGCGACAGTGCAATGCCATGTTGAAAGCATGGTTACGAAATGTTATTAATCCAAAGCTGCACAAAAGTATCGCTTTCAATCAAACCGCCAAGTTCTCGGGTTAATCGTTAACGATATTCAAATGAATGCCCCCACGAGTGCATCAATTGAAAGGAGAATTGTATGAATGCAAGCAAGGACGGGAGTCTGTGGTCGAGTATTATACTCGCTTGAAGACAATATGGGACGAACTTGACAATTATAGGAAAGTTCCAAATTGTACCTGTGGAGCGGCAACTGAATTCGCCAAATTGCTTGAAGAAGAAAAGGTTCATGAATTTTTGTTGGGACTGGCCACGTCCTTGTACGGCAACGTTCGTACAAACCTGTTGATGGAAGACCCCATCACTACTCTTTCTCGGGCTTACACTCTTGTATTAAGGGAAGAGAGACATTTCAATATTACCAAATTGAAGGAGGAAAAAGTCGAGGCTGCCATGGTCACAAGGCGCATACCTGATCGTGAGGGATCGCGACAATCGCTCGCAAAGACGACAACGAAGATGATCAAATGCAATGTACTCACCAGTAAGAAGTATTATCACACCAAGACAATCACATGATGACAAACACTAACGATGCAGGCCGAAGAGCAGAGGTCGAGGGAGACGCGGAGGCTTTGGCAGAGGCCGTGGTCGAGGACGACAAGGAGGTAGGGGTCAGCACCAGGCCAATGCAGTGGAAACTGAATCGCCCAAAGAAAATTTTCCTTTCACTAATGAAGAAATTGAGCGTCTTCGCACTCTCTTGTTGACCAGCCCCGATGGGTATGAGAAACTCACAGGTATGAATGTTCATGTCACTACTCAAGAGTGGTTAATTGACAGTGGCGCATCGCACCACATGACAGGAAACCGAGACAGTCTTCGAAATATTTGGGTCGATGAGGAATCGACCGTGACTTCTGACGGACGAAAGCGCAGCACGCATGAAGTACGCGAAGTCGATAGCGACAGTTTTATTTTAAAAGACGTTCTATTTGTGCCATCACTTACTAGTCATCTAATATCTCAGACAATGTAAATTTCATTCATGAAAACAATCAGGTCGTAACGCTCTTCTCTCGATTATCAGGCGCAGATCTGGATTCAAGACTGGAGATCGAGTGCAGCATTGTGATGGACTTTATTATTTTCGACCAAGTAGAACGGAGATGGTGAATAAAGCTGTGATGACTAAAGATGACGAGTTGTGGCATAAGCGTCTTGGGCATCCTTCATACAGTAAAGCGCGTTTTTTTTCAGAATTGATTGGTAGGAATTTGAATTGGAATAATGATCAAGTTTGTGATAGTTGTTGTCGAGCAAAACAAACTCGTACCCCATTTCAAATTAATAATAAACGTTGTGATGATTTGTTTGGTTTAATTCATTGCGATATCTGGGGAAAGTATCACGTGGCTAGTCTGTCTCGTGCTCAATATTTTTTGACCATTGTTGATGATCATAGTCGGGGTGTATGGGTGTATTTAATGAAGGAGAAAAGTGAAGCAGGAGAACTGATGAGAACCTTTTGCAATATGGTTAAAACCCAATTTGGCAGATGCGTCAAAATTATACAAAGTGATAACGGAACGGAATTGTTGTCAGGATCGATGAAATATTTCTATGATGATAATGGAATTCTTTTTCGGACCAGCAATGTTGATACCCCCCAACAAAATGGACGAGTCGAGAGGAAGCACCGACATATATTGGAGAAGGCTAGGGCGTTGAGGTTTCAAGCACATTTACCCGTTCAATTTTGGGGAGAGTGTGTTTTGACAGCCGCGTTTTTAATAAATAGGACACCGACTCCATTATTGAAAAATCGAACACCATATGAAATCTTATACAAAACACCACCCACCTTTTCTAATTTAAGAGTGTTTGGTTGCTTAGCTTATGCTCATAACAAGCATAAACCGCGTGATAAATTTGGAGAACGGGGTACGCGATGTGTGTTTTTGGGCTACCCGCATAGCAAGAAAGGATGGAAAGTGTATGACTTGAGTGAAAAACGTCTTTTTGTCTCACGTGATGTCCATTTCTTTGAGCACATGTTTCCGTACTATCAACCTCAGGAGTTGCGTAATTCACCCGAACCACGTAGGCTAGTCACGGAACATCCCACAGGTGATTTTTTCGTGGAGTATACAGAACATGACATGTCTCATTTCGAAGACACTAGTGCAGTTCGTACGGGTGATCAGAAGGTCGATAGAATCAATGTCGAAACTGCTGCAACAGGGGTAGAAACAGAAACTCGTGCCTCAGAATCGACTTTGAGCGTAGGCAAACGGCAACCGGATTGAGAGTGAGACAAGGGATCGCCCACGCAAAATCGTTGAAACTGAAATGCTTGGCAAAGGGGCACGGTTGAAATTTGAGCCAGCTTGGCGGAAAGATTATGTATGTACATCTACTCGCATTATTAAGTCCACCCGCAATGCTCATCACGACCAGTTCCCGGCTTCAATTCCAGGTACTCGCTACCCAATAGTTAATTACGTTACCACGAATAGTTTTTCTGCTTCTCACAACTCTTTTCTAGCTAAAATTGACAGACTCAAAGAACCCACTTCGTATGCCGAAGCGGCTCGCAACCCTAAATGGCAAGTAGCCATGAAGTCTGAGATTGAAGCTTTGGAGAACAATGGGACATGGAAAATTGTGCCCCTACCGGCTGGAAAGAGGGCGATCGGGTGCAAATGGGTATATAAAATTAAGTATAACGCAGATGGAACAATCGAACGTTATAAGGCACGATTGGTAGCTCAAGGATTCACTCAAATTGAAGGGGTCGATTATCATGAAACCTATGCACCCGTGGCAAAGATGACTAGTGTACGGTGTCTTCTCGCTGTAGCCGTGGCCAAAGGATGGAACATTGAGCAGTTAGACGTCAATAACGCATTTTTACATGGTAACCTCGACGAGGAAGTGTTCATGAAAATTCCGCAAGGGTTTGAACGAAAGGGGGAAAACAAGGTGTGCAAATTATTAAAGTCGATTTATGGGCTAAAACAAGCATCCCGAAACTGGTTCGCAAAGCTTACCGATTCACTTAAAAGGTATGGTTTCGTTCAATCACTTGCGGATTATTCTTTATTTACATACAATAATGGGACCGTTTTCATCGGAGTCTTAGTATATGTCGATGACATAATACTGGTTAGCAATGACAAAAATGCGAGTATTAAATTCAAGACATTTCTCGATAAAAGTTTTGGGATTAAGGATTTGGGACGTCTTAAATTTTTTCTTGGAATTGAAGTAGCACATGGGTCGAGAGGATTGTTCCTTAATCAACGAAAATATGCGTTGGGTATTATTGATGAAGCGGGAATGAGCAATGCAAAACCAGTATATACGCCAATGCTACAGAACCACCAACTCGAACTTGCACATCGGATACGCTTACGACGTGACGGCGATGACGATTGATCGTGCTCGTACCTCACCATTACGAGACCGGACCTGGTATATTCCGTGCACATATTGTCCCAATTTGTTAATGAACCCAAGAAGGAGCATTGGGAGGCAGCCATGAGAGTGGTGCGATATATCAAAGGAAATCCTAGCAAAGGAATCTTGTTGAATAAAAACTCGGATTCGTTTGCGTAATCGCGTGACTCGACATGGGCGTACAACCCAGACGCTCTTCTTAGTGGTTATTATGTGTCGCTTGAACATCACCAAAGGTCGTGGAAAGGCTAAAACAAAGCCACTGTCGAAGTCGCTTCAGCAGAGGTCAATATGAGCTACGGGAGGAGAACTGAGCCGAGCATGGATAAAGTCTTTTCTAGCTTCACTGGGTGTTTACCATTCGAAGCCTATGACACTCTTTTGCGATAACCAAGCGGCTATCCACATTGCGAAAAATCCGGTATTTCATGACAGGACGAAACACATAGAGATTGATTGTCATTTCGTGCGTCAACACGTGGTCTCACAAAATGTCAAGCTTATGCATGTCCCGAGTAAAGAACAAATCGCGGATTTATTCACAAAAGCTTTAGGAGGAGAAGCATTCGACCATTTACAACGCAAGTTGGGACTTGGGGTTCCAAGTTTGCCAACTTGAGGGGGAGTGTAAGATTACGTAGATAAGATACGTATCTTGCATATCCTATATTATTAGCTATATATCTTCTGCGTAGGAAAGTATATATTTAGGCCTATATTTAAAAGATTAGTTTCTCTCTTATTAGGATATCTATCAGTATATATATGTATCATAGCTTGAGATTATTTTTTCATCAATAAGCATTCCATTCTTCCCTTCTGTTTCCTTGTTCTATATTGAATAATAAAGATTACTCCATTATTTAAGTGAAAATTTTCAATTATGAAAAATTATATTTATTAGGTGTGAAATGATTAAAATTAGTGCGTAGTAGAAATTTTACATGTAAATTGAAACTGATAAAGACATTTTATATATAGGAATGTAAGTTTTTTTACTCAACGGGTTAACCCGCTACGGGTCGGGTTTTGACCCATTGTTTTCGGGTCATTTCGGGTTCAGGTAGATTTTGGGTTCAGGTCGAAAAAGGCAGGTTTACTTCGGGTCATTTACAGGTCGGTTTCGGGCGGTTTATCGGGTCGGGTCAGATTTTGACAGCTCTACTCACCAGGCACCCGGGGTATTCGAATTGCACATTATACACGATAAGTTTCAGCAATCCAGATTTTTTTTTTCAATCTTTTTACGTTATCCCTTTCAATTAGACGAAGAGAGTGGAAAGGAGAGGGGCGACATCAGTCATAATATTGATGAGAATTAAAGATGGGGGAATTGGAGAATTATTTTTATTTTTTGGTGAAATTGGAGAAATAATGAAGTTGAATTAGATATTAGTACGAATTTGAAAAGTCACCGAGTGGTTTGGAGTTACAACATGGCATTATATGAAGTTTGCTTAGGTGTCAATTTCTTACAAAGCAACGAAGACAAAGTTAGGTTTTGAGATTCTGTTTTAATATATTATATAGATATAGATATAGATATAGATATAGATAGATATAGATATAGATATAGACATAGATATGAAATCGTGTCCGCCACAAGAGAGTAACGAATTTTTATTACCCTCTCACGCACGTGGTAAGCTCCAAATACATTTTTTTTAGTTGTGAGTTGGAGATACTCAAATATAATACCACCCAATAACATAATGACTGATTATAATTATTATCCTTAGTTTTGAGTAAATATTGTACGGAGTATAATACATGATTGCATAAGTTGGATAATTTTTGTTACGAATACGGTGAAAATATGTGGATACACATTTTCAAGTTTCATATCTCTACGATTCTAAGCAAAATCGACCATTCTTGTAATATTTGTAGTGTTTGAAATTACGATCGAAATGGTAGAATAACACTTGAAATCAAATTAGTTGAAAGAAGGTCAAAACAATCTGAACACCTATGACATATATGACACATCTTAAAAAGCAACATTATTACAACTGCCTCGTAAAAACAGCAAAATGTCCACCTCAATTCTGAGGTTTTCGATCTTAACAATTCTGTATCTAAGTACTTGCAATACGTTTAATACTACTTTAAATATGACAATGTATTGTGAAAATAACGTCTACATTTCTGCATATATGGCATGCAAGCTACTAAGGTTATTAAACTCGATAATTTTCGATTCAATCCGGCCTTTACATACGTCGTCTTAAGACCTTGTTATTTTCAAGTGAAATTTTGTCGTCTCACGCTACTTTGTTGCTCTAGTATAGAGCTGAAAGTCTGAAACGTAACGTGTTCAATTGAATTAAATTTATTTGAAGTGAAACTCACTAGAGCTGGCAAAAGCTAACCTGACCTGCCCGGAATACGAAAATTAGGTGAACCAATAACCGATAGAAGGATTAGTTTTCTCAACCCGAACACGACCGATCCCAAGCGTGACATGATATTGACTCAATTTGATGGATGACCACACATGAATGGTGACCGACCCGAGTGATACAATTGCGACCTCGAAAATTAAACTTGGCAAGATTAGACAACTATTGCTAATTGTGAAATGAAATGTCTTGAATTTTAATTTGAGTAATTAACCCCTTTTGCTTGAAATTTAGGGTGCTCACTATGCCACGGGTATATAGACTCTTCCACGGGAATAGCAAGCATAATCTTGTGAGTGCAACTATTCATGTGAGGCTAAATTCCCGTGGCTCAAGCTATTCTTCCCTTGGATTTATAAATTCCCAATTTATAAGTAGAAATGCATGTATGTGTATGATTATTAAGAGAATTATAAAATTAGCCATTTTATCCCATTAGTTTATCGATATGATGTACTCGTAGCATGCAAATGAACTTTTAAAAGAAATTAATTAAGAGGTAATAGTTGAAAATAAAATGAATGAAACATGTTCGTGTGACATATTGACGAGATAATAGCTTGAGCCACGGGAAATTAATTTTCAGACAAAAATTTGACTGGAAAATGGTGTAGGGTATAAATTTGGGCCATTTTAATACTTATTTGTATTACATGTTTTAGAGATATTGCTACGTTGTGCGACATATTGACGAGATAATGGTCATAAATTAATATTTCGAAGAGATTTTGACCTAAACATAGAAATTAAAAAGGGCTAAATTTCACGAGCAAGTCTTGTGAAAGAGGATGTTTCACTTACAAAGTGAAAGATGAGTTTTCTGAAACATAAAATGTGACCACATTTAAGTGGATTGTGATCATTACAGACTAAAACGAGACAACTTTTACATTGATGAAAAGTAAATGTAATTACTTGTATATATATCAGGAAATTCATCATTCACTTTAATTTTTTTGTGAAAGACGGTCTTTTTCAAGACTATTTCAAATTTCACATTATATTGATGAAAAGTAAACGGTCCAATTACCCTAATTTCATTAGCAATAGTTAAAGGATCTCTAATTACCGCTTTCTTCGCTAACACCAAAAACTAAAAATTAGGTTGAATCGTTGCTAAAAGTCCAACCCATGGTGAAAATAACGTTTACAAATCCACATCTATGTCAGTATATGTACGTCTACACTCTACATCCTGCGCTTCTATACTCTGCATGGATACATATTACTACTACGTAAGAGTAGTGGAGTAACTAATTAAGACCTTTTGGACTTATATTTATTGAACTCCACTTATATTTATGACTAACTTACATACATATTACATAGTAACATAGTCATACTCTTCTTTACTAGGGGAGTACATATTTACCTATAAAAACTACGTAAAAAAATAAAAAGCACTTGAAAATTGTGAAAGAAGAAAAAATGGGAGGTTGTTTTAGCAACGAGGTATTTGTACTTCTTCTAATTTAATTATTTATCCACTAATTAATCGGTTTTTATATGTTGAGAAACGTAAATAATTAAAAATGTGTATATTTATTTACTTACGATTTCTCTAACATGTATCTACAAATAAAGATGTATCGTAGTTAAGAGATAAAGATGGATTTATTTATAGGACGGTCAGATACACAAGATAAGTTACTCCGTATTTTATATGGAGTAGCTAATAATTGTCTTCTCATAGACATGGGAATAAATGAACGAGTCTTTTACGTTGGTCGTTGCATGGCTTTTATTTTATATACTGAGTAAATATATATGTTACATTTTGTTTGTGCATAAATAATGAATTAATCAAGAGTAGTTTTTATAATTACTTTTTGTCGAAATTTTTTAGCTCATTCATTTCAAAAGTTATGTCAAATGTACGTCTTAGACGTAAATATGTGTGTTTTTACGAGTTTGTGTCGTATCAATTAACCATAGAAACAATTTTAGAAGTTAAAAAAAAAAAATCATTTCAATTTTATAACTTTTTAAATTAATTGTGTATGTGTTTGGCCTTATTTCTTGAAGTGTTTTTAGTCATTAGAAGCTTAAACATGGCAATTTTACATGTTCTATGCTAGTTTTCATAAGCTCAAATGTCATTTTACGTATTCATTCATTATTTACGTTTTCTATTGACAATTTTTTAAGAAAAATTCGAACATAAGATTTTCAACTAAAAAAATACTTTGAACATTTTGTTTTGATAAAACAAAAAGATAATCAATAAATTTTAAATTTGTAGGTTACAAATATTTTAATAAAATAGAATAATATTCATATTTATTCGATTTTTTCTTTTCACGACTCACGAGTATACTTTAATTCAGACTATTTCATTTTGCATTTTCTTTGGGAAAAAACTATTTTTGAGAAAATTATAGGAGTAGTTTGTAAAATTTGTAGCTAAACACTTGCTATTTTTTCAAAAAAAGTAACTTGCTAAGAATTCTCATTTTGAGAAGTATAAAATGTTTTTGCCATCTTTTTTAAGTAGTTGGTTTTTCATGTTTTTTAGGAGTTCAAATATCTGTCTCTCTAATACAAAAATTTTATTGATATGATCTCATAACAATATTATTGTGAGACGGATCGGACAATCTCAAAAGAGACTTTGCTCTTTATAGTTTCCTTAAAATGTCACGGTATACATTAATAACATAACTATGCTTTAATTTAACTAATATCATAAATTAATGTTTACTTTTTGCAATAATTACTTTATTTTTTTTCAATTAGCACTTTCCATTGATTTGTATTTCAGGCGGTAGACTATGGTTACGATTACGATTATGGCAACAACCCTAGGGAGCCCGAGGTGAACTCTTATGTATTTTATACATTTTTGGTTGAATTTTAGAATATGATAAATTATAAATATAATTCTCTTTTGTATATTAGAGTCCAAGATATTAGATCGAGTCCAAGAAATAAAAAAATAAATATGCATGCATAAATTGCGTATGAAGTATCATTAATTATTATATGACTTATGACTGTGAAATATGGCAATTCACAAAAACACAAATATTTCAATGAGACGATCTAATTATAATAATAATAATTTTATTGTGAGAGTCTTGCTCTTTTATAGTTTCCTTAAAATGTCATGTTATACATTGTCATAAATTGGTATTTACTCATAAATTGATGTTTAATTACTTTATTTTTTCAATATTTACTTTTTTCAATTAACTTTTTAATTGGAGTAGTTTAGTTGAGTGTACAAAATGTTCTAGTGAAATGAGTGAATAATGCTAAAAAAATTGGTATTTTCTTACCTATTGATTTGTATTTCAGGCGGTAGACTATGGGTACGACTACGAGTACAACTATGGCAACAACCCTACTAGGGAGGCCGGGGTAATCTCTTACGGAGTATCATTTTATTTACTTTTTAGTTGATTTTATAACGCAGTGTTTAGTAATGAAATAAAAAAAAAAAAAAAAAAACTCTTACGGAGTATCATTTCATATACTTTTTAGTTGATTTTATAACGCAGTGTTTAGTAATGAAATAAAAAACTCTTACCGAGTATCATTTCATATACTTTTTAGTTGATTTTATAACGCAATGTTTAGTAATGAAATATTTTTTATTTGATTAATTATACAACGAAAAATCTAGTTTCATTTCGAAATTAATAAAATGTCGATTTTAGAGTCTACGACACGAATAATTAATATGCAGGCATAAATTGCGTACGGGGTATCATTATGAGTTATGACTGTGCAATAAAACAATTCAAAGATTTAGCGAACAAATTAAATTTATACATTTCGAGTTGAATTCGAGTAAAAGATTTACTGTATATTATTGTTGATTTTATTTCAGTCAGGTGATGATAATTCGGATAGCAATAGCAATGAGTCCGATTCAAGGAGCAACAACCCTCAAGAGCCTCAAGAGGTATGTAGCCTTAGCTTGGAATTTCGGTTTTATTCATTATTTTCAGTTCAAATGGAAATAAAATTAAAAAATATCCACGTTTCAAATTAATTATTTTAAAGCATATACTTGTTAAATTTGGCAACTTAAAAGTTTTAGTTATTCATACTGGGAAAGTAATATAATTATAATTAGAGTAAATTGACAATTACATCCATGGTTTATTGCCTACTTAAAACTTACATCCACATTGTTTTCGACTTTGTAATTACTACCACTATACTTGGTTCGGTTAATGGTTACTACCATATTGAATCCGAACCTAAAAAACCACTTGAAAAGACCAAAATACCCTTACTTTGACCTGCCCTCAGTTAACTCCCTTTCTTCTTCATTCCTTCTTATTTGACCTAACATTACATTGACTTGAAAATTACCCAAATTTTTTACGTCCACCTCTAAAATTACTGAAATTTTTTACATTGACCACGAATTTCGTCTTCAAATAGTTGTCGACAACTCGTGGGTATTGATTATATCTTGATAAGGTACGCCAATTTCATGAGTTTTTGATGAATTTGATTGTTTGGTTTTTGATTTTGTCCCTAAATTTGAATTAGGGTTTACTGTAACTTTGAATTAGCTTAATTTACACTTTAGTTAGCTTAAATTACACTTAATTTAGCTTAATTTACCTTGAATTAGTTTGTTAAAGTGTTGAATTATCAAGTTGTAGTATTAATCAGTTTTGAATATTGAAAACCCTAATTTTCGATTTTGGGGAAAGTTTGATTAATTTTTCATTTGTATTGAAATCACTCTTTAGGATGTCGATTCCTTCCACTTTTGATGTGCGTCTTCACGTTGGTGGGAGTTTCGTAATTTGATGAATTTGATAAGAATGAAGTGGGGAATGAAGTGTCTTCAATTGATAAGCAGTAGTAAATTAGATGTAAAGACATAAACATAAAGGAGGAGGGGAAAAGGGTAAGTTAAGGGTAAAATGGGAAATAAATTAATCATTTAAAAGCCCCTACAAAGATCAACGGCTCGGATTCAATCTTTATAGCTTCGGGTCTGTACATGGTAGTAACCATTAACCGAACCAAGTATAGTGGTAATAATTACAAAGTCGAAAACAATGTGGATGTAAGTTTCAAGTTGGCAATAAACCATGGATGTAATTGTCAATTTACTCTTATAATTATACCTATTATTGGTTAGGTATATATTTTTGTTTGAAAGGTATTTTGAATAACAAATATTTGGTAAAACTCTGTATTAACATACTGTTATACTCTATGTACAACTGGACTATGGGGGTAGCCAAATAAGCTACTTCCTCCATTCCATTCAATTCTATACATTTGCTTTTTGCACGTACGTCGATGCACGTTTTCTTTTGTTTATATCTTTAGTTACATAATTCTGAAAAATATGAAATTTGAATATTAATAATGCTCTCGAAAAGACAATTAAAACAAGATATCACATGACTATTTTTTATTTCATATATTAGACGATATATCGAAGATTCTCCACACTTTTGAATAGTGTACAAAAAGCAAATGTATAGAATTGAATGGAATGGAGGAAGTATAATTATAGACAAATAGAGCAAGCCCGCCCTGGCCCGCCCAGTGGCCCGTGTTTTCAGTGGCTCGGGCCAGGCTTGGCCATGATTTTTAAGTCCCGATCCTTCAGGCGTTCCCTTTTCTACAACTTTCTAACCAATGGGACGGGCTTGGGCCTTTATTTTTAAGATCCAGTCCGACCCATCATCCCAACGGACCGTGTCTAGGCCTGAGATTTGAGGCCCGGTCCTTGGCGGACAAGCCCATATTTTTTCCAGTACCCCATTTGATTAGATTTATATATTTCCTTTGAATAATGTACATGTGTAAGTTTTTATCAAGGAAAAAACTCATACTACGTATGTTGTTATGTTGTAATTTGTAATCAAGGAGGATGACTCTGCCGATGAAGCTGTACCGGAGCCGCCAAACGTGGACTCTTTCGATTTGTGTGATCGGGGAGTTTTCTGGGACATTGAACAACAAGGAGAGGACTTGTGTTGGCTATTTACTATAGTGGACGTCTTGGAAGCTCAGTACTTGATCACCCATGGGCGTCGGATTATCTTGTCGAAACAAGAATTACTCGACAACCACGTTGCGCCTGCACTTTGTCCGAACAGATATGTTACAGCTGCGGACATTGTGTTTGAATGGATCCGAATAAACGGATTGAGTTTGGAGAAAGACTATGGTTCGGGCCGATACACCGGAGTTAAGGAACAACCCAAGAGAAAAAAACCGGGGTGCAAGAGCTTGGGATTCTCTAATATAATCACACTTGGGACCTATCAAGAGACTGAAATACTGGAGGCTTTAAGACACGGCCCTGGAGTAGCAACGATCAAATATGACGTGGACGAGCTAAGCCGTATGCGAAGTGTATGTTTTATACTTTTGCTAACTTCATTAGAAATTCTTAAATATGTGTGATATTGTGATGTGATAATAAAAAGAATTACACAGGACCCAACAAGAATATATCGTGTTCTAAGGCAAGGGATGTTCATGAACCCGCTAGATCCTTTCCACCAGGTGAGCCATTCGGTGGTGTTTAGTGGATACGATAACTCTGAGTCGAGGAAAGCATACTGGGTTCGAGACTTTGAGCTGAACTATGCACCAAATGGGGGCCACTATCGAATCACACGACGTTCAAGTGTTCAAGACAATGAGACGGATGCCCTCCTAAAAGTAATGTTTCCCCTTCATGTTTGGCTCGATAATAATGAAAATTTTAATGGTATCTGAGTAAGTAGTTCATGTGAACGAGTGGATTTCGTTGGATTATTTCTATGTTTAAGTCTTAAGGGTTTTAGATGTATGTAAGCGTTTCTAAAGGCAACTCAATTTATAATTCCGATTCCCGAATTACGTGTTTGTACTAATTAGGCTTAGAATAGGCGTATAACCAAAACATGTATGTACTTGCATTGTTCTTTTTCTTCCCGTTGTTTTAAATATGACGCTTGAGCCTGGTTACAACGTTTAACATTCATTGTCTAGTCCATGTGCAACATTGAGCTACAACGTTTTGTACCATGTTCTGTGTTGTTGTTGTTTTAATTAACACGTTGATATTCAGTGTGTATCACCCAACCCAATGTCAATTACCTGCATCTCAGTGATGAATCCACCAAGCTAGCGAACTCAACATTGAATCCAACAACAATGACGTTTCAAATACGATTCAGACCAACAAAAAAACGAAAACTCAACAACAATTGAAACTGAGTATGAGGAAATTGAAGGAGTCAATCGCTCAAGGCTGGTTCACTTGCGCAGGAACTGGTTCATATACGGTAGGTAGCACATCAGTGATAGGAATCTTTTCTTTCACAACCAAATCTTTACAACCAGCCCCTTCAAAAACAAGATGACGGTAAGTAAGTAACAACAACAATCAATAAAATTGAAAAAATTCAAGCCACATTTTTACTAAATATTACTCGTAATACTATGTTGATGATATATATATACCAGAGAGGGTTAGAACAACGAGATTCTTTTTGGTAGAGGAATCCGTAAGTAGACCGAGTAACTGGTGTCCACGAAGCTCAAGTACGGCAACAAAGTACTCAGCCGAAGTGCCAGAATCAATGTCAATTGCGGAAATGGTCATGTAAAGAAGCGGACCCCGATTGTAATCAGAAATAACCTTGAGTAGCTTCTCCAACTTGAGTTTTTGTTTCTTGATAATATTGTTGTATTGATCAATAGCTGTTGTCGCAGAATCACGAAATGCATCTATAGCTTCGAGCTCTTCCCCTGTGTAGACCTTGGCCGTCTTGCTGTTACCCTCATCACGAAACAACTGTATATTATCATTGTCGTTGGTGTATGTACATTATCAATCAATACTCCGTATAAAGAAAACAAAGAAAAATCGAACCTCAAGATAATACCAGCGATGAGAGTATCGAACAAAAGGCAGTAAATAATTGAAAGCGGACTCATCGCATAATTTCAAACAAGGTCCGTCAATTACGATAGAAATAGCATGAGAAAAATCAGGAGGGGGATAGGGATCACCACAGTAAATTCTAGTTTTTACTATTAAGTCGTTCAATTCCTTCTCTTCAGGAGTAAGCTCTATCTTTTGAGGTGCCTCTTTTTTCGGTTGTAACATGCTCTCTATTATGCCCATTCTTTTTTTTTTTTTTTCGGCTCTACCTCGACCTCGAGCTCGGCTCCTTTTTATTGGGGATCAATTACGACTTGCCGAAAAAGACACGGATTCCTTATATACGATACTATTTGACTTCTTTAGAAGGTTGATTATTGGATTTGAGATATTTTTATTAGGAATATGGAAAAAAAATATTTATAAATATGGCAAGAATGTTATTATGACCACATAATTATAGCATTATATACAATGTTTCTTCAAATATCTTTACTCACATATAAATTATTAAATTCGAGAAGGAGAGAATTCATATATACTACGTAGTTTAGTTCTTGTGCAAATGCACGGTTCTTATAGATGTATATATAATTTAGCAATATACACGTATATAATATATAAAGTTTTTTTTTAAAACTTCAACTAAATTCATAAGAATAATATAATTATATCATATATAATATAAATTTGTGCATATATTATAAAGGATTTTGTTCATAAAATTTATATCCACCTATTTAATCTAATAGATTTAGGATATATAAATATTCATGCAATATATACTACTCCATGTGATTATATAATATAATTTTATAATTGTAGGTATATATATTTGTAAGTATATAATATAAAGATTTTTTGAATTTGATATTAGATGCATAAGAATTACTCAATATATTTATATCATATATATATAATATAATTTCGTGTATATAATATAAAGATATTTGTTAGCGTATAATATGTTAAATTATGATTGTCAACGACATAATATATTATAATATTATTCTCTATTATATATATCTATACACAAGTATGAAGCAGTGCTTTACTCACAGAATTAAATAGTAATTTAAAGACAAAGGACAAGTGGGGAAGAAAGATGTTCTTCCCACTCACTTGTTTTAGCTTACTATTTGACTGCTAGAACAAGCATCTGCTTACACAAGACTTACACATATCTATATACCGCATTCCGTAACTAAAATATGTCATATCTTGACAATAACGCCTTATTGTCCGCGAAAGTAGTGATTAACAGTCTTTAACACCCTTAACTTTGTCCATACTCCATATGTGAAACTGGACCCCATAACTTTCATTTGTTGTAATTAAACCCCATTACCTACATAAAAAAAAAAAAAGTTAAAAAAAAAAATGGGAATAATAGAGAGCATATTACAGCAGAAAAAAGAGGCGAAGATTTATGACAAAGAGCTTATTGACCGTCAAGAGAAGGAATTCTGGGACTTAGTGGTAAAAACTCCAATTTACTGTGGTAATCCTGGACCCCCTCCAATTGATTATTCTCATGCTATATCCCTCGTAATTGACGGCCCCTGTTTGAAATTATGCGACGAGCCCGCTTTTGATTATTTACTCCACTTCGTTCGTTGCTCTCGTCAACATTGTTTTCTTCAGGTTCGATTGTTTTGAATTTCGAATAGACTCGATGTTAGAGTGTATAAAATCGATCTTGAGTCTTCAACCATCAGTTTAAGCTTTTGGTTGGGTTGGTTCTTGACAGTCGAAACTGATGGACCTTAGATTAAAATTATATGATGAACCTATTTATGACTCCGTATTATTTACTCTACTTCCTGACGATATTCCTTTTATCTTAAGGTTAGATTGAAATACACCCGCCTTAACTGAACCCTAACTGACAATATACAACAATTAATACAATAATGATGTGCAGTTGTTTCGTCACGCGGGTAACGGCAATACGGTGAAGGCGTACACAGGCAAAGAGCTCGAAGCCATAGATGCATTCCGTGAAATTGCTACGACAGCTATCGATCAATACAACGGTCTTATCAAGAAACATAAACTCAAATTGGAGAAGCTACTTAAGGTGGTTTCCGTTTACAATAAGGGTCCGCGTCTTAACATGACCTTTTCGGCAATTGACATGGATTCTGGCACTTCGGCTCAGTACTACGCTGCCATTGTTGAGCTTCGCGGATACCAGTTACTCGGTCTACTTACGGTTTCCTCTACCAAGAAGTATCTTGCTGTTCTACACCTCTCTGGTATAGTATATGCTTCCTCATCTATTAAATTTAGCAAAAATGTCGCTTCAATTTACTACAATTTTTGTTGTTGTTGTTACGTTACTTGTGTGGTCTTTAAATCTTCTTTTTGAAGGGGCTGGTGAAGAAGAATTGGCGGTGAGAAAAAAGATTCCGATCTCTAATCTGCTACGTACCATATATGGACCAGTTCGTGCGCAACTGAACCAGTCTTGAGCAATCGTCTCCTTGAATTTCCTCATACATAAGTACTCAGTTTCAGTTTCCGTATGTTACTCCGTATACTATGAACCTTTTAAATGTTACTCACTTCGTATGTCGCTTAGATATTTGCCTGGCCAAACCCAGAGATTGATTATCGTTTGCTCTGTCTTCGAAAAATAAGATCGTTTAAATGGTGCCCGTCAGAGTGTCAGGCACTTGTTTGTTTCTTTGGCAAAACTATAGTAAGACGGTCCCAGACTCCCATAGTCCCAAATAGGATGGAGGATATGGGGGATTCGAAGTTTGCGAGTCGGCTTTAAAACTTCCAACTTCTGAGTTAAACCCTCACTCGTTCCGCCTTGAAAACATTCTTTCATGTGAACCATGCTCATTTGATCAACACAAATGGGTTGCGACATTACATCACCCCCAAATTACAGTTTACGGTAAGAGTATACGCTTGTACATTGAGGTAGGGGGTACAAGCGGTGTTTATGGGCAATGACCGAGATTAAGACACACGATAGTAAATTACGATATCGTAAGGTATAATATCATATCATGTTCAGGAAATGATTAAAAACTTGTGCATTACATCATTACCGTTTAATCGTCGGCTACCTAACACTTGTTACACGAGCGATTTTGAAATTGATGACTGAGAGTATTGTCACTCGATATGTTAGCTAGTGTGCTTGCATAAGTTTTGTACTCCGTAATATGCATTGAGCAAGACAAGTCCAAGTCGAATTCAAACCCAAGACGTCTAATTGTCGAATTGAAAGTCGCAAACTAACACCGTTGACTCAACGTTATTTTATTTACTTTGTACTCCGTAAATAACACTGCCGACTGTACGTTAGTTTAATAGAGTATACACAACGGAGGAGCAAGATCAATAAATTAGAAAAAATGACTTGATTTTACTAATTATAACTTGAGTAAAATCCGTATATGAAAAATCAATAGCCGTGGGTCATGGCGGTGACGGCGTAGGGTGGAGGGCAGCCGATTGGCGGTTGGGGGTTAGTAGTTGTTTTTGTGGTGGTTTGTACTGGTTTAAGGTGGTTTGTTGGTAATGTTTTGGTGAGAAAATTGTGTATATTTTTATAGTAAAAAAGGGTATGGTTGAAAATAATAATGAGTAAAATCCGTATATGAAAAATCAATAGCCTTTAGTTACATTATGAAAATGTTTACTCCGTAGATAACATAATCACGACTACCACCGAAAATCATATAAATTGTCGGTGATAAATAGTCTTACAACTACAAGATATAATAACGTCTCATAAGAGAATTAGTGGCTTATGAGTGAAACGGGTCCGTTTTCGTTGTGAGTCTTACAAATAATCAAAAATCACATCTCACAAATCACACTCACTTTAGTCACTAAATTGTCCTGCACAAAACGTGGCACCAGTCTTCAACAAAACAACAAACGACCCACAAAACTTTTTGCTCAACAATAATACAAAAGTGTGATCAAACACTAAATAATTCACATTTCACAAAGCAAAAGAAGAAAAAAACATGGGAAAAGAGGGAATACCAAGTGTTGAGCTGAACCATGGTGATGTGTCAATGCCTGTGTTGGGGTTCGGGATGGCGCCCAACCCTCTGGTGCCAGACGAGGTGACGAAGACGGCTGTTCTCGACGCTGTTGAGGTTGGTTACAGGCATTTCGACACGGCCACCATTTACTTCACTGAGGAGGCTCTTGGTGAAGGCATCTCTGAGGTGCTTAAGCGAGGCATGGTTAGTTCAAGGGACGAACTTTTCATTACTTCTAAGCTTTGGTGTAGTGATGCTCATGCTGATCTCGTTCTTCCTGCACTCAAAACCAGCTTACAGTAAGTCGTTTAGTTACGATCCATCCATTTCTTTATGTTTTTCTGTTTTTTTTTTTAAACGTTTCATGACTGTTTTGGATGCATATACAGAAAGCTGAAATTGGACTACTTGGATCTGTACCTCATACATTGGCCTGTGAGCGGGAAACCGCTACCACCAGCGTATCCCATTCAACCAGAAGACTTCCGTCCTTTCGACTTCAAGGGTGTATGGGCTGCCATGGAAGAGTGCCAAAAACTCAGCCTCACTAAAGCAATCGGTGTCAGCAACTTCACTCGTAAGAAGCTGGACCAACTTCTGTCTACAGCCACCATCCCGCCTGCTGTCAATCAGGTACGTTCTCGGCATTTACTGCAAAACAAAGAAAATAAAAACATTGGCAAACAAAAACTTTTAATTTGTTGTTCTAAAGGATTTCCGCTACCTTGAAATTAGCTTAGCATATTTGAACAGATACCAGGTATTTGAACAATACAAGGCTAGTACAGATGACAGTAGATCCATATAGAAACAAGCCAAGAAATAAAATACACCACGTGCGCTAGTTAAATACCATGTACATTCATTAGAATACAAGACGGGTAACTAAATCGTGTCTGAGAAGTTCAGAAAAGTTTGCTATAATCTTGAAAGGTGGAGGTTAGCCCTACATGGCAACAAAAGGAACTGATAGAATACTGCAAGAAACACGGAATTGTGGTGACTGCATATATGCCATTGGGCGGCTCGTTAGCCGGACATAACAAGGTGATGGAGTCGAGTTTGCTCAAAGAGATCGCAACTGCGAAGGGAAAGACAGTCGCTCAGGTTATCCTTCAGTCCTTTTACTTCTTACTATCATGCTCATGGTTCTTACATGACTTTCGAGTGTCGATATATCGATTAAATAACAGAGTGATACAAGATTGATGTTGGTAGGTTGCACTAAGGTGGGTGTACGAGCAAGGGATCACGGTGGTGGTGAAGAGTTTCAACAAGGAAAGGATGAAACAAAACCTCGATATCTTCGACTTCGAATTGAGTCCAGAGGACCATGAGAAAATTAGAAGTATTCCTCAAGGAAGGGTATGCGATGGACTCGACTTCACTTCACCGTTCGGACCTATCCGTACAGTTGAAGAGCTTTGGGATGGAGAGGTTTAAAACTAATTCCTGAAAGAATTTCTTGCACTTTATCTGTCGCAGCTGAACTCTATATTTCTAGAAACGGAATTTCGGGTTGTGTAATTTCATGCTGCTAGTATATGCAATGAGGGATGAACAAATTGCCTACCCGAAAGCCAGAAACTGCTACAAATGCATAAATTCAAGTATCCGACAAATGAGCAAACAGATGATTGCTAAATCATAGGACCGCTTTTGACTGACGCAAAAGATTATCAAGCAGATTGTGATTGTTCAGCATAGACGTTTACAAGTACACAATTCTCGAATAAAAACAAAAACGACTGGATGAGAAGCCTATCGCCTCAGGCAGCCATATAATCTGAGTTACTGTAAAAACAAATATTCAGGCAGTCATAAAAACACTCACCTTAAAGTGAACTAGCTAAACCTTTACCTCGATCTACCCGTTATACTCATTTACCTCTATGTCCTCTTAGTCTTGGATGAAACTAATTAGCGAAAAAAGGCCTATAATGAACCGTCAATTTCATCTTAGACGCAATGTTTAGCAGCATATATTCATTAGCGAACTCGTCTTAGAGTGAGACCAATCTAATCACCATAAAATTAAATGATCAGCACAATATGTACAAGACGACTGTGACCAAGGAATCGAGCAAGCAAGAGTAAGAAAACAACCGTTCAAATTTAAATCATCCAAATTGAACACGTACCCATTTGATCAACCACCTACCGATATAACTTGCAAACTTCTACAATTTTCAATCTGACGATTTGAAAAACTGAGCTAGCCTCTGAGTTTCAGACTGTTGCGTAAACGGCAGTGTTCCACGTCCAAAGTATTCCCACATCGTCGCATTTTCGTATAACAGCTATATCTCCCTTCTTTTCTATTTAGGAGGATAAGCTATCACCTCCACTTGGAATTACTTCAATATCATGTCTACAACTTAAAGTTATCGTCGTTTAAAGTCGACCCTTGCTGTAAACCGATTCCAAACTTCTTTACTTGCAACAAAATATACTATTTTATCTCAATATCGCAACCACCGTATGAACCTTATAGTACCAAACAAAAACCTCTTTTACAAAAACACAATTTATCAAATTGTATGATCCCCTAGAGTTCACGAGTACAAGGAACTAGTTCGGAGTTAAAAGGCACGAAAAGACAAAAAGCATCAATCGAAAGTAACAAAATGGTAAATAGATAAATATATCTAGTTACGTTATGAAAATGTTTATTATACTCTGTAGATACATAATCACGACTATCACCGAAAATCATATAAATAGTCATTGATAAAATAATCGTACAACTAGATACTCCGTAATATAAGAACGTCTCATAAGAGAATTAGTGGCTTACGAGTGAAACGAAAGCGGGTCCGTTTTCGTTGTGAGTCTCACATGGTGCTTACAAATAATCAAAAATCACATCTCACAAATCACATTCACTTTAGTCACTAAATTGTCCTGCACAAAACGTGGCACCAGTCTTCAACAAAACAACAAACGACCCATAAAACTTTTGGCTCCACAATAATACAAAAGTGTGATCAAACACTAAATAATTCACATTTCACAAAGCAAAAGAAGAAAACAACATGGGAAAAGAGGGAATACCAAGTGTTGAGCTGAACCATGGTGGTGTGTCAATGCCGGTGTTGGGGTTCGGGATGGCACCCAACCCGGCAGTACCAGACGAGGTGACGAAGACGGCTGTTCTTGACGCGGTCGAGGTTGGTTACAGGCATTTCGACACGGCCACCATCTACTTCACTGAGGAGGCTCTTGGTGAAGGCATCTCTGAGGTGCTTAAGCGAGGCATGGTTAGTTCGAGGGATGAACTTGTCATTACTTCTAAGCTTTGGTGTAGTGATGGTCATGCTGATCTCGTTCTTCCTGCACTCAAAACCAGCTTACAGTAAGTCCGTAGTTACGACTTTCGATCCATCCATTTTTTTACGTTTTTCTGTTTTTTTTTTTTTTGTCGGGATGATTCGTCTATTTGTTTACGTTTCCTGACTGTTTTGGATTCAAATACAGAAAGCTGAAATTGGACTACTTGGATCTGTACCTCATACATTGGCCTGTGAGCGGGAAACCGCTGCCACCAGCGTATCCCATTCAACCAGAAGACTTCCGTCCTTTCGACTTCAAGGGTGTATGGGCTGCCATGGAAGAGTGCCAAAAACTCGGCCTCACTAAAGCAATCGGTGTCAGCAATTTTACTCGTAAGAAGCTGGACCAACTCCTGTTGACGGCCACCATCCCGCCTGCTGTCAATCAGGTACGTTCTCAGCATTTTCTGTAAAACAAGTAAAATAAAAACAATGGCAAACGAAAACTTTTAAATTGTTGTTCTACGGATTTCAGCTACCTTGAAATTAGCTTAGCATATTTGACCCTTACAGATAGCCAGATAGGGTTTCCAGCTTAAGATATTGCTGCTATGTAAAGGGTTTCTTAAATTGGCCATATTTGACCAGACACCGGTTGAATGATACAAGGCTAGTACAGATGACAGTAGATCCATATTGAAACAAGCCAAGAAATAAAATATACCGCATGCGCTAGTTAAATACCATTTACACTCATTAGAATACAAGACGAGTTACTAAATCGCGTCTGAGTTGTTCAGAAAATTTTGCTATAATCTTGAAAGGTGGAGGTTAGCCCTACATGGCAACAAAAGGAACTGATAGAATACTGCAAGAAACACGGAATTGTGGTGACAGCATATATGCCATTGGGCGGCCCGTTAGGCGGACATAACAAGGTGATGGAGTCGAGTTTGCTCAAAGAGATCGCAACTGCGAAGGGAAAGACAGTCGCTCAGGTTATCCTTCAATCCTTTACCTCTTCTTAATATCATGCTCATGGTTTTCTTACATTACTTTCGAGTGTCGATGTATCGATTAAATAACGGATTGATACATGATTGATGTTGGTAGGTTGCACTAAGGTGGGTGTACGAGCAAGGGATCACGGTGGTTGTGAAGAGTTTCAACAAGGAAAGGATGAAACAAAACCTCGATATCTTCGACTTTGAATTGAGTCCAGAGGACCATGAGAAGATTAGAAGTATTCCTCAAGGAAGGGTATGCGATGGACTCGACTACACTTCACCGTTCGGACCTATCCGTACAGTTGAAGAGCTTTGGGATGGAGAAGTTTAAAACTAATTCCTGAAAGAATTTCCTGCACTTTATCTGTTGCAGCTAAACTCTGTATTTCTAAGACTTAATTGTCTGTTATGACCACCTTTGGTCCTAACTCCTAATAATCAATGAATTTGAAACGGAATTTCGGGTTGTGTAATTTCATGCTCCTAGTATATGCCATGAGGGATGAATAAAATGCCAATCCGAAAGCCAGAAACTGCTACAAATGCATAAATATAGGTATCCGACAAATGAGTAAACAGATGATTGCAAAATCATAGGACCGCTTTTGCCTGACGCAACTGATTATCAAGCAGATTGTGATTATTCAGCATAGATGTTTGCAAATACACATTTCTCGAATAAAAATAAAAACGCCTGGATGAGAAGCCTATCGCCTCAGGCAGCCATATAATCTGCCGTATTTCAATCTGAGTTACGGTAAAAACAAATATTCAGGCAGTCATAAAAAACCCACCTCAAAAGTAAAGACACAATGTTTCGGATGAAACTAATCAACGAAAAAAGGCCTATGATGAACGTCAATTTCATCTTGGTTTCTACATAATCCATATGTAAGTAAAGACACAATGTTTAGCAGCATAAATTCATCAGCGAACTTGTGTTAGAGTGAGACCAATCTAATCACCATAAAATTAAATGATCAGCACAATATATACAAGACGACTGTGACCAAGGAATCGAGCAAGCAAGAGTAAGAAAACAACCATTCAAATTTAAATCATCCAAATTGAACACGTACCCATTGGATCAACCACCTTCTGATATAACTTGCAAACTTCTACAATTTTCAATCTGAGGATTGGAAAAACTGAGCTAGCTTCTGAGTTTCAGACTGTTGCGTAAACGGCAGTGAGTCTTCATCTCCTTCACAATCATCATCATATTCAAACACAAGAGATATACCCCACGTTTTGAGCACAACCCCATCAACTGTTTCCGTTTTCTGGGCAATTTGTATAATATCGCCTCCTTTTAACAATAGCACTAAGGGATGATAACTTTTAAATCTACACAGGTAGAGCTGATCTTCCAAGGCTCTCGGAACTCCAGCTAAATTCAATGTAGTAGTAAATATAGACATGTCCTGTCTGACAATCGAAGCTTGAATACCCATAATATTAGGCAGTTTTGCATAAATATCGCCTAGCTTCTGGATGTCCACGGATATCACAACCACGACCATTACGTTTTTAATTGCAAGGTTTGGTCGAGGGGTAAAATTGACTGCCTCTTGAGTAAACCAATCAGGGATCTCACAGCCAGGAACGCTCAAATTGGTCAAGTTCCTCAAGGTAACCTGCACATTTACAATCTTATAATGAAAGTTCTGTTCTTTCCGCTTAAAATACTCTGAATTGAAATCTGAATTAATCGGATTTAATGCATTGAAGCACGAAATTCCTCGACAAAGCATTGATATATGATGAGAGAACTAGAAAAGGGTTTCAAGAGAAGACTATACCGTGCTTAGTCTTCTTTTCACAGCTGATGCACACGCAGTACAGCCGCCCATGTATAACCTTCTCAGAGACTTCAAGCATTCAAGGCCTGGAACATCCTCGAGTTTGGAACAGTTTGCCAGTTGCAATTCTTGTAAGCAATGAAGGTTTGAGAGGTCACATATACTTTTGAGTGCATAACAATCTGCACATATTAACATCTCCAATGTTGAAGGAAGCCGAGGTAGAGACCTCAACTTTTCACAGTGACGAAGTATTAGATTCTTAAGGAAACGAAGTCCTTCCAACGTGGACGGAAGGCTATGGAAATCATTGTTTCCTAGGTTCAAAATCTCTAGGCTTGAAAGCTTGACAAAATCGTCGGGTATTTGACCTGAAATTCTACATGCTTGCCCATCAAATTCTTCCAAAAGAGAGAGCTTGCAGAAAGAAGCGGGAAGGACACTAACGAGGCTATCCTTAGTGGACGAGCTATTTTCTGCCATAATCTTGAGCTTCTTCATTTTCAATACCCTCAAGTTCTCAAGGTTCCCAAAACTTTCAGGCAACCAGGTGATCAAAGTTTCCTCCAATGTAAGTATTCTCAAGGATCTCAATGTCCCAATAGAATCTGGTAATTGGCGTAGCTTTCTACACTCGTTCAAGTTAAACCATGACAGATTTTCCAAATCCCCAATGGATTCTGGGAGTTGCGTTATGGCAGTACCTACGACCCAAAGGACGGTAAGGTTCGACAATTTTCCAATCGACTCTGGTAATGATGCCAGTAATTTGCAATTGTTCATCTCAAGTTTCCGAAGGAATTTCAAGGAACAAATCTCATCCGGGATATGCGTAATGGATGTGTTCTCTATACAGAGCTCGGTCAGAGAAGCTAGACCTTCAATCGAAGCAGGCAAAAGGGACAGAGAACGGCACTGTCCAGCTGATAAGACCCTTAGATAGCGCAGTGAACAAATAGATGGAGGAAGTTCTTGGAGATCAGTACCCGTTACGTGCAACTCACACAGTGACTTGAGGTTTTGTACAGAATTAGGAAGTGAGGCAAGAACGGAGCAATGAATCAGACTTAACCTTTCAAGGCTCGACAATGATCCAATTGAATCAGGTAACACTTCTAGCTTTGTGCGATTAAGCGAAAAATCTTTCAGAGAGCTCAAATTCCCTATCCATGTCGGCAGCTTTGTCAGCAGATAGCAGCTATCTAGATTAAGGACTTCAACCTGAGTGAGGCTAAATAAAAATTCAGGTAGCTCTACAATAGCTGTGCCGTCAAGAAGTAGCTGGACCAGGGACTTCAGGCTGCGAACATCGTCCGGTAGTCCTCTGAATTTGGAGCATCCAGATAAGATTAACTCGTTAAGGTTCTTCATTCCCGAAATATCCCTAGGAAAACCAACCAAGTTTAAACATCGTCTTAAATTTAAGTGAACTAAGGAGCTCATGTTCCCTATTGAATCGTGAATCGTAGTCAATCCAACACAATTCTCAACTATTAGCTTTTCCAAATGTCGGTAGCTAGACATATCCGGTAGAGCAGTTAAACGGGGATTGTAGGAGAGATTTAGCACCACCAAGTTACGACCCACCTGCAGAGTATTTAGATTTTAGATTTCACATCTGTGTCATATTTTATGTCTTAACATTTGATTTCACTGAAAAGATGGTCAAATTTAAGGAGAGGGAAAGTTTTTCAAACAAGTGTTCAAATAATCTACATGGAAAGAAGTGGGTCCAGTTTATAACCATGGTTGCGCTTCGACCTTACCGTGCCTTCACCCATAGACTTAACCTTCGGAGTTGGGAGGATTAGAGCGCAATTAGCTTTGGGCCGTGAGGAGAGAAGCGCTGACTCATGCACCGTTACAATACCAATGGAGCTCTAGTAAGTCGTGACGAATGGAGAATAACATGAACTATGTAGAGTACGGGAGCTAAATTAAGAATTAGTTGACAAACCACACGTGTATGGCAACCTAATCAAAATATAAATACTTAAGCTTTCAAAGTTGAACAGACCGAAAGAATAGATACCTTGCTGGGACAACGGTACGGCCAAGGTGATGACCATAGTTGCTGAATATTGCTTTCCGAAACATCAAGCACGCGAAGTTCCTCCAGCAAGTTAACAGAAAGCTTCTTCTGAGAACATCCTTTCCATAACAGGCACCTTAGCTCGGAAGGCAGATATTCAATGTTCCCTCTTAGCTCTGCATAGTTAACTTGAAGTAGTCTCAAGTTGGCCATCTTTTCGAACGATTCTGTATAGAGAACGGAATTGACATGTTCATCTGGTTTTTGCTTAGTTACATCATTGAATTTTTCGACAAGGTAGTTGATGGCATTGGTAATGCTAGGATGACTCCGAAATTTGTACCAGCTTATTCTTTCCATTGTTAAATTATTCGGAGGTTTTTCAAGGTCGAGAACAATGCCAAGTATTGCCCCTGTACCCTGTAATTGAACCACACTTCCTTGTATGAGACTCATCAGCAGTGTTCAAAGCAACCCTTTTTAATCTACAATGATATTATCCTTACATGATCGACATGGTTAATTTTACCCGCTATTCAAAATGAGGGCTTTGGAGGAAAAGGAGCAGAAAATGCCCCCTGTTAAGTACATTGGGTTGACGCCTTTGGGAAATAATGGAAGTATAAAGTCCCACAAAGACGGTGTTTTCCTTTACACTCTGACTACCTACTTAATATGCTTTCGTAAAATGCAACTCTTAAGTCTTATACTTTGACAATGAAAGATGGTCTTTCATACGACTTAATAGAATGAAATGAAGAGTAACTATTTTTCTCCCGCTAAGTTAAATCAGAATCCTTCTAACTAAAAAGGGAAACACCAAAGCCATAGCACTCTAACCTTCCGGCTTTCCCTCGAATGTGTATTCAACCGGCTCTTAATGTTTTAAATGGCGTGTTTTCAGTCTCACGCAATCATTTCAAATTTTAGATAAATACCTTTTTATGTTGCAGTACGCGCCGTATGTCATCGGAATCCCATAGCCTGCTCCGCTTCCAGGGATCTTGAGCGGGATCTTGAGAGTTTTCTTCGATAACAATTTGCCTTCCCATGTCCTTAATCTGATCATGCATCCACAATTCATTACTTTCCGATATCTTCATCAGAGATTTAGTAATAAGGTTTCCGATTGCTAACTCAGCACTTATATCAAATGCCTTCAATATGTCAACTGCATCCCCTCTCTTCATGTTCATTTGAAGCAATAGACATGATATGTCGAGGAATGCAGTCTTGTCTTGCGAGTCAAGAGCATCGTAGCTGATTTTGAGCACATCCTGAAGTTTCTCCGGCCGCATGTTCCGCAGTTTTTTCAAAGACTCCTCCCACTCCCTCTTTGTTCTCTTCATCAAAGACGAACCAAACACTTCAAGCGCCAGAGGAAGACCATCTGTTAGGGAAACGATCTGATTAGAAATATCCAGATACTCTTCCGTAGGTTCTCGTCTTCCCAAAGCATGAATACTAAACAATTCTAGTGACTCCGACGTATTTAGCTTGTCTGCCTCATGTAACTCTTCTTCATTACAACAAAACTCGAGTAATCCTATGTCTCTGCTAGTAATTATTATCCTGCTCCCTACGCCAACAAACCATTTCCGAACGATTCCAAGGCTCTCTAGTTGTTTTACCTCAGACACGTCATCTAACACAACCAAGACCTGATTCTCACTATATATTTCCCTGAGTGCTCTTTTCACGGTACTCTCTTCATCTGCTGACTTCACACTCCCGATGGAAAGATCATTCATAAGTTTATTCAATACGCGTAAAATGCCCCCTTCACTAGCCAACTGTTCTCTAACATTAGAAATGAAGCAGCGACGTACGAAATGAGCTGCCAGCTTATTGAAGGCAGCCTTTGCTAAGGTCGTCTTGCCTATTCCTGGAGTACCATGGATGCCAAGAAACCTAACGCCGCCCGAGTGGATACCCAACTTCTCCGAAACCTGATCCACGCGAGAATCCAACCCGACCATGGTTTCCACCACATATTCTGGAGTGTTCTTCAACTCCTCCACAACCTGCTTCACAATGTGCTGTACAACCTCGGGTTCATCACTGCCACATGTACACATTAAACCGGAGCCATGTTAGAAGAATTTTAACATCATCATATCTCCTCCATCATCGTTGCCACTATAAAGTGACGGTAATAACTGACCAGGATGCAAATCAGTACGCATTTCCGAAGTCAAGAAGTTTTTAGGCTTAGTAGCCCAATAAAAATAAAAATAGATTAAGAACCTAAAACCTCTGCCAAGGGTTAGTATCTTTAAAGACCCAATAAAAATAAAACGACCCATTATACCTACCGCCTGCGTTCATATAAATCACTTGTTTGACGCCAGTTTCATTTTAGGCCACCAGTCACCTACAAATAGTCTCTTTCTGTTAACTATTGCAGAGTTTTTCGTAACTATTAACACAGAGATAAGGTTGCACATATTCAATTTGATCCCCTTATAGCAAGCTAGGTGGGAGATCCCTTTACACTCGGGAATGTTGGGGTGACGTATAGTCACACCATGATTCATAGCATCCTTTAGTTTCAACTATCCATAGCAGTTTACCAACACAGTATTATTTAAATCGGGATTTTATTTAATTTTCTTAACATTTTTACCCTAAACTACAAAGTGGCTCAACAAAATTTACCAAAACATCAGATTGTGCAATGCATTGCAGATGAGCCAGCACTAAAGCATATCGAGACACTTTAGGAGCGCCTTTTAGAAGAGACACCACATCACTAGAAAGATACACTAATATACAATCTCCATGTCCTTTTTAACTAAACGCTTAATTATGTTCTTTACCTTGACCTCGTATGCCTACATTACTCATTTAACTTGTTATAATGTTACTCAACTTTAGAACCTCAAAACGGGTAATCATCGCCAAAAACATTGTGTCCAAATATGGCGCCTCGTGTATCTAAGGTGTGTGCCTTAACTTGCTATGCTCCTCATCGCAACATTCCTTCATCGCCTCAATCTAACCATAAGCGTAAAACGATTCGACATCAATATTTAAGAGAGTAGAGCAAGTCCCCATGAGACGGTCTCTAGTAAATTAATGTCACTTCAATTGTACTACAAGTTAGAGTTGAAGGGATATAAAAACATAGACAAAATTCAACAAAAATTATGAAAAAGGTAACGATAATATAATATCACAGCTATGGTGAAAATAGAGACGGGCACAGGACACACCCAAAAGGGAAGGGAGAACTAATGGGTAATAGCGAAGTGGTCCCTAAACAAGCCATCATTGGCTCTAACACCGTGTTGAACCAGAGACATATTCGAGCCACACCCAGATAAAAGAGAAAATGTCCACTTAATTATAAGACTGACAGATTTCATCGTAAAACCGTCTCATATAAGAATTAGACAAAGAGGGCTATTGAATTCACCTCTCAGAATAACAAGGATACCCAGAAAGATTACCAACATCACACAAAGCACTCCTCCAATTTTCAACCTGACGTTGACTTATTTTCTTCAAGTCAACCATTGACCAAAACCCCTCCCCAAACACCCCCTTCTGCCGCCGCACATTCGACGGATCAACCTGGTAAAACACGGGCAAAATCCGCTTACGACACCGTCGTAGCTCCGACAACTCCTCGAGGCACCACCGTGAGTCGCCGTACCGTGGCGAAATGATCGCCACGGCAATGGCGGAGTCAACGACGGCGTCATCGAGGCTCGACTTAATGGTGTCGCCTTTCGCCATGCCGTCGTCGTCGAAGAATACTCTCATGCCGGCGGACATGAGGGCGGCGTAAAGGACGGTGGTGATGCCGTGGCGCGTGTCCTCACCGCGGAAGCTGAGGAAGACGTCCCACTTCAGTCGCTTTGAGAGGAACGCCGGCGGTAGGTACGGCGTCGTTCCGGTGGTGGACGGTGGTGGCTGCTGTGGTGCGTCGTTTGGCGTGGAAGTCATGTCGGTTTTTTTTTTTTTTTTTGTGTAGTGTGGTAGTGTTGAGGGAGTGGGAAACTAAGGACACGTTATTTTCGACCTATAAAGTTAGAGTTGACTTTTTTTTTTCCTTTCTTTTTTAATTTGTGCATGTCTGAGCTGGATTTATACAAGATGAACTGAACTTACAAGAACTGAAATTAAACTAAAAAGAACATGTCCTAAAAATTGAGTATTAAAGGTATAGGCTCTGTTTGGTTGCACCAATCAACTAAACTTATTTGACCGGCTAGCTGGTTTAACCAAAATTTCAACTATATGTTTTATCTGAAAGTATTTGGTGAGAGCTGACTATAAAATATGTCATCTAGCTGAAAACTTATTTCAACTAACTGAAATAAAAAGCTACTCCAGGTAGCTTATTAAAAGATAAGCTAGCTGGTTACAAGTTGGTTTAATATAATCATGTCCTTTTATGTCAATTAATTTATTTCAGTTATTATTTCAGTCTGTTTTACCAAACAATATAAATAATTTCAGCTACCTTATTAGTCTGTTATTTCCAGCTACCTTTTCAAATCACGATTCACTAGCTTTTCAGCCATTTTTTCAAATTTTTTTCACTAATCCTTTTTCATCTTTCAAATTTGGTTTTAAACAGGCCTTAATATGAGATCATTTCACGTGTACGATGACTAGGGGTGTTCATTAACGGTTCGGTGCACCGAACCATTAATTTTTACGGTTCGTGCACGGTTCGGTTCGGGAAAAATCCGAACCTAAACCGAACCATTAAGAACGGTTACTTTACGGTTAGTTCACGTTTTTCTGATTCGGTTATCTTTGTTCACCGCGAACCATTTACTCTGCCATAACTTTTTTTCTTTTAAGTTAATTATCGATTACGACGCACTTTAACAACGTACTAACGGTCCAAAATAAAAACGACAAATTACAAATACCTCATCTAATGTACCATTATCAACTAAATTATAGTAAATAGAAAATTTATCAATATTATAACTCAAAGATGCGTATTGAACACTAACAAAGTAATAAACATGTTAAAATTGAAACGTGAGTAGTGCATATGACATTTTATTTTACAAAAATGATGCTTTTGAGTGTTAGAAAAATAAGGTAGAATACACAATTAATATTTGATGTTTGATGAAAATTATAAAGTTAAGCTTTATGCTTTAGTTTGTATATATAAATATAATTTATTTATATTTTTGCTCTTAATTGATTGATTAACCATTAACTCAAAATGCCGAACCTAAACCGAACCATTAACCGTTAATTTTAACGGTTCGGTGCACCGAACCACTATGTCTTAACAGTTCGGTTCACCGAACCTATAAAACGTGCGGTTCTCGGTTTTTTTGGTTCGGTTTATGGGTTCGGTTATTTTTGCACACCCCTAACGATGACTACTAGTTTAGGACCCGTGCAAATGCACGGCTTATAAAGTTAAATGTGTAGGTAATTATTTGATAATTATATATAAATACATTTATATCATTTTAAGAATAATAATAAACATGATTTTAAGTATCGTATAGACATATTATAAATACTCCCTCTATTTCATTGAATAAGCCCCATGGGCTTTTGCACCATTTTTAAGGAAATTAAAAAAGTTAAGGGAATATTGTTAGTTTGGTTGAGTGCGGTCCATTTTTTATAATAAAATGTGTAGTATTTTGGTAAAATGAATATATTTGTAAGGGTAAAAGTGTAAAATTTTTACAAAATATCCGTATTAATAAGTGAATTTGAACAAAAGCACGATTTTGAAATAAAAACAAACACAAATTTCTGTGTAAGTTAGGACTTACAATAAGTTATTATAAGTCCGTCTCATTTGTACTTGACTATATAGCTTTTGTACTATTGTAGTGATAATTACGACTAATTGTTACTAAATTTTTTTAGTCCATCTGGAAGTGACTTTAGTAAATTTGTTTCATATTTTTTTTACCCTTTTAATTGCATTTTATACCTGGTCTCACATTAACTTAATGTGAGTTCTGTGGAGAATTACTGACAAACACAAATAAAAAAAAAATTGAATTTTACATATGTGATTGTTATTGTGATTAAAATGTGACCACTATTTTTATTATAAATTATAGTCACATTTATTATTACTACAGTGGTCGTATTTTAGAGACAATATGAAGCTCATGATTAAGTCTTCTAAAAGACCGTTGTGTACTACTCGTAATAAATTGAGACGATTTTTTTTATGTATAAAATGAACTCCCTCCTCTTATATTCAACTCTCACATTTACTATTTTGAGTGGTTTCGAGGTGGTATTATAACATCATTTAAGTGTACATGGAAGTTTTTTGTTAAAGTTTTGATTTTTTGAAAGATTTATAATATTTCTAAATATACTATTTTTAGATTTTAATTTTTTAATTTCACGACTTATTAAGAAGTTAACAAAAGTTGATTTTATAAAGTAAATGTGAGTCTTGAATTTGAAGGTAGAAAATGTGTTCTTACTTCGAAATACTATAGTGAGTTTCAAGAGATAAGAAAATTGTAAAATTATAATAAGCGAAACAATAAGTACATTTGACACTAATTCTCGAAATCCATTCCCATAAAGAGATGACAATAGAGGACAAAAGAGATTTTAGCATTAAAATATGTAAGAAAAATTACATCACAAAGTCTTGTGTAAGTCAATATTGTAAGTACACTTCATTTGTACCCGTTTATATATCTTTTGTACTATTTAAGTGATAATTATGATTAATTGTTACTAATTTTTTTTGTACCCCTGTAAGTGACTTTAGTAGATTTGTTTCATGTTTTTGTACCCTTTTAACTGGAATTTGTACTTTGGTCTCACATTAATTTTGGGTAAGTTAATATTAATAATAGAATAAGATATATAAATAAAGATGAAGAAGAGAAAAAAATTGAAAGGATGATGAAGAAAATAAAATCCCATAAAAATTTTAAGAAAATTAATTATGGCAAGTGCTCATAGGTAGAAAATAATTGAGCAAGAAGATTACATACATTTTTTTTTTATAATAATAATTCATTAACAAAACATCAAACGACAATTACAACGAATATGTTAAATCGAATAACAAATCTAACGATAATCAAAGTACAAATTTCTCTTATAGAATGAAAGATCTCAAACTCTAATTTGACAATTCGGCACAACCTCGTATCACTATCTCCATGTAGCCTTTGAGGGGATCCTTCAATTCGAATGACCATGATAGAGAAACCGCTTTGCTCCGTTGATTGTTGACGATTAACGTGTATCCATTGAACTATCATCCAACGAGTTATCAAAGAACCATTATATTGATAAATAACAAACCAAAAACACCCCATAAAGAGGTACTGAAAAAATCCTACAAAGAAGAACTGAAAACTCTCACCAAAGGAGAGACTTTTATTAAGATAATAATAGAAAAACATATGATATCAAAAATTAATTCAGTCTGGGGCTTACCATCGACAATTGGATGTCAAACCAAAATTTGGGCCTACATTTTTATAGTTTAGTAGCCCATTGCAATAGTACATTAGTACTTTTACTCGTAGTAAATTTAGAGTTTTAGTAGCATAGGGACTTAGGCGGGAAAACGTTTAATGTGGGGATGACACGTGGCAAAAAATCTTTAGTGGTCTTTCTTTTAGTATATTGTAATAGATAGATAGATAGATAGATAGATAGATAGATAGATTTAATCTACGTTGTCAATTTTACCTAAAGCCTCAAAAAATCAATCCATGTAATATAAATAAAAATGGATGATAACGTGAAATAAATGGGTGAAAGATGGAGGATGGACGGATCGATTGATGGGTCGGGTTAGATTTGGGTGGACGACCTTCATCTAATCCATCATCCAATTCGTCACCCCATGCTTTCTATTTTCTAGTTGTTTAAATATGTTTAACATATTTGGATCATTTGATCCACCTATTTCACTCGTGGATATACATGTGGATTGAATTCATGTGATGGGTAATTTGGATGATGGGTGGATCGAGTGAAGTGGGTGAAGTCGAGTAATGAATTTGGGTGAGGCTTCACCCGATCTGAACTTGATTCATTGTCATTGCTAACTTCAATTCAATTACAATTTGATTTATGTGTACTTTGTATTCACTAACTACCATGTTTTATTACTTTCTCAAATTTAATCATTTGTTTACCTTTTCATTTCGGGTCGGAACAAATATTAACATTTTTATATGACTTAATTATTTGATCAAATCCTCACAAGCACAATAACATATGTACAACTATTCTTTTTCCCTCTAGTCGTTTTTAAAGAATTGAAAATTTTTATTTTTTTTTGAAGAAAACCGATTTATATTTATTTCTAAAGTACAAAGGTAAACAAATAATTGAATCAAATGGAGTAGTAATTTTTATTACTAGCTAACATATAAAACAAATTACAAAACGATAAAAAGAATAAAAATAAATCGGTTAGACATGTTTAGACGGAGGTTTCGCATGCGACGACATGTTTTCATGCGTATTGTCAATGTCTTAAGTGAAAATAACAAATACTTCCAACAATGCCCGAATGCATCGGGACGATTAGGTGCTTCAACTGTGCAAAAATGTACTGCGGCAATAAGAATGTTAGCTTATGGTACCGCAGCTGATCAAGCTGACGAGTACCTTAAGTTGGGCGTAACTACTGTACGAGATTGTCTTTCACATTTTGTTGAAGGAATTATATCTCATTTTTCTACTGAGTACTTAAGAAGGCCAACAACTGAAGACATTCATCGTCTTCTCCAAGAAGGAGAATGTCGTGGTTTTCCCGGCCTAATGGGAAGTATTGACTGCATGCATTGGGAGTGGAAAAATTGTCCACGTGCATGGAAAGGAATGTATCAAGGAAGATCAAGACCCGCCACTATAATCTTAGAAGCTGTTGCTTCTAGGGACCTATGGATCCGCATGCGTTTTGGTACACTGGTCAAATAATGATATCAATGTACTTCAACGATCCCCTGTATTTGATGATGTGCTAAATGGTCAAGCTCCAAAAGTTACTTACACGGTGAATGGAAATACATATCATACAGGTTATTATTTAATGGATGGAATCTATCAGAAATGGGCAAAGATTCATCGATGCCATAACCGCTCCCCAGACCCCTAAACAAAAATTATTCACTAAACTTCAAGAAAGTGCTAGAAAAGACGTTGAGCGAGCCTTCGGAGTACTACAAGCTCGATGGGCAATTATACGTCAGCCAGCTTTAGCATGGAATGTTGATTTATTGTGGAAAATAATGATGGCTTGTATTATTATGCACAATATGATCGTGGAAGATGAACGAGACGAGTATCTAAATTATACAGACCCACAAGAATATGTTCAGGAACTATTTCAAAGTGATATTGGCTCATCCACTACTGTTCCCGAGTCATTTGTTGTTACTCCAGGAATGTACGCTGAGAGAAATTTACACAACTTTATGGCTAGGAGGGAAGAATTACATGACAAACAAATACACATGTCTTTAAAAAACGATTTGGTCGAACATATGTGGACTAAGTTTCAAGGCTCGAACATAAATTAATTAATAATTAGTATCACAATTTTAATCTTAAGTTTTAACCCTTTTCCGTTAATGTATTTTGTTATGAATTTTACATGTTACTAGTTCTATTTAATTAACAAATTTGTTAAAGTTAGCATTAGTAATTTGTAAATTATGAATGCAATATAAAAGTAAATAGAGGAATCCTCTCTATTGTAGGAGAAAAATAAAAGAACATAAGAGGAAGAGGATGTAGATAGTGGAAAATATAGTGGAGGAAAGAGAAAATGATGTGTCAAAAAATTAGAGGAAGAAGTAAAAAATAAGAGGATCAAACTCTCCTCTCTATAGTACATGCTCTAACAATAATTGGCACTATTCAGTCAACTACGAAATCTTCAAAAATTTTCTTGCAATTTATACAATAGTCATGTGAGATCTTGTTTGGTGCATCTTTACTAGTACAATAAGAATATCAAATTTTCTTTAATTTTTAATAATGTGGAACTCTATATATCGTCATTTCGATATTTGACTCGACAAGTGTGAAAATATCAATGCACAAAATGAAGGTGAATGAATTGAGTAACTTAAACTAATAGCAATTCAACAAAAGGAATACAATAATTGTCATTTCTTTTTACTTTTTTTTTTATAAAATATACCGGCGAAAATAGAAGATGATTGGTGCAAAACTGCAAATAACTAAAACTTCTTTACAACAATTTAATCTTAAAGTCATGGTTTAATTAAGAAGAAAAACTAAAGAAGTACTTTGTAGAAAGATAACATTCTCACACATAATATATAGATAACTTTTTTTTTTTACCTAAGAACATATTCCCTCTCATTTTGTTTGATCTTCTCACTTTCCTTTTTTATCCCATTTTATTTGTTCTTCCCATTTCCCTTTTGGTCTATATTTTTTGGTTGTAATGTTTTTTGGGCTCACTTTTTTTTTTTCTCTACTTTTATTTTCCACTCCACATTTTTCACTTCTTAATTTCTACCCAAAAAACAAATGGGAAGAACATAAAAAATGGGAGGGAGTATACCGTGATACCAAATACATTCGATCGCACCTAAACCATGAAACTGTAATTGTTTAGTTTATACTCCCTCTATTCAAGTCCATTTGCATCCCTTCTTTTTTCACATTTGCCGAGACGTATTTTGTAACGACAATATTTATAGTTCTAAATTGTATAAAACTATAAAAATTTGATATTAATGTTGTACTTATGAAAACGAATAAAACAAGATCTCACATGACTATATTTTTTTTTTATACATTACGAGTTATACCGAAAATCTTTCACCTATGTGAATAGTATCAAAAAAGAAGGAATGCTAATGGAAATAAATGGAGGGAGTAATCATTTTAATCGGAAAAAAATCGTTCCGTTGGTGAGCAATTAAGATTGGAGTGAACACGTCGAAATTAAAAAATAAATAAAAATCTTGTATTCCGTATACCGTAGTAGAAAAATCAGAATTTCCCGCGAAAGAAAACAAATAAAACAAGCCACGTGTGTCCACAAACTTTTTTGAATTTTGACTTTGTCAATCAACTTTTAAAATTACCAAAATGCCCCTACCTTCCTCTCATTTCATCCTCATTTTTCAATTACAATTTTCATTTCATTTCACCCCCCAAAAAAAAATCCCCAAATTTGGTTTTCTAGAGAGAGAAACCAATTTTTCGTTTTTTCCCCCAAATTAATGGATCCAATTTATCGCAATAATTCGCTCCACTTTTGATCAACAAACCCTAATCATCATCATCAATCGATTCTTTTTTACGACAACAATTCGTCATCTGTCGATTTTGTAGAAACCCTAACCCTAACCCTAGATCGATCAAGAGATAAATCGGTCGATCAAACTGGTTCGATTAAAAATTTGAACCATTGAAGACGACGACGACGACGTAGACGTAAACGATGTCGTCAACAAACGGAGATTTAGATCGGCAAATCGAGCAGTTGATGGAGTGTAAGCCGTTGACGGAAGGTGAGGTGAAGACGCTGTGTGAGCAAGCGAGGGCGGTTTTGGTTGAAGAGTGGAATGTACAGCCGGTGAAGTGTCCGGTGACGGTTTGCGGCGACATTCACGGCCAATTTTACGATCTTATTGAGCTTTTTCGTATCGGCGGAAATGCTCCTGATACTAATTACCTCTTCATGGGTGATTATGTAGGTCTGTAACTTTTTTCTTCGAAAAAAATTGTTTTTTAGATAAAAAAAATGAACTTTTTGTTAGTATTTCTACATTTGCGTGGTTTTAAATGAAGATGATTCATGTTAGTCGATCCCAAATATAAGGTTTTTGTTGTCTTTGGTGTTTCTGATAACGATTGTTACGATTATTACTTCGTTTTGTTTGCGAAAGTTCGGTGAATATGTTTTTTCTGTTGGATATGTTGTTAAAATGTGAATTTGATTTAGTTTGTGGATAGGTTGATTGACTTACGATTGATTTTAGCTGTTAGATACAGGGGTGAAGCTGAAAACTTTTGTTTGGGGTACCGAAAATAGTTTTTAAAACATATTACAAAGTTTTTACGGAGTGGTAACTAAAATGATATACGGAGTGGTACTTAAAATGATCGTAAGAGTATAATTTACGGTAGCAAAAGTAAGTATTATTGTTATTTTTTCGGGGGGTGTGGGTAGCAAGTGCTACCCCTTTTTCGTACGTAGCTTCCTTTGGATTCGTACAATTAATGCGCTTACGCATAAAATTGGTGTACATCATAGGTTGAGAGCATGTATTATGGTTTGTTTTTGTTGATAGCTTCAAGTCGATATTAGCACGTTCAAACTTCAAAGGGAAGAAATTCAATGCTTGTGTTATTGAGGGATTTAGTTCTAGACTTCTAGGGGAATATCAAGGGATTAAGTGTGTGGATCGTTTGCTCCATTTGTGTCACGTTGGTTGTTCCATTACGTCTCATGTTGACACATCATCACTTGGTATAATTTAGTAATTTACACGTTTTTTTTCTCTTATGATAAATGTTTGTGCGTTGAAAGTGGAAGATAGTGACACGATTCACACAAGGTTTATAGCGTTAGTGGGAATTGTCTCGCAGGTTAGTCTTTTAGAGTCTTAGCACGACCCCTTCTTCGAGTATGTTGGTCTTTTCTCTCTAGTTATAACACCATGCTGCGAATGTAATAATCACATCCAACGACTTCTCACTCTTGTTTCTTCACCTTTCAATCTCTTTTTACCTCTCTTGTTCCCTTTTTTACTTTTACCAAAGCGGGAATGAGGCCAATCAAATACGGGACACATGTTGTCATTTTGTATTAATTTAGCTACAATAACATTGAGAATGGTTTAAATGTGCCCCTCTCACTGATTCTTCCCTGTCAAATTGGTTTTATAGAAATTGACATGTCCTCGTATTGCGGCATGAGGTGAAGAGATGAGTTATATTTCTACCTTTTTCTTTTAATTAGTTAGGTTGAATGTGGCTTTATTGTGTAGATCACTCTGATATGCCTGATTTAATTTCGTAGAGCCTTGGACTTGAACACATTTCTTTTTCATGCATGTTCTCTGTTGATATGCTTCTATATGCTTCTAATTCCAGTATTCATGGGAATGTTGCTGCTGTCTTTTTCTTTTTTGCTGTGCCAAAAGTGACGATTATGCAAAATGAATCAGTAGTTTTCACTAGATTCTTTAGTGCTAGTGCGACTGACTCTTTTGCTCCTTGTCATTTGACTTCTCTCAGATCGTGGTTACTATTCCGTAGAGACTGTGACTCTTCTGGTGGCTCTGAAGGTTCGTTACAGGGACAGGATTACAATCCTCAGAGGGAATCATGAAAGCCGACAGATAACTCAAGTGTAGGGCTCTAGTGCTTATTAGAACACTCTTTCACTAATTTTATATGGCTGCATTTACTATTTCATTGACTATGGTACACTGAAGTTTGGTTTATTATCTATCGATTTAGAATTCGTCTATTTATTTTTAAAGGCATGCCCAAATCCTTTATTTGTCCTTTTTGTATGCATCCAGTAGCTGCAAAGTCTGTTTACAGAAAACATTGGTTTTAGCCTGGTTTAAACTTTAAAACGATGAAATTGTTTAGATTTAATGCTCTATGGAGTATGAACTTTTATGATCTTTGGCTGAGAAAATATCCTCAAAAGGACTTTTAAATCCGATACAGAATTTGAAACTTTTCCTGTGATGTTAGGAATAAATTATTACTCCGTATTTATCTATCCATGCTGAAAATCTTATAGCATTGTGATTTACCTTTTAGGTACGGTTTCTATGATGAATGTTTAAGGAAGTACGGAAATGCGAATGTGTGGAAGCATTTTACCGATCTTTTCGATTATCTACCTCTCACTGCTCTTATCGAGAGTCAGGTAAGAGTTGTAGATTACAGATTAATTTTGGTAGCTTTGGCGTGATTGTCTTGTACTCTATAATTGATGAATATAAAATGTTGTTGCATGATAGATTTTCTGTTTGCACGGAGGCCTTTCGCCATCTCTAGATACATTGGACAACATTCGAGCCTTGGATCGCATACAAGAGGTATTTTCTGATTGTAATACTTCATATGCTTTTGTTAAGAGTTTCGGAATGATTAGGTGTAGTCCTTTAATGTCGCAGTGTCTCGTTCATGTCTGTCGGAAATCCCGGTCTTTTTAGCAATCAGCAAAATACTTCGCAATTCTTTATGTTTTTCCCTTTTATCATCATGACCAGGTTCCTCATGAAGGACCCATGTGTGACCTTTTGTGGTCTGATCCTGATGATCGGTGTGGCTGGGGAATCTCGCCTCGTGGAGCTGGCTACACTTTTGGGCAGGATATAGCCGCCGGCTTCAACCACACCAACGGGCTTACTCTTATCTCTCGGGCCCACCAGCTTGTGATGGAAGGTTTCAATTGGTGTCAGGTTAGTGACATCTTACGTCGTGTCGTTAATTTTCTCCCCAATACTCTTAATTTAGACCTGGCAAAATTGACTCGAACTGGATTGGGCTGAATAGAATTGTTCCAACTTCCAACCTTCAACTACTTGTTTCAGGGATGAGTGAAACGAAAATTACCCGCCAAATTTGGCTACTTTGAATCAACAAAAATCTTACCATGCACAATTGAAAATGACCTGTCTCAATATTTGATTCATCTTTAACCTTGATCGCCAACCCAAAAGATGGCATGATCCCGACTTACTCTATCCGAAAGGACATTAGCAATGGCGCATAAAATAACCCTATGTGACGCTATGTAAAGTGCATTTTATTATAATCAAACTGCCCGTAAGTTCGATACACACCGATTAATAAAAAAAATATGAATTTCCAGGATAAAAATGTGGTGACGGTTTTTAGTGCGCCCAACTACTGTTACCGTTGTGGGAATATGGCTGCTATTCTTGAGATCGGGGAGAACATGGAGCAGAATTTCCTCCAATTTGACCCTGCACCTCGACAAATTGAGCCTGACACCACCCGCAAGACCCCCGACTACTTTTTGTGATTTCGCTTGCTGTTTGTAAAAACTCTTCTATCCATGAGTTGCTGTAGATTTTTTCGGAAGGTGGGAGGATGCTGGTTGTTTCAGGATATCATTATTGGCATCGTTCTCTACTTTTGGAGTGGGTATTTACTCTGTTCGTTTGTCAAGATACCTGTGACTCCGAGATCACAATTCACGAACGCTCGACTCCTGTTTTCACCTGAATATTTTCAGGGAAGCAAGTAGCCAGCTGTGGCATGGTATCATACACGATACGGAGTATATGTAACTAGTTTTACCACCTGTGCAATATGGGCGGGTCGTTGGAATCCTTATTTTTTTTTGTCCTTAAAATTAATTCATCATTTTTGTCAAATACAGAGTATATTTTTATTTTCGCTTTCGTTAGTCTAATTTCGTTTAAAGTACTTATGTATATGAATCTTAAATCTATTTATGTATTTGAATCTGAAAAGAAAATGTCTGATTTTATAACTAGTTTAATGTTGTCGAGCTCTTTGAGCTACCGTACAAATTTATGTTTAAAACACTTAACTACTATGAAACTCAAAAAGTTTTTTTTTCCTTCGTAAATTTAAATGTATATAGATACCGAGTACATGTATATTACGGAGTACAAATTTTCATTTAAGACGAGTATAGTTATCTTAAACTTAAAACGGATTGAAATATCTTTATCACTTACGAGTATCTCACAGGAGAATTACTGAAACACTTTTTTTACTTTTTACTTTCGTACATTTTACTTTTGTTTTTTATTTCTGTTACTTCTCATGAAAGCGTGGATATTGATAACATTGGAGAGAGTCACGGATTTCACTTGCTCTGGACCCACGTCACCCACATGAAGAAGATGAGACCCGACCCAACTCTAGATGATAATAAAGCTCACTTCTCAATTCCCAACACCCAATAATATCAGCAAGAATCATCCCCAATTCCCCGGTGAACATATATGATCTTACGACATTTTACTCATCGCAATTCTGACATTTAGAAAAAAAAACGTAACATTTAGTGTAATTGTAAAAATTTTAAACATTGTCTTCACATTTTAATGCGTTATATACCATCCTAATTTTTCTCCATCTTCACACACATCAAATATTTCTCTGATTTTCTCGTCGCATTTGACAATATTACATCTGTTCTTCTTATTCAACTCATATTTTTTTACGAGTACTTAATTAAATTTATTTTCTAATTTAAGAAAAAAAGAAAATACTTCGTACTCCGTAAATCCGTAATATAATTACTTAAAAAAAACCATTGAGGTAGTGTAATCCAATTTTATTTTATTTTTTTAAAAAAAAAATTGTAATTAGTGAGAAATTTTTTACATTAAAAAACTTAAATTTAAATCAATATATATAAGTAAAAGAGGCTTTTTTCGAGAGCTCTCCTTAATTCAAGGAGATTTTAAGCCAATTAAAAAATTACATTAAGAAAATAAATTAAATTGTGAAAAAATAGTAATTTGGAAAGAAATAATTACATTAAGAAAATAAATTAAATTGTGAAAAAATAGTAATTTGGAAAGAAATAATTATATGAGAAATAATTCCCTTATTTAATTATGAAACATTAGAAAAATTTTAGCTAAGTCTTTGATTATTATGTTTCACAAAATGTATCTCATTGAAAATATAAAAATAACATCATTAGTTTCGAAACGAAAAATGCTATCAAATGAGTATAAATATCAAAGTATTTCATCCAATATAAAAAAATTCATTTGAAAAACAGATTAAATACTTTATATTGAAAAAAAAAAATTGGAAAGAAACAATTATATGACACATAATTTAGTTATTTAATTAAAATATATATTATATAATTTTTAGGTAAGTCTTTAAACCTTTTTTGTGTATATATATATCAAAAACTTTAACTTTGTCTTTCAAGGTACCGGGTTAAATAGTTTTAGTTTATTATGTTTTAGTTATGATTACGATTTATGTTATTTTTATTTTTTACGTGTATTTGATTTGATAAGTGTATTAATTTTGAAATGTTTTATTTCTTAATTATCATGTTTGTAATCTAAAGATAACTTGATTGAATTCATAATGATCTTTTTCCCTTTGTATGTTGCAGATTTATATTTTAAGTTTAAGATCTGAAGTACTATCAAGAAACTAGATTACAAAATCAACCGAATATGTAACGTGAAAGGTAAAAGAGATATACATGATCTATTGATTATCTTATTTTCATATCAAATCATTATTTATTGTTGTATAATAATATTTAATATATATCATACTTGATCTTTTATTTAATTTCATCGTATAAATATTTGATTTAATTGTTCATGTCTATTTTGTATGAGAATATCTGAAAATTAGGCATAAAAAGAATCAACATTGTGTATTATAATGATAAGGTAAAGTTTAGTTTGATGACAAAATTTTAAATTTTTACTATCCCGTTTTAAAGTATTTCATATCTATATACATCTACATAAAAGAGAGTTTTGCTAAGTGTTTTTAGAGTGCCCACATAATAATTTATTAAATTTGTATATACATTATTATTGATGAATAAAAATATTTTTAATTACTTATTAATAAAAGTGAACAACACTTACAATGATTATTTTATAATCTAATAAAAAATAATTATTTGATAATTTAATAAATTCAAAACAATTAGTTTTGTATAAAATTAAAAGAAAAAATATTCTAGGAATAAATTCAATTAAAAACAATTAACTTTGACTAAAATTTAAAGAACAAAAAAAAGTAAGCTAAAAATATTGAGACCAAAGTTTTTCCTATTGTTATAATACTAACCTTTAGCCTTTTTCCTAATGTTTTCAAAATATTTTAGTTCTCTGTAATATTTAATTAAAAACTTACTTAAAAATATTAAGACTCACATTTGAAAAAATAGTATTTTATTTTAATTTCCATAAGATACACTTACATTTTCATAAAAATCGAAGAGCTCATGAATAACACTTACCATACTTATTTGATAATTTAATAAAAATAATATATTGATAATCTAATAATATTCAAAGAAATTAGTTTTCTATAGAATTAAAAGAAAATCTCTCCTACAAAAGAAATTTAATTTAAAGTAATTATCTTTCTATATAACTTAAACAAAAACTTACCTAAAAAAATTAAGACTAGGAAATTAAAAAAAATCAAAAACTCAACTAAAAAAATATTATGACTAACTTTTTCCCTAAGTTTTATAAGACTAAAAAAATAATCTACAAAATTTTCTTATTTAGTTATCATACATTAGATGATTTTTAGGAAACTCTTTTTATATATAAAAATAGGATCATGTAAGTTCACCCTATCTTTTCAGTCCTACATCTAAATCTGAACCCTAGGATCTTAATGATCAAATGGCTCAACTCAAATCTCGCTAATTAATATACATAAAAAAAACATTAGCTTGATCTTCCTAAGTATTACGTTAATAGTTTAAGTTTACTATGTTTTAATTATGATTACGATTTGTGTTATTTTTATTTTTTGCGGTGTATTTGATTTAATAAAAGTATATAATTTTGAACTGTTTTATTTTTTAATTACCATGTTTGTTATTTAAACATAGCTTGATTGAATTGGTGATGATCCTTTTTTCTGTTGTATATGTTTCAGATTTATATTTTAAGTTCCAGATTTTTTGTTCTCATTGAGTAAACTTGATTTCAAAACCAATATCGATATTAATGAATATGTAACATGAAATGTTAAAGAGATATACAAGATTTATTAATTGTCATATTTTCAAATAAAGTCATTTATCGTTATATGGTAAATTTTTATAATTTATAATGTTTGATCTTTTAGTTAGTTTCATCGTATTAAGTTTTGATTTAATAGTTAATGTCAATTTTGTGGGAGAGCATCCGAAAATTATGGAAAAAAAAACTAATCTTTATGGTGTAGGTGGATGTTGGTAGGTTTTTTCCAAAATAAAAATAGTCTAGGTAATACTTTCCATTTTTTAAAAATAAATGTAGGATAAATAAGGTAGTTTTGGACAAAATACCCAAATTTCACATTCAAAAGTATTAAGTCGATAATATACTATTATATTATGCATAAAATTTATAAAGAAATTTTCATATAAAGCGGTACGGTCTTAGGATAAGATTATTTTATTTGATAATTATTTTTACGTTTTATAATAGATTTTGAATTCTTTATTGTAGATCTCACATGTGAAATAGTTACTTGCGTGAGACATATATATGATAATATTCATATCCAAGATAAAGGACTAATGATATAAATATTAGTCATGTATGACAATTTTCGTCGAGCAATGCACTTGTGCACACATGCAAATATTAGAATTAAATATGTAAAGGTTCAAATTAAATGACAATTGAATTATTGACAAATTTCATTGGATTTAGTCAAAATCCGTTGGTTTTAATTTTAAATGGAATAGAAAAATGAAATATAATGATAAATCGCTAATGAAATGATGTATTTTTATTGACAAGTTTCATTTACATTATTTTTTATTAACAAAAGATAAATCATTCATTATTAAATATAACTTACTCATTAAAAAAATAAATTATTCATTATTAAATACACATTATTAACACCCGTGCATCGCACGGGCTTTAAAACTAGTATTTAAATAAAGCAGGTAGCACACAACTCAAACAACAGAGTTTGAACTCCTTTGACCAAACACTCACTCACTCTCAATGATTACTACCTCCCACCTCTAAAACGACATCGTTTCACCTCTCTTCTCTCTTCACTCCCAAATCTCCACTCTCCCTCCCATGGCTTCCTCCACCTTCAAACCCTAATTTGTAACCCTAGAAACCCTAGAAAATGCAATTTTACAGTCTTCTTCTGCTAATCCACCTCACTCTTCTTCTCCCCTTCAACTCAATCTCCACCGACGACAATGTCCGCTGTCTCCAAGGCGTCAAATCCGCCGTCGATGACCCGGAAAACCGCCTGAGTTCATGGAAGTTCACCAACACCTCCGTCGACTCCATCTGCCGCCTCGCCGGCGTCGGCTGCTGGAACGAGAAAGAAGATCGTCTCCTTTCGCTTCAACTTCCGTCGTTTTCGCTCGCCGGAACCCTACCTCCGGCGCTCCAGTTGTGCCGGAGTTTGCAGATTTTGGTCCTCTCCGATAATCGAATTTCCGGCAACATTCCGCCGGAGATTTGTGATTGGTTGCCGTTTTTGGTAACCCTAGATCTTTCCGGTAATATGTTTTCTGGTGAGATTCCTTCTCAGATTGGTAATTGTAGGTTTTTGAATTCGATTGATTTGAGTGGTAATCGTCTTTCCGGTGTGATTCCGGTGGAGTTGGCGGGTTTAGATCGGTTGAAGAAACTCGATTTGGGGGATAATCGGTTGTCCGGTTTGGTTCCGGTCGGTTTGGGCCGGTTCGGGTCGGGCGGGTTCGGCGGGAATGATGGGTTGTGTGGGGATGTCGTCGGTGTAAAATGTGGCGGTTTTGGGGTTCGAAATCTGAAAGTGGTTGTTGTCGGTGGTGTTGTAGGGGTTACAGTCGCGGCAATGCTCGGGTTTGTGATTTGGTATTGGTGTTGCGATCACTTGAGGAAGACGAAGAAGGTCGAGGAGGAGGAAGACGGCGGGGTGAAAGGCGGGAATTTTGTCGGGTGGGTGACGAAACTTGGGTCGAATAAAGACGTTCAAGTCGTGTTGTTTCAAAAGCCGATCAATAAGGTGCGAGTGTCGGATTTGTTGGTGGCCACAGATAGTTTTAGTGACGGGAAAATCGTGGGGGAGACCAAGACGGGGGTGTCGTATCAAGCCGTGTTGAGTGATGGGTCGGCTTTGGTGGTTAAGAGGTTGAGAGGCGGGTTTAGGTCGAGTGAGAAGCAGTTCAAGTCAGAAATGAATCGATTAGGTCAACTAAGGCATCCGAATTTGGTTCCTTTGTTAGGGTTTTGTTGTGTTGAGGACGAGAAATTGTTGGTGTACAAGGATATGAGAAACGGGAGTTTGAAATCACGGTTACACGGTGATGATCAAGGTGGTGTCGTCGGTTTGTTGGATTGGCGTGCTAGGGTTAAGGTTGGTGTCGGTGCTTCTCGAGGTTTGGCTTGGCTACACCACGGCTGCCAACCCCCGATTAAGCACCAAAACATAAGCTCGAATGTGATGTTGCTCGACGATGATTTTGACGTTCGGATAGCGGATGTTGGGTTAGTGAGGTTAATGGCTATGGGAAACTCAAACGGTAGCTCGGTTATGAATGGGGATTTCGGAGAGTTTGGGTATGTGGCGCCCGAGTATGCTAGTACATTAGTCGCCTCGTTGAAGGGCGACGTGTACGGGTTCGGGGTGGTGTTGTTGGAGTTGGTGACGGGGCAAAAACCGCTTGAAGTGAATAATGCAGGCGAGGGATTTAAGGGTAGTTTGGTCCATTGGGTGACGTTTTTGTCGAGCTCCAGTAAAATTAAGGACGCAATTGATAAGTCCTTATGTGGGAAGGGTATCGACGATGAGATAATGCAAGTGCTTAGAGTTGCTTGCTCTTGCGTCGCTTCTAGGCCAAAGGATAGACCCTCTATGTTTCGAGTGTATGAGTCGTTGAAGAACATTGCTGACAATTACGGGTTTTCAGATCATTATGATGAGTTTCCATTGATCTTGGACGAGCGAGATGCCGACTCATGATTCCATTACACATTCGGATTCCATTACACGTCGACGGTTGGCAAACTGAGCAAGTAGATTGCATTCTTTGTTGTATCCTTCTTGTAGTTTTTCAAAGTCCTTGATTTGGGACATTCATCTTCTGCAGCCTTTGTATCTTTCCTCTGTAACACTTTCGTAATGCCACGTCTTTCGTAACTTTCTCAGCTCCATTATTTATGTTCTCATCTTATTCTCATTTTGCCGAAATCATACGACACCAAAATGATATTAGTAGAAAACTCGGAGCAGCGATGCTACTAAGCAGTAAGCACTGGTCACTATATCTAGTAAATCTGTCGAGTGGTAGTATTCTTGTCATTCGTCTGAAACTCGAAAACTTCAAAATTCCTATCACGACTCTCTCTAAAACGTCTCTTTTATCTAAAATAAGAGAGTCGACGGCATAAATGGAATTTGAAACCCTGTCGTGGGTAATATCCCTCGACCCATTAGTAATGATCCCCGACAAATCTGAACTTACGGGTCCGCTAACGCTGCAGTCGCTCCATCAAGGTGCAAGGTGTTTGAACTGCGCAGCAAAGCAAAATACTTGTGACTCCATTAAATAGACTGCCTATGTGTCCCTCTTTCCCTTGTTATATGGTATCCTCTTATGTACCATTTTCCCGTTTTTCTTTACTCATCCATTCTTTGTTTCTAGGCAAACTCAAAAATAAAACAGTTATTCCCTCCGTTTTCTCGTGATTTGTTTACAGTTTAACTTTTATGTGATGAGAATTTGAGAACGTAAACAAATGACTGAGACAGAGAGAGTATACGTACTACTAATAGAATTATTCGACACCTGTTTTGTTTTAGGAATTTAGCTCATATATTCATTCATCCAAAACGATAAAAGAGTTACAAGAGGAAAATTATATAAATTGCTGAGTAAAACTCTCTTTAAATAAATTGCTGAATAATTCTATTGATCGTTGTACACGTATAATTTGAAAGGAGTACTGAAAGACGTTGGATTTAGGGCAACATAAAAAAGTTTTAATGTGAAATGAAAGGAAATCTTTTGATAATAGTGTACTATTGTTAGATGATAAGTTTGGCTTTCCATGTAATTGATGTGAAAATGAGTGTTTGTTTTACAATTATCTAAGAGCACACCACATGCCTCTTGTCCCTACCTTTCATGACTTACTCGACTTGGCTACAATAGTCCTCTCATGTCCATTATGTTGCTTCGATAAGTCTAAAATAAGATTGTTGTACACGCGTATTATTATATGATTGATAAAATTATTTGATATTTCGTTTAGTGTGTTGTTAAAAAATGAGGTGCTATGTAATTATATTTTGTGACGTATGCATATAACAGTTCGGCAATAACATTACTCATATTATTAATCCCTCGGTACACATCAAACTTTTATATATTGATATTTGGAAATTATTTGGGAATTTAACAAGAATATGAATATCCCACTTTAATAATCTTCTCAAAATACACTAGGAAACTAGAAATCCAGGATCATTTTTACGAGATGCTAAACTTTACTCAACGTCCTTCAAAGGATCACACAAACTAAGGAATTTTTTTTAAAAATTATCACAGAGTACTACATTAAGCACGGTAAAAGTCCCTTCTTAACACCCACACGTAAAGGCAAACATTGGTTGCGGAAGAGGGAGTTCACTTCTTTATAAGGTGTAGAGACTACTCCTATTACCAATAGATTTTAGGATAAAATCTCCTTCGCCTTATAAAACGCTCTCCTGTCTCAATAGGTCTGGCACAGGCGTGATGCATGAATTTAATACTGTTCAGTTCGGCCTATGCCATGGGGTAAAATCTCATGATTGCACCAGTATAAGTCCACATCACCACATGTGAAGTCCCACATCGATATCATAAAGTGCTCTTTTTTATTCGACAGCCGTGGTCAAAGCTCAGTTTATTTTGAGAATAAAAATACCTAAATTTATTTTCGGAAGATCATGAATAATTGGGAGTATTCTTGTGACTTTGTGAGTTCCATATATCTTGTATTTATTATAGTACTTGTAGTTGCTACAAAACTAAGTTGAGGGGGTGAACTTCTCTAGTTCTCTTGAGCGTGGCTATGGTAATTTTGTTCGGTAAAAACTTTTGGGCCTACACATCAGCTGGTGATCTATTTTCTGAAGCTCGTTGCAACATTTTGGGCCAATTTTGGACACGTTTTTGTGATGAACAAATTTACAAATTGTTATATAAATAAAACAATTTTATTCTAATTTAATGATGATATCAATGTACTCCGTAATAAGTATAGTAAGTCTCCTGTGAGACTAGTTTTACCGTTAAAAGAGTTCAAAAATATGAAAACAAATATACGAAAATCACTTTTAGGGGTACTAAAATAAATTTAGTTACGATTAATAATAATTATTACTAAAATGGTCCAAAAACTATATAATCAAGTACAAATAAAGCTAACTTACAATAACTTATTGTGAGGCTTGACTCACACAAGAATTTGTGTAGTAAGTAATAACAATAAAAACTTTAAATTATCAGGAAATGTTATTATAATAAATAAATAAACATATATTCATATACAATGGCAATTAAAATATCTAAATTGAATTTATTTAACTTATATATTTGTATTAATCTTAAAATGATAGGTTGGTTCTTACAAATGTACGAAAATTCTTAAGTCGTGACGGTTTCATATCAAAATTCTATCTAAATAAAAAAGAATGCCTTTATTTTTGGCTACATGGTTATTAAAGTTAAGACTTAAGAGTCAATCAAATAAAATGTGTTGATTATTACCTAATAAAATATTAAAATGTTAAACTAAATCTTTACAATAACTCTTCCTAAAAATTAGACCTGGAAACAGGTAGTGTCGGGTCGTGTTCGTGTTCGTGTCACATATAAATGGGTCACTAACCCTTCAACCCAAACCCGACCCATTTACATAAACAGGTCATTACTGCTTGACCCAAACCCAACCCGTTTATATTTTAAATGACCTGACCTGACCTGTTTAACCCATTTAAATTAATAGGTTAAAATTTGACCTGTTAAACTTGTTTAACCCATTAGAGCTTTATAATCTATGTAACTAATTAAAGCATAGCCAAATTGAAAACAACACATAAACACATCTATGCCAAAAACGATAACTAAAAATTAATATTTATCTAATAATAATAGGTTATATCGCCAAAGCCAACAAAACAAAAGTAGTGAAGTAATAAACAATATTTTTAGAAATTTTGTGATCTTCTATTTTGAATTTTGGAAAAAAAATGGGTGAAATGGGTTGTTAAGTTAATCAACCTGTTTAACCTATTTAGTTAAATAGGTCTTTCGTGTCATATTCGTGTCTCGAACTCTTGACCCGAACCCAACCCATTTATATTTCGTGTCGTGTTCGTGTTGACCCAATTACTTAAATGGGTCACCACACTGTGACCCAAACCTATTAATTTCGTGTCGGGTTCGTGTCGTGTTTTCGTGTCGTGTCACTTTTTGCCAGCTCTACTAAAAATGTCATATAACATAGGACAAATTTAATATTCAATTAGCTGAGCAACTGTTGGAATTTGACACCCTTAATTTTTGATTGTGTGACAACTGGAGATATATTTTAATGTAGAAATTAGGCTATTTATGCTTCAAGGACACAGTAATAAACATTTTAAAAGATCATACTTAACTTTTAGGGAGTAACAAAGTTTTATACTTTTGATATTAAATGAGGACAAAGGAGATCAAACGCAAACATTCCAGTTACATTGAGGTTACTCACCATTTAAGTAATAAGACTTTTTAATTTTGAGATTATGAGAGCCTTACAACTCTTCTAAGATATAAATAGTTATGTCATTGAATGATTAACCCTGTCAGATTTTAGAGAGTCCTCATACTACATTTCGAATATCCCTCGTGACAATGATGTCACCCACTTCGCATCATGTTGTGCAATTGTGCATGTGGCTGAGACCAATATATGTATCACCTTAAAGACAAAGGTAAAGCTAAATTTAAGTTATTTCGTTATCCGTTACCCTGATCACTTTCTTAATTTTCATCATCAGCGTATCTTTTCATAACAAAATTATTATCCACATATTATACTACACTAACATGCACATAAGATGCTCTTTTCAAAGTTACACTGTTATACTCAAAATTCAATTTGATAACTCCAGTAATACCAAATTACCAATATAGGCACTTAATTTTTTTTAATTAAAATTATCCATATTGACTCATACACCAAATACCTCTATTCATACTCAAAAAAACAAAATTCTACAATTTCCAAAAATACATTTGTATTTAATGATACCCTAACATCCAACATGAGAATTCTTCACATGAACCTAAACAAAATCAAGTTACATAAAATATCTTATTATATACTCCGTATTACTTCCTCCATTCCAATTGATTCTATACATATTTCTTTTTTGACAATTTCATTCATTTGTATACATTTCTAATTTGGTCCATACTTTATCAAATAAAAAAACTAAATTACCCTCATTTTATTAACACTCACCCACTCACTTTAAACAAGTGGAAGGACATTTTAGTCACTGCATATCTCACCCCACATGTTTTTGTCCCATCTAAAATTTTGTGTAAAAAGCAAATGTATACTCCGTATACTATCTAATGAAATGAATGAAGTATTATTATTATTATTATTATTATTATTATTATTCATGGGCCTACATCCCATGTCCTAAATAGCTCTAATTGGTAGCAAATTTTGCAAGTTGCAAGGAAAATGTAATGCACATTGTACCACATCGACCAATAACAATAACTATAGGAAAAATGAGCCAATAAAAAAGCCCTTACATTGCATGATTTGACGGTGCATTAAAAACTAAAAAGACATATCCTAGCAAAGAAACAAATATAAAATGTCCCAAGATATCATATAATAGAAGAAAACGATTTCACCTCTAATAAATAAATTTATGTCCATATATTGGACTCTTTTTACCCTGTACACCCAAATGGAATCGCCTTAATAATTAATGTTACCCCAAATCTTATCAGAAATCATATCATGTGGAGTAGTCTAATTGCATGACTTTATATAATCATTATCATCTATTATAAAAAGAAAGTCGTATCTAATATATTATATTTAAACAGATAATTTCAGACTTTATTATGTTCTTTTAAGCAACGCTGATAGTGTTGTCCCTATTGCCATTAAATCCACCAAAATTAGACAATCCCGAGGATTCTGCTTCATCGGACGGTGCATGTTCGAGCTTAAGGGAGAGGAAGGATTCAAGCTCTCTTTCTCTCGTTGTGTTTGTGGATGTTGAGGATGCTGCCGATGAACTTGGTGACTGATTTAAATTTAGATTTGCCATTTTTACAGAAGGTGGTACTGGAGCGGTTGTTCGCATTGAATTATCATGTTTTGCCAAATTTGGAAGTAAATTAGTAGGAGTACACGAGGTTGAAAATAGTGTTGGTTGATTTGTAACTTGATTTTGTTGAAATGTAGTGTCGAGATTATGTAGTTGGTCAGCACTTGCTGAACGAGTCATCTGCACATTAAAATCAAGAAAAAATATTTATCAAAAGTTTATTTCACTAAATTGTACCATCGTTATTAATTTATTACGCTAACTATCGAAGACTACTAAATCACTTAATTATATTTAATTTAATTCATAAGATACTACACTTTAATTAATATTTTCACTTTTGTTTAAGTTAATTTTTATTTTTATTTATCATAATAAATTGATTAATGATAATTGACAAAAAAAAAAAAAAGAATAATGTTTACAATAATAAGAATTTAATCATTTAGCTAGTCAAGATTGCATCTTAGATTCATATATAGTTCATCGAGTGATTATCAGCCACTAAAATTTGTCCACCCTAAGAACCATAATTTAAAACACGACAATAGTGATAAAAATAAATAATATGAAAACGACATAAAATAATTAATTAGCCCATTAATTTAATTTTACGTTCAAAAATGTGTACGTGTGACATATGTCAAGTAACATAAAACAAAAGGCACCACCATATAAGTAGTCTTATTAATATGTCATTTTCTAATTCCCTATTAATTCAACACATTATTGACAAATCACTTAATAAAATTATCTTCATATACACTCAATGTTTTGACGTCTAGCAATTATGTGAGCCTAATCATGATATAATTGGATTTGTCGTTTACATCAATTAAGACATTATCATCATAGAATTGTAAAAATTAATTAATTTTGTTGTTTAAATATATCATATATTATTGAATTGACCAAAATTATAACACTAATGCATTGAATTGTCCAATAATTTCTTGTTAAATATTCAAATATCAGCAGTTTAATTTTTCATTAATTGTGTATAAAGTAAATGTTTAATGGAACGATAAAATATGATCAGTAAACAAGGATGTGGTAATTGAGAAAACTTACAGTGTCAGTAGTAATGTCGAAGAGACTAGAACGACGTCGACGACGATTTAGATTGGTTCGTCGGAGGAAGTATTTTTGAGCATGGCTAGCAACTTGAGTAGGGGACCTTGTCTTGACAAAATTCCTAGAAATGCCTCTCCAATCACCTTTGCCTACTTGATTTAATCCCACCAAAAATAATCTATGTTCTTCTTCAGTCCATGGCACTCCTATTATTTATTTTGAATCAAATCCATTAATTTAATATTAATTTTGTTGAAATACAATTTGATTCACTTATTACTCCGTATATATTAAAAAGAAAAACAATAGATAATAATTGTCGTATTTTTTTTATTGTTCTATTTAAAAAAAAAAAAAGGTGAATGTCTTGATTACTAATTAAGACAGAAGGAATAACTTTTGAAATATCTAAAATATTTGTTTGATTGACTATTCAATAAGACATGTAATGACATTTGTTTTAATGAAATTGAAACATTATTTAATGTGTCACTAAAATTGTATTTCACAAAATTATTCATAGTGAACTGAAATTTTACAATAAAAAAAAAGTTCAGCGAGCTATATTCTCTACAAATGATTCAATTATGAAATTTTCCGAAAATTATCTACCTTATCGTTACATCTCTTATTTTAGACTAAATTATGGTAATAATTTAGGTTGTTATGCGGAGTATATTACTACTATTTATTTAACTTCTATTTTCCGAAATAATGCCTAAAACATTTATTTTTGTTCAATTTTACGCCGTGTCAATTTAAATCAATTATAACAATAAAATTCTAAATAAATAATTAGAGAACTAAAACATGAACAATCCTAACAAAAAGAAAACAGAGGATCAACTACAAAACCCAAAAACCTTAAAAAAATTTAACCAAATAAATACATACAAATTTAGAAACAATTAAAATTAATACCTCTTTTACGTTCACGATTCCGGCCACCGGAAGCGTGAATACCGTCATCGGACGCGTACCCCGAATCGTGACAATTATTTCCTTGCTGTTGTTGTTGTTGTTGCTGTTGTTCATACTGAGCTAAATTGTTCATACTCATACACTTTCGAAAACCCGACAACGACGACGATTCTATCGGACGTTGTGGTGACGCCGTCGAATTCTCCGCTACAGAATGTGTTAACCTAACCCCAAACAACATCACCCCATTATTACCATTACTCGTATTAGTATTAATATTAGTATTATAATTGCTCGGGGTGACCGTGTGATCAGGGCACGTCCGAGCATTGTGACCGTTGTTCCCGCACTGCGAGCACGTTCGCGGGATTTTTATTGACTGTCCCGTCATTTTTTTATAAAAAATAAAAATAAAATCGTCTTATACGAGAATTTGTTTTTTTTTTTTAAAAAAAAATAAAATTTGAAGAGGGATATGATAGGAGAAAAGGGTGAGGTTTAGTTAGGTAGATGTGTATATAAATAGACACACAAGAGATATTATAAAAGTGTAATTAAAGAAAAGAAAAAAAAAAAAAGTTAAATTTAATTAAAATAAAATTAGTTTAGTTGAGCTGTTTTATGGGTGTGCATGGGATAAATCATAAATGGATAGTGTCACAGTGGTATTAACCAATTATTGTCAATTTATGTTATCTTTTATGACTTTATTTTCATAATTTTGAGATAACATTGTCTGGAGGTAATTTTATTTTCTTTTTATTATCCATACACTAATTATTATTCTTTTTTTTTTTTTTCTTAATTATGGAATAGTTTATTTGGGGTTTACGGTTTTAATTTAACCATTTTATTTTTTATTATAGGATACTATAGATGGGAATAATACATATGAACTATATTGAAATTGTTCCACCCTAGTAATTAGGATGAAGGTATAAAATTTAAACTTATTCCCCAAGGTCATAGGTGGCAATCAGGTCGGATTTGGGTCAGGTCAAGTTTGATCGGGTCATTTCGGGTCAAAATGCCATTTTGGGTCGGGTCATTTAGAATTAAATAGTGTATCAGGTTGGGTCGTGTTTGGGTCAGGTCTGCGCGATTTATCAATTTACTTCAATTTTTAGCTACTAAAATAAGTTTTTTTTTTTACCATTATTTGATTTAATTACTTCATTACTAAGTCAAATATATCAAACTGAACCCAAAATTGTTTTCGATCTAATCAACTTTAAGCGTAATAATTATCGGGTCTCAATTTAATCGAGTCAATAGTGGGTTGGGTCGTCATCGAGTCAAGTCTGGGTTGGGGTCGGGTCACCGATTAGAGGGTCGTGTCTGGTTACGAGTCATCGTCGGGTCGGGTCAGGTCGGTTTTGGGTCACAATATTTTCGATTTTTATCGGGTCAGATTTGCTCCAATTTGGACCGGGTCAGCCTTGCCTTCTCTCTCTATATATATATATCGTAATGTCTTGCGCCCATCTTGGAAAGAAAAAAAAACGAAAAGGATGTTTGAATTAATTTTAGGTCATAATACATATTTAAATAAAATATGTGTATATAAAATAGAAATAATTGTCAAAAATAATTCGAACTGCTACCTAAATTCCACAAATAATCCCAACTCTAAATAATACGTGAATAATTCCAACTATCAAACAATCATTCCAATAATATACTTTCGCCATTTTTAACCTACTTTAATAGGTTTTATTTAAAATAAGAGTAAGATAAAGTTAGAATCAATTTCACCAATGTTTTACCTGTTAAAGTCGATTAAAATTGACCAAAGTATGTTATTGGAATAATTTTTCAATTAATTGGGATTATTCGTGAATTATTTTAGGTTGAGATTATTCATGAAAGATAGTGTCATTTCAGATTATTTTTAACAATTATTCCTAGTACTCCGATAATTAAAATATTAAAATATTAAACACAAGACATTAAACATGTAATGTCACCCAACACACCTCCACAAAAAATTATTTGCACCACATTCAAAATAAGATAAGTCTAAGATAACCATTCATTTAAAAATGTTTAATCATAACTAGAAATCCTAAAAAAAAAAAAAAAAAGTGAGATTTTTTCCCATATTTGAAAAAGCAAAATAATAAGAGCAACTAAACAAAAATGAATGGTGGGAGTAAAAGAGGGTTTCTCATCCGTTGGCTTGGCATATTCTTTTGTTGGATATATAAATAAATATATTTATATTTATATTATTTTTTGGTGATATTATTTTTGTATGAAAGCTACGCATTTTGGTTGTCCCAAAATGCACCATGACTCTTTCTTTTGCTTGTGAGTGGGATCTTCAACCCCACGTAACCACGTTACCCTTACAATTTTATTCATCCAATGGACACATAAATTGTTTTGATTGAAAAAAAAAAATGGTTGTAAGTAATTTGAATTTGCTCATATTTTAGTTGAAATAATGATTCAACCCCGTTTAATTTTTAAAAAAACTAAACGATCTCACCATAATCGTATTATGAAACCTCTAGTGTGAGAGTAATAAGTATCACGATGTGAAACGGTTTCGTAGAAGACGCACTGTAACAACCTGGTTTTTCGTGACTTTAATTAAACTAAGGCGGAAAATTAATTAAGTCTATATATTACAAAACCAGCTGTTATCGTTTAACAAACTCAGTATACATGTCTGAGTTTATAGATAAAGCAGTATTTAGATTACAAGCTCTCAAAATAGATTACAAAATAAGCGCCTTCAAATCCCTCGATAGATCAATCCACAAGACGCGCAGACTCGTGATTTAACTCTCATCATTTTCCAGACACTCTTTCGACACATGCGATTCTAAAGAATATGCGATATGAATAATAAATAAACAAGGGAAACAAATAGCAAGATGCAAAGCAAAAACACATAAGGAGATCACGATGATTTAAGACGAGTATAATCCAACCACATAACATACCACGCCACAGATAACCATACTCAACAAATCACATTCCAACACTCAACCAAATCATTCGGGATAATCATCAAACAAACCGGGTAATACATTCAACACGCGATAACAAACGAATCTTCGTTAGTAGGCGGAAGATGCAGACATAATCCGCGCGATAGCGATCAGGCCAACATAACTTGGACATGTCCGATGCGCTAAAGATATCTAAGGTAATAAGCGACGATTCAATCCTCGTCTAATGTATGCATACACTACCTATCGAGGATCATACGATTCGCTTATTCAAAAGGTATCACCGACGAAAAAGTTCGACTATCACCAGAGACGGTGACTCTGGATGGCGTTTCCAATTACTAATATATGGGCCCACGGAGATATCGGGCGACGCCCCATCTCCGAGGTTGTATATACTGGTGTCGAGTAGCGATCTTAAGATCGTTATTTCGCCTCAAGAACTCGATAGGGAGCCCAAGCCCCATATACACCTACCTCGTTAACTTCGAATTTCAAGAGTGCAACACTACGAATAATCCTAAGATTTTATTCAAGTACTTTCGCTTAACTTCTCATTCTCTCGCTCATAAATAACGATAACGACAAACTTGTATCATAAATATAACGCCAAACTTGTATAATGAAATTTTAGTAACAATGATTCTTGCGGTAAAACAGAACACATAGAAAAACTTAATTATTTATTTGAGTCCTGTTCGTAATTTTTAAATATTTTTCACTATTCATTATTTTACTATTCACCGTATTTACTATTCATCGTATTTACTATTCATCGTATTTACTATTCCTCGTATTTATACGTATTCGTATTTTCGTATTCCGTATTTGTACGTATTTTTATACTTCGTATTTTATTCGTATTTCATACGTATATGTATTCTTATACTTAGTATTTATTATTTTATTTTCTTTATACTTAGTATTTTTATTTTATTTTCTTTATACTTTAGTATTTATTATTTGACCTTATTTATACTTAGTATTTTTGTACTCTTATACATTTTGATATACTAAGGATATTTTGGAAAATAAAACTAAGCTTTTTATTTACTAAGTGTAAAATTCTAGTTTTAAAGTCGTTAGGTTCGTTTTGTATTTAGTGATTTGAAAAATGATTTCGGAAGTAAAATTTAATATAATCTAAGTACAAAATTCTAGTTTTAAAGTCGTTAAGTTCATTTTGTACTTGGTGATTTTAAATAACATTTTAGAAGTGAAACTCGGTTTATTTAGTCATATACTTAACTAATCTTTTAGCGGTTTCCATTTTTAGCGAGGTTGTCGTAGTTCATTTTAAATAGTCCGTATGTCCACATCCAAATTTAAGCATAGGTAGTAGCACTCGACAAGATTCATTGTAATACGGTAACGTTTATTTTTATCCGTTTAGTTGATTCTTTTTATATCGGCTCATTTTACAATCTAATAATATCCTAATTATAAATCAAATTTAGTAACTAAGTGATAAATTCATTTTGATCAAATTTAGCCCATTTAAATTAGGAATGCCGTGTGTATGTATATTATATCAAAATTGATTTGTTTCTTTTAACTTCTTAATTCCAACTTGTTAATTACTAATTAAATTATTTTAACAATAAACTAAAAAGTGATAAAAATAAATTTAACCCCAAAATTGGCAAGGATGCCGTGGAGCATGAAGGTGGTGTCCAAAATTTTCATTTTTCGATTTTATCGGTTTTTGACTTAAAGTTTTTATATACTAACTATTTAGTTTATGCTAAAATGATTTAAATTAGTACTTAAAAACAATAAATAACTAAAACTTATAAAATTTATGAATCAAACTAATCACCTAAGTGAAGAACACATGAATGTGTGATGAATGTTAATGTTTTTCATATGAACATTATTTAGCCAAAATTTTATATGTTTATGAAATTTTCTCAAATTTTTCCTACAAGACCATTTTAACTAAACTAATCATAATATGTTATTTAGAAAAATTAAAACTAAAAATTGGTCCATGTAATTCATTTTAGCCGTGTGTATGTATATATGTTAATAACTTTTGATTTTTGATTTTTATACTTCTAATTCAACAACTAATTTATCTTATATTATTTATGTATTAAATCATGAGTGGAAAACATATCAAAACATTAACACAATTAACTAAACATCATTTAAACATAAGATTAACACACAAATTTCAAGAACACACATAACACATTAAAGCATTTAAATTCATGACAAATTCATTTTAAGTCCTAAACATAAACTAATTATATTTTCATGTTCATTTCATCCTTAGTATTTTAAGCATGCAATTTACAAAAATTAAAACGAAAAATTAGACAAAAATAAAGGGAAATGCCGTGGACAATGTATGTGGACAATATGTTTTATTTTTCGATTTTTGTCTCCTAATTTAACATATGAATACTAGGTGATAAATTAAACTAAGCATGCATCAAAACATCATCTAGGAAAAACATAAATCATTTACGAGGCGCTTATCACATAAATGTGCGGGAAGCACCTTAGTTAGGTTATGAGTGAAATAGCTTAGCAATTGTCGGGATCAATGATATGATCGAATTGGCTAAGATCGACTCCTCCACCTTGCTCCTCTTCTTTGATTAGAGATGGTACATAAAAATGAAATACACAAGTTAGTAATTTAATTTAAAACTAAACTAACTATACTAAAATTTTCAAGTGTAGTAGTATTTAGTTTAGGTGATGTTTGTATTTAAAGTGATTTTGATTTATGTTCATTTTTAATTTGCATGTAAAGATAAGGAGTGAGTACTAAATATAAATGGTGAGGATTTACTTAGGTATGCTAATAAATTTAAGCAATTGAAATGAAAGTTTAAGGAAGAAATGAATTAAAGAGGATGAAGATTCAAGAGGTGTTCTTGAGGTTGGAGATGAGTTTAAGCTTACAAGTTCTTTGAGTATGAATTATTTAGAGAGAAAAAGAGTTAAGTGTTTGTGTGTTGTGCTTGTGTTTGTGCGTGTAAGTGTAGTGTAGTAGTAGTAGTTGTTTTATTTTTTTGTAGTATGTAAGTTTGTAGTATGTAAGTTGTATACTTGTGTAAGGAAAATGAGAGCATGCTTGAGACAAGGAGACCATGTGTGTAAGAGTGGAAGGCATGGGTGTAAGAGTGGAATGCATGCTTGAGACAAGGGAACCATTGTGTAGGAAAAGCAAAAGGAAAAAGGGAAGACAATGTTGAGCTTGTAGCTCAAAAATCTCGGCCAAGACATGGGTCACTTGGCCCGATTTTTCGTTTTTGAAATCTTCGACTTGTGCGCACGTGAAAAGTCCCGAAATGAAATATATAGTCTTAAAATGATGGTTCGAAGTAAGATCGAAAATAAAAATGAAGAAAAACGTTGAAGGGTGATCAAAACAAAAATTGGCCTTAGGATCCTCGAAACTTTGAAATAAATCTTGTTTGATCGAAATATATATTTTTTTTGGGGAATGTTACTGAATTAAATCATTATGCTTAAACGTCAAAAAGTTTATCAGTTTGGGCTTAGTGTAACTCAATATATCGAGTTTTAGTGAAAGTGTTAGTTAAATCAAAGTGGAATAGTAATTTGATATTATTATTATATGTTGTGTTAGTAATAATCAATATGATTAAGCTTAAGCTACTTTAATTAGGTTTGGATTATGAGTAATTATATTTAATAAAGGATTAGGTGAATAAATCACATTTAGGTGGCTTGGCCCTTGAGTCAATGTTTGACCTCGATTTGCGTGCCAAAATTTGCCGTTGAGAAAATTGTCGAGGATTCTCCATTTGATTTATCGAGTTTGAAAATGTAAACATAAAGTTCAAATTCAAAGTAATTCAAAATGGTTTTAGTTTAGGTGCAAAAATGATTGTAGTGTATTGTTTTAGGAAATTCAGTGAGCGAGGATGATTATTTATTGATTTCCTAATTATAATTAACTTAACTTAACACGGGGTGTTACACGCACCGTTGAAAAATGTACTTTAAAACATATAGCGGGTTTATCTAAAGTAACCCCAAAGTTCAAGTAGCCTTACAACAAATTAGTATGCCAACTTGTATTAATTTGTTCTAAAATATTTTTTAAAGCGATTAACAATGGGTTGTTATAGACTGTCTCATATTAAAACTGTACGAAATAAAATACTTCTAAGATGCAACACTATAATAATTTATCACCTGGCCCACGAATTATGCCAAAAATGTTTAATCAAACGATAAAATATGATCAGTAAACAAGGATGTGGTTATTGAGAAAACTTACAGTGTCGGTAGTAATGTCGAAGAGACTAGAACGATGTCGACGACGATTTAGATTGGTTCGTCGGAGGAAGTACTTTTGAGCATGGCTAGCAACTTGAGTAGGGGACCTTTTCTTGACAAAATTCCTAGAAATGCCTCTCCAATCACCTTTGCCTACTTGATTTAATCCCGCCAAAAATAATCTATGTTCTTCTCCAGTCCATGGCACTCCTATTATTTTAATTTCGTAGAAATACAATTTGATTACTAATTAGGACAGAAAGAATATTAATTTGTTTAAAAAAAGGGTGAATGTCTTGGTTACTAATTAGTACAGAAAGAATAACTTTTGAAATATCTAAAATACTCGTAGTTGTTTGATTGACGGTTCAATAAGACATGTAATGACATTTGTTTTAATGAAATTGAAACATTATTTACCGTGTCACTAAAAATGTATTTCACAAAATTATTCATAGTGAACTGAAATTTTATAATAAAAAAAAAAAAAAAAAAAATGTCAACGAGCTATATTCTCTACAAATGATTCGAAATTTTCCGAAAATTATCTACCTTATCATTACATCTCTTATTTTAGACTAAACAAAAACAAATACTTAGTATTCCGTATGTACTAATTAAATTATGCTAATAATTTAGGCATATAATCTAATTAATTAATTCCCTTAGAAAAACTCAAATAAAACATCTTTATATATTACAATCATTTGTTTAACGTTTATTTTCCGAAATAAAGCCTAATTTTTTTTTTTTTTTCAATTTTACACCATGTCAATTTAAATCAATTATAACAACAAAAATCTAAATAAATAATTAGATAAATAAAACATGAACAATCCTAACAAAAAGAAAACAGAGGATCAACTACAAAACCAAAAAAAAAAACTTAAAAGAATTTAACCAAATAAATACATAAAAATAAAATATAATTGACACCTCTTTTACGTTCACGATTCCGGCCACCGGAAGCGTGAATACCGTCATCGGACGCGTACCCCGAATCGTGACAATTATTTCCTTGTTGTTGTTGCTGCTGTTCATACTGAGCTAAATTGTTCATACTCATACACTTTCGAAAACCCGACAACGACGACGATTTCATCGGACGTTGTGGTGACGCCGACGAATTCTCTGCTATAGAATGTGTTAGCCTAACCCCAAACAACATCACCCCATTATTACCATTATTCGTATTAGTATTAATATTAATATTAGTATTATAATTGCTCGGGGTGACCGTGTGATCGGGGCACGTCCGAGCATTGTGACCGTTGTTCCTGCACTGCGTGCACGTTCGCGGGATTTTTATCGACGGTCCCGTCATTTTTTTATAAAAAAAATAAAAATAAAACCGTCTTATACGAGAATTTGTTTTAAAACATATAGCGGGTTTATCTAAAGTAACCCCAAAGTTCAAATAGCCTTACAACAAATTAGTTTGCCAACTTGTATTAATTTGTTCTAAAATATTTTTTAAAGCGATTAACAATGGGTTGTTATAAACTGTCTCATATTAAAACTGTACGAAATAAAATATTTCTAAGATGCAACCCTACAATAATTTATCACTTGGGCCACGAATTATCCAGAAAAATTAGTGAAACGTGGCAAATTGTGCTTTAACCACGAAAAAAAAAATTGATAAGGTTACGGGAGAAATTTATGGAAAATGATCACTTGAGTCGGAAAAAAGTTAAAATTAGGGTAAAAACATTCATTTAACCAAGATTATAACTTTTTTTCATAGAACAAGTGGAAATTCTACTTTAGTTATATTAAATGATGATTTGTATATCACGCAATATAGATAACATAAATCGATACACGATAATAAGAAAAAGTTGTGTAAAAGTATAAATTTTTTATATAAATTTTAAAGTGTAAATAGATATTTAAGATAAAACAATGTATTTTTATTTTTTTTGGTAAATTAACGCATTTATTCTTGAATAATGTTTAAGAATAAAGTTGAAGCGTACAATTGGTCAAATAATTTTTAAATGGCACAACGCAGGTGACAAACTGCAAACACTAATAAAAAAAATTTAATAATATACTCGTTATTGTAATCAATGTTCTATAAAAAAAAGTTTATCATAATATCAGACAATCATATATAAAAGTTTGTGATTAATTTAATTAATACAAAATGATAATTCATCTCCGAGTATTTATTGAATAATTATGTAGATTCATTGACTCGTCCAATATGAAGGAGATAATGTAGATTTGATTCCTAAACAATGAACTTCCAACAATTTTCCCACTAGCCAGGGTTGTTTATTCTTCAATTCAAAGTGAGCATCAAGAGTCACCAGCCACTATTTCATCATTTCTTATAATAGGAAGCGAATAAAAGTACGAGCTATGTAATAGAATTTAGTTGAAATTGTTGAAATTTAGGCAGCGGAAGTATTTTGTGTTGTGGACCCGTAATTCCCGAACATGGTTTTTATATTATTGAACATAGTTTTGTGTACATATGAGGGGGAGAGGGTGAGACCTATGACTCCACAATAGGAGTCCTAAGACTACACACCTCTAAATGAGGTTTATACCCATATTTATAGTTGTACATGGATAATTCTAGATATTAGCTTAATGTCTCTATTTTTCTAGATTAATCTTGAAGTTTGCTAGATTTCTAAGCTATACAAGAATTTTCTAGATTACTATTTCTAACACTCCCCCTTAATCTGAAAATTCTTGAATATCGAATTTGAACTTTGTTTGAAATCATTCTCCTCTAGATCTTCGACTATTTTGAGTTCTTCAATTCGTACTTGAATCTTTTGTAATGATGTCACTCCCCCTTGATCTTGAATGTCTTCTCTTGAACTTGATATTGCACGCACCTTCTTGATGATTCTCTTGTTCGTCTTTGTTTCCCATTTTGATTGGTTTTTCTTCCCAAGATTTGTTTTGTGCCTCTTGCTTGAACTTGGGATCTTCGTCCCAAATTTTTAGGATCATCCGCTCGATCCCTTTCTTGTTTTGTTTGTTAGGGTATATGCCCTTTGTTTTCGGGATTTTCTTGCTTCGCCCCATGATGCTTTTGGGTTGACATTCTTTCATTTTTTTTTGTCACCCTTAGTTTGATTTCGGGTTAGCCCCATGTGCTACCCTCATCGGATTAGCTTTTCGCTATCCGGACCTTTGTTTTGGTTGTCCTCGTCGGGTCTTTTCTTTGGTTACCCTCGTCGGGTTTTTTTTTTTTGTTGCCCTCATTGGGTCTTTATTTTGTTTGGGAAGAATCATTTTTTGGTAAAGTAATCTAGGAAGCAAAGAACTTATTTGAGGTAATATCATCGCCCAGATTTGATAACCATGGGCTCTGATACCATGTTGAAATTTAGGCAGCGGAAGTATTTTGTGTTGTGGACCCGTAATTCCCGAACATGGTTTTTATATTATTGAACATAGTTTTGTGTACATATGAGGGGGAGAGGGTGAGACCTATGACTCCACAATAGGAGTCCTAAGACTACACACCTCTAAATGAGGTTTATACCCATATTTATAGTTGTACATGGATAATTCTAGATATTAGCTTAATGTCTCTATTTTTCTAGATTAATCTTGAAGTTTGCTAGATTTCTAAGCTATACAAGAATTTTCTAGATTACTATTTCTAACAGAAATGTATTTCGAATGTTTTATTTATATGAGCAAAAGTTTTTTTTTTTTTTTTTTTATCAAATCTCGAGCTTATTCTCTTTTGGGAACAAAAATAAGATCGTAGTACTTTTCATCAAGTCTTTGATAATATCAAATCGATAAATGAACCATTTCTCTCTTCAAGACCTGGTCATTTGTTAGTGGTAGGCTAACACTGACATACCGTCATCCATACTCTAGCTTATTCTAATTCACATAAAATAGGTAGTAATATTTTGGTTTGAAAGACAATTTCATATCCCGCTCATAGAGACATACGGAGTAGTATTCAATTTTAATAGAATTAATTGATTTTGGCTGGTATATTATAAAAGAAAAAGAATACATCAACGTTGCATACATTGCACAAGCGAGAAAACAAATGGATTAATAGTCAATAATACTATATACGTCTTAGTCATTTTTTTTATCGTTCAATTAAAAAAAATAAAACGAAATTTAACAGTTTAATAAGATTAGATTCTAATTTTGTACAACAAACACAGTCTATTTAAGTTAATTCATAAAATAGAAAGGTAAACAAAAGACTAACATGGAGGATACTCCCTTCATCTTATCCATTTATTTACTTTTCTATTATAGAAAGTAATGCAAACTGACGATTTTCTTTATACTCTCGTACCCTACTATAAGCTGATAAAAAATGATCACTAAACTGGATGTATATCGGCTTTGATTACGCTAAATTAGATCAATTTTTAATTCATACAAATAGGATTGCCTATTTATGTCGAATCCTAAAATCAAAATGTAAAAATGACTAAAACAGACGAATTATTAAAATAGTTTTTGATTTATTATCCAATTAACAAACTCCAATTATAACAGAATTGAACAATGGAAGCGGGAACAATTCATCTTCTTCGATTACGTCATCATTTCACTCCCAAATTTCCTCCTAAACAAAATCCTAATTCCCCAATTTTCCCGCGCTTCTTCATCAAATCAGCTTCATCTTCAAACTCTTCCCAGGTTACTTTTTTCTCTTTCTCATCTCCTCTCCTTTTCGAATTAATCGCGGTAAAATTGATTTCTAGGGTTTACGTTTGATGTCGATTTCACTATTTCAGGCGGATACTGTGTACGTAGTTCCCAAGCCGAAGCGAAATCGTGTCGCGGAATGGGTGGCGGAGAACGACGGTGTTGCTCGGAGCTTGCCGATTTATGTCGGCGGCTTCTCTCTCCTCGCCGTCCTCGTTAATCGCGCCGTTTCCGGCATTGCTCCTGTCGCCGACGCTAGCAGGTTTGCGTTTCGATGTTCTTCACCTTTCTATTTTGGGAATGAACATAAATTGATCGTTTTCTTCGTAAAAAATTACGGAGTATATTTTAGTACTTGAATGTCGATTAGAAGTTGATTTTGTTTGTGTGTTGGATTAAAAATTAATTTAAACAAATGACTGAGTAATTGTTGATATGATTGCTTGTAGCTGGGTTGAGATGAGCATTGATAGCGGAAATTTAGTTAGCGAAATGCAAATACCACTTTAGTTGATGTGGATACGGTGATTGCTGCGGTAGAATGCACTATTAAGCTTGTTAACTGACATTGAAGTTATTTATGGTGACATGATGATCATGTGATAATGCAAACAATTGTTTTGAGTGACTTGAATTGAGAAGTAGCTTTTGTGCAATGTTTTGTTAACCTCGTTGCCTGACGTTAAAGTTACTGTGAATGATCCTGTATGAACCACATGTGTACCACATCGCTTATGAAAGAGAGATTTCACTATTTTATTCGGCTTAGAGTTAGGGTGCCACTCTTCCTGTCGCCAATTGGTTTTAGGATGGTACCCTCTCAGTCTTATGAGATGGGGTTTCTCTCTTTTCTTTTGGGTGTGACTCATGTCTGTCTCTAATTTCACACTTACCTATGTAAGTATGTATCTCGTATAGTAAAGTGTAAGATGGTGTTTCAATGACTCACTCACAATTACCTATGTATATTACTTGAGAGTAGGTTAGATCGGTACACGAATTGCTTGAATGAAAACTTAAGGTGTGCATTGTTAGGCGATGGGTTTTGTGACACAATTACGTTGATGACGATGATTATATTACATTACAATCACTGAATCATAGCCTAATTACATACTACCTCCATCCCACTCTAAAAGTCTTCTTTTAGTGTTCCAGAAATCCCCAAATAAGTGTCCTAAACTCCTAATTCTAAAACTAGTAATTCAAGTGTCAAAAACACTATATTAACCTTACATAAATTGTTGAAGAATCTTATATCTATGCTTTATCTAAATTAGGACATTCAAAGTGAGATATAGGGAGTATTACAATTAAGGGAGAAATTGATTCTCATGAGTAATGACATGGTATTGATTGATTGGTTACATAAAGGTAATTATTGATAATGATTGATGAGATTGTAGTGATCTTGGGGATATTGAGAGGAGTATTTCTTACATTCATACTATACTTGAACATTAGCTCTTTCTGTACAACGAACCTTAAGAAACAGTGACTGTTTAACCATTTATCTTCATATGTCACAGAGTATTACGCTTTATCTTATTATGAGAACCAATTTGGTGACATAAAGCTTTCCAGTAGTCAGTGTCGTTGTTGCTTATTTGTGGTCATAACCTTAGAGGTAAACTGTCAATTTGTAGTTGAGTATTTTATATACAATTTTGCTTTTCTTTTCTTGATTAAAAGTTGGTATAAAATTAACATGCTTTGCTCATCAGCTCACAATCGAGGGCAGATCTTTTGGCTCTTGGTTTGGCTGTTACCAATATCCTGAGTGGCCTTGTTTGGCTATCAATTCGACCAAAGACTATCTCTAAGGTCTGAGCCTCTTGTCTTCAGACAATATTTGATTTTACATGAGTACCTTACTTTTTTTTCTCATGATAGGGTAACATTTGCCGAGTTGAGTCCATGTAGCAACTTAACAATGCTTCATCATACACTTTCCATCTCAGGTGGACCCCAAAGGTGTAGAGTGTTGCTGGATTGCTCCTTGTCTTCCTGAATCCATCGTCTCTGAACTGCAATGGTGATGTAGCTAATGAACTATATAAATCTTCTGTGTGATTCTTCATATGCTGTTACCTTTCATCTCCTCCTCTTAGTTACTCCGTAAATATTAGTCTTGAATGAACTTGTCTGAACTAGTTTTCTCGGATTACTATGTGACCTGCAAAGATGTTACTGAATGTTTTGTGACACTGCATTCTGATGGTCTATCTTTATTCTGTGTTTTGTTGGTTCACCCTTGTGTAAGGATGGATTGAATTCAAAGAGTTTTGCCGGTGGAATTTGTTTATATGGAAATTTAAGACTTCTTTAGCCTTTTATGTCAGTTAGTCATGATTCTTTCCCTTTTCAGGTTCTGGCAATCTCTCTCAGCGGTCACATGTTGTAGATCCCTCGTTATCATCTATGACTGCATTTGTTTACTTCAATTCGGTGTGACCGGTAAATCTACTAATGACGAAGTGGAGACTGTGGATGCAGCTAAATTTGTTCAGGGGGGACTGTACGGAGGTCTTATGAGATCTGGAGCACGTATGGTTTGGAACTTTGATCATTAGTTTGTAGCAATCAAAAAAAGAAAATGCTTGAGTGAAACAATATCATGAAATCGTCTGTTGCTTATTTTGTCTGCAGAGAGCTACTTGGCAAATCTTTCTCTTTATCCAGGCAAGTCTGAACTACCATTTTTGCCACCAAATACACAGGTAAGTGCCAGTTTCTTGGCTTCAGAGGTACCTTTACTAGCTTATGGTCTGATTATACGGATGACTAACAACTACCTAATCGTACCTTTGTGATGACTATCATACTCACAAGTTTGACTCGGCAGGATTCAATTGTTAGGATACCATGTCTGCTGTAGTATTGCATTATTCATGGAAACGTTTGTGCCACAAATGTGCCATTATCAAATACTCCGTAATATGAAAGTATATGACTGTAGAGGAATACTATAAGATGCCTGGTTTTCGCAAATTATTAGGTAGCCTCAGATATGTCCGGTGGAAAATAATTTTACAGCTGAATTTATATGGGCTTTAGAACTTCAAATCATCGGCTCACTATTTTCTTTCCCGATGTCCCATGGGAAATCATGTAGAGCTAAAACTAATGCTTAGTACTAAATAATAGCCATCGATTGGAAAAAAAGTGGCCTTAGAATTGTTCTTGGATAGTAGTGAATAGTGATGGACTGCCTAGACTTGAGATCGTGTTTGCTCCTAATACAAGCTAGTAGTGATTCATGTACCAATCCCGAAAATAGATCAAGTAAAATGTTACTCTCTCGGTCTCTCCAACCAATTTATTTTGTTCCCATTGGAGTAGAAGTTTTGTTGAAGATTTATTTTACTAGGTTTTGAAAGGGGGCGATCAATTGGGGTGAATTAAAAAAGAAAATGAAGTAAATCTAAATGGGATAAAGGGAGTATTAGCACTCATGGAGCAAATTCAAAGGTTGGGGACCTAAACATGACTTAAATTTTCTTAGGGTAAAGATTGCAGTAAAATAGAGTGATATTGAGATATAATCGAAATTAAACTCAAAGGTTTTGCTTTTTCTTTTGGATTGGAGGGAGTAACTATGAAGGGGGGATATTCCCTGCAAGCCGCCTGTGCCCCACCATTCAGGAGTAACTTTTTCAATTGAACAGGCGGTCATCTTGCAGCCACTTGGTGACAAGGGGGTTGCAATCATAGGCGGTGATACTATAAGGGGGTTCACGACAGCTGACCAGGTGCTTTCTCTGTCTTATTTTAAGCTCGTGACTTCTCTAAAATTATTGCAAATTGTTGAGAATGATGGTTCTGATGCGATGTTGACTGTCATCCAATATTAGGATACCCAAAATTGATTTTACCGTGATCTATGTGAGGTGATTGCCTGCATGACCTGGTTTAATTTTCAAAGTGCACTTCGAAAGCTCGTAGTGCTGCGCCATCTCTTTGACGCAACGAGCTACGAAGGAGCCGCTATGTGCTTCTTTAGTGCATGTAGTAGAAGGCTCATATTGATTGAAATTTTAACGTACAGAGAAGACCCTTTTAGAGTGATAATGCAAACAATCGGAAGGAAACCAGTAAAATCACATTTTTTGTTCAAGAGTCAGAAAATAAAGCAGGCGATTCCTTCAAGATGACTTCTGATTTTTGATTGAAGAAACCAGAATTTATCTATACAATTCACCAAAGAACTTGTATGCTTAGTTTCTCTTCTTTGACTACTCAATCGGGGTGCTTCCTGATCACCCACGCTAACAATAAACTCTTCTATCATTCAGCTCAGAAGTTTGGGAATTGCAATTCTTTAAATCCTTCATATGCATATACGGAGAAAAGAATAATTGTTGTTAATTATCCGTATTGTTTAATCTTTCCTGCCAGCAATCAGTAATATTGATTGTGAAGTTGATATATTTTCCAGTTGTTATTCATAAGTTTAGTAATGTTCTATGTCGATTCTCTTTCTTGCTGTTTGAAACAGACATGGATATCATTAATAGGCGACAAGTTGGATGCTACATTGACAAAGTCACTGTCCAGAACTCCATTGGCGACAGAAGACAAAAGCTTGACATCAAAAGGAGTCGATGATTTTTGACGATTGTGCAGATGATTACATCAGAAAGCTAGTCCCAAGGTAACCATACACTCGATGATGAAGGTTTACTTCATTACATGAAACGTGTCCTTCTCTAAGGCCAATACTTACGTTGAAACATTCATAGGTCATTTTAGCTGAGTTATGGCTTCTCCTTCCCCACGACACCCAGTGTGCTAACTCAAAGATGTCTGAATTTGATAAGAAATTCATAACAGTTCTCGGTTAACTAACAAATTGGAATGATCAGAGTTATTGATACTGAACTTGCCCGAAGTCCTCATATTTTTCTTTTCTGTGTTTCTTTTGTGCTACACTCACGTTAAGCTGTTACGGAGAACTTGTTAACACTTTCAAGGATTGAGTAATCCTCCTATGAAACCGTTGTATGCGTACCTCGGTTTGATTGTGACTTAATTGTGCCATGAGGATTAAAATGTGACCACTTTTAGTAAAGTGGTGACATTTCATTCAATAATGCTCACATTTTAATCTAGTCAACCAACCCGTTGTACGCATAGAAGAGAATTTGTGCCAAATTAAATCGCAAAAGCTGTACTACTGTACAATGGTAAATTTTCTCGATAATGTTAGAAGACCTTGAAAAAGGAGTAATACTGAACAAAGAGAAACCAAGAAATACCCTAGAAAAAAATTCCTGAAGAGTAAGCCAAAGAGGCAGAAAATTAGGAACATAGGATTTTCTGTCTTTCTAATTTAGCTACTTAATTTTTCTGCTGTTGCTCCTGTGCAAAAGCTTGAAGAAGAAATTAAACCCAGATAATATATAGACTAAACTACTAATAAATAGTTTTGTGTCTTTTTACAAGTGCAGATTGAGCTGCTGCCAACTCCTCGATCTCGATCCTTAAATTGAACCCCATGAAACCAACCCAGTATCGGGATCACCCAGGTTTGCTAGGATGAAGTCCTTTAACCTGGTGTCCCAAACTTCACAGAACCTTTTGTGCCAATCTGCTGGTTCAATAGCTTCTGTTCCGAGCCCGGGTGCTCGGTCTCTCGAGTTTTCATTCTGATTCTCCTGCCAGTCGACGACATATGTCGACACTCTTCTGTAGAACTTGGATTTAAAAACGTCCCAAACCTGATACTTGTAATGGTTTATCAGGGCTGTACTCTGCGGCAAAGTCGTCTTATTGAATTCCTTTTTCAGCTTGAAATGATGAACCTGGTTCAGCAACGTGTCGTCCACTGCAACTGGCCGTACAATCGATTTATGCCTCTCGGGATTTCTCATCCGACAGGTGTACCCCAATGTCACGCCCTCTGTCGGGGTTTTCTTCAGTCCCGAGGGTCCGAAACTGTGACAGTCTGTTCTGATTTCGCCGACTGATGGTGCAGTTAATGTCACGTTATCGACAACAGCTCGAAGGGAACCTTGACCAGGTTCTCTGATCATCTTGTTCCTGATTTTAGGCGGAGGAAAGTAATAGAATTCGTCCACGTCAAAAAACCCAACCCATCTACACTCGTCCCTTGCCCTCAACACACAGTGTGAGAACCCTGCCTCCTGAGACTTGACCCACGGCCAAACATGTCGAGTAACGTTATAATTTTGCCCATCTAGCTCACTGATCACCTCTTTCAAACCGTCATCACTGTTATTATCGTACACAAACCAACGTTGAACCCCTAGCCAAGCATGGTAAGCTATCCATTCCTTAATAAACGCAGCTTGGTTCCAAACCATGCTACATCCACAAAGCTCGTATTTGTAGCTCTTACCCTTATTTACATTACTCTCATTTTCGCTGACATTATTTAACCGTAATTTCGCTATGGATGGAAATACCTTGTGCATTCTATTTCTCATAACACTAACTTGAACAATTTCATTGTTCTTTAATTTTTCTTTCACAGGTGACGGTATGGGGCACCTGACTACCTCTTGCGCAGCCGTGATCGCCTTTGAGGTAAGTCCGACCTTGTCCTCCTCACCATCCTTCAATAATTTCAGTTTCCTGAAATGACAGCTGAAATAACTCGGGTCAGATTCCCTATCCGACCTGAGACGCAACCCCTTGACAAACACTGCAACTGTATCATCCCCATCAAAGACCGCATCATAGACTAACTTTTCCCACGACTTGGCCGTCTGATTCCTGTCCTTCATCCCTGCCACCCACTCGTACCCCAACACGTCATCCCGGTGCCCTCTCAACCCCACAGCAGTCGTGAAATTCCCGTCTTTTGATGATGGCGATGGTGGGCACCGAACAATCCACTTACCCTCTCCATATTCATCAGCAGAAACCATAGGGTAAGTAACCACCTTATCCTCCTCATATTCATAACTGCCAGTCAACTGTCTGGGGTAAACACAGTCAATCCTCTGCTGAACACGTGGCGCCTTCCCATTGGCCGATAGAATCACCAAAACATGATCACTAAACACCACCCTATCCTCCACCCTCAACTCCTCAACTGCTTCCCCACTGCCCGTTTCTCGATGGCGGCTCGTCAGATCCTGTACTGAATAACTAACAGACGACGAGAAACCCGCCAATTTCCTAACAATTGGTGCAGGCCGAAAGGGGCCCGCACCGACCCCACGGTGTAACAAGGTAAAAACACCAAATAACCCAAGACACAGCAGTAAAAACTTGGCAGTAAAAACCTGGGATATATGCCAAGTATTACCACCATAACCACCCTTGAGCAGTCTCTTCCTTTTTTTAGCATCCATTGAAACACTCATAGATACCAAAACCAACAAATAACAACACAAGTATATTTATTTAATTAATATAATATTTATATTAATATTGTTAGTAGCGTAGATCTGGGGTTAAGTTGATAGAGTTGAAGACCGACAGTAAAAGTGGGAAAGTGTGTTTTTTGGTAACGTTGGAATAATGTTTATGTTGATGTGTCTGTCGGGTGTAGAGAGAAGAAAAACACGTTGATTAAGTTGTGAAACGGTCAGTTTGGTTTGGTTTGGTTGTAGCCTCTAGGAGGAGGAGGAGGAGGAGACTAGTAGTGGACCTGTTTCATGCCTTTTTTTAAGTGTTGGTCCTTAAACCAAGCGGGTTCTGCTTCTATAAACGGCCAAATATGGGAAAGACAGTTAACTAGTGGGGAGAACAACTTTCTCCCCACTCGCCCTTGTCGTGATTTGAATTGCTTTAAGAGCCATCTGTCTTAAACAAGAATTTGTGTTTTTTTAAAGTGAGAGAATGATTGTGGGACCCACTTTAGTCTACTGGTGTTGGCTATCAACTTTGGGAGGATGAAACTTCTGCCCACTCCCCTCCTCTTTTAAAACATGTTTTGATGTTTTCTACTCGCAGTACAATTAAGACGTTTTGCGATAATATTATTCTACAACTGTTTTTTGTATTTTGTTTTCTAAAATGAAAATTTATCTTATTTTTGATTTATTCAATGAATTTTGAAATATCTTTCTTTAAATATATTTCTTAAAATTCAAAGAATGAGAGGGGGTATTTTTATAAGGTGATTTGTCTTCTGATATCTGACCTTTTTTTGTTCAGTAAATAATTATATCGGATTCAAAGTACTCATATTTAGAGGTGGCAATCGGGTCAGTCGGGTCGGGTCGGGTCGGGTTTGGGTCATGTCGAGTCAAAGTGTCCTTTCGGGTCGAGTCGGGTTCGGTTCGGGTCGTCATCGGGTCGGGTCATATTACTTCCTACGGAGTATTAGTTTTTGTGGAAAGTGAGTTGGTAGTGTGTGTTCCATATATTCATGTTGAGCTATGACTCTATGAATTGGCAATAAATAAAAAATATGTATTGGTAAAAGGATAATGAGATTCGATGTTCCACTTTGATGTTTCATCTTTTGTTCATCTCTCTTTTTCGTTTACGGAGTAACAAATACTCCCTCCGTCCCAGTTATTTGTTTACACTTTTCATTTTGGAGCGTATGAGTCATTTGTTTACACTTTCCAAATTAAAAATGGTCATGCTTGACTCATGTGGGAGGTGGTCCCTACTCCCTTAACCAATTACATTTGATAATTTCAATGGATGATTGTTTTGTTGGTGGCAAGATGTGTGTTGTGGTGCATGTGAGGACAAATTGGTTTGGTCAATGCTATCACATTTGAGAGTTTGGGGTTGGGGACTTGGGGGTGTGTTTCTTCATTCAATAATTTACTTATTTGTAAGTTCTCCTAAAGTATACTCATTTTAAAAGCCAACATCATGTTTTTTTTAGGTATTTGATTTAAAAACACAACCAATTTCTAAAAAATTAAATTGAGATACTTATTTTAAAAGCTTTTGATAATTGTTAAAGTATTAAAGTATTCTATAGCAATGTTAAGGTGGATACAATAACATTATTAATAACAACTCAGCGTTTATATCAAAGTTGTCTCGACCTAGTGGTCCAGATTGGGGTATTATTTAACCGTAAGTCATAGGTTTGATTTTTTTCAATCATAAAAGGTCTATTCGTCATTGTACCTAGTTTTTGGTGAAATTTATAACAATCGCACATATTATGTAATATTGTAACGGAGTAATTGGTTAAGGAAACTATAAAATTAAAGACCGCTTCAAATGTAAGAGGAAAAATTTACTCCATAGTCCATATGACGAAGGCAGTTTCATTTAAAAATCAATTGACAATATGAAAGTCCATAGGCCTTACAAATGAGTTGATTTTCTCTTCGATAAGTGATGTGGAACATTATATGTGGGTTAATAAGAGGATCTTCATCGCCATATTCAGCTAATGTACGAAGTATCATATTGACCTGTATGGTTGTATGCTAGTAACTCTTGTGTTATACGAGCTTATATTAAGGAGTACTCCGTATATAATATGGTCACATTTAAACCTTTAACAAGTGCGTGCATTATTTCGATGACAATAATTTGAATAATGTGGACTAAATTTCTATACTAAAAATCCATCCGACATATCAGACGATTTAACACGAGTTACTACATCTATTCAAATATTCCATCGACGATGATAATTTGATAAATAGTTGGGTTCCATAAATGTGTCACATGGTTAGTGATGCAACCTCATTTAACATGAGAATAAAGGAGGACCCTAAAATCACGCAAATCGCGTGCATGGTCAACAACCAAAACCAAGAGTATGTTTGAGTTTGATCATCGTTGCGGGCAAAGTGGCAACTACTAACTACTCGTATTACGTTACCGTTACTGCGGTTTCATTGACCATTTTGTTTGTTAATAATGAGTTTACTAAATTAGAATGTTTCCTTGTTCACGCGCCATTGAAATTTTCGTTGGTTTCATGGAGCATGGACCATTATTATTATTGTTATTATGATTATTTTAAAGTATTCTACACGCTACACAACCACACATGACACATCTACGCCCACCTCATCAACCAAAACTTTGTACGAGTAACATAAATAAAAAAAAGTAAAAGCCAAATTTAATCCATTCCTACTTTAATTTCTCTTTAATTTTTACTTTCACTCCCTTTTAAAAAGATTGGAGAATACTTTATATAAGCTCTGTTCAAATTGATTTGTTGGAGATGAATTTATAGGGGCTGAACTTATAAAAGCTGAACATATAAAAGTTGAATTTATAAAAGATAAAGTCAGTGTAAATCAAAGCTTAGTGAAACTTATAGGAGTTGAACTTATGAGAGCTGAACTGAACTTATAGGAGCTGAGCTGAATTTTAAGAGTTGAAATTAAGCTGAAAACAACAGGGTCATACTCTTATGGCCGATTTTTTTTAGCTTAATTTCAGCTCTTAAAATTCAGCTCAGCTCTTACTTATAAGTTCAACTTAGTTCGTATAAGTTCAACTCTCTAATAAGTTTAACTTTTATAAGCTTTACTAAGTTTTAATTTACACTAACTTCAGTTTTTATAAGTTCAACTCATATAATTTCAGATTTTATAAGTTCAGCTCAGCTTCTATAAGTTCAGCTTCTACAAACGGAAAAGATCAAGGCATAAGTCCTGTCTATTTTAAATAAGTCTTATATAAAACGGTCGTACGCAATCGACTATTTTAATCCTTAATGTGACCACTTCTTAAAGTTTTAGAGTTGACACATATTAAGCCACAAATTGGTCACATTTAATTGTGTAACATTTTGCTCACATACATACAATACTACTCCATATGAAATGTGTACATACAAGTTTGATTCATTATTAGGTTGATAAAGTGTATACATAACAATAATTTAATGGTAATTTATCTTCTTAATGTTGCTGTCACATCTCATAATTAAAGGCTACCAACCTAGCAAAGCCTATGATAATCAATATTTTAATTAGACGGTAATGCCAATTCTTCTCAAATAATGTCATGTCTTATTACCGTTGTAAACCGTTGTAAAAAGTAATACTCCGTTGTTCCTAGAAATTTGTGAAAAAGTCGACACCTATTACCTAAAACACCTACACCTAACCCGACACGAAATTAATGGGTTTGGGTCACGGTGTGGTGACCCATTTAAGTAATTGGGTCGACACGAACACGACACGAAATATAAATGGGTTGGATTCGGGTCAAGATTTCAAGACACGAATATGACACGAAACACCTATTTAACTAAATGGGTTAAACAGGTAGATTAACTCAATAACTCGTTTAACCCATTTTTTCCAAAATTCAGAATAAAAGATCACAATGTTTCTTAAAATATTGTTTATTACTCCTTTTGTTTTGTTGGCTTTGCCGACATAACCTATTATTATTAGATAAACATTAATTTTTATTTATCGTTTTTGGCGTAGATCTGTTTATGTGTTGCTTTCAATTTGACTATGCTTTAAATAGTTACATAGGTTATACAGGTCTAATAGGTTAAACAGGTTTAGCAGGTCAAATTTTAACCTATTAATTTAAATGGGTTAAATAGTTCAGGTCAGGTCATATAAAATATAAATGGGTTGGGTTTGGGTCAAGCACTAATGACCTGTTTATGTAAATGGGTCAGGTTTGGGTTGAAGGGTTAGTGACCCATTTATACGTGACACAAACACGAACACGACACGACACGACCTGTTTGCCAGGTCTAGTTGTTCCTATCAATTTTATGCATTTGCAAAATGTATGTATGTGACGTATATTTTAATTAAATGTATAGAATTAATTAAAATGACAGGAGTATAAAAAATGATATACATCGAGTAGTCATGTAGTATTATATGGTAAATACAGATTATTTTCTTTTATTCTTGAACTATCTATTTAATACAAAACTTATATGTTTACATATTACGAAGGAATACTAATTATGTAATTTCTTAAGTGTAATAATATTTGATTTTTTATACTCCTAAAACTTACATGGGCATGTATGTAGATAATATTGGCGACATTTAATTGTATTTGAAATGAATACGGTCACTTAATATTGTTACACATTATTGTAACTTTCATATTAATGACGCATTTTATATTAATGTGAACTAATTTTCACATCATAAAGGCTTTAGTGTGCGTATATAAATTTGTGGAACCCGGGATCGGACCCAACTCGGCGTCTTGCTTAAGGGTGGATTTTAAAGTTAAAAAAGATTAAGTTGGAAAAACCTTTAAGAACTGTTATGGAGTCGCCACCTATTTATCGCGGAAAATAGGAACCTGCTACCATGTTCTAAGCTAAAAACATGTTCTTAGATTTCGGAGCACGCCGACACCCCTAGATCTAAGGCTTGTGAAACCAGATTGGATTCAAGTGAGGTACTTTAGAAAAAGAGTTAATTCAAATAATGATTTATGAAAACCTTTTAGAAAAGCCTCATGTAAAAATAGCTCTCATCGACCTGTAACAATCCTTGTAAGATGATATTTGAGCTAATGTTATCGCTACGTACAAGTGCGATAAGTTTGTAAAAGAATGCAGATGCAGATGCAAAAAGATTGATTAAAACCCTCAGTTTAGCATGTTTAACTTGTTAACGAATACGGTTCAGTTAAAGGTCGAATTCATTGATTAAGTTGATTTTAATGCAAAATAAGAAGGGTGCAAGATGCATACAAATAAAATAAAGTTCAATTGTCCATTGGTTTATTTTATAAGGTCGGTTGCTTATGCGACTTTGGCGTGTCATCGGATATGGAGTGTACCCGAAGTAATAAGAACACTTGGAAGGCAAGCGCGCTCGGGTGCCAAAGCCGGCGCTAGAGTGTAGACCCCTTTGCTAGTCCATAGAAAATAAGAAAAAGCTTTGATCCAAGTGGATCGCAGACTCACCTTGTCCTGACGCTTCAGATCTGGGCAGAGCTTCGCTTCTTGAACTTGAAAGGAGGATGAATTCAACACGGGATGGTGTGTTGAACTCAAGGATTTGAGTGCTTGAGGCTTTTGTGAAAGAGGATTTGTGTGTTGTGAATTGTGTGTGAAATTGTGATCTGAAAGTATGTTTGAATGTCGAGGTATAGGGCTGTATATATACTAAAAACCTCGGAGAAATTAGGAAATCGGGGATAAAACCAGGCTTAGAAACCGCATAGCCTTATGCGGTTGCTTGGGCAAACCGCATAGCCTTATGCGGTTGCCTCCCCAAACCGCATAGGCTTATGCGGTTTGAGGGTCCTGCTTTTGTGTAGTTTCCAAGTTTGGCCAGATTGTATCTTTGAAAGATTTCGATATAATCTCAAACGTGAAGCTCAAGAAAAGTGCTGGGATATTTGTGAGGTATTTTGTGATGCTCAGGGCTTTGGAGTGCGGGCCAAAGGCTGGGTTTGGGCTCGGTTTCGGGCCCGAGACCCGGAAAAATGAAAAGGGTGTATTTGCATAGTTTTTGTGAAATAAGGTAAGACGTGAAGCCGTATTTTGTGTAAGAGGGGGCTAAATAGCGGTTTTAGCTACCGGGCCTAAATTTAGGAATTTAGGAATGCTGAATTAGACCTTGTTAATGTAAAAGGACTAATTGTAGTGCAAATGCGAAGCTCATGCCAAATGAAGCAGGACGTGGACCTAGCTAGACTCCAAATGGACAAAATGAACGTTTATTTAAGTGTGATGTGAAGCGACCTAAACATTTTAACATTTCAAACGACTCAAAATGAATTCGACATTAGTTAGAACCGTATAAGTCAACGTTAAAGCATGCGTAATAAAAGTCCGTGTTACATCACAGGGTTTTGTTTGGGAGGGTACGGATATGGGTATCCACAAAGCCCCCAGTTTGACTGAGCTCGGACTAGAGCGCTAGTCAAACTCCACGACCATATCCGGACCATTACAGTCTCGATCTGATGGCGGAACGAAGCATGTGTCCATGGGTGAGACGAGGACTTCGAACCGGGCTAAACGGGGAGGGGCGTGCGCATTTTAAGGACTTGGCGGTCCGTGCATATTATAAGGGCCTGCCGGCCTGCAGAGTGCCTTCGTCGTGCTTGTCGCTGATGTCGATGCCGTTGCAGATGCTTAATGTCGTTGTCTGCTGTTGCTTATTGTCTTCATGTTGCGTGTGGTCTCGTGAAAGAGTGCATGTGCTGGAATGTAAGGGGTTAAAGCGTGAGGGTGCAAGTGTATTTGGGTTAGGTGTCTTGTTCTTGTATGCGGGGTGTATGATCTCGCGGAGGAGCGTATATGTCGGTGTAAGGCGTGGTTTAGTAAGGGTGCAGATGTGCTTGGGAATGTCTATGTAGGGCTTGCAATGCTTGTGTAGGGGTGCTTCGTGACTATGATTGCTTGTTTCGTGTAGGAATGCAGGGTGCCGAGCGTCATGGATGTTGTAATGCTTATGCTTGGATGTCCTTTGTAAGGTGCTTATGCTTGAACTTGCCGAGGAGTGTTTATGCTTGTAGTTGAATGCTTGAGTTCGCCGAGGAGTGTTCATGTAGTTGCCGTTGCAGTTGATTGCCTTTCGTTGAGGGGAAGGTGATGTAAATGCTCGTTGACGTGTAGTGTCGTTGTCGTTGCTGATGCCTTTGCTGACGCTGTTGCTGATGTCTTCGCTTATGCTGATGCCGTTGTTGATGTTGATGCCATTGTTGATGTTGTCTTGGGTCTCGTAGAGGAGCGCAGTGCTTAGTGTAGTATTCTTTGGAGAAGTACTAGTTTGTATGGTCTCGCCGAGGCGTAGGTGTAATTGTGGTTGTTTGGAAGAGTGATGGTGTTTCGCCTTGTTAGGGTGCGGTGTATGTTCACGGGAGTTATGGTCCGAGGAAGGTGTATGTGCCCATGTAGATCGCCTCGTAGAATCTGTAGGACGTTTGTGTCTTGTAGTTGGATGTGTTGATGTAGACGCTTGGTGTTTATGCATCGAAATTGAAGGGTGACTCGCTCGGGATGTTTTGTAGTGGTGTATTCTTAGTGGCGTCGGGAGAATGCCGTTGTGGATGTGAGACGTGCATATGTAAGGCTTGGAGGAAGTGATACTCCTTGGGGAGTGCGTAAAGGGTGTAGGGACTCGTGAGCGGTGTTCGTGTTTAGCCGCTTACATCAGTATATTAAATGCTTAATACACGCGTATGGCGGTTGTAGGTGACGCTTTAACCAAGGCATAGCGATAATGTATGAGCTAGCGCCATGGCGATCGTAGGTGACGCCTTAACCGCGAAAGCCTGCGTGTATGAAGGAAAGTGGGGAGAAAACGTGGAATAGAACATGCTTTGGAAATTGCCTGTAGACTAGTGACTCTTCCGGGGAATCTCTTATCAATTGGCGACTTCAAGCTTGAACTCATTCGCACATGTCGCGGTTTCGAACCCGGAAAAATTCAAACTCGCGATTTTCCTTCCGAAATCTTCAGTTTTCGCTTGCTTTGACCATGAGACGTGGTATCTGGTGATTCGTTTGGATTTACGAGATTTTTCTTGGATGTGTTAGGGTGTTTGGTGCTAGGACCTACGTTCGGGTGCTTGTTGTTTGATGCACACATGAAAGTGTTATGCTTGTAGCGTGCATGCTCGTGTTTGTAGCTGCCTCGGAGGTGTCGCTAAACCGGAGGTGTGCGAAAAATTGTCCTATTTTTCGTTGTAAAGGCTTGATGTTGTAAAGGCTTGATCCTTGATAGGAAGCGTCAGCCCCCAGTTGTCTTGGTCATGGTGGCGGTGTATGTGAGCCCCCAGGTGGGTAGATGCAAAAAATGCGAAAAATTATCCCATTTTTCGTGATATTGAGGATATTGAGGATGAGTGTATGTGAGCCCCAGCTTTGGCGAGTTATGATGTATAACGATAGTCAAACTATGGTGTTAGGTGTTAGGATAAGGGTGTTTTTGGATTACCCCCTCGAGTTTGACTAAGTTTAGTATGAAAACTAAGTCAAAGTGTTGTGGATGATGTACTTGGAGAAGGAGTTTTTGAGTTACCCTCTCGAGTTTGACTAAGTTTTGAATGAAAACTGAGTCAAAGTGAAGAGTATGGTGTTTGGATTACCGTCGTCTTCATCCTTAGGTGTTTTGGTGATCTTGTGTAATAAGGATTGTGTGAACCCTTCATTACATGACTGTTTGTTGCAGCTTGGCTTGAACTTGTAGTTGCTTTCGTCGTCTTTCGCTTCCGTGCTGTGTTGTGCTTCCGTGTACCTGCGTAGTTAGTAGGCTTGGATTTGAAAGTGAAATGATTCCCGATTGGGATGTTTGGATTTAAAAGCTTTTTGTTTGAAAAATCATTTTTGTAAAAGATTCATTTTAGTTGTCGAAATGAGCTTTAAAAATGAATGCTAGAAATGTCGGTTGTAAGGCTTCATGCAAGATGAAAGGGGTGTTTTGACGTCGTAAGCTTGAGCTAGAGTTATGAGGACCGTGGACGGTCATTTGAGTGCAAAGGTTGGAAAGCCCCCAGTTGTCGAGGATGAGAATTCGGTGGAATCTCACGACAACACGGAGTTGGATGCAGTGCGTGATTCGGTTGTGCTTTGCGTAAGCTGCCTACGTATCCACGAGTGTGGAATCAAACCGGCGTAGTTCGATAGAGCTTTTGCTTAAAATGTGTTAACTCGAGTGAGTTCAATTCGAAGAATGCTGTTTCTCAAAATGTATTAACTCGAGTGCCGAGTTAAATTTTTGGAAAAGTTTAGACTTCGAAGATTCGAGATGCATTTCAAGGATTTGAGATGCATTTTCGAAAGGTACATTTTGTTTGCGAAAGGGTGTGTTTGCAAAAAGTGAATTGCAAAGTGCTTTCATATTAACTCGAGTATTGAGTTAATTTTGAAAGGTAATTAGCTAATTTGAGGGTGCATTGCCTCGTGTAAGTTTGAAAAAGCGCGTCGTTCCGTGGGAGCGTTTTGAAGACTGGAGAGTTTTTTGAAAGGAGCGGTTTAAATGTCGCTAAATTGTTTGATTGGAAGAGGATTGACTCGACGTGTGACTCGATGCTTAAAATGCCGAAAAGTTTGCAAAATAAAGACGAATCGTATGCGTGATTTGAGACTTCGGCGGTTGCATGGATGCCATATTCGAACACGTGCGTTGGTGGAGCCCAGGTGTTGCTTGCTTGTCTGCGGTGGGATCTTTGTTGTTCTGCAAAGCAGTGTTAGACAAAAAGCGTAGTACTACTCCTAAGTCTATGACAACTTTGCCTTGACGAATTCGTTTTAGTCGCCTCGATAAAGAAATAGTTCGCCTTTGAACTTTGTGAATTTTTGTGGACACATCCTTAGCATGGAAAGCTTTGGACGAGGAATATTTTGTGGATTTTTGTAAAAGGTTGGTTGAGCTCGGGAGAGCGGCCTACGTATCCGTGGTTACGGAATCAAACCTAGCGTAGTTCCGAAAGGGGTGTTTAAGGGCGTGCATGAGGTGTTTATGTGGAAAGGTGCGTGTTTAAGGATCCACCGGTCTGGGAGGTGGGTTTGTTTTTGTGGAAAGGTGCGTGTTTAGGGACCCGCCGGTCCAAGGGGTGTTTATGTGTTTGACCTTGATACATTGCATCCTAAGGGTGAGTTCTCCTTAGTTGATCTAGGCTGGTTGCTTGCTACTTCTGTTGTGTCTTCAATTTGGAATTTCAAAGACCTGGCCACTCGTTTCTAGGCTTCGGTACTTCTTGCCTTTGGGGTTTCGGCCCCTTGCTTATTGATTTCTAAACTTGTTGACTTCTTAAGCTTTTTGACTTCTTGATCTTTTGACTTCTTAAGCTTTTGACTTCTTAAGCTTTTGCTTAGTTGTTTTGCCCCTTGTTCTGGAGCTTCGAGACTTTTGCTTTTTGGTGACTTTGGTTTTTGACCTTTGTACCTTTTATTCCCGTTTGGTTTGAGAATATCCCACGCCCTGTATGGCTTGGGCTTGAGCTCGGACCTTGCTAAACCCTGTGGCTCGGTGGTCGCTTGTGATCGTGTGTCTATCACGCCGGGCTCCTTTGACAAGTTCGTTTGCTTATTAGGCACGCGATCGAGTACGCGGAGGGCGATCCAGGAATACTCGTACTTTTGGTCGCGATCAAATTCATGACCACTGTGGAGCTCCAAATTAATGGATCCTCCTCCAAAAGCAGTGGAGTAGTAGATCATGAGCAGACTAGTGAACCTTAGGTGTTTAGTCGTCGGAAACTTTCTTGTCTTTGTGTCTTTGATTTAGTTGTTGACTTGGGCCTTCGTACCCGACCTAGATCTCTCTAGGATAGTTGTTCCTGGGATTCAATGTATGTTGGTGTAGAATTGTGTCTTTCATGGGAAAAGTGTGTAAAAAGGAAGCTGGGTTGTAGGCAAACTTATTCCTTTATCGGTTTGTTAAAATGTCGTACGTCGAAGACTCGATTGCCCTAGACTGACAGAGGTTGACTCAATGCTTAAAAACTCGACCCGTATTGAAAAGACTCGAATTTCTTGAGAAGATCCGTGAGATCGTCGGCGGCGCCTTGATGGATTCTTTGCTGGGTGCTCGAGACGCACATGTCTCGGATGGGGTTGATGCTCGCGTCGGGACTCGTTTCATGCATACTTAGATTTGTCTTTGATTTTGCAAAAGTTTTGTTTTCGGTGAAAAGTAGGATGTTTTGTTGAGCAAAAATGTGTTGTCACATTTTGGCTCGATGTAAAAAGCGTTTCGAAATCAAATCCGATAAGCTCATGTTAGTGGCTTGTCGGTGAAAGTGTGAATCGATTCGGAGTGGCGATAGGCTATCCGAATCAAGGGTGTTTGAAAATGTGATGAAGACGGTTATACTCGTTTTCATACATTCGGTTTGAAAGAGGGTTAGATTAAAGCGACTATGAGCCACTTGGTCTAACCGTGAAGGATTTGCGGGATGATGCTAGTTCATTCCTAGGTTTTGTTGTCTTGTCAAAAGAGATGTTTGGATTAAAATGGCGGTAGGCCATTTGAATCATGGATCTCGAAAATGTTTATTTTGCTAGATTTGTTTTCAAGAAAAGGTCCATTCTCGGGTTTGAAAATGTTTGGTAATAAATGGGTTACAATGAGTGTGGGTCATGTAGTTCATTTATGTTTTGGAATGTCACGAGAATAAAGTGATTATTCTCGGGTGTTTTGAGGAGACTGTTTGTCTAGATCAAACCGTCCTGACTATGGGCCATTCGGTTCGAAGGAAGGATTTTTTGAAAAAAGTTATTTCAAAAACGTGATGAGGATTTTGTGAAAGTAGTTTGTAAGAGGATTTGGGCCAACACTACTACAAAATGAATGTATAGCAACACCATGAAAATGTTGCAAAAGGTCTTAGAAATGTTGCTTTAAACATTATGCAACACTTTTACATGCGCTGCTTAAAACTCCGTTGCAATAGCTCAATGCAACACATATTGCAACACTTTGTCCACAAAAGCAACACTTTAACAAAGTGTTGCACTAATTTTTAGTATGCAACACTTTTTTCCAGCAACACTTTTTTAAACAATTGCAACACTTAGTAATTTAAACGGCAACACTTCTACCAACAATTGCAACATTTATGTTGTTCAAATAGCAACATTTTTTTCACCATTTGTAACACTTTTGCCAAATAGATGTGACGCCTTTGATACCGATTATAGACAACGCACAAATTTTATAAAAGACATATAATTTCATTAAAAAGGAATTTTAAATACACCGTTTATAAGATACGATTAAAACTGACAATTATAATAACATTAAATTACAACTTGTAAACTTAAAGTGAAGAGACTAAGGCATGCCATAGCTTAATTCTTGTATTGAGCATCCACTACTTGGCTAACAAGCTCCCCATTGTCCATTAGTCTTTTGTAAAACGGGACCACCACAACTGTAGTAATCGCTGATCTGAAGCTCTTTCTTTACACCAGTCCTACGGAGCAAAAGTATAAGAACCTAACCTCCTCCCAAAGACATGGAAACCACTGACATATCCCGTCACAGTATGTGAGTCATTACCCCAACCTGCAACGATGAGCAAAAAATCGTATATCCTGGTGTCACTTAGCTGACTAATAGTGTACCCTTGTTCTGGATACAAATAAATAGTACCATCTGGTTTTATAATTTAGCTCTACGAAACCGTATAATTTAAATTGTTTGTTGTATTGTATTCGTACCAGTCTCCAACAGCTGTCGCCACAACCTGCGAATCGTGAAAAACAAGGCCAAAACATGTTCAGTTACCTTTTTCCGCAGCAAAGTTCAAAAGTTTGCACTCTAGTTTACTTCGATTTCAAAATCTTACACGCTTTTTTATGTTCGATTCTTTACCTTCTTCCGCAAAGCAGGAGAGTCAGTAGCAAACCATGTGTCCTGTCTTTCTGTGTGACAGTGAGCAAAGCAAGAATTCAAGAACAACCCGTTTTGCTGAGAGCTTGAAAAGTCCTTCACCACATCGAGCATTTGGAGTCGAAATCCTGTACGAAACAACGACACTGACTTAGAAGATTGTCACGATGGAAACCGGCTCCTAATTTATACATTGTCGATATTTACTTTGGAAGAATTCGATCTGTGATGACGAACACTGAGCAAGGTGCGTCCTACAATTGTCCCACTCGTGTCTAGGATCGACTGACTTTGGAGCTAAACTCGCTGCCACCTGTATGTAAACATTAAGAGACGTTTTATCTGTGATTGCCAATAATAATACTCCGTATAAAATTTGATTATTTAGTGGTAACATGCCTGCCATGAATCATAAGCGGCATTGAGGATGAACAAAGGTGTCTTGATGCTGGCGATCAAATTCTAAGGGAAAAAGCACTGAACACAGACATTTACACGTAAATATTAAGCTTTTGAAGACAACAACGACGATTTTTGTTGTAAGTTGATAAATGCACAAGGCTCAAGAGACGAGAAATTATTTACCGAAGTTGGGTCTGTGTGACTAGTACAGGAAATGAGCAAGTTCTTCCCAGCACCCTGCATGACATTAGTGACAGATGAATTGATTTATGAAATATTGATGAATCAGAGGAGATTTATGTCGCAAAGAATAAATGAGTCATATGGTACAACATCAAGACACTCAACAATTACAAAGAATTATAACCTAAGAACAACACAATAGACAAATGAACAGTGAACAAATGGAACCGAGGAAGATCTGCATGCCAGATACCCACACACGACTTAATACTTTTCAATTCTATTGCGACATAACTCATATTCAACTTATTTCTCGTGTTCTTTACCCAAAGCACAACACCTTAATAAGTATGCTTACTACAAATCAAGCTTCAGATGAACAAACCAAATACAACCACACCATGGCCAAAAGTGTAACATAGCAGCCATATTAACGTGACGAGCAGCAGCGACAGGCACATACAAGCAACAAGGATAAAAGCGTATAGAGAAACAGAAATGTGAAGTAAAGCAGCATGGTTCAAATGACATGTTCACAGCACACTAGGTTTTGGTTTAGTCCTCACACAAGGCCCCTATCCGCTACAACACGCCACCTTTACACCAAAACAAGCACACTCGTATGCCATACACATTATTGAACATCATTTATGAGTTAAACCGGGCAGCAGTTATATCATAAAAGAAAACTCACATGTCATTTATGAGCTCACAATATCAAATTAGCACGCCTCAAAGGAGTGGTTTTTGAGCATGGACCGCAGCTAAAACACAAGTCCTCACACCTTTTCTAACATATATATATAATACTCCAATTAACATTTTACTTACTCTAGTATAGATAGCTTTTACACTCTACTCACCACTACTAGTTAGTTTAGGCTTATAATGTCGATTCAATACTAGATAGAGCATAAAGAACGATAAAAAGAAGTGGACAGCAGCCAGATTACGCAGCAGCAGCAACATAACGATCACAGCTCCAACCTCACAAATACTACACGACGCTTACACATACACGCATAACATACCCACATATACATCAAACTCACTCATCGATCAACACTTATACCGGACTAAGTAAGGCTAAAGCCTTACCTCGAAGCGAATCCGCGAACTCGAGCTCAAAACCGTCAAAAACGTAAAAATCATCACCCCATGGAAACAACCTCTACAATTTACGAAATAACCATCAATTACTAATAAAATGCTAACTATTCAACACTCTGAATCATTAAAATCAAACCCTAAAACGGAAACCCCCAAGTTCTAGGTCAAAAATCGACGAAAATCAAAATCGAAAGGTTAAAGATAATATTACCTCAATTATTTGAAAGCTAAGGCTAGAAATCATGGAAAACTGACGAATTAAAGCCTAAACTCGGTGAAGATGATGATGACCGACGATTGAGAGGGAAATCGGTGGTGGCGATGAAGATGACCTACGATGATGATGATGATGAGGAGGATGATGGTTATGGTGATGATGATGATGGGGATAATGATGAGGAGTGATGATGATTATGATGAAGACGAGGAAGAATCAAGGAAGAAGAAGAAAGTAATGACGATGTTGAAGAAGAAGAAGCAGGAGACTTTTAGTCTCTTGTTTTGTTTTTCTAATTTGGTGGGCGGTTATTGATTTATTTTGGGTCTATTTCATTTACTCTTATTATTATTGTTATTATTTTCATATAGAACTCTACTTAAGGAAAAAAAAAATAATATAAATTCGTATAAGCTCGACTTAAAATAAAAAACTCGTATTAAAATATGAGACTCACTTATAACAAGATACAAAAATACGGAGTATTACAGGCTGATTTAAGTTTTTAAGTAAATTCTATTTCTATTTCTATTTCTATTTCTATTATTATTATTATTCAATTAAATGCCCGTTATTATTATTATTATTATTATTATTATTATTATTATTATTATTATTATTATTATTATTATTATTATTATTATTATTATTATTAACTCGAATTAAAATGTACTCCGTATATGATCCGGCTTAAAATTTGAGACTGAACTTATAACAAGACATGATAAATACGGAGTATTACAAAATGAACAAATTAAGTAGGTATGTTTTACAAATTACATTTATTGTCATTATATTAGTCGTATCGTATTATAAATTAAATATACTAAATATATATATATTAAACCAACAATATTATACAAAGGTTGCATTTATGACAATAAAATGCAACACTTATAAGAAAATGTTGCATATTTGAATGTGGAATGCAACACTTCAATAACAATGTTGCATTATATTAGTATTTGCAACACTTATGAATCAAGTGTTGCATAATTAAAATCTCTCTCCGAAATTGCAACACAATTACAAAGTGTTGCACACAAAATGTTGCAATAGGTCAATATTGTAGTAGTGCAAGATGGTTATTTTGGTCTGATGAAAAGTCCGCGAGATTGGGCTTGGCCATTCTCGGGTTTTGTTTGCTTGAAAAAGACAATTTTTGTTGAAACGAGTCGACTTTGGGCCGTTTGGCCCAAAGAGAATGTCGTTATTTGTTTTGCAGAAGTGAGGAGATTTTTGAAAAGAGCTCATTTCAAAAACGGGTGTGTTTTACTTGGTTTGTAAAAATAAGAAGATTTTGAAAAGAATTTATTTCAAAAAAGAATGAGAGTGTGTTGCTTGTTTTGTAAAAGTGAGGAGATTTTTGAAGAGAGCTTGTTTTAAAAATGAGAAAGTCGTTGGTTGTCTTGTAAAAGCGAGAAACTTTTGAAAAGAGCTTAGTTCAAAAATGAGAGTGTTTTGCTTGAGGAGCAATGTTGTGCCTAGGAAGCTCTTGAGGTGACTATGAGTGTGAGCATGTCGTCTCGGTGTTGAAAAGTGTTGGTTTTGCATTTGTCGAGCCCATGTTAACGGTTCATCATTAAGGGCTTGAGTCTAGATGCATGAAAAGGATTCGACTCGAGGATGGTTAGTTAGTCGAGTCGAGGATGTTGAGGATGAATTAGGTTGTGTGGGTTAGATTTGCATTTTTACTAGACCAACGTTGATTTTAAGTGTTCATTCTAGCTCATTTCTTTGTTAAGAAAACTCTTTTGAGCTTGAAAAAGGAGGTTTTCAAAAAGGTTTAGCTAAAGGAAAGCTTTTGAGACAAGGATGTGTGCGCACATCTCGTCTCGATGTTAAAGATTTTGCTTTGCACCCGTCGAACTGATATCGGTGATTTGCCAAGGTGAGCTCGAGATCGGATGTGTAAAAGAGAAAAGATTCGGCTCGAGCAAGTCGAGTCGAGGATGTTAAAAACGGAGTCTAGGCCATACGGCCTAGGGGATTGAAATCCACGAGCTCGGGTTTTAATCCTTGCTCGGGTTTTTGCTTGTTAGTGAAAAAGGAAGTTTTGAAAAAGCTTGTTTCAAAAATTCGCGATAGTTTTGTTTGAAAAGGTGTTAGATGTTAGATGTTAGGTTCATTTATCTTTGAAACGTTTAAACGAGTTTTCGTAGATATGAATGCATATGCTTGTTTTGAAAGGGACCATGGAGTGCATGGCCTCGAACTTGTACGTATGACTCAAAGGGTGAAAAGGGTCAGTCGGGTACACCTCCAACTACCTCGAGTACGCTTTGGCAGATACTTAACCCCTCTATTTCCTTACGCCGGAGCGATAGGTTTTCTAGAGGGAGCACTGGGGCGGTCGAGATAATCGTACGGCAGTGGGAGGGGAGAGAGGAAAGTTAGTCCTGCACGTGCTTTATCGAGTGGACAAGCCTGCGTGTTGGAACCACCTCTCAAGGGTGTAAAGGGTGCCTAGATTCCAAAAGGAATGGACTCTAAACGAATGTGCATAGCTCAAATATGTGTACTTGGATTGTTCAAGCGCTTTTAAGTTTCACCTCTTTATTTTTAAAAAGAAAAAGCTAGTTTTGGTTTTAAAAATAAGATGTCCTCAATGAGTCGCCAACCTGTGGAACAGGGATCGGACCCAACTCGGCCTTACTTAAGGCGGATTTTAAAGTTAAAAAGATTAAGTTGGAAAAACCTTTAAGAATCACATGGAGTCGCCACCTATTTATCGCGGAAAATAGGAACTCGCTACCATGTTCTAAGCTAAAAACATGTTCTTAGATTTGAAGACGCCGACACCCCTAGATCTAAGGCTTGTGAAACCAGTTGGATTCGGGGTGAGATTACTTTAGAAAAGAGTTAATTCAAATAATGATTTATGAAAACCTTTTAGAAAAGCCTATGTAAAAATAGCCTCTCTTGACCTAGAACAATCCTTGTAAGATGATATTTGAGCTAATGTTATCGCCACGTACAAGTGCGATAAGTTTGTAAAAGAACGCAGACGCAGATGCAAAAAGATTGATTAAAACCCTCAGTTTAGCATGTTTAACTTGTTAACGAATACGGTTCAGTTAAAGGTCGAATTCATTGTTTAAGTTGATTTTAATGCAAAATAAGAAGGGTGCAAGATGCATACAAATAAAATAAAGTTCAATTGTCCATTGGTTTATTTTATAAGATTCGATTCTTATGCGACTTTGGCGTGTCATCGGATATGGAGTGTGCAAAGTAATAAGAACACTTGGAAGGCAAGCGCGCTCGGGTGCCAAAGCCGGGGGAGCGCTAGAGTGTAGACCCCTTTGCTAGTCCATAGAAAATAAGAAAAAGCTTTGATCCAAGTGGATCGGTACCTTCACTGTCCCGACGCTTCAGGATCTGGGCAGAGCCGCTTCTTGAACTTGAAAGGAGGATGAATTCAACACGGGATGGTGTGTTGAACTCAAGGATTGAGTGCTTGAGGCTTTTGTGAAAGAGGATTTGTGTGTTGTGAATTGTGTGTGAAATTGTGATCCGAAAGTATGTTTGAATGTCGAGGTATAGAGTGTCAGATATATACTAAAACCTCGGAGAAATTAGGAAATCGGGGATAAAACCAGGCTTAGAAACCGCATAGCCTTATGCGGTTGCTTGGGCAAACCGCATAGCCTTATGCGGTTGCCTCCCAACCGCATAGGCTTATGCGGTTTGAGGGTCTGGTTTTGTGTAGTTTCAGTTTGATTCACGTTATCTTTGAAAGATTTCGATATAATCTCAAACGTGAAGCTCAAGAAAAGTCTTTGGGATATTTGTGAGGTATTTTGTGATGCTCAGGGCTTTGGAGTGCGGCCAAAGGTGGGTTTAGGCTCGGTTTGGGCGAGGCAGGAAAAAATGAAAAGGAGTGTATTTGCATAGTTTTTGTGAAATAAGGTAAGGCGTGAAGCGTATTTTGTGTAAGAGGGCTAAATAGCGGTTTTAGCTAAGGGCCTAAATTTAGGAATTTAGGAATCTTGAATTAGGCACTTGTTAATGTAAAAGGGACTAATTGTAGTGCAAATCTGGCTTCATGCCAAATGAAGCGGGGCGTGGACTCATTAGACTCCAAATGGACAAAATGAACGTTTATTTAAGTGTGATGTGAAGCGACCTAAACATTTTAACATTTCAAACGACTCAAAATGAATTCGACATTAGTTAGAACCGTATAAGTCAACGTTAAAGCATGCGTAATAAAAGTCCGTGTTACATCACAGGGTTTTGTTTGGGAGGGTACGGATATGGGTATCCACAAAATTAAATCTTTTACTCTATAATACGTTAAAATTATCATCATTCTCATATAAATTTGTTTAGATGGGTCCACTATTAATACGAGATTTGAGTCTTAGGCCTTGAGGGATATGTTGGGACTCTAATAGCCCGACATTAGTACGTTACGATACTATAACCGCGAGCAGTACGCGTATACAATGAATTAATCGTTTCCACAATAGTCGTACGTTTTCCTACGGATTGAAATAAAAAGAGAAAATATATAAGATATGGTAATAAAATTTTTTTTGGTACAGTTGATTCATGCGCATAATAGAGACGTAAGAAAGTTGATAATTTGCTCATTATTTTAGTGTTTGGGATGAAATAGGGAAGATATATTCTGATGATTCAACCACTAGAATTTGTTTTTGAGCCACATGAGAAGAGATGGCTAGTTGCAAACATTTTTTTTTTCTCTCATATTTATTTATTCGATCTGTTTTAAGCTTAAGATAAATATGTTCATATCAGCACTCATTTTGTTTCAGTGAATTGTTTATAGTTTGATTTTTTTGTGATAGAGGAAATGAAAAAAGTGTAAACAAATGACTGAGACAGAAAAAGTATAACACTAATTGTAAATTTTATCGTTAAATAGGCACAATCTTTCCGTTTTAATCTTAAGACAAAAATGACTTGTTTTAAACGACAAACTTGTAATTTATAATTTGGGACGTGGGTGAAACGTTCAATTGTTCAAACACATATAAATCATATTATTACGTGCGTAGTAAATGTCATCCATTAATTAAATTTCCACAAACGATGAAACAACGAAGGCCCAATTATTAAAGAACACAAAAGAGTATGGGCAGACTAGACCTGGCAAAACAGACCCGACCCGAAAAGGTTGACCCGACAATCGCAAACCCGAAATTGACCCGAACCCGAAATGACCCGACCCGACCCAGACCCGACCCGTTATACCTTGACCCGAAATTGACCCGAAATCCAAATTGACCCAATAAAAAATATTATATTCTTGATGACTTCAAATGATTTAAAAATAACTTATTTGATATTGTATAATCAATTAACGTCAATTATATACATAAAAACCTTAAAAAGTACTCGAAAAAAATACTCGAAAAACCTTAAAAACATTATATACTTCAAATGAGTAACTTTTTTGACGAAAAAAATGTTTCTTTTACCAAAAATTTTCATTTTGACCCGAAAGGGAGCTGACCCGACCCGACCCAAATTGACCCGAACCCGAAATGACCCGATAACAGATGACCCGATATCGACCCGAAACCCGAAATGACCCGACCCGACCCGATATGATACTTCAATCAAACCCGAAATGACCCGACCCAGATCCGACCCGATTGACCCGTTTGCCAGGTCTAGGGCAGACTGTACGTGTATTGTTTGATGATGTACTCCATTGAACTATCAATTACTCCGTAGTCAATACATCTAATTATCTCCGTACTCATTCTACGTCGACGTCGGAGAAAAAATACTCCTTCCATTTTCGGTGTTGTTACTTTGACTTTTTTTGTGAGGAGAATTTGAGAAAAAATGTAAACAAATGATTGAGACAGAGAGAATAGTTGTTCTTTAGACGGTTTTATTACCGAAATGATGATTTATGTGACCTACTCCGTACATTATATAATTTTGTTGGTGTATATGTCTCGATTGGATTTTTCAAGTAGGTATTCAATTTGTTAGTATCTAATTGATTTTGGACCTCCAACTATCAGTTTAAACTTTTGACTCAGTTAGTTCCTATACAATTTATAAGCCCGTATCCATTTTATAGAGAAGATTTCACGATAATTTTATCGTAAGACCGTCTTATACAATTACTTAAAAAAAAATAATAAAAAATAAAAAATAAAAAAAATAAAAATTGATAGTGACTATATTTTGTGTATTTTGTGCAAGATGGTATCAAATTATAAAATACTAAGTGCGGTTATAATGGTACCATGCATATTATGTGGTGACAATACGAAATATCATTCCTTTGTGTGCAAATTGCAATATTTCACACTCAACCTTTTTTTCTCTTCGTAATTTCCATATTATGTCGACCATATTACTCGTACTTGATTAGAGGTGGCTATTTGAACCGATCGGCCCGACCAAACCCAGCCCGTCCAAAGAACCTATCTTTTGCTAATATTAATTATGTATAAATTTGATAATTTAATTGTACATATGAAGACAAATTAAATAAGATCACGTATGATTATATTTTCATGTATACACCGTAAGGAATTTACAAATTTTTTGCATAGCTAATACGTATATAATAGTGTCAAAAGAAAGTGCACAAACTGAAATTGAAATGAAAAATATATGAAATTATAAATGTTAATCGGATTGATATAAACATTTTCATCAGAAAAAAAAAAATTGAAATTAAAAATCCGAACTGTGAATTCACACGTTCGCCACAATTTCGATTTGTATAGATTATCGTGAATTCCCTTTTTCTTTCGCGTGTTGCTTGGCTATGCCACAGCAAAACAAAATACTCCCTCCACTCAAATCCAATCTAAACTTGTGTAAAATTTTGAGAAGATATAGCTCAAATTATCACTGTGTATGAAGTAAAAACCGTTACACGCTCATACAATGATCTTACAAGAGAATGATTCTGAAACTCAAAGACTCCAAAAGCTTGCAAGTATATTCATAATTGTGTCATATATGAGTATTAATTAACATTAGCCAAAGCAAAAGATTGAGAAGCTGGAATATTACCGTGTATATATATATAAAAATTAAAGGTCAGTAAATGAATGAAATGATATTTTTAGCTTACATTTACCTATTTACAGATGTGGCTAAGCTGCAACAAAAACCTACACTCTACTCCGTCTTCGGTTGGTTCGATATACTCGGGATGATTATTCCGTCTCGTGCACGAAAAGGAGTAAGCAAAACCGTCGCAGGGGCATTGGTTATTTGGTTTTACATTCTCGCTACTCCCAATGCTTGAATTTCTCGGTCAATAAGGTCCCTTTGACTTTTCTTAGGGATGAAAAAGTTATACGCGGGACTGTTGACCGAGACAGAGGGAGTAACGATCGATCGATCGATTCCTCAGGCTAGATATTTAATGCACATTGCCATATAGGCATTTGCTTCCGGAACTTGAAGCTGTAAGAAAATAAAGAAGGGCAGGTATATGAAGCTTTACCGTCACACTCGTAGCCATGTCGTGAAGTGGATCTACGAGCCTGACAGCAACCTTTGATACCGTTGTAGCCTGCGAGAAGAGCAATTTGAAGACTTCACCTGTTCATGGCACGCGTTGCTCACATGCAAAGTTCTCCTTTTTCGTCTCCTCCGGTACAAGAAATCTTCTGTATCCAATACATAAGACACCTACCACAATGACTAATTACCATGTGTGATAAAAAAAAAAATGATGATTCAGCAATATAAAAATATGTCGCTCTTCAAAGCTAAGTATACAACACAAGTGCATGTCCAAGCGCAACACTCGATTATTTACTTTATTTTATTTTTTTTTTTTGGTAAAATGTAACTGTAATATTAATACCAAGTATAACTCACTCATTTACGCTAAACTTGCTATCCACTCCATATCTCGTCTATTCAAGTCCTTACCAATAACTTTAATTCTATCTACAATGATTCCTTTCAAAAACTGCATCACCACCCATGGCCGCCTCACATGTAATTCCATTTTTGCTATATTACGGGTCTCCCAAATCAAGTAATTCAAAGCACAAGAACTAGCTAACACCACCAAACGCTGCAGCACCGTCCATCTCCTTCCCCAACAATCTCCATACCATACGTTTGCAAAGTTAAAGCGCAGACCCAGCCACACTTGCAAGGACTGAGCACAACGCTTACCAAACACATCGAATGTTTTTGGCTTAAAATGAAGTGTTGAATATTGGACACTTTATTTACTTTATTTTAAGCCAAAGCTAAGTATACAACACAAGTGCATGTCCAAGCGCAACACTCGATTATTTACTTTATTTTTTATAATCCACACATCGAATGTTTTTGGCTTAAAATGAAGTGTTGAATATTGGAAGTACCTTTGATGAAGTACAAGCCACCTTGCACTCTAAACGATTGACGACTTGTAGTCCTTCCATGGCCTCAGAGACGCCAGAAAGTTCGTCTCCACTTGCATACTTTCGTTTATTCCTGCTAGAACAATTTCTCAGATCAGGTTAAGTAGCAATGGTTAAATGCAAGAAACGAAACTTCGTAAAACTTCGACAAAAACATTAGAAACCTCTTCATATAAATCCCAGGCTTCTCTTTCTTTTCTGGGACAACCAACAGAAAGTCATTATGCAGGTATGCCGAAAAATTTGAGTCCATTGCAACGGCTGTCAATTCCGGCTTATCTTGAACCTTTTCCATTAACTGGATGGACAGGCGAGTAGGTGAAAATGACTGCAAAAATAATCAGGGTAAGTGTACGGTTTCGTAACTACAAAAGTTACCCGGAAAAGCACAAATATGTCGAGTCATACACATTCAACACGATATATGTTTTCCTCGTGAAGGATAACACGAGCATTTTCATGATAGACAATATCTAAGAATCTCTCAGGTTTTCTCGAGCTCTCATACGCATACAGCTGAAGAAGTTTGTTGTCTACTTCATCAGCAGCTAATACTTGAAGCTGGAGCAAAATTAAACGAGGAAAAATTAATTAGGTGCGTTGCGATTTAAAAGGAAGAATGGAGTAGATTGTAAGCTATGGGAATTGATATGGACCTGTTTCACAAGCTTATATATAAGCTTGTCTAATGTGAAGAGAAGATACGATTGAGTACCAACGATAGCTCGACATTCATCCTCAAATTTATTGTTGTCGGAAGTTCCATCAACCAAACTATAAAGGGCATTCATGAACCTGTAGAGATTAAAGAAAAAGCATTTATAGTAAAACAATCAGCAGGAACTACAAAAATCAAGTTCTGAATTCGTACAGACCTGGAGTAAAGGTCAGACGAAATTGCATCGCTTGAAGACTTCCATTTTCTATCTGCTGTTGATGAATTAATCTTCGCCGACCGTATTCTTTCATACAAAGTCTAACCAAAAGGACGGAAGAGGAGAGAAATAAATTAAAAAGGTAAAAGGCAGGAAAGGAATAGTTTAGAGTATTTGACAAGTGTCCAACAAAATAGATTCTCACTTGGTGAAGTCTGAAGAGAACATAAAACGAGTCACTTCCATAGAAAACATGGGATCCTTTTCTTCGTTCATTTAAGGACGAGGGATTATGCTTTGCAAGAGGCTTCACAGTTTTCAAAAAACGTTCTGAAAGTGGCACCAAAGATCCATCTCCCTCTTCGTGTGCATCGGCCATTCCTTCTACCTCGCCTTCACTTTCAGCCTTGTGTCCATCTCGGTCCGTCTCATCTTCATGGTCGGGGGAGCCATTCTCTCCATCACCAGACTCGCTAGCAGAAACATCATTTTCTGACGCATTCTCACTCGCTTCTGATGACCTGTGAGTACTCTCCTCACCATCATCGTCTGCATCTGCATCATTTTCTCCACCACGATGTACCTCACCCCGCTGTCTGCTCGGATGATGGCCACTTGAAGCACCATCATTTAATTTATTTGCAGGCTCTGCAGCTGCATTCCGATAAACTGCAAAATTGTCTTCCTCAAAATCTACATTCGGAGATAGCTCGCCCTCTTCTCTCTCAGTTTTGGCGTGACCATTAGAATCTTGACAGTATCTTACTTCTTTACTGGCCCCAGTGATACCCCCATTCGACGTTGTAGCAGCTCTTGTGGGATCAACGGGCTGCAAGATAAGAAACCAAAAGTTTGTCTCTTTCATAAAATCTACATGGACATTCAGGATTAAAACACTACAGTAGCAAAATCCAAGAAAACAGCCTTTACATAGAGCTCTTGTCTAGCAGGGCATCTTAAAGTACAACAAGAAAACGACAATATGTTTGTAAAAAAAATACCTCCAGTGAAGGCGGGTTTCCGCCATTTGGTCTCACTTCACGGCCGCTATTATCAGCAGGATTCCCAGTTCTCAATGTCGCCAGCGCTGAAGAGAAAGGGTACAGAGTTTTAGCCAGATAAAGAGTAGGCTTAACCCAAAACAGAAAAAAAAAAAAAAAAAAAGAGAAAGAAAATTAATTATATTTGCTTCATGATCTTTAAACTCCATAACTTACCTAAGCTAGAACAAATTCAATTTAAACTTTTTTGCTAAGCCTTTATATCGTCATAGTGTCAAACATCTGACTTTTGACATGATTACAATGTGAACTTAAAAAAGATGGATTAGTAAGTTCATTATCACAAGAAGATAGCAATAGCACAAGCGTTGTTTGTACAGAGTCACAAGATGTAAGCAAACCTAATGCATTATCATTGTTTCTTCCATGGACTTGCTCTACGCCAGAGGAAGGAGACGCCCTGAAACTGGTTAACTGTTCATTAGAAGGGGTTGCTCTGCCAAGGGCAGATGTTTGATCAATTGTGTTGCCATTGCTTTGTGCCATAGCTTGACGCAAGGCACTACTACTCGCATCAGTACCTCCATCTTCTTTGGGACGATTTTCATGATTCGATTGTTCAGGAGGACCACAATCATCTCCGTTTCTCATAGTGTTGGAGTGTTTGTGAGTAGTTGCACAGCCATTAGGACTTTCGGCGATACTATCACGAGCAAGACCACCACTTTTAGCAGCCTCGTTCTTGATTCTCAGAACATCGTCGGGGTTCTCTCCCCTCTGATCCCGAGCTGGTACACCAAGCATGGGTTCCAGAAATGTGGTCCAGATTTTCATCACTTTATCCAACTGGTCTGTTGTGCAGACCTCCCCACATGAATATTTCATGAGCTGATACAAATCTTCATGTAATTCTGTATCAGGGTAGTCGAATTCCATATGGGATATTATGGGCCATCGATTTCCAGCAGCGATAGCAAGTAATGAATCATCCTCTTGGCATTTTTGCTCACTGATTTCTTTAACCTCAGCCAACAACGCTGCAGCCCATAAACAGCCACAACTAAGATACAGAGTATAAGCCTAAAAAATTATCGTGACATGAAAAACGCTGAAGTAATAAAACACTCTTTAACCTTTAAAAGAGCTCCATTAAGATATAATGACAAAGGTGAAGGGAATATACAGATGAGTAAATTTTTACCCATAGGTCATGAAGAGAGGTGGGTAAGTAGGGTAACCATAGTACCACATAATGGCTGAGTTTATCTTCATCTCTTTCCTCTATCCAACACATTCACAGGTTCACAACCTTCTAAGATGAAGATAAACTCAGCTATTTTTTTTCCATACTACCAACGCCTACGAAAACCAAAGCATAGAAAAACAACATCTTGTGCATTGTTTGGTAAAAAATCTGGTCAAATAAAAGATTACATTGACTTATTAATAGTGATATTATGTTCATATGTTTAGCACACAGGCAAGGTGATAATATGTTCAATTACAACATGGCCAGCGGTGAGAAATTCGGTATCATGGGAATGATGCAGCAACAAACACACTTGTGCAAGAAATGTGATGAATTTAAGTTACAAGATTCAGTGTCTAAATGTATATATTTGAATGCAGAGACTGAGATTACCTTTTGTACTTAAGCTCTTTGTATCCTGCTGCTTAAAGTAGAAGCTACGGTGATCAAGCGACTTATGATAGTTTTTTGCATATATTTCAGCCCACACCTTGTTGAAATCAGCGCGGCATCTGGCCCACTCCTCCTGTTTCTGTTTCAAACGAGTTAATATGACTGGCAGTGCCAGAGTTGCATTCTTCTTTAATACATCCATGACGTCAAGACCATGGTCACCATACAATCGCTCAATGCACCTCAAATTTATAGCTGCAAACAAGGAAGTTGAACGTCAAACATTATGATGTAGATATCATATAATTGTCGACTTATTTGAGGTCTTGGATCAGACAGTACCAGTGAAATGTTCCTCTATCCGGATTGGGGTCTCAATTCTGAAACTGTTCTTGTTTATTTTTTCCAAAATGTCTTCCACCCGCTTAATTGTAACATTGATGGCCTCCAACAACATGTCTAGCTCAAACCTAAGTGAAAGCCACATAGGATGAGCAACAAACAGTGAAAAATAAAATGCAAATGTACACATAGAACTGCATAAATGAGGTGAGGTAAGGTGAGTGCAGCAATCATTCTAGAATATACTGGCATCGGAAAATCATTACTCGAACATTTCTGAAAAAAAGCAGTCCATAGTAACCACAGTTCTGATAGTCACAAATCAGAAATAACAACACAATGATAAACCAGCAAGCCTCCCTTAAGAAAGAGGTATCCAGCTTAAGGTTATGACAGGTCGGATCCAACCCTTTTCTGTTTTTTAGATTTAATTTTTAAAGTGTAAAAATGAGTCGATACTTATATTATGTTAATGTGATGTTATGATCATATTGCCAATTTTGTTTATTTTTGTAACCATGTACTGCTGAATTGTCATCAAATTTTTGACAGATTAAAATAATAAAATAAACTGAAGTCTTAAAAGCGAATATGTGATAATGAACTGAATCGCACCTAACTAGCTATTGGAACCAATGAAAAAAAAAATACGAGAGGTGAATAGTTGGTTGAAAGATCAGCATATATTTAGACTCGTTCTGTCTTAAGTATTTGATACAGTTGACAACCGATCTTCACAAACTCTGATTATAAGGGAAACAATTGACTAGCAAGGTAACCCCAAACAGGCAGAAATGCTAACAAAAAGTAGGCATGCTCACCTGTCATCTTCACAGCGAAAGAGGCTTTCCTCGTACTGATTTTTTCGCATATGTTTAAAAGAGTAATCTTCACTTCCGGAGGTTACAGAAACCCAGTGGTCATTCAAAACTTGAGCTCCAAGCTCAGTTTTTTGGCTAGCAATAGGGATGGGATACTGCAAAATAATAGCATATAAAATTATATAATTATTGATGAAGAAAAATAACCATGGCAAAGTTCAAAGAGTTCAAAAGGTCAGGGATCCCTACATTCTTAGGAAGAAGTCGATAACTAGGCGTGCAACGTTCACAATTTGAGAGATCAAGCTCATGAATAGGTTTTCCTATATATTTATCCTTGATCAAGTTTGAAGATATTCTGAGATTTGCAACCTCTTTACTGACATAGACACCATTCGTATCTGTGCGGTCCCTTTCTGTACCGTCACGATCTCTATCTCTATCTTCTTTTCCATGATCTTTATCTTCAGTCTTAACATATTTCGAAGGACTGTCGCTCCACAAGGATTCTGGCCATAAAGATTCTGAAAGCCCAATTATGAATGAGAAGGACTAATTAGACTAAGTCACACTTTAATAGCTGTGGCTCTATGCTTAGCAACATCAAAAGCGTCCAAAAACAACTTAATAAAATTAAAACAAAGTAACGACCAGCAAATAATTATAAAAGACAGCAACGTTGATTACTTGATCACTCAACTAAACATAATAAATAGGGAGGAGAAAGGGAATACATACTTTTACTCATAACACTGCCTAGGAAGCCATCTGCAGGACAGCAAGATTGTTATTAGTTGCACAGCTTACATATTCAGAAAAATAATCAGGAGGCAAGTTTCAGAAATTACCATTATTCTGACAATGTATCAAAAACTCATCAAACGCCTCCATTAGGTCCGGATATTTTCCAAGAACATCACGTACCTAAGGAAAAAAAAAGAGCACCTAAAGAGGCTTCAATCTGATTTTTACTACAACGAAGCTAATTTTCAAGTGGCTTCAGCCTGTTAGGCTATAGAGAACAAAGACATACAAGAGCCAAAGTGAATAAATGAAAATCTAAGGACTTGAACTTCATACCAAAGATTGTAATTCTTGTTTTGTAATTATTTCCCTGCTGTATATGTGAAGGCATTTCAAAAATTCTTGATAATCATCAGGATTATGCAATCGTCCTTTGACTTTCTCGCAAAAAGCAAACTCTTGGCTGTACATAGCTGCAATATCATTCCCCACATGAAAATTTTCAGAATCTCATTAACCTAATCAAAGTTAAAGGTGCAAGCTACGGGTAATAATCAATGATGCTACGTGAGCTTCACCTAGCCTTTGAGTTACAAATTGGAGTAACAAACTCAAGTCCATAATAACATACATGAGATCAATTTCAAAGTTAAAAAACATATAAAGAGAGGCCTAAGCAACGGTTTGGTACTTATGCAGACTGTCACACAGTCACACTATGGTTCCAAGTATAAGTAGTCTGTATATCATACGAAAAGTAAAGCTAATGGATTGGATATCTAGAACACAGTTTTTCGACAAATTATCTGAAAACAAGGGTGATCAGACACATTGAGATTATGAACCCTGAAAATGAATCGACAATCTATTGAAACAGTCACATGAGCGTAGAACAAAATAAAAAATTAGAAGCATACTTTTTAGACCATTCTTATCATCAGAAGAACCCGGAACTCCACGTGGGCCATAATTTTCAGTACCACGGTCAGCGACAGAATTTTCAGCCCTGTGACCAAAAATCCTATGTTAGATAAATCACTGTCGACAAAATCCCACTAACGATACTCATTATTTCAAATTCCCAATGATGTCTCTCCTAACCTGTCTTTCTCTTTATCCAGGCGCTGTCTCTTATCTCTCTCGACTTTTATTTTGTCATTTTCAGCATCAGAACCATCAACCGCGAATTCATGATCATTCTAACAACAGCAAAAGGAAGAACATAAGCAGAAAGATTGACGATTGAGAACAATCAAACATGAATGCCATAGTGAGATACCCGGTCAGTAGGCATTGGCCTTGTGGTGGGCACGGCTGCATTCCTGTTCTGCAACAAAGAATTCCTAACAGAAGGAGCCTGTTGACCTGGAGCTGTTGCTGAAGTATCCGGAAGAAAATGAGTGAATTCTTCGAGGAGATCTCGATGGTCTCGAAACAGCAAAGCAACCTACAGAACGTAAAAAGTAGACATTACAATACACTTCGTTTATGTAAGACCAACAACACCACAACCACTTATATTCTTAAATTTTCTAAAACTTGAATTAAAGTCATGAAGGCGATTAAACACACCTCCTGATAGACCTCGCTAATGGTCTTGTTTTCTTTCCTATACATATTCAAAATATCAAGGAATGACTTGTAGACACAGTCATCACCTTGAAACCGCAGCTGCAGCAAGATATATAATCATCTTTCAATCAAAATGTCTATCGGAAAAAGATAGTCGCAAAAATTACAAAAATCCATGATGACGTCAATACCTTGATTTTATTAACAAAACTGATAGCTTCCTCAAATTCAACTGGCTTCTTCGCCAGAGGTTGCTCATCCTCGGGAGGAAGGGTAATTTCGAAACCCTTGGGCAAAAATGTATTGAAGCCCAATATCAGGTTCCGATTCCCTTTAAACAATTCTTTAACCCTAGCTATTACACCACTAGTGTCGATTCTACAAAATACCATAAAACACGTAATCGATAAATTACACATGCCTCGCTGCTAAATAAAAACATTAAAGTGTAGAAGAAAAGTAGATAATTTGAACAGCAAAAATCATACCTTTGAGCTTTGAAATCTTTCATAACCTCTAGAAATTCATCATACTTCTCTTTTTTGTCGGAAAACATTTCCTTCACTGCCTTAAGATAAGCTAAGGCATCATTAGTAGTTAACCTTTGCATGCTGCCCTGCGCACTACCTCCGCCGCCTACCATGTCCGTAGGCCGTTAACTTCAATCCCAAATGTAAACAAATTCCGTAAGTACAGAATAATCATAATATTATGAAGTGCATTTAAATAGGTATTGAGCCTATAAAAGGACGAATTTCTATCGTGTAACCCAAGGGCTAAAATAACTGCCCAAAAAAGGAAATATCTCTGATTAAATAATCCTCGGCAACAATTTCCTTTTTTGAGGTATGATTGTAGGCGCTTGGAGCACACGGTAGAAAGCCCGATAAAATCTTAAAGAATCAACAATGGTATTTCTAACTTGATAACCGAACAAGGAAACGAATTTTTCAAATCATAGATGGCAAAAATACCGTAAAGTTTGAAACTTTTCACCTCAACTACTTAAAATACTACCAGTTACAGCTGAAATTACAAATATGTATCAAATTAACACAAACCCTCCAACAACACCCAAGAATGAACATCACACATACCACCCAAAAATAAAAACACAGTCCGTATGAAACGAGTATACTTATGCCAATTCAAAACCGACTTACGATAATTTCTAATGACACAAACATAAAATCAACCACAACTTCTTGAAGAAACAACAAACCTACTTCTCTAAACCTATACCCTCTCCCTCTCTCAGTCTACAACCGCTTGCGAAAAATGAATTGGCGCCACCTGGTGGCAAAACCATCCTCTAACACGATTTCGATATAGCCTAATCTAATTGTAGGGATGACCTGATCAAAAGTTTGCAATATTCGCTCTTCTGATCGTAGGGACCACATCAAATACGTGAGAGAGTGGTACCGAAACTCAGTACCACCCTTGGGCCGCGTGCCTAAAACATCTAAATCATCTCTAATTTCTAAAACAAAAATCACTCCTCTAATAATTTTTCTGTTCATCATGTTACTAAAATTAAATCAGTAAGTCTTGCGTAAGACGGTCTAAAATCGTAATTTATCACAAAAATTCCTTTTATTTAAATAAAATACAAGTTTTGAGCGTATATAAACAGCAACCAAAACAATCACACACAAAAAAACAACTCAAATTCAAAAAACAAAAAACAGATCTAAACACGAAGAACAACAACTGAATCAAAAACAAAAACACAGCAGATCACACAAACTATGAATTTGCATTGCTTAAATAAAACAAAAAATTAAGCACACAATAATAATAATCATTCTAAACACATGATAATCAAACAAATTATAATACAAAAATTCAAAAAAAATTCAAAAAAAAAAAAAAACAAAAGAAAAATCGTAAAACTCACTGTTTTTTTAAGGATATAATCCACAATCTAAAGGTATAATAACAATAATTAGTAATAATTTCTGAAAAAAGACAAACAAAATTAAAAACAAAAGAACAATAATAATAATAATAATGATGAAGATGATTAAAGTGGAAGTGAAATTAGTTGATGAAGGTTGTAATTAGAAAGAAAACAAAACATTTAATTAAGAGGAGATTAAGGATTTAAATTAAGGGAGAAAAAAACAGGGTTATTTGGTTTTTAGAGAGTTGTGAGAAGAAAGAAGATGAGGAAGAAAGAAAGAAAGAAAGAAAGAAAGAAAGGATTTTTGTGAAATTTTTTGAGAAAGAGTATAAATGGATGATAATTTGATACTTCTAACATAATTTATTTTGGTAAAATTATTGAATTTGTAAATGTTTTATGTAATGTTTTAGTACAAATGTTTATATGTTTATATTAATTAATGACTATTAGGAAGAGTGTGTGAGACGGTTTTACGTTATATTAGAATATCAGATTGAATGGTCGGTGTAATATTTGTTATTAATCGTATTATGGAGTTAGAGGATTTATGCAAGTTATTGTGAGATTGTTTTATTAAAAAGGTATATATTTAAGTTATGATATTGCGAGAAAATAAATTGATTAAAAAAAAGGGACTTCTAGTGTGGATTTTTGTAGACATAATAGTGTACGGAGTATGATAATTTAATAGGTTTTTGTGAGAGTCAGTGAGTCCGTTTATATTATAAGATTTACTGATTATTAATGAAAAACTTTGGAAAATAACTACACTAACTACCATTAATGTGAGAATTCTAATAATAACCTTATCGTAAGACTGTCTCATATTAAATTTTAGTTTTCTATAGGAGGTCTTATGCGATAAGATGAGTCCAATAGGAGAGAAGCCGAGTTATAACTTCATGGATTGAACATAAAATCTTTGGTTAACAATAAAGAGACTGTGTTATAAAGTTTTTTTATTGGTCTTATAATATTAAACAGTCTTATACAATAATTTGTAAAAAAAATAACTAAAAAGGTGGAGTTAGAGGTGACCATTCGTGCCACTCACCTCACCCTGCTCAAGCAATGGATCATGTCTTGGCCACGATTTTGAGGTCTCGAGACTCTCGACCAGTCGAATCTTTCATTTTCTACAAATTTATAATCAACGGCCTGACTCAATTTTTGATTTAGCCAGACCAGACCGAATTGAACCGCCTCCTTAAGGGTGCGTTTGGATAGAAAGACATGAAGGGAAAGGAAAGGGAGAAAAAGAGAATTCCTACATTTCCGTTGTTTGATTAAGTGAGGGATAGGAAGGGCCCTCCAAGTCAATTTTGTTTCTTTCCCATGGAAACAAAATTTGGAAGGAAAATGTCAATCCTCCCTTTTTCTTTCTTCCCCTCCTCTTTTTTTTTTCCTCCTATTTTACTATCCAAACACACCCTAAAAGGCTTAACAAATAAAATTCAAGACGTTATGTTCTATTACACAGCCCCAAGACACCTGCATCTGCACTCCATGACCACCTCTAAGCGGAGTATGTCCTAGAAGAAAAAAAAGTCTAAACTCTAAAGGCATGGAAAGTTGAGACTTGTGAAATGATAAAGCTCAATTGGGCCATAGTGGGCTGGGCTTTAAACTTGTGTTTACGATTTAGGTAATTAAGTCAAAGTCAACAATTGTGTTACTCATAATTCAAATTGTCACAAACCAATGGATCGTGTGTCCTCGTTGGGAATGAAATTATGAATCCTCGCCCATTGTAATTTCAACTATTTTTATGAAGTTAATGATTTAGTAATATTAATTTATTTATATTTTATAGTAAAAAATATTACGGAGTACAATTTAACTATTAAATGAGTTCAAAGAGCATGATTAATGTTCGTTTTTTCTTGTAATAATTCGTAGTACTATATTAAAAGATGGTTTTTTTAAAAAAAAAAAAAAGCAAGAAAAAATAAAAAACGTAAGTTATCTGCGTTATATTTATTATTTAATACGGAGTACTTCTTATCGTATAGACGTATACTATGTGTATATGGAGTAATAGTTAACACTAACGAAATACTTGTAGGAATATTTATGAAAATTAACTTACTTTAAGCTTGATCTCATAACACATGTACGTATAACAACAATGCATGCCACTAACATATAGCAATATGGTTTTCTGAAAGGCTCAACTACCTCAGATAAACTGAAAATGTAGAGTTGGTGATGTGTGCTATCTAGCCTTACATGACGACCAAGCTTGTATATCTGACGATATTTTAGTTAATCCAACACGACCCTACAGATAACTGTAATATTACAATGTTATTTTATTTTATTTTTTTTTGGTTATGTTGTAGTGTAGGTTCAAACCAAGATTTATGCAAAAGATGACATGAGTATAGTTTTGGTACAATTGAACAATAATGTAAAATAATCATATTTCAATGGCAAACTTACAGCCAATGTATAATTATACATCCTCATAAGAACGACACTACTTCAAAATTACACACCTATAATTAGAGATGGAAGTGGGCGTCTGGGCGGCCACGTCTTGGCGTAGCGTCTTAGAAGTTAAATTTTGGCATGGCAGACGGCGATTCGCGTCACGCGTCTTGCGTCGCGTCGCCTTGTTTTCAAAATGAAGGCCAGCACGGCCAGTGGCCCAACGTACGCGTCTTTGGGTCGTCTTGTGGGTCGTTGGCGTCTACCACGCCCACCGTGATTTGTATATTTTGAGTTTTTTCGTAACGTTTGAAAATTTGAACGAATTTAATTTTTCAAGCCTAAAATAATCTGAAATACAAAGTAAATTTTTATTATTAATCATTTAAAAATTAAAAAGTTAAAAATACTTAAACGATCCGACCTCACAACAACCATTGTAGTTAATTAGTCTCACAAAGCGTGAGCGGATATATATTGTATAATATCAACACTCATAAATCTCAATATATTATATTATAACAGGTATAATAAAATAAAACTTACAAAAATTAATTATAATTCACTAAAAATAAAAGACGCTGGCCAGTAGCGTGCAAGACGTCTGCGTCACAAGGCAAGACGGTTCGCTGCGTCTTAAGACGCCATTTTCATAAAAAGCAGGCTGCAAGACGCGCCATGGCCTATCAGACGCCGTCACGCCGTCGATGTGGCCGGCTAAATCTGCGGCTGGGTCTAAATCTTTAGTAAATCTTCACTACCAACTTCCATCTCTACCTATAATTATTATTACTTCGACTAATATTACATCGATCTATATAATATAAGACTGTTTATGAATATGTGTATATACCCTAATCTCACATCTCAAAAAAACACACTCTAAGCATTACCTAACATTTTTACAAATTCTTATTACAATTTTACCAAAAATATTAATATTAATATTATATTATGTAATAATCAAAATTGTCACCCTTGTTGTATTCTCTCTTCTCTTCTCCATTTTATTTTTATTTTCTCAAAAATCCCTTTCTTTTTCTTCTTCATTTCTTTTTTTTTATTCTCACAAGTTTCAAAAACCAATTAACCCTGTTTTTTTTTTTTTTTTTAATTTAAATCTCTCATCTTCTCTTTTAATTGTTCTTCTTTTCATATCACAAAATCTTCATCAACTAATTTCACTTCTACTTTATTATTATTATTATTGTCGTTTTGTTTTTTAATTTTGTTTGTGTCTTCCAAATTACTGATTATTATTATCATTATTATTGTTTTTGTTTTTTTATTATTCAATCTTAGATTGTGGCTTAATTCCTTCTTATAATTTAAAAAATAACAGTAAGTTTACATTTTTTTTTGTTTTGTTTTGAATTTGTGTGTTATTAGTATAAATTTTGCTTTGATTGTATGATTATCACGTGTTTAGAATGACTATTAATTTATGTTTTGAAGCAATGCAAATTCATGTTTTGTTTGATCTGCTGTGTTTTTGTTTTTGATTTCAGTTGTTGTTCTTCGTGTTTTAGATCTGTTTTGTTTTTTTTTGAATTTGAGATTGTTTTCGGTTGCTCGAAACTTGTACTTTACTTAACGAAAGAAAGCTTTTTTTGTGTGTTGGATTACGATAATTTTAACGCAGACTCGTGTATGAGACGGTCTCACGATAATTTTATTGTAGGTTTTTTGGGATTTAAGAGTAACATGATGAACAGAAGAATTACTAGAGAAGTAATTTGTTTTGAAAATTAGAGATGATTTTAAGATGTTTTAGGCACGCGCCCTAAGGGTGGTACTGAGTTTCGGCACCACTCTCTCACGTGTTTGATGTGGTCCCTACTCCCTACAATTAGCAGAATCGTGTGAGAGGATGGTTTTGCCACCAGGTGGCGTTCTCGCTAGTGGTTGGAGAGCGTGAGAGAGAGGGGTATTGGTTTAGAGAAGTATGTTTGTTGGGGTTGATTTTATGTTTGTGTGATGTTGTTCATTAGAAATTATTTGAAGTCGGTTTTGAATTGGCAGAAGTGTACTCGTTTCACGTGAATTGTGTTTTTATTTTTGGGTGGTATGCGTGATGTTCATTAAGGGTGGTTTTGGAGGATTTGTGTTAGTTTGATTCATACTTGTAATTTCCGCTGCAATTCGTAGTATTTAAAATCGTCGAGGTGAAAAGTGTCGAACTTTATGGAATCTTTTTTCCTTTTTGGGTTACTAGGTTAGATAGATAAGACCATAATTAATTCCTTATGATTTTATCGGGTTTTCTAACGTGTGCTGCAAGCATCTACAATCGTAACTCAAAAATGGAAATAGTTGGCGATGATTATTTAATAAGAGTTACGTAATCAAAAATCAAAATACAAGCATTCGTTGGCAAATATTCTCCTTTTTTTGGGGCAGTTATTGACTTATTGTAGCCCTCGGGTAACCCTAGATACCTATTTAAATGCATTCGAAATATGATTATTCGGTACTTACGGAATTTGCTTAATTTTGGGATTGAAGTTAACGGCCTACGGACATGGTAGGCGGCGGAGGTAGTGCACAGGGCAGCATGCAAAGGTTAACTACAAATGATGCCTTAGCTTATCTTAAGGCAGTGAAGGACATGTTTTCCGACAACAAAGATAAGTATGAGGAATTTCTAGAGGTTATGAAAGATTTCAAAGCTCAAAGGTCTGATTTTTGTTTCGATTGTTACTTGAATTATTATGTTGTGCAGCATGGCATGTGTAACTTATCGGTTACGTGTTTTATGGTGTTTGTAGAATCGACACTAGTGGTGTAATAGCTAGGGTTAAAGAATTGTTTAAAGGGCATCCGAACCTGATATTGGGTTTCAATACATTTTTGCCCAAGGGTTTCCAAATCACCCTTTCTCCCGAGGATGAGCAACCTCCGGCAAAGAAATCAGTTGAATTCGAACAAGCAATTAGTTTTGTTACTAAAATCAAGGTATCGATGCCATCAATCATCATGGATTTTTGTAATGTATGTGACTAATTTTTTCGATAGACATTTTGATCAAAAGATGATTATATTTTGCTGCAGCTGCGGTTTCGAGGTGATGACTGTGTCTACAAGTCATTCCTTGACATTTTGAATATGTATAGGAAAGAGAACAAGACCATTGGTGAGGTCTACCAGGAGGTATGTTAAATTGCCTTCTGGTCCTAATTCTAGTTCTAGAAAATTTAAAAATTTATTAGAATTATTTCGTAATGTCCACTTTTTACCTTCTGTAGGTTTCTTTGCTGTTTCGGGACCATCGAGATCTCCTCGAAGAATTCGCTCATTTTCTTCCAAATACTTCAGCAACAGCTCCAGGTCAACATGCTCCACCTGTTAGGAATTCTTTGTTGCAGAACAGGAACGCAGCCATGCCCACCACTAGGCCAATGGACGTTGACCGGGTACTTCATAATAGCTTTCTTCGTGTTTGATCGTTCTCAATCGTCGACCTTGCTGCTTATGCTCTTCCTTTTGCTATCGTTAGAATGATCGTGAAGTTGCTGTTGATGGTTCTGAAGCTGAAAATGGCCAAATAAAAGTTGATGCAGATAAGAGACAGCAGCTGGATAAAGAAAAAGACAGGTTAGTAGAGACATCATCGGGAGTTATAAATTATGAGTATGGTTAGTGGGATTCTGGTTACAATGATTTATCAAATATAGGATATTTGGTCACAGGGGTGAAAATTCTGACGCTGACCGTGCTGCTGAAAATGGCCCACGTGGAGTTTCCGGTTCTTCTGATGATAAGATTGGTCTAAAAAGTACGCTTCTAAATTTATCGTTTTTGGTATGCTCATGTGGTTGTTTCAATAGGTTGTCCATTCATTTCTAGGGTTGATAATCACCATGTATCTGATCAACCTCACTTCAAGATAATTCGTTGAAAAACTGTGTTCCAGATATCTAAACCGTCAGCTTTACTTTTCTAATGATATACTTACACTTGGTACCATAGTGTGATAATCTGCTTCTGTACCAGACCGTTCCTTCGCCTTCTCTTTACAAATGTTTTAAGTTTGAAATTAATCACTCCATTTTGTAACTCCGAGGCTAGGTTCATCTTATGTAGTATCATCAGAATAAAGATCATTGATTACTACCAGTGGCTTGCACCTTTCAACTTTGATTTTTCTAATTAGATTCTGAAAATTCTCATAGAGTGAATTATGTTGCAGCTATGTACAGCCAGGAGTTTGCTTTTTGCGAGAAAGTCAAAGGACGGTTGCATAATCCTGATGATTATCAAGAATTTTTGAAATGCCTTCACATATACAGCAGGGAAATAATTACAAAACAAGAATTACAATCTTTGGTACGAATATCACATTCTTAGATTCTCATTCAATTCATTCGGGGTCTTGTATGTCTTTGTTGTCTGTAGCCTAAAGGGTGATGCCACTTGCAATGATCTGCATTGCTATACAAATCAGGACGAAACCTTTTTTTTGATCTTTTAAGTTATTGACTATTAAATCAGTGTATAAATCAAAGTTGGTTGCTCTATTTTGCCTTAGGTACGGGATGTTCTTGGAAAATATCCGGACCTAATGGAGGCATTTGATGAGTTTTTGATACATTGTCAGAATAATGGTAATTTTTAAAACCTACATCCTAGTTATTTTTCTGAATATGTAAGCTGTGCAACTAATGACAATCGTGCTGTCCCGCAGATGGCTTCTTAGGCAGTGTTATGAGTAAAAGTATGTATTCCCTTTCCTCCATATTTATTATGTTCAGTTGATTAATCAATTTTGCTGTGCAATTAGTTATTACTCTGTTTAGTTTTATTAAGTTATTTTTCGACGCGTTTTGATGTTTCTAAGCATAGAGCCGCAGATGCCCTTAAAGTGTGATTTAATCTAATTAGTCCTTCTCATGCAAATCCTTTCCAGAATCTTTATGGCCAGAATCCTTGTGGAGCGACAGTCCTTCAAAATATGCTAAGACTGAAGATAAAAATCATGGAAAAGAAGATAGAGATAGAGATCGTGACTGTACGGAAAAAGACCGGACACATATGAATGGTGTCCATGTGAGTAAAGAGGTTGCAAATCTCAGAATATCTTCAAACTTGATCAAGGAGAAGTATATAGGAAAACCTATTCATGAGCTTGATCTCTCGAATTGTGAGCGCTGCACGCCTAGTTATCGACTTCTTCCGAAGAATGTAGGAAAACTGATCTTTTGAACTCTTTGAGCATTGCCATGGTTATTTTTCTTGATCAATAATTATATTAAATTCTATACCAATTTGCAGTATCCCATTCCTATTGCAAGTCAAAGAACTGAGCTTGGAGCTCAAGTTTTGAACGACCACTGGGTTTCTGTAACCTCTGGAAGTGAAGATTACTCTTTTAAACATATGCGAAAAAATCAGTACGAGGAAAGCCTCTTTCGCTGTGAAGATGACAGGTGAGCGTGTCCAATTTTGTTTTCATTTCTGTCTGTTTGGTTACCTTGCTAGTCAAATTTTCCCTTAATAGTCACAGTTCGTGAAGATAGATCGTCAACAGTATCAAATACTTATGACAGAACAAGCCTATGCTGATCTTTCAAGAAACTGTATATCTATTTTTTTATTGGTTCCACTAGCTAATTAATTGTGTTCAGTTCATTATTGTGTTGTTATTTCTGATTTGTTGCTGCCAAAATTGAGGCCCGTCTGGACTTCTTTCTTCATAAATTTACGAGTAATGACTTTCCAATTCAAGGATATTCTAGAATAACTGCACTCACCTCACTTTATTTGTTTCTATTCTTCGCTGTCTGTTACTCATCCCATGTTGTTTTCACTTAGGTTTGAGCTCGACATGTTGTTGGAGGCAATCAATGTAACAATTAAGCGGGTAGAAGAGGTTTTGGAAAAAATAAACAAGAATAGTTTCAGAGTTGAGGCCCCAATCCGGATAGAGGAACATTTCACAGGTACTGTCTGATTCAAGATCTCAAATAAGTCAACAATATATGTTATCTACATCATAATGTTTGACACACAACTTCCTTGTTTGCAGCTATAAATTTGAGGTGCATTGAGCGATTGTATGGTGACCATGGTCTTGACGTCATGGATGTATTAAAAAAGAATGCAACTCTTGCACTGCCAGTTATATTAACTCGTTTGAAACAGAAACAGGAGGAGTGGGCCAGATGCCGCGCTGATTTCAACAAGGTGTGGGCTGAAATATATGCAAAAAACTATCACAAGTCGCTTGATCACCGTAGCTTTTACTTTAAGCAGCAGGATACAAAGAGCTTAAGTACAAAAGGTAATCTCAATCTCTGCATTCAAATATTTACATTTAGTCACTGAATCATGTAACTTAAATTCATTAAAATTTCTTGCACAAGTGTGTTTGTTACTGCAAGTCTGCAACAGTCCCATAATCGCATGATATCAAGTTTTCTCATACTGGCCATGTAGTAGAACATCACCTTGCTTTTATGCCGAACATCTGAACGTAATATAGCTATTGTAAGCCAATGTCAAATCTGTTATTAGATCAGATCTTTCTTAAACAATACGCTAGATGTTTTTTTATGCCTCGGTTTCTGTAGGCCTTGCTAGGATGGAAAAAATGGCTGAATTTATCTTCTTCTTAGGAGGTTGTGCTGGTGTTGGATAGAGGAAAAAGATGAAGATAAACTCAGCCATTAAGTGATACTATAGTTAACCCTACTTACCTATCTCTGTTCGTGACCTATGGGTAATAAATTACTCATCTCTCCTCTATATTCCCTAGTGATCGTTATTTTCCTTCTTTCCCCGCCTCTTTAAAGCTCCATTATTCCTTAATGGAGCTCTTTTTTAGGTTTGCGACAGTGTTTTATTTCTTTAGCTTTTTTCTTTTTTTTTGTCTCTCGAACTCAGAATATTTTTTGGCTTATATCTTAGTTGTTTGTGGCTATTTTTTTTTGCTTGTGCAGCTTTGTTGGCTGAGGTTAAAGAAATCAGTGAGCAAAAATGCCAAGAGGATGATTCACTTCTTGCTATCGCTGCGGGAAATCGATGGCCCATAATTTCGCATATGGAATTCGACTACCCTGATACAGAGTTACATGAAGATTTATATCAGCTCATGAAATATTCATGTGGGGAGGTCTGCACAGCAGACCAGTTGGATAAAGTGATGAAAATCTGGACCACATTTCTGGAACCCATGCTTGGTGTCCCAGCTCGGGATCAGAGAGGAGAGAACCCTGACGATGTTGTGAGAATCAAGAGCGAGGCTGCTAAAAGTGGTGGTCTTGCTCATGATAATATCGCCGAAAGTCCTAGTTGTTGTGCTACTACTCACAAACACTCCAATACTTTGAGAAATGGAGATGACTGTGGTCCTCTTGAACAATTGAATTATGAAAATCGTCCCAAAGAAGATGGATGTACTGATGCGAGTAGTAGTGGCTTGCATAAAGCTATGGCACAAAGCAATGGCAACACAGCTGATCAAACATCTGCTCTTGGCAGAGCTACACCTTCTAACGAACGACTAACCAGTTTTAGGACGTCTCCGTCCTCTGGCGCTGAGCAAGTTCATGGAAGAAACAATGATAACACATCAGGTTTGCTTATGTCTTGTGCGACTCTATAGAAAAATGCTTTTGTTATCGCTATCTCCTTATGGAAATAAATTTATAATTCCATCTTTTTTAAGTTCACGTTCTATCTTATCGAAAGCTTGATGTTTGGCGATATAAAGTTTTAGCAAATTGTAAACCCGAATATTTTAATTTTTGCAAGTTATGGAGTTTAAAGAACATGAAGTATTTGTGACATTTTCTTTACTTTTTGATTAAGTCTGCTCTTTATCTTCGTCTTTTAAAATGCGAGCTGAAACTCTTTACACTTTCTCATCAGCCCCGGTGGCATTTAGAATTGGGAATCCTGCTGATAATAGCGGCCGTGAAGTAAGACCAAATGGCGGAAGTGCTCCTTCACTGGAGGTACTTTTTTTTATATATATTAGGGTTTCCGATCGTAATTTTAGATGCCTGCTCTATTAGAGCTCTATGTCATAATGTTAATGCTGTTTTCTTGAATTTTGCTATTGTACTGTTTGAATCCTAGATGTCCATGTAGAATTTCGTTGAGGCAGCTATTCTAAAGGCTTTAGTAGCGATGTGTCTGTATGATTTTATCAAAGATTTAATCTTTTGGTTTCTTATTCTATAGCCCATTGATTCCACAAGAGCTGTTACATCGTCGAATGGGGGTATCGTCGGGGCCAGTAAAGAAGTAAGATACTGTCAAGATTCTAATGGACACGCCAAAACTGAAAGAGAAGAGGGCGAGCTATCTCCAACTGGAGATTTTGAAGAGGACAATTTTGCAGTTAATCGAAATGCAGCTACAGAGCCTGCAAATAAATCAAATGATGGTGCTACAAGTGGCCATCATCAGAGCAGACAGCGGGGTGAGGTACATCGTGGTGGAGAAAATGATGCAGACGCCGATGATGATGGTGAGGAGAGTACTCACAGGTCATCAGAAGAGAGTGAGAATGCATCAGAAAATGATGTTTCTGCTAGCGAGTCTGGTGATGGGGAGGATGGGTCCCCTGAGCCTGAAGATGAGATGGACCAAGATGGACACAAGGCTGAAAGTGAGGGCGAGGTAGTAGGAATGGCCGGTGCCCACGAAGAGGGAGAGGGATTGTTAGTGCCACTTTCAGAACGTTTCTTGAAAACCGTGAAGCCTCTTGCAAAGCATAACCCCTCTTCCTTAAATGAAAGAACAAAAGGTTCCCGTGTTTTCTATGGAAGTGACTCGTTCTATGTGCTCTTCAGACTTCACCAAGTAAGAATCAGTTCTGTTGGACATTGTCGAATATAAACTTTTCTTTTGCTGCCTTTTTTTATCTATTTAAAAAACAACTATTTAGCTCTACTTCCTTCGTTTTGGTTAGACTTTGTATGAAAGAATACGATCGGCAAAGATTAATTCATCAACGGCAGACAGAAAATGGAGGTCTTCGACTGATACAGTTTCGTCTGACCTCTATTCCAGGTCTGTACGAATTCGGAACTTGATTTTTGTAACTCTTGCTGATTGTTGTATTCTAGTTCCAATGCTTTTACTTTGATCTTTACAGGTTCATGAGTGCCCTTTACAGTTTGGTTGACGGTACTTCCGACAACAATAAATTTGAGGATGAATGTCGAGCTATTGTTGGTACTCAATCGTATCTTCTTTTCACATTAGACAAGCTCATATATAAGTTTGTGAAGCAGGTCCATATCCATTCTCGTAGCTTACATTCTGCTTCATTCTTTCTTGTAAAGAGCTATACACCTAATCTTTTCTCATTTACATTTGCTCTAGCTTCAAGTATTAGCTGCTGATGATGTGGACAACAAACTTCTTCAGCTGTATGCATATGAGAGCTCGAGAAAATCTGAGAGATTCTCAGATATTGTCTATCATGAAAATGCTCGTGTTATCCTTCATGATGAAAACATTTATCGTGTTGAGTGTGTACGTCTTGACATATATATGCTTCTCTGAGTAACTTATGTAGTGGTTTCGAAACTGTACACTAACCCTGGTTATTTTTGCAGTCATTTTCACCTACTCGACTGTCCATCCAGTTAATGGAGAAGGTTCAAGATAAACCGGAACTGACAGCGGTTACGATGGACCCAAATTTTTCGGCATACCTGCATAATGACTTTCTGTCAGATGTTCCGGAAAAGAAAGAGAAGTCTGGAATTTTTATGAGGAGGTATCTAATGTTGTTTTTGTCGAGCATTTACAACGTTTAGTCTCTTGCATTAAACCATTGCGACTTAATCTGAAAGTGAGACATTGTTATAGCAGGAATAAACGAAAAAATGCAAGTGGAGACGAAATTTCTGGCGTTTCCATGGCGATGGAGGGACTGCAAGTTGTCAATGGTTTAGAGTGCAAGGTAGCTTGTACTTCATCCAAGGTACTTCCAAGTTTTGTTATTAAAAAATTGTTTACTTTCAGTCTTTCAACACTTATGCCAAAAAAACGCGACTTGCAGATTTAAAAAAAAAGAAAAAAAAAGTAGATAATCGAGTTTAATGCCTGGACATGCAACTGCGTCGTATGCTTAGCTTCGATGAGACGTATTCTTTATGGCTAAATTACCAATTTTTTATTACACATGGTAGTTTGTCATTGTGGTAGGTGTCTTATGTATTAGATACAGAAGATTTCTTGTACCGGAGGAGAAGAAAAAGGAGAACTTTGCATGTGAGCAACGCGTGCCATGACCAAGCAAAGTCTTCACATGGCTCTTCTCGCAGGCTACAACGGTATCAAAGATTGCTCTCAGGCTCGTAAAACCACATCCACAGGGCTATGAGTGTGACGGTAAAGTGTCACATACCCGCCCTTCTTTACTTTTTTTTTATATGTCTTCTCGTACTGGAAGCAAAGGCCTATATCTAGTCCGAAGAGCCGCTAGTTTACTCCCTCCGTTTCGGTCAACTTTTTCTTTGCTATGAAAAGTCAAAAAGGGACCTTGTTGACCTAAAATACAAGCATCGGGGAGTAGCGTGAATGTAAAACCAAATAACCGACGGGTTGGGTTATGCGTAGTCCATTTTGTGCACAAGACGGAATCATGATTCCGAGTATAGCCAACCAACTGAAGATGGAATAGAGTGTACGTTTTGTTGCAGCAGCTTAGCCACATCTGTAAATAACTAAATGTAAGCTAAAATATCATTTCATTCATTTACTCTGATCTTTAATTTCATCTATACACCGGCAATATTCCATCTTCAATCTTTTGCTTTGGCTCATCTCAATTGATACTCTTATATGACACAATTATGAATATCATTCTCGTCTTTCTGAAATATACTTGCAACTTTTTGAGTCTCTGGGATTTGGTAATCGGTATTATCCTCTTGTAAGATCGTTGTACATTTTACATGCTTGTGTAAAATTTTGATCTTTTTGACCTAAATTACTAATTTTTTTGGGTCTAAATGAGCGAACTATGTCGCGGGTGAGAAACTGAGAATTAAACCCTCAATTTTGTGGTCATTAATTTACTACTAATAGTTTTATGACACGTTTAAAGTTTGCTTCTCTTTGATTTTAGTTACTACTCTATTAGTGGTGTGGTTAGTGGTTTATCTTTTATTTCGGCATAAACACTTCAAGGATTATTCCCTCCATTTCACTATAATGTTTCATTTCATTTTGGCACATGAACTAATGAAAACTAATAAAATAATGGTAGTGAGTCTTGCAAGTACCAATGTACTCCGTAACAATCTTACAATAAAAAAAAGGGTTAATTGAATATAACCCCCTTTTATAACACTTTTTTTCAAAATAACCCCCTTATATGTTATTTTTATGACATAACCCCCTTTTAAGACATTTTTCTTTCTAAATCACCCCCAACGTCGAATTTTCTTACTTAAAAATCGCAATTAAAGACATTATAGGGTATCTCATTTTCAAGTTACAACCACCAATGTCTAAAATATGTCGACACCTTTTGAGAAATCCTTGTTTAAGGGTGTGAATATACCATTTTTAAGTAGCATATTTCGACTTTGGGGGTGATTTAGAAACAAAAATGTCTTAAAAGGGGGTTATGTTATAAAAATAACATATAAGGGGGTTATTTTGAAAAAAAGTGTTATAAAAGGGAGTTATATTCAATTAACCCTAAAAAAAATCACTAATTATATTACTTATAGAAGTGTTTATAGGTCCAAGATCGAACTGGACCTAAACCAACTTGAACCAAAACAAGTACTCCTATATAGAAACATAAGCAACCAAAAACCGAACTGGAATAGATAATTTCGGTGCTCAAATCCGGTCCATAACCTATTGGACCGATAGTAGTTTGTAATCATAACTATTCATAATTTCAATTATAATCAAATACGGAGTATTCTCTATTCCAGTCATTTATTTACACTTTTTTCAAATTCCCTTAAAAAAAAAAAAAAAAAAGTCAAAGTACGTACTATTTTACATTGACCCAATGACCCATAACAAAATCTCTCGATACTGACAAATCTTATTCTTCACGTAACACCGTCTCATTATAAAAACAAACTCATTCATTCCTTTTCATTTATTTTCTCTCTCAAAAAAAAAAAAAAAATGGCGCTTCTCCAGAAGCTCCCGAAATCAACACCACCACTCACCACCGTCCTCCGCCGCAACTACCACCGCAGAATCTCCACCACCACCACCGCATCAAACGAAACCCTAGAAATCACCACAAGCATCCCCTTCAAATCCCACATAATCTCTCCACCGTCAACCACCGTATCAACCACCGCCGACGAACTCCTCCAATTCTTCAAATCAATGTCGGTCATGCGTCGCATGGAAATCGCAGCGGACTCGCTCTACAAGGCGAAACTCATCCGCGGATTCTGCCACCTCTACGACGGCCAGGAGGCCGTCGCAGTTGGCATGGAATCCGCCATCACGAAATCGGACAGTATCATCACCGCGTACCGGGACCACTGCATTTACCTGGCGCGTGGGGGCACGCTTGTTGCCGCTTTTGCTGAGCTTATGGGCCGGGTTGACGGGTGCTCCAGAGGGAAAGGCGGGTCAATGCATTTCTACAAGAAGGATTCAGGGTTTTTCGGAGGGCATGGGATCGTCGGTGCGCAAGTTCCGTTGGGTGTCGGGTTGGCGTTTGCGAATAAGTATAATAAGGAAGACAATGTGAGCTTTGCTTTGTATGGTGATGGTGCTGCTAATCAAGGGCAGTTGTTTGAAGCTCTTAATATGGCTGCTCTTTGGGATCTTCCTGCTATTTTCGTTTGCGAGAATAATCACTGTCAGTTTCTGTCTGTCTGTGTTTGGATTGGATTGTTTCTTCTGTTGTTTTTGTTTCAGTTGTTTGTTTAACTGTCTATGGTTTGAAAATGAATATGTAGCACAAGTAATGGTGGGGTACCCTTCGAGCCCAAAGGGTATTCAGGTGAGGAGGGGGGCGTGTTTGAGTATAAAACCAATGTTAAAGCTTTTGGTTGAGTAGTGGGCCATAGTTTCTAATGAAATTTGAGGAAATGAGAAAAATTAAGGCCCTTTGATTGGCGGCTATGGTGTAGGATGATACGTTGCTTACACACCGAGTATACCTAAGAACTTATCAGGTTAAGTGTATGTGTTTGTCTTAGTCATTAATTTGGCGGTTAATTTTGGAAATGAGTGTGAATTGAGTGTGTTCTTTGTATGTAAATTAAGTAACTGAGGATTATCTGATTTATATAAGGATGAAAGAGGGAGAGAGGGGTTGATTTTGGTTGAATGATTATGGGTTGTGGAGTAATTGGATTAAATATTAGTTTCTTGCAAAGTAAACATGGAAGTTACACTTTTATAGTAGAAAGGTAAACGAATGATTGAAACTGACGGAGTCTTTGGTTGGGTGATTAGTTGTTTTGTGGTTTGCTCCAGTATTGGTTAGTGTTTAGTGTTTGGCGCAATTTGAGTCATAGTAGAAAGGTAAACAAAGTACCATGCATTTACTGCACTGAAAGGCGAAAGTTTGGGAAATCCAAAGTGATACTTCAGCTTAACAACATGAATAATTGGAGAAGAATTTATTTGAAACTTTCAATTATAGTCATGTGTCATGAACTTTACGTTGGATGTTTTTGTTGAATCAATTGTTTGATTCATATTACAACAATTATGAATTGCTTTGTTTAACTTATTTATGTCAAAGGTGGGATCTTGTGCTTAAGCCTGTAACAAGGCTGAAGCATGTAATTTCACTGAATTCGTTTTAGATGATTGATTGAATCTTATGGTTGCGTTATATAAGTGGGATTTAGTGCTGACTATCTGTAGAGTGAGTGGGTGACCCGTGTGAAATTCTGTAGTTCCATACCCAAGGTTTTGAGGTGTCCAAATCCTTTAGCGGTTCCACAATTGTCTTTGACATAGGTTTGTGTGGCGGCCTCGTACAGTACTGTAGCAGATGGTTCTATTTAGTTTTTTGCATTTCTTCAGTATTTGTTTTACTGCTCGTATCTACATTTCTATGATTGTTTCACGGTGGCTATTGTATGGTACTCCCTTCATCCCACCTTTGATGTCCTAATTTCTATTTAGGGTAGATTTAAAAAAGGGTTTTTTGTCAGATAATACCTTTTATATAGGGTCATTTGTGAGATAATACCTTTTATTTTATTTTTTGTTTTCTAGTACCTTTTATTTTTCGATTTTGTTAAAAAGTACTAAATAACGGAATCCGGTAAGTAAAGTCAACTTTCCGGTTGTTGACCTTTAATTTTCTTCATTTTGTTCTTTTTGTTTGTTAAACCATACCTTCAATTAGTTTATTTTGTTAACATAAACTTAATTTGTTAAATTTTTCCATCAATTTCATAATTATCATTAAACTAACCTAATTTGACATTTTTTATTCTTGTTGTTGTTGTTGTTGTTCTTCTTCTTCTTCTTCATTAATTTAACCTCTTTCACCATATTTCAATTAAAGTCTTTTAAATTAGCCAACATCAATTAACTTTTTCATTACTTTCTTAAACTTCTTCTCATCATCCTCATTTAACATCTTTTCAATGACTACTTTTACTTGACAACTTTCATTTTGGATAGAAAGAGTTGAAGGAAAATATTTAATTTTGGGGGTAAAGAGTGAATTTAGAGGGAACAATTTTAGATGGGTTATGTTTTGGGGGAAATTAGAATTAGAGTTATGAAGGTTTTAACAAATAGAGGCAAATTTTATTAGGTTTAAGTGCCAAACAAGAATTCTCACCGGAAAATTGACTTTTTCTCCCCGGAAAATTGACTCTTTTCACCGGAATTCATAATTTGGTACTTTCTCACAAAATTGAAAAATAAAAGGTACTAGAAAACAAAAAATAAAATAAAAGGTACTATCTCACAAATGACCCTAAATAAAAGGTACTATCTTACAAAAAACTCTTTAAAAAATGGTTATGCGGAAGGTGAATGTTGGAAATTTTTTGTTGATACTTACTATTACTAAAAAGGACATTTAATTTCGGAATAATCAAGAAAGACATTACGACATTTAAATTGGGATAGAGAGAGTAGTTTTTGAAATACTCCTTGTTAATCTGTGAGTTGTGCACTTTCTTCAGATGGTATGGGGACTGCAGAATGGAGAGCTGCAAAGAGCCCAGCATACTACAAACGTGGAGATTATGTTCCTGGATTGAAGGTACAGTATAAGTTATTCTGTGTGTTCTGTGCCAACTTTAGCCACTGATTTTGATCCGTAATTAATTTTAAGGTAGCTGTTAGTTTGTTACTAAATTCTACGGAGTACTTGACATAATGCTTGTCTGAAATGTGAGTATTAGCTGCCTAAATTTCAGGTCGTGGGAACTTTGGAGAACTGAAAATTTTCAGCACTAGATTTTAAGTGTGCTACAACCACATATGAAGCTTTCTAATATTCATCACGTGAGAAACATTAGAATGTTCACTCTAGCTAATTGTGGGCCCGTCAGGGTTTGACTAACGGTTGAAATTTTTTATGCTAATTCTACAACGCTCTAAGACTAAAGCTAGGTGGTTTGCGGCTATGCCTCATATGCAATGTTTTTGAGAAAACGACATTCTTACGCTATACATTTGTCATGTATGCCATCCATTTCGTAAATGAGCCTATGATGCCATCATGCATACTTAGACAAAATCCCTTAACCCTTGAAAACTGAAAATGTGTAGTCTTTGATTTGGACATTTAGCCTAATTCCGATACTGAATACCTGTTGCAGGTTGATGGTATGGATGTTCTGGCAGTTAAGCAGGCCTGTGCATTTGCAAAGGAGCATGTGTTGAAGAATGGACCTATTGTAAGTAATGTCCTATAAAATCGTATTGTTGAGCCTTATTGTTTCCTTGTGGGATTGTGTTCATGCATCTGCTACTTTCAACATCTTTAACGTGAGAGAAATATCCGTCACTCCACCTCTTACTCTCTATTTTGCTTGTGTGTTGATGTGATCGATATCAGATTCTTGAGATGGACACGTATAGGTACCATGGACACTCAATGTCTGATCCTGGAAGCACCTATCGCACACGTGATGAAATATCTGGTATAAGACAGGTAGTGGATGTGTTTTCTCTGTGGTTATGATTTGAACCACGTATTAGGCATTATGTGAATATGATACTCAGTATGTCGATGGTCTCTTCTCAGGAACGTGATCCCATTGAGAGAGTGAAGAAATTGTTATTAGCTCACGATATTGCGACGGAGAAGGAAATGAAGGTAATTAGGTTGTAACGTATCGTTATGATTTGATTGAAGTAGCTCTGACGTTTGTCCACATTCCCCCTTAAGGCCTTGACTTCTCTCTTTTCCTAAATTACATTTTGGGAAAAACGGTCTTTGGTAAATTACCAACCTCTGGCATGGCCGCACGGCACGCATCTCCTCCCGAAAAGTGGTGGGATATATATCTGTTTCAATTTGGAAACCTCTGCGTAAAAAAGAAAGTTTGCATAAAAATGAAATACTGTGCATGACTATTGACTGATCGTTGCTCGTGTTACTTTGGTAGGACTATGAGAAGGAGGTCCGCAAAGAAGTAGATGAAGCTATTGCCAAAGCCAAGGTAAAAGCTAATTTTCTTACTCCATATTATGCAAGGAAAACATCTTTTCATTTCTTTTCATTTCATTTGTCGGCTCTTTGTTATGGGTCTTGAAATTCACTTTCCTTGGTTTCTGGTTCCAGGAGAGTCCAATGCCTGATACGTCGGAGCTTTTTACAAATATATATGTGAAAGGTTGCGGGGCAGAGGTATGATATTGTTTCACATAGTTCTGTTTGTATGGATTCACAGTCGGTATATAACATAGCCATGTTTTGCCCTGTTATAAGTGTAAACTGAAAAGTATACGAGACTGTTGATGAAGTTTTTGACCCATGTTTTGCGCTGTTGATGGCTGACTGATCATCATCAATCCTTTAAATTTTCGAGTCTAACTCTGACGGTGAATTCTTAACTAAGAAAGGCTAACAAGTTCGATATACTGCGGTACATTTTGAGGGCATTTTTTGTCTCCTTGGTTTGAATGTGGTTGGTTCGGAGGGTTCTAGTAAAACGTTCCGTTATTAGGGGGTTTGACGAAAGCACTTAGGGCTCTCTTAGAAAGAACGACTGCACTGAAAGAACAACCTTTTGTACTCTGTATTTGGTTAGCATCTTTAACGTGGTATACGACAGTTCTGAGTGAATTAAAAATAGGATAATATTAGTAATGACTTGACCTCACAGTTCATTTTCGATTATGGATGATATGGTATATACAGGGTGGAGGTAGTAAACATACAAATTCGATAAACCCATACTCTTCTTTATGTTGTTTTTCCGTTAACACTTCAAAATTAACCGTTTTCTTTCCTCTAGCTATGATCGTTGCTGTAATTTTCATTTGGTTGGTAAAAATGTTTGCGCTATTTTGTTTTTATGAGTAAAATTTTGTATTATCTTTACTAACATGCCAATTTTGCAGTCTTTTGGTGCTGACAGGAAACAAATGAGAACGACCCTGCCATGAGACGGAATTATTTGAACACGAAATGAGTTCCTGATAATAAAAAGAACAGTTTGACCCCATTTTTACTAGGGTAGTAGCAGTAATTCTTGTATGAGGCCGTCTATGGATTCTATGATCTATATAGTTAGGCAATATATAGTTTGAAAAGACGGTGTGATAGAAACATAATTAGTATCGACTCCAAAATAGTTTTGAATCCTAATTTTGAATCCTAATGGTAGTGATTCACGATTTTAGAACATAACGTGTATTGACTCCAAAATCGTTCTCGAAACAACATGGATTAACACACAAAGGGTGACTAAATTTTCGCGCTATAATCATTCTGTGTAATGACTACAACAAAAGTACTTTGTAACTGTGTTACGTAAATTTGAAGATCGTGCAATTTAACTTGAACCTAAGTATTTTGTTTACTTCTCCATTGAGTTCACATTAAACTTACATAATTGAACTCGATAATCGTGTAATCATGAAGTTATCATGTTAAACTCAAAATTTATAAGTAAATCGTACTTAGTAAAGGTGAGCAAAAATATACGGATTATGATTCAATTTACAGTTTAAATTTTACGAACTTTGGTATATACAAAATTCTGTAAATACAAATCTCGTAGGTACAATTCAAGCCATATCGAATTTTTTTAAAACCCGTATATATCTATAATGTGATATGAGCAATTTTTAGTATAACCATATATATATAATTTTTCAAAAACCGTATATAATGTACTCCGTATAATATCAACAATTGTTCAATCGTACTCACTAAAGGTTAAAAGATATGGAGTATACTTACCATTTTCTTAAACCCGCAATTTAGAGAAATCAAAGAAAGCCATTTTTTTTTTTTTCCAATTCATATAGTATATATATACGGTAATGAAGGGTACATTTTAAAAATAAAATAAAAATAATAAGTAGAGCACATAATAACTGGAGTAACTAACTAACTACCTCAAACATAAGAACTCAAGCACAATGGTGGGACCATCGTCGTCCTCAAAACCCACTTCTTTAATGGCAGAATTGTCTTTGTCTGCAAAACCCTTCACCTGTGAAAGCTTGACATTAATGGCGGAACATAATTCGTTGTCTTCAAACACTACTGCCAAAAACCCAGAGAAAGTCGCTGGAGAACCGTCTTCGAAACCCGCCACCAAAGACCCAACAACAATGGTGGGACTGTCTTCGTCCTCAAAACCCGCAATCAAATTCTCTTCTTTGATGGCTGAATCATCTTTTTCTTCAAAACCCTTCACTTGCAAATGTTCAACATCAATGGCGGAACAGAGTTTGTCGTCTTTAAACGTCATCGTCGGACAACCGTCTCCAAATCCCTTCATCAGAGACCCAACAACAGTGGTGGGACCATCTTCTGTTAGAATATTTTATAATATTCGGATGTCCTATGTGTTACGGGTATAATTAATAATTGAGATTATTAAATATTATAAGATTCTAATATAATAGACGATACCGTAATGGATCGGTTTCGATAAATGAATTAGAATCCGGGAATTGAATTCCCTCCGACCTTACCCATATACACTGTATATAAAATAGTTTTTGTGAAAGGGTGTGAGTGTGGTGACTATTGGTTTCTATATATTAATATAGAAACCAAAGTCTGATGTACGTTAATCATATCACAATTACTGTAAAAACAAAACACCAGAAAAGAAACAAAGGCAGTTCTCTCCATTGGAAATTACAGTGAAAGAAGGGTTAAGGGGGATTATCATTCTATTATTGTTCATTCTTATAATTATTATTATCAAATTAAAATCATGGATCAAGGTATGTTTCTCTCTTCACTTTGAATTATATTAGGGTTGAATTAATTTGAGTCTTTGATCGATCCTGCGATTAATTTCATCAATGAAATTATTAAAGAAATTCTTACATCTTCGTCCTCTTCAACCTCTGTCACCGCAGACCCAACTATAATGGCAGGAGCGTCATCGTTGTTTCCACGCTGGTTCACCAAATACCCGACGACGACAGTGGTGGAACTCTCTTCGGCATTTTCACAACTCTCGAGAATGGGGCGTCTCAACGTCCATGAACCGTGTCCAACTATGACGCTCTCGGAGCACGTCTTTGGGTCCTTGAATATGGAGTTTGATCTCTTCAACTTTTCTGAGTGTCTTAAACACATGGCTAAGACGATTGAGTTGGATATCGTGTTGGTCAGTCTTAGTACCTGTGATGAATCGAATGACCTCATTATCGTGTTTGAACGAAATGCTCAAGGTATGTTTACTCACTGGTTTCATGAATTTGTTAATGGGTTTTAATTAAATTTTATCTGGTTTTATGACTTCATAAGTTTTCATTTGATTATATGTTTAATTTGTCGGTTTTTGTTGTATATAAGTGGCTTGTTGATTGCTTGGTTGAATTGTATGATCTTGGAATGTAATTTCCCTGCATTAAAATATGTGACTAGAGTTATATATGTTAGTTTTAAATTTACGGGTTTTGTCGAAATGTAGTCTGAATCTGCTGAACACACTGCTATGCTAGAGCGCTAGGACTTATATTACTACGTTGGTTTCATGTTTGTTATTCAGAATTCTGTATGTCGTTGTTGTTGTTAATTCGTTGGTGTTCCTTTGTTGGTTTCTTTTATCTATTGCCGTTGATCGTTGTTTACAGGTGTTTTCTGAGTTGGGTTCTTAGGCTAGATTGAAAACGTTTATCTTTATTTCAGACTTTGTTGATCGTTGATCGTTGTTTACGGGTCTTTTCAGTACTCGAGACTATGAAATTAATGTTAGTTTTAAATTTGCAGGTGAAGTTTGTTGTGTACTCTCTGTCAACGGACTCCTGGCAGAGTTGACGAGGAGCCCCTACCTTCTACCGAGCAATCTACCGCTTGGACGACAAATCCCCAACATACCGCACGAGTGGAAGGCCGGACGGACATCGGGAATCCACCTCTAATGCCCGGAGAAGGTAGTGCACAAGTGATTACAGCAGCCCAACAAAGGCCGGAGCTCGAGGAGCAAGATGTCGTCATTGTGGATGTGAGAGCCGGCGAACAAGAGCAAACTACGAGAACAGTCGTGGGCGCCATACGGATGAGGCATGATACCTCTTGGGCTTGGTTAGCTCAGGAGGTACATGCCGTTTACGAGGGTCGACACGTGGGTGGACAGCAGGCGGTTCAAGCTCCCTTGAACCCCTACAACTGTTTGCCCGAGCGCTCGGTCTCCTACGTGGGTATCGGCCGCGGCTACGTTACTTGGCCCGAGAACAGCTGGGCCTATGCCTATTTAGCCACAGAAAAAACCAATTTTATTTAGCCACAGAAAAAACCAATTTTGATTGCCACAAAATAAGTTTATGCCACAAGAGAAATAATTCTGTGGCAAATAATTACTTGTGCCACAGAAATAATTAAACTTGTGGTAAAAACCATCAATTTTGTCACAACAAATTATTCATGTGGCAAAAACAACTTATTAGCCACATATCAAGTCATGCATGTGATTTATCTCTTACTACTTACTAATAGATTTGAATTTTCGTGTGGTTATTCTTTTAGTGATTGTCATGGGAAATAATCAATTTTACTGAGTGGCAAAAATTATTGTTAGTCATAGAAATGATCTCCCTTCACTATTGAATGTGTTTAGCTCATCGCAACAAACACCCCACCATTTAAATACTCAAAATTATACATTATAGTCGAATGTTGTAAACTTAAAATGAAGGCAATATTATCAATTTAAAATCGGTTGGGATTAAACTTATAAATTTAAAGGTACAATTGGTAATACGCTAAACGTAGGGGTACTTGCGTACGATTGACGAGAGGTTGAACGATGTCAAAGATGATGCCACCGTCCTTGTTTATCAACTCAAGGGGTCTACTAAAATTTCCTTCAAGTTTGGTGAGTTTATTGCCGTCTTCTTGATATCGATTTATGTATACGTTTTTGTTTCTGAGTTTTGGGTTTTAATCTACTTTTAAATTTTTGTCAGAATTTAGAGGGTTTTGGTGTTACGGGATTAAAATTGAACTGAATTGCAATGTATTATGTGTTATTCAGAATTCTGTATGTCGTTTTTCGTGATAAAATCAAGAGGGTTTTGTTTTTCTTTAGTTTTATTCCAATCGGTTGCAGTCGTGATAGAATTTGATTCGTTGTTGTTGATTCAATGTTTACATGGTTTCTTTTGAATTCTGTTTTCATATATCGTTAGAATTTAGAGGTTTTGAAGTTTTGTTCTGATATCTTGCAGTCAGATTTATTTTCACTGTAATTTCTGATTTGTAGGTATAACTTACAGGATATAAGTGTTGATTTGTGGTTTACAGACCCATTCTAACTAACTCTCATAATTTGCAGGTGTCAACGGACTCCTGGCAGAGTTGAGGAGGAGCCCCTATCTTCTACCGAGCAATCTACCGCTTCCTCGGCAAATCCCCCAACAGACCACATGAGTGGAAGGCCGGATTGACAGCAATAATCCACCTCTAATGCCCGGAGAAGGTAGTGTACAAGTCATTGCAGCAGCCCAACAGAGGTCCGAGCTCCAGGAGCAAGGTGTGCCCATCGTGGATGTGAGAGCCGTCGAACAAGGGCTAACTACGAGAACGGACGTGGGCGAAATACTGATGAGGCATGATACCTCTTGGGCTTGGTTAGCTCGGGAGGTACATGCTGTTTATGAGGGTCGACACGTGGGTGGACAGTTGCATGGGGTTCAAGCTCCCTTGAACCCCTACAACTGTTGGCCCGGGCGCTCTATCTCCTACGTGGGATTCGGTCGCATCTATGTTTTTTTGCCCGAGAACAGCTGGGACTATGCGTATGGGAACCCCAGGCAAATTTTACTTAGGGGAGGTTGGGCCTAAGTAATCATCTTTTACTAGATTTGAATTTTCTGTGTGGTTAAATGTAGTTTCTTTTTGTAGAAACCAAGAATAGGGCAAATGATTGAAAATGTAGTTCTTGTGTATTGATTAAACGAGATGCAACACCACACAATATATACACCTCCTACTCCATAATAGATATGCACAATATAAAATTCTAAATAAAAGGTAACAAAATAACTGTGTATTGGAAACTATGATAATACAACTAATCACACAATATATTTCCTATAATTATGGACCCAAAAAAATGCGTAATATTCGATCCATATTTCATTATTCCCCCTCAAGTTGGAGCATCCAGTGAACCAATGCCCAACTTGGCTTGAAGGTACCAGAACGTGTTTCCCGCCAAGGCTTTGGTAAACAGATCGGCAATCTGTTCTTTGCTCCATACAAAAAACGTTCTCACTGTACCTTGCATAATGTGGTGTCGAATGAAATGACCTTGCATTTAAAGCACACTAGGATGGGTAACATCTCCCTATTATTAGCCGACTTAATAAAAACAAATTCAAGTAGCTCGAAAATAGGAACCTTCAATCATATGGACCCAATGCACGAAACCAAGCACACAAAGCGAGTCGTAGTTGCCACAGAAAAGTCGACCCCAATGTGCAGCACAAGTTCACTATCACCACCCGTAGAACCACGAGCATCGTCACCCACGTCAACATCGTTACCTGCATCAACCTGACATCTTACCGAATATGTTTCTCATTTGTTACTGAAATGTACCTTTTATTACGGTAAAATGTACATCGTATATTATTGAAAATAAAAAAAATTGAAAATAATTGAGGATTACGGAGTATTATATTAAGGGTACAATAGTGAAATGTAATGGAAGGTATTTAAATTGAGGATGTCTTGCATTTGATATAGTCCACAAGGACTGTCCTCGATCTCAATTTTAGAATTTGGCTCTAATCATTCTTAATTTTGCTTGGCATCCCATGTAATCACAAAAGAAATTATACTAGTATTCATGTGCACTTGTGCACGTGTATAATTATTGAAAATTGACAAAAGAAATTATACTAATATTGAATAATCCGAAAGAAGTTGTACTAACAATGAATAATTTAAAAGAAATTGTACTAACATTGAATAATCTAAAATCAGACTAAAATTTCAAAATAAATCGTTAATTTATTAGTTAACTAGAAATATCTGCAAACCATGAATAGATTTATATGTTGAGAACATGTCTTCCATATTAGCATTATATTCTTCTTCCGTTCTAGATCTAACCAATAATTTCCATCTAAATTTCGCGAATCCTTCCGCAATCAGACCATTTTTCGTTTTATACTTTACCCAAGCCTCGACATCTTTTTCAATATGGCGTCTACATAGTAAATGTGTGGATTTCGGGAAATGTTTTTCAATCGCCTTTATTAATGGCAACTCTCTATCCGTAATAGAAACATGTTCATTTGAGTTGGGCATTTCACGAAAACACTTCATAGCCCAATCATATGGCTCTTCCTTTTCATTTTGCAAAAAAGCAAAAAAAAACTGAAAAGTTTTTGCCGATCGGTGTCACTCCAATAAATTCTAATAAGGGCATCTTGAACTTGTTGGTGTTGTATGTGCAATCACCAATGAAGACGTACTTATAAAATTTCAATAATCTAATTGACGCTGGATGAGCAAATAGTACATCGCTAAGCTCACGAACACCCTTCTCCTTAGCTTGAGTTGTTCTATAAAATACTTGATATCCTTTCTCACGAGCTAGGTTTAGTAACTGTTCAGATGAGGTGCGTTTCTCTCTCAACCTACTTTTCGCTCTATTACGAATGTTGTACACTTGTCTAGCAGTCGCATCAATATTCTTCGCTTTGAGCTCAATCAAAATATTGGATACGTCAACCTTACTAGTACTCATACTCAAAATTATTTTATTTGCTTCCTCATTCAAACTTGAAGCTCTAGGAACAAGAGTGTGATTATGAAACCCATTGTGAATGTGCATGATCTAGGTACCGTCCTTTTGTCCAACACCTTTCAATCTAAAAGGGCAATTACACTTTTTTGTCCCAGCTAAAGCTCTAGTAGGTTTACTTTTCAATTTTGATCTGTTAACACATTTTCGAGATCTATCACACATCAATAATAGTTCACCGTGACCACGATCGGAGTAGTCGCTCCAACTTTTTCTGCTTCCTCTATCAACTTTGCTCGACTTTCAAAAACCATACTATTGTTGAAGAAAGAACTTGAATCTATAAGTTTGTCAGGGAACTCCTCTAAGACGTCATCTTCCTGCATATCGAAATTTAAAAATGCACATGGTAAGTATTGAACTCTAGACCTCTCACTCAATAAAGTCACCACAAGCCACTTGGGCTACTACAGATTTCTGTTAATAAAAACAACAAACTGGTATATTAAATATGAGCCTGGGCTACCTAAAATTGGGCCCAAATTCACGCCCCATGACGCCTGCGATTTCTGGTTGTTCTCGCCGCCCGCCACTCGACTCTAACAAGGCCGACCACCTCCTATGGCCGACCCACCACCCTCGGCCACGACCACCCGGACCACCGACCCACATCTTACCTAACTTGCCCCACCCACCGTGTCAAACCACCATAACTACCACCCACGCCCTTGGCCACCAATGAACCACCCACGGTGGCCCTCAACTGCCATCACCACTAACCCTAACTCTTTAACATTAATTAATACTCCATAACAATCAAAGAATTTAATTAATGCAAACAAAAACTTGAAATTAATTGCAAAATAGAAATTTACTTGATTGAAACAATAATCTTCGTCCATGGTTGAATTATTCAACAATTTGAGAACACAATTATTAGTTCTTAATTGTTAATTAATGAGTAATTAATAAGCAGAGAAAATACTAGTATTCAGAAAAATAAGTAGGGGTAGGATAAAGGAAACCTAATGACAAAATGCGGGCGTTGGAGTAAGCTTCGCGGGTGAATGAGCAAATACGTATCTAAATTGTATTTTATAAAAAATTTTAGGGGCTCCAAAAAAAAACTCAAAGATGGGCCTGACACCCACCCCCACTAGGCCACTATTATCCAACGGCCCAAATTGCAGGGAATTGTAGAACAATCATCTATATAAACATCCCCCTATAGTTCAAACTTTCCACGTTAATCTCCCCACCAAACACACCCAAAACGCCGTCGTTTTGAACCCTATAACAATGGTTTACGACGAAGAAGTTGAATCTAATGACACACTGACACGGCCGAATGACATTAGTGGTTTAGTAGACGATTTGCTGGTTGAAATTTTATGTCGACTCCCGTCTTACAAGAACATTTTCATCTGCAAATCTGTTTGTACGCGTTGGGGTTCACTGCTCTCTCATCCTATCTTTATTCGCCGTTTTATTGCCGCTCATATATCTGACACGGCCGAATGACATTAGTGGTTTAGTAAAGGATTGATGATACGTTTCAACGATGCTGCCCAAATGTGTACGTCTCTCCTCTGCCAAGGCTTGCGACTTTTACTGTTATGGGTTCATGTCACGACTTGTTGCTGTACAGCATCAGAGAGAATTGTCTCGGGTATAGCGGCGTTCATCTCTTCATTATCAACGCTCAAACACAGCGTGGTTTCATGCTCCCTTCCTTGCATCTACAAACTTATCCCGCTATACATACTGCACAACATATTGCATTTATTTGCGATCCATACTACTCTATTCCCGACACCACAACAACAACAACAACAACAACAACCCCTTTGGCCTTAAACGACGCGTATCGTGCTTGTGTTGTTGCTATTCTTCACCCATTAAAACCTTGCCATAGTAGGTCTAACAAGTTTGTACCAACGGATTCCACTGAGTTCCCCGCACGCCTTTTATCTCGTAATACTCAAGGAACGTGGCGCAACGTAGTCCTGTCGTTGCCTGTGAGCTGTCGACCTATGCCTAGAAAAAATTGTTCTTACTTGTGCGTTGGTAGAAAGTACTACTTCCGATGCGACAGGGGAATCATTTGCTTTGATCCATTCACCCTTGACGACACTGATGTTATTAAGTGTGATTTCCTCCCTTTACCTCAACCTTACATGAGCGTACAATCAACGTTTGGTGCGTTCGACAAACGTCTATATATGTGTGACTATCACAACCCCTACCCTTACTCGAATCAAACATATCGAGTTTGGGCCCTTGACGACGACTGTGAAACAGGTTTTTCCTGGTCCTTGCGACACAGCATCTCGGTGAATAATTGGATCTCTCGTAACTCACGCCTCCTTGATAATCTTATCGATAGGGAGAAACATGTAGGAGGACCGATTAGTTTTCATCCCACTAATCCCGATATTATTTATACGATATCCCAACATTGGATTATTTTGTGCAACTTCGCGACAAGAGAGATAGAGATTGTCTCTAAATTACCCGAAGACTTCCGCGACTTTTACCCCGACGCTTTTCCTTACCCAATTACACTACCCGTTTGGCCATCTCCACTTCCGACCTTTTGAAGTCACGAGATCGTTACAACATGAGAAGAGATTCAAAATCGGGAACTAACATTAGACAGGAACATCTTTATATTTTCTTTACGTCCTACGCTTTTTTCATTTATAATGCATTATTTTTAATGGTATGTTTGAGGATTCGAATCTAGAATTGAATTTGAAATTGAAATGCGACGGTACAAAATCCTAACCCAACACAACTAAAACCCAACTTCAACCGATCAACCAGAGTGATTCGATAGCGACACGGGAGTTCAGAAAATTGGCATCTAACCAAAAGGAATCATATATTTCCCATTTATAAACAGTCTCACATGTACCATTACTTCATAAATTTGCCTTATTCTCTGCATCACAAACTTACTCAAACTTCATAAATAATGCACTTTGTAATCACTCATTTCCTAGAACTTTCCTACACCTGAACATTCACCAAACCATGACCCTCTACCGTCTCTCCCTCACCCTCATCCTCGTCCTTGTTCTCGCTCTCGTACCATGGGCCCGCTCCCAAGTTTGTCACCGCTTCTGTGGCGACATCCAACTCCGTTACCCCTTTGGTAGCGGCCCTGGTTGTGGTGACCCCAGGTTCACGAAATACGTGACTTGCAACGGAATGGTGCTCACCTTCACTACCCACACAGGCGTCTACACTGTCATGAATATCGACTATGAGAACGAAGTTTTATACGTTTCTGACACGTCCATGTCGACTTGCTATTGTAGTCAGCCTAGCAAGGGGTTCAGCCTCGACTGTGACGCGCCTTTTACGTTCCACGACAGTACCGTCTTTGCCTTGCTAGGCTGCTCACTCGATTCTTCTCCTATGTACAAGGGTGCCTTAAGAGGAAATACTAGTGTTGTTGTTCCTCAATGTGACAATGCAGGTACGCGTTAATTCATTGACTGTAAAATGTGACTACTTTTAGAATGTTATGCTAAAATTCAGGGTAACAAAAAAAAACGTGCAGGAACGAACATGTGCAGCGCGCTGTACGCGTGCCAGCCGATCAGACAGCTAAACGTTCCAATCTCGACTTGCTGCGTGTATGCACCGGTGGATCTAGGGCCGGCCTTCGAGATGGATCTGCAGAAGCTTCAATGTAAGGCCTACACAGCAGTGTACAGCTTCAACGGGCAGGAGATGAACCCTGAAGCATGGAAATTTGGCGTGGCGCTCAAGTACAAGTTCAACGTGGAAAATGACTATCCAATTTGCTGCAGTAACTGTGAGAAGAGTAATGGAGTTTGCGCTTATACAGGGCCTTACGACAACTTCGTATGCAAATGTCCTGGTGGACTGACTGCTTCTACAGTTTGCGACATTCCGTTTTATTATTGGAGTTCTGGGTTAATGCTAGTACCATTGTCTACAGGTACGCTTTCTGAAGGATATCTCTTCTCATTTCTAGTTCGTTCACATGTTTGTTCGTTCGTTCTTCTTTGTCTTTTGGCTTTTTGCTTTTTGCATCGACGTTTTAGAAGAACGTTCGCTTTCTGTTCTTGCAGGAAGCTGGTTGCGTATTTATGCTGTTATGTTCTTGCTCGCGATTTCATTCTAAAATCAAGCAATCGGAGCTAATTTCCAATAGTCACAAGCCTAGCATATTCTAGTGTTTTTAGTGTCGTACTTTATACCTCGTAATTCACAGTGAATGAAACGCTGTTCTGTTTCATGATTATTCCCGAAAGACGGACAGAAGGCTAATTGTAGTACAGTATGATCGATGCGAAGAATATCAGAACTCAAAATTGAGTAATTCGTATATCTGTTAATCAAAGAATTGTATAAATATGAACGGAAACGAAGTATTGTACACGTAATTTGAAGGACCGACTCAACTCGTTACAACTAGTCCTAAATTCGACAAGCGATATTATGACTATATTCGTGAGGACTATACAAGTATATATCATATGCACTCTTTACGTCTTCTTAGCTTAGCATGCGCTGTATCTGTTCAGGTACGAGGGAGGGTTAAAGAAGGTCGAAATATGATTACGGCCAAAAATGTTTTATCTCACAGGTTGCAGCATCTGGGTTTTCCTTCAGTTTGCAGTTTTTGCCACAGACATACGAGTTGTTAGGCGACTGATAATGTGCCGTGATATAACCGTCGAAACATCCAGACTGATGGAAATGCTTGTTGTTCACATACTCGACTGGTCTCGAATTGTTGAACTGCTCAACCCAAATCCCCATGCTCACGTCTTCCATTTTGAACAACTACGCGATATTACAGAAACTGTTTAGTTAATTAAACTGACGAGAACCTGCGCAAATTAGTAGTTACACGTTTGAAAGGGAGTGGTTCGACATACTCTCAGTCTGGTCTTCTGATACTCGGACATGATGAAACGAGCGATATCAGACGACACTATATAACCTGGCCCATCTGCATACGGTGGATAAACGTTGTTCGACCACTCCTGAAACATTTACGACAATCAGCAGTTAGTCGTCTGTACATAACATGAATAATTTTTTTCCAATTCATATAGTATATATACACTGTAATGAAGGGTACATTTTAAAAATAAAATAAAAATAATAAGTAGAGCACATAATAACTAACTAACTACCTACCTACAAACATAAGAACTCAAGCGCTGGTTCACCAGAGGCCCGACGACGACAGTGGTGGAACTGTCTTTGCCATTTTCACACCACTTCTTGTTAGAGGATGTAGTTGATCTTAGTCAAAGTCAGTTATACATTGGTCAAAGTTTGTTAGAGAGTTTGTTACACTCATAACAAACTCTCCTAAGTTAGTTATCATCATCCTCATCATCTATATATATGTATATACATTGTACAGCATTCATTCACTGTATTCATTCATTCAATTTCAATCAATACAAATTCATTTCTATTTAGCTGCTGTACTTTGTTTCGTTTTCTCTGTTTTCTTCAAAGCTTCATCAATGGCGTTCAACAAGCTTGCATACCATGGAGGTTTCCTTCACTTCTCTAGGGACCCACCGACTGTCATAGGATCGTTTTCGTCTTCCACCTATTCTAACTCTTTCATCAGAGACCTGATGGAAACGGTGGGACCTTTAACCTTGTCTTTAAACCCGACAGTGGCGGGACCGTCTTCAAATCCCGTCACTGGAGACCCATTAACAGCGGCAGGACTGTCTTTGATTCCCGTCACTGGATACCCAACAATGGTCGCAGGACCGTCTTCGTCTTCAAACTCTGTCATCAGTGATGCTGACTTCCAGTGTCGTCACCCCTTCATGGAGTCTCGGAGGGTGTACTTGCGTACGATTGACGAGAGGTTGAACGATGTCAAAGATGATGCCACCGTCCTTGTTTATCAAGTCGAGGGGTCTACTGAAATTTCCTTCAAGTTTGGTGAATTTATTGTCGTCATCTTGATATCGATTTATGTATGCGTTTTTGTTTCTGAGTTTTGGGTTTTAATCTATTTTTAAATTTTTGTGAGAATTTAGAGGGTTTTGGTTTTACGGGATTAAAATTGAACTGAATTGCAATGTATTATGTGTTATTTAGAATTCTTTATGTCGTTTTTCGTGATAAAATCAAGAGGGTTTTGTTTTTCTTTAGTTTTATTCCAATCGGTTGCAGTCGATTTATTTCGTGATAGAATTTGATTCGTTGTTGTTGTTTCAATGTTTACCTGGTTTCTTTTGAATTCTGTTTTCATATATCTTTAGAATTTAGAGGTTTTGAAGTTTTGTTCCGATATCTTACAGTTGATTTATTTTCACTGTAGTTTCTGAGTTGTGGGTATAACTTACAGGATATAAGTGTTGATTTGTATTACGAAATGAATTGTCGATATATGTGTTGATATATGTGTTGATTTGTGTTTTCGCTGTTTCTTTTGAATTCTGTATGCTGTTTTCACATCACAGAACTTAAAAGGCTTTCAGTGTTTTAATCTCATTTCCTATCAGACTCCTGGCCATACTGTGAGACGACGATAAGGAGTGGGATAACGACATGCTTGTCTGCTGCGAGCGTCGTGCTGCTGTTCATTTCTTTCGTGTAGGGTCCTGGTTTGCTGGGTAAGTTTGATTTTTCATTTAACTACAGTAAGACACTACTATTATTTATTGATTCTAAATTTTTTTTTATTTTTTTTGTTGGTGTGTGTTCAATTAGAGTTGACGAGACCCCAGACCGTGCAACTAAACATGCACAGTTTGCTCGGTCGATCCCCGCGCAGATCGAGAGGCTGTATAAAATAGCCGGTCAAATTGACCGCGAGAATATTCCTCTGGTGCCTGGACCAGACGGTGTACTAGTCGTTCCTGCAGCAGTCCAGCGGATGTTGGTGCGCGAGGAGCAGTACGTCCGGATCTTCGACTTGATAGCCAACGAGGCAACGCGAACTACTGAAGAAGCATATGTGGAGGCCATACCGATGAGGCATGCTACCTCTTGGGCTTGGTTAGCCCGGGAGGTACATGACATTTATGTGAGAGAACACGAGGGTCAACAGTTACAGGCGGTTCAAGGTCCCTTGAACCCCTATAACCCGTTCGCTTACTGAAACAGGCCGTGGATGTTCTGAGTGATGCTGACTACAACAACGGTTGCACACGTTGTTTTTCGTCGACGAGAGTGGTTTTAAGATCAGAGTTAAAAGGAATGATCAAGAAGCCGGGGTTTTGTCGTTTTCGTCGTCGGATGGGGCCTAATTTTTTTTAGCCACAAAAAAAAAAAAAAAAACCAATTTTGATTGCCACAAAATAAGTTTATGCCACAAGAGAAATAATTTTGTGGCAAATAATTACTTGTGCCACAGAAATAGTTAAACTTTGCCAGTTATTCATGTGGCAAAAACACCTTAGTAGCCACATATCAAGCCATGCATGTGGCAAAAACACCTATTTAGCCACAAATTATTTCACATATGTGGCAAAAAATTGTTAGCATTGTTAATGAAAAATGCAAATCCAGTGGAAATTCGTGACAATATATAGATACTCTGAATGTCCTTAAAAAAATTGGGAGAGAGAATTGTTTGATTTCACATTTAACTACCATACTTTAAGTGATTTATTTACTGATTCTAATTTGTTCTTTTTTTTTTTTTTCAACATGATTTCTTTCGTGCAGAGTTGACGAGGAGCCCATATCTTGAACCCAGCAATCCACAGTTACTTGGCCAAAGAACAGCTGGGACCATGTGTATGCGAACCTCAGGCATATTATACTTAGGGAGGTTGGGCCTAAGTAATCATCTCTTACTAACTAATCCGTAATAGATTTGAATTTTCGTGTGGTTAATCTTTTAGTGATTGTCAGGAGAAATAATCAATTTTACTGAGTGGCAGAAATTATGTCATTAGTGGTTGAATCTAATGACGTTAGTGGTTTAGTTGATGATTTGTTGGTTGAAATATTATGTCGACTTTCGTGTTACAAAAACGTTTTTATCTGCAAATCTGTTTGCAAGCGTTGGCTTCATTACTCTCTCGTCCTTTCTTTATTTGCCGTTTTATTGCCGCTCACATATCCTGCGGTCTAAAAAACCTAGAATTTGGTGTTATTGTTCGTAAGATGGACATTAGTGTTTGTGGAAATTATTGGAACGATAATACTAGTAAAGGATTGATGATACGTTTCAACGATGCCGCCAAAAATGTGTACGTCTCTCCTCTGCCAAGGCTTGCGACTTTTACTATTATGGGTGCATGTCACGACTTGTTGTTGTACAACATCAGAGAGAATTCTTTCATTTATCGCGGCATTGATCTCTTCATTATTAACGCTCAAACACAACATTATGTCGCGCTTCCTTCCTTGCATCTTCCTACTTATCCCACTCCACAGACTGCAAAACATATTGCATTTATTTGCGATCCATACTACTCTATTCCCGACACAACAACAACAACCCCTTGGCCTTAAACGATACGTATTGCGCTTGTGTTGTTACTATTCTTCACCCATTAAAACCTTCCCGTAATAAGTCTATGCTTCTGCCAGAGTTCCCCGCACGCCTTTTATCTCGTAATACTCAAGGAACGTGGCGCAACGTAGTCCTGTTATTGCCTGTGAGTTGTCGACCTATGCTTAGAGATAATTGTTCTTACTTGTGTGTTGGTAGAAACTAGAAAGTACTACTTCCGATGCGACAATGGAATCATTTGCTTTGATCCATTCGCCCTTGACGACACTGATGTTATTAAGTGTGATTTCCTCCCTTTACCTCAACCTTACATGAGCGTACAATCAACATTTGGTGCGTTCGACAAACGTCTATATATGTGTGACTATCACAACCCCTACCCTTACTCGAATCAAACATATCGAGTTTGGGCCCTTGATGACGACTATGAAACAGGTTTTTCCTGGTCCTTGCGACACAGCATCTCGGTGAATAATTGGATCTCTCGTAACTCACGCCTCCTTGATAATCTTATCGATAGGGAGAAACATGTAGGAGAACCGATTTGTTTTCATCCCACTAATCCCGATATTATTTATACGATATCCCAACATTGGATTATTTTGTGCAACTTCGCGACAAGAGAGATAGAGATTGTCTCTAAATTACCCGAAGACTTCCACGACTTGTACCCCGACGCTTTTCCTTACCCGATTACACTACCCGTTTGGCCATCTCCACTTCCGACCTTTTGATGTCACTAGGCCACTACAACAGGGGAAGAGATTGAAATGCGACAGTATGAAATCCTAACCCGATACTTTTGTCCTAAACATTAGACTAGAACATCTTTGTATTTTCTTTACGTACTACGCTTTTTTCATTTATATTGCATTTCTTTTAATGTTATGTTTGAGGATTTGAATCTAGAATTGAATTTGAAATTGAAATGCGACAGTATAAAATCCTAACCCAACGCAACTAAAACCCGACTTCAACCGATCAACCCGAGTGATTCGATAGCGACAATGGAGTTCAGAAAATTGGCATCTAACCAAAAGGAATCATATATTTCCCATTTATAAACAGTCTCACATGTTCCATTACTTCCTAAATTTGCCTTATTCTCTGCATCACAAACTTACTCAAACTTCATAAATAATGCACTTTGTAATCACTCATTTCCTAGAACTTTCCTACACCTGAACATCACTAAACCATGACCCTCTACCGTCTCTCCCTCATTCTCGTCCTTGTTCTCGCTCTTGTCCCATGGGCCCGCTCCCAAGTCTGTCACCGCTTCTGTGGCGACATCCAACTCCGTTACCCCTTTGGTAGCGGCCCTGGTTGTGGTGACCCCAGGTTCACGAAATATGTGACTTGCAACGGAATGGTGCTCACCTTCACTACCCACACAGGCGTCTACACTGTCATGAATATCGACTATGAGAACGAAGTTTTATACGTTTCTGACACGTCCATGTCGACTTGCTATTGTAGTCAGCCTAGCAAGGGGTTCAGCCTCGACTGTGACGCGCCTTTTACGTTCCACGACAGTACCGTCTTTGCCTTGCTAGGCTGCTCACTCGATTCTTCTCCTATGTACAAGGGTGCCTTGAGAGGAAATACTAGTGTTGTTGTTCCTCAATGTGACAATGCAGGTACGCGTTAATTCATTGACTGTAAAATGTGACTACTTTTAGAATGTTATGCTAAAATTCAGGGTAACAATAAAAAAAAACGTGCAGGAACGAACATGTGCAGCGCGCTGTACGCGTGCCAGCCGATCAGACAGCTAAACGTTCCAATCTCGACTTGCTGCGTGTATGCACCGGTGAATCTAGGGCCGACCTTCCAGATGGATCTGCAGAAGCTTCAATGTAAGGCCTACACAGCAGTGTACAGCTTCAACGGGCAGGAGATGAACCCTGGAGCATGGAAATTTGGCGTGGCGCTCAAGTACAAGTTTAACGTGGAAAATGACTATCCAATTTACTGCCGTAACTGTGAGAAAAGTAATGGAGTTTGCGCTTATACTCGGCCTTACAACAACTTTGTATGCAACTGTCCTGGTGGACTGACTACTTCTACAGTTTGCGACATCCCGTTTTATTATTGGAGTTCTGGGTTAATGCTAGTACCATTGTCTACAGGTACGCTTTCTGAAGGATATCTCTTCTCATTTCTAGTTCGTTCACATGTTCGTTCGTTTGTTCTTCTTTGTCTTTTTGCTTTTTGCTTTTTGCATCGACGTTTTAGAAGAACGTTCGCTTTCTGTTCTTGCAGGAAGCTGGTTGCGTATTTACGCTGTTATGTTCTTGCTCGCGATTTCATTCTAAAATCAAGCAATCGGAGCTAATTTCCAAAAGTCAGAAGCCTCGCATATTCTGGTATTTTTAGTGTCGTACTTTATACCTCGTAATTCGCAGTGAATGAAACGCTGTTCTGTTTCATGATTATTCCCAAAAGATGGACAGAAGGCTAATTGTAGTACAGTATGATCGATGCGAAGAAAATCAGAACTCAAAATTGAGTAATTCGTATATATATTAATCAAAGAATTGTATATATATGAACGGAAACGAAGTATTATACACGTAATTTGAAGGACCGACTCAACTCGTTACAACTAGTCCTAAATTTGACAAGCGATATTATGCCTATATTCGTGAGGACTATACAAGTATATATCATATGCACTCTTTACGTCTTCTTAGCTTAGCATGCATGCGCTGTATCTGTTCAGGTACGAGGGAGGGTTAAAGAAGGTCGAAATATGATTACGGCCAAAAATGTTTTATCTCACAGGTTGCAGCATCTGGGTTTTCCTTCAGTTTGCAGTTTTTGCCACAGACATACGATTTGTTTAGGGGACTGATAATGTGCCGTGATATAACCGTCGAAACATCCAGACTGATGGAAATGCTTGTTGTTCACATACTCGACTGGTCTCGAATTGTTGAACTGCTCAACCCAAATCCCCATGCTCACGTCTTCCATTTTGAACAACTACGCGATATACAGAAAGTGTTTAGTTTATTCATCTGACATAACCTGCGCAAATTATTAGTAATATGTTGAAAGGAAGTGTGTTCAACATACTCTCAGTTTGGTCTTCTGATACTCGGACATGATGAAACGGGCGATATCAGATGACACTATATAACCAGGCCCATCTGCGTACGGTGGATAAACGTTGTTCGACCACTCCTGAAACATTTATGACAATCAGCAGTCAGTCGTTTGTAGATAACATGATTAATGTTTCCTCCCAAAAAAAATTCGTATATACCTCGTGAGTGACCGCCCATTTTCCCTTGCGTAGGGGCTTGTGGTAGTAATTAATTTTTCCGATGTAAAGGCTTTTGTCATCACCAACTTGTGTTGCTTCCTTGAGCACAGCATCGATCCTTACAAACGTATCATCATCGCATTTCATGATATATTTTGTCGTCAACATTTTAACCCCGTATTCACAAATTGCTATTGTCTTCAGTACGACAAGGTCGTAGTTATCCAGGTATGGTACAATGATAATGTCGCCAAAAAATTCAGCTTCTTTCTTCAACTCCAAATTTGTCGTCTCTCGTTCATGCTGCAGCACGTAAATTAGACATTCAACAATTGACATGTGACATCCCTTCAGTAAGTATAAGATCGTAGAACAAATTTGTGCTAGTCATACCAGAGCTACGAAAAAGCGAGCCACAACTAGGGAACTTTTAATCAAGTCATGTTGCATCCAAGATTTCCTGACAGCCATACGCTCAGCGAAATGGTCTGCAGCAGAAATGACTCCGATGAACAGAACGACAGGAGTGTAAGGGAGAGGCATAGCCTTCCATTTAGTCGACATCTCGAGATGTCTCTTAGAAGCGGTCCTAGGAGGTGATGTCGGTAAGGACCCCACAAATATAGAACGAACATCCACATCTCCAAACACGTTTAGCGTCAATCCATCTTCCAAGTCAAATCCCTGTCAACGTGGCGTGAATTTAAATACATCAAAATGTCGACTGTTGAGAATTGCGAACTTTAGCATATGGAAGTAGGCCAGGGAGTACTTACATTACGATATGCAAAAGACGAGATATGCTTTCCGTTGACACTAGCATGATAACCTTCTAAGCCCGTGGAGATGGTGAGAACGAAGAGTTGATCCTCCACGAAAGGGTACGGCCACTCCTTCTCGACTTTCTTCCTCCGTCCCATGACGCTCCCTAACCACACTGTCCTCTTAAGCTCCTTCAGTGGGCCGGGAACAGGAACGTGATCGCGCTTCCACTTCTCACATTTAACCTTCCCGTCGACTGCACAAAAGTTTTCAAACTCTTAAGCAAGTATAGAGTATTTCATTTCTTAGTAACTAAGCAGACATCATCAACAAACTATGACATCTAAACTTCCTAGAAACTATTTATACAATCACTTGGTCCAAAAAATAGTTTTTACATGTCGTCGATGTCGATACATGTCCAAGATTGAGGAGTATTTAGGTGGATTACTTATACTCCCTCAATTTCATTCATTTAGCCCTTATGGTCCCGCTTTTCTCCTCCAAAAACGTAATACGAGGGTGTGGAGGGAGCATGAGTAATTCTAATACACCGTCGTATAAGATAGCTGTGACCACTCTAACACTAATTGTGACGGTTTCAAACCCCTAAAAGATTGCTTTTTAGGTCATGATAAATATTAAAGTAGTCACTTTTTAACCATTAATACATTGGTGTAAGTCTTACTTAAGACGGGTATATCCGTCTTAAGCTTGGGACGGGTCAAGTGCCCCCACTTGCACGTAAAAAACAAATATATTGCATCATTCTAATTCCACTTGTCTTTTGTCTTATTAATAATACTTGACCCGTCTTAAACTTAAATAAGAATTTGTGAATACGTTGTTGTAAGCATAAGACGGTTTCATTTTAGCATTTAGCGCATTACCAGTTGTTTGGGCTGGTAGCGATCTCCGCCCCTCGCAACGAACAGGGGTACCCCACTGACCTCGAAAACAGTGATTCATCTCAATGACCGGTATTCCGCTCCAGTCCCCTCGAATCCTCGGATTAAAATGAAACAACCGGGCCCCGACCTCACCGCCACCAACCCCGTCCGCTCTCCTCAACTCAACCACAAACTGCGAAGGTACGACCCCCGCCACTCCTTCTCTTGACGACTTACCCGGACCGTGGGCCCCTCTCTTGGGCTGGCCCACCAACGTCAAGTGGGACCCAACTCTCATCCCACATGGCAACCCCACTACCCCACCAAATTGACCCCGTTTCACCGAAACGTTTTCAGGGCACGGAAACGTTTCGTTTCGAGGAGGCCCATTTCGTGGCTTCTTTTTTTCCCTCGCGTGGGCCCACAGTTCCCCACCGAGGGCCCACGCGTGCATGGCATCCCTATAGAGCGTCGTATTATCGTCCTCCCTCTCCAAAAAAACGAGATTCGAGACGATATTTGAAACCGTTTCTTCAGAGGGTTTCGGCGTTTCGCTAAGCACTCTCGAAACGTGACGGCGTTTCTCTAAGAAACGCAGAAACGTCGGAAACTGCCACGTCATAAGAAAACAGTAAACAAACAAAATCCCCATTAATACATGCAAAGTCCTCATTCGATTTACCGATTCAATCCTACCCACCCTCATTTTCATCTTAATTTTCGTTTATTATTCAATTTTAATTTACGAGGGCGTGTCGAAAAGATCAAATTATTAATGGGTAATTCATGTAGTTATACAATTTCTTTACCTCTTTTTTTTTTTTCTTACAAAAAATGTTGCATTTATATCTAAAATTGAAGTTAAATCAGATATTATGTAGGAGAAAATTAATTATGATTAAGTTAAGAAATTCAGTTACATAATTAATATACTAAATGAACAAATGAAAAATCGAAAGTGATTGTGTGCATGCATGAGAAACGTTTGAAAATTAAAGATATAATGGAAGTAAGTTAATGAAGGAGAGTATGTAGTCTTGATTTTAATTTCCATTGTTGCAATTTTTTGAGTTTTGTTTTTTTTGTTGTTAATGTTTATGGGGTTTTAAAGTTAAGGGTTTAAGCAACATGAGTAACACGACATTTATTTTTTCATTTGTTTCTTTTTACACTTCAATTTATTATGAATCTTCGGTGCAAAAACACGCGGTTAAGATTGAGGTACTCGTGACGATAGGTCATAGGTTCGATTTTCTCCTTCCTCGTTGTATTGCGCTTGTGACTCATATTGCACAAGAAAAGACTTCACGGTAATTATGAGTGATATGGTCGCGATTTATATAATATCGTATTATTTTATTGATTTTAATACTATTTGTATTCCTTTATTGGTAATTATGGAGTATATTTTTTAATATCTTTGTTAGCAACTTTTGTAGACATATTTTATGTTTTTGTATCCATTTAATTATTATTTGAACTAACTCAAATTAATTTAGCCAGATATCGTCTCATGTGAGATTTACTCTGAAAAAATAAGCATTTGTTAAATTGTTAGTTAGGAGTTATGACCGGTCAAAATCGTTTGACGAAATAAACTTTGATTGACTAAAATTATCAAGTTTTAAAAACGATGATTTTTTTTCCCAAACCAAAGATCTCGTAAATACTTAATACGAAGTATATGAAAGAAAAATTACCCATTTTCGAAATTGTGGGTAAAAGTTATTGCTAATCAAAGTTTTTCCTTACAAAAATAAGGATATAAGTGAAAAAGTGAAAAACTTAAGAGGTACAACCGTACAAGAGAGAATATCCCATCATATACTCGTATACTTTTTCTATTTAATCTGTTACTATTAATTATACAAAATATTTTTAAGAAAGTACTCACTCCGTTGAAGACATTTGACTTTCTTTTTTTTTTTTGGATTCATGGCCATTTGTCACATTCTATTTTTGCCTATTTTTTTTCCTTATCGCCCTTACATAAACTTTTAAATTAAATAAAATTTCCCATTATTACGATAGCACAAATTCTTGTGTATAACGGTAATATTCGTTTTACATATGAAACGGGTCAAATAATTGAATAAGATAAAAGTAAAAAATCTAGATATTTAACAAAAGTTTTGTCAAATTATTTAAATGCTTATTATTTGATCGTTTTAAGCATGAAACGGATAATCCGTTTTATGGGAGACTAACTCTTTTTTTCAAGTAAAAGATCTCCTAAAGACCCACAATGTAAACCAAAAATTATTGTTTCTTGAAGTCATAGAAATAAGTTGTCGCTGGTCAAATTTTAAGTTTTTTCGAAAAACGAGAGATATTTATGAGAAAATAAAAAAGTTCAGAGGTACAAATGAGAATTTCTCAAATATAAATTAGCTTAAGATGGGACTTGGTAAATGAGTTATTTGTGTCAAGTCTGAGCCAGGTTAGTTTAGGTCGAGTCATTTTTGTTTAACGATTATTTGGTCGGGTCGGGTCGGGTCCGATCAAATTTAAGTCTAGTCAATTTGAGTCTTGAAAATTTAAAAATTGTCGTAATATAATTATATTTACGTATTTACTAAACTGTATCATATCACATATAATCATCAATTAATCACTACTTTCATGATATATACTCCCTCTATTCAAATTCAATAGCATCCCTTCCCTTTTTGACACTATTCACGTAGGTAAATAATACTCCGTATTCGATATAACTTGCAATGTATAAATAAAAATATAGTCCTGTGAGATCTTGTTTTATTCGTCTTGATAATTACAACATTAATATCAAATTTTTATATTTTTATACAATTTTGAACTATAGATATTGTCGTTACAAAGCGCGTCTCGACAAATGTGAAAAAGTGGAGGATGCCTTTGGATTTGAATGGAGGGAGTATCAAACTCTAGTTTCAGAAAACTCTCTACTCAATTACTCCCTCCATCCCATCTTTTTCCTCCCATTTACCCAAAAAGGAAATACCATTTTTTTCCTCCCATTTCACAATTTACACTATAACTTTCTAAAAATGGACACCTACTTTTTTGTGGGACCCATTTGTAACACACTCATTACCATTTGTTTACTATTATTTCTTATTCTAAGTGCCATTTCCAAATGGGAGGAAAAAGATGGGACGGAGGGAGTAATACTTATACATATGCCCTAAACTTCCGGTCAATTTTTCAATAAAATAGTTGACGGAAAGTAATGTAGCGGATTTAATTTTAAGTTCTTTTACGGAGTATATGGTAACCTTGTGCTTTATTATTATTATTATTATTATTATTATTATTATTATTATTATTATAAAATGCAATCGTATTAATGAAATATAAACATCGTTTTACACAAAATTGGTGGGGAGCCGAGATACAATCTGGGCCCCCACGCCCTTATTATTATTATTATTATTATTATTATTATTATTATTATTATTATTATTATTATTATTATTATTTTTATTTTTATTTTTTTATTTGAGGTATAAGATATTATTATTATTATTATTATTATTATTATTATTATTATTACTCTTTATGTCTCAGTAATTTGTTTATAGTTATCTCAAATCACGCTCACAAAAAAGTCAAACTGTAAACAATATATTAGTGAAAATATTATTATTTTAAAATTAAAGGTTAGCCTGACAATGACTTTACTCTGTTGTTTTCCCTCTTTAAATTCCTTTCTCAGTGTCGGGTGATGAGCTGGTGTAGTCAAATTACCGACTTCAAAGAAAATGTAATTAAATTCCTCAAAAGAGTAAATTGGACTTTTATTTCCAAATCTTGAAAAACACTGACATAGTCTCCCATAAACTATTGCATGTTTCTAGCTCGTACTACCACCGGTTTAATAAACAACATATTTATAGGATTCCACATTTTATTTTATACGGAGTACAAATTATACGGTAAGATTGTCTAATAGTATAAGGTAATGAATAAATAATTACTTTTGATGAAGAATTGAATTACTTTTCAAATGTAGTTTGATTACGTGTGAACAAAGTGACTGTAAATTGGCAACATAATTGTGATGTAGGCTTAATTCTTAAATGAACGTAATCATAAAAAACAGTGTCATCAAGTGTTTGATAAATCATGTCACAAACAGTAATGATTAAAAAAATATAACAAAATAAATAAATAAATAAATAAATAAACACTACGGATTTTAGAATAAAGAAACGAAATTAATTTAATTTAGGGTTGATATTGTGAATGTTTCATACTATGAGGCAACCTAAAAGTAATTACTCATGTTATCATAATTCATAAACAAATACTCCATAAGTTTTCCCCTTAGCTTATTGTGTTTGTGTATGTAAAGATTATCAATTCCTCTGTTATAAGTGTTTAAGAATTCATGTTTTAGTGAGGAATATATAACCACATGTGTACAATTAAACCTATCAAAATCTTATTTGACGTAATTATCAAACAGTTACTCGTCTGATTATAATCAATATTGATATGCTTTTGTAACTCCGGTCTCAAAAATAATCCGACCATTTATAATCCACTAAAAGTTGGTCAAAATGGATTGAGGTTTAAAGTCTACTTGTTAGGTTAAATAAGAAAAAATTAACAATTTGAATTATTACTATTATTAGAGGTAATTTCAATACCCATCTTTTACACTGGCAAATTTTCAATTACAGTTTATTAAATATTTTTCTTCACATTACCGCCGAAAAACGGAAAAAAAATAAAATAAATTAATTAAACTTGTAGGCAAGGCTCTTTTCCAACAATGCGGTTCACCAATCCCATTTTCATGTGAAACCATGCTTAAACTCAAAATTCTAACCCTAGAATTGAATGTAGAACCAAAAATAATCTAATACACTATACCCTAACAATTAACCTCGAACCCTAAATCGTAACTCTAACACAAATTTGAGACCATAAACCCTAAATCCCTACCCTAAACTCTACATTCAAAATCATAGCCCTAAAACTTCAAAAATCTAAACCATAAATCGTAAAATCTAAAAGACATTAAAGTCCAAATTAGGAGAAAGAATCAATTGTTGCTCAAATACCACAAAAAAAAAAAGAGCATATTAATTAAAAATATAATGTTGAATTTGGCAAAAATACTAACCCTAGAATTTCCATTAAATACTTAATCATTTTGCCAAAAATTCTCTTAGGGTGTGTTTGGATTGGGGGATTTGGAGGAAAAGGAAAGGGAGGGAAAGTAAGTGATTCATAATCCCTTGTTTGGATAGCAATCAAGAGGGGAGGGAAATGGAGGGGAAGGGATTCGGAGGGATCCATTTTCCCTCCTCAAAGGCTAATTGGAATCCCTCCAAAATAGGCAAGATTTGGAGGGAAAATGGTATTCAAACACCATCATTTCCCCTCCCCTCCCCTTCCTTCCTCTTCCTTCCCCTTCCCTCATTTCCCCTTCCCTCCCTTTCCTTCCTATTTTGCTATCCAAACACACCCTTAGGGTGTGTTTGGATTGATGGAATTGGAGGAACAGGAAGGGGAGATCAAGAAATGGGGGGATTGAATTTCTTTTGTTTTGATACAAAATATGGAATGAAGGAAATGAAGGGGAGGGATCCATTTTCCCTCCTCAAAGCCTAATTGGAATCCCTTCAAAATAGGCAAGATTTGGAGGGAAAATAGGCAAGATTTGGAGGGAAAAGGTGTGTTTGAATTGATGGAATTGGAGGGAAATGGGAGAATTGAATTTCTTTTGTTTGGATACAAAATATGGAATGAAGAAAATGAAGGGGGAGGATTTGGAAGGATCCATTTTTCCTTCTCAAAGCCTAATTGTAATCTCTTCAAAATAGACAAGATTTGGAGGGAAAATGGTATCTAAACATCATCACATCAGCTTCCACTCCTCTTCCTTCCCTTTCCTTCCCCTTCCCTCGTTTCTCCTCCCCTCCCTTTCCCTCTTATTTTGCTATCCAAATATCAGCGCATCACCACATCACTAATTCTAACAATAATGCAAGAACATGTCATTCAAATGACCGAAAGGCCTACTGAAGACGGGTTATCCATCTTAAGCTTACATAAAAGACAAATCTATTACATCTTTTCTATCCACTTGTCTTTTATCTTATTTGTAATATTTGACCCGTTTTAATTTAAGACGAATATACTCATCTTAAATACTCCGTAAGAATTTGCGTTCAAATGAGACATGCATTCCAAAGTCGTAGCACACTTGCACAAGAACCTGGCATTAAATAGATTCTTACAAAGGCTATTTTTAGTCTTTATTGCACACTGCGTCAGAGAAATACCCTAATACTCCGTACTAGAGATGGAAGTGGGCCGTGCTGGGCCGGCCCACGTCTTGGCATCGGCGTCTTAGAAGTTAAATTTTGGCGTGGCGAGCGTTAAAGCGTCACGCGATGTCGTGCCGCGTCTGCCTTGTTTTCAAAATGAAGGCCCAGCACGACGGGCCAACGTGCCGTCGGGTCGTGCTTGGTCATTGGCGTGCACGCTACCCAATTCAAAGATGTTGTATATTTTGAGTTTTTTTCGACCCGAGCGATTGAAAATTTGAACGAATTTAATTTTTTAAGCTTAAAATAATGCAAATACAAAGTGAATTTTTATTATTAATCATTTAAAAATTAAAAAAAGTTAAAAATACGAAACGATCTGACCTCACAACAACCATTGTAGTTAATTAGTCTCACAAAACGTGAACCCGATATATATTGTATAATATCAACACTCATAAATCTCAATATGTTATATTATAATGGAGTATAATGAAAGAAAACTTACAAAAAAATAATTATAATTCACTAAAAATAAGGGCTAAGACGCGTCAGAGTAGCGTCTTGACGCTGCGTCAAGTTGGCCGGGCCTAAGACGGTCGTCTTGCTGCGCCAAGGCACGCCATTTTCATAAAAAGCAAGGCGTGCGGCCCATGGCCCATTGCGTCGTCTCGCGGTGGGGTGCACGATGTGGGCCGTGCCAACTTGGGTGCGTCATGTCAGTATAGCAAATTAGCCCACGGCCCAACTTCCATCTCTACCTAATACGGAGTACTCCGTAATAATTAGAGGATGACAATTTCTTGTGTGAGACGGGCCTAACGATAAATTATTGTGAGACGTCTCTTAGATGGTGGTTACTTTTTATTTTTTTTAATCTTTGTCTCACATAAGTTATCGTTAGGCCCGTCTCACACAAGAATCACTGTTAGAGGATTATTTTATCTTTATTTTACAATAATTTATTGTTTTACCTTTTTGTTTCTTTAGTCATTTAAAATGGGTCAAAAAGGAAAAGTGGGAAGATCAAATGAAATGAGAGGGAGTATTATTTTACCTTATCACTCATTTCAGTAGAATTATTTTATGTTTTTATATCCTTTTAATGATAATTTTTATAATTGATCTCGCATGATATTGAAACAATTGTAACAATTTTTAAATTTTGGTACTATAATAAAAATTCAATCTACCCAACACTATCATTTCTTAAAAGAACACATTTTATCACCAAATCATCTCAGATTCAACAAAGAAACATTAAATATTAACAAATCATTTGATTCCTTTAGTTTCATGTAACACTATAATTACTACTAATCACTTTAAATAAATTACTCCTTTTACTATAAAGTCTAAAGATGATTTCTTTTTCCTTTTAAGTTTTAACACTTTTATAATACAAAGTAATATTCATTTCTCTAAAAGTAACAACTTTTTTACTACATTTACACCAACTTTTATTACCTTAAATTACACAAATCATACTCAAAAACTTCAATTCATTCATTCATTCAACAAAATGATTATGACAAATCACATTTTGTTCTTCATTCTATCAATTTCATACACAACATTTTCATCACATGCCAAACCATGCAACTTAAATGACCAAAATGCCCTTCACAAGTTTAAGAATGCAATTGACCTTGACACATCAAACAGACTACACAATTGGGTTGGTCAAACCTGCTGCAAATATGAGGGCATTACCTGTGATAACACCACTGGAAGAGTCACTGAAATCAACCTTCCGGGCCTCGTCTCGACAGACGAGACCATCTTCCAGGCTCAAATGCTCGGGTCCCTCTCGCCCTCGATCACCCTCCTCTCGTCCCTTGAGGTTCTTAACCTCGGGGGACAGGTTGGACTTACGGGTGACATCCCTGAAACTATAGGCATTCGCCTCCCGAACCTCAGAAAAATTCTTCTGTATGGGAATAACATGACTGGTGTTATTCCTGACAGTATCGGAAACCTGTCGAAACTCGAGGAAATTCAACTTCAGGAGAATCGGTTTGACGGGTGTATTCCATCTAGCATTGGTTTGCTTAAGAATCTTCAGAGATTGTACCTTTATACCAACAGACTTTCAGGGTCAATCCCGAGATCATTTTCGGGTTTGACGAGATTAGTTGTGTTAGACCTGCATCAGAATTTCCTCAATGGTTCAATCCCTGAGAAAATCGGGAGGTTGAAGTCGCTGACGAACCTTGATCTTTCGAACAATTTTTTAACCGGGAAGATTCCTGCTTCGGTGACTAATCTGACTGCGGTTTCAGTTGCTTATTTCGACAGCAATTTCCTCGAGGGTGAAATCCCGTTTCCTGTCAATCCAACTGATATGCCCTCGCTCGGCTTTCTGAGGCTGCAAAATAATCAGCTCACAGGGACTATACCACCCTCTTTCGGATTTCTGTCGTCGCTTCAGAGATTATCGCTCTCAAACAACAAACTTGTCGGTCCCATTCCTTCGAGTTTAGGCAACTTGTCTAAGTTACAGGAACTTTATCTCGACGAGAATAAGTTATCAGGTAGTATTCCAAAATCACTCAGCAAGCTGAGCAACTTGCTGACATTCACTGCATCGGGGAACGAGATCGAGAACCCTCTTCCTCGAGAAATGTCGTCTCTTCAGAACCTACAGACGATTGATCTGTCATTCAATCACCTACAGCTCAACAGAATCCCGAAGTGGCTGGCAGAAATGCCATCCCTTTCGCGGATTTACTTAGCTGGCTGTGGAATCAAGGGCGAGTTTCCATACACCTTACACTCTACACGAAGCCCATTGCTCGAACTGGACCTGTCGTCAAATCGTCTGACAGGAAGCATACCAGCTTGGATAGGAAAACACGAGATGCTGTATTCTCTGAACCTGTCACGAAACTCGCTTAATTCAACTATCCCAAAAACAATCACTAACATCCAAAATCTCGGCATCTTGGATCTACACTCAAACAAATTGACAGGATCAACACAAGCAGTTTTCGAGATTTCAGCCAGGTTCACAGGAGGGTCCCTTACACACGTCGACCTTTCCCACAACCATTTCTCGACAGGTCACGAGGGCATCGGTATAGGGCCGCAAACCAGCATAGAGCACCTAAACTTATCTTACAACTCATTAAGAACTATGTTACCGGCTTCCATAGGGAAGCTTGGATCACTAAAAACCGTCGATTTCAGCAACAACGAGTTACAGTCGACACTGCCAGTCTCGTTAGCAAATGCTGCAAGTTCTTTGGAGACACTGAAATTGCAGAAAAACCAGTTGACAGGTGAAATACCAGCAGAGTACGTAAAGCTGAGAAAACTCGGAGAAATGGACGTATCAGATAATCTTTTGGTAGGCAAAATCCCAAACGCTAGACCTTTCAGTAGCTTTCCTGTGAGCTCGTATTCGAGAAATAAAGGTTTGTGTGGACAACCACTGCCTCCTTGTAAGGAGGCTTGAGTCGCAGAATTACAGCATACGAGTAGGTCTCATAGTAAGTAATATTACTGTAAGCTGACTTACGATACGAAGTATTTGCAAGTTATTTAGCAATTAGATGTACGCAATCTTACTTACCCATGCAATTTTAACAATATCGATAACATTAAGAGTTACGCGTAGATTATCCAAGGTGAGTATGATCATAAAGGACATATAATTACATAATTTATGATCATAGGTCATAATTTGGTAGGAACAAATCATTGCAGTAAGATTTATCTTCCATACTTCCATCATACTTAATAGTATGAAAATAATTTCCATCTGTTCTTATTTTGGATCAAAGGCATGTGAATGAGTCTGTCATTCATACACTCCATGTGCATCAGAGCTACCATTTCAGCAGCCTTATCGTATTCATATGACATGACCGTAATAATATTAAATGTCGGTATCAGAAAGGCATTTCGTGGGTTCATCTCGCTGTACAAGGACAGCGTGATCTTCAAAACGTTTATAATACTGTCACGTTTCATCCCACGGTGTCATGGCCTTGATTAAAAAAACCATAGTCAGCGAAGGTGACTCGGTGACTTTTACACGCACACAGGTACACAAGATATGCTTCAGGAAAAAGTCGCTTCATTGATGATTATTATTACTCTGTACGAGTATTAGTTTATATAAAATTATAGATTATAGATACAGTATAACAGCAATTATTAATGTTATAGGGGGTTTTGATCCATCCCTAGTTGCTGGTAATTCGCATAGTCAAGTCCATTCAGCCGTAAACAACACAGTATTTGCTCAGGCAATTCCTCGGCTTTATTTCCCTGTTTCACAAATGCAAAAAACGACGATAAATCAGTTAGAAGCTGTTGTGAGGAAGTTTCTAAAACTCATCGATGCTTAACTGTACGTTCTGATAGCGCTAGTTCAAGCATCCCGTCAACTAAACATGGCCTAGTATCACTAAATGCAAAGGTGACAAAATTTCAAAAAATTCCGAGGAAAAAAAAACGTGCCTGTATAGTGAGTCCGAAATCAATGACACACATCTTTAATCTGTCTAAGAATGCTTCAAAACCTTTCCTTGAAATGTAACCAAATCTGTGCATATCCAAGTCGATTTCAAAATAATTCTCGCCCTGCAAAAATATTAGCAGCATCATAAGAGTCTAAGTGAATGATAACCCTTGAAGTCTGCGCGTAAAATCAAATTCGTGCATAGGAAACTTGAGATCACTTAAAAAATGAAATTAAAAGCTTCGAGATTTACTAAACTTTTAGCAAATAGGGCAAGCACTCTTTTTTACGGAGTATATGATATGTAATCAAGAACAAAGATGGAGTACATGCTAAAAGAAAATGAGTTTTCTTATGGAACTTACTGAAAAGAACTCATGTTGAGGGCGAGATAAAACAGGCTTCTCATTGTAAGCATTGATCAGCTTTTTCTCTGCTGAACTTAAATGAAGGTCATCCACATTGACGAGACGACCAAGAATCTTCAATCTCTCACGAAAGGGTGCAATGGTGTCCATAGGGAAACTTTTCACCTTTTCAACTTCGTCGTGCATCAACTTCTGTTCAAACAAAATAAAACATTGTCGTAGACATTAGCTTCGACATGGCACAATTGTTTCGCGAACAATAGCCCAGAGATAGACGTAGATTTTGTGTAAACGGAATCAAAAGAGCAATTTGGTGACACCTGACTGATTTCAAACCGTAGTCATGACTCACGACATGAGTGTACCACCACTTAATAACTTAAAAGCTACGGAGTACGTAGCAGATATAGAAGCATGGAAGCAGCAAATGATAGATGAAAAACCGTCTTACCCGTATACTCTCCTGGTGAATGGAGGGGATTTCTTTCACAAAACGTTCATTAATCTTATAATACATAACTATGTTAATTCCTTCTCCATCAGCCTCATTCTGGAATAAAGCTGCGGGATATAAAGGTACCTGCACACAACAGAAGTTACATCACTGACCATGAGACAAACTTTTTCAAGAGACAATTTGCTTTAACCATCATATTCGAAGTCCAAAGTGAGTCTCTTTACTCCACTCGAAATGGACAATCGACATTAGAAAGCTTAGATGAAAAGACAAAAAATTCTATACAAGGAGAAAAAATGCAACAGAGAACCGAGTTTTTATAAGATAAAATGTATGCTATAGAGATGTGATGATCTCAATATCTCCTGCCTTAAAGTTCAATGAAAAGAAGAAGAACGGCATCTTTACCTGTGCATTTACAACAAGAATTGGAGGGAAACCTGCAATAGAGTTTACTGCAGGAAGTTCCACGTAACGAGCAATATGTTCAATTTTACGCGGAGACAAAAACACATCAACGCCTATGGGATAATACGCGGCGTGGTTTGGAGCAAAATCCTTTTTCTTATCCCTGTCAAAGAGAGACAAAAATCTTCAGGGTCAACTAAGAAACACAAACCTAAAATGCTAAAAGTATTCATGCAATAAGAGCGCCTGAGCTAGTCTCCATAGTAATTTACACTTTTCGCCAAGGAAAACGGTGAAAGGTGTTACCTAAAAAAATTCTGACCACGAACTTTAAATGTATTAGATTCAATCTGCGACCAACTGTCCATGATTCTCTTGTCTACAGGACAGAAAGGTACTTGGGATCCTGCTAACGGTCTTTGCAAGAGCGTCTTAGACGACACTGAAGGAAATAACAAAAGTTATATTTTCCAATCAAAATGTCATTTCGTTGACAACATTCGTAAAGAGACAGAGGCATGACACATACATCTTGAGTTGGGGGCTCCATTACTCCATTTGAAGGAGAGTTTTATGGGAGCCTTCTTCCTGGCACTTGACGGGGAGCTGACCGATGTCCTCTTTTCAATTGACGGTGCAGTAGTTGTCGTGAGACAAGGCAAACAATTATTAGGAATTATCCCACAGTTATCTAACATTCTATCCTCGTTGCCAGAGCTGTCATCTACGGAAGAAGAAATTTCATCTAGAAACACGGGATGCCTTGCTTCAACTGAATTTCGACCAATATCACTCATAGAAGTACGAGCAGAATTCGTTTCATGTGAATTTCTACCCATTGATGATCTATCAACCCCATTTTGGGATACTAAATCTGCACAGTGGACGTCACTTCTGATATAGGGTGAAAGGAAGTAGCATTATCATGATTATAAAAAGAAAACCGTATTACAAAAATGCATACCATCTTGCACACTTTGAAAATCTTCTTCTCCATCAGACTCAAAAATCGTAATTGAGTCGTACCACGACTCCTCATTATTGCCTGTTCAGACCATGAAAAGCACAAAATCAATGTGGAAACCCAGAAACTTGAGCTAGCGTTTTCTAGTGCAACACTAATTTCATTTTCGACAATGGTTTACTAATTAAAGGCACAACATGTAACACTGTCTGATTGATAGGATTCGACATGACTACATTCATAGTCACGAAAAAACAGGAACTTATCCTAAAGCCTTATCAACAACACCATGTTATCAAGATTACTAGAAATGGAAGCCAGCACAACATATTGGTCGTATAGAAATCGCCTCAAAACATACCAAACTTTGAAGTTTGTACAATTTTATCCAACTGCAATCCCAAAGAAACACAGATCATAAATATAATTTATCGGGATTGTCACCTAAGAGGTGGTTTAAACTTTCAATCCGATCCTTTATCAAAGTGTTTCTGACGATCCTTTATCAAAGTGTTTCTGATAATGCTACATACAGCAAACCATACCCTGCGTGGTTTTGTAAAGGAAAGAAGTCCCTCGACAATCCTTCTACAATGGCGCAGACTTTATCTTAGAATTCATCGTAGAAATGTGGCCCAAACACTAACTATTTAACTTCCCAACAAGCACATTAGTATCTCGACAAAGCTATGTCCCTCCATTTTTCTATTTTCTTCCTACTTGTCAAATTACATTAGTACTAAATCCCTTTTGAGCAATGATCGAGCTCGATCAACCCAAATCATGCTAGAGTATACCTTGTCTGCCCTAAAAGACACCGAATCGTCAAGCCCAAATGCAGGTTGTTGCCTGTCTACTTTACTCACACCACCAAAAACGGCCCCATATGAAAATTTATGATTATCGCTAACCTCTATTCACAATGTATCACACATTCATCTACTTATATTCCAGTTCAATTCCAAATTATGAGTCTTAGCTCATCAATGAAAGCGAAACGAAGTATAAGATTAATCATTTAATAGCAGCTAAGTTTGCTTCAAATAAGCAACTCTAAATTGCCAATAATGGTATCAAAGCTTGAGAAGACTCAACAAATTTTCAAATAAGACCGTTGTCGGATTTATAATAGCTAGCTTCCAGCTTATACAGATCAAATTCTCATGTAAGACCGTCACACAATATTCTTCTCCTTCAATATTTCCCATGACAGAAAGTTATTTTTCCAATTATAGTTGTCACATTATAATAGAGTGAAACCGTCTTGCACGAAACCTACTGATGTCCAAAAATGAAAAGAACAGCTAACTTACTAAGCTTTAGCTACAAAATTAATCCAAATTACAACCAAAAAAAAAAAACACACCAAAAAGCCAAAATCTTTGCAAATTTCATCCCAACAAACAACAAAACAACACATCAAAAATCACTTCCATACAATCAAACCACATAAAAATCAAAGAAACAAGAACAAACCCACGTAAAAATTACACAATTCAACAAACATTAAAGTAAAAAAACAAAAAAGTAAAAAAGTTGAAACCTTGAAAAGTGGGATTTGTAAATGAGCGATCTGGGGCATTAAGAGCGTGATTAGTGTTGTGATTAACGTTAATCCCATCATTTGAATTTGAAGAAACGCGTTTCTTTAGAATTCTTCTTCTTCTTCTCCTCTTACCATTACCATTATTATTATTATTATTATTATTATTGTGATTAAGATTATTATTATTATTGTGATTAAGATTATGATTGTGATTATGATTGTGATTATGATTATGATGATTAGCCTTGATTTTAGACCTCTTTGATCTTTTTCCTATACAAGATTTTGGGGTTGATACACAAGCTCCCATTTTTATTCCACCCCCCAAAATCAATTAAATTAATTTAATTAATTAATTAATTAATTTATTAAAGGGTGAATTTTTGTGCAGGTTTAGAATGAATTTGTGCACATATTATTGAGGGAAAAAAAAATTCTGGGTTTATGTTGGGAGTTATTGTAATATTTAGAGGTGATTTATATTACAATAACATAGTGGAATAAACCTGTGAATTTTTTTTAAGTGGAAATTAATTAATGTGATGAAATAATTGATAAATGCAATAAAAATAATAAATAGAGGATTTAAAAGATGTGAATTTGAAGAGAAAATGGATGGATGAGTTAGGAAAGAATTTTTAGAGGAAGATGAAGAGTAAGCATTGGAGGTTGACAATTAGTCAATTTTTTTACCTTTAGCCTCACCAAAAATAAATAAATAAATAAATAAAGTACTAAAATTGTTAAAATATTAATTAATGTTGGAAATACTAGTGTTTAATTAGTTTTAATTTTACGGTAAGTTTTATGTGGACAGTCTCAAATTAAATTAATGTGAGATTAAAGTACAAATTACAGTTAAATGATACAAAAAAAATGATACAGAGTATATATTTACTAAAGTCACTAAAGATATTACTAAAAATTAATTCTATGTGAGGCATTTTAATTTACAATAAGTTTTATTATGTTCTCTCACACAAGAGGTAGTTATTTATATTTTTACTTTATTTTTTTTTTCTTTTCTTGATTTTTGTGCTTGTGACTTACAATAACTTATTGTAAGTACGGTCTTTCAGGAGAATTACTCTTACTAAAAATTAACCATAGAGATACAAACGGTATGAAAATGGTCACGATATTAAAATGATACAAAAATTGTGAAGTACGGAGTATAATATAGTGTAAATGGGCAGTCTTATAATAATTTATTGTAAAACCGTCTCACATGATAATTTATGTTATTTTTCTAAAAAAAATAAAATAAAATAAAATATGTGTCCTTTACTCCTTTACAAACACATTTGAAGATTTTATCGAAATTGAATTTTGAAATTTGCTTACGAAGATGTTCTCTTTTTAGCTTTCGAAGGGGTGTCGCAAGAATACACGATGTCTTGTAACGTACACGTAAAAAGAAAGTTCAATTTTTTTTTTTAATTATTTAATGAATAGCTACATAGAGGCCAATTGAATTGAAAATGTAATTCAAAAAGTTTATCTAATAAATCTGACTTAACTTCAATTCAGTTTAACCGAGGAATTGATATCTCGACGATAAAGTACATAATAAAAGAAAATAAGGACAACCACCATCAACTTACAAAGTACGGAGTAGTGTTTTTTTATTTAACTTTTGTTGTATGGTTGATAGAGGGCCATGCAAACCAATTTTATAAAATACGGAGTATTGAAATTACAAGTGATTTAAGTCTAGAGTAGATCTTCTGCAAAATTTACACAATAAAATTGTTATTATTTTCAAAAATAATATTCTAAATTTTTAATCTCCTGGAATATTAATTTATAGGACAAATTTCATAAGACTATCTCGCGCGTAAGACGGTCCCTTGAATCTATCAAACAATCATTCAATTGTTAAAATGAATGAGGTATTTTAACTTTTTACCGCTTATGTTCTTTACTCCGTGTTTATTTTATTTTTATGTGAGGGTAAATATTACGGAGTACTGAAAGTCTAAGGCACTGCTCTTTCAAATTTAATTTCACTTTATAAGTTCAAATTTCAGACCTTATAAGTTAAATTTCAGTTACATAAGTTCAAATTTCAAATTCTTATAAGTTACATAAGTTAAATTTCAAACTCTATAAGTTAAATTTCTTATAAGTTAGATTCTATAAATTCTATTATGTTTTATTTTATATAACTATTATTATTGCATAATAATAATAATAATAATAATAATAATAATAATAATAATAATAATAATAATAATAATAATAATAATAATAATAATAATAATAATAATAATAATAATAATAATAATAATAATAATAATAATAATAATAATAATAATAATAATAATAATAATAATAATAATAATAATAATAATAATAATAATAATAATAATAATAATAATAATAATAATAATAATAATAATAATAATAATAATAATAATAATAATAATAATAATAATAATAATAATAATAATAATAATAATAATAATAATAATAATAATAATATGTTTCACATATTTTTTGTGGAATAAAAAAATTAAGGTCTAAAATGAAATAAATTGTTGGAATTCAACTTGTTCATTTTGATTTATGATTTCATTAAATTTAGAATTCACTGTTAAATATTTTGTGACTAATCGATGAATATGTTGGAATTCAACTTGTTCATTACTTTGTTTGTTTTTATTTTTTATTTTTTATTTTTCCACATTATATAGAGTATAATTTTTTGTAGGTTATTTTGGTTTATTCGTTTTATTTTTCTTTCATCTCTAATCTCTTTTTTTACCCTTCTTCCACTTCGTTTGAGTTATCTTTAAATTGACACCTATAAAACATTTCTACAAAATGCAATACTAAAATTCTCGAGAAAATAAATATAGTATATTAAAATATTTAACCTGAGCCAACTTATTTATAATCAACTATATATTGAGATATTTAACTATACTAGACATAAAATCGATTTTGGACACTATTGTTTATTATTAGTAAAATTAATCATTTTGAATAAATTAAAAAATTTTAATTATTGTAATCATCATCATCATTACTATAAATATCATTGTTATTATTGTTATTAATTTAATAAATTTTTTCATATTATATTAATATTAATATTAATATTTAAATAATTATTATTATTATTATTATTATTATTATTATTATTATTATTATTATTATAATTATTATAATTATTATTATTATTATTATTATTATTATTATTATTATTATTCAATAAGTTTTAAATTCTAATAAACTAGTTATATCTCTGTTACATTATCTCAATCATTATGTTTTAAATTTATTCTTATATTAAATACTTCGTTTAAATATGTATACTTGTCTAATTATATATTTACCAATTATGATACAATTTAATTTAAATATTTAATATTTAATATATTGATTTTTCTAAAATATGTATACTAATTTTATATAAAAAACTAGCATAATGCCCGTGCATAAAGGCACGGGATGTATAAAAATAAGTTAATAGTTAATTGAAAATTTTGGTAATTGAATTGAATATTAAATTAAAATAAGAATACTTCGTAGTAATAATATAAGGGCAACCTAAATAAACATGTATTCTTAGACCCAAAATACAACAAATTGTATTTTACCCGATCACGTATTTATTTAACATTTAACCCGCTTATTCGACCCGTAATTGTCTTCAAATTAACCCGTTTAATAGGTTTAAAAGTGTCAATTTTGATTTTTCTTAACTAACTATCAAAATTTAGATGATAGAATCGTTGAAAATTGTAATAAAACAATTAGAATTATGGAACATCTAAATTTTTTTATACAAATATAATTATAAATTTATTTTAAAATATATCATAATGTGACAAAAAACCAATCAAAGTATCGCAATACATTGTCTTAAAATTCATCATTTATTATAATAATATGATAAAACGCGCTTAAAATGTTATATTGAAAACACATTAAATAAAAATGGATAGTTTAAGTGATAAAAATAAAAAAAAATATTCTATTGTACATAGAAGATATTGACTTACTTGTATGACAAAATTTCAAAAAGGAAATTAAATAAAAGGGGTAAAAAAATAAAATAAAAGGGTAAAAAAAAGTTGGAGGGAAAATTGGAGGGAAAATTTGTGTAGGATGGTTTTTGTTATATATAATTAATATAGATTCAAAAGTATCCCTCAATTTGGATTTTTTTTGAAAACATGAGTATTTACAAAAATTACCTATCGAATCATAAAGATATAATTTATATTTCCATAGTTACTACTATTAATTTAATTATTCTTGTTCTTATTATTACTTCCATAACTTATACTCCGTATTATTTTGTTCATTATTTTCTTTAACTTATTTATTAATAAAATATATTTAAGGAAACAATATGTATTTTTCAATTTTGGTATAATAATATCATAAGGATTCAAATAATAGATTTAGTATGATATTTTTAATTGCATATATTAATTATTTTCATCTAGAATCCTATTAGTTATGGAATAAGTAATTGTTTCCAATTATATATATTTAAAAATAATTTTTTTTTGGGCCAACTATATTTACATTAAAAATTAAATTTTATATAAATTTGCATTATATCAAATATTTGTCCAGTTTATACATTATTTACTATTTATGACATATTAGCATTATATTAAATACTTGTCCAATTTATACATTTACTATTTATGACTTATTTGTATGAAAATTCTTGAAATCATAATCAAGTATAATTGTTAATCATACTTCAATTAATATAAAATTATTCTCAATGCATACATTATCAATGTATACTCTCATGAAAAATATTATTTTGATATAGAATTAATGATATTAAATCTATGAGTTCTTTTTTGGTGTTTTATTTCAAATATAAACTCACAAATACTAAATTTTTTCTAATGTGAGTCATAAAATTTTTTAGGTAAGTTTTTATTTAAATATCATACAGAATTAGTTATTTTAAATAACACCAATAATTAAATACTAAATTTTCCTAATATAACCTAACTAATTTAATTTTCATTAAAAAATATTTTACTTTCAAAAATTTATTTATTTTATTTTTCACACCTTCCAAATATAATATATCTATTTTTTCCAATTTTAATTTGGAAATATAAAGTGTTTATTACAATATTTGATAATATATTTTTAAGAATATTTGATTATGTTTAAGGTAATTTTTTTTTTAAAATGCTTTACTAAAAGAGACTTATTTTATTTTAGTATCCTAATAATATTAAAATATCCAATCATATTAAGATTAATAAGTTTTATTATATATTAGTATAATAACTTAGATTATATATATTAAAATAATAATTTTTTTATCAACCAATTATATTGTGACAAATGTCGACCATAGAGACCATGGTTTCGACTTTATATATATACTAGTTGGCCTGCCTAAAATCCTGCTATCTATCATTATTATTAAGATTTAAAAATAAGTATAAAATGTAATTTTTATATATTTTTCTAGTTTATAAAAATTTTAATGAAAATTAAATTAAATAATATACTTTTTAATGAAAATTAAATTAGTTAGGTTATATTAGGAAAATTTAGTAGTTAATTTTTAATGTTATTTAAAACAACTAATTCTCTATGATATTTAAATAAAAACTTACCTAAAAAATATTATGACTTACATTAGGAAAAATTTAGTATTAATAAATTTTTTATTAGTAAAGCATTTAAAAAAAGAAAACTTACCTTAAACATAATCAAATATCCTTAAAAATATATAATCAAATATTGTAACAAACACTCTATATTTCCAAATTAAAATTGGAAAAAATAGATACATTATATTTGGAAGGTATGAAAAATAAAATAAATAAATTTTTGAAAATAATATATTTTTTAATGAAAAATAAATTAGTTAGGTTATATCAGGAAAATTTAGTAGTTAATTCTTAATGTTATTTAAAACAACTAATTCTCTATGATATTTAAATAAAAGCTTACCTAAAAAATATTATGACTTACATTAGAAAAAATTTAGTATTTGTTAGTTTATATTTGAAATAAAACACCAAGAAAACTCATAGATTTATACTTATTTCATGTTACATATTCATTAGTTTTTCTATTGGGTTATAATCAAGTTTGTTCAATAAAAAACTTCAAATCTTGAACGTAAAATATAAATCTACAACATACAAAGAAAAAAAATCAGCAGTAATTTAATGATAAATCTTATTTTTACTATATTTTATACTTATTTTTAAATCTTAATAATAATGATATAATTTTATATGATATTTAATATGACAAAATTTCTAAAATATAAATACTAAGGCCATGTTCTTTTTGGCTTTTATCGTATTTAATATGATAATTTTCTAAAATCTATGATTTATCATATTTGTTTTTCGTTTATTTGCTAATTATATTTTATAATACTTACCTAATACTATTTTTTTTCTCTTCAACTTATTTATTAAATCAAATATTATTTGACTTTTTAAAATTCTATGAATTACCATATTTCTTTTGCTTTTTTTTTTTTTTTTTTTTTTTTTTTTAATATTTTAAAATATAACTTACTTATATTTTTTTTTCCTTAACTTGAATATTTAATCCAATATATTTAAGGCAAAATATGTATTCTTCAATTTTGCTATCCTACAATTTTAAGGATTCCAATTGTAAATTTAGTATTATATTTTTACAAATTCTATGGTGAGACGTCTTATAGTATGAGATAATAAAAGCATAGTTACTTTTGAAAAATAACAGCGTTACGTTTCATATGTAATGCGGTTACGTTTGAATAGAGTAGCTGTAAATTGACAGCGACATATATAGTGTATAAGTGTACAACGAAAATATTGTTAAACATGATATTAATATGTGTTAAATAAATCATGTCACTAATATTATAGTCAAATAATATGAGAGGTAAGAAAAATTATAAAATTTTGAATAAAAAAAGAGAGAATTTATAAAATTAGAGTTAATGATATTATTGATATATAGTGTGTCTCATACTATGAGGCAACCTCATAATAGAATTACTCTTATATTTTAGATTACATATGTTAATTATACTACACCATCTTTTTTTCTTTTTTTTTTCTTTTTTTTTTTTTCTTTTCTTTTTTTTTTTTTTCTTTTTTTGTTAATTACATATATTTTCTTTTTGTTACATTAAAATGGGGTAATAAAGAAATTAGAATTTTGTCATTAAATCAAACTTTACCCTATCACTATACTAAACATGTTTTTTTTTTTCTTAATTAGCAGATGTTTTTATACAAAATTGAGATTAACAATCAAATCAAAACTTAATACTATTAAACTAACTAAAAGATTACGCATTAAGCATTACAAATATTATTATACAACCATATCTAATAACTTGATTTAAAATTAAGTTAATCGATAGACATTGTACATCACTTTTACCTTTCATGTTACATATTCTTACCTTTCATGTTACATATTCATTAGTTTTTCTATTGGGTTATAATCAAGTTTGTTCAATAAAAAACTTCAAATCTTGAACGTAAAATATAAATCTAACACATACAAAGAAAAAAAAATCAGCAGTAATTTAATCAAACTATATTTAAGTATCAAACATAGTAATTAAGAAATAAAAATATTCAAATTTTAAACACTCTTATCAAATACACCGTAAAAAATAAATTTCACACAAATTGTAATCATAATTAAAACATAATAAAGTAAAACTATTTAACATAGTACGTACCTAAAATGATCTAACTAAAGTTTTTGATGTACTCCGTATATATATACAAAAAGGGATGGGACTTACCTAAAAATTAAATAAGGTAATTATGTGTCATATAATTGTTTATTTTGAAATTATTATTTTTCTTCTCAACTAAAAACATCTTCAATTAATTTTTTTTTTTGGAAAGTTCTAATATAGTAAAGATTTCAATTGTAGATTTAGTTTTATATTTTAAGTTACATATGTTAATATTTTTTCATCTAAAATCCTAGCAATAGTAGAATTATAAATTATAAATAATACTGATATTAATTTTGTTTAGACCAATTATATCATGACAAAATGTCGTAATAGAAGCGTGGTTTTTCGCTTTATATATATACTTAGTTTGCTGCCCACTTGCCTGCCCTCTATCATTATCTTTTAAAAAAAATGTATAAAATGTAATTCAGGTATATTTGTCTAATTTATATTTTTACCGATACAATTTTATATGCTATTTAATATAACAATTTTTCTAAAAAGTGCTCGTAAATACTAAGTCTGTAAAAAAAAAAAAAAAATCAAATGTATTACTCCGTTTGTGATTTATTGAAAAAACTGTTCATTTGGATTATGATTTATGAAGATTACCTATCAAATAATAAAAGTATATTCTCTACTCTCGCAATACTATTATTTATTCTCATTATTATTATAAAATTCACTACCACCGCTTTTATTACTTGTAATTACGTACAATTATAGTTTTACCACTATCAATTTCACTATTATTACTCATGCAAATTAAATATTGTCAAGTTTATATTTTTAAAAATATACATTTTTAATTGAATTATTATCTATACTTTATCCTTTTATTTATTATAGATTTTTGTACTAATTTTAAAATTTCTAAATATGATAAAATTATGACAATAAATTAAAAGACAAATTTACTACGACACTAATATTTTAAGGATTCTATGAATTATCATATTTGTTTTGTTTATTCTATATATTTTAAAATTACACTTACTTATTTTTTCTTTTTACTATTTTCCTTAACTTACTTATTAAATTAAATAAGTAACAATATGTATGTATTATTCAATTTTGGTATCCTAATATTTTAAGAATTATAATTGTAGATTTCTTACTATATTTTAAATTACATATGTTAATTATTTTCATCGAGAATTCTATAAGTAATAGAATTATAAATAATATTAATATATATTTGCAATCATTGTCATTTAATTTTTTTTTTTAATAAAATATATCTGGTGTATATTTGTCTAATTTATATATTTAAAAATTATGATACAATTTTATATGGTGTTTAATACAAAAAATGTGAATAATAAGTATATAAAAATATTTAAAACTATTCCTCAACTTATATTATTTTTGCAAAAATGAGGTCATGTGAATTATAAATTAAGGTTACCAACCAAATTATAAAGATATATATAATCCGTAGTGCCACAGTTACATCTTCACTTTTTGTTACATTAAAATAGGGTAGTAAAGGGATTGAAATTTTGTCATTAAGCCAAACTTTATCCTATCATTAATTAGCATATGTTCTCATACAAATTGAAATGAACAATCAAATCAAAACTTAATACGACTAAAATAACTAAAAGATTATGCATTAAGCATTACAGATATTGTTATACAACCATATTTAATAACTTGATTTGAAAATAAGATAATCGATAAATATTGTACATACCTTTTACTTTTCATGTTTACATATTCATTAGTTTTGTTATTCAACCTTCTTCAATAAAAACTTCAAATCTTGAACGTAAAATATATTAATCTACAACATACAAAGAAGAAAGCATCAGCATGAATTTAATCAAGCTATGTTTAAGTACCAAATATGGTAGTTAAGAAATAATATTGTTCAAATTTAAACACTTTTATAAAATATACTGTAAAAAATAGATTTAACACAATCGTAATCATAATTAAAACATAATAAACTAAAATTATTTAACAGAGTACCTAGGAAGATCTAGCTAAAGTTTTTAATTTAAATATATATATACAAAAAAGAATGAATACTTACCTAAAATTATTTAAGGTATTTTAATTAAATAAGGTAATTATGTGTCAAATAATTGTTTATTTTCAAATTATTATCTTTTTCACAATTAAAAACATCTTCAGTTAAATTTTTTTGGAAAGTTTTAATATTGCAAAGATTTCAATTGTAGATATAGTATTATATTTCAAATTAGATATGTTAATATTTTTTCATCTAAAATCTAGCAATAGTAGAATTATAAATAATACTAATATTAAATTTTTTAGACCAATTATATTGTGACAAATGTCGACCAAAGAGGCCATGGTTTCTGCTTTATATATATATATTAGATATTAGATATTAGATTAGATTAGATTTAACTCCAATAAATTTCATAAGACCTATAAGTTAATTTCGGCTCACATAAGTTCATTCGACCTATAAGTTCGGCTCACATGGCGAAAAGAACAGGCCTAAGTTGAACAACTCGGGACTTTTCTTTCCATTATTCCATTCCTATTCGATTCGATTCATTCCTTCGATTCGATTCGATTCGATTCATTCCATTCGATTCGATTCGATTCGATTCATTCATTCGATTCGATTCGATTCGATTCAAGATTATGTTATAAATTTGTGCCATTCGATTCGATTCGATTCGATTCATTCGATTCGATTCGATTCGATTCGATTCATTTCGATTCGATTCGATTCGATTCGATTCATTCGATTGATTCGATTCGATTCGATTAAATTCTAAAAATGCGAAAGAGTCTCCGATAGAATGTAGAGGACAACAAAGATACACGTGACAATAATATAATAACTAGTCAAAATCAAAACCGTGAGAGTTGCTTCTACATTGTTTTCCGTATTTTTTTTTTGGAAATATGCGTATTTGTTAACCCGTAGTAAAACTTTACCTAGTCCCTAGTGGCAGTATTAAATCGGTCATAAGATAAAGATGGAGTATTCGTTTTCATAAAATAAAAAAAGAGTTTTTTCCAACTGTACCCCTGTACTATTGGGTTTTCCCAACTATATCCCTGCGTATATCGTATTTCCAACTGTACCCCTGCGTATATCGTATTCCCAACTGTACCCCTGAGTTTCCTTATATAATTACTCCCAACCATAACTATTTATGCTTAAGCCGTCAATTATCACCGTTAAATGCCAATTAGGATGCGTAATTTGCCTACGTGGAGCGCCTAATTTGCCTACGTGAAAGGATTAGTTGTAAATTAGAAGTTGAGTCAATTTATTAACCGTCATTTCTTTCTTTTGATTCAATTTTTTTTAAAACCCTTTCACCTTCCTTCCTCTGTTCTCTTCATCTCCTTCCTTTTGCTATTGAACTTTTACAGTTCATCGTCGTTGCAACATCTTCATCGTTGAACTTTTGCAGTCCTTCCTCTGTTCAATTTCAGGTATGATTTTGGGTAAATTAAAGAAACTCAGTAAGATACTGAGTTATTAAAAACTCGCAAAGTACAATTGGGAATACGATATAATGAGTGCATAAATGAAAAACCCAATGACAAGTAAAAGATGGTGGTAAAAACCCCTAAAAAAAAAAAAAAAATTGTGAGTCTAGTCTTAGAATACGTTATTGTAACTTTGTCTCGTTTATACTCACTTATATAAGTTTATTTTTATCATTTTAGTAATAATTATAATTATAATTAATTATCACTAAATTGTTTAGGCCCCTATAAGTGATTTTCGTATATTTGTTTCATATTTTTGTACGCTTTTAACTGCAATTTGTACTTTGATCTCACATTAATTTGTACCCGCCTTAAGCAAGACTTACTGCAGTTACTGGTAATAATTTGGGTAGATATCATCTGATACCTTTTTCGTAGAGACATATTTCTACTGTAATTAAGTACGGAGTAGTATTGAATACATATTTGTATGTTCACAAATTCTTGTTTAAGACGAACTATTCATTTTAAATCGTAGACGGATCAAATATCAACCAACTCATTTGAAAAATAGCCTAAAAAATATCAAAATCTTTGCCCTAATGGTGATATTTTAATCCATTTACAAATAAAACGGATAATTTATTCTAAGCAGAGTTTCTCTTGGGTTTTTAGTTTTTCTTTTATTTTATGAGTACATTTTTACTCGTGTGTTGCGTGACTATGTAGATTGCTTACTCAATCAAACACCATGAGACGTGAAAACTTTCACATCATTTCATATTTGACGACATGTTTTGTACACAATCATTGTACCTTGTGTCTTTTAACCTAATATATTGTCCCCATCAATTATTTTTAAACAAATAATATAGATTTTCTTATTTATGGTTGGCCATTCGAACGTGCCGGTCCGTTTTAAATTTAATTGGCCAATGGACAATAATTTAATCGGTACAGCGCTATTTGTTAAAGGTTGGATTCGCTCAATCTTAATCCTAAAAATTAAAGCTTGAGTCGTAGCGGACAAGGCCGAAACCGACCAACATGATCACAACCACTTCTACTCTTGGTTATTGACTTTTTCCATTTGTACCTTTTCATTGGTAGATTTGACAAGTTTGAGTGTCAAATAATACTTGTATAATTAATTAAAGACCCATTAGTCATTTATGTAAGAATAATTTTATACGGTATTGTATTTAATTATTATTATTATTATTACGTTATTTTAATTTGGACCTATAGCTAATCTTAGTTAATTGCGGTAATTAGCTAAATATAATAGTTGGGCTTTTCAGTGGGAGTAGCCCAGTTAATTTAATTGTTGACGGACCGATTAAATTAATTAGGTTAAGAAGCTCGGTCCTCCTCTCGCCCTTATTAATATATGCTAAACCGTCATTAGTAATATACAATTAAGGAAACACAAATTAAGGGTTTAAGGGAGAGAGAGGAGAAACACAAGCTTCACCTCACCGTGCCCCTCACGTCTGCCCTGAACTTCCGACGCCCACCACCGCCGGATTTTCGTCGCCGGTTTTCTGCTCACAACATGTCAGACCAAGGTACGTATTTCTACATGTGATTCGTTTCTAATCGAAGGTCCTGTGAACGAATTACGTTTGTATCGTTCTTAACTAGGTTATTATCGATTGAACCTAGTTTACAATTTACGTATATAATATAATGTAATATTGACGGAAAATAGAAAAATAAGGTCATAGTGAAGAGAAATGCTATGTTCAGGGATATTAGTGGATTTTCGAAAACAAGAGGGTACAAATGGAAAAAACCGAGAACTATCATATACAAATAGTAGAAACCTAAAATGACTGTATTATAATAACGAATATAGTTCAATTGATGTAAAAGGTTAACTTAAAATAAATTTATTATATGAGATTCTTTGTCCACTTGGTAACGTTGGAATATATGCTCACATGTAAGAGTCTAAGGACCTGTTCTTTCCAGCTTATTTTCAGCTCATTTTAGTTCGATTCGATTCCACCCATTCGATTCGATTCGATTCATCTCGATTCGATTTAATTCGATTCGATTTAGTTTATTCGATTCATTTATTGACAATCAGATTATTTAATTGAACTTCATTCATTTCGATTCGCTACCATCTGATTCGATTAAGTTCGATCAAATGATTCAAATTTCATTGATTCGATTGGGTTAATTCGATTCAATCTGATTCAACTCTAAAAAGTCCGAGAGAACAGATTCTAACATTAATTGTGAATATCCTTCCTTGTATCTTTGTTTTGAGAAATATCTCGAATGTGAAAAATAGACTTGATCTCTTTATTCGAATTTAGTCAGACTTGTTTCATGATTTAACGGTGAAACACAATATGAGACACTAAAGTAAAACCCAAAAAGATACAAGTATAACAAGTTCACAAAATCGAACAATAACATACTTCGTACCAAATTACAACCGAATTTTTTTATAGCAAAAAGTAGTTGGGAAATATATACACGTACAAAATACAAATACAAAAAAAACACGAAGCAAAATAAAAACAAACATAAGAAAACATAAGATATGTACGTAAAATTTAGATATTATTAGCCCAAAACCACACGGGTGGCATATCTTTTATAAACTGACGTTTAACTTATCATCATCATCGTCACTTTATATTATTGCCACCATTTGTGGCGTATATTCATTTCATTATTCATATTTTGTACTCATTTTGCACTTCAAGCCGACCTCACTATTTTTCATTGTTTCTGGCATAAATTGGGATATTCTATTGTTAATCTTGATTCGTTTCAAAAATAAAATAAAATGTGTTTGTACGTTTATACGGTGTAAACGGTTTTTAGCGTTTTCTAAAAAATTTGGCACCTTACATCCATTGGTTTTTCTTTTCCTTACCCAAGTCAACCTTAGGTTCTGATACCCGTTTGTTATAGCAGAAGCATTGATAACTAATATCGGGGATCTGCTGCGTCGATGTCCATAATATACTATTCCGTATCCAGTATCTATAATCATACGAATATAAGGATGTTTGCAACCTAACAAAAAATGCTCAAATTTGATTTACTTTTTGTAATCACTATGCTATGTCTATGCAAACCAAATTATTAGATTTATCATCAAATAAAATTCAAATTAGTGGGCCTAATTTGATTGGGCCTCAATCAGCTGCTCAAATTAGTGGGCCTAATTTGATTGTTTCTTGCATCGTAATAAGTGCTTTCTCTATAGCAAGTCTATTTTAAATTCGTTTCACCCGTAACTGTACTCATGAAATGAGTATTAAATAAGATACTGATAGTTTTATTTGGCCGTTTCACGCATGAAACAATTTTATTTTAGAATTTGTTGCCTTCTTCGATATCTATAGATTTTATTGTCTTTGTCATTGTGTCTCTTCCTCAAATTTTCATTTACATCTAATATTAATATGTTATACTTCGTATTAGATTGTTTACATATTCTCAAATATAAAAGTTAACTTTTACGGAGTACATGATTACCGATAATTTATGATAAGACCAATCCACCTTATAATGTATTGAGCACGTCTTTTATGAATGTATGGTTGTACCATAGTACGATCTTATAGGACGGTCTTATAGGAGACTAGTAGACCACCTTATAAAACAATTTATACGAAGTACTACCATTTACGGAGTATTTGTTTGTGCTTTAAAGTGTTTGGGCTTTATCAACTTGTGACCATTTGTTTTTTGGGCTTGGTTTATTCATTTTATAAAACACAGCCTTCTTATATAAATTCATTTTTTACTTCAAATTTCAAACTTGTACGAGTACTTCAATAAAATGTCTTCACTAAGTTTCCAGCGACACAGTATCACAGTAAATTAATATGAGATTAAAGTATAAATTGCAGTTAAAATGGTACAAAAATATGAAACAAATCTACTAAAGAAATTTAATATGAAAACTAATCAAATTATCACTAAAATGGTACAAAAACTATATAACCGAATACAAATGAGACGAACTTACAATAATTTATTGTAAAACCTCAACTCACACAAGAATTTGTGAAATTTCTTAATTCTATCTTATTAAATTTCTCAATTATCCAATTTTCTTTTGTTAACAAAATAGAAATAACATGTAATTCAACATACGGAATACTTTTATCATTTAACCATTTTTACGAGTGATATAAGCACCTATAAATGAACTTAATTTAGCCTTCTTAAACTCTCAAGTTAAAAGGAGTTAGGCAGGCATTACCACCAAACATTGTGATTTCTAGGCATTTGGAGAGGCTGCCAATTTAAGTAATTCATCACATGTCATTTAAGCAACACTAAAGACTATTTGATTTTTTCTAGTTTAGTCATTTTTTTTTATCTAAATATGAAAATCAATAAATATATTTGTTATAGTAATAAATATAACTTAACTAATTGGTCTTTTTAAATTATCGATTAAATATACATAAATTCTTGTGTGAGTCGGACTTTATAAAAACTTATCGTAAGTCCGACTCATTTGTACGTGATTATATAGTTTTTGTACCATTTTAATAATAATTATGATTAATTGTTACCAAATTTTTTAGTACATCTATAAGTGGCTTTAATAGATTTATTTCATATTTTTGTACCATTTTAACTACAGTTTATACTTTTATCTAACATTAATTTAATGTGAAACCCGTCTCACAAGAGAACTACCGTTAAATATACGTTTCTTTCATTTTTATTTCATTTTTCAAGTAGTACAATAGTGTAATTTAAAATGTCATCTATTTTTAAAATAATTTTTACAATAACCACGTGCCTTTTGTTTAGAGGATGAAATCAAGGTTTGGTTTGCCAAACTTGAAAGTGACACTTGCAACTACATGAGTTAATTTGATGTGAATTGTCCATAAAAGATTTAATGGTGTTTTTCATTGTTGATGTGATTCCTAATGTTTTATTCTAAAGTCTAAATATGAACAAAGATTATTATACTTTCTTGTTGAATGTTTATGTCTAGCTTTATTTGATATATGTGATGTTGAAATCTATGAATAAAAATGCTTATTTCAAGTCAAAATAAGTAAAAAGATAATTATCTTTTTTTTTATTGTGTAATTATGCCTGATTGTATTTGAAAAATTTTCTTCTTCAAACCCATCTAAGAGTTAGCATAAAATATAGCATAAGTCTCTAAATTTCATTTTTATGTTCGTGAAAAATATAATTTGATCAACATATTAATTTAGTTTACTAGGTAACACTAAACCCTTTCCCATACGGCCCTAAGTAATTGAATTCCGTTAAAAGCATGGGTTTTAAATAAGTCAACTCATAACATACACACTGTAATTGTTAATTGTTTTGGATCAAATTGTACAATGAAGACATATTTAGTGTATATTCATACTAAAATGAATTTCGCTTAACAATAAAGTATAATCAATTAATTTTAAGAATTTATAGATGATAATACAATCTATTTTGTACAAATTTACAGACTCTAAATTCATACTTCATATCTATTTCATAATATTAGAAAAACATAAGTGTTATGATAATATGCTACAAGCCTACAACAACGAGTATATATAGTCTTTCATTATTATATAATAGAAAGCTTAAAGGCGTCTCAAAAACAATGATTGGTACTACAAAATATCAGATATGTATTTAATTTTAAATGAAGTTGCTAGAAAAGAGCAAAATGAAATTTAAAAAAAAAAAAAAAAAAACTCAACATATGCCACAACTAAATCAGTTATTATAAACTAATAATAATGTGTACGTGATGGCGAGTGAATATATTCTTAGTTTCGCTTGTGTGTCTAAGCATAGTAATTTAAGAAGAAGTATATTATTTGTAATGTATAAATAAATAAAATGAAATAAAATAAAGAAAAAAGTCTGTGACTTGTCATATTTTATTTTGGATTGAAACAATGCATATATAATCCATTTTTAATAGATACACATAACCTAATATATTGTTATGGTTTCAACAATTAATAACAATCATTGAACTCAGATCCTCCAATGAGTGAACACTCTCTCATCGTTGGTCGAGTTAGCTTCACTCCCTTTTGCGCCAACTACATCGGTTATGCCGTTATACCATAAGTACCTCCATATTCCGCTAAGTAAAATTTTGGGTTAAAAGTTACTCCGTAAAAGGTTACAAAAATTACATTGAAAATTCAAAAGATAGCTCCAAACAAAAACTACAATGAATTAAGAAATGTGATAGCATCAAAACAAAAAAGAACGTAATCAAAAAAATGAAAACTAAAACTAAATGCAAACCACCAAATCACCAATCAACTAAAGACCCGATATGCCGCCACCAAAAAGCCATGATAATTTCTTTAAAAGAACAAAAGTCATAACGATCCACACCGATATTTAATCAAAACAAATAACATAGACATTTTACACAATATCAACAATTTAATCCTATGCGTCAGTTAAAAACATAGATAATTTCTACTCCAATATTTAATCAAGACCCGATATGCCGCCACCAAAAAGCCAAGATAATTTCTTTGAAAGAAAAAAGTCATAACGATCCACTACAATATTTAATCAAAACAAATAACATAGATATTTTACACAATATCAACAACTTAATCCTATGCGTTAAAAAAAAAAAAAATTATCATCATGTGTTAGTAGCCTCAGGCCTAACATTTCCCATAAGATGGCTTCATGAGGAAATTAAACCTGAGAGTCTGAGACCTATAGAAATTTCATCCGTGTTTTAACCAACAGACCACATCCATGCAGACGAAAATAATTTACATCGATAAATGATTCACTATTTAACCCTTTTTTTTTTTTTTTTTTTTTTTACCTTAATGTCTTTCCCCTCATGGCAATTAATTTCACCTATTATTCTCTAGAAGGTAAATGCTTAAAATAGAAAACGGTCCCAAATGAGACAATCCTAAAGAATAGGCAGGCTTATCAATCTGCCTTTCTTACATGGATATCACTTATCACTTGGCTAAACTATGCAAGACAAACCGCATCGCCACTTTCTTTCTGTCTACTTCTCTTTCTATTTTTGTTTGTTTGGGCCTTCTTCATTCAATTCAAGCCCGTGGGTCTATCTAATCTCACCACTTTTTTTTTTTTTTTTTTTTTTTTTTTTTTTTTTTTGTGTAAAATAAAGAATTCTTTTTTTTTTTATTCAATTATTGGTACAAATTGATTATGGAGTTTTTTTAATAGAATTATAATTAAACGAATATGTTTTGAATTGGCCGCCAACTCATGTCCCATATTGGAAAAAGGAAGAGTTGTTGTTTGGTTTATCCAAGAGCATCCAAACAGTCAGAAGTCTTGCTCAAAATCTGAATGGCGAGGAATTGAGAGGTCTGTTCGACTACAAGAATGATCATAGATACCTGGTCATCCTACGGGATGATTTACGCAAGATATGTGGTTTGCAGATTGCAAGTCTTAACCAACCCTCGTTACCAAAAAAAAAAAAAAAAAAAAAAATTATGAGCCCTTTTGGGAAGAAGCTTGAAAGTAAATCCGTGCGAGCTTGGTTTAGAGCGAACAATATCATACTAATGTGACATTGTGTGGAAGTAGCAGTTCTAATGATTTTATGTCTCCTCGTGGAAAAAAAAATAAAAATAAAAGAATATAGGTTGACTTTTACCATCAAACTCAACTTGACTTTTAGTATCGACTTATTTTTATTGGCCCGTCCTATTCCATTGAAAGGTCCAATAAAATAATTGCTAAATTTGATTTTATTTTTTGAAAGATTAATATTGAATTCGAAGTATAAGTTAGTAGGGAGTATGGGTCATAATTCAAACCCCAATACATTATCGTAAAATCATCGTATACAATAACTTGTGTAGTTAATTATAAAAAGTCAATAATTTAATCGAAAACTCTAATAAAAAAATACTCCATCAATAAAAATTATCCACTTCACACACTTCTTTTTTTAATTAATCTTTACCATGAATAGAAGTATCATCTAGGCATCTAGTATGAGCTATCAACATCAAATCAATGAATCATTTATCCAAAGTTAAACTTAATAAAACACATTAAACAAAATAATTAAAAACAAAATCATTCACAAGTCACATGTATATATATGCAAAAATTCCTTGATTAGGCAAGTGTACTTAATTAACTCCTCCAAATCCTAAGGAAAAAGTGCATTAAAATGCAGTTTAAGTGCCCTAAAAAAGCAGCACTACCCTACAATAATTATGTAATTTGCGTCACTTTAAAAGTTAAACCTAACCCCTACTTTTTTTTTTTTCTTTTTTTTTTTGGGGTGTACCTTTTATTCGTAATTTCGTACTATATATACCATGTCTTTTTCATAAAGTTTTGAAAAATCCAGTAATTTCTTTACAACTAATCAAATATACACGTGTCGACACCGTGAATGACGGTAGATGTGTAGCTACCGGTTTACACAAATGTGCAACGGAGTACGACTGCACGAGTAATATTTATTATACATAATAATCATGATTATGATATTTTTAGTAAAATATAATGGTTTATATAATTTCGTTGAAATAATTATTTCTAATTACAGTTATTAATAATATGTATACAATCGTTGTATATAAATAATACGGAGTATTAATCAAGGGCATACCCATTATTAGGGTTGTGTAGGGTTTCATCATTTCAAATTCAGAATGGATCGAATCGAATCAGACCTGAACAACCATCAGATCTAACCATCCTAAATTATCAACGGTAGAATTTATGGCTTAAGTACGAGTAAGAGTCAGGAGTTACTTGAAAGTAGGATGATTTTACGAAGTACTAGCATTTATGCATCACTTGTAATCGCGGTATAGAAGAAGTATGAACCATGACACTGATAGATTAATTATTATTATTATTATTATTATTATTATTATTATTATTATTATTATTATTATAAATTAATACGAAATAATAAATTAATAAGTCTATTGCAAAACGATTTTACACGTTAAAAAAATGCATACAAAAACAACATTTGGAAGTTGGAACACATTGTGGACACTTTGAATTGAATACCTAGTGATGTCAATTATCCTCAATAACGCGCCGTCAACTTTCCAAAGCTCTTGAACCACATTTATAATGTTATACTCGTACGTAAAATGGTACTCCCTCAAAAGAGAGAGTAAAAAAAAAATATTTACTTCATTCCTTCAAATATAATGTTAGTACTTACATTTTCTTTTTTTACATTATTTATGAACATAGAAAATAGTCTAAATTGGGTGCAATATATAAATAAAATTATACGTACTTCATCCGTTTCATTGAATTGTTTACAGTTTGACTTTTTTGTGAGGGGAAAAAAGTCAAACTGTAAACATTTAGACTGAGATAGAGGGAGTAGTAGTCATTTGTTATTTTGTTTAATTTGCGTTCTTGAATATAATATTCATATCAGAATTATTTAGTTTTCCATAATGTAAAATATCTGCAAGTGAACTTGAATGAAGGGAGTAACAAATAATCGAAATTTTTGAATATATTGCTCATCTCTTTCATTGGAGTCGCAATATTTTCAAAAGTTGACTCATTTAATAGGATTACAACGTTTTCAAAAATAATCTCTAATGTAATACTCGTAGTATACATTATGGTGTAAGTCTTGTGTGAAACGGGTAACCCGTTTCTCACAAGAAACGGGTCAAATAGTAAGCTAAAAGACAAGGGACAAGTGGGAAGAACATCTTTCTTCCCCACTTGTCCCTTGTCTTTTAGCTTACTATTCAATTTCTGTGAAAGCAGTTCTGCATTCATCAATGTACATTATGCATGCCTCATTGCCTCACCACTTTCTTTGTTCTCATCGTGCACTTCAAATATTCTCCTTAATATTTGTATCATTTGAATTTTTTGTAATTCCATTATAAAGAGCATACCCTTATCCAACCAAAAAAAAAAAAAAAATCCATCTCCACCCCACCTCTTCACCCATGACAGCCTTGGCGGGTGATCACCTATCCTCCACCCCCACTTAATGAGGAAATTTTTTAACCTAAATCCGCCCCGACCATCTTATCAAATCTACATTAACAAAACATGTACAACAACTAAAATAATAACACGTGAAACACGTTAAAACTACTCCGTATATCAATTTAGAAAATTGCGATTATCAAATTGAAATTCTTTATTATTTATATTTTAAAGGTAACTTAAGTGAGACGAATAGATACGAGGTGAGTGGTGCGGGTACAAGCAAGACGGGTAGAGTTTTATTGAACCGGTCTACCACAGTGGGGGGATAATTTTGGTACCCATTTCCACTTCACGACTCACCAAACCATCCTCCATATTCATCCTAACTGAAACAAATGCGAAGGAGCATACTTTTATTTATCCGTTCCAATGACATCACTAGATACAATACTCGATATCTAACTTTTAAAATATACTCCGTATTCAGTTAAGTTTAATTCAATTTTAAAACCGTCGTAGTCTAGACAGATATAGTAATTTAAAAAGAGGAGTGAAACAGTGATGAGAAAACTTCAGTAGTCAGTCTTCTTCACTCCACCCAACACAAAGAAGAACACAACACAACACCACTCCTCAACATTTTCACTTCCTCAATTCAAATTAAATTAAATTCTCTACTTTCATTCCCCATTTTTATTCAACTTTATTCCAATTAATTATTTAAATTTTATATCTATATGTCATTTTATTTTTCTGGATTAAATTAAATTAAATTAATAATATTATTTATTTTGAATATTAATGGATCCACCAACGACGGCGCTTATGGACGAAACGACGCCGTACAACTTGTCGGAGATCTGGCCTATGACGGCCATCAACGGCGGTGATCCCGGCGTCGGGCTGGACCTCCGCCGTGGCCCGTTCGACCCGAACTTATCCCGGTTCTCTGAGCCCGGCCCGATTCGCGAGTGCTCTGGAAACGACGTCGTTCACAGCGGCGGAAGTGCTGCGCCGAGGAAGCGGCGGGAGAATACCGCCGCCGACGATGATTCCGGCAAGGGTACTGCAATGGTACTTCAATATTTATTATTATTATTATTATTATTATTATTATTATTATTATTATTATTATTACTTCCTCCATTCCAATAGGTTATATACGTTTGCTTTATGCACGTATACTTGTTTTGTTTCGTTCATATCTTTGATTTTGTATTCTCAAAAATTTTAAAATTTTGATATTAATAATGTGTTCGATAAGACAATTAAAATAAGATCACACATGTTTTTTTATTTTGTATGTTAAAAGTTATATTGAAGATTCTAAATAATGTCCAAAAAGTAAAACGTATACAACCTATTGGAATTGAGGATGTGTACGAATTTTTTATTTTGATTAGTGATAATGATGTGATGATTATGATGTGTGTGTTTGATAGTGAAATATAATATAATAATATAATTGTCTTTTTTAGGAATGTTTAATGGAGTTATTATTGAATTTATTCTAGAGCTAATTTGGAATTAACTTTTTGCTTTTGATTTTCTTAATATTTAATTGTCATGAGAAATAATTGGTTTAATGGTCTTTTCGAGAGCATTACTAACATCAAATTTATATAATTTTTAGAATTACGTAACTAAAGATATGAACAAAAGAAAACGTGCATCAACGTACATGCAATTTGATGAACTTAATAGTCTGCTCATTTGGTTGAGCAGAGTGATTCCGACAGTAAAAGGCTGAAATCATCGGGATCCGGGGATGAAAACCCGAATCAAAAAGCTGACGGTGAAGTCAATTCGGGGAAACAAAAGAGTAAGGCGCCGTCTGACGCGCAAAAGGATTATATTCATGTTCGTGCTAGACGAGGTCAAGCAACCGACAGCCACAGCCTTGCTGAAAGGGTAATTAGCCGTGAACTTTTTGCTGTCGAAAGTTTAAGCCATGGGGTTATGGTGTTCGGATTTTTTGATGTATGATGAAACTTTTTGGTGTCAGGCGAGAAGAGAAAAGATCAGTGAAAGGATGAGAATTCTTCAGGATCTCGTCCCTGGATGCAACAAGGTATCCACTTGTTCTTTGACATTGTTAGTTTTCGGTATGTTTCGTGTTCAATTGGCACTCTAAACTTTACGCTGATACTTTTGTAGTTGCCTGAGTATCTCAATATTGGTAATTGCTTTTGGTTTCAGGTCATTGGCAAAGCACTTGTTCTTGACGAGATCATAAATTACATACAGTCCTTGCAGCGCCAAGTTGAGGTATGTTAGTTGTTGGGTACCTGTATAGAGGCGGCAAAGCTTTTACGTTTTACCTAAGTACATGTAAAATGCTTGTTTCAGTTCCTCTCAATGAAATTAGAGGCGGTCAATACAAGAGTTAGCCCAGGCATCGAAGGGTTTCCTTCAAAAGACGTAAGTCTAGAACTGCCTTGTTTAATAAATACTCCGTAATTGGTCCCAATGTATGAACAACCGTCTTTTCTAATTCTCGGAGTTATAAGAGAGTACCTTTTTTGGTTTTGTTTTGATGAGTCGATTTTCTGCTCTTATTTCTCCTTTAATCAGTGAATTTTCACCCTAGTTGGTGGTTGCTGTGTAAAAATTCTGCTGCGAGTGTCTTTTATAACGTCTTTTCTGACAAATGGTTCGTTTGGAATTTTTTTTTATCAGTGTTTGATATGACCTTCGTAAAATTTCATGTACTTTCCGCTTCTGTCTGATGTTTTCATTCATGTATGACATTTCAATATTTCAGTTTGGCCAACAACCATTCGATACGTCAGGAGGAGTAGGATACTGTTCGCAGCCTCCAAGAGAATACGGACGTGGCACATCGCCGGACTGGTTGCACATGCAGATTGGCGGTGGCTTTGAACGACAAACATGACCCGAACTTCTACACACACACACGACACACACCTTCTTCCTCCATCCCAAAAATAATGAACTAGTCGTAATACTGTAATGTTCTTCAGTGACTGTTGTCGAGTTATACTAAAAGTGTACCCAAATAACCTGTCAAAAGACAACTCTTGTACAAGTTATTGAAATCGACTGAATTGTATCGTCTCTTCTGAGCTTCGGAGCATTCTGGAAGAGATAGTTTCCCTCGTGACAGAATGTTTCATCGCACGGAACTGGGCTTCAACCCTTGGTCAACGATCATGTAAAACACTTGTTACAGTAACCCTCCCTTGGGTATATACATCCCATATTTGTTGAACCCCCGATTTCACATTTTATACTACGGTGTACGGAGTACTATTTAAAGACCACGTTTTCAATTATTTGTGATCCTTGACGTTGATGAACGTCCATGGAATTGGTTATTGCCTTTTCAACTCGGATTTTTTTCTGTTTAGTTTTCTTGTACATAAACTCCATAGATCTACTTCAGGCATCATATGTTAGCGGAATATCTAAGAGCGCCACTTCAGACTAGCACTGTTCGGTACGGCCCCTACGGGCGTGTAGTATATAATTTCTTGATTTTTTTTGTTGAAGTTTTGTTTCGGAGTTAAAGGTTTTTTTGTCAGATTGTATCTTTTAGTTAAGGTCATTTGTGACATGGCGGAGGCCCATGGGTCTGACACAACGGGTAACAGTCAGCAATTAAGGCAGTGCGTATTTCATCGGGCCAGGAACAGGCACGACACGAAGGCCGCTACCTGTGCCAGGGCCGGGCCTCGTAAGGAATCAGGCGCGGTGAATCCGGCGCGGTGAATCCGGCATAAAGCACGGTCCGTGGCCTGTCGGGTCAGCTCTCTGTATTATTGTCGTCATAATAATAAAACTAGACCTGGCAAACAGGTCGTGTCGTGTTCGTGTTCGTGTCACGTATAAATGGGTCACTCACCCCTCAACCCAAACCCGACCCAATTAATAAATAGGTCATTAGTGCTTGACCCAAACCCAACCCGTTTATATTTTAAATGACTGACTGATCAATTTATTTAACCCATTTATATAAGTAGGTTAAATTTTAACTCGCTTCACCCGTTTGACCTATTAAACTCAGATAACCCATTTAAAATTTTTAAGATTAAAACACCACAAATAACACTATAGTCAAAATCAAAATTTTAAAGAAAGAAATATTTTGTTACTCAGTAATCTTTTATTTTGATTTTTGAATTTGAGAGGAAAAAAAGTATAATAGTATTATATATGGGTTAAATGGGTTATCGGGTTAACTCTACCCGCTTAACCCATTTAATTAAATAGATGCGTCGTGTCAGATTCAGGTATGCGGAAAGTTACCGAAATCCAACCCATTTATATTTCGTAGGGTTCGTGTCAACCCACTTACTTAAATGGGTCATCACATAGTGACCCAAACCCATTTATTTCGAGGTTAGGTATGGGTGTTTTAGGTAATAGTGTCACTTTCACAAATTTCTAAATAAAACGATTCCCACTCACGCGTGCGATAGCGCGTAAGCCGTCGAATATATCACCATTTCGTTAAAACATCATACAATTTCGAACGACGCCGTTTAAACTTTAAAAATCACTCAAAAAAATCGCCATTGATGTCCAGCAAAAACACAATCAAATTTGCACCAATTTTACGCAATCTTTAGGGTTTTGATCGTATAAGTCATCGTTTTTCCACCGGATTTGTATTCATTTCCGAAATCATTTCAATTAGGGTTTCATTCGAAGAAAAAGTTACTGGATTTTGGGGGTTTTGATTGAATTAAATTAGGGTTTTTGACGAAGGAAGTGATTCGATGAGATCGAGTTTGGGCAGTAACTCGGCCGTGTCGGATCGTTCCATGAGCACGATTCGACTCGGTCGAGTTCAACCTCAAGCTCCTACTTTCCGCACTATCTACTGCAATGATCGTGACGCAAATTCTCTCGCAAAATTCAAGGTTTTGTTTTTTATTTCTGCATTTTAATTGAAGTTCTATTTATTTGAAAACATTTTGGAAGTTGGTTTTAGTAGTTTAGTTGTGTAAGCGTGATTTCGGAATGATTAGAGAACACTGGAATTGAGTTCAGAGTGTTTCAATCGATATCGAAGCAGTTTGTTAGTGATGTTTTTGCTAAATTTGGAAGTTTTCGATTTTGGATAATGTGTGTTTAAACTTGGTGCTGTTGATGGTGAAATTAGTGAACATGATTAGTAAACGTGATCGTGCAGAGACGCAGAGTGAAGGTTTATTGTCTTCTTCCGTAAGATCTTCTGGCTTCGTAAGTATGCTTTAGTTGTTAAAAAGTCGAGTCCATCTTGGGAATTGAGATCATCTGCACAAACCGTAGAATGTAGACCTTAGTTTGGGAATCGAATCAAGGATGGTGTTTTCTTCATGAAGTTTAAAATAAAACCGCTGTATGTGTACAAGTGTCAATACAATTAGAGGTGTCGAGTAATTTTGTGTTGGCCGTTGTACACATACAATGGTCTTACCGTAGAATTACTCCATGCTCTTGGATGGAGGCATGTGTGTCTGGCGCTGCGATTAATTGATGGATGTATGAACCTGGTGACATTTGTTCCATCTCTTAGTTTTGCAAGTAGATGATTATATACGGACTCTCTGATGGCCTGGATTCTAGAATTTAATCCGACATTGATCTCTAGCTCAAGTATTACACATTACCTTGTAAATTCGACATAGCATGCAACATTATTTGAACTTTTGGACTTTTTCATGGTGTCCAGCCAGCTATCTCAATGCGACGTATTTCATCCGATTCACCAGTTTCTTATCATTTCATTTGGCACAATTATTAAGGAGTGGTTGGGTAAGTGGTGGGATCCACCTTTTTTGATTTTTGCGGGTAAAAAGGTTATTTTAAAAAAGAAATGATAAGAATGGAGAAATCATCCAAATAAGGAATATGATAAGAAATGGATGAATCAGAATATCAGATGGCGTATCTCATTTGAATGTTTTATTATTGAAGATTTATATGTGAATAAATAAATGACAGTTCCCTGTCATCTGATAGTGCTTGTTCTCTTCTCGATGCAAACCCTTCTTTTTAGGTGATTGGCATGTCCTTCAAAATGACCCTAGCATAGTATGGCAGACATCAAAGAAATCAATAGTAAGAAACATATGTGCTTCTTGTTTGTTGAAATGGAAACATAAAAGTAAGATTTAACCTTGCGGAGCGTTAACATCTTCGAAGCTTCTTATGGTTCAATAGGAGATTGTCCAAAGTAAATTAGATTACACTTGTATTTTTTTCTTCTACTCATTCAGTATTTTCTATTGGTAGTAGCGGTATAGCTCCGCGCTGCTAGTACATTTAATTAGTCTCTTTGCCTTATGGACTTGCTCTGTAAAGTGCTCCCCATTGCTAGTTGAGATCAGGGGATGTACTTTTGTTCTAGCTTGCAAACGGCGGGTACAGACCAATTTAAGCAAGGTGAAAGACCATGTCCGAATCCAAAAGTACTTTAGGCTTATTTTTGTTAGTATATCCGAGTTAATGCGGAGTTGAGGCAGATAAGCTGACCAGGTTTAGTATTGGGGTGTAATGAGCCACTTTATTCTTGGCCATAAAGACTCGAGGTTAGACTCACGCTTTTGAGCCTCGAAATTATGAGCTTGCATATTGCTGAGAGCATGGCTTTGGTTTACCTAATATATTGGTTTGGAGTTAAGAGTTAGGACAAGATTGGTGTATGAATCATTTAGTATATGGTGTACATTCATTCAAAAACATCTTTGTATTTAACTCTCAAAGGCACTTAGCGTTCTATTGGTTTGTTAAAGGGAAATGGAACAAAAAGGAGAGGAGAGGGATTAGAAAGGACCATTAAGAAGCACCATTAAGAAACTCTGTTTCACGCCCGTCGCAAGCCACCTTTAGTGCCCACCAAAAATACATCTCTGTCATTGGGACACAATTCTTGTTGCTTTGTGAGTACTTGAGAATATGAATGGGACCCAAATGTACATAACCGTGTTGTAGTAAATGCATTAATTCCCAGGCTTCATTGACCAGCCAGGGATGCACACTGACTTTCAAATTGTCAGTTTCTTCTAAAATTTATTCTTAAGATTTTTAGGTCATTGGATTTATATTTCCAATTGTGGAGTATTCATTCGGTCTATTTTTGCGCGATGTTTTCAGGGGAATTCTGTTTCAACTACGAAGTACAACGTCCTTACTTTTCTACCAAAAGGATTATTTGAACAGGTATACTTTTGTTGTTGCAAGAGATGAAGAAGCTTTTGTGCAGATAAGAAGGCACAATTTATTGTATATTGTCCTCAATTGGATCTCTGAATTTCATATTGTATATTGACAGTTCAGACGGGTAGCCAACTTATACTTTCTTATGATCTCCATTTTGTCATGGACTCCAATGAGGTATTTACTGCTTAACTGTTGTGAACCGGCTTACCACTTTGATCTAAGGCTGCGGTTCTTTTTATTTTTTAGATCTTAGTTACTTCCCTTGTGATGAAATCAATCACTTGTAATATTTTAGCTGGGAACTATTTGTTTTGTCATACACCATTCATGTTAATCAATATTTTTCTTTATAAAAAAAGCGTCTGTTAAAGTTTACTTATATCGCCATGAACTGATATATTTATCTCTATTCAGTTCAACAGTTTTTAATTGTTTGCCTTATTAGCCTCTTCTCCTCCCCGTAAAAGGAATAGTTAGAAAACAGATATTCTTCTTTCAACCTGGCAAAATGATATTTCCGGCTGATGTTAGTGATAGTTAAAAGCTGTGTTGAGTTTTATTACTCAGTGAAAAATGGAGTACTTTTTAACTCAGTCACCGGCTAGGTTCTCTGTCTGTTAATTCCAGAATAGAACCCTGGCCGGTGGCCTCTTTCAACTTCCACAATTGTAGTTTTTGATTTCTTTCTCTGTGTAGATCTGGGTGCATGATTAGACAACTCGGAAGTGTTGGCTTGAGTGGCCTTTACATAAGTTTTCTTATGTTTCCATCACTGGTAATCTTTTATGACCTTCTTTTCTTTTGATGCAGTCCAGTCAGTCCATTGACAAATGTGGCACCCCTTAGCGTTGTGCTTATCATATCTCTTGTGAAGGAGGCATTTGAGGATTGGGTATGTTATTGTCAGATTTTTTCATTGTCAATTCTATTTATGGTGCTCTATAATAATTTTATTTTTGATTTTTGATTTGCTATTCTATATGAGTGTATCTTGTTTTCTTCTGGCACCTGAAGTTATTCCTCTTTTTTTGTTTGTTAATCTTTGACAGAAGCGATTTCAGAATGATTTGTCGATAAATAATTCTCCTGTAGATGTTTTGCTAGGAGAGAAGTGGGAAAGTATTCCTTGGAAAAGATTACAGGTTGGCGACATTGTCCGAGTGAGTATCCATCTACGTGCTTGACAACTTCTTCCTCTGCTTATATTCAAATTTTAATCTTGTGTGCAAAGTATTTGTATCTTCTCTTTCATTTCTCTTCTTAGTAAATACGGCTACGTTTTTACTGGTTGTGGAGCTCAAAGAATCACCGGATTTGTGATTGTGACTTTTCTTTGAGTTTTTATGAGCCATACTCATGGATGCTCCTCATAATCGTATGAAAATGTCTACACATTCTTTTCAAAAGTGTTTTACATGAGGCGTGACGTGAGAGGGGTAAGGATGCACAAAGTCCATGGACCTTGAAACCTAAATATCTTTCCAAATACTCTGTATAATTTTTTTATGGCCTGAAGTCATTGAAACCTAAAACCAGTGCAGTACATGAGTTGGTATTTACTTAAAAATGTTATAACTGTGTTGGTGGAGTTTCGATTTCTGCCAGACTTCAACTTTTGCAGATAATTAGTATTCATTTCTATCACATGCGATCTGTTAGTGGTTGTGTTTCTAGACCACATCAGATTAAGTGGTGGTTTTTGTTTTCTTATTTGTGTGACTATTCCTAGGTTGCTGTTTGGGCTTTCTCTTATGACCAAATTCCATATACTCCTAGTCTATTTTTTTTCTACCTCCAATCTCCTTGTGTATTCCATCCATTATCATAGTAACTGTATATTTGTTTCTATTTCTCCATTTTGACACAAACACTATTTTCAAATATTTTGGCACTTTCACTTTTAAGAAACTTTATTGGTTGAGTTTAGAACATGTTTGGGATATTCTTTTGGTTTTAATGTTTCTTAGTAACGAAACCTTGAATATATTTAGTCATTTAGGCATATTTCTGTGCAATTGTGCTCTTTAATGACCTTTGGTCTTAATTGTTTATAACCAATTGGTTTCTAAGCTAGCTTAAGCTACTTGCTTGGTCAAATAACTGGGGATTCAAACTCAATGTGCTAACATTATGTAGCTATCTGATGATTTCGCAGGTTAAGCAAGATGGATTTTTCCCTGCAGATATTCTTTTTCTTGCTAGCACGAATCCAGATGGCGTGTGTTATATTGAGGTCCTAAAATATTAATTTGATGGTTTCAACTTTATTTCATATTTTCTTCTCCCAGGAAATATATAATATGGAGTAATTTGGAAGGACCTCTGTTAGGCTTATTGGATGGGGAGGACTCCTTAAAATGCTGTTTCTGTTTTTTCCTATCCAGCACATTTATACGCGCACTTTGTGTTGCAGACATCGAATTTAGACGGTGAAACAAATTTGAAGATTCGAAAAGCACTAGAAAAGACATGGGATTATTTGACACCTGAAAAGGCAACTGAATTCAAAGGTTTCTTTTTGTCATTTGAGTGGTTAAATCATGAAATTTTAAGGATTCACGTTGCATTATTCTCTTACTTCATTAAGCATATACAGATTCGTTGACCTTTTCGAATGATCATCCCTGATATTTGGAGTTGTAAACTTGTAGCATAAAATGTGTTTCCTGGTTTATGTGAATGGATTGCGCTTCCCTTCTTCCGTGCAGTGGTTCTCGATTGTAAAAGTTAGTGCTTTTAACATTTAGGTGACATCAATTCTTGGTGTATCTTTGTTTTTGAGTTAGTGGAATTGATAGAGGATAAGATCTTTGTGCAGGCATGCAAATTTAAGTTTGATATTTGGTCCATGTTGCTCATTTTGTTATTCTCTGTCATGTGTAGGTGAAGTACAATGCGAACAGGCTAATAATTCGCTGTATACCTTCACTGGGAACCTCATTTTTCAGAAGCAAACACTACCTCTTTCCCCAAACCAGCTTTTACTAAGAGTATGGTTTGATCTGTTACTTCTTCTGGTTTAAATTCATTAATAACTAGCCAATTCGAGTTCTTCAAGATTTATCTGGCCATTCCACAATAATTGTCTGATTGGCTTCTTTTGACACTACCTATGTTACTTCTACACTTTGCTTTCATGTGAGCTTGAACCAAATGAGCATACTTCAATTTTGACCGAAACATGGAACTTTTTCATGTATAGCTGTGTGAGACACTCTGACATCTTGAGGTGTCTGATACTTGTAGCCAAGTTTAAATAACTTAAGACACTTTAGAGCATGTTTTAACTGTCCTGGATTAAGATAGGATAACCTGCTGTGAGATTTTGAGGTGAGGAATATACAAGGAACTTTGCATTCTAACCTTTTGAATTATTACTAGAGATTGAAACTTATTGCTGCTTGTTATTACAACTCATACCAAATTTGCCGTTAACACAATGGCAATCATCCTGCTTCTGAAATATAATAAACTAATGTTGAGTATATGGATACTTTTCTGTTTACTTTTGACAAGGGTTGCAGTCTAAGAAACACTGAGTACATTGTTGGAGCTGTGATATACACCGGACATGAGACAAAGGTATGCTTGTTTTCTAATATAATGGATGATATCGTAGATAGTCATTGCTGTGGTATCAGGGGTCTGTCAGATATTCAGATACATAACTATTCTCTTGTTATGACTGGGTGAAGATTAGTAATATCAGTCTCACCTTACGTAGGAGGGAACACCTTCAGACATTTTTGTTGTAATGATGATGTTTTTGGTGTGTTCTGTCTGTGACTCTCTCCAAATCATTAGAATTGTCCCATTTGATTAAATACTCCTCACATATATTATATTCACCAAAAATTGGTGGGGAGTACGATTCAAGCCAGGCAGATCTGTCTTGACAGATAGTAGAACTTGTGAGTGTAGCAGATAAATATTCTGATATAGTGTGGAACATAATGGCATTTCAGCAAAGCGCGTGTTCTGGAAATTGTATCCTCTTTCTGGGGTATATTTACACTTGTTTGCTCTTTGTTAAGTGACAGGTTATGATGAATACAATGAATGTTCCATCAAAAAGAAGTACCCTGGAAAGGAAGCTGGACAAACTTATTCTTGCTCTATTTGCTACTTTATTTATGATGTGCCTCATTGGATCCATTGGCAGGTATCTCAAGAAGTTAATCTCTTGTGTGGCATTGAAGTTCTAGAAATTGTTTAATATTTGTACATGTTTTCTATTGTCAGTGGTGTGTTCATTGACCGCAAGTATTTCTATTTGGGACTTGAAGGAAAAGTGGATGACCACCAATTTGATCCAAGTAGTAGATTCGTGGTATGGTTTATATGCTGAAAACGATGTAGACCACTTTTTCTGGAAAAAGATATATGGCGATTGTCTGTATTCGTCATCGCATCTACATTTGCCTTATGTTTTATATTTACTTTTGGTGCTTTTGCAGGTGATCATCTTGACAATGTTTACCCTAATTACTCTGTTTTCGACAGTCATCCCTATATCGCTTTACGTTTCCATTGAGGTAAAGATATAATCATTTGTTGACTGCTGGTGTCATCATGCCTATTATCGTGTGTTATTCACTGAGCAAAGTTTTCTGTATTCTAGGGAATTAAATTTATCCAATCTATAAAGTTCATCAACAACGATTTAAATATGTATCATGCTGAATCAAATACACCTGCGTTGGCAAGAACTTCAAATTTGAACGAGGAGCTTGGACAGGTATGTTTTCTTGAGTAGATCTAGTGTGAGGTGATGTAGGCTAGCCATAGAACAATTTTGAATAAACCAAAATGAAGTTCTTATCAGAGCAATAGCAATAGCAAAAGAGCAATACCATAATAGAGTTCTTCTCATGCCATGCCATATTCTTTACAAACCCCAAAATATAAGAACTTTCGTTCACGAGGGGAACTTAAACTAAATAGGGAGTGCGAAATTTATTTCCTTTATGATAACCTTGAAAGTAGACATAGTTGAAAGCTTTTCATATCCCCATACAAACTGGGTTCTTTAGTTCTTATGTAAGAACTGGGCTCTCAAAATTAAGAACAAATTCTTCTGCCACAGCTAACTAACTAACAAAAAGTTGTTGGTGACAAACAGGAGGCTAAAAATCACTCTTGCTATGGCTCTTAGCAGGGTTTATACTATCTTCTTTATCTAATTTTAGACGTAGCTGAAACGATTTAGGTTACCTGACATCAAACTTTGTATACCCCATTTTTATATAATTTAAACTCTGCTTTTTCTTAGCGGCTGTCCAACTCAGTCTTTGAGTGAGTTATGTTTTGCCATTCTTTGCAGGTGGAATATATATTTACTGACAAGACAGGAACCCTGACACAAAATTTGATGGAGTTCTTTAAATGTTCAATTGGAGGAGAAATCTATGGAACTGGTGTTACTGAAATAGAGCGGGGTGTAGCTGAGCGCATTGGCACTAAACTTCCAGAGGTCTGATATGAGAAATCAGCTTTTTTTTTTTCAAAGCCCTATTACGCATTTGATGCTAATTTTATGAATTCACTTTAGGTTCAAAAATCAGCTACTGCAATTCACGAAAAGGGCTTTAATTTTGATGATGTTAGACTTATGCGGGGTGCATGGAGAAATGAACCTTGTGCTGATATGTGCAAGGTAATATTAATATATGAACATTTGATTTTTTTATTATTTTATTATTTTTTTATTTTTATTTTTTCCCGTCTCTGAGGGTGCTATTGGTTCATTGCGCTGTGAAGTGTGAATTTGGAATATGATTAGGATGAGTCGCTAAATAGTTTGCACGTCTTATATTTGAAATAATATTTGATTAAACGCAAGTCTTAATGCTATCCTCAATGGTTATTCTAAAGTAGCCTCTTTGTCGGGTAAGGTCAGGTACTCAGGTGCATAATACTTGCCATAGGCAGGAATCGTTGAGTAATTCGGGCAATACTGTTGTTGCTAGTTTTTTTGAACTAAAACTTGTCTTTTTTCAGTGTTTTTGTTTGAGTATAACCTCTTGTAGGTACAGGACTTCATGTATATGTCGGCTCTATCTTCTATAAGAAAAAGTGTACTAATACGGCAAAAATAGATTATTTGTTTTTGCCAATGGATGTTTTAGATTTTAATAGGAATCTCAGCTTCTTTAAACACCACAGCCGCCTGGCTCTCAAAGATGCTAGGTAATTTACTCTATAGATACCACCATTAAAACGCCACAGCAGCCTGGCACAATTACCCAATTCCACTTCATCTTTTCCCCGGTTGTTATTAGTCAGTGTGATCCCACAAGTGGAATAATGGTTTGAAAATAGAGACATGGAGAATGGAGATGACTGTCAAGGATTTAGAAACTGTACAGGTGGTAATAGTACTATAGTAGTATAGAGTTTTGATCAGCATTTGCTTGTGGAGACACTTGAACTGTGGATCAGCATTTATATTTAACAACATTCCATTCTGCTGATTCATATAATCATGTTGAGTGGTTTTTTTTTTTTTTGATTCAGGAGTTCTTCAGATGCCTTGCAATATGTCATACAGTTCTTCCTGAAGGTGATGAGTCCCCTGACAAAATTGTTTACCAAGCAGCTTCACCTGATGAAGCAGCTCTAGTTGTTGCTGCTAAGAATTTTGGTTTCTTCTTTTACAGGTTTGTGTTCTTTTACTCCTTTGAATTGAGCACTTGGTAATTCCTCAAAAATAATTTACAATTTGTTCCATCCTTTACAGTATTTTAGTGCTTATGGAACTTAATTTCAGCTTGGTCAACTCTTTTAATCAAAAAATATTGTTACTACATGTCACTTTTTCATGTCAAGCTTTGTAACATATTTGTTGGTTGCTTCTGGTCCTACTCTCTCAGACGCACTCCAACAACAATTTATGTGCGCGAGTCACATGTTGAGAAGATGGGTAAAATAGAGGATGTGCCGTATGAGATTCTGAACGTCCTTGAGTTTAATAGGTGAGGCTACATTCTGGCACTTTGTTTGCATCTTCTACTTTCTATAGGTTGTTTGTAGCGTTTCATCAAGCAATTCATTGTCGTTGTTCAACAGTACAAGGAAGCGCCAATCTGTTGTATGCCGGTATCCTGATGGTAGACTTGTTTTGTATTGTAAGGTATGGCTTCAACTTGTCTATAGGGTTCCTGTGAGCAGATCCCCGATTATTCAAGATTAAGCTTTGTTATTCATGTTTTTGTCCTTCAGGGTGCTGATAATGTTATTTATGAAAGATTAAGTGAAGGGAATGAAGGTCTGAAAAATGCAACCAGGGATCACTTGGAACAGTTTGGGTCATCTGGCTTACGTACACTATGTTTGGCTTATAGGAATCTGGGTGCAGAAATGTACGAGGCATGGAATGAAAAATTTATCCAGGCAAAATCATCTCTTCGTGACAGGGAAAAGAAGCTAGATGAGGTGTTTGTCCCTACTTCTAGTGACTATTGTTTTTCTTGCTTTCCGTTAAAACCCAATGGATGTTGATGATCAAAGTCAGCTACTTTCTACTCCGTAGTATATTGACATTCAGCCACCTTTCCGGGTGTCTAGGTTTTTTTTATTTTTGATTTTTAAATTCTGGTTACGAAAACCGAAAAAGTGGATTACCGTATCTTGTTCAAGCAAGGTAGAAATAATCTATGGTTGATTTTTTTTAATTTTTTTTTATGATGAATTACTATAGGACAAAATAGATGTCTCACCAGATTTGCCTATAAATTATGCAAGTCAAATTCAAGGGTCAAGTATTAAAGGTGAAACAGAACCACCTTGAAAGTTGCGTTGTTGTTGTGTTTGTTATGGTGGCACTCCAGATCCCTCACCCTAATTTAAAAAAAAAAAAATATAAAACAAGGAAAAAGAAACTCATAACGATATTCTCGTAATGTCAGAAATGCTTTGCTATCCATACACAATCCTTCTTATCTCCTCACTTGGCAATCTTTTTCGAATGTTAATGCTTTTCTTGTACTGTATGCCGCAACTTCATTGATATTTTCCCCTTTATAGATGGCCCAAAATCATTCTCCAACTGTACTTTCTTGCTCAATTCTTGCTTCTCAAATTTTTTGAATTGCTAGTTGGTAGTGAATACTTTTGTTTTGAGGGTTTTGGCTGGTACAATTTTTGGGTCTTTTTCGTGCTGATGAATGACTACATCATCCGATTTGTTGCAGGTAGCTGAAGTCATAGAAAAGGATCTTACCTTGATTGGTTCCACTGCAATTGAAGATAAGCTTCAAGAAGGAGTACCCTCTTGCATTGAGACTTTAGCACGGGCTGGAATAAAGATCTGGGTGCTGACAGGGGATAAAATGGAAACAGCGATTAATATAGCTTATGGTTAGTCCTGGTTTCTTCATAGTGTTTTCACGTGTTAGGAAAGAGGAGGTGAGGGTCGTGGCTTATTTTAATATTTCTAATGAGATCTGATTCTTTAATATTCCTGCAGCGTGCAACTTAATCAACAATGGCATGAAACAGTTTATCATCTCTACTGAAACGGATGATATAAGAGAAGTTGAAGAAAGGGTTAGAAAACTTTTTTTAATCCTATTTCCTTTTATAAATTATTTTAAACGACAGATATTCCCGTATGCCTCTTGTCTGAGGTCAACTATTTTACTTAAACTACCAGATGTCACACTGTTTTAGGGTGAACAAGTGGAAACTGCTCGATTTATCAGAGATCTTGTGAAAACTCAACTGAAGAGTTGCATTGATGAAGCACAGTTGATTCTTCGCACCGTAACGGGACCAAAACTAGCTCTTGTAATAGATGGCAAATGTCTAATGTACGCATTAGAGCCAAGTTTGCGTGGAATGCTTTTGAATCTGAGTTTAAATTGTACTTCAGTGGTATGCTGTCGGGTTTCTCCTCTTCAAAAAGCACAGGTAAGAGAAGGGCAGGAAAATGCTCATTACTTTTGGGTTGCTCTCATTCTGATCTTAGTGCTCTTGTTTCACAAACATATCTTTGTTTTTAGTGTAACATTTATCTTGACAAAAATATTTAGACGGATTTTTAACTCTCTGTATTATTATCGCTTCCCAGTGGTTGTCCCAGCTGAGTTGGCTCACATGATGTGTTTTCTTTATTACATTGTTCACAATTTAAGAATCTTGTTGAGATGCTTCTAGCCGTACGCTGGACTTTGGGACTTGGCAAATAATAAATCTCTTGAGGCCGGCCTAGGAGTGACCAAAATTTAAGTATGCCTTTAGAGTTGAGTTTTTGTAAGGGGTCGGTTAGCATTATAGAGTTATGTGATAATGCGACTGTTCACTTGGTACTTGGTGGGATGCTGAACTCAGGTTTTGCATTGGTAACTGTGTAACAGCGCTGGAAAAAATATTCCCAGCAACGGAGTCTTAGTTTTCGCTCATTGGGGATTAAAATAAGACAATGCTATCATACTATTGACAGAAGAATATACTGTGTAATCTAAGGTTGCTTGGTCAATGAAGCCCTAAAGTTAACCTGATATCTAATGCCAAATTCTCGGAAAATGTGTACTTTTATGTTCTTCACAAAGTAGTTGTTTACTTGTGCAGTAACAAATCATCGGTTCTTGATAGATTGTGTTATTAAAGCTCTTTGATATTGTAATTTCGAAAACGTATAGGTGTCTAAATGTCTATATGACATGTTTCGCATATTAAGTTTCCATTTTTAATCTGAATAAGATGACCTGAACATGTATTTTATGCTTCCAAACATAAAAGCTCTGAAACTAAAGCAGAAACGTGTTAAAACTTAGCTTTCTCATCAATGCATATTAATGTCGACCTTTTATGTCAATGGTTGCTATGTAATTTTTGATTGCTTTTCATACAACTGACTGAAGGTAACAAGTTTGGTGAAGAAAGGTGCTAAAAAAATAACACTGAGTATTGGTGATGGAGCCAATGATGTTAGTATGATTCAAGCTGCTCATGTTGGTGTCGGCATCAGTGGGTTGGAAGGCATGCAAGCTGTAATGGCCAGTGATTTTGCGATAGCACAGTTTCGCTTTCTCACAGACTTGCTGCTTGTGCATGGAAGATGGTCATATATAAGAATATGCAAGGTTAGTATGAATTTGAATTTTGACACACACAACACGATACATTCCATTTCCACCTTATGCTGTGAATCGTGTACAAACTGAAGGTCCTTTTTTGCAGGTTGTATTATACTTCTTCTACAAGAATCTTACTTTCACTCTGACTCAATTTTGGTTTACGCTCCAAGCTGGGTTTTCCGGTCAGAGATTTTATGATGATTGGTTTCAAGCTTTCTACAATGTCTTTTTCACGTCTTTGCCTGTGCTTATGCTTGGATTATTTGACAAGGTTTAATATCTTCCCTAATCTTTTGGGTATATATATTGAACCGAGACATCAGCTCATCAGCTTTGGCGGATACTTTGTTTTTTATTTTCAGGATGTTAGTGCGTCTCTTTCAAAGAAATATCCCCAACTCTACATGGAAGGATTGAAAAACGTCTATTTTAAATGGAGTGTGGTTGCTGTGTGGGCGTTTTTCTCTGTCTACCAATCGCTGATATTATTCTACTTTGTAACGACTTCTGGATCTATGCCTCAAACATCATCTGGGAAGATGTTTGGATTGTGGGATATCAGCACAATGACATTCACCTGCGTTGTGGTCACTGTCAATATACGTCTTCTGTTGTGCTGTAATAGCATCACAAAGTGGCATCACATAAGTGTTTGGGGAAGCATTTTAGCATGGTTCATATTTATATTTGGTTATTCTGGCATCATGACTAACACTGATCGTCAGGTATGTCAATATTTTTGTTACATGCATGCACGTCGACCACATAAGTTAACACTCGTTTAGAAGCAACCCCTGAAAATAATGGAGTTACCAATGTTTGTGGAAATCTCAAAGCATCATCTGATCTTGATTCATAAAAGGTGGAGTTGGCAGAGTTTTTCATTTATGTCCTTCGTGTTTTCGTTTAACCCTAACCCACTTGTTGTAAAATCGTAGAGATCTAATCGTAACTTTGTGGTTACGCCGTCATATTCAAGGCTTTCAGTTAGTGATACATTTTATTGTTATCTAATTAACGACACTGCTTTTGGTAGCTTATTACTGATGCATTCTGTACTGAGTCATTATTTTTATGGTTGGATTTGGGTAGATGTCGCCTTTTGTATTATTTGTTCTGTTTTTCTTTGGTTTCCTTGTCCACCTTTATATTGTGTCTCAAAGGTGATGTGCCGAGTTTCATTGATTATTCGATTTGCTTGTGTGTTAATCTGTTGATTGTTTCATTGCAGGAAAATATTTACTTTGTCATATTTGTCTTGATGAGTACCCCATACTTCTATATTGCATTAATGCTTGTTCCTGTTGTTGCCCTCGTTGGAGAATTCTTGTACCAAGGGTAATGAGATTTATCTTCGTGTAATGTCGATCTTCCATTCTTCCTTAATGTTACAGTTTTCATTTTACGCAACACAAGAAATGCACCTTGCCATCTGTTAGTATGTTATTCCGTGTTTTCTTTTCATTAGGTAAGTTCTCAGTATAAATATACTTCAGAGAAAGCAAATTGATGCAAAAGTTGCTGCTACTTATGTCTGAGCGAGGTAGCAAAATTTGGCTCGCATCAGTCTTTACATTTCCGCTTGAGTCAGTAACTGAAACGCACAGAAGGTCTTCGGTGCATCTACACTTGCGTTTAACACCTCGTCACAAGCCTAGCACTCATGCAGATTTATTAATTTATTATTTATCACTCTGTTCTAAGTCTGCTCTAAAGTTTTGCTGTTATGTTTGCAGGCTACAGAGATGGTTCTATCCATATGACTATCAGATAATACAAGAGCTTCATCGACACGAACCCGATGACAACAGATGGGCACAATGCCTTGAGATACAGACTCATCTAACGCCAGAAGAAGCACGAAGCTATGCTCTTTCTCAACTTCCCCCTCAAAGATCAAAGCACACGGGTTTTGCATTCGACTCTCCTGGTTACGAGTCGTTCTTTGCAGCCCAGGCCGGCGTCTTCGCTCCTCAGAAGCCATGGGATGTGGCTCGGAGAGCCACCATGAAGAAAGCACGCACGAAGGCCCCCCAAAAATAGTCGGTTTTTTTATGGTAGGCTCAGCTCCGTTCCATTTTTTTCCACATTTTGAGGAAGCGTCTATAGTCGATTGTCTATAAATGTTTTGTATCATTCTGTAGTTGCGACTTGTGTTCTCCTGTCAACCCCATTAATGCAGAGATGACGGATACTATGTACTAGCCGAAGGGTTAATTTAGTTAGTCAACCTTTTTATTAGGGTGTATTCTTCGACTTTATTATAATGGTACATAGGAATAGGAAAACATATTGTAAACATGTTAAATTTTCATTGATTTTCGAGTCACGACTTTGCATTTTGTTCGTCATACTTGGGATGTCAGAAACTGTACATAATGTACCAAAAAGACGGCTTTTAGGGTTTTGTGTTTCTAGCATGGGGCTTTTAGTTACAATTTGAATTGGATAATCTGTACGATATTCCCTGGACGTTGGCTGTAAAGTTCCGATACGGCGGTGGTCAGCGCGAGCTGGGTGTTATCGGTTCATTCATATCCCAAACGTAAAGCAGTTAGAATAGCACGGGACGTTCAGTACGCTGTCTTCAATAGCCAGTGGTTGCCTGAATGGATTTAACTCTATCTGTGCAAATTAAACAAATCGTGTCATCTTATAACATCAAAGCTGACAAAGCATCGGAAGTTATCTATATTAATTTTAGAGTAAATTGACGATTACATCCACCGTTTATGGCCAACTTGAAACTTACCTCCACATCGTTTTCGACTTTGTACCTACTACCACTATCTTTGGTTCGGTTAATTCTCAAGTATCACGGACGGCATTAGAAAATCAAATGGCCAGTTGATCTATGTTTGTGTTATTTAATGATAATTTGAATACCTATTTTACCCTTACTCTTCTTTTTACTATCTTATACTCTAAATCTCTAATTCTTCAGCTGTACTTCATCAAGCTCTTCCTTCATTTGATGTGCGTTTGAATTTCGTTTTCAAGCTCTTCCTTCATTTTCGTTTTCAATCAGGTAAACTTTTTTTTTTTTTTTTTTCTGCTTCTTTCGAATTTCTTTTCAATTTAAAAGACTATGTTCATTTTCGTTTTCAATCAGCTAAACTGTGGGTAATTTAAGCGTAATTACCGGTTCATTTAGCGTAACTCGGATTTGGTTCATGGATGGGTAAATTCGATATAATATAATATAAGTTTGGAAAGTACGGAGTGTACGCTTATATATAATTATTTACGAGTTTACGATATAGTTTATCGTTTTGGATGACTATGACGTCAGTAAAATTGATGGAAAATAACGAAGAGTCATAACTCTTCAAGAAAAGGTTTCATTATTTGACTTTACTTTTATTTATATAGAAGAGATTAGAAGATGGCAGAATTAGTAAAATTAATCACATTCATCTTCTTCATCCTTGACACTATAACAAAAATACTCATAAAATATTTTCGAATTACATCTCTGCTTTCATGCACGAAATCGAGTGACACCGTCTTATCTCGATAGAAATCTGACACGCCTGATATAGGGTCGAATTGTTCTATTAGGAAAGCGTAAGTCGATTCGGTGTGTTTATTATTGTCGATTTCCATTCGTTGTATACCCTAATTCTAACATAAACTTCTTCCTTCAGTTTGTTTTCAATTTTGTTTTCAATTTCGTTTGAACTCTAAATTTTTTGCGAATTTGAATTGATTTCATACAAATTCTTGGATTGTTGTCATCCTCATTCTTATCAGGTTATATCAATTTTAATTTCGTTCAATTTCTGGGAATTTCAATTGATTTTGTGAAATTAGGGTTTTTCTGGGAATTTAGGGTTTTCTGCATTTCAGTTGATTTCAGTAAGTGTTTGTCTGGGATTTGATGTTGAATTTGATTTCGTTCTTTTGTTTTTGATTGCTGTTTGTTTCAGATTTGTTTGAATCACTTTGAATATTTGTCATCCTCGTGAAATTGAAGGAAACGGAGAATTGGGGAGGTGGTCGAGGTCGGTCCTGGATTAACTGGCAGGCAGGTATTGTCTCGACAAAAGAGAAAGCAGTTCAAGCCAAAGACGATGGATGCCACCATGTTATAATAAACAAGGAAGAGGACTTTGTGACTCGTGTTAATGAGATTATAGAGGGCCAAGGCGTAGAAGTGGTCTACGATTCTGTTGGAAAGGACACTCTTCAGGTAGTTCTCCAGGCTTAATCGTTCATTTGTTCATTATGGATGAATTCATAGAGTTATTGGAGTATGTGGCCTAAGATAAGGTCTCACAAACTGGGTTCGTATATCAGACACGTTGGCTTGAGCCTTTATATGGTCAACTTCGTTTTGCGTAAAGTGCATGTACCCTTATGCTAATGTTACGATGGAATTCCTATGTTCAGGGATCATTGGATTGCTTGAAATTACGAGGACTCCTGGTGTTGTTCGGCCAATCCTCGGGGACACCCGACCCTGTTCGATCTGGCACTTTCATGATGAAAATCCCTCTCCTTATCGAGGCCTTCACTCATGCATTACCGCTGCGACCCAAGGCGAGCTGCTTTGGAAGCAGCGAGTATTTGAAAATGTCGCTAAAGGCGTCCTACGCATTCGTGTTAACCACAAGTTTCCGTTATCTCAGGCGGCTGAGGCTCATACAGCCCTCGAGAATTATTTGAAAATGTCGCTAAAGACAGCAACGAGAACATTTCATCGTGAAAATTGAAAGCGACTATTGTTCCTCCAGACCCGTCCTTAGGAAGGATAATCCAGTGAAGTGCACCCTCGAAAAACACACTGTTCTTCTCCCAACGACAATTCTGAGGCGGGTTTTCAACCCTTCTCCATTCGCTGTCGCAACCTAACGTGTAAATTTCAGCGAACATAGGTCGTCGTCCGCCATCAATGTACCTCTTTTGTTATAGAAAAACCTCAAAATCTTATAACTACAACTCTGCGCACTAAACCCGAAACCAGAATGTTGTTCCAAACAAACTTCATCGATTTCTAAAAAAGGCGTCTTCTGTTGGACAGATACCTATTCACTCGTTAACGGATTACACGCGAAAAATGATCCCCAGAAACGATCAGATTTTAAGCAAACCAACCCATGACACGAACCAACAATTTGAAACGTTTCGACGGGAATGCCAGTGAAACTGATGACAGACTGTCTCCACAGACGCAGAAATGAATCATCTGAAATTTGTCTGATAACGAAATCGATGTCGGGTTCAATTATATACAAACGATTGCTATTTCTGTGAGTGTCGTTACCAATACAATTGACTATAAGAGTGATTCGATCAGATGGAAGATTGAATTGTGGGTTTCTAATGATTGAACACCAAAGTTTGGAAACACATTTGCATAATAAAATTGATTTGGTGGGAAAAAAAACACAAAATATGGAGAAGAATGTGATTTGGCAAGTTTGAAATTGGGGGAAAATCATCAGTAATCAATTTATTCATTTTGGATTACAAACAAATGGAGGAATTGATTCACCAAACTTAACCCAGAATTCTATGAATCTTTTTTACTTGTTTTGGCTGATAAAATGTGAATTACAAAGTTGAGATCTTTTTAGGGTTTATGTGAATTCTATGAAATGATTGATATTGATGAGGTTAAAGGAGGAAGATGGAAAGAATGAAGCTCAGTAATTGAAGTGAAAAAATGAAAGAGGGAGGAAGGAGGAGTAAAAGGAGGGCATGTCAAATTAAGGGCATTTTCGACTTTTCATGTGGTGTTTTTAGGTTCGGGTTAAATATGGTGTGCAGTGCTTAACCTAGGCAAAGATAGTGTTAATGATTCTGAGAAATCGAAAACGATGTGGATGTAAGTTTCAAGTTGGCCATAAACGGTGGATGTAATCGTCAATTTACTCTTAATTTTATAACAAAAACCATCATACACAAATTTTCCCTCCAATTTTCCCTCCAACTTTTTTTTCCCTTTTATTATATTTTATTTTATCCCTTTTATTTTATTTCTTTTTTGAAATTATGTCAGGTAAGTAAGTCAAGATCTTCTATATATGTACAATAGAATATTTTTTTATTTTTATCTCTTAAACTGTCCATTTTTATTTAATGTGTTTTCAATATAACATTTTAAGCGCATTTTACCATATTATTATAATAAATGATGAATTTTAAGACAATGTATTGCAATACTTTGCTCGGTTTTTGCCACATTATGATATATTTTAAAATAAATTTATAACTATATTTGTTTAAAAAAATTAGATGTTCCATTATTCTAATTGTTTTGTTAGAATTTTCAACGTTTCTATCATCTAAATTTTGATAGTTAATTAAAAAAAAAAATCAAAATTGACACTTTTAAACAAATTAAACGGGTTAATTAGAAGACAATTACGGGTCGAATAAGCGGGTTATATGTTAAATAAATACGCGGTCGGCTAAAATACAGTTTGTTATATTTTGGGTCTAAGAATACATGTTTATTTAGGTTGCGTGTACATTATTACTACGAAGTATTTTTATATTAATGTAATATTTAACTCAATTACCAATTCAATTAACAATTAACTTATTTTTGTACATCCCGTGCATTTATGCACGGGTGTTATACTAGTTTGGTTAAATATATAGGACCGAAGAGAAGATGAGGGATGACAGGAAACTCTGTGATATTTTGGTAAAAAAATATTAATATATTTGTACGGGTATTATTGTTATTTTTCTTGTTAAAGATGGATCCAAAATGAAAACGAGGCTGAAAAATTGTCCAAAAATATAAAGGAGACTAAATCCGTGAAATAGAGAGAGTTAATCTAAAATATAATACTAAACCTATAATTTGAAATTCTTGTAATATTATTACTCCGTTATATGGAAATTAAAGAATACATGTTATTTATTCCTTAAATTTTGGATGAAAATAGTTAACCTATTCAATCTAAAATATGTTTTACTTAATAAAATTCTAAAGAAACTATAACACTCCAAGAATTAGAAATCACTTCCATAATAATATCCTGACTTTCCAAAAATTTAAACAAGAAAGAATAATTATTACCAACTTACCATAAATTACAACGTAAATTGTTACTCCGTACTATATAAGAAGCTGTGATTACACTTACAAAAAAAAAAAAAAAAAAAAACCCAAAAACGAACAATTTAACTAATGGCTATCACAACGACCCGCAAGCCTGAACATGATGGAGATGTTGAATTTAAAACTCGAATCGACGATCTAAACGATACCTTACTCGAGTTGATCTTCACACGATTATCCCTATGGAGTTTACTTGCCACATGTAAATGTGTTTCGAAACGTTGGAAATCGATTATTTCAAATCCTGACTTCACTCCTCAGTTATTGCCTCAAAGTTACGCCTTCACACTAGTTAACTTGCACGAAAAGTGCCCTCTTACAGAGCACCCTTACTTCCAAAAACATAAGTTTTCTCTCGATTTCCTCCCTAGACGTCGTCCATACGACCTCGTGGCTAGTAACAACGACCTCATCGTTGCGTATTCCCATATAAACTCGAATAAAGGGAAGTATTACGTTGCAAATCCTCTCACAAAACAATACATTGTAGTTTACGTATCATTAGCCAAACCCGTGCGCAATTACCAGAATATTATGGTTGGAATTGCCGGATTTGTCAATGGAGTGAGTACCGTAAATGTTTCACACCGTAACAATCATGGGTTTCGGATTGTTCACGTCCTTCCTAATTATCGTGGAGACCCCAAATCAAGTACTATCCAAATATACTCATCTGAAACGGGTCAATGGAAAACATATTATTTGCTCGATGGCTTCCACTCGATATTAAAACCAGCCATAACATGCAAAAACAAGATACATTGGATGAATGACTTTAAAATAATAGTAATAGATCCTTTCAACATCGAAAATATAGCCCCTCAAGTTGTAAACCTCCCTAATGGAATTGGCAATGACTACACTAGCATGCTCGGTGTCTGTCAAAATCGGCTGCGCATAACACAATCTGAACTCACAATTCCAGATCTATTCGACGGCAGGCTGGAACAAAGGATTAAAGTATGGGAAATTGACGACTATGAGGATGTTAATAATTTAGGCACTAATTACATGGCCAAAGTGAAGTTAGCGATTGATTTCGAGTGCACGAGATCACTCTTAGAATGTTCAGAAATTAAGCTGTATAAGCAGCTGTATCATTATAGCAAGATGCTTTGCTGTTATCCCAATGATCCGAAAGTTATATACTTGTATGACCACCCAACATTGTTCTACTTGAATGTCGTTGAACAAAAATTAAAAAAAGTAGATCATAGTGATATTGGTAACATGGATTATTCGTTTGTATTAGTGCATCCAAAATAGTTGCTCGATTGAGTTATTTTTTTTGATAATCAAGAATTCTTATCATCATTAACTGTTAATATCAATTGGAATTTGTAAATATTGTTCGAATTATCGGCCTAAGAAAGGCAAATACTTTTGCGCGATTGAATTTAGGTTTCCGATTATCAAGATTTTGGATGATCATCAACTGTTGATATCACTTGTAATCGGTAATTAATGTTTGAGTTATCGGCGTAAGGATTACAAATTCTGTTACTCGATTGACTTTACTTTTTCAATTATCAAGAATTCGTAAGCTTGGCGTAAGAACTACGAATTCGTTTCTTATTTCTCGTTGAAATTTAAATAGTCTTCTTCAACAGTTGATATCATTTGCGATCCAAAGGCGTCGTTTGTCAGGCGATCCTTGTCGACTTTCTGTTGTACTCAGACAATCAACGATTTCTGACAGAATCATCACTAAAATCTCAAGTACGTAATAGTTCTCTCAATTTATTGTGCTCCTCATGCTTGTAATAATTTTGTATTTTTGCAACTTCATATGCTCGCTAACTGTTTGATTATTCACTAATTCTTGTGTAAGTCCGGACTTACAATAAATTATTGTAAGTCTTGCCTCATTTGTACCCGATTATATAGCTTTTGTACTATTTAAGTGATAATTATGATTAATTGTTACTAAAATTTTTTAGTGCCTCTGTTAGTGACTTTAGTAGATTTGTTTCATGTTTTTGTACCCCTTTAACTGCAATTTGTACCTTAGTCTCACATTAATTTAGTGTAAGTTCAGCCTTACAGGAGAATTACTGTTGATTATTATATGTTTAATTGATAATTATGTGTAAAGAGGATTTCTATATGATACGATTAATGGCGTATGACTTTCCAGTGTAGAATTATCCGCAATTAGTGACGTGAATAGTAAGAGAGAAATTTACTAGAGCTGGAAAGATTTGATGATATCATATTATCATCCTAACCGTGCTTAAAATATCAAACAAAATAGTACGAAACTTGTTTGTTTGAGTATGACCTTGTGTTCTGATAGTAAGAGAGAAATTTACTAGAGCTGGAAAGATTTTATTAAAATAGTGCTTAAAGCCATTTCAAATTAGAAAAAGAAAAACAATTTAACTACCTTTCGTCACAATACAATTAGTCGAAAAAAATTAATATTATTTATAAACATAGATAATTGAAAACAATTAATTATTCCATACCTACTAGAATTATAGAGGAAAAATAATTAACGAAGCTATGCTCTTTCTCAACTTCCCCCTCAAAGATCAAAGCACACGGGTTTTGCATTCGACTCTCCTGGTTACGAGTCGTTCTTTGCAGCCCAAGCCGGCGTCTTCGCTCCTCAGAAGCCATGGGATGTGGCTCGGAGAGCCACCACGAAGAAAGCACGCACTAAGGCCCCCCAAAAATAGCCGTTTTTATTTTTATTTTTATGGTAGGCTCAGCTTCGTTCCATTGTTTTCCACATTTTGAGGAAGCGTCTATAGTCGATTGTCTATAAGTGTTTTGTATCATTCTGTAGTTGCGACTTGTGTTCTCCTGTCAACCCCATTAAGGCAAGGCAGAGATGACGGACACTATGTAGCCTCTGTACCGATTTAGAGTAAACTTGTTACATTTTCGTTGCATTAAGGCAAGGCATAGAACATAATGGGAGGACATACTGTAAACTTGTTACATTTTCGTTGATTTTTGAGTCACGGTTTTACGTTTCGTATCTATCATACTTGGGATCTTGCCGTCACCCGTACAAATAGTTTGCTCTTAAGGGTCACGTTGTAGTCCATGTGAATTGTGTAATTGGTTAACATAGACAAGTGAATTCATATGGGAATATTATTTCTAATGTATTTTGTAACCAAATAACATGAGTGAATCTCGAGTGAGATCGTCTGACCCGTGCGACGGCACCTTTATGACTATTTAAACGCTTAAGGCGGCGACTTTAACACCTAATGTGACCACTTTAAAACCTAGAAAATTGGTCACCTTCGCAAAAACTAAAATAGTCACTTTAAGCATTAAAATAATACTCTGTTACTAAGTAACATTTTAGTTACAAATAGGTCGTCAAATGCATAAAACCGTCTTATATATGCATATATGCATAAATGTAGTGTCGATTAAACCTCCTGTACTGAAAATATCACATTGGGGATCTCAATATCATCGTCTCTTCGAAGCAATAACTGTTGTCATTACAAGCATAAATTGGATCATCCGAACAATATTCCCTGGACGTTGCCTTGAAGGTCTGGTAAGACGGTGGTCAGCGCGAGCTAGGTTTTATGGGTTCATTCATATCCCAAATGTAAAGCAATTAGAATAGCACGGGAGGTTCAGTACACTGTCTTCAACAGCCAGTGGTTGCCTGAATGGATTTAACTCTATCTGCGCAAATTAAACAAATCGTGTCATCTTATAACATCAAAACTGACGAAGCATCGGAAGTTATTTGGTTAAATATATAGGACCGAAGAGGAGATGAGGGATGACAGGAAAGGGAGGCGACGTTAGGGGGAACGGCGATATTGGAAACTGTCCTGTGGGGCTCGAACACAAGGTTGACAGCCTTGTGTCTTACTTACGTAAACAGGCATTAAATGATGCGTTATGAAAGACGAAAAACAAGCAAGGGAGCATACAGGCAGTTTTGGCTCGCATCCCGTTATGCTGCTAAGACAAGCAGCAGCCATCTGCGCAGCTTCTTCACAAAAGTCGGTAAAAACCGCTGGTACGTTTAATAGATGAATCAACTCCTGTGAATATGAGAAGAAAGATTCAATTTATCATTGTCTGCATCTATGGTATCGAAGAAAATATCCTAATGGAAAAAAATACAGGTGAACTGTAAGGTATTTGGATAACGTGCGACATACAATTGTCTCCTTCCAGCTTGGATAGGCAGCAATGCCAGCATTCGGGGCGATTATCAGATGTGGAAAGCTATCCTGCAGACGATAACTATCAGAATACGCATCCAAATTTGTTCTTACCTCTCATAGGAAAACGGGTTTTTTTTTTTTTTACCACAAACTAGGTCCATGCATCTTAATTATATTGTTGTCGTAATCGATCAACCAATGACCATATTCACTCCCTTTCAAAGATAGCATGTACCCCACTTTCAGAATTACTAGAAAAAGTATGATTTAAGGAGATAGCTTAAGTTCCATACCTTCATTGTGTCGGTAAAGCGGTCGTGATACAAACCGCTAAGAAGACGCAGCGTCACAGCAGAACTCCTATCATCCCCTGGCATCTTGCATTTGCAATCTTTATCGTCACAATAAGCAAAAGCATCCAAATTGATTCTCTCGCCATCTCTGCTGATTTGAAGGTCAAACAGGTCAAAAGGGTGGATAGTGATAGATGGACGTGATATAATACACACACAACGGAGTGTCGGAGACAATGCTCAAAATTTTTAGATTGAAAAAGTTGGCGGAAACTGACCTATTATGTGGCACAGCCGGTCCAACAAGTTCTATGTGCACATGAAACTGCGGAAGAAGTGCAAGCAATTCACCGAACGCGGCAAGTTGGGAAAGCTCTTTATCAGGTCCTACATAAATTTGCCCGTAAAAACATTAGTTAAAAAAAAAACAATTGAAAGGAACTCCAGTAAATAGAAGGATAAAGTTCTTGATTGTACATGTTCACGAAACATTTCATTTAGAACATGCCTGAAAACTAGAACATATTTTTGAACAGCACTATAACAATGATGGAGTGAGCATATATTTCAATAGACGAGTTCGCAAAATAAGTATTACGGTGTGATCAAAACAAGCAATGAAACTTCTGTAAAAAACAAAATTCAGAAGATGGAAGTGAAAGCAACAATATACCGAGATAGTGAATATTTAGGATTTTTTTACTAGCCTCACTATTCGGCAATCTGTGGGCGTTAAGTTGAACGGCATGATAGACTGTAAGGGGCTGCCAAACAAACATTCAAACATGAGCTAAAGTAAATACACATATATAATGACGGCAAGCTGCATACATGTAGAAGAAAACAAGTTTCCTAGTACAATAGTCACTTTGCTTTACGAGTTAGCTAAGTTTCACGTCGCTTGCAAAGACAGAAGTTACTCTTCTCGTGTAGAACTGAAATAGCAGCCAATGTGAAAAGAACAGAAGTTGCATAATTTGGTTACGAAATTTCGAGAACATAACATACCCACTGAAGCGGCAAAGCAGCTGGTGAATCTAATGGAATGGATCTCCATTCATAGTATTCCTTCCACGAGCTTAACTGTTTGGACAACGGAGATGCGGGGTCTGCAATCTAATGAAGCATGACTTATAGTTCGTATATGATAAACTGATAAATTGAAGACTAAACTACACCGTATTATTTGTAATGGAGTCTGAACTAATGCTACGTATACATTCTACTGTTTTCTAGTATCTTTTCCAAGTCTCGGAAAGATTGAGTAGAGGTATTTCGTATGGCGTAATATACAATTACAATCACAAACACTGAGGGTAAATCTAGATTTAATTAGTAGATTGACAGACTACAATGGCAAAAAGATTTAAAATCTCGGATAAGGGCTAAGCTTCATCTGTGAAATGAGTGTTGAAAATTTTCAACGGTCGAATATAAAATGTAAATAACACTTTTGGAACTGGCGGATACTCAATAAACTCACAACAATGAGAGAGACAATACTTGTACAAGGGGAAAACTTGCTCGAGAGGTTCCAACACCTGACCAACCTGAAAAACTGATTAGAGTTACGAGTGAAATATTTTAGAATGAGTAACGTGAAAGCAATTGGTTTAAATCTCACACTGAGCTATTGTCGTGAAAATCTGACACCCTGCAAGAGCATTCATGGGACCACATTCCTATCCGATGAAGGTTCCTCCTCACCAAAAACGAACATCTACTCCCCTTATTTTCACAAATCTATATCAAGGAATAAGCGGAAATGAGTAAAAGCTAGACAACTTTCATCTTGTATAGGACACTAAAGAGTAAATTATAGTAAATATACGTTATACGTAGTACCTGAGTTGTAGCTTCTTTGCAGAAATGGAAAGGAAAATCATTCACTATATAAGCATTTTCCTTTTGTTCTTTTAATCTGTTGCATTCATCCTTGTGGTCACTCCAATGCAAAATCTAGAGATATATTTCAAAGTACGTAAGACTTGGGTTTGAATATCGAGACACATTAGGAGTAAGTACTTCAGAGTAAGTACTTCCTAGTCTACTCAAAACGACAAGACAAAGATATCGAAATAAGAAACTCTTGGGTAGCTCTTGACAACCATGAGACACTAACGACTCACATAATTCTATCTTACACTTCCACTTCTATAAAGTTCTTTCAAATACGCAACTTACTTCGTGATTAGGGTACCATCCTATTCTAATCCGCCCTCAAGAGAAAAATAACGGACCAACTAACCAGTGTTTTCTCTTAACTCATTTCAATAGTTGTCATATCTTATTCTTAAATAAGTAAGGACATGTTCTTCTCATTTTATTTTATTCTTAACTAATCAAACACTTCAAAAGAAATTCAAAAGTCTTCCTTCATATGACTTCTGAAAACTTTAGGATACAGACTACCTAAAAAACACTAAGCTTCAAACACCTTAAGACAAAAATAAAACGTACCAAAACCTTTTATAATCTCTAGACGTAAGACATTAAAGTGTTACGTAAGATTCTAATGCGAAATCCTCGAGAATACCCATGTGGCTCTATGCCAATCATGAGAGACATCACTGTCTCTTTACATACTCCATAGTTAACTTCGAAACACAATAGGAACAATACGATTCTATGTAACTCGGGTATCTGACACAGCTATTTTCTCAAAAGTTCCATTTTTTGGCCTAAAGAGAAGCGTGAAGTTGTCACATCGTGTCAAGCGTGAAGTGTTGAAGCAACGGATGAGGATACAAAAAAGGCGTAGGACAGGAAAATCGGTGCTAACTAAACCGACTCACACCCTAAACCAGTGATCAAATTCCCCCATTTTCTCTGCAGTTCTACACCAACAAGTTTCAAAATTTATCACATATGATCACAGATTATAAATCTTCCATAGTCAAGCAATTACAACATGATGATTGCAACTCTCTCAAATATGCAAAAAGATTCAAACTTTCAACAAACCCAGTAAAATTTTCAACCTCCTCTCAAACAATCAACTCATTTACACCCAAAATTTCAACTTTTTTTTTTTTTACCCCACCACACTTTCATCTCCCACATAAAACTTGGGAAGCAAACAATTTCTTAAGTTCTCACCCCAAAATTACTCATGAAAAGTAAAACTTCACAATCAATCACCCATTTTTATCCCAAGTAAAAACCAATTTTACAGTGTAAACATGAAAACATATTGAAATTCATAACATACCCACCAACAAACATAATGCAACAAACAGCATACCACATTAAGTTTGTGACTACGAATGATATAAGAAAATTAAACTGTCGTCGTACGCATAAAACCGTCTTATTTAAAAATTTGCGAGAAACCTGGTGAGGGAGAGAACAGTAAGAAACAGCATAACAAGCATCACAGGTTATCACAGGTGGGCCCACACATCTGGTGGTTCTTCCCTTTGCTGCGCATTCCATTTTCTCCTCTTTTTCACTGACTCTGTTTGTCAACTTGGTTCGGTTCATCTCATTTTGTTAGGTTCGGCTCGATCGGTTTTTATTTATAAGTTATAACTAAGGTTTAGCTATAGGGTTGAACTAGACCTGTCTAACACGTCAAATGAATTACAGAAAAAAAAACGGAATAATTTTTAAAAATATTAGTAGCGGTTAACTTCTTGGGCAAGAGTGAATAAAATTTTAACAGTATTTCTCTTGTGAGGCGGAACTCACACAGAGACCAAGGTACAAATTGCACTTAAAATGGTACAAAAATATGAAACAAATCTATTAAAATCACTTACAGGGGTTACTTAAAAAATTTAGTAACAATTAATCATAATCATCACTTAAATAGTACAAAAGCTATATAATTGAGTACAAATGAGACGGACTTACAATAATTTATTGTAACGTCTGACTCACACAAGAATTTTTGTGAAATTTTAATACGTATTTGCTCAATCACCCACGAATTTTACTCTAACGCCCGCATTTTGTCATAAAATTTCCTAATCCTACCCCTATACAATTTCTTATTCTCAATATTTTCTCTCTTTGTAAGCAAATGGTAATCAACTAAACAAAAATTGATCAATTTATGCTCAAATTTGTCGAATAATCATAAACTTAAGAAAAATTTCTACTCCGGATTAGTGACAAGTCCTGTGAAAATAGTGACAAGTCTTAGATGTACATTATTGATTTTTTTCCCCCAAATTAGTTAATTAGGAAGTGTCTAATTAGGGTTTTGTCAAAAAAACTATAGAATTAGGGAAAATTTTAACTGAATTTGCTCGTTAATCAAGCTGATTTGAGTGAATCATAGTATAGGATGAAGAGAATATCGATTGATAGGAATTTGGAGGTAATAAGGAGAAATTAAATTAGAGATTTGGAGGAGTTTTAATCAATTTAGGGTTTTTGATGATTCAAAATTGAGAAAAAAAAATGAGTTTATTTTTTCTTTATTGAAATTATGATTGTGAAATGAAAAGGATATAATTGTCATTTTCATGGGCGTTTGAGTAAATCTCGCGAGTGAATGAGCAGGATGTGAAATAATTGTACTTCGTATATTTTTAGTTTATTTTCTTGGTAATTTATCAGAGAAAAATAATTAATAAAATTAACTCGTATGATAAAGGTAATCAATAAATGTCTTTTACGTATTTTGAAAAAGTGTGTTTTGAGTGCCTGTTATTGATGATGGTTAATTTCTTAATTTATGTTAAATTGTCTTATAAGCTATGCCATAAATTAGTCCATCGATTTTTCTTTAACATTGTTGTTGTTTAAACAATATGACACATAAGACCACTAAATCAAATACGGAGTAAGATACAATGGAACTTCATGATATATACACGGTACGAGCTATTGGTAACGGCCCACCTTTCTACGATTAGATTGCTCAAGATAATCTGTAAAGGCCGCCATTTAAAGGCACAATGTGGTGACAACAGTTAGTTCGTGTTTATAAAGCATGCATGACAGACCGATAGAGTATCACTCACACAATTGACACTTTTTTTTTGGCAAGAATGAATATTTGTATTACGGAGTACCATAATAATTGTTCCCAACCATTAAGATCAAGTGGTACAATTACAATACAAATACAAGAAAAATCACATAGTACAAATTTATATATGACAATTAATACCGTTACAATTAAAATACAATTGACACTTTTGGTAGCTACATGCCTACATCAATAAGAAAGAGTATGAAAACTACATGACGATATGAACCACATGATATCATTAATGTACCTACTACGTTGAAATCATACGACAATTTAGATTTTATGATGAAAGAAATAGACAAATGTAGGTTTGGCTTTTCACGAAATAGTCAATTGTAATCATTAAAATGTGTTCAATTTAACTAAAAATTACTCAATACTCCGTATATCTTAACGGACGGTTTTTATATACCTTCTCTTATTACCTTATCTTCTACCTTCTGCTCTAATAATCGATTTAATAATATATTTTCTTGTGTGGTCCCACTGTTCAATATATCCAATATTTTATGCATTGTGAGGGGAAAAAGGGAGACCACAAAAGAGACTGTCGATAGTATTTCTCATCTTAACGTTTTACTTTAAGTGGTGAAAAACAAAAACGTTAGGGTATACTTCCTCCATTCCAATTGGTTCTTTACGTTTGCTTTATGCACGTACATTAATACTCGTTTTGTTTCGTTCATATCTTTGGTTTCGTATTCTCGAAAATTTTAAAATTTTGATATTAATAATGTCCTCGATAAGACAATTAAAACAAGATCACACATGACTATTTTTTATTTTGTATTTTAGAAGTTATATCGAAGATTCTAAACACTTATGAATAGTGTCCAAAAAGTGAAACGTAAAGAACCTATTGGAATGGAGGAAGTATTATTTTGACATGGTTTAGTATATTTTTTAATGTTTATGTTTATTAAAGTTAAATATTATCTTCAATCATTTAAATAACTTTATCTAAAAATAATTGTTTCAAAAACATAAATGATGTTATCACATACGGAGTATTCACATTGTTCCCATATGAACTGCTCCATGACTCCATCAAGTCACTCATCTTTCCAAAAGAAGATGCAAAGGGTAAGTCAATATGTATTGGAAATAAAGTTGACTAAATATATAACACATATTTTTTATTTAAAATGGACCAATATAAATAAATTAGAGTTATTAATTATAAAAAAGTAAAATATTTAAGAATTAGCAAAAAGTTTGTCTTCTAAATTTAAATGACTTGCTACTTAACCCATTTCAAACTTAAAATAAATTATCTGTTTTAAGAAAGATTTATAAATCTTTGTCTCTACTCTTTTTTATGTATTTTAAGAACATATTTGCAATTTTATATATTTATTTAAATACACAATTGAATATTGGAGATACAATCTTTATTTATGGATATATTTTCACCAGATATTTTTGGTATAAGTTTGCGTTTCGATCTATAATATCAAAAGAGATAATTTGATCATGATAAAAGTAACTGATATTCAAAATCATACAAATTAAATCTTTGGAAGTAGAATTTATTTATTCGAGGAAAAAAAATCATTCCTTTAAGTATTTAAAATAAAAATTGTATAAAAATATTTGTTTCTTATATTATAGCCATTACTTTGTAATTTGAAACATATCACAAGGATTTTGCAAATATACTACGGAGTATCAAATTTCATTAATTTCCTCATCTTGTAACAAAGTTTTCCTTTCAAAAGAATATTAAAGAGTATCATTGTATTTATACAAAATCTTGTTTCAAAATATTATCATTTTGAATGTAGCAAGAGAATATTTTGGTTTTCTTTAATAAAATCATTTATACTCTACAAAACTAATGCATGGTGCACTTGTAAGTTGTAAATCTACTAAAAGAAATTATGAAATGTGAAACTCTATGTGAATGATTTAATGGATATATCATGTTATGACTTATGATTGGGTAGTAAGAAAAGAAATATAAATAAAATTTTCATTCAAATAAAAAGCTCATTTTTTCGTTTCTTATATGTTAATAATTGTAAACGATAACCTACCATATACAATGTATTTAGTAAATTTCAATACTCTCAATATTTCACCAAAAAGAAACATAGAAGTAATAGCTAAATTATCAATTACAGCCTTATAAAAACACAAAATTAGAATTTACAGCCTTATATAAAGTTTTTTTAAAATTACAGCCAAAATTTCACATTCTTTCAAAAATTGCAGCCAAAGTGTATTTCCGGTGAAAAAACAGATAAAAGGACCGAATTACCCCTCTGAATCCCTAATACCAAACTTTTTACCTCTTTTTCTATTCTTTCATTTTGAAACACATTCCTCTAACTTACTTTCCTTGTTTCACATTTTAACCTTCTTCAATTTTTCAAGCTCAATAACAATAATTTGAAGTATCTTTAACGTTCTCCAACTCAATAGTAAACACATTATTTTCCACGTTAAGTTTGTTGATAATAATTACACCCACGACAGTTAATAATCGGGTTGTATATTTTGTAAGCTTCAAATCTTCGTCCTAGATGATTAAGGGTCATGGATTTCCCCACAACAATATGGTTGCCATGGAAGCATCTCTTATGGTCTTCACATCCAGATATCGAGATTGTGTACTCCCCAACAACATCGATTACGAAGAATCAATTACAAACCCTAAATCACACCAAATTGCTATTACTCACAAAAATTTAAAAGGTAACTTGACAAGAAAGTGAATGAAATTTCAATCAATATCTGCGAAATATAGAAGAATCGACAAAGATAATCTTCAAAAGATTCAAACTTGATTTGAAAAATGAAGAGAGAAAAGAGGAAGAGTGGTCCATTGAAATTTGAAGTAAAATGGATTAAAAATTGAGTATTATCATAGAAGAAACAAGGTCAAGGGTACATTGGTCATAAAAAGACTAAACTCAGGTAACAATTTTGAATTTTGAAAATATTTATCACTTAAGAACCATCAATCTCCGTTTTGGCTGTAATTTTTGATCAGAGGTAAAATTTTGGCTGTAATTTATAAAAAATGTTATATAAGGCTGTAATTTATAATTTTGTCTTTTTATAAGGCTGTAATTGATAATTTAGCCTAACATTTATTCATTTAAATTCTTTTGACATAATTATTATTTTTTTTTTATCATAATAAACATTAATTAATCGTTTTCTTCAAATAAACAGATAAATAAACAACTGAATCAATACGATCATACAGAATACATTTTATACGGAATATATATTTGACTTAACGCGGCTATGCATTTGTTTTACATGTAAGAAAAGGCATAGTTGCCAAAATTAAACTGGCCATTTTTTTATTTTTAAAGAAGCAACTAACAAAACCATGAATATATAAAATACAAGCACTTGCACTTTACCATTTCAACAATTTAACCATTCATTCATCATAATGAAGAACTATTAAGCACATGACTAAGTAAAGACAATTGGCATGTTCTTTGATCTGGTACCATAATTAGATAAACCTATCAAACTAATCAATCAATCATTAATCATTTTTTGCCTTAAAAAAAAAAAATATCAAATCATTTCTTAACAAACCCTCCAACATTCCAACGACATTACCTCGACGTCTTAAACTCTCACCGCATAATTTAAATGCGCATACAATTTTAAAACCGTTTTACGATAAGAAGCGTAAACAATTTAATAGATTAAATCGTTTTTTCTTTGTTAAACCTTACTCTAGACTTTCAGGAAGAAAAATGAGTTAAATTATAAAACTGATCTTAGATCGAGAACTTATCAGGCTAAAATCAATCATCTCAAATCAAACCTTATACTGTCTGACACTAACAAGTGAGACGGTAACCTTACAATTTTTATTCACGTATTAGACGGTCTAACCATAAAACCGAGACGAGTATATAAATTGAAGGGTAGTTGAAAATGTGTATATATTGGACACCAACCAGAAAATTGATCAAAAGTCAGCAACCTGCTTACTTTTGAATATGTCTGCACAAAACATGCAAAAACAGTCAGCAAACAAAGATACAAACCAAAACCAATATAACAGATACATTCTTCAATAATTTATTTTCAGAACTAATCAACTCACATTTTAGTTTTCAACATTTTCTGTGTTTTTTGTTCTGCCTAATTTCTCTGCCATTTTTCTGTGCATCATCACACCAACAAAAACAATGTCATTTCTATCAAATAAATGTGTTTTGTTTCTGACATTATTATTCTTCTTCTTACTGAATTCTTTCATATTTTGTCTGTCTGATGAATCTCAGAACATTGAAGTTGTCTTCCCTGTAACATCACTACCACCACCGTCACTGTCACCAGCATTGGCTCCTCCTGGTCGTCTGTCTCCACCATCGATATCGCTAACTCCACCACCAAAGGCGCCGCCGGGGAATGATAAACCGTCTAAGAAAACGATAGCGACAGCAGTTGGGGTGACAGCACTTTGCTCCCTTGTGGCAGCAGCCTTGCTGTTCTTCCTGTTTACCAGGTACGCAGACCGTAAGAAGAAGGATGACGTTAGAAGTGGCGCTGGTAGTGGTGGTGGCGGCGCAGCTGTGCACGCGGCTGTAGCAGGCGGAGGTGCAGGAGGAGGAGGAGCGAGGGTGCAGACAGTTGCGCAGACAGAGTTTACAAGGTTTGATGGGAAAGTCAAAGGAGTGATCATTGATGAGGATGGTTTGGATGTTCTGTATTGGAGGAATCTCGAGGGAAGTCAAAAGAAAAACGGATCTTTTAACAAGGATGTCCTCAACAACAAAGCGACAACAAGTTTTAAACGAAACTTTTCTCGTGGGAAATCGTCGTCTTCAACCTACAATCAAGTCCATCCAAAGGATGATCAGAAACTCACGCTGCTTGATCCAAGATTGTCTGCAAGTGATCACGCCAGTCATAATAGTTCAGAGAAATTAAGCGTTGTGAATGAAAATCACGCAGAAGCGGCACCACTTCCATCACCACCACCACCGCCGCCGCCTGAGAATAAAGCACCGCCACCACCTCCACCACCAATCCCAGGTAAGAAAGGTCCTGCACCACCACCGCCACCACCACTAAAGGGAAAGGCTGCTGCATCAGCATTACCAAGACCACCGCCTGCGCCAAAGAGATCACAGAATGGGAAGGCTGCGGAATTGTCTGCAGTAGAAGCGGATGATGAATCGTCAGACCAGGTCAAGTTGAAGCCGTTGCATTGGGAGAAAGTCAATGTTGTTAACAGGGATCACTCCATGGTTTGGGACAAACTTGATCGCGGTTCATTCCAGTAAGTTCACCTCATCGTTCAGTTTACTGTCGTATTAATTTTTCTTTTCCCTAGCAGATGTCAGTTAGTTTGATACATCTTGAATGAGATAGATGCTTGATTTCAAGTGCTGTTTGTTTGCGACAGGTATAACGGTGACATGATGGAAGCCCTGTTCGGGGCAGTGGCCAAAAACCGAAAATCACCCAAGGAAAATGCAGAAAACAAGGACGCTGCAAACCCGTCTGCAAAAATTTTCATCTTGGACTCACGGCGTTCCCAAAATATCGCAATTGTGATTCGATCATTAGGCATCTCGAGAACAGAGTTGATTGACGGGTTATCAGAAGGAAAAGGTCTAAATCCCGAGACCCTAGAGAAACTAACAAGAATGGCTCCTACACGAGAAGAAAAGATTCAAATCCTCGCTTTTGATGGCGACATTGGAAATCTAGCAGATGCTGAATCCTTCCTGTACCACCTCCTCAAGGCTGTTCCCTCGGCCTTCACTCGGGTTAACGCCATGCTTTTTAGGTACACGTTCGACTCTGAGATTGAGCAACTTAAGGATATACTCAAGACCCTAGATTCTGCGTGCACTGAGCTTCGTAGTCGTGGAGTGTTCTTGAAGCTTCTAGAAGCTATTCTAAAAGCTGGGAACAGGCTCAATGCTGGGACTGCAAGAGGAAACGCCAAGGCGTTCAACCTGACAGCGCTGCGCAAACTCTCCGACTACAAAAGCAGCGATGGGAAAACTACTCTGCTTCATTTTGTTGTCCATGAAGTTGTCAGGAATGAAGGGAGGCGATGCGTCATGAACCGTAACAACACCTTAACGCAAAGCAACAATCATACAAGCGCGTCCCAAAATGAACCGAAATCAAAAGAAGAGCAAGAGAAGGAGTTTCTGAAACTAGGGTTACCCCTTGTAGGCGGGTTAAGTTCAGAGTTCTCTAATGTCCTGAAATCCGCTAATATTGATTACGACAACATATCCAGTATCAGCAATTCGTTGGAATCACGAGTTGCCGAGACTAGGCAACTCGTGTTGACGTGTGGGGCCGATAATGGAGGAGGAGCGTTCATCAAGGAGATGAAAGAGTTTCTAGAAGAAGCAGAAGAACAGATAAAAGTGGTCCAAGAAGAACATGCTAAAGTGATGGAGTTAGTGAAGAAGACGACACAGTATTATCAATCAGGAGCTTTCAAAGACAAACAGCCACTTCAGTTGTTTTCCATAGTCAAGGACTTCCTTGGCATGGTCGATAGAGCTTGTGTCGAAATTACTCGGAGTTTACAACAGAAAAAAGCAACTACTACTGCAAGCGGTCCTAGCACATCAGATACATCGGCATCAACTACACCTGATGTGTTAAGGACGAAGGTCACATTTCCGAAGTTACCCGATCATTTTCTGTCAGGAAAATCTGAAGCTGGCGACTCAGATGACGACGAACGGTGACAGGGTAAAAGGTTTGTGATGTACATAAAAAGAGGAAGTATATATAAGGCCTTCTTTTCTATACCAGTTTGACAGAAGAACACAGATGAGTGTTGAGTGAGTTTTGTTATTTATTTATTTATTTTTTTGAACAAGAAAGATTTATAGTACAACTTAAGTTACAATCCTCTTATTTACAGTGAAAAGATGAATCATCTGTAAGCGCAGTCCCGAGTAAACCTTACACTTGATTCGAACAGTCGATCTTAGCGTAGGATTTATGAGGGATTTAGACGTATGCAACCTCACCCCCCACCCGGAAATGTGTGATGTCTAATTTTACTCGATTCAAATAATCACCAAGATTCGCTGTCGGCTGAGGCACAGGCAAAGATTCAACACGATACCTTACAAAGTTACAGTGAAAATAAACCGTATGGTGAGCCGAGTACTATATCGGAAATCGTCATGTTCTTTAACCAGACAGATCTTAAACTGGAAAGTATTAATTCCATAAAGCATTCATAAGATAGCTTAAAAGGGTTCTCAAAAGCCAAAACAATACAAAGACCTAAAACAATCAATATATCTATATAATTGGAGGTTTTTTCGAGCGATTCTAGAGTCTCCAACTTTTGTAGGATTCTTAATTAATTATTTAGAATCCAAATTTATCAAAACACATATAAATTATTTTGCTGAATTATTTTTTTCAAAATTAATATATTTAAATTATTTTGATAAATTAATTTTTTTACGAATTTGATTTCTACCATAATCCAATCTATTGAGATGTGTTGTGTGTGTATATATACCTTTCAAATTACCATCATATTTTACCTCAATTTTAATTTTTGATTATTTTTTAATTTTTTTTTTTTTTCATAAATTTGTTTGAATGTTTGCTTAACATTGATGTTTTAGCCTTTATGCGTTAAATTTAATTGTCCTTATGTGATTATTGTTACTAACAATGAATATATTTTCTACTGTTTTGCAGATATATGTATGACAGATTATTGTAATCTTATCGAAAGAAAATTTAGATTATCAGGTTTTCTAAATACTAAATTCTATAATGTTGATTTTTTTTTTTTTTTTAATTTTGGTTTATTATTAATTCATGTTTGTTTTGTTATTTGTTTATTGGAATATTGAGATTCAGCTTAATTTGATGTTTTAAAGTAGCAATTATGAGTCAATTTTAATTACGTTATTTTGCAATTACTAACAATTTAATTACTTTCTACTACTTTACATATTTATGTGCGACAAATTATTGTAATCTTATTAAAGAGAATTTAGATTTCCAGGTTATAATGTTTAAACTCTATTTTTAATAGATAATCATGAAATTATATAATGAATGATGAATATTTATAGTTCGTGGAGGAAATATTTGCAATGTTTAAAATTGTGTTAACACTAACAATTGTTATGTCTATCCTATTGCAACCTTAATTCCATTCATAATTAATTGTTGGATCAAAACTAAATTTTAGTTTTAGTGCTTTGATCTTACGTTAAGATAATACACCTTATTGATCCAACAACTCCGTATTCACCTTATTGTGATTAAAAACTTAACAATAATTATTTAAATTTCACAGGCAAAATGAATAATCAAATTATTTATGTGCATAACTGTCATATTCCAAATATCATAAATAAAATTTGTATAATGTCAAATATTTTTAGTCGTACTTTATGTTCGTTATTTATATTTATTTTAAAATTTTATATGTTTTGACAATAATTAACCTACTTACGTTTTATGTGTAGGAATGTAAAAGAGATGGTTAACATAACCTTTAGAGTGCTTGAGTGATAGTGAAGACGGTTAAATCTTTGTCAAAGTTGGCTCCTATTCAATATTAAGATAGCTTGGTATAATAGTTTATACTATCACGATTTATACCCTACATCGATCAAATTCTATCTCGATCAAGACATAAACAATTAGTAAAATTTTAATCATTGTAATTAAATTAAATAACTTTTCAATTAAATAAATAAGGAATATTTCACTTATATAAATTTTAAATGAGGTAAACATATTTTTGATCAAACGCTTATATCACAATTATAGTTTGCCTATATCATAACACAATAATGAGAACTCATTAATAACCCTACACACTTAATGGCCAAATAAAATCTATAAAACAACTTCGTAGTATGTTTAAATATCAAAGGGATAAAATATCTTTGGCTAGGCAATCAATTTCCTGCTAAATGGGAGTATAAATTAATTAAATATGTAAATGTGAAAGCTCTCTAATAATATATTGAGTACAATTTTAAAATTCAAAACATATGATATTCAATTGGCTATAAATATTCATAATAATTGTACAATAGAGTACATATTTGAACCACTCCAAATTTTATAACATTTATTTAGAGACTTAACAATATTTTTATGTCTATGTTAATTTTATGGAATTATGATAATGGGTAAATACTCCGTACAAGTTTATTTAAATGATTGAAATGTTAATAATGTCAAAGATAAATGATCTTATCGTGAAATTAGCTTTTAAATATATATATGTACAAAATGATAAATGATCCTCTATATATATTTGTTTACTAAGAGTACTATATTTGAGACATTAATATAAATTGAATTGTTATCATTGTATGAACATATAACTTAACCAACAAAAATGCGGTGTAGAATGATTTTTTTAGTTCACTAAAACGGAAAAAATGCTAAGATAGAAATAAAATAAGAGAATTTAAACGTGCATCGTATTATATTGTTATTTTTACATTACCTTAATTCATTTTTTTTATTCGTACATACAAAAAAGTTAAAATTAATAGAAAAACATTAATTAAAAAGCTGTATAATTAGTGAAATGTGAATAAATAAAAAAATTTAAAAAGAAAATTTTACATGTAATCTCATATGTTTCGAGATTGCAACGTCAAGGTTAAAAGTTTTAAAAATAAAATTTTACATATAGTTCTTCCATTATATATCCTTTAATTTCATTTTTATTGAATAATTTGAGAAGGCAAAAGTTTAAACCCGTGCATCGCACGGGCTTACATACTAGTAACTAATTAATTATACCCAAAAATAGTCTACTAATTCAAATAAAGTGCAACTATGATATTAAAAATTGCTCTGAAAAACAAGACTTTGAACAATCATATTAAACTAAACATTTGAACTTTGACCAATCATATTAAACTAAACTTTTTTGTAAAGTAAAAGAATATTAATATATGAAGAAGAAACCGCGGGAAATTACCGAACTTTTGACTTAGTTATGCTATTTTTCGAATTGGACATCCTTTTATTCAACACGAAAATTCAATATTTTTCGTTTCTGAAAGCTGCTTGTAATAGTAATGGTTTAAAATATGTTTATGCTTCAGGTTGTTAATCGACTAACAACGAGCAAATCACCTTTAATTTGATGGTTTTAAAATTTTAACTACACGATGCAATTTGCGACAAGAAAATGGATGTGTACAAAACATTAAGTCCTAGGGTCGAACGTGTAAGAATTGTGAACTTCCTAAAGCTGAACGTCGCTATACACTTCTTTTTATCGTAAAAATAACAGTTTTGTCGATACAAAACCATGACGTAGTTTCGTTCGGTTCAAGCTATAGCAAATTCATCACAACCCCACAAAAGATTTGATCAAAATTAAAATCTATTAAAAGTCTAATTCACCAACTTTTTGCCTTCACATCATTTTGCTCAAGCAAGCAAATGCTAAGATTGAATTTGGTGTACCAAATAGTTAGGTTTTTTGGGTCCATTTTATCCAAAATTTCCTAACTAACCTCTAAAAGTCAATCTCTTAGTTGCATTATGTGGCTCATAAACTTCTACTTAGCTATGAACCTATTCTTTCCAGCTTAATTTCAGCTCTTATAAGTTCAGTTCAGCTCTGACATTACAAGCACAAATTTATTACACCAAAAAAATAAGTTTCGCTCTTATAAGTTCAGTTTAGCTCCTATAAGTTCAGCTTTTATAAGTTCAGCTCTTATAAGCCGAAAGAACAGGTCCTATATCTAACCTAAGTTAGTTCTACATAATAAAGCTCCATTTGGAGGACCGGGTTCAACCCCGCAACCTAACTCGTCTTTGAATAATCCCGAGTACCCCTATCGACCATCGTGCCAATTAGAGGAGCGGGTTCGACCCTAATAGAATCGTACCAATACAAGATTACAATGATATTCAAAAACAATGACGTCTGAGGGGTAGGGTTAGTCGAACAACTAGGGAACGTGTGGGAGTGTGACGGCCCCACGTGAAATTACAATCGAAGAGCACAAAAATGGAACTGAAAACATGTCCGTTAAGCAATTCATGAATGTGAACATGTGAAAGAATGACAAGCAACAATTTATAGCAGACATTTTTGGTTAGACATCAAACTACCAAAGTCTACACAATGACATCAAACTTTATTCTCTACATTAATGTTGTTCATGGCAGTTGATGCACACAAAAGATGAAAAAAAGGGCAGGCAGTATTACATCTCAGAAACCCTACAAATTGAATGACAACAATCAGATGTACAGACTAAATTTACTGCGCAACCGCTCCTTTATACATTCTACCTTCCCTCGATAACATAAATTACCTATTTACTCTGCGCACCGAGTTATGATCACATTGAATGATAGATCACTTGGACAAAGGTAGGAGGACTTTCTCATACCTGACTCGGAAAAATTCAACTACTTGCTGCAATTTCATTTAGTCGGAAACTTTTCCTCCTCAGTCCTCCCTGCACGATGATGGCATACATGCAGCGCATTATCATCAGTGTCGGCGGAAGAGAGGTGGGGGTAAGTAGTATAACAACCTAGAATGACTCGGAAACATACCTAATGTACAGATTCTCGGTGTTTGTGAATTGTGATTATAGCTTGACGGAACTTTTGGGCTTAGAATTAATGACGTGGCTTGGTTTTTTGCCTTCGGCAGCTTTATCCACCTGCATGAAGCAGCCAATTACGTTTCAAGTCTCGAAACCTTCTCATGATGTGACTAATGCTCGAAAGTTTCATGGTTTCGTAGCCATTATAGTCGTATAGATGCTTTTACCTTTGGTTTTGACTGCAGATGGGTTGCCTCCAACACCTCGGTTCTGGCATCCTGTTTCTTGCAAACCTGCGACTGATTTTGCATACGACCATGTTAGCGAAGTGAGAAAATATTTTCAACGCTTTCCATGTATTCAGCTGCAAAAAAAATAAAATAATGCAATATATATACTCGTACTTCTTTCTGATTGCTTCCCTGTAGTTGAACCCTCGGACCAAAAGATGCAGCAACTGATTTCACATTTCTTTGATCAGCACCGGCATTCTTATTTACTCTGATACACAACCGACAACAGTTTAACATAGACGGAAAGAAAACGGTTGTCTTGGCATCACAAAAAAGCTAAAGTTCAATATTGAAATCAGTACCTTAGTGAGTTTAAACAGTGCACACATAATAAAATTAACTGATACGGTTTCCAAGTCACGTGAAACAAGAACAAAATCTTTGAACATGGGAAATGGATATCATACCCGGGAGACAGTGACGCCTTTTTTATTCCTTGTAGACCTGTACGAGTACTATCGGTTTTGGCAACTCTATCACTCCTGTCATCCGCAAAAAAAAGATGAAAAAATATTCGTAGGAAACACGTAAGTTCAGACAAGTTTAGTAACCATGAGTGTGGAAAATGGGACAATACTATACGGCATTACCTGTCGGTTTTCTTGGGAAGGATGGTTGATGGGGAACCCTTTTGCTCAGCTTTTCTCGAGGCAGACTACAAACGATAAAGCACCACAAACAATGTCAAACGAGACCCAAATATCAGCAACAAACAATCACCAATAACATAAGCAGTTAACTCAAGCACGCGATGACCTAAACAATTAAACATTCAGAAGAAAATGCACCTGATTTACCGCAGTTGATTTGGCTGAACTAGGTGGTGACCTTTTCGGGGGATTTTGAAATGCCTTGAATGCCCGTTTTACGATATCTTTATCCCCCATGCTCTCCATAATCAAGGACTTTCTCATTGTGAGTGATGCTGTATCTGGATTTGTCGGTCCATAACTGAGAGACATATGCAGGGATGTAGGATATACTCTTCCGCTCTGAGGTCCAAAACTTTTCTTGATAGACGGTGGGGTGAAACCGTGTTCCTTCTTGTCAAAGAGTCGGCTAGCAGTCTTGGCAACTTTAGTCTGCTCAGGCTTCGAGGATTTAGGAGTCGACTGCATTGGTGATTTTGGCGTTGGTGCACAAGTCCTTGTGGTAGGGACTGCTGATGCTGGTTTTTTCTGGGGTTTGGTCTTCCTCACCAACGCAGCCTAATAACACGGATTAACATTACATTAACGACTATTTATAACAAACGTGTAACTACTAATGACTACAAAAGCAGAAGTAAACATCAAGCAGAACATACCGTTTGAGTTTTCTTTGGAGTCGCTGCTGATTTCATTAAATTTCTGAGCTGTTCCTCGACAATTGTTCGTTTGACCTTTTCTTGAGGCAACTCCTCCTCACCTTTTGATTCTTGCATCGAAGGGACGTCTCCTATCCCTGGAGCAAACTCTTCCGGGTGCTGCTTATCGTTACCTTCAATAATAATGTCAGCTCGATCGTCTGGTTTATCGAAATGCTCAGTGACCTCGCTCTTTACTACTTCGTCAACGAGATCAACTCCATCATTTCGCTCATGAACACTCTTCGTCACCTCTCGTTTCTCGACTTCACCAGCGTCATCAATGGTATCGTCACCATCCCTAAACACAACTTCCTGACACTTCTCACCATCATCATGTCCACTGCTTCGACGGGAATAATCCAAAACATCACTCTCCTGATTGAAACCATCAGCAGCATCACTTTCCACAAGAACATGCTCGACACTGACGTCAGTGTCAAAAGTCAAACTCTTAACAACTGAATCTTCAGTTACTGATTCGTCCTCACGCTTTCTTTCCTGATCCAGCAGCAGTTCTGCTCTTCGAGCAGCAATCTGTTTGTAATGAGCCTCAAAGTACGCCTTCTTCTGAGCTACCGATCCAGGAGTTGAGCACTTTTCAACTTCCTCGAGATACTTATTTGTCGGGAAAGTAGACCATCGCTCCCAACACAGAGAATCACGCTCAAATCGACCAAACGATACTGACTGTTGAAGGTAGGGTACATTTGCAACAGACTCACCCATCTGTTTTCACAACACACACAAAATAAATCTCCATCTAAGAACACTAACATCAACAACAACACCACCACCACCACCACCAACAACAACAACAACGACAACAACAACAACAACAACAACAACAAAGCCTTAGTTCGGAAATGATGTAGGATCAGACAACATACACCCGAAAACTTGGCAGTAACAAAATCAACATATAACATCGAATTACATCCTACCCATCTACCATACGGCATACACGGTAATATGATCAACTTAAGATCATCTAACAACACCAACAATAATGATCAACATACGAAAAGTGCAAAATTTGCAAGCAGACAACGCAAACGGGTATCGAATAACAAACACCAACGCCAACAACAACAACAACAACAACAACATGAAAGCGAAAACTACCAATGAACAATCAAGGTACAAAATCTAGCTACATTCTAACTACATTCAATACTGAAACCAACAACAATCAATGACTATGAAACCATCAACAGAGAACAAACTGAAAGTGCAAAATTCACAAACATACAACACAAAAGAGTAACACAGCAACTAAATCTTACATTAATCTCAACTTTTGAAGTCTCCACCATTGATTCACCCATAAGATTATGCAAAGATCACAACTTCAAAACCAAAAACCCTTGAACAAAAAAAAGAAACAGTCAAGTAACATAAAAACACTTCACTTCACTTCACATCACTTCACATTACATTATTATTATAACAATAAAAGTAGATCACAAAAAGAAAAAAACAATATAAAATACATATAATTGGATAACCAAAATCATAGTTGAAGACAAAAAGAAAGGCTAAACAAATGGATACAACAAGGTAGTCTAGATTACTAGATTGAAAAGACTAATAATAATTAATACAAAAGTTATGTCCCATGTGATATTGTTCCTTTTTTTTATCTAAGACCACCCCCATCCAAGGGTGGTGACTTAGTTTTTCACCTAAGTAAATCAAAATAATCACAATTAAGTAGGATAATTAAGATGACTCAATTGCATGTAGATCAAGTGATGATCTAGTTTGCTCAATTGAATCAAGTTGGTGATTCAACACATGTAAGAGTCCCATTAGCTAGAAAAAAAAGAGGGGTAATGTTAATAATGAGCCCTGCAAGTCTGCAACACTTCACATCAACATTACGGCAACTCACAAAATATAGGATGGAGTATATTTTTGGTGTTTTAATTTGTTTTGTGAAACTTATTTTATGCTTTAATTCAATGTCGTCTTTGATTTATTTTTACATATTTGTAAAATTGTTCCTTTTTTTTTTCTAAAATTGTGTTGTATCAAATTTATTATCGATGATATTATTTTTCTCATTTTTTAGTATAATATTTTTATTTAGAATTTATTATTTATTTTATATCGAAATTAAAAATTAATATTTATTATATGGTAGTGTTTAGTTTATAATTATACGGAGTAATAGTTAAAAAAATTAAAATGAAATTAAATACTCTTTCCATTTTTTCGATTTAGCCTCATATATCATAAATAGAAATTTTTTCCAATTAGCCTCATTTTCTTTTTTGGTAACATTTTCTCTCCTATACCTCACTTTTTCTTACACAAACCAACTTTTTTCCACTCACAATTAATTTTTTATAATTAAACTATTCTATTTTTTTTTTTTGGTAAAAATGTTAATTTTTTATAATTAAAACTATTCTATTTTTCCTTCACCCTCATTTCATGTTTTTAATTTAATGTCATCTATACTTAAACTTTATGTTTGCAAGATTAATTATCTACTTTAAAATTTTATTGTACCAATTTTAATATTTTGTTTTTAAAATAAAAAAAATTATTGAAGTCTATTATTTTGATATATATAGTATGAAAATTAAAAATAAACACCATCAAATAGTAACTTTAAATTAATAAAATTAAGATCAACAAAAAATATATTGGTAAATTAGAAAAGTTAAGAGTGAAATTATGGTGGGGTAGATAATGTGGGAAAGAGAAATGATTGAAAATGATAAAAAAGTTAGAAATGATTGGATTTGTGACCTAGGTGGTGATTTGTTGAATGGGAGGAAGTAAGTGGGTCAAAATAATTAAAATAGGATTAATAGTAAAAAGTGAATGGTGACTTACTTGTTGTAATTATTGGATGGGGATGGTCTAATCATTTCTACCTTTTGTTACCCCAAATCTCTACTTTTTTTACAGTTCATAACAATTATAATTAATAATAATAATTCAATTATGAGTAGTACTGTACTTTTTTGGACAGTTCAGTACTTCCAGAAACTACCATTCTTCTTCAAACTAACCCCACAAGAAATATTATTCATTGGGAAAGAAACACAGATCAAAACTCGGGAAAAGAAAAAATAAATCTTGGATCGATCAAAACTCGAGACTACGTGTTTTGAATGTGAACTGTATATATCAAATCGAAAAGCTTGTATAGACAATTGAATTAAAAAAAAAAGGGTTTTTAAAATTTGTCTGCATCTTATTGGGTTTTTCTATCTGCGTATATCGTTTTCCCAACTGCATTCGAGTTCTTTAATTACTTTAAAGCATCTCGAGTTTCTTTAATTTACCCAAAATCATACGAAATCATACGAAATTGAGCAGGAGGAAAGAAAAAGCGCAAAAGTTCAACGATGAAGATGTTGCAGAACGACGATGAGCTGCAAAAGTTGATATGAGGAAGGAGATGAAGACAGGAGGAAGGAAGGTGAAATGGTTTGAAAGGGTTTTAAAAAAATTGAATCAAAAGAAAGAAATGACGGTTAATAAATTGACTCAACTTCTAATTTACAACTAATCCTTCCACGTAGGCAAATTAGGCGATCCACGTAGGCAAATTACGCATCCTAGTTGGCATTTAACGGTGATAATTGACGGCTTAAACATAATTAGTTATGGTTGGGAGTAATTATGAAACTTCGAAGTCTTGTTGGGAGACGATATCTGAGAATGCAGTTAGGAAACTCAATATCTGAAGTGCAGTTGGGAAAAACCCAAAAAAAAATTATCAACTTCTAAACTTGTACTACAAAGTTTTTATGGAATTTTCAAGAAAAAGGGTATCATGTCAAACAAAAGATACTACTCGTACGAGATTTATTTATTTTTTTGAAAAAGAGACACCAAATCATTCGATAAAACCGGTAAAAATGTTATAAGTGTACGATTAATGATTTCTACGACTACTATTATCACTACTAGAACTGGCGCGAGCCGGGCTTTAGATAGAGGGCCCGAGGGATAGACCTTAAAAATCAAGGCACGGGCACAAACCATTGCTTGGAAGGGTTGGGCCACTCAAATTGAGGCCCACTGGGTGGGCTGGGCTGGGCTGGCCAGGTCGAGCTTCCTGTTCAAATGGCCAACTCTAATCACTACATTATCCGCATACTTCATTTTATAACCAAGGAGCCGGACTTGAGATGTACGGAGTATTTTATAAGCTCGGCCCGTTACCCTCACTGGCCAATTACGGGCCTTGAAAATGAAGTCCAGCCCCGGGTCACCTCTAGTATAGCAATGTACCCTACAGAAAAAAGGGTCAATGAAATTATGGAGAAACAACAAACAAGAGAATGAATGCCAATTTGTGTAGGAACTAGGAAGTAGACCCCCCCTAAAATGTCGAAGTGTAAGTCTTGTGTGAAGCAGTAGTTTAGCAGCAACTTAGTCAAATATTTCAAAAAGCGAGGAATGCCAGTGGGGAAGACCATCTTTCTGCCCCACTTGTCACTATCTTTGTAAATGTTTGGCCGTTCATAAGCAGTTACCGTTCGTATGAGAATTTGTGAATGTCGAAATATAGGGCACATTAACATTAACATTTGTATCAAAGCAATGCATTTGCAAACATAGATATTGGAATTTTTCTATAAGGAAAGATTAACCGACACGAACTTATTTTATTCTTTCTGACGACTGTGTTCATCTTATTAAGTACGGAGTATTCCATAAGACATATATTTTAATAGAATTTTTCTAACATGTACCATTAGAGCACATGTTAAGATGTTAATTAAAGAAACATTCTCATTATTAATTATCTAAATTCGGTGATTATGAGTTTATATTTCAAAATCTCATGATATTTTCATGAGAATTCTTCTTATATTATCACCTTAATATATGTCTTAAGGGCACATTTTAGAAAAACCGATTTTTTAATATGCCACAAAGTCATCAACTTTATTGTCTTACTCAACATGCAACTATTTGGAATCGCATAGTCGATTTAGAGGTCACTATAAGTCGAGTGGGCTGGGTTCGGACTAGGCCGAGGTAGATAAACATAGAATCTAAAATTTAGAAACATAATTTGGTGTTGCATTACTATCCTCTTTTTGTTTCATTGCCTCTTAAGCTACTCAAAATCGTATGAATTAATCCCTAATTTTTGGTCTTTGATGTTACTTCAAACATCACATTATACTCTATACACATGTATATAAATATATGTGTGTTTTTTCTTCTTCTTGTTCATTTGTGTACTAAAAATAATACTAAAAATAACAAACACTCCACAAATTATAAATAATGAAAACCAAAATCAAACATCATATTTGTTTTAGTTTTCTCTTATCATTATCATTAATGGGCCTTATAAATGGTGATCCAAGCCCACTTCTAGATTACTGCATTGCGGACACATCAAGCCCAAATTACTACTTATCGAACGGGCCACCATGCTTGAACCCGAATTATGCTAGCTCGGCCCACTTCACGACATCGGCCCTATCAAAGCCCGGTAACACTACCGCGAATAAGTTCGGGTTTAGTGTTATCCTAACCAACAACCAAATACTACCGGGTCATCACACCCAAGGCCTAAGCATGGCCCGTATTGACATCGCCCCAAACGGGTTGGTTCCGCCGCATTCGCACCCACGGGCCTCGGAGGTAACGACATGCCTCAAGGGTGAACTCTTAGTGGGCTTTGTCGACACGTCGAATAAATTGTACACCCAAAGGCTTAGGCCCGGTGAGTCGTTCGTGTTTCCAAAAGGGTTGATCCATTATCTATACAATGTGGATCTGAGAGGCCCGTCGATGGCGATATCCGGGCTAAGTAGTGAGAACCCGGGTACCCAAGTTGCTTCATTGGGTACCTTCGCCACCACGCCAGCTATGCCATCAATTGTGTTGGAAAAGGCCTTTAAAATTGAGGCCCAAGAAGTCACTAAAATAAGCAATCACCTTCGTGGATGAATATTTTTTTCTTTTTTTTTTTTAAGGAAAAAAAAAAAAAAAAAATAATCGTTAGAGAGACGATGTTAAATTACACAAACGTAATTCACATAAGTGTAATTGTATTAATAAATTGCATAGTATGAAATTACATCGACCGTCTATTTATAGACAACATAACAACGGGTATGGTAGTTATATCGAACCGGTACTTCGCCAAGAGACACAATCCCAAGGGGCACTAACACCGTTCTTTGAATCTCGTGTATGCCTTGTTTTTGTCAATATACTCATACCGTAAATATACTCCAATAGACGATCTAATTATAAAGTCAAACTAAAATTATGTGAATATGTTGTTCTTGTTTCGTTTTATTTTTAATTTTTTTTTTATTACAAGTACATATATAGTATCAAAAACATATTGATCATAAGTTTCATAAAAGAACTAGTTTGATAATTAATACCCAATGCATTTATCTTTTTCAATTATGTGACTTAAAATCATACTCATTCACTTCAAAAGTATTATGCGAGGATGTCTTGACTAAGTGGTTAAGGTTGAGGTACCCGTGACGATATGTCACAAATAATAAATTTCATTACCCGTGACGAACTTGGTGTCCCATTACTACATATGGTAATAAATCTCATTGATTATAAAGGATTAATGAAGAAAGTAATAAGACACCAAATAAGACATAAAATGGGACAGATTATCTGCTCTCTGAAATATTAGCTATAAAAATTGAAAAAACACAGATACTTATTATACGGAGTATTTTTTATTTTATTTTTTGTACCAATTGAGCCAACTACTCCATATTAGTGGGAAGCCCATTTGTACAAAGATTGCAATTAATTATCCTCCGTTAGTATAAATAACATAATTACATTCATGAGAAACCACTTTTTAGCACCTTTTCAATTCACCAATCTATTAATGTACCATAAATTCTTGTATAAAACGGGTAATATCTGTTTCACACAAGAAACGGGTCAAATAATTGAATAAGACAAAAGTTAAAAGCCTTGAAATTAACAAAAAATTTGTCTTTATTATTCAAATGTCTAACTATTTGACCCGTTTTACATATAAAACGGATAATCCGTTTTATGGGAGACTAACTCTGTACTAATGTAGATATGCGATTATATGCTCCCATTGATGGCCACTACATTACAAAAAGCCATCAAACATCTTCATTACACATTATTCATCTTTTGTTGTTCACTCACCATCATAATTAATGCACGTACATATAATAATTATATTCACTATTCAGTTCCACCGTACATATACAACCGTCTTCTTTTCATCAGATTATCACATACTGATCATTTTAATGCTTATCGTGACCATATTATTATGTAATTACTTTTAAAAGATTAAAAATACTACTTCGGTCTTAAATTATTTTACCGTAAATCGTCTTATTCCATTAATTCGATTACATCGTTTGTTTTTGTCACTATTGAAAGTGGGAGAATCTTGATATATCGTCTAATATATGAAATAAAAAATAGTCGCGTGAGATCTTGTTTTAATTGTCTTTTCGAGGCGTAATTAATATTCAAATTTCATATTTTTCGTAATTCATGCCCAAAGATATAATAGCGTGCATCGACGTACGTGCAAAAAGTAAATGTATAGAATTGAATGGAATGGAGGAAGTATGTGTATACTCGAAAAAGTTAGACAATTTCAACAATTTGCAAAAAGTACTAGCAATTTAGTAGATAATGATCTAAAGCATTATGATCACAACATTATAGTCCCAAAATTAATAGTACATCGCTCATGTACAATACTTCAAATTTTTCATGATCAAAATCAAACTTTTCAACTCCACCCAACAAAACATCATTTTGACTACAAAATTTGCAATCAATTCACAATCATTTTATGTTTAACACATCATATCATATCAAATTAATATTAATCATCTTAAATTATCCATACACATTCTCAAGTTTATCGCAATGTCGTCTAGTTAACACTTAACAGTAACATGTTTGAATCTCCCTTTCTCATTAGACTGACCTCGTGCCTTCTTCTTAGACGAATAAATAAAAACGCTGTCAAGTCTCGGGTACTACCACCACATTGGCATTACACCCTCTTACCCCTCTCGTCCGACCCCATATCCGCCTCAGCTCCGCCACCACCTCCTTGGCGTCCGGCCTATCGTCTTTATCAGCTGCTACACATTGAAACGCTAGCTCCGCAACCGCGGCCACGCTTTCCTCCACGGCCGACCCTTCGGACGCCAATGCCGGGTCCACCACCTGGTCTAAAAGCCCCAATTGTATTTTCGCGACCACCATGTCAACTAAGGCGACCTCTCGTTTCTCCCTCCGTTGATCGACCGCTTTTAATCCGGTCACCAACTCTAGCAACACGACTCCGAAACTGTAGACATCACTTTTCTCGGTCAGTCGAAACGACTTGTGGTAGTCCGGGTCTAAGTAACCCGGCGTACCCTGTGGACCGGTCCATATACAGCCGGAAGACGAATTTGACAATTCCCCGGACGAATTCCTATATTCCGAATAAACCAACAGTCTCGACAGCCCAAAATCCCCAACCCTAACCCGTAAACTCTCGTCCACGAAAATGTTAGACGTCGTAATGTCTCTGTGAACCACAGGAGGCTCAACCGAAAAATGCAGGTACTCAATCGCAATCGCAACCTGCAAAGCGACATCGACTCGATTTTGCCAGCTCAAAGGCCCGCAGACCTTACGTTTCGGGCCGTGTAAATGGTCAGCAACGGTCCCATTCGAGATGTAATCATACACCAATAGCAAACCTCTAGGGTCACTACAATACCCATGTAATTTCACCAAATTCGGGTGATCAATTGACGAAAGAATCAATATCTCGTTACAGAACGACTTCGACGACACGGTAATTCCACCAACGACAGCGGTCTGGTGGTTACGATGGAGGTATTTAACCGCGACAACACGACCATCAAAAAGCTCACCCAAATAAACAGACCCAAACCCTCCATCCCCGATTTTCCTCTTGGGATCGAATCGATTCGTGGAGGATTCGAGCTCCTCGTAGGTGAAAACGGGCGGGAGAAGCGAAGCGCAACGATGACGGTGAAGAAATGTCGTCGTCGGATCCTCCAAACCCGCATTCTTACGAACCGTTTTGCGCTGCTGCGCAACGATATAATAAACGAGAACAAATAAAAGAAAAATACATATCAAAGCTAACACTACAACAGCAGCTTTAACTCTTTCTTTATGATGTCGGATCCAAACCGATGTTTCGGATCCGACATCGTGGCGGGAAATGCAAACAAAAGGTTTACTCGGGTCGGACGAATCGTACCCGCAAACGCCGGACTTATCCAACCTGCAGCGTTCACAAAGCGAGAAATATTTATCAAAGTTAGTGTCGTACTCAACGTTAAGCCCTCTTTCGAGGAGGTTATCTAGGTAACCGAGTACGTCGCTTTGGCACCCTTGTTCTGAAACCCCGGGGCTGAGCTCACCCGTTTCGCATACTTGAGAAAGTATGCGAAACGGGTTCCGTGCCAAAGCGACGTACTCGCTCGAGCACAAGCTCGAGTTAAAAAGCTCAGCCCCGGGGCGGTCCGGACCGTCCGGACAGGGCTTCAGGAACGAGAGGCGAGAGCAGGAGGAGTCGGAGATTTTGAAAGGCGTGGCGGAGAAGTTGAGGGGGAAAATGGGAATATGGGGGAAATGTGAGGGGCAAAATGGGGAGGAATTTGGTTGTAATGGGTTAGGGTGAGGAGAGAGGGTGAGGGATGAGGTAGTGGGGTCATAGTGAAGGAGAGAGAAAGAGAGGTTGTTTATGGTGAGGAGAGAGAAATTATTACAAGTGAGGTGGAAAGAAGGGTGGCCGCAACCGTCAACGGCGGAGAATGGGTACGGTGGAGGGGAGGCGGAGTCGAAAGGTGGACAAATGAAATTAGAAGTACAAGTGCGATATGCGGTAGCCAACGCAAGGATTGATGATATGAAATTGAAGAGGAAAAAGTGGGCATTCAAAGGCATAGTCATTACTTCAATTGAATGTGAGTGTGAGTGTGTGTGTGTTGTGGGAGGAGTGTGGTAGTGGAGTACTATGTTGTGGTCATGTAGAATGTATATGTGAGATGTGAATGTGTGAAATTATGATGGTTTTGAGGAGATGGAAGGTCACGTGGGGAAGTGGTGAGGTTGAGTGTGAGTCATGACAACAAAATCAAAAAATAAATAAAAAAGCTTGAATAGGAGTATGGTGTCTAGGTTGAATTCATGGTAAAAGTCTTTACACTCTTTACTCTCTACTCTCTAGTCTACGATCTACCCCCTCTGTTTCGGTGATTTGTTTACGTTTACTTTATACACATTTATCGATGTGACGAGAGAAGTAAAGGGAAAAACTAAAAAAATAATAATATAAGTCTGAAATGAAGTCAAAACTCTTTAAAGTAGGTAAAATTAAATAATGTGATTGGTTAAAATAGTTGGGTCCACTCCACACATGGGTCACCAAAAGAAATTTATGGAAAGTGTAAACAAATGACCCGTACCCCCATAAATGGAAAGTGTAAACAAATGACCGGGACGGAGGGAGTAATTAATTTGATTCTTTTTTTTTAAAGAGATGAGGCTTTGTAAATGGATACTCTACCGATTGTAATAATAAATTGAGAAGCATTCTTTTCGGACTTTTGAAGTTAGGCCCAGATTGAATCATTTGGGTAGGCCAATCGAATGGACTAAAAGGCCCAGGAAATGAAATAAGTGAACTAAATCGAATCGAGTGGCCCAGGCTGAATCGAGTGAAGCCCAGGCGAAGGAACTAAATGAAGTTGATTAAATAATATAATGAATTGATGAATCGAATCGAATCCAAAGTGAATAATCGAAGCTAAATCGAATGATAATCGAATCAAAAGTGGAAATCGAATCAAATGAATGAAAATAAACTGTGAAAAACAGGTCCTGAATGGATTATTTAATTTAGGATATTTTATACGATATTCTTGAACTTTGTCAAATTATATATAGTACTCTATGTCCGAGATTTGTTTATATAATACGTCTAAATTTTGGTGTTTATGTACCTAATGTGTCCTTTTTCTAACAAAAAACTTAATTGTTGGGCATAATATTATTAACAAAGTTACTTACATCTGGCTAGTAAACGCTTTCTCGACTCTTGGTTAGTTAAAGATATATTGGCGCCTCTTCATAAAAACTAACGTTGCCAATTTTTTGGTTAGAAAATATATGAACAAACTTTCAACATGGGGTACCATATGTAATATGACAAAGTTTGAAACTAAAATGAGAAATACCCCTTTAATTTATAATGATTAAGTATATATAAGAATATTTTATGGATATAACGATCAGTAGATTCACATTACGTCTTATATATAGAATGATGTTTGGAGTATTTCTATTAGGCGTCACATGTATATAGATATACGTAACACAAATTCTTGTTTAAGACCAACATAAAACGGGTCAAGTACCCTCCACTTACACCTAAAAAACAAATTTATTGCACCTTTCTAACCCTACTTGTCTTTTGTCTTATTCTTAATACTTGACCCGTCTTAACTTAAAACGGGTTGACCCGTTTTAAGAGAGACTAATTGCGTAACACAAATTGAGTGCACTCGTATATCGACTAATGGGTAAAATGGAGTGATAGTAATTAACCAGGACGGAGGTCGTAGAAACGAAAATAGAGGAGGATGAAGAGATTAATAAGAGAGATTTGGAAGGAGATTCTTTGATCTAGAGAGTAAGCATTCGTGAGTCTTTGTTTATGTTTTCCTAGAATGCTTGCTTTGGTGTAGGCGATGGACTTTTAGTCTTTAGAGAATTTTTTTTGTCAGCTAATTTTAGGGATGCAACTCATGCAAGTCTATTTAAATAGGTTGGGTCTAGTCGAGCCTTTGGAGGGTCAGATCGTGTTGACCTAAACGTGACTTGATTGGCAAGTAAGGTAGGGCTGGGCCAATTCGATTTGTGCAGTTGACCACCTCGATGTACAAGTGTAACTCGTCTCACTTTAGTTGAAAATTAAATCTATACGAGAAAGAATAGTACGGAGTAGTCCGTATCTGAGCAAGCCTAAGTTATTTATGGAGTAATTTATAATAATAGTTGTGGTAAACATGAATTAATGTGCTATGGACTATGGTATTTAAGTCAAATGGTTGGTGTAAATGTCACTCATATTGTTATTGATAAGATAAATTTAGGTAGAGATGATGTTTACATATGTATGTAGCATTAGATATATAAACAAAAATAAAATCTCACATGAAATTTGGTAATTTTAGGGACAATTTTCACATATAGGTGGAAGATAGTTGACTACTTGTCTTTATATAATCCGTACAAATTAATTAACCTCGCAAAAAAAAAAAAAAAAAGATACTTTTTGTACTTTTATCATAAAATCAAAAGGATTAAATATCTAGAGTGGGTTGTTGGACGAACACAATGGAGACAACTGTTTCATTTTGTCAAAAATGGCCAAATAAATCCAATTATTTCATTATTACATTTGTATTCTTATTATGTGAACCAATATTGTGTTATTTTTGACATTTAATGTTGACTACTCCCTTCATTACAGTGATTTGTTTACCGTTTGATTTTTTTGTGAGCAATAAGAGAAGTGCAAATAAATGAGTGAGACAGATGGAGTATGTTACTCCGTATTAGATATAGGCGAAAAAGGACTCACTTATATCATATATGCTCAATTGCTCATGTTTGTTGCGTAATGTTTACTGTTTATGTTCCTTCTGTTAGGATTATTTGTTGTTATTTTCTTTATGCCATAAACTTAAAGAAAATGTAAGTGTATATATTATGTGCCATACAACTATAAAATATTACTCCAAATTATTTCATTGATTTGTATACTCTTAAATCTTCACAATATATAAACCGAATTCATTGATACATTCCAAATGGAGATGAACAATAAATAATCCGGACGAAGGGAGTATGTTTTGATAAGATTTGATTACATTAATACTATTTGAGTAATTAATTTAGGGTGTTGCTATTTCACCCGCATTATTTACTCAAACACCCGCAATATTTACCTTTATACCCTTTTCATTTGTTAACCCTACATTTTCTAAATTATAAAAATTCTCTGATTTTCCCCCAATTCAAACCACCACTAATGTGCAACACCCACGTGCCACCCACCATGGCCACCACCACCAAGACAAGTTAGCCCCACCGTGTCAAACCACCATAACTACCACCCACGCCCTTGGGCCTTGGCCACCAATGAACCACCCACGGTGGCCATCAACTGCCATCGCCACTAACCCTAACTCTATAATATTAGTTAATAACAATCAAATAATTTAATTAATGTAAAAAAATTTTGAAATTAATTACAAAATAGAAATTTACTTGATTGAAACAAGAATCTTCATTAATGGTTGAATTATTCAACAATTAAGAACACAATTATTAGTTCTTAATTGTTAATTGATGAATAATTAATAAACAAAGAAAATACTTATATTAAGAAAAATAAGTAGGGGTATGATAAGGAAATCTAATGACAAAATGCGGGCGTTAGAGTAAACTTCGCGGGTGAATGAGCAAATACGTTAATTTAAGCTCACAAAAGTAATAAGTTACCTAATTTATATTACTTTGTATTACCCTCTCTGTCTGAGTCATTTGTTTATACTTCTCTCAAATCTCTTTCACAAAAAAGTTAAAGTGTAAACAATTCACTTGAACGGGAGAGTAAATTAGACCCACGATAAAAAGTAGCCGTATATGGCTAGAGGCCCAGGCCCGACTCTCCCAATTGGCCAGCCCAAAGTCTTTGTTGGGCCTACATGGCTACTAGTAGGAGTAGCCCATTAAGAGTTAGTATCCGAACGTAGGAGTGTATATGTATGTGTATAATGTACGAAGTAATCAACGCCTCAACGGTAAACGCATCAAATTATACACTCAACTACGAGCATTATTTAATCAACTTCAATTATAAATTATAAATAAAAAAAAACCGACAAATGGCATCTCTTGAACGTATAAGATGATTAGATGAACCAAAATTACCAAATTGTTCTAATACGAGGCACGTCTTAAAGAATATTACTTCGTAAGTGTGTTATTAGCTGAATAAGTAAACTAATTTCAAATGTCACTTCTTTATAAAATCATAAGCAGTGCAAATTTTCACTGAAAATGGATTCACTATAGCTTTACCATGAGACGTCTTTCGTATAGGGTACATTTAATGAATGTGCTATATTGTACGTGGTTTTGTTAATAACTACGGAGTAGTAGTACGGAGTACATCTTAAATGAGACTCGCTGTCTTGTTTTTTCACGATGTATAATTAAAAATCTTCGTTTTTTTTAATTATAAGTGAAACTGATAAATACAAACACAAATATTTATATTTTATTGACATCTACAAAGTATGGAGTATTTTGTTTGACAATTCAAAATCTATGTTTTTTTTTAACAAAATATATTACGGAGTACTTTTAATCAAACATATATTATAGATAAGCTCTAAATTATACGGAGTACTCTACTTTATATAATCACAATTTCTTGTGTGAGACGGGCCTAACGATAAATTTATCGTAAGTCCTCTCACATAAGGTAGTTACGAGTTAGTTTTTTTTTTCTTTTCTTGTTTGTGTCTTACGTTAATTATCGTTAGGCCCGTCTTTCAGGAGAACTACTGTTATATAATTTGTCATATTTTTTCAAGTCAATAAGAAAAACGGTTACGTATGCCGTTAAATAAGCCGCCAATAAACCGACCAATTGTTGTTGAACGCGCCATTGACCTTACTCCATCCTCCTCATCTAGTCAACTCCTTTCATCTTTTCTTCCATACCAATTATGTTTTGAATTTAGATAATTAATAATTATTTACATAAATTAATTTTTTTCCCAAGTCAGGTTAAACTATTTGTTTGGACAGTCTGTACAAAAAAATAACTTCAACATATTTATGTGTGTTTTTTTACTTTTTGCACCCCCGCTTGAAATTTTTGAAAACGTAAACTTATACGACTATACGATTAACATTAAATTGACGTTAATTAGTTTTGACTATTATGATAATATAATTTAACTTAGTCCATTATTTTGACATGAACTTTAGATATGATATTGATTTGTAGATATTAACTAAGACTAACGATAGGGCGTCATCAGATGGTATCGAGTTTTAATATCACTCTTTCAAAATAAAAAACTAGTAATGATATAATGTCGTTTTATTTTTGAAAATTAGGGACAACTAATAGTCATACAACTTAATAACGAACATATGAAGATAAACCCAATACTTAGCTCAATTATTTCGACATGATTAAAAACCGTACCAATTGACTTAATAATTGCTTAAATATAAAATCGACATATATAATTCCAAAACATCCTTTAATTTGCCCTTTCTATTCCAAACCACATCACAATTTCACAACTATACAAATCAATATCATCAATTCATCATTCATTTTATCACTTTATATCTACGTCGACCTTATTACACAACATACACAACACGTATAGCACACCCTTTTATTAAAATTAATAAACAAAACGAAAACAAATTATCTACGTTAACCATATCTTTATTTCTCTATAAATAACTTATATATAATAATTTGTAAAATCGTTTGAGAGGAAACACGAGGTCATATATTATCCACAACAGTCGATACAGACCTATTAATCAATATATTAAAACAAAGACACCGTCGATATAATATATTTGTACGGAGTTATGGGGATGGACTACTACAACATATTGAAGGTGTCACGACAGTCGACGGACGAAGAGCTGAGACGAACTATTAAGATTACGTAACAATCGAAATTGTATTTCTGTTTCTTATGAGCAATTGCTTTGAGTATTTATACACACACACAAGTCTAGGTTTAGGAAAGACGGGTTTTGGAAAAGTCCAAAGCCCAGTACTACGAATACATCAATATTAAATATAATTTCCTTATTACCCCCCCTCAAGATGGAGCGTGCAAGTGAACGCCCGCATCTTGGATATAAAGATGACGGACCCGACGCAGCGACTTGGTCAATATATCGACCAGTGACGGTAAGGAACATCTGACGGCGGCAATACCATCATGATGGCGTCGCGGACAAAGTAGGTCGATCTCAATGCTTTGTCATTCGTGAAAAGCGGGATTATTCCGCAATATGAAGAAGCGGTAGCTGCTCGCACGAAATAGGCGCAGGGGAGTAGTATGATCGACACAAGTCACGAGCAAGCAAGCGACCGTTTTATCTCATTTCGTGATGGCGGCAATGAGCGCGATATTGCCTTGAGGCCGTGGCAGTAGCTGCTTCTTAGTCTTCCAAGATACCAGCGGCGATCTAAAAAAACCATCCAACCCGGTAAGAGACCTTTGCGTGGTGGGACCGCGACCAATCAGTCACGCAGGCGATGAAGTCAAAACCTTAGCCGGTGGCGATCCTTGACCAGGGCACCCTTTAGTAACGCCCGTCTGACGAGCGCCAGCGTCTGATGACATTCCGCGTGGCATGCATATTGGGAAGAGAACATGGATAGCATAAGTAGGTCCGGTCAGTAGCGGCGGATAAACAGCCGAGCCCAGCAAGGCGATCGGCATAGGGTCGAAAGTAGCGGTGTCGAGGCGGTGGCAGTGGTCTTTGTTCGAGGAGAAGCGCCGACTTCTGACCCCAGTATCGACCGGTGAGGATGTCAAGCGCGTATTCCGGCCCGACATAGGTCTGAAACCATTTGGCGTCACGAGCAACCTCGAGACCAAGAAAATATTTCAAGTCCCAAGATCTTTCATGTGGAAACAAGAGTGCAAATATTGCTTAAAAATCGAAAGTGATCATGTCATTCACAGGAAATAATCAAGTCGTCGACATAGATGAGAAGCGTCACGGTCGGACCACTACCATTTGGTGTCGAGAAATAGAGAGTAGTCGACAGACTGCTTTGAAAACCATAGGATTTATTGAAGCAGATTAACAGCAAACCAACAACGAGGGCTGTTTGACCGGTACAACGACTTACGCCAATTTCATACAAACCGGTTTGTGGGGTTAAAGCACGGGGTGGCGCGTAAACATCTTCTTCAAGTCTCCGGGTGTAAAAATGCATTGTGAACATCCATTTGTTGAAGGTGCACACTTCGTACCCAGCGATAAAAATCACCGTAGTCATTTTGCAACGGTATGAAATGTCTATCGTAATCGCCTTAGTCGATGGTTTTAGAACACGACCAGCGAGCCTTAAGTCTTTGATGATGTGGCGTCGGTTTATACTTTATTTTGTACAACCACTTTAGCTGTAGAGTGCTTTCTTGCCGGAGGAAGAGGACCACGACCACGTATCGTTGGCCAACCAAGCGGATATTTCGGCATTCATTGCGTTCTACGCCAGAGCCTCGTCCTTAGATGCCTCGGCGAAAGAGCATTAGCTCCTGTGTAATAGCCCAAGAAATACGATGTCGCCGGAGTAAATTTATCGCCAGTAACATAACTAGCTAAAGGATATTGTGTACCTGAGATGGGCGGTGATGTATGGACATGAGTAGCGGAGACGGACCACTACCCAGATCGTACCTTGACAACAAACCCACTAAGGCCGGTTGAATTTTGGCCGCGATGACCACGCCGGCCGCGTCTGGCTGTGCAGCAGTGAGTGAACATTCAGCGCTGGGTGAGTAGTGAGGTGCGGTGGAGGAAGAAGTGTGACTGATGAGGGTCGGTAGTGGTGTTAGGACCTCTGTCATGTGGTGACTCGTCGAGTGGATCGAAGCAGGGGACTGCTTTGTGTCCTCTTGTCTCGGTCGAGGTAACAATGGGGTAGGAGCATCGTGTGCGGGTGAGGTTAAGAATGGGAACGTGTCTTCGTGAAAACACTCGTCCACGAGACCACTGAAAAGGCCTCGACCTCGAGATCATTATCATACGGCCTTTTGTCCGACGGATACCCCAGCACCACGACTACGACTAGCAAACTTGTCATTCTTAGCTCGTTGATTATGAGCAAAACATAATGAACCGAACACGAAGATGATCGAAGGAAGGAGGAGAATGCGTTTACCTCATCACTGAATTGACTCCATTCAACACAGCGGAAGGTGTTCGATGAATCGGATAAGCGCTTGATTAAGGCCACCCCAAAATGTAATCGGTGCTTAAGCCCAGCGAGGCCGCAGCGTGAGAATGTGTTGGTGCTTCGCTCTGCCACGCCCGAATTCTGTTGGGGTGTCGACACATGAAGTTGTAACAAAATACGTCTCACGAAAGTATGGTTTCAGGCGCATTAAGTTGATAAGTTGTCGCTACGAACAATTTAACAACGCGGAAAATTATCGTTGAATCATGGCCGTGAATTGCATGTACTTATCGTATACTTCCGTTTTCGGTCAACAAATAGATCGAGCGGCTCAGGAACAATCGTCCACGATAGTAAAAAATAGCGAGCACCGCTTTATGGCCAGATGTCGTAAGGCCCCCACAAATCACAATGAATTAATTCAAAAATTACGTGTACTTTTATTATTACTCAAAGTAAAGCTACGACGAGCATGTTTAGCCACGATGACAAATCTCACATGGTTTGATAATGTTATCGTTACTATTATTACAAAAGCAAGGTAATTTAACTACTTTCGCTGAAGAAGGATGACCCGATCGCTGTGCCCACAAAGAGATAGCGAAGCCGGCTTGACTCTGGCTCGGCGCTTGCGTGTGGGCTTGACCGCGGTAGGTAATATAGTCCATCCGTTGTTCCTGTCGATCACCATCCTCGTCGTGAGTCTGAATAAGACATGATTTAGCATTAGTTATGAACTCATAGAGGTCCTCACTTAGCTGAAGCGAAATTAAATTACAATGAAGCGGGGACATAAAGTGCGAATCAAGAGTAATAGATGGAGTAAGTTTAATTCTTCTGCAATGAAGCGATGCGCGCATGACCCGTCGAGGTAAACCAGCGTCTCGGCGTGAGTGCAGAATCGCGTCGCAATCACCATCATACGTGCCCGGATTACATGATGTGGCAAGACGTGATCAATAAGCCACTTACGCGTGCGGAGGTGTGATGTGGTGTACCGTAGACATATCTGGATCGTTTGTCACGGGACCCTCGTCTTTTGGGCGAAAGCAATGATGGCGGCTTTCACCCTTATTTATGCGGAGACATGATGAGTGCCATTTGCGGCGACGACCACCACCACGCGCACCGCTCGGCCCCACGGCCCGCACAGCGCGCACCGTTACGCTGCGAGAGCACTTTTTGGAGGTTTTGAGACCGCTTTAACTACCACCCGGTCGGAGCTCGTCTGAAGTTGAAACACATAGTGCGATCGTGGCGCGACGAGAACAATGACTACAAACCAAATTACGGTGTTCGAATCGAGAAAGAAGGGAGCCGAAGCGAGGCGACGGCATGGCGGTCGCGTGCAATAAAAACGGCCAGCCGGTGGCGGTAGAGGCTTATAACCCGTCTCCTTCTTCTGCGACACCAACAAACCGTCACGCTTCACTCACATCCGGTTTCTGCGTCAAAATAACGAGCGCCGCTGATGCTATATGGATCGGTAACGATCCCATCAAAAAGCGATGAAAAGCGATCGGAATTCGGCGCGAGTGTTGATTCCGACGTCGGCGTCAGTTGGAAGTAATAAAGAGCTCTTGTCTATCTAACTTCGTCCCAAAGCGAGAAAGCTTGCGAAATAATCGCTACGAAAGGCCCTCGGTTTGGCGACATTCGCGGGGCGAGTTTTAATTTGATATATCGAGGACCGTGATGCGCATTAAAGCAGGCGTTAATAGCGTCAGCATACTTTTGCGTTCTCATGCCCGATAAAGAAGGCGTCTGCGGGTGAGTGTTGTTAAGCCACGTGAGCAAGCTCGTATAGCATCGATCCTCCGGCGTGCAAGGAGGTTTGGGCTCGGTGTGGTACCATCAAGAAAACCAAATTCCGGCGAGGCGAAGAGCATGTCCGGACGGCGTGGACGATCATCAAAGTTATCCAAGGCGACTTCACGGTGGTGATAAGCTCAGTGGAGCGTTCTTGCACACTGACATAATAGGGGGAAGATGAATCGAATTTTTTAGATTGATGGGCACCCATGGTGAGGGCAGAATAAGGCTAGGGGTAAAAAAATTTATAGGCTCGATTATATTAAGATTACGTAATTGATCGAAATTGTATTTCTGTTTCTTATGAGCAATTGCTTTGAGTATTTATACACACACACAAGTCTAGGTTTAGGAAAGACGGGTTTTGGAAAAGTCCAAAGCCCAGTACTACGAATACATCAATATTAAATATAATTTCCTTATTACGAACTTATAAGAGACTGGTGATGACGTGGCACCCAGACAGGCACCCAAGTGGCACAAAGGGATTGGCCGAGGCGAAATTCAAGCAAATCTGCGAGGCCTACGACGTGCTCTCCGACCCAACACGGCGTCACATCTATGACCTTTACGGCGTATCATCGCCGCCGTCTTCTGAGGATTTTGAAGATGATTTCTTCGGCGGCTTTCAAAATGATAATCATAGTTATCATAAGAAAAAAGCTCAAGTAATTGAGAAGAAGTTGAATTGTACTTTGGAGGAATTGTACAAGGGTTCGAGACGTAAGATGGTCATTTCTAGAATCGTCCCTGATTTTTCTGGGTATGTTCCATTTTTCTGCAATCGTTTGTAAAAAAACCGTCATTTAGGCAGATTGTGACCATTATTGACTAAACTGTGACAACTTTTAATCCAACAATTTCTATTTTTGGTATCGTTGTTTAGGCTGATTGTGACTAAAACGTGACCACTTTAATTCTGCAGCAAGCCAAGTACTGTGGAGGAAGTACTGTTTATCGACATCAAACCCGGGTGGAAGAGTGGCACCAAAATCACGTTCCCCGAGAAAGGCAACCAAGCGCGGGACCTTGTCCCCGGCGACCTCATCTTCATCATCGACGAGAAGCCGCATCTCACTTTCAAGAGAGACGGGAATGATCTTGTAATCACCCCAAAAATACCCCTAGTCGAGGCCCTCACAGGGAAGTCGTCGCTGAACTTGACGACCTTGGATGGACGAAACCTTACTGTCAACATTCCTGACATTGTTAAGCCAGGTGCTGAAATTGTCGTCTCGGGTGAAGGAATGCCGATTTCTAAGGAACCCCGGAAGAGGGGTAACCTCAGAATTGTTTTCGATGTTGTTTTTCCGACTAGGCTTTCTGCACAGCAGAAGGCTGATATCAAACGATCACTTACCCGAAGCTCGTGATGCTCAATCTATCGTCGTGTAAATACTCAATACGCCTATTTTCAAATGTTTATTTTTGTTTGATTCGATATATATCTGTACATTTTAGGAGATTTAAGGTAGTGTAGTACGACGAGATGAACTCCTCTTCACGCCTTTTATGTGAAGTTTGTATATCAGTACAGTCCTTTACGATTATTGTATAATATTCGGCCCTGTTAAAATGTAACTTGTATAAATGTTTACGAATTAATATGAACTCTCTCTTTTGGGAGTTATTCTTTTATAAACGATTTTAATAGAGAATGTATCAAATAATTAGACATCAAAAAGAATGTACTCGTTAATATTTGTTTGACTTTGTCTACGAATCTGATATTCTGCTTCACACAAGAATTAATTTTGTGCTCTTTTGGAGAGGTCGAAAATCTATGTGCAAGATCATGGAAACGATGAAGGTTCCGCGTACAGTGGTATAGTTGATGTCAAGTCACGATCAACTTTTTGTCAAAATAGAGAAAGATAAAACTATATTTTCGAGATCAAAAATTCCTCGAGCAAATTTAAACTCAGGCACTTTGGTCCGGTCTAGTTGATTCGCATTTTAAGCGATATTTAAGTCGACTAGTTTGGTTTTCATACAATATTTTGTTCTGGTTATTTAGGCCGTATGACTTACGTTTAATCAAATTGATCTTTACTTCCAATAAAAATAAAAAATAATCAATTATTCAGTTATTGTATAATCATCTCAAATAAAATAAATAATTTGTTTCACCCAATTAGTAATCAACAATTGGGGATGTAGCTCAAATGGTAGAGCGCTCGCTTTGCATGCGAGAGGCACGGGGTTCGATCCCCCGCATCTCCAATTTTTAAATTACATCATAAACATTACATTTTACACAAGACAGATCACATTCCGTAGTACGGAGTACATAACTTGGACTACATAACACACAATGCATTTCAATGAGAGCATTACTCTAATAATACTTCTCTTTTGTTAACGCAAATATTTTTGGAGTATAATTTATATATATATACTTCCTCTGATTCATTAAAGTTTGTATAAATATTCTTAACGATTTTTCTCCCGATGTTGAAGGGTGTACGATTTAAGGTGTATCGTGATGTCAATAATGGCGGTGCTTCTCTATTTTCCTTTGAAGCTCGTCGCGCCTTGCGCCAGTTACCCTGCCGATCTCTCTTCCTCTCTTGATGAACAAGAATGTCGGCATTGTTTGAACACTAAAGTCTTGTGATACGCTCTGTATTCACATTATTCATAAATGTTACGATTAATAAACAGTTTTGTTTGATGTCGCGAACTAGGAGTATCAGTATATGTTAAATCATTAGGCTTAATTGTATGCTTTATTGAAATGGATAAGAATTTAAATGGCTTACGAATAATTCATCCACGTCGATCTTGTTGAACGAAACATCGGTGTATTGTGCAGCGAATTCGTTGACGACTGGTGCCATGTACCGGCATGGTGTACACCATGAAGCCGTAAAGTACACCACAATCTACAAACAATGCCACAAAAAAGGATTACTTACGAATCGATCACTCAAATCAGTCGTAATATTGGCATAATAAAAACACGTACGAAGTAATATAATTGATATGATAAGATTGTAATGTTACATTAATACATCCAATATTTATTTACATTTTATTAAAAACGAACAAAAATGTCCAATATTATACCAGTCTATCTGAGTATTTAGATGATTGAAAGTAATCCCTCCAGCACGCAGCAGAGTGAAAAGGGACGACACGGTTAGTGTTTATGTTGTGGCTAGACGGGGACACATAAGGGGCATGTGTCCCGTGAATTCGAGACCAATGGTCATCGGAGTTGTGATGATGAGTAGGAGTGTGCAAAACCGGTTTTCTTATAATCGGTATCTCTCTTAGGTAAAAAGGAGACATATTATATTTTTATAAAGTAAGTGAGAAAAAATAGAATATTACTTAGGTTTATGAATTATGATTTTATGGATTATGGAGGATGTTATGCAAGGCATTTTATAGTTAAATTGGAATAATATTTAGTCTTCAATTTCTCTAGATTTAAAAAAAGTGATTTTAGTCCATTTTATTCCATTCAATTTTCAATGTGTGAGAAATTTGGACATATGCAATAATGTGCGTCAATTCTAATAATTGAACACCAATTGATACGGTGGAACTTGTTTGTGTTAAAAATCATTATTTTAATTTTGAGCTAGGGCATAAATTGATGCTTAAATTTAATTGATATACATATTATTTTAGCTAAAGTACACAATTGTTAAAGCCAAGTGTTTCTGCCAAATTTTGTCGGGTTGACTATTTGACTCGTGAAAAATGGGGTATAGTGATCTACTCGATTTATGACTCGGATTTGTGATAAATGCAATGCGCGTAGAGAGTAAAGAATCACGAAAGTAAAGTGCAAAAAGTAAAATGACCTGAGGATTTTGGTGGCGGAAAACCCGATGTGGAAGCTTGTGAGGGGATCGTGTCGCCCTAATGTGCTCCACTAAGTAGTTGAATTACAAGCAACACGTTACAAGTCTGCGAGAATTTAGCATATAAGTAGCGTTTTACGGTGGAATGTCGATAATTCTTGGAGAATAGTGAGGTTACGGGAGAATGGAGCGTATTATGTTGTGGTGTAGTGAATAATGTTGGGACCACTGTTCAAATCTTTGCTCATTTGCCTTTTATAGGGTTGAAATCTTCTTTGTTGGATATTCAATCCGGTTGAGGGTTTACGGCGAAATCTGCGGGTGGTGGCGAATTTTACAAGGCTGCTCTATTTTTGGGGAGTGGTTCTTGACCTCTTCTTTACCATATCTCATAAGTCTGACTTTCCACTTTTGCCATAGTCTCGGGCTTGCTGAACCCTCAGGGCCCAAATTGTATTTGTGTGTAAGGTGTGGGTGGCCACGTAGTCTCTTTGTGTGGTGGCCATTTTTGGCCCAAACAATAGCCGGATTTTCTGGGATGAGCAAGGAGGGTAGAAAATCCTTTATACTTGGGCGGTGTTGCTCTTTGAGGGCGTCCGCGTCGCGCTTATTCTCTTTGAGGAGGTATGCGTTGTAGTGTATCGCTTGTACACTTAGCGGGTTGGTGTCGACCTTCTTTGAAGGTGACCTTGTCTTCTGGCGAGGATGGTAGAAATTTCTCTGTTGGTCGTGTTAGTGCCTTCTTGAGGTGACTAGACCGTCGTGCCAGCTTGGTTGATGTTGTTATTCTTGTATTGCTTGCCTACTTAGTGGGTGTGCACCGAGGCGTCTGAGTGACATCGTGTTTGGCGAAGTCGCGGGGAGGTCTGAAGCGGTGGAGGAAAATTAGAGGCGTTGGCGTGTGCGTAGGCGGAGGAAAGGTGTAGCCTCGAGTTGACATGATCAGGGGCATGAGTCTTTGGACTCGGCGATGAAGAAGAGTTGTCGACATGAACAAATCTTGAGATCGCGACCGGTGATGTTGAGGCGATAGCCATGTTGGCCTGTTGAGGAGGAGGTGACTACCTCGATGTCGGTAACTGGTGGGCATTTGTAGCGTGTAACTGGCCAGACGGTTTGTGGCGTATGTAACTGGCGGACAGGTTTGTAAGGCGTATGTAACTGGCAGACGGTGGCGTACGTATGTAACTGGCCAGACCAGTGTGTGGCGTATGTAACTGGCGAGCGGTATAGCGTATGTAACTGGCCAGACGGTGTGGCGTATGTAACGGTGGGCAAGCTAAAGGTGGTGGAATCATGTTGGGTCTTTGTACAACTTGTGGTTGTTAGCGGATGTGCTTCACGACTCCTCTGGTAGGTTGCGAAAGCGATCTGTTGTGGAACTTGTTGAGTCTGCGATCTTTGGAGAGGTTATTGACCAGGGGTTGTATGATGTGGTATCGGCCCGGTAAGGGTAGCGTGGCGTCGAATGTATGTATGCGTGTGTCTGCGGCGTGTAGGAACCTTAGCTAAGAATAGCATCGAGCGTATATGTATTGTATGTATGTATGTATGTATATGTCGGCTGGCGGCGGTGGGATCTCACGGCGTGGCGCCACCATTGCTTATTATCGGCGTGCGTCGTGTCGTATGTATGTATGTATGTTGTGCATGCCGCGTGTAGTAAGTTAAAATGCCGAACCATCTTAAAACTTTACGTATGTGGCCCGTGTTGTGGCGAGCGGCGGTGGGATCTCCGCTGCGTAGGCGCCCGCCGCGCTCCCGGCGTAATATGCGTATGGGCCCATCTATATGTTGTGAACCGGTGGGTGATCGATCCGGTGGGTGTGGTGAAACCCGCTGTTTCTCTTTGAAACCACTGCAGAGTGCGTCGCTATAGGTGGCGGGTTAGCGTTTTGCCTTGACTCTCAGAGGCTTAAGCAAGCAAGCATAGTAAAACAATAAAATGTTAAAGTAAGCGAAATCTGAGAGATGCTAAGTCTGATTTAGATGTAGTATTTCCTTGTTATCTACAAACTTTCTGTTGTTCTGTTGTCTCTTTGTGGAGGCTCGGCAAGATAAGATTTGATTCTCTGAAGGTTATTGTTGTGGTCGTCTGCATTTGGGGCGACTTTGCTCTGCTTACTAAATACGTCTGGCTCGGCTTCGCTGAGGATGTTGTCTGCAAAGGAGTAGTCGGCTGAGTTGGAGCGTGAGGAGGTGTATTACCTGGGCGATGGGTGTTGGCGGCGGTCTTTGAGGAGTTACGCTCGCGACGGTGGTTCGTTCTGGGTCCTTCTGCGGCAGTCGTGCAGGGTGTCTGCTGCGCTCCGAGGGCCTCTGCGAGTTACGGTGCCGCGTCGGGAACTTTGCATGTTGAGGTCCTCGACTCTTGAGGAATACGACCTCTGGCGGGTCCAGCTTCTGGCGGGGCCAGGTTTCTTTGGGATGGACCCGGCTTGTTGAGATGTAATTGCCGTTGGGAGAATCGACATCTTTGACTTCTTTGTCCGGTTGAAGCGAGAGATGTATGTTCAGAGTTGGCCGAAGTTAGATCGCGGCCCAGCGGTGGGCGCGATTATTCTGCCAAATTTTGTCGGGTTGACTATTTGACTCGTGAAAAATGGGGTATAGTGATCTACTCGATTTATGACTCGGATTTGTGATAAATGCAATGCGGCGTAGAGTAAAAAGAATCACGAAAGTAAAGTGCAAAAAGTAAAATGACCTGAGGATAATTTTGGTGGCGGAAAACCCGATGTGGGAAGCGGCCACGGGGATGCGTGTCCCGCCTAATGTGCTCCACTAAGTAGTTGAATTACAAGCGACACGTTACAAGTGCTGCGAATTTAGCATATAAATGCGTTTTACGGTGGAATGTCGATAATTCTTGGAGAATGACTGAGGTTCTGGGAGAATGGAGCGTATTATGTTGTAGGCTGTAGTGAATAATGTTGGGACCCTGTTCAAATGCTGCTCATTTGCCTTTTATAGGGTTGAAATCTTGCTGTTGGATATTCAATACCGGTTGAGGGTTTCTGGGCGAAATCTGCGGGTGGCTGGCCGAATTTTAGGAACTGCTCCTATTTTTGGGGGAGTGGTTGCTGACCTCTTCTTTACCATATCTCATAAGTGCAGCTTTCCCTTTTGCCATAGTCTCCTTGGGCTTGCTCAACCCTCGGGCCCAAATTGTATTTGTGTGTAAGGTGTGGCTGGCCACGTGGTCTGCTGTGTGAGCTGGCCATTTTTGGCCCAAACACCAAGTACGAATAATATTGGAGTTGGTCTCTTTTGAGACATCTCTTGTTAAAATGACGTCAGATTTAAAAAAAAAATTAACTCGTGAAGGTAAATTAAAAGAAAATTAAATTAATTAAATTCATACAATAATCATTCATTCTTGTGATCAACGTTATCATGTAATAAGACCATCTCATTTAAAAATTTGTAATAAAATTATCATAAATATAATCGTGTGTAAACTCAAATATAAAATTTGTAAGACCATCTCAAATTATTCCCTCCGCTTCAGTGAATTGTTTACAGTTTGACTTTTTTGTGAGGGGAAAAAAATCAAACTGTAAACAAATGACTGATACAGAGAGAGTATTATTTTATACTTTTTTCAAAATAAAAACGATAAACAAATTGTTAGAGTATATAATCGATCTTGAACCTTCAACTATCAGCTTAAATTTTTGGTTGAGTTGGTTCCTGATAAGGTATCAGAGCCTTGTGACCCCAAATGACATTTGCGTGAGGGGGCGTGTTAGAGTATATAATCGATTTTGGACTTTTCACAATCAGCTTAAACGTAACTTTTTGTTGAGTTGGTTTCTGACACAAATTCAATAAACTGAATCGATATTTTATTTCTTTTGTAGATTTGGAACTATGGAGATCTACATGGTTGGTTTGCAGTTGGAACATGTTGGTGGGGTTACAACATCCAAGAAAACAGTTAAATAGTACGTAAAATTATACGGAGTAGTATCTCATTGTGGAGAGTGAATATCATGACGAAAATGAGTTTTATCTACTCCGTATTTCATATCAAATAAATTGTAATAGAACGAATTTAGCAAGCATTATTATTGGACAATTATTATTATTATTATAATAATATTATTATTATTATGCATTTTCGTGAAAAAAATTGTTTTATTTTGTTTTTCAGTTTAGCATCGAATGTCTTTTTAATCTCGTGCATGTGGCGATTGGCTGGGGTTTGTTTATGTTATTATATTCCCTCCTTTGAATAAAAACATATTCATTTTAACTTTCGCTCGAAACAAAAGTGCTTTAAACACTTTTCTTTTTTGTTGAGTTTGATTCTCATGTATGTTAAGAGCAAACAAAGTCTCATATCGGCAGATTAATAATGAGGTTACATATTTATAAGTAAGTGGGTTACTCCTCCTATCATCAATTGATTTTTAGAACGGAACCTCACTTGCTTGTAAGCTTGGCCATTTCCTGCACTCAACATTTTTGATTTTTGATAGATAGTAAGTTTTACGTGAGACTGTTAAGTTATTAAAGAGAATCACTCCAACTAACTATGTCACTACCTTTTGTGTGAGACATCTCACAATAACGTTATTGTAGGATCGTTTCATCAAATAATTTGTGTAATTTTGATTACGTTTGATATGCTACTATGTACTTTGCTATAGAATTTGAGCCCATTATGTTCAATAATGGTTGATGCCAGTTTGTATCTTCACGAGTGAAAGAGTTTGTCGAAAATCCTTTATTAACATTGACATGTGAAGTCCCACATTGGGTGTACGGTAATAAGAGGGAATTCACTTCTTCATAAGAATTAGCGGCTACTCCTTTTATTGTCAATTGATTTAGTGATAGAATCCTCTCAGCCTATAAAGTGGGCTTAATGGCTTATGCATACATTTGGTATATTGACGGTGGCATTTTCGAATCTAAAGTTGCATCTAAGGTTAGGTTATTTACACGCGGGAAATGATAAACCGAAGTTCAAGAATTATTGATCATTCACGATGTGGACCGTCATCTTTGATAATATATATTTTTGATATGAGTTATTTAAAACTTTAGGCGTACTATGTAGGTCGACATTGACAATTTTATACACTAGTGTAATGTCATAAAAGATTATCATTATTGCAAAGCTACAACAAGCCGTAAAATCAATTATAGTAACACGCGAGTAACTTAACTTATACAGAGTACTCGTATTACTATACGAAGTAAAAACAGCAAGTTAAAAAACCTATAACCATATTGTATATTCTAACATTTACCATATGTAAAAGGTAAATGGAATAATTTGTTTGAAAACTATAAGAGAGTATTATGTTATATGTTAGATTTAAGCTCTGTGTATCTCAATCTTCCTTTGAATATCCTCGTGTCGTGTTCCAATGACCTTGTCGACGACATTTCCTCTCTTGATAAATAAGAATGTTGGCATCGAGTGAACTCCAAATTCTCGTGATATATCCTGTTTTCAATATATTTACGAAGTACTTAGTATCACTATTTATAGATGTATTATACGAAGTACGTGTTTTCAAATCCTTGTGATATCTAACTTTAAGCCAATAGTTTACGTTTGTTTGTTAGAATGAACATATAACTAAAAATGATGTTCATTGATTGTTGAAAAAGATGTCTTACAAATAGTTCATCCACGTCGATCTTGTGGATCTCAACATCAGCGTACTGAGCAGCGAGTTCGTCTAGGACTGGATTCATGTGCAGGCAAAATCCACACCTTGGCGCCGAGAAAAATATAACTATCTGGATAATAAGATTCAAGTAAAATTAAAACATGTCATATATATAATAATTTAAGTACGAGTAGAGTCGTTCAGTTACTTATGTTATTTTGAAATTTTTATAAATGTGTGATAACCACTAAGATGGTCCGTAATTCATTAATTAGTTTTATAAATGTGTCATATAATGACTTTCTGAAAAATAAGATTCGAGGGACGAGATCAGAGTAATTTTATAAACGTAAACATTTAGTACCAAATTATGTGAGTTTAAACTCAAACAAAACGAGAAGAATACCAATTTTTCCGACTGCTTAGATGCTTGAAAGTAATCCCTCCAACATCGAGATGAATGAAAGGAAATTACTTTGTTGATTTTAACAGAGTGATCAAGTACGGTTGGAGGCCTTGTAATTTCAATTACATTAGCTTGAGTATTATCGTACGATTTTTTATGATTACTCGACAATTTGGGATTAGCTACTGCTTCCTCGCTTTTGGTGGGTGGCATGGCGGTCCACCGGTGTGCCTCAGACCGGTGGAACGCATGGGGACCTGCTTGAGAGACTGCTATTTCCCCAGAAGTATATTTTGGTGTTTTTCGTTCGTTGACGGTAGATACGTTTGATCCCATATTACACTTTCGATATAATTCGAAATGTGTGCTTATTATTATTTAGCTTTATACTTAGTTAACAGGACACCCGATAAAATCAGAAGTACGTATAAAAGTTATTGTTACTTATGTTTATATGAATTGTTGGTTTGGATGTCTTAAGGGAAGTATCGTATGCGTCTTAAATACTTGTGCTTAATAGATTCTTGTTAGTATGGACTCGATTTAATTACTAAATATTTTATAATTTTGATGGGAATATTTCGTTACTTTTCGTTAAATTAGTTCTACACACATCTTATTGTTACTTTATACTCCTTATTTGATTAATAATAATAATTCGATAGTGTAACAGACTAACAGTGTGCGAGATTTAAATATAAAAATTTAGATGTGTGTGAAATAATTAGAAATTGATCATGTAGGTCAAAAGATAATATACTACAATATTGTACAATACAATAGGGTATCCTTACTATTCTCCTTTCACATCACATAATATTGTACAATATACTACGTACAATTACATAAAATTACATTGACCTACTTTTAAAATTGTATTTATCTTTGTATTTTGTAGTTAATATGTTGTATATATATGTTACTCGTATATTGTTATATATCATTTCTCATATGACACTATAATTCCAAATACCGAGTATTAATTTTACAACTAAAATCGATCTCCTCTTAATTTGTGATCATACTCTGCATCTATGAAATTTAATTAAGTTTACGAACGATGGTACTACAATTATTCTAGTATGAAATTTGGAAGAAGGATTCATAATTCTTACGTGTAAAATTATCGAACGTTTAATAGTAAACCGAAAAATATTATAAGTTCTCACTTAGAATGTTTAATAGGGAGTATGGTTCTTCAACAGATTCTTGGAAGATAATTTTTATATGACGTAATAAAGCTATCAATAAAGTTATAGAAGAATGTATAATAATGAATAAAGAATGTATCAATAAAGTATAGCAGTCTCGTGACACACGCGGGAAAATGGTAAAAAAGTAATTAAAGTAATTTGAAATACAAGATTATGTTCCATAAATCGATTATTTGATTCCCAATATTATTCCATTTTTATTGAGAGGATGTAGAAATAAACTTAGGATGTAAAAAGAGAAAATTTCATATACGGATTTTACTCAAGTTATATACATTTTTCATTATTTTTTCCCACCCTACCCTTTTTACTCCAAAAATATACAGAATTCTTTTTTTTTTTTAATTTTCTAACTAATCTTTAATCAAATTTATTCAATTTTCTAAGTTTTCATTCATGAACTCCGATAATAAATTTAATGATGTAATAATTATTTTTTAATTTCAATTTTGTGTTTAAATTATTGAATTTTATTAATTTTTAATAAATTTAAGTATAATTTATAATTAGGGTTCGTGAAGGGGTGATTATGACGGCGACAGGTGGTAGCTAGCGCCTAGCGGCGGTATGGCCTTCAACGTTAGTTGCCACCCCTTAATTAAGAAAAAAAACAATTAAGAAAAACATAAAATTCATAGTAATTCATTCCGGCTCCTTGATTAACTTGAACAATGATTTCAACATCACTACATAATTCATCATGTGTTTTCAACTCACTCCAATTTTGATGTACTTTTCGAATATTATTATGATTTGCAGATTACTCCGTACAATGTCATCACCGAAAATGCTCCACCGCCTGAAGACTCACCGCCGCCCCCGTCAAACGCCATCACCGGTGAACGGAAATGGCGACTTAATTGAATTTATTATCGGAGTTCATGATTGAAAAATTAGAAAATTGAATAAATTTGATTTAAGATTAGTTAGAAAATTAAATAGAGAGAATTCTGTACATTTTTGGAGTAAAAAAGGGTAAGGTTGGAAAAAATAATGAAAAATGTATATAACTTGAGTAAAATCCGTATATGAAAAATCAATACCCTTATATAAGAGTAATTATATTATAATATTATTTCATGTGAACCGACCGGTAAAAATTATTCATGTGTTATTCATTATTAGTTTTTCAATATTAAATGAGGTATATTGTTGAAACTTTTTGTTTGTGAGATACTTTTATATTTTAAGATTTGTTCAATTTTTATTACGTTCTACTCTCTTTATATACAAAGTAACTAAATAGTCATATATGATAGGCATTTTCATTTTTCCTTTATGATTTTACAAGATTGTAATATCAACATATATATATTATGACATACAGAGTAACTCGGAGTTACTCAACATATGTCATTATTTCATAGCTTAACATGTGCCAATGTGCCACGTAATGACTTAATGACATAATGACACATATTATGACAAAGAAAATGTGAGAGATTGCGAAATAGATTGTTAGTTTACATCATCGATCCACCAATTAATGTTATCAATTGTTTTTGACAAAAAAATCAAAATTTTCCCAAATTTGTAATATAGAAAATTAAGAAAATAATTTACATGCCTTTTATTTTTTTTTTAGCTTACTTTTTTATTTAAAGATTCTATAAATGCATTCTTAAGCAAAGTGTTGTTATAATAATAATTTCTCTCAAAAGAAATTAAATCAACATAAACATTTAGGTAAATAAATTTCTACGTGAATTATTGTAAATTATGAATAACTCTTGCCTTCCTTTGTAGAGATTTGTACCGTTCAATTGATGGCTTTATTCCCAATTTTTTGGTGGGGTTGTTCTCTCTTTTGGAGAGGTCGAAAATCTATGTGCAAGATCATGGAAACGATGAATGTTCTGCGTACGGTGGTATAGTTGATGTCAAGTCACGGTCTACTTTTTGTCAAAATAGAGAAGTTCACCCTGTTGAAAACTATATTTTCATATTCATAGATTCCTTCGTGAAAGACTGTGTTTATAAATATCGGTATTTTGAATGAAATGTCTTCTTATTTATTTTTTACAAATTTATATTTTGTCCGATTTGATATCGTTTGTATATGCTGTATGACTTACGTTTAATGAAATTGATCTTTACTTCAAAATAAAAATAAAAATTAATTAGTTATTGTATAATCATCTCAAATAACATAGATAACTTATTTCACCCAATTAGTAATCAGCAATTGGGGATGTAGCTCAAATGGTAGAGCGCTCGCTTTGCATGCGAGAGGCACGGGGTTCGATCCCCCGCATCACCAATTTTTTAAAATTAAATTGGAGATGGTACTAACAGTTACATCTACAAAGAATTACAGTTTCAGAAAATGGTACTAACAGTTACACGGACTTACGGACTTATCAATATTTGCGGACTTAGCTGAACTTGACTCTATATTCCTTTGATTCATTAAAGTTTGTGTAAATATTCTTGACGATTTTTTCCCCGATGTTGGAGGGTGTACGATATAAGGTGTATTGTGATGTCAATAATGGCGGTGCTTCTCTATATTCCTTTGAAGCTCGTCGCGCCTTGCACCAGTTACCCTGCCGATCTCTCTTCCTCTTTTGATGAACAAGAATGTCGGCATTGTTTGAACACCAAAGTCCTGTGATACGCTCTGTATTCACATTATTCATAAATGTTACGATTAATAAACAATCATTATGCTTAAGTGTATGCTTTATTGAAATGGATAAGAATTCGAGGATAGAATTTTAAATGTCTTACGAATAATTCATCCACGTCGATCTTGTTGAACGAAACATCGGTGTATTGTGCAGCGAATTCGTTGACGACTGGAGCCATGTACCGGCATGGTGTACACCATGAAGCCGTAAAGTATACCACAATCTACAAACAATGCCACAAAAAGGATTACTTATGAATCGATCACTCAAATCAATCGTAGTGTAGTACGACGAGATGATCTCCTCTTCACGCCTTTTATGTGAAGTTTGTATATCAGCACAGTCCTTTTCGATTATTGTATAATATTCGGCCCTGTTAAAATGTAACGTGTATAAATGTTTACGAATCTTGGATTGAACAATTTTAATAGAGAATGTATCATTGCAGCAGAATCAAAAAAATGTAATATTTGTTCGGGGTCCCATTCTGGTGTTTCCCTTTCTTGGATATAAGACCTAAGTGGCCGAATTCCAGTCTCTCATGACTGTGTATGGATAATATTGGAACGAGATCAAAAATTCCTCGAGCAAATTTAAACTCAGGCGCTTTGGTCCGGTCTAGTTGATTCGCATTTTAAGCGATATTTAAGTCGACTAGTTTGGTTTTCATACAATATTTTGTTCTGGTTATTTAGGTCGGGTCATTGGGTTAGATTGGCTTTGTTAGTTTGAGTAGACCTGTCAAAATCCGCCCTCAATGGAAAAATCAACCCGATATGTACTCGTTGCCTTATGACATAATTCAGGTATCATAAATTACGACATTTGATATCTAATTTTTTTTTTTCATTTTTTATCAACTTACGACGTAATTCAGGTATCATAAATTATTCAGTTATAGAGTTAGTAAATACGAGTGGTTCCTCTTCCTAAGAATTCTCTCTAAAAAAAAATTTGCTTTTAACTTCTCCAAACCCTAAAAAAATAAAATTCTCCATCATCTTTCGGGGATGCCATTTACCAATTAAACGAGAAAGTCAAGACTGTATTTTCAAATCCATAGATTCCTTCGTGAAAGGCTGTGTTTATAAACATCAGTTATTTTCAAATCAATAGAAGCGTTAAAATAAGAGGAATTGAACCCTTGACCTTAAACACATATATTAAATATCTAACCACTATGGCACTTGAAACCTTATGGTTGTATATTTGTATATGCCCAATAATTTATTCTTAATATGAGGTCCTTATTTTTTGGGGCCCCGATTCCGAGAACCGAATAACACCACCATTGGGCCGGCCCTGCCGTATGACTTACGTTTAATGAAATTGATCTTTACTTCCAAAAAAAAAACAATTATTGTATAATCATCTCAAATAAAATAAATAAGTTGTTTCACCCAATTAAGAATCAACAATTGGGGATGTAGCTCAAATGGTAGAGCGCTCGCTTTGCATGCGAGAGGCACGGGGTTCGATCCCCCGCATCTCCAATTTTAATTTTTTTTATTTATTAAATTAAAAATCAAATTACATTTTACACAAGACAGATCACATAGAGTAGTACATAACTTGGACTACATAACACACAATGCATTTCAATGAGAGCATTAGTTTAATAATACTTCTCGTTTGTTAACACAAATATTTTTGGAGTATAATTTATATATATACTTCCTCTGATTAATTAAAGTTTGTATAAATATTCTTGACGATTTTTTCCCGATGTTGGGGGTGTACGATTTATGGTGTATTGTGATGTCAATAATGGCGGTGCTTCTCTATTTTCCTTTGAAGCTCGTCGCGCCTTGCGCCAGTTACCCTGCCGATCTCTCTTCCTCTTTTGATGAACAAGAATGTCGGCATTGTTTGAACACCAAAGTCTTGTGATACGCTCTGTATTCACATTATTCGTTAATGTTACGATTAATAAACAATTTTGTTTTATGTTAAATCATTAGGCTTAATTGTATGCTTTATTGAAATGGATAAGAATTTGAGGATAGAATCTTAAATGTCTTACGAATAATTCATCCACGTCGATCTTGTTGAACGAAACATCGGTGTATTGTGCAGCGAATTCGTTGACGACTGGTGCCATGTAACGGCATGGTGTACACCATGAAGCCGTAAAGTACACAACAACCTACAAACAATGCCATAAAAAAAAGGATTACTTATGAATCGATCACTCAAATAAGTCGTAATATTAAACACGTACGAAATAATATACGGAGTAATTGATATGATAAGACTGTAATATTACATTAATACATCCAATATTTATTTGCATTTTATTGAAAACGAACAAAAATGTCCAATATTATACCAGTCTATCTGAGTACTTAGATGATTGAAAGTAATCTCTCCAGCATGCAGCAGAGTGAAAAGGTACGACACGATTAGTGTTTATGTTGTGGCTAGACGGGGACACATAAGGGGCATGTGTCCCGTGAATTCGAGACCAATGATCATCGGAGTTGTGATGATGAGTAGGAGTGTGCAAAACCGGTTTTCTTATAATCGGTATCTCTCTTAGGTAAGAGGGAGACATATTATATTTTTATAAAGTAAGTGAGAAAAAATAGAATACTACTTAGGTTTATGAATTATGATTTTATGGATTATGGAGGATGTTATGCAAGGCACGTTAGAATCATGTAGCTGGCGCAGCCAAGCCGTGTGGAAGAAGCGGCAGGTTCAAGTCGAGGGTGTCCACATTTCTCAAAACCAATTGGCAATGAGAGGAGAACCCTTAGACTTTATAAACCACACCAAACTCTCTTCCACAATCGATGTGGGACACTCACATGTGGGTATTATACTCCAACAAGGCATTTTATAGTTAAATTGGAATAATATTTAGTCTTCAATTTCTCTAGATTTAAATAAGTGATTTTAGTCCATTTTATTCTTGGACATATGCAATGTGCGTCAATTCTAATAATTGACCACCAATTGATACGGTGGGACTTGTTTGTGTTAAAAATCATTTTATTTTAATTTTGAGCTAGGGCCTAAATTGATGCTTAAATTAAATTTAATTGATACATTTTCTTTTAGCTAAAGTACACAATTGTTAAAGCCAAGTACGAATAATATTGGAGTTGGTCTCTTATGAGATATCTCGATCTGGTTAAAATGACGTCAGACTAAAAAAAATTTAACTCATGAAGGTAAATTAAAAGAAAATAAAAATTAAATTTATACAATAACCATTTATTCAGGTGACATGTCTGACAATAATGTTATCATGCAATAAGATCATCTCATTTAAAAAATTTGTAATAAAATTATCACAAATATTATCGTGTGTAACAAAAATTGACGATCTTATTTTTACTTTAATTTTCAAATAAACAACTATTCTTTTTCCATGTTATGAATTTTAAAATATTAAAATATAACTTTAGATGAAGAAAATAATTATTTTATACTCCCTTCTCATCACAATGTTTATCACATTTGCCTTTCGGAAAGTCAAATTTTTAAAAGTTTGACCGTCATTAGTTTAAAACGTATAAATAATGAAAGTATAATAATTGGATATTCACATTCGTCATCAAAACATCTTTCCTAAAATTATATTTTCAACAAAAAAACGTAATGTATAGCCAATGAAAAAGACGGTCAAAGGTCGACATTGGAGACCCCGCGCATAAAGTAAATGTGATAAACATAGTGATGAGGAGGGAGTATTTTTTTTAGGCAAAATTATTAATTACAGCCTTATATAAACACTAAATTATAAATTACAGCCTTATATAATGTTTTTAATAAATTACAGCCAAAATTTTAGTTAGTTCAAAATTATGACCAAAGCGGAGATTTCTGGTACTTAAGTGATAAATTTGTTTAAACTTTGAAATTCTTACCTGAGTTAACATTATATTTGACAAATTTACCCTTATAACCTATTTCATCTAAAATACCCAAGTTTAAACCCATTTTCCTTCAAATTTCAATTGCCCAATTTTTTTTCTTTTATCTATTCATTCCTCAAATCAAGTTTGAATCTTTTGAAGATTGCCACTGTTGTTTCTTCTAAGTTTTGCAAGTATTGATTGAATTTTCGTTCATTATCTTGTCAGGTAATATTATTTTTCATTGTAATAACGGTTTGGTGTAATTTAGGGTTTCAAATTCGTTCACTGAGGAACCAAACAAAACCATGGAATAAAAAAATGACCTTTTGTGTGTTCATGGCTTAAAAAACAGAATGCTAAAGTATTTAAAAAAGGGAAAGAAAGAGGATGAATGATGTGGAAGATGAAAAGTAAAGAGAAAGAGGGTTAAAAAATGGGGCATTAAAATGAAAATGAAAGAATATAAAATGAGTAAGACTTTCAGTAGGGGTAGAATGATCTATTAAAAAGAGGGGCAAGTCGGTCATTATAATTTTTTTTTCACCGGAAAGATATTTTGGCCGCAATTTTTGAATAAATATGAAATTTTGGCTGTAATTTAAAAAAAACATTATATAAGGCTGTAATTTATAATTTAGTGTTTTTATAAGGCTGTAATTGATAATTTTGCCTTTTTTTTACAATATGTTGGAGATGAATTGAGCCTAATGTACATTCCCACATGTGATTCCACATCGGTTATAAGATGAAAGTTGCTATTCTTTATAAGGCTTAGGGTTACTCCTCCTATTGCCAATTGGTTTTAGATAATGGAACCTCCTAAACCTTATACGCGGACTCTCTCATTCTTTCAAGTGTGACCCAAACCCGTAAAATTTAATAAAATAAAAAGATAAACGAATAAACTGAATCCAAAAATCAATATTTTATTTCTTTTGTAGATTTGGAACTATGGAGATCTACATGGTTGGTTTGGAGTTGGAATATGTTGGTGGGGTTACAACATCCAAGAAAATAGTTAAATACTCCGTAGTACGTAAAATTATACTCCGTACTCCGTAGTATCTCATTGTGGAGAGTGAATATCATGACCAAAATGAGTTTTATCTATTTCATATCAAATAAATAATAAATAAATTGTAATAGAACGAATTTAGCAAGCATTATTGGACCAATATTATTATTGTGCATTTTCGTGAAAAAAATTGTTTTATTTTGTTTTTCATTTTAGCATCAAATGTCTTTTTAATCTCGTGCATGTGGCCATTGGTTGGGGTTTGTTTATGTTATTATATTCCCTCCTTTCAATAAAAACATATTCATTTAACTTTCGATCGAACACAAGTGCTTTAATTAAACACTTTTCTATTTTTGTTGAGCTTGGTTTTCATGTGTGTTAAGAGCAAACAAATTAAAGTTCCACATCGATGGATTAATAGTAAGGTGACATGTTTATAAGTAAGTGGGCTACTCCTCCTATCAGTAATTGGTTTTTAGAACGGAACCTTACCTGCTTGTGGGCTTGACCAATTTTGATAGTAGGTTTTACGTGAGACTGTTAAGTTATAAAAGAGAATCACTCCAACTAACTATGTAACTACCTTTTGTGTGAGACATCTCATAATGACGTTATTGTAGGATCGTTTCATCAAATAATTTGTGTAATTTTGATTACGTTTGATCTGCTACTTTGCTATTGAATTTGAGCCCATTATGTTCGATGGTTGATGCCAGTTTTGTATCTTCATGAGTGAAAGAGTTTGTCGAAATCCCCTTATTAACATTGACATGTGAAGTCCCACATTGGGTGTACTGGATGAGGGAATTCACTTCTTCATAAGAATTAGCGGCTACCCTTCTTATTGTCGATTGATTTAGTGATAGATACCTCTGGCCTATAGAGTGGGCTTATGCGTACATTTGGTATATTGACCGTGGCAGTTTCGAATCTAAAGTTGCATCTAAGGTTAGGTATTTACACGCGAGAAATGATAAACTGAAGTTCAAGAATTATTGATCATTTACGATGTGGACCGTCATCTTTGGTAATATATATTTTTGATATGAGTTATTGAAAACTTTAGGCGTACTATGTCGGTCGACATTGACAATTTTTAGATTTTGGTACTCCCTCTGTCTTAGTCATTTGTTTACAGTTTGACTTTTTTCCCCTCACAAAAAAGTCAAACTGTAAACAATTCACTGAAACGGAGGGAGTATTAGATACTCCGTACTTTATTTTATTATGCACGCAAATTGAATGAAATTTCGTACGAAAATGATATAAATTGATTTTCTGAGTTTTAATTGCAGCTGGTGGTTCAATTGAACAACCACAGCCAATTGTGTACTCTAAGAACGACAACGACAACCACGAGTCATTTTCGGTTGAGGTTATAATGCAGTAGCTGTAAGTCGATCTTATACTTACAGCTTCGCCTGCATATACACTAGACACTAGTGTAATGTCATAAAAGATTATCATTATTGCAAAGCTACGACAAACCGGAAAATCAATTACAGTAACACACGAGTAACTTAACTTATACAGAGTACTTGTATTACTCCGTACTATATGACGTAAAAACAGCAAGTTAAAAAACCTATAACCATATTGTATATTCTAACATTTACCATATGTAAAAGGTAAATGGAATATTTTTGAAAACTATAAGGGAGTATTATGTGTTATGTTAGATTTAAGCTCTGTGTATCTCAATCTTCCTTTGAATATCCTCGTGCCGTGTTCCAATGACCTTGTCGACGACATTTCCTCTCTTGATAAATAAGAATGTTGGCATCGAGTGAACTCCAAATTCTCGTGATATATCCTGTTTTCAATATATTTACAGAGTACTTAGTATCACTATTTATAGATGTATTGTACGAAGTACGTGTTTTCGGATCCTTGTGATATCTAACTTTTAGCCAATAGTTTACGTTTGTTTGTTAGAATGAACATATAACCAAAAATGATGTTCATTGATTGTTGAAAAAGATGTCTTACAAATAGTTCATCCACGTCGATCTTCTGGATCTCAACATCAGTGTACTGAGCAGCGAGTTCGTCTAGGACTGGATTCATGTGCAGGCAAAATCCACACCTTGGCGCCGAGAAAAATATAACTATCTGGATAATAAGATTCAAGTAAAATTAAAACGTGTCATATATATAATAATGTAAGTACGAGTAGAGTCGTTCGGTTACTTATGTTATTTTGAAATTTTTATAAATGTGTGATAACCACTAAGATAGTCCGTAATTCGTTAATTAGTTTTATAAATGTGTCATATAATGATCATCTGAAAAATAAGATTCGAGTGACGAGATCAGAGTAATTTTATAAACGTAAACATTTAGTACCAAATTATGCGAGTTTAAACTCAAACAAAACGAGAGAAATACCAATTTTTCCGACTGCTTAGATGCTTGAAAGTAGTCCCTCCAACATCGAGACGAATGAAAGGAAATTACATTGTTGATTTTAACAGAGTGGTCAAGTACGGTTGGAGGCCTTATAATTTCAATTACATTAGCTTGAGTATTATCGTCCGATTTTTTATGATTACTCGACAATTTGGGATTAGCTACCGCTTCCTCGCTTTTGGCGGGTGGCATGTCGGTCCACCGGTGTGCCTCGGACCGGTGGTACGCATGGGGAACTGCTTGAGAGACTGCTATTTCCCCCGAAGTACATTTTGGTGTTTTTCGTTCGTTGACGGTAGATATATTTGATCCCATATTACACTTTCGATATAATTCGAAATGTGTTCTTATTATTATTGTATATTTGTATGTCCTAAGGGATGTATTGTATGAGTCTTAAATACTTGTGCTACATAAATTATTATTCCAATGTTGGTAAGTTCATTGTATTTTTAGATTTAGATTTCGTAAAAAAGATTTGTTTTGTACTTTTCAATTGAAATAGTTTGTCAGAGATTTTTATTTCAAATCATGTGAAAATTCGGTCAAATTATTCGTATTTGGAGATCGGAACTAAAATTAGCGGATACTTATAAATCGATTATCTATCGAACTACAAAATTATGAGTTTTTTTTTTTGGTATTCGCAACCAAATTATAGGTTGCTCGATTTGTAATTAGCATTGTAATTTATAATTGTTTATAATTCTTTTGATAATTATGTAATTTTTGTCTTTAGTTTTGTTCCAATTTTGTAAAACATGTAAATGCAAAATTGTGTTGTATTGTATTTAACGTTGAAAAAAATAAATAATGAAATTCTATTATATTTTTTTACATTAATGTTTAATTATCTACTCCCTCCGTCTCGATGATTTGTTTACATTTACTTTATACACATTTATCGATGTAAGGAGAGATGTAGAGAAAAAAAAACTAATAAAATAATAATATAAGTACAAAGGGGGTCCCGCTTGCTTAAAATTATGAAATGTTATTGGTTAAGAGAGTAAGGGTCCACCTCCCACATGGGTCACTCATGACCATTTATGGAAAGTGTAAACAAATGACCCGTAACCCCCTAAATAGAAAGTGTAAACAAATGACCGGGACGAAGGGAGTATAAATTATACTGTAATTTGTCTATAAATTATATCTAGGGCATACTTTTGTAAATTATGGAGTATTGTACTTTTGCATTTTAATAAAAATAAAAAGTAGATTAAAAAAAAGTAGAAGGCTTATAAAGAATTAGGCTGAAAAAAAAAAAAAAAACACAACAAAGCAATTTTTATTTATATTTATGTATGTAATTAAATATAAATAATGATAATGATGTAACTTTAATATTTTAGTTTTTAGGTATGTTGTATTTATGTAATTATAATGTATGTTGTAATGTGTAAAAGCAAAAAGAGAAACAAAATGAATGATAAAAGGTAAAAAAATATTAGAGGGCTTTAATGATGATAATTAAATACAGCATAAATAGTGGGCGGCCTACTTTAAAATTAACTTTTAATCACAGTGTGACACCTCAGCACTGTGGTTGTTGATTTGTAGATATGATTTTATAATTTTGATGGGAATATTTCGTTACTTTACGATTAAATTTTTTTTTTTTTTTTTTTGAGAGAAAGATTAATTTCATTAAAAATAAATTATATCGCGCATACAAATGATAACAAAATTAACCGAAAACAAAACTACAAAGATCCAAACGAATTTCTTCTCCTTAAAACAAAGATCTCTAGTGAAAAAATATACCGCTTCTGCACACCCGCCTCTATTACATTGCTGCTTCATGTCTTCATGATCTGACCTTGTGAGAAATTTCTGTGGATCCAATATGGTTTTGTAGAGAGAGTTCATTGGATTTCATAGATTATAGTCGAAAACTCGATATCGTTTGTAACATCACATTAATCCTTCTCATTGCCAAAACACAAAAGAAAAGTCTAATAAATAGAGAACAAACCCACCAATTAGTGGGAACAAAACTCTCCTTATGAGAGAACTAATTTATTTTAATTATACTAATAATATCAATAATATTATAGGAAATTTTACGAATTTGAGGGGCTTATTATCATCAAAAGTGATGATCATAGCCCCATAAAAGAGGAAGTTCAAGGTTTTTTTAGAGAGAAAAGAGGGAGAAGGGGCGAGGGTTTTTACTCCGTATTTGATTAATAATAATTCGATAGTGTAGTGGACTAGCTAAGTAGTGTGAGAGATTTAAATATAAAAATTTAGATGTGTGTGAAATAAATAATTAGAAATTGATGTAGGTCAAAAGATGTATCCTTATTATTCTCCTTTCATATAATATTGTACAATATACGTACAAAATTACATAAAATTACGTTGACCGACTAATGAAATTTGTATTTATCTCTGTATTTTGTAGTTAATATGTTGTATAATATTTGTTACTCGTATATTGTTATATATCATTTCTCATATGTCACTATAGAGGTAAATTCTATGAAGGCAGGTCGTTAGGGAAAGACACAAAGGCACATTTACAACCATTAGATCAAGCAAAATAAAGGGCTGAGATTTAAAGTTTCAAAAAAATGTATTAGCGTTACAGTTTCATGGGCGCTGAATTGAAGTTTCATAGTATTGGAATTTCATAAAAATGTTATAAAGTTTCAAAAAAAGGGGCTAAAGTTTTTAAGACGGATCAAGGCAGCCGCCTTGGTTGAACCTAATTCTAACACTATAATTCCAAGGCGAAATTGCAAATAACTATCTTTTAAAACCACTTTTTTTCAAATAACTACCTTTTATAAAATTTTTTTCAAATCACTACCTTAAAACGTATTTTTGTTTTCAAATCAATACCAGTTAGGAAGCGTCGTATTTTATCAAATTCCGACCACTTTGAAAATTTTTGTTGCCTTTTATTTGAAACACCCATGTCAAATACCCATTCTACCCTTCTACTATTTTCTAACCTTTCTTCCTCTATTTAACTTAACCTCTTGATTTCATCCTCTTTACCTCTTTACCTAAAATTTCTTCCATTGTTTTTTATTTTTTCTCTCATATTATTCAATCAAACAATGATTCTTTCACTTTTCAGCACTTTCCATCCTTATTTTTTTGAGTTAAATGAGATTTCCGGGGAACTAGTATTGATTTGAAAACAAAAATACGTTTTAAGGTAGTGATTTGAAAAAACAATTATAAAAGGTAGTTATTTGAAAAAAAGTGGTTTTAAAAGGTAGTTATTTGCAATTTCGCCTAATTCCAAATACCGAGTATTAATTTTGCAATTAAAATCTCCTCTTAATTTGTCATACTCTGCATCTATGAAATTTAATTAAGTTTACGAACGATGATACTACAATTATTCTAGTATGAAATTCGGAAGAAGGATTCATAATTATTACGTGTAAAATTATCGAACATTTAATAGTAAACCGAAAAAAATTAAGCCCTCACTTAGAATGTTTAATAGGGAGTATGGTTCTTCAACATATTCTTGGAAGATGATTTTTATAAGACGTAATAAAGCGGTCAATAAAGTTATAGAAGAAAGTATAATAAGGAATAAATAATGGGTTGTGTTTATGCATATAGTACACCAGGTCTCGTGACACACGCGGGAGTGGGGACAATGGTAATAAAGTAATAAGAGTAGTTCTTGTGTAAGACTGGACTTACGTTAACTTAATTGAAGTCATACATAAAAATTTATTAAAAAAAAAAGAAAAAAAAAAAGAAAAAAAATAACCACCCTCATGTGAGAATGTCTCACAATAAATTTATTGTGAGACATATCTCACATTAGAATTTGTGAAGTAATTAAAGTATTTCCTCTATTTATTCTTTTTCCTCCCATATCATTTTGCACAATAAGTAAGAAAAATTATTAAAATAATAGCAATGAGTGTATAAGGTGGGAGGCCCACAAAAAAGTAGGTTTCCTTTTTTAGAAAGTGATAGTTAAAAATTTAGAAATGGGAGGAAAAAAAAGAAATTTCCTTTTTAGAAAAATGGAAGGAAAAAGATGGAATAGAGGGAGTAATTTGAAATAAAAGATTATGTTCCATAAATCGATTATTTGATTCCCAATATTATTCCATTTTTATTGAGGATGTAGAAATAAACTTAGGGTGTCGATATTTATATAAGAGGAATTATATTATAAGACTGTTTCATGTGAGACGATCGGTAAAAATTATTCATTGGTTATTCATTATTAGTTTTTCAATATTAAATGATGAGGTATATTGTTGAAATTTTTTGTTTGTGAGATAGTTTTGTATTTGAAGACTACGTTTTACTCTCTTTATATACAAAGTAATATAATAATTATATATGATGATAGGCTAGGTTGCACAAATATTTCTAGTTTTGAGCGTTCTCGTGTCAGACACTGTATCGGACACGGATACTCGTCAGACACGCCTCAAAACGTGTCGGACATGCCTTAGACCGTGTCTCCGTTTTTTTTAAACAAGACGTGTCGGACACGGCCCGTGTCTAAAGGATACCCCATAATACTCACTTTCTCATTAAAAAAATAAATAAATAATTGATTACAAATTCCTAAAAAGCACGATAGTCACTTAGTCAGTAGCCACATAACAAATTTGTTACTCATCTTCTCCTATTCCCACTTCTGCCGCCCGTCACCCTTCCACGTCTTTAGCCGCCTCCGACCGTGCCCAACCACAAACAAGTAGTACGTGATGTATTGGTTGTTTTACGATTTTGTGGGGTACAATTGGCTACAATTTACATGTTGATTGTAATAAACTATAAATTCCCTTTAATTTAACATGCATATTGTTTTTCTCCTGCCGTGTCCCATGTCCTAAAAAATCGAATTGTCGTGCCCCGTGTCTCATGTCGTGTCCGTGTCCGTTTTAATACAACCTAGATGATAGATAGTTTCGCTTTTCCTTTATGATTTTACATTAATTTTTTATCAGAGTTTTTACCTATATGATACTCCGAGTTACTATGTATTTCATAGGTCAATATGTACAAGATTGTAATATCATATATCAATTTTACGTAAATTAGTATTTTAACATGTACCATAATGACACATACTACGTTAGAAAAATTCATTTTTCAAGTTTAATTATTCAAAATAGAAGGCAAGACATATGGAATAAGACCATAGGGCAAAGAAAATGTCTGAGATTGTGAAATACTCTCTCTATTCCAAAATAAGTGACCCCTTTTGATTTTTCAAAAATTCCAAAATAAATGTTCCTTTTGGAAAAATTACTAAATTACCCTTATCTATTGTCATCCTTATTGGGTGAATGTGTATTGCTAAGTTCTCTCAATGAAAATATTAGTATAGGGGTATTTTCATACTAAGCTCTCTCACCAATATTAGTATAGGGGTCAAATTAGAATTATAAGAAAATATTGTGAAGATTAAGCGATGTGAATAGACTTTTTCTACAATTCTTAAATCTAATTTTTAGGCAAAATGGAACACTTATTTTGGGAATGAGGGAGTATATCGTTAGTTTACATGATTGATCCACCAATTAATGTTATCAATTGTTTTTCTCAAAAGAAATAATCAATTATATGAAGGGACTTATGTACAAATCTACACTGTACATATATGATAATTGTAAAATTGTTAGGTAAATAAACTGATTCTTACTTACATATATGAAGGGACTTATGTACAAATCTACACTGTAAAATTGTCGATCCTCTTGTACAATTATTTTATAGTAACGATGACTTGTCCAATACAAGAGTAACTCGAAGAGATTAACTAATTAACTTCATAACTTTTAATTTTTCTTTGACAATATGATAATTGTCACATACCGAGTACGGAGTATTATTTAAGACAATTATCATTCATTAGAGTCATATCTCTTATAATATCATTCTTTTTATTGTTAAAAATTAGACAATACACTACAACATATTTATTAACAAAAATTTCCACATATAAGAACAATCTACTAAGAAAATCAAAGAGACTTTGTTCATTTTGAATTCAAATGCTTATAAATACTTAAAGCTTAACCGTCTAATTTCTATCAAATGGGGATGTAGCTCAAATGGTAGAGCGCTCGCTTTGCATGCGAGAGGCACGGGGTTCGATCCCCCGCATCTCCAAATTTTTCAACTATTTTTTATTTAAAATTCGCACACAAGTTTTATACATAGCCGACTTTTTCGAGCTACATGAAGATTGATTACAGAGTTGAGCGTGCATAAAGCATTCATTAGTTTCGGTGTTTTATTATCATCTCCTTGAGTTCGCTCTTGTTTGCCCCGACAAGCCTATCGATTTCCATCCCCTTTCGGAAGAACACGAACGTTGGCATCGCATCCACCCTAAATTCACTTGCTACTTCCTGCAAACAACGCATCACTTAGAAATTTTCTTTGTCGTGAACTTGTATATTTGTGAGGAAAGCGAGGCCTAATCGAGTAAATCAAAAGTATATCAGGGCATCAGTACCGAAAGTTCATCGACATCGATCTGAACAAATTCAACATCTCCAAACTTGAGTGAAAACGCTTTGATAACAGGCTCCATGTATTGACACGGTCCACACCACGAAGCATGGAAATTCACCACCATCTGTGTACGAAAATGCACGACTTTCAGGGCAAATATAGGTACACATGAAAAACAGCTCGAAATCAAACAAAATTAAACCCGAATAAGTTTGGCTCAAACCCCGTAGTTTAGGCCTTAAAAACAACCAAATTTGACCTGAAACCACCGAGTTAGAAAGCGAGACACAAATAGCATTGGAAATACTTATACCAGTTTGCCTGATTTTTTGGACGACTCGAAATGAGACGACCACTCTTCTAAGGAATGAACGAGTACAAGAGTCGGTAGCCTGATACGAGACGAGAATTGGTTGCCCATCTTTCCTTTTCTTCGATGCTCGACTTATCGTCTTAGCACTTAAAAATAGTCATTTTTATATGGACTGATCATGTAAGATTGATTCTTTGATATCACAATTCACAATTGGTATCAGATGCTTTGGGGCATTGAGCTTGATACTTTAGTTAAATTATATAAATGTCGTGAATAATACTCGTAGGTTGGGAGCGCGTGTATATATAAATATATAAATATATAAATAAAAGATATTGTAGCATATATCCATCTGAATTATAAAGAGCTAAATTCGTACTGAAAATACACGCACACTCCCCACATATAACTCGTGACATTAATCGTAGAAGAGCCTCTTTTAGCAAGTGATAAGCTCGAAATCTAAGCACAAAGGCTTACTACTAAACGACACCTCGAGAAGTTCGATCCTGCGAAAGTAAACAAATAACAATCGAATTTTTATGAACTAAACTTGCAATTGAATGTCACTTTTCTAGAAAGATGCTTCTAAAATTGAGAAGGCATCTTTGAGAAAGTGTCTCATGAAAAGCAAGAAATTAGTAGCAAAATTGCTTGACACATTATTTTTATTTATCATTGATATTTTACAAAAATCACCACTAATAGTGAATGAAAAAAGGTCTACAAAAACATATTCGAACGTAATTATCAATTTACCATATCGAACAATCTCATATTTTTTCTATAATATTACTCTTACGATTTATATCGTCTACTATACTGATAACCCGCTAATTTGCGTCTCGGTTTATTTTTCTTCTTTTTAATGTTTAACTATATCAAGCTCTATGTCATGAGAATCTACTCCATCAACCACTACACTTTCTTTGTATCTATACCTCTTAGCTACAACAAAAAAGTACATCAAATTGAAAACACCCATTATACCAAGCAAGTAGTAAAAATAATCAACTTTCCCTTGATTCAAATCATTGGTCAACCAATCGGGTTTTCCGTGCCCGCCCGTTAGCCCATGGACCGCAAGCACGACCGCAGTACTGAAATAATTAGCCCCGGCCACGGTACAGAAGAACAAAGACGTAGCCATGCTGCGCAAATTCTCGGGAAATTGCTTGTTATAAAACTCAATCTGAGCGATAAAATTGAACCCCTCGGCTAACCCTAGCACGGCCAATTGCGGAATCAACCACATGACCGACATAATTTTACCGTCACGGTTAGCCATGTCGCGCCTCTTGTGCTCCACTAGGCCCGCTATGACCATAGACACGATCGATAAAACTAGGCCTACTCCCATTCTTTGTAACAAACTAATACCATCCTCATGCTTAGTGACTTTCCTAAGCATAGGGACGACAACTCGATCGTATATCGGTACCCAAACGCCCACGGCTAGCATAGACACTACGATAATTGTACCGGGAGGAATCAAAAACTTGGGCCCAATGTGCCGGTTCATTAGCATGGCTTGCGACACGGCAAATGTCGATTGTTGGGCCGCAGCCGTGAAACATATTATACCAGAAGCCCAAATTGGGAGCACTTTTATCAAGCATTTCACCTCTTCAATGTGTTGGATGCTACAAAGTGTCCATTTACTTGATTTTTCTGGAGTACCCTCTATGTCGATTTCACCTTCTACTATTATTGCACCTTTGTTTAAGCAACTAGCAACACAACAAAAAATTGAACACGAGATTAAAATCGATCTGTTAGAAAGTACAAAATCGATCTTGGGCCTTCAGTTCAGTATATACCTGAATTGATCGGTAAGAGGAAGCTTAGACCCCAAGACCCCGGTGACTGGTGGATCATAAAGCTTAGCCGCTTCCTTGTTGGCGCGCGGGAGAAGCGCAAGGTGGCGCTTCTTATAGGCCGCAACAAAAACCCGAAAAATATTCGAGAAGACACTCCCCTCAGGCTTGATATAGACATACAACCGAGTCCCGAAAATGAACAACACAATGGAGCAAAACATGAGACTGGTTGGAATCCCAAAACCCCAAACCCAACTCACAGAGTCTTGTATATAAACCACCACAGTTAGTGTCAACATAACCACGACCGTGAATGTCGTGTAGTACCAATTGTAGTAGCTATTGATTCCTCGTCGTCCCTCTTCTGTCGTGTGATCAAATTGGTCGACACCGAAGGGTATGCTGCACGGCCTAATGCACCCGGACCCTATGCTTAGGAGGCCTATGCTCAGGACCAACACGCCTATTTGCGACGTGTTTGGCTTTGCGCATGAGTTTAACAGTTGTTGCTGTTGTTCCATTTTCGAGTCGTTGTAAGGGCACCATTGTGGTTTTAGGTTCGGTACGAAGGATGTCAATGTTAAGGTCACCATTCCCTGTAAAATTACAGCACTGTGGTTATATCATTTACTTTTTTTGCGGTCTTCAACACGTTATAGTATGACAAATGCTAAAATGAAACTGATGTATCCATACAACGACCAATAAAATGTAAATAATTGTATCTATGATGCATCATTAAATACGACATTGAAAAATTCTGTTGACCGTTATACGCATAACGCATATAATGACCTTACGATAAAATTACTCGGAGATTTAAAACTTAAGACATACTGTCCTAGATACCTTCGTTCTGACCATAAAATCATGACATTTTCGATTCAAAGGGAGTACTGAATATGAGAACATCATAAGTATGATGCTCCCTAATTATAAGCATAAAAGTCACTTCTTCCTAATCATAATATCAAGATTATGATCCTAAACAAAAGCAATAATGGATTAATTGTCCTTTTTTTTTTTTTACGTCTTAAATTGTTCATATTATATTTAATGATTTGACTCACGTTAAATCAAATCAAATGGACTGAATTAGTTGAAACATATTGTAGCTCAACTAAAACGTGGAGCCCAATATCTAGTGATTTCGTGTATTGTCTAATTGTTTCATGCTTCACGTTTTCTACGAGTACATCACTAATTCATCACTACGGGGATCCAATTATTGTTCTTAATGTTAGAGTGTATAAAATCGATTTCAGCTCCAACCATGCTCTGTATAAACCGATCTTGGCAGCTCCAACCATGCTCTTGGCCTTTTGGTTGAGTTGGTTCCTAACATGGTATCAGAGCCTTGTGACAAGAGGTCACGGGTTCGAATCTCACCATCCCCTCTCTTTCAAAGTGGATTATTTCGCACCAGGTACGGCGGGTCTGTAGTTGCGTCCACACTTAAAGCCCAAAGGGCATTCGTGTGAGGGGGCGTAATAGGAATATGAATTGGATACATGAATAATATAATGATAATGCTTAATAATGAGTCACATAAATATATGTATTAATGTGTGGCTTTTGGTTATCCTTAGGAATATAAGATCCATTTGTAATATATATATCCTCATTTGTAAAGGATGAGATTAACATATCAATAATAATAAAACACTATCTATGAATTCATATTATACTAGTCTTAACAGGACGTGTTAGAGTGTATAAAACCGATATTGGGCCTTCAACCATAAGCTTAAGCTTTTGGTTGAGTTGGTTCCTAACACTTAATACTTTCTCCGTTTTGATGAATTGTTTACGGTTTGACTTTTTTTGTGAGAGTGAAATTAGAGAAGGGTAAACAAATGACTGAGACAAAGGGAGTATTTATTTTCTACTCCCTCCGTCTCGGTGATTTGTTTACGTTTACTTTATACACATTTATCGATGTGAGGAGAGAGATACAGAAAAAACTAATAAAATAATAATATAAGTACAAAGGAGGTCCCGCTTGCTTAAAATTATGAAATGTAATTGGTTAAAGGAGTGGGGGTCCACCTCCCACATGGGTCACCCATGACCATTTATGAAAAGTGTAAACAAATGACCCGTAACCCCTTAAATGGAAAGTGTAAACAAATGATCGGGACAGAGGGAGTATAAATTTACATTTTATGTCTCAATAATTTGTTCGCTTTTTTTTTAATTTCTTGTTTAGACATATATATAATTTGATTCATAAAACTCAATTTGGCAAAATAAAATTAATTTGGCTAATTAAATGAAATTTATTAAGTATTTGTATTTTCAGATACAGATCAATGTAATTATTAACCGGACTTAAACAAGGTATCTTCAAATTTTAATACAAATCTTTTTAGGTCAACTAAACTTGTAAACCAATAGAGTATGACCCCCGTATACATTAGCATGTGTTGTTTGTGTGGGCTATGGTGTATTCCAAACTCTAGTGTCGTATTGTCGTGTCTTTATAAAATACTCAACTTTGCTAAATAAGAAATTGAATAGGTTTTGATTGTATACATGTAAAATTGAAGTAAATAATTTAATAGTTTTGACTCCAAAAAAAATTAAAAAAAATTGAAATGAATTACCAAAGATAAATTTTTAAACATAATCAGCTCGACCTATTCACTAACCGAACTTAAACACAGTATCTACAGATATAATCATATAATAACCTTTTAAAGCCAATTAACGCTTAAACTATAATTTTTTTATATTTTTTTTCCACAATGCATAACTTAGCTAGTTAGCTTACCTAAATTCACACCTAAATAAAATTTAAATTAAATTTATTACGAAGTACTCCTTCCATAGTTCCGTCCATTGTCACCGCATTTATCGTTTAAACTCCTAATAAAAGCTCAAATAATAGAATGACCCACGGGACAGTTGATCGACATGAGACCACACTTACATATAATTGAATGTTGGGACACACCCAGGCCAACAAAAGGGAATAAATGGTCGACAAATTAAGAAAAAACAAATCTAAATTGTTTTTTTATAGTTTAATAATAACTGCAGATGATTTTTTTATAGTTTTAGTCATTTGTTTATCTTTTTATTTTGATAAACGGTGTAAATAAACTGTTTTTGTTATTTAAAACTAAAATCTAAAATAAAGTAATTATTCTTAAAAAACATTGAGCTAAAATGGCTTATTCTTCCAATTCAGTAATCATTTTGGAATAATTTATGTTATAATATAATGAAAACCGTCAATTTGTTCCAGTTCCAATCAAAATAAAAATGTAAATAAATAATTAATTGATATAAAAAAGCTAATTAAATAAATTTAATATTTTAAAATATAAATCGTCTTATCTTATACGGAGTACTCCCTATTTAGTATTTACAACATATACGAAGTATATTTCAATGATCCAACATCAATTTACGATTTATTTATTCTTGAAGACCTTAACCACTCATGTCTAAGCCCACTTTATTTAATGCAATATCATTATCTAAATAATTCATCATATCTTTGCCCACTTTTTGTAGGTGAAATCTCTTGCAATTTATTTTCTTGAACAATAAGTTCTGTGTTAGATCGATTCACACGTTAGATAATTATTTATTGAATAAAAGTAAATATACCTAAATTTATTATTACTGTAATTATTAGTTTAAATGTATTCACTTTTACGTGTCTGAAAATTATTTTATACTTCAATAGTGATCACATGTAACATAACAATGATCATATTGTTTGCTCAAATATTTTAGTAGAAAAACACTCAAGTTATACGAGGAAAATAGCCAATAAAATGATTTTAATATTATTCAAACGTGGATTTAATTATCGTATTTATGTGTGTGCTACGTACCGTATACATACATGCATGACACGTTCTTTTATGATCGGTGATTTAATTCTATAATTGCAACGTCCTTGACTAGCACGTAATACACCAAATTAGTGAATAAGCCAAAATTAGTTAATTTTTAATAAGCACTGACAATTAATTAAGTAAAACCGTCATACTCATATATTAAAATAACTCGGGATGACCTAATTAAAGAACAATTAAAGGTGTGTCTAACTAATCATCGTGTAGAAAATATTATTCTAAGATCGTATCATACGGGATTTTGTAATTGACAAATAGAAATCGAGAATGTTCGAAACAATTAAACTGATTAAATGTGTAATAAAGTAGTTGATGACGTACCAGGAAAGAACATACAGAACCGATGGCAATAACCCAAAAGCGACCGAAATAGGCATCAGAAATGAAAGCGCCGAGCAAAGGCGCAAAATTGGCGACGCCGGAGTAAATATTGATAAAATTTGTGGCAGTCACTTGGTCCATATGGTACTCCCTTCGTAAGTACACCATAAAGTTAGCTAACAACCCAAATGCTGCTAGTCTTTCAAATGTCTCATTTCCTGCATACAAAATCTATATAATTAATTAATTATGAAGATTGATTTTATGTGACTTTTAAATAAATATATATACTCCGTATGATATATGATACGTCGTATGTTATGACAATATTTTTTTTTCTTATAAATGATTAAATGTCCATACTAAATTGTAATTTACTAATTGATAATTATGACCAGGACATTCCATTTTTATTCATTATTCTTTATTCCATATTTTTAATGCGGTGTAAAACATATTGATTACGTTAGATTTAATGTCTGAAGAGTAAAAATTCTCCGGAAGTTCAGTTTAATTAATTTTTAATTATTAAATTATTAATCAATAGGGTTAATCTAACATCAAATAGGGCTACTTTCAAAAAAAAATCAAATAGGGTTAACGGTCAATTCATGTGTTTCATATGAACACTAATGCAACCTAGCTATAAACTACCTTCTTTACTCTAACAATCGGAAAATTTTAAGACACTAAAATGTTATTATTGTTGTAATTAATAGATTAAATGATCACTAAATATATACTCCATTTCAAACTCGAATTTAGATTAACAGTCGAAAAATTTTATGTACTTCCGGTTGATAATCTAATACCAAATAAGATTTAACGGTCAAGCAGTTTTCATATGTTACATATAAACATTAAGGCTACTTATAATCAACTTTCCTCACTCCAGTGATTACAGAAACCTTTATAACACTGAAATAATATTATTTTTGTAGCATATGATCAATAAATATACTCCATATATCCCAAACTCGAACTTATATTAACGATGATGCAATAATTTGTACGTAAATTGTAAAGAAAAAACACCTATAATATAAGGCATGGACTTCCAACCACCAGGCTTATTAGATGATTTCAACTCCATAGCTTCTATTTTATTGTAAGGTGATGATAATACTTCATCACCATTACAAGAGCTCATCACTTTTTGTACCTTTTTATGTTCCATGACAATTAATTATTTAATTGATTAATTAACTATTAATTAACTCTCTAGTTAATTTATTAAGTAGAGAGTAGAGTGCAATATATTAATTTGTATATATATATATTAAAAAAAAAGAGCTCAAATTATTGTAGAAGCTTTATTATATTATTAGTTGTGGAGCAAAGTATGTATAACATGTGTAGTGTTATTTATACTAGAGGTAGCATGACAAACACCATGTAGCAAGGTAGGTAAAGTGTATAAAATGTGTTCCAATAGTGCTAATTATTATGAAAGCCAAACTACAACTATTACTTCATACAATGTGCGTGTCATACGTGATAGTACCATAAAATTTAAAATTTACTCCTTAGTACTCATTTAATTTTATCAATTTTTTATTTAAATGAATTATTTATTTATAGAAATAAAATTATTTATTTATAGTTTATATTTTAAATTTTAAATTTTTTAGACAAAAAATATAGATGATCTGATACGAAATACGGAGTAAAAGTAATAAATTGTTGAGTGCAAATTTGCGGAGGGAGTAAAAAAAAAAAACTAATCGGTTTACTCCGTGATCCCTCCGTTTGCAAACTCCTTCCGTTTGCAAATTCATCGATAAAAAAAAAAAAAAAAAAAAAAGGATATTACATATAGTGCACTTAGGTTTTTGACTTTCTACATGAGTGCCTCTACGTTTTTAAAGCATCGTAGATACCCCTAATTGTTGTCATTATCCATAAGTATACCCCTGAACTTTGTTTTCGAACAATTAAACTCAATTTTAGGCTTAAGTGATGACTTGGATGCGTAACCAAGCTTGTCATTTATTATCTCATGACATAAAAACTATATTAAGCTCAATATCCATCAATAACCTAATATTTATTAATACATATGGGTTATAAAATTTTACGACAAATAAGTTATTGTTTGCCTACAAAATTATCACGTCTAAGATAAATATTGAGCCTAATAGAGTCCTTCTGTCATGGGAATATAAAACCAAGCTTCGTTACACGCCCAAGTAATCATTTAACGCTTAAAAAGTGAGTTTAATTGTCTAAAAACAAAGTTCAGGGGTATACTTACGGATAATGACAATAATTAGGGGTACCATGTATGTTTTCGAAAATGTAGGGGTACCATGTAGAAAGTCAAAAAACTGAGGGGTACCATATAGAATATCCCTTAATTTATCTATAGCTTATGTAGGAAATAGGGATGTATTTACTTTTGAATTATCAATATAAATATATTAAATTAAATTATAATACAGGTAGGTCCGCCTACCTGGTGCGATATATACTTCTTTGAAATTAGGAGTAGTGAGATTCGGACTCGTGACCTTCTGTCACAAGGCTTTGATACCATGTCAGGGAACCAACTCAACCAAAAGCTTAAGTTGATGGTTGGAGGCGCAAGATCGATTATATATTCTAACAACAGACAGTTCCACTATGGATACCGGTGAGATTGAAGTAAAATCGTCACAATTAAGAGCAAACTCGATACAATAGATGGGATAAGAATACCGTAAAAATAGTTATTATGACGTAAAAATAGTCATTGTGACGTAAAATCATGAATATTAAAACGTCATCAAAATTGAATAGGAGTAATTTAAATAAATTATAAATTGTAAACTTTTACAACATTTATCATATATACTTCGTATCATTTTACACCGTTATATTTTATTTCAAAAATCTAATGGTGTGCATAATTTTATTTTCGGCCGACCAAAACTCTTAACTACGTTAAGTGTGACGTATAACAAGTGGGTATATAACATAAATGTAATGAACATGTGAGTATTCTCTACTTGCGTCAATTTGTAATATTAATCATTTATTCAACTATAAATCGACCTATATCGTGCAACAACCTACGGAGTATCAATTCTAAGCCATGAGGGTTTCTAATTTCTTAACTTAGAGACGTGCTACTTATCGTCTCTTTCAATATTTTGCTCTTTCTTTGGTCCTTCACATGTAACAATGGTCCCTTATTATAAAAGCACCCTCGAACTTGATAGTAAGATTAATTATCGAATAAAATTTTGTGAACGACAGTTTTTTACTGATCAAGTAAGACGAGTTTTATCAATGATGATCACGAAAATCTGGCCTAAATGGAATCACAATTATTTATTATATCAGAAAATTCGTCGATCTTTTATTTTGAGAAATAATATTTTTATAGACTTTTTCATGGCCTAGCTGAACGAGGAAATTTACTTGGTTTATAGGTTCATTGATAAAAGAAGAATTGTTTGTTAATTCATATATTAAAGTGGTATTATGGTATATATATACACAATATATATACTCCGTACATTTCTTCTATTTTGTCAATGTGATCACACATATGGATGTATGTAGGGGTGAGCAAAAATATACGATACGGTTTTATTATACGAATACGATACGGTATACGATTTAAATTTCACGAATTTTAGTATATCTGAAATTCGTATATACAATTCCGTATATCACGATTGGCTTAGTATCAAAAACGGTTTAGATTTTTTTGAAACCGTATATACGATATACGATACGAATTTTTTAGCATAAACGAGTACATTATTTTTCGTGATGATTTTATCACATTTAGGTTGATTTTCCCCTCAATATTTGTCTATCATCCCAATTATTATTTATTTCTCCTATTTTCTTTTCTCTATTAAAATTATCGAACTAATATCACTTGCTTGCTTTAATTCTCTTCAATTGACCACTACACAAGTCATCAGTTGCATACTACTTCTATTATCTAATCGAGTCATCTTTTCACTTGTATTTTTCACATTTGTTATAGTCTATTTTTAGTTTTCTTGTTTATTTTGTCGGTTTATCGTTGTTTAATACTCCCTCCGTCCCGGTCGTTTGTTTACACTTTCCATTTATGGGTGTACGGGTCATTTGTTTACACTTTCCATAAATGTCTATGGTGACCCACTTGTGAAGGTGGACCCAACTTCCTTAACCAATCACATTGTTTTATTTTAACCACTTTGTACTTATATTATTATTTTTATAGTTTTTTTTATTTACCTCTCTCCTCACATCGATAAATGTGTATAAAGTAAATGTAAACAAATCACCGAAACGATGGAGTATTAATTTGCTTACTAAAAACTTATTCGAACTTTTATTACGCTCATTTTTATTATAAAAATTACAAATAATTTTGGCATGTTATGAAAACCGTATATACGATTACACGAAAACCGTATATACGAAAAAACCGTATATACGAAAACCGTATATACGATTAAAACCGTGTCAAAACCGTATCAATTTTTTTTGTGATTTTAAAACCTTATATACGGTTTCCGTATATACGAAAACCGTATATACGGTTTTGCTCACCCCTAGATGTATCCTAGACTTGGATTCTAGTCATTCTAAACAAGTAAATATACTCATCAAGTCATAACCAACCATATAATGACCCCTTACATAATCTTAACCATATAATAACCCGTTTGTAATGTATACGATATTAAATACAGAGTACATGATTAATGCTCTCATTTCATTTTTGTCTTCAACTCATATGCCTTATTATTCAGCATCAAAGAATAATTCTCATATAAAATATTTATGTGCTAGTAACGGGATATATGCAACTAAAAATAACCATATGTTTTTTTTTTCCAACCATTATTAAAAAAAAGCGAGTTCTTAATTTTTTTAAAATTTTAAACGCACTGCTTAATTAATAATAATAAAAAAAGTATTCCGTTTGCACTGTTTTAATCATAAGTAAATCTATTATACGCATAATACCAACTCCGTAAAAAAATATTTAGCTTATCTCTTAAATCATTTTCTTTGGAATCGTTTTCTCGCGTCTTATAAGAAGTCATACGAAATTAGTGGTCGATTCTACGTAGTAAAGTAAGAGATCGTTTGCAAAAGCATAATCTATAATGCACAAAAGTTCCAAACAAAAAGGGACAAGAGGCACCCAACTATTACTACAATGTTACGTTATTTTTGTAATTTGAAATTCTCCATTATATATGTCTATGGCTATGTATGTCATTTTAGTTATCGTGCTACCGCATTATAGTATAATTTGGTACACAAAATTGATTTCTCATTTGACGTCTACAAACCTCATAAACTACACGTTATTATAATTTTTCATAATCCAATTACGTATGTATAGTTATCGTGTTACTGTATTATAATATTATCTTTCGTTTTTGGGCAGGAATGCAAATTCACGATTTTTTTTAAGCAATATTAGATTAAATTTCTGTTTTATACCTGAAAACGATTCATTCACGTCGATTCCCAAAAATTAAAAAAAACGTAAACAAATAACTGAAACGGTGAGGTAAAGTTCATTTTCGTAGAAAAAAAAATTAATACTATGCATAATTAAATTCATTTACGAAGTATTATTGAAAATTAATATCAAACAGATATTTTCCCGCACGTCACATATTTATACCAAAATAAGTCGTCAGATTTGAAATGAAAATATAAGTAAATATAAACGATTAAAATTGAAATGTTTTATTTATCATGATTTATTGTTTTGTATAGTGGAGAAACTTTTTAGATAAGTTTGTTTGTTCTAGCTAGCATAATCTCTAGCTGGTCCTTTTGTTAACTTTCGGTCAACATATATATTTGGTTGCATATTATCGATATTGACATACTATAAATTATCAACGGAGTGCAATTTGTAAGAAATCAATGACCATGCAAATCAAATCAAATCAAATCAAACCTATCAATAAAATCTAAACCTAACTACGGAGTATTATAGTTTGTGTAATGAATATAATAATAATAATAATAATAATAATAATAATAATAATAATAATAATTTATTGTTTTATGTACATAAAGTCGATCGTTAAAAGAATAAAGAGTACGGTGTTATGAATTGGACGGTAATTTTTCTTATCAAATATTGTAGCCAAAGAAACTAAAAGCAATTTATTCTTGTAAATGCACCATTTTATTTACAAGAAACTACAATGTAGTTCAATTATCATCTAAAATCATTTAGACAAAATTAAATGAATATATTATACGCAGAAAGACGCCATTCAATGTTCAATTTATAAATAAAAATGTAAACAAATTACTAAAACTGAAGAACTATATATACTCAATCGTACTGCGTGTATTGACTCAAGTGTTTTATCAAGTTACTTTAATAAACATTACCAACTAGAAGTGGAAAAATTGAAAAGAAGTTGATATAAATGATGAGACAAAAGCGGGCATTATCTAGCCGATATCAGATAATTACTCCGTAGCAATTATGTATTAATTATTTTAAAAGAAAGAAGTACGTCCACACATAATTGCATAATATAATATATAATGAATTAAATGATTCATGCATCGTTTGTAGTTTTCGTAGTAACATTCATAGTTACGTACTCCAATCACTTTCACCCTTACATCCACTTAATTTTTTGACCGATCGACTCATACGAGAAAAATCCAATTTTTCTTTATACACTATGGTAGACCATTATTATTATTATTATTATTATTATTATAAACCGCAGCCTTTATTATAATTAAAGAAATTTACACGATTCTAAAAATTGGTGAGATACAATCTGATCACCCCTTTGCTATCATGGTAGTCTAGAAAATATGACGCTACACGAGCCCTCTACATCACGTGGCAGACCTTGAAGAATTTTGTATCCGCTCAAAGAACGCCACACCTCAAGTCAGCTCCCCAAAGAAGAGAAAGAGAAAGGCAGAATGTAACCACCGACGTGCATAAACCCTCAGACTTAGCACATTTACGGCGAGAAGCATCAACCACAACCCGCCCAGGCTCAAACTCAGTCATAGCCGACTGAGTCAAGGGGGACGACCCCGTCAGATCAACGCAGACGTCCCGCCCCTCATCCCATGAATACAGCAGCAAATCTGCAGGACGAAGAGACCCACCATGTCCGTCAACCAGACCAACACTCACCTCCTTACCAGCCGAAATGCCGGCACGAAAGCAAATGTCCAAAAAATGATGCTGCCCAGGCTCGAACTGGGGACCTTCTGCGTGTAAAGCAGACGTGATAACCACTACACCACAGCACCCTTTTATTATTATTATTATTTTTCAAATAACCTTTCATCCTTATAACTATTGCTAATTTGCTATACAATACGGAGTATTAAACTTGTGTTTATTTTTTATTTTTATTTTAAATGAAAATGATATAAAGTAGTGACATTTTATAATCAACTTTGATACAAATGCATTTTTACGCTGTTTGACATTGTTGAATCATTCTTGAATATGATAGTTGCAAGACTTGCCACTTCGAACTACTTATCACGGGGTAATCGAATCGAGTCTAGCTCAGGTGGGGTTCGGGGATTACGCTCCTGAAAAAGCGTATAAGTAAATATTTACGTTTTCTTGCTATTATATACATTGTTTATTATAAAGCCAACTCAACCAAAACCCTAAGGTGATGGTTGAGACTCAGGATCTGAGACTCTGATACCATATTAGAAAGCCAACCCAACCAAAACCTTACGGTGATGGTTGAGACTCAATAATAGGTTTTATATATTATCATTGTCTTTAATTGTCTACAAAGTTTAGTATAAATGAGAAAAAATATTTAAGTTAATATTTAAGTCTCACAGGAGACCTAATCTTTCTAAAATTGGTGGAAGATAAATGTAGGCAAAATACCGTGAAAAATCACATTTAAGTTACTTTCATTTAGTTTCATTTAGTGTGCTAAGTACCGTGATTCGTGTGCAGCAGTTGGGTATGGTTTCCTACCGTTTTCTTTCTCTACGTTGGGGGAGCTGGATTCGGAGGCTGTAGCTTTGCTCAAGCGGATTCAGAACTTCTCTGCCTCCCATGAAGCAGGGGCTCGGATGTCCGCTTACATTTTTGTTCGACTTGGCTTTGCTGTAGCGAAGGGGGTAGGGGCCCAGATTGTTTCTCGGCTCCTCACCAATTTCATGTAAACTGTGTTTATATATCAATAATAATTGCGGTTTATATAATAATAATAATAATAATAATAATAATAATAATAATAATAATAATAATAATAATAATAATAATATTATTATTATTATTATTATTATTATTATTATTATTATTATTATTATTATTATTATAATTGTAAGCTATGAGCCATTATTTTAGAAAACTTCAATATTTTTAAAAACTTCGGAAAAATTTCAGATGACTGACTTCTCGATATTTATATAAGAAGTAAATTAGACCTGTCAAAACTTGAGCCCGCCCGAAAAATTTCTCGAAAACAACCAGGTATAACCCGCCCGAAAATAATCATAACATGAAAATTACCCGACCCAATAATAACCTGCATATTTAGGATCAAGACTCGTCTGGCCCGTGTCATACCCGTTATAAATAAGTTTATTGAAAATTTGAGTCTACTCATATAAAACTTATATAAAAACAATTAAAATAATACTCCGTATAAACTTACCAATTATTTTAATTAAAGAAAAAAGACCGATAGGCAATAAATTGAATTTTGATGTTGATCTTATATATACTATACGAAGTATATTTTAAAGTGTATGGTATGTAATATGTACATGTATTTAATAGCCAATTTAAGATAAATCACATTTATATTTGTTACGTATTACGGAGTATTAAATATAGTTTTGTCACATTATTATCCAAATATTTATTTTTTTAAACAAGTTTATTAGTAATTTTTGTACAATGGATAATAAATATGTTTAATTAAATTAAACATGTATATATACTTTCTAATATAAAAAATAAAAAGATAATTTTGGTGAAAGGCGCTAATCTGACTTATAATTCGACCCTAACCCAAACCCGAAAAAAAAACCCATATAAATCCATTCCCTATTTTTAATTAAAATCCAAAATACGCTCGGCCCGAATTTACTGAAACTCGAAATAAATGAACCCCGCAACTTGCTCGGCCAACCCATTTGACACCTCTAAAAGACTAAAAGTAATACTTACATTTAAAAGAGAGAATTAATGAAGAAAATCGTACTATAAAAGTTGTACAATTAAGGATTTTTTTTTTTTTTTGGCAATGGACGTGAAATCTATGGCAAAAATAACCCTTGCGATGGTTTTTTTAAGAGAAATCGCTGCGAAAACAATATGTCGCAAAATTTGACGCTAAAATTTGCGACAAAGTTGAACATCTATCAGTATTTTTCGCAAGATGAATAATGAAACTGCTGATTTATATAAAAAAATTTGAAAATAAGAAACATGAAAAAAAAAATCTGGCGAATTTAAAAACGAACAATTCATCACAAAAATAAATTAAAAATAAAAATAAAAAAATTGATTGATTGTCCATCGCAAAATCCATGCAATGAGTCATTCGTCGCATATTCCATCGCAGAAAGTGAAAAAACTTTGCCCACATCGACGAAGCAAGTGAGTTTGCTAAATTTGTATACTTTTGTTATGTTTCTTTATTCCAGATTTACCCTAACTTAGAAAAAAGGTAACACGAATATGTGGAGTTTAGCAACAAAATTCAGTCTCAGTGGAAAAGTTATTTTTCTTTTTACGAGGAAATGTCCGTCAGTAAGTACGTCACAATTTTCTTTTAAGTTCAATTGTTAAATACTTTTTTTTTTTTAAAAAAAATATCACCGCAAGAACTTTTTGCAGCGGATTTTCATTGCAAAAGCGTTAATTTGCATTGCGACCAAATTTCGCGATGTAAACAACACTTTTGCGACAGATTCTTGGCTACTGTGACGGATTTTGGTCGTTGCAAATTGCTTAATTTTTTGGGATATTACATGTAGATGCCTCAGTTTTTGACTTTCTACATAGTACACTACATTTTGAAAACATACATGGTACTCTAATTATTGTCATTATCAGTAAGTATACTTGAACTTTGTTTTAGACAATTAAACTCACTTTTAGCGTTAAATGATTCTTGGGTGTAGCTTGAAGCTTGGTTTTATATTCCCATGTCAGAAGGACACTATTAGGCTCAATATTTATCTTAGACGTGATAATTTTGTAGGCAAACAATAACTTATTTGTCGTAAAATTTTATAACCCATATGTATTAATAAATATTAGGTTATTGATGGATATTGGGCTTAATATAGTTTTTATGTAAATGAGATAATAAACGATTTCTAAGCGCATCCAAGCTCATCACTAGTTCTCTAAATCGAGTTTAATTGTTCGAAACAAAGTTCAGGGTGATACTTATGGATAATTACAACAATTAGTGTACCATGATGTTTTAAAAACGAGTGCACTACTGTAGAAAGTCAAAAAACTGAAGGGTACCATATAGAATATCCCATAAATTAATCATGGAGTACGGAGTAGTATAAATTTTTATTTAGTCATTTCTTATTACTTGGTTTGATATGTAATTTTCAATGAAATGTTGCATAATTATGGGCCTCGTTTTTACTTTAACTTTTGTAGATAAAAAGTTACTAAACAAAAATGACAGAGAATTGATTGAATGGAAAAAAAAAAGAGTACAATTTTAAGGAATGATTGAAAATGAATCATGTCTCATGTTCTAGAAAAGTTATTTTCATTAGTCATGAATGACTCCAAGCACATAATTAGTTGATTATTAACGTGATGGAGAAGTAGTAATTGTGTGTTGTGTTGTGTAGTGTGAATCAAATGAGTAAGACGTTTTTACTTCAATAGTACAAATAATGTTAAAATAGACAAAATAAATGAAATAAAAGATAAAATTTTTATGGTGAGTTATTGTGATCTTGGAATAGAATTTTGAAAATAGAAGTGAATTACATTTGATTCATTATTACTCCGTAATTTATTATGGTACGGACTCTACGGAGTATGTAATTTGCTCGTCATTTACTCCCAACTAATGATAACAAGTTGGAATTGGTGGTTTCCCCATACATGGAGACATGGAGTAATACCTTGACGGAAAAAGTAACGGTAAAACAGAAGAGGTCCTTAACTGTATAATTTACTCCAGTAATAGTTAAGGTCCTTAACTGGAATATACATGAAAGTTAAAGTCCTTCTCTTATGCTTTATAAGAATATTGTTGTATAGCATATACTCATCTTAATTCAATTATTTATTTGTCTTTTTATTTTGGAACAGAACATATATTGACGTTTTTATTCGAATTAAAAGTATTTTCGATCCAATACTCAAGAAAAAAATATAGCTACAACTATTTTTTTCACTTTAAATTGATTTTGAAGTATTGAAATATAGTTTTATATGATGAAAAACATGAATTTGAGTCTTATCCCAAAATAAAAAGGTAAATAAATTATTGAATCAAAGGGAGTAGTAATAAAGGTTGAAATATATATTTCATATGTCAACTCTCATACTACATTATTGTAGTTTTGATGTGTATTAAGCAGAGTTTTAGATTAGGTCGAGGTTATCGGTTTTCAGAATCGAGAATTAATTTTACGGGGGCCTCAAAATGTATATAAAATACATTGTAACTAGGATTAATTGCTAACTCACACATTTTTTTCACGCCATTCTACATTCACTCACCCTTCGTAATTTTTATAAAAATGAAGTTACGACTACGAGATTTTTCCGTCTTCTAACCAAGGTATCTTATCTATGTACTATAGAGGGAAGTTGAAGTCACGCCTTCGAGATTTTTCCTTCGTGGATGTAACTATATCCATGGATATAACAAACCAGCCGTATTTCTAATGCCTACTGATGTGGCTTTACGCTAGTGAAACGATAACATTTAGCACCGATGCATAAGTGACTTGCTCTTTCGGTATATCTAATTACAGATAAAGTTGATTGTAAATGTCACCAGTAATTCTCAAAACACAACTTCAACAAGAATTAACACGGAATACAATGTAGCGTATACAGCAGAAAATATTTCGACGTCTCTTGCTGTAGCAGACGTGATATAAGCTGAAAACGTGTAACAATGTCTGACTGCATACTGTTATGTAACCTCGACAGATCGATGTTTTCAAGTGTAAAGGAAGCCGTCAGGGCAATTCGATGTTTGACTGATTTCAAACCTAAGTGATGACCGTATGTATGTGTACCGCTCCTCAACGACAAAGTTCAAACCTAGAAAGTCACAAGGACAAACTTGATCTGCAAAACCTCGATAAATTGATGACATTTGACAAATTCATCCTTTTCAAAATGTTAAATCATCTCACCATATTTCATTGTATAGAACCGTCTTCTTGAAGGTGATGATTTGATAATGTCTCGACTGCAAACGTGAACCCACTTCCGCAATGCACTCTCAACGCCAAACCGTTTTTATTGCAAACATTTGGTAGATCCACCAACTGGGGTGAAGTTTGGTCACCGGTATTTCCCAAGCCTAATTGACCATGTTCTCCCCAACCCCATGTGTATATTTCTCCGTTTTCTGCGATTGTGATTTGTGAAGATTAAGAATTTAAGATGATGTCAAATCAAGGTGATGACCGAGGAGTCGAGGTTATACCGACTGAACAAAATCTATGCAACTGAAATATCGTAAAGTCTTACCTGTTACTAAAGCTGAGTGCTCAGCCCCCGCTGCAATTTGTACAACTTTCCTCCCGTCAAGACCAGGTACTTTCCGTAGATGAGCATTACTGGAATCTTGCAGAAACCAAAATGCAGTTGCAACGGAGTATCAAACAAAGATTTTTTGTTAGACAGCGTAGCAGAAACGAAACTTCTCGCAAGATGATTAACTACTTACCAGAGACGTTACGAGCTTGAGCTATCATTTCAGGTTCACCAAGAGCTCCATGACGGCTACCTCCTAGCATAGACACTTCCCCATCATCTGTTAATGAAATTTGAGACGAATGTCACAAGTGTCAGTTGAGTACAAAGAGCAAGATTCGACTGTAACTGACTTGTTCTCGTCTTTTAACCTGTTAATAGGAGAGCATGGTTCCACCCGAGTGCAGCATCCTTGAAACTCAGAGCCGGAGACAAAATCTCGGGAACACAGACATCGGAATGGCCACTAAAGCTTCTTCCCCAAGTGAAAAGACGGCCATCATCTTAAGATAACAGTAAAGCAGAAAGTTTCACCCACAGGACCTTGTAATCTCAGTGCATAACCTTAAGGTTCCGAATCTCACAGTTTTTACGGTGTTTAACTTAAAATTCCAAATTACGGAGTGTATCTTATGACCAACCCATAAAGAATTACGTACCAGATATCGCAGCACTATGGTCACCATTTGCAATAATTGTGACCAGCAGAGTATTTTCAAATCCTAAACATGGCTGAGGAATATTCAACGATCTAATTTTATCCTTTGAAACACCGAGCTGACCTCGCTTGTTGGATCCAAATCCATGCAATTGATCTCCATCGTTACCTTCATCAGCCAATACATAAAATCACGCCACATTTTAAACATGAACGAGACTTATTCTGGCACACATAACAGCAGTTTAAAGCTTATATAATACGGACTTACGGAGTATACCTTTTGTTAGGACTAAAGTGTGTCGCATGCCACAAGCAACCTGCTCCACATGCTTAGAGCTGAATAACGAAACCTCCATCGGGTAACTGTGCGACTGATAATCGGCAAGCCCCAACTGACCAAACGAACCATCCCCACAAGTGAAAAGGCGACCAGAATCTGGAACACTTAATTATGGCACACATATCGCAACACATTACAGATTGAAATACCCTTTATTTGTGCCCAAAAGTCACAAAAGTAATCCATTTTAACATTAGAAAAAGTAGTAAAACGTTACATAAATTGTCGCATACATGATAATTAACAGACTTTTGATTAGTTTTGTAGCTTATTAACCGTTCTTATTTTTTTTAGCATCAATCAACCAATATATATGCCACGCACTGTTTTTGAGTTTAAGAGTTGATAGATACACACAACCTTGGAGCGGCGTCTTCCCTAAAGCAACTTGAACAATATAGTGAAACAAAATTAGCTCATTACGAGTACTATGAAATTTTTTCTCAGCCCAGTTTTCCATGAATTGTACGTCAAATGAAATTCACAAGAACTTTCACATGGTACCTCAAATTTGTTTAAAAACTCTGCAAGACTAATATTCAGTTCAACCCTATTGATGCAGTTTTCCATGAATTGTACGTCAAATGAAATTCACAAGAACTTTCACAAGGCACTTTTCATCTGGATTTAATTTTGCCGAACTAAACGCTTGTGTGTCTCGTCTTGGTACACTAGAGCGTCGGAAAGAATAACTTTTTAATCATACCCCTTCCAAATGCTTTTCTACTTAGCGTTCTTCTCATAAAAACATATTCATACTCTCTTTTATTGTTATTTTCAGTTTATATTTTGTGTGGATGACATCACATTTAACGTTCCGCCTACAAAATTCGAGAATAAATAAATTTAAGGAATTATAGCAAAACATATTAATCGATAACTTTTTAAAACCATAAGTCTCAAGATAAGTGCGACAATGGCAACTAGTAATGTCATATTATTGATTCTTAAAGTTGCATCAAGTCATATAAGGAACCAACTCAACTAAAAGCTTAAGCTGATGGTTGAAGGCCCAAGATCGATCCGTAATATCTGGTGCGAAATAATCCACTTTGAAAGGGAGAGGTGGTGAGATTCGAACCCGTGACCTCTTGTCACAAGGCTCTGATACCATATAAGAAACCAACTCAACCAAAAGCTTAAGCTGATGGTTGGAGGCCCAAGATCGATTATATATATACTCTACCAAGTCAAGGAAGACATTTATTTATTCCGTTTATATCACAGTGTTCCTCCCATTTTACTTTTTTGGAAATCAACAATTTTAGAACTTTGACCGTAAATAATTTAAAAAATATAAATAATTATAACACGATAACTATTCCATAATTCCATGTATTTACTAGTAGCTTTGACCTCTATCTCATCTGTCATTGTTGACCCCATCTCAAAATCTTGCTCAACCTCAAACATGCCAAATTCTCAATTCGTTATCAAACACTCACATAACTTAACAGCCACATACACTGATACACGTTAACATGCACGGTAGATCAATTACAAACATGGACTTTAATGATGTAACAAATAATGTACAAATTTGAGAAAACGTAACGACAAACCTGAAACAAAACCCGAGTGATTCCAACCAGCAGAAACATGACAGACATTGAAGCTTGACAGAGAATCGACGAGTTTCGGGTTCAAGCAGTTAGGCACAATCTCACCATGTCCCAACTGCCCAGATGCTCCTCTTCCCCAAGTAATCACTTTTCCGTCTACAAAATTCGAGATCACAAAGTCTCATATAAGACGATCCTTCAACACTGTAAGACAATCTTATGTATCTTACTCATACTAGATACCTATCAATCAAATTTAGATTAAATGCATACAAATTTCGGAGAAATTTATGAAAATAAAACCTTTGCAAACATCCACCAATCGAAACAATGAAATAACCATCAATCAATTATTGATTGAATTCATACAAAAATCAGAGAAAATACATGAAAATTTAAAACTTTTGCACTTACCCACCAACTAAAACCATAAAATCCACCCAAAATATGAGATACCAATCAATTATAAACAAAAAATCCATACAAAAACCAGAGTAAACACATGAAAAGCTACAACCTTTGCACATACCCATCAATTTAAACCATAAAATTCACCCAAAATATGTGAGATACCAAGCAATTATAAACTAAATCAATACAAAAATCAGAGTAAATTAAATGAAAAGCTATAACCTTTGCACATACCCACCAATTAAAATCATCAATCAATCAATTATAAACTAAATCAAAACAAAAATCAGATTGAATACATGAAAAGTTACAACCTTTGCACAAACCCACCAATCAAAACCAATAAATTTAATCCAAAAAAAAGACAAGAAAGATGAAAAATTGATGAACCTGAAGACAAGGCAATGACATGAGCACCACCACAAGAGAGTTGAGAAATGATGAGGTTGTTGTGGAGAAGTTGAGGGGTATTTTCGTCATTTAAATTTGAAGTACAAAGTTGTCCTTCTGTTCCTGCACCCCAACTCCATATTTGTTGTTTTCCTGTGACTACTTCTGTTTCTATTTCGTTCATTTTTGCTGCTTATTTGCTTCAAAACAAATATTGACGGGTTTAGTTGTTTTTTAGCAGCATGAATGATCAAAGCAGCCGTCTCGATGAGCCCTCGAAATTATATCGGTTAAAATTTAATTTGATTTTGGCCAAATTAGTTTTAAGCTCAAGTTCGAACTGAATTAACTTTTACGAATAACTTAGAAGATATTGAACCGAAAACTCGAATTTAAACTCGTTTTTAATTTATTTTTAATTATATTGTACTTTGTAATTTTGTATATGCTATGTCTTTAAATGAAAAGGTATGCAAATTTTTCTGAAAGTATTTTATACCTAATAGTTTTAACATTTAGTGTTGTTGTTACGAAAGTCTCGTGACATGTTGGGCCTTCGTTGCGTAGGTATCTAGCGTCCATATAATAGTACAATATAGTCTCCTTCCCAATAGGCTCCATAATACGGAGTAATATATAGTGGACAAACTTGTGTTCCGTAGTAAATATGGGCATTTCATCTTTGCATAATTGCATCACCCATTTAGGCCATGGCTTTACAGTTTGCCCTCTAACAATCCCCCTTCAATCCAAAGACGATCATCACGTATTAGACTTTGACCAATATAGAGAATTTTTCCACACTCAACAATCCCAAATCCTGGACACTTTTCAAACTCATTTGCATCCAATATGACTTGGATCGACTTAATCAGAAATCCTAGAACAGTACAGCCTTTGACATCCAACCTCACAAACGATCTCTAGCGTCTACCCCACAACCCCTATGGCGCCTTTCCTCGGCCATTTCACTCTGGACTGGCCATGTTCAAGGCTCCACCCCAAGTTTGGTGTCTTCAAGTGTTGGGTCAACTGCTTCTTCTTGTGCCGCTACTCCAAGTCAACTTGGCTCTGATATATACCAATTTGTTATTATAGATGTGTTGCGACTGATGTTGGGCATCTGTTGTGTCGGTGTTCACATCCATAATAGTACGATATTGTCCGCTTTGGGCCAGCCGTCACGCATTTGTTGTTGAGCTCCTTCCCAAAAAAAACCTCCTACTATTATACTTCCTTCATTCCATTAGGCAGTATACATTTGTTTTTTGCACAAAATTTTAGGTGGGACAAATACATATGGGGTAGGGTATGCAATGACTAAAATGTATTTCCACTTGTTTAAGGTGAGTGGATAGGTGTTAATAAAGTGAGGGTAATTTAGTCTTTTTATTTGATAAAGTATGGACCAAATTAGAAATGTATACAAATGAATGGAATTGCCAAAAAAGGAATATGTATAGAATCAATTGCAATGGAGGAAGTATGTAATATAATATATTTGAGAACAATAATGTACCCAACAATTAAAAAAAAAATTCATCTATCATTTGTTTACACTTCTCTCAAATCTCCATCACAAAAAAAAATCAAAGTGTAAGCAATTTATTGGAACGGATAAAAAATGTAATAGTCTCTCTGTCCCAGTCATTTGTTTACACTTCTCTCAAATCCCCTCACAAAAAAAATCAAACTGTAAACAAATCACTGAAACAAATCACTGAAACGATAATATGCTAAATAATACGGAGTACATAATTTGTTGATTTCAAAAACTAAAAAGTTACGGAGTATAATAAAACTAAATTACTGTGTATATATTTTTTTTAAAAAAGAAAAAAAAAAAAAGATATCTACGACAATAAGGATAATGTAGCCTTGATAATTTATAATATTGCTTTTACGACCTGAATAAAAAGCTCAGCAATATAAATAGATAATTGTTCAAAATTATGTTTCAATGAATTCAACTAGGGTATTGATTTTTCGTAAATGAGTTTTACTCACGTTGTATACATTGATCATCTTAATTTATACGTTGTCATCCTTATTACTCCCTCTGTCTCAATCATTTGTTAACAGTTTGACTTTTTTCCCCTCACAAAAAAGTCAAACTGTAAACAATTCACTGAAACGGAGGGAGTAAGAAACTAAGAGCAAGTGCAATGGAAGAACTTAATATTAAGTTCTTCCTATGCCATGTCATGTTTTATCAAACTCTAAATTTAAGAACTTTTTGCTACAATGGAAAAAAAATGAGTTTGTTCTTAAAAGGCCCCACAATATTATTTTTTCTATCCAGTAATTAATTTTTGTTTTTATTGAAAATTACAAGAACTTGGTTCTTAAATTAGAACTTAGTTCTTAATTTGAAGAACTCAATGTGTATTACAATGGTAAGAACTTTATTTTAAAGTTCTAATTGAAGAACCCAAGAATAAATACTACCCATTGCACTTGCTCTAAGAGAGTTATTAATTTATTTATTTTTTTGATAAAAAGCCCCTCAGGACACTCATATAACCATTAATTCAGAGTCACTACGTACAAGCCAATCCACCGAACCTGGAACAGATCGGAGCCAAAACCGCCTACCTAGGTGCCACGGTTGTAACCGAGCTAGCGCATGCGCCACTTTATTTCCTAGTCTACTAGTAAAAGAAAAGTGTAAACTATCAAAAAAATGACAAATAGAAAAAATATCGTCAAGCAAAACATGAAACTCCGATCTTCCCGGCTTCCGTTGTCGTAGCGCCTGCACTACTTCAAAGCAATCGCTCTCCACTTCCACCACCTTCTGCCCCTGACGAACTGCTTCCTTCAACCCAATCAAAACCGCCTCCGCCTCCGCCAAACGAACCTCTCTCCATTCTCGCCTCTGGTACACGAAGCTCCAAACCACCAACCCATCATACGTCCTCGCAACGACCCCCTGACCCCACACCCTCACTAACGCTAGCGTCGACATTTATTTTCACAACCCCTTCCCTCGGCGGCTTCCAAACTTGCGGTCGGTCATCGTCTCTCCGCTTCTCCCTTGAGCCCCCAGCTTTCCCTATCTCCTCTGCCTCCCGTTTCTCTATAACCACCTCCATAGCTTTCTCCCATACCTCCCTTACTACAAAGACCCGCCTTTCAAAAATCTGCTCATTCCGTCTCCTCCAAATCAGCCAACACAGGGTCATAAACAATTCCCGCCCCTCCTCTTCCACCACCTCCCACATCGCTTGTACCCACTCATCAATGCCCATCCTTCCTATCGTCTCCACCTCGTCCCACCCAGCTAAGAGCCACACCTCCTTAACCCACTCACACTCTCCCATCAAATGAACTTCAGTCTCCTCCCTCGACCCACACAAAGAGCATGACGAATCACCATACCCAAGTCGATTAAAAATGCGAGCTTTTGTCGGTAGCGCCTTTGTACATAAGTGCCAGAAGAACAGCTTTACGCGCGGCAGAGCAGATACTTTCCATATACTCCCTCGACCCACACAAAAATGCACTTGCTCTAAGAGAGTTATTAATTTTTTTTTTTTTTTTGATAAAAAGCCCCTCAGGACACTCATATAACCATTAATTCAGAGTCACTACGTACAAGCCAATCCACCGAACCTGGAACAGGTCGGAGCCAAAACCGCCTACCTAGGTGCCACGGTTGTAACCGAGCTAGCGCATGCGCCACTTTATTTCCTAATACAAACTAATAAATTGAGAGCAATAGTGGAGTACTCCCTCCATTCAACTCCAAAGTGCATGTTTCTCTTTTTGACACTATTCACAATTACACATTCAATTTCGATTATCTCTTGATACATAAATGTAAATATAATCATTTGTGATCTTGTTTGATTCGTCTTTACGAGTACATAATTAAAATCTAATTTTTACATTTTTTGAATAAACGTAGTTAAAGATATTCAACGCGCAAAACACGCGTTGGCAAGTGTGAAAAAGCAAAGTTGCACTTTGGAGTATTAATTTAACTACTTTTTTAACTATATTTTCTATTTATTTTTTTGATTAATATATAGTAAACTTTGTTGTATGATTGTTTTTTGGTTTCCCAACCGATATCCGAACCCATTTGGGCCGACTAATTCGGTTTCGAAGCGTGTCCCGGGATTAAGGTTTTAAACTCCTCCCAACTGCGGAGATCGAACCTCGATTCTCCCTCAAAGTCAGCAGCGTATTAGGCCAAGGCGCCGTTGGTTTTGTTGTATGATTGTAAGTGTACGTATAACCATCATAATTTTAGGTCAACGAGTTATGTAACCTCGAACCATAACTTAAAAAAAAAAAGTCAACTATCACATGAATCTCAACCCTTTACGATTAGTTTGGACTTAATTAGGCATTTTTAATTTACTTCAACAATAATTTGCTAATGATTACGTATTTCAATCAATGAACGTGTACGATGTCAATTTAGCACCTAATTGACAGAATATAAAAATTAAAAATTCATTTGATTATTTTAAATTTACTTAAAGTTGTTTTCAAATGACTAGAATATAATACGAAAATTTCTATCTAGCAATTTGGCATTCATGTTTGCGATAATGCGGTGTTTATGATGTTTTCAAATAATTATAGAAATAAAATTAAAATTTGTTTTGAGAATTTCATAAAGGTAGACGCGGACGTGTTGGACGATTTTCAAAAGTTTTAGGGGGGCATCTAACAGTACGATAGTGCATAAGGAATACAAAAAAAACATAAATAGTGTGGATTTGTTGGTTATAACTCGTGCGGAAGGTGGATTGATTTTTGACGATATGATCCCTAATTTTGAAGCTCACATCGCTAGATCTTTATTGTTGAACTTGATACATGAGAATCGATAACAACTATATCCCGAGTAGGGATGACAATGTCACCCTAGCTAATCTAGTGGATATATATCCACCCATCCGAAATTAAATAAATGGGTATGAATGACAATATTTTCCACTTAGGGTGGGATATGGATATGAGTGAATTTAAGGTGACATATGGACTATAGTATATCATCCGCTTAACCACCGGTGGATATCCTTAATTAATGTTTATATGTAATTATATAAAACATTGTGATTATTAATTTGATTAAAAATATATAAACGTTTAAGTAATTATAAAATACATTGCAACTCTAGCTATTAAAAATTTATTGTAAACGTAATCCTTAGTCCTCAAAAATTTAGCACCACTATTACTAATATCGCTGCTAATTATCGATACACCGATGTCGAAATTCCAAATTTTTTTTCCTAATTATTGCGTATACATCTTGTTAAAAATATTAATCTCTCTCGATTTTTTTATTCTTTTCTCGATTTGTTGGGTGACGTACACCTATTAATTTTATCGTCCCATTTTTTTGTTTATGATATACTCCCTCCGTTTAATTCCAAAGGCATCCTTCGTTTTTTCACATTTGTCGATACGCGTTTTGTAACGACAATACCTATAGTTCTAAATTGTATAAAAATATAAAATTTGATATTAATGTTGTACTTATCAAGACGAATAAAACAAGTATATTTTTATTTATACAGTACAAGTTATATCGAATATTATTCACCTACGTGAATAGTGTAAAAAAGGGAAGGGATGTCATTGGATCTGAATGAAGGGAGTATCACTTTAAATTTTATGCGCGGAAAATATCTAACGGATACCCGCTCCACCCGGTGGATATGAATATGAATGGATGAAAAAATATTAAATGGATTAAGGCCATGTTTGGTTGCACAAATCAGCTAGCTGGTTTGACCAAAATATCAGCCATCTGTTTTTCTTGAAAGTGTTTAGTGATGGTTGACTAGAAGATATTTCAATTATTGAAATAAAAGTTCTTCAGGTGAAACATTATTAAAAATAAAATTTAGGCTGGTTTAATCTTTTATTATTATACCATTGTAATTAACATTACTTTTTTATCCTATTAATTAAAATATAAATTTTGCTATTTCCATAAAATATTTATAAAACTTAACCCTCATTTTTCAGGTAAAATTGCTCGTATTTTTTTTTTTTTTCATAGTTATAGGGCTTCCTTCTCACATCAAGTTTATCCTCTTATCAGAATACCAAAATGTAAAAACAAGAGTTTTGAATTTTTTATTTGTTTTTAATTTAAATATTAAAATAATTAGTTATAATTATCAAACATGTTAGTTTTGATAATAATGATAATATAACGAAGTATTAAAAATAATTTAATATCAATAATAAAACTATCAATAACTATGTCCTTTTTCATTATTTTACTTTATTTCAGTTATCTTTTCAGGTTGTTTATCAAACAATAAAATAGTTTTACCAAACTTTTTCAAATTTCTTTTTAAATTAGCTTTTCGATTTAATTTTCAACTTTCAAATTTATTTTTTGATTAATTTTTCCAAACAGAGCCTAAAATGGAATATAGATTACGATAAATTAAATAAATATAGATATGAATATGGCTTTATCCCATTCATATTTTACCCATTCTCATCTCTAATTTCGAATTTTTTTTTCTTTCGGAAAAAAATTGGATATACCCAGGGTAGATGATCAAAAAGTTAATGTTTTGGGGTCCAACTTACATTTGGTTGGTTGCATGCATCATTTCTTAGATATGCATCTGTTGAATGCAATTTAATACCTATAATCCAAGCGTATGTTTTTTTTTCAAATATAATTACTGATAAGCGACAATTTTACTGATTTTATTCCCACATTTAAACTCTTATTTAGTCCATTTAGCGGTCTTAATTTCTTAAAAAGCTCAATTTACAACTATTTATATATAATATGGGTCGGTCACAATTTTATAGTATTTTATCCGTTTTCTCGAGATTTGGTACTTCTTTTTGTTATTATAATTTATAGGTACCATTTTGTAAAGAAATTATTTTGAGTCGAAGAAAGACGGAAATAAAATGAAGTTAAGACGGACCAAATGGATTCAAATGGACCTAGGGTCCAATGAGAAAGAAAGCCCAAGAAAAAGTTGAAGGCAGCAAACGAAAAAGGGAAGTAGAGCAAAGAGGCAGAAGATTAGATAGAGGGAGGAGAGAAGAGGAGACGCAGCAAGTAGGAGTAGTAGTGCACGAACAACAGCCCCGATTTTTCCTCCATTTCATTTTGTACTTTCTTCTTTATTTTAGTTAGATTTAACTTTAATTACTCTTTAATCTTTAGTTTATTAGTTTAATTGATAATTTATGTGTAGATTTAATCTATTTTATTTATGTTAAAGTTAGAGATTATGTTTTATTTTTACTCTTATATGTTAATATTAGGCCAAAGTTTTAATCTTTATTATTAATTGCTCTTAGTTTTATGTTATATTTGTCTTTTATTTATGATTTGATTATGATTAGTGAATAGTTGTATTTTTAGGGTTCGATTAATTCCTAGTATGATTTCTTTGTGATTGAATTTCCCTAGACAAGTTATTGACTTGCGATATTTGGGTTTGTTAAGGGGGTTTTTTATCACTATTTGGGTTAAACTCGGGAGAAGCGGCCTTTTGAGGCCTTGGGGACCGAGACTCTTACCATGGGAGTGGGAGAGAAAAGGTCGGGATTTTAGACACCATTTTATTCCCTTGACTCATATGAAGTCTGTAGGAGTGGACTTTTGTTTAGGTTGAGAGTCCTTTCACAAACTTGGGAGGGAGTGTTAGGTAACTTAGGTTCATGACCGTACAAACTTCGGGAGAGGAGTATTTGGTAGCTTCATAGGTGTTATCCCCCAAATTTGCGATTTGGTGACTTATCTTAGGCGTGCTAGTGGAGAAATCGGACCCTATTTTCTTTATCTTATCGATTAAACCTTTTATTTCTATTTTTTTCATTTACTCACTTTATATTTGATATTTTAGTTTAGAAATCCCAAAAACATCTACTTGTCCGACTAAACTGGGGAGGCAAAGAGACTTAGAGCCTAACAAACTATCCCCGTGGATTCGACCCTCTCATACTACATCGACCGCGTTGCGCTTGCGTGAGAGGTTAATTATAACCGTAACAAGTTTTTGGCGCCGTTGCCGGGGACGATTCTTAGTTAGATTTGAGTCTTGTCTAGTTTTAGGATTAGTCATTTTATTGCTTTTTGAAAAAAAAAAAAAAAAAAAAAAAATTCAAAAAAAAATCAAAAAAATCTTTTCTTGGTCTTTTAAAATGTCTTCTATAGCCGACCTTTGTAGACTCGATCTTAAGTTGATTTCTTCCCCCATTGATATTGGAGTTGTCGAGGCTAGCGAGTATGAAATTAAACCGGCTTTGATTGAGTTAGTGAGACAAGATGTGTTTTGTGGTTTAGATAATGATGATGTGATTGACCATCTTGTGACTTTTGAGGAGAAATGCGTTACTTTAAAGATTAGTGGTCTTCCCGATCAAACCATAAGACTTCTTCTTTTTCCCTTTAGTCTTAAGGGTAAGGCTAAGATTTGGTTGTATTCTCACTCCCCTAAAACTTTTACTACTTGGGATGACTTAGCCCAAGCTTTTTATAGAAAGTATTTCCCTCTTTATAAGACTTGTTTGTTTAGACAAGTTATTATGTCATTTGAACAAGGCGAGTTAGAGAGTTTGGGTGAGTCTTGGGGTAGGTTTAAGGCGTTGTTGAGAGCTTGTCCTAATCATGGGATCCCACCTTGGCTAACCACATTGACATTCTTCCAAAACTTACTCCCACGTACTAGAGATATGGTACTTGCGGCTTCGAGAGGAGATTTCGAGGGGTTGAAAGTTGAGGAAGCTAATGCTTTGATCGAAAATATGGTTATGGCCGAGGAGAATTGGGGGTGGGGAAGAGCTACTCTTTGTGGAGAGCCACATTTGTCTCATCAAGTTTATAAAGTTCAAGACGATCATGTTTCCCCTTTCTTTGATAATTTGAATGTTAAGATGTCTAAGGGTCATGATATGATTAATGATGATGATGATTATGATTGGCTTGTGGAGTCTAATGAGCATGTACATGATGTGAGTTCGTCTTCTAAAAATGATGTGGATGTGCATGTGCATGTTGATGTCCCCTGTCCACAAGAGCATATTACTTGTGATCTTCCTTCGTCTTTACTTGAGGATGATGATTTGTTGAGTAATGATGATGTTGTGAAGCCTTGTGAGCTTGCTTTTGATGCTAATAACTCCTCACTTGATAATGACAATGTAATTGATGTTTCTCCTTCTATTGATGATTTGTTTTCATCTATGGCTAAGACTTTTAATAACCCAAATTTTGATGTTTTTAGTAATGTGGAGTTGGTCGAGAATCAATTCTTTGATTGCATGACGAATGATGAGAGTTTAGAGTCTTTGAGTGATGATGTTGATCTTGAGATGTTGGATATTTTTGATTGTGATGTTGATGAGAAACTTGTTGATTATGACTCCACTCTTGAGATATTTGTTGAGGAAGAATGGAGTAGTGCTTTCGATAAACTGCTTTGACTTTGAGTTTGTCGGCAGTGAGGCGATTGATAAGTGTATGGATAATGATGTTAGGAGGAAGGATACTTTGATTGATTTTGACCCTCCTTTTATTTATTTGAAGCGGAGGTGATTTTAAGATTTCTAAAATACACATTCTTCCTCATAAATACTTTGCTTGTATTCTTACCTTACTTGGTTACGATTTATCATGCTTATCTTCTTGGATTTCTTATGACCATTTGTGTGAGGATTGGTCTATACTATTTGACATGCTATTGAGAGCTTTGACCAGTATTTTAAATAATTAGATCATATGTACATATTGCTATACTTTTTTTGGTGTGTTTTTGGTTTGTTTTGTTTTATTTTGTGTAGGTAATACTTTTTCCCTTCACCTCGGTGGGATCACAAGTATTTTGAAGCTCCATTTGTATGGTGACCCACACTTTTGCGCTATACTTGGTATATCCTCTTACCCTTTTTCCGTTCCACCCCTTCCCCTAGTATGAACATTGAGGACAATGTCCGATTTTAGTGTGGGGGAGGATGCTTTGCATTGTTATATGTGATGGTTATGGAGATTGTGGTATTGTTGTGGATTTTTGTGTTGAGGAGTTCGGAGAATGTGTTTAGTGTACATATATTTTTATTTTTTGTTTGTCTTTTATTTGAAAATTTTTCGAAAATCCAAAAAAATTAATTTTTTTAAAAACCCAAAAAGAGTTTCTTGATGCCTTTTCTTGACGTGACTTAGTTGATTATCTAGTTACATTCTTGGATGATAACACTAACTAGAATAACTTAGTTATGCATTCTTTTATTGTTGTTCGTTAAGTTCCTAGGGTCATTGTCGGGTGTGATTTCACCTCCATTATGTCACCCTCATTGGACTTAGTGACTTGGTTATCTCGTCTCAGGTGACCTTTTGGCTCGATTATCACAAAATTCCAAAAAAAAAAAAAAAAAACACAATAAAAGCTCGTTTATTTTGTTTTGCAAGATGCTTTGATCTCCAAACTTTGTTTTTAGCTTCCAAAAGTCTCGAATAACGGGTTGTGGTGACCACTTGATGCCACTATTAGCGGTCACTTTAATTAGGCCAGGAGTGGTAAAGAGTGCAAAACCCAGTAAGCTATTGTCGTGTACTCACTTCATGCCGAGAAAACATGCGGTGAGTCGGTGACAATCTAGCGGGCGTGGGATTAGCTACACCCGATTCAAAAGAAACAAAAAAAAAAAAAAAAAAAAAAAAAAAGGGTGAAAAAAAGGGGTAATAATATGGAAGCAATTACTTTTATGAGCACTTGTTTTTAATAAACGAGCACTTAATTGAGCCAAATTGGGACGACCCTTCCTCCTAACTTTGGAGGCGAGACTTGATGCTAGGAAGCTTAGAACATGAGGTTCATTTCTCCCATTTTTCCCCACACTCCGACTTGACCTCGAAAGAGCTTGATTTATCAACAATAAGCTAATGCATGACATAAAGTTCTTCTATTTCGTCTTGTCACCCTAGTAACCTTTTAGATATTCGACTTTGATACGTTATTTTGTATTCTCGCTCGTGTTGAGAGCGAGAAAGCTACCTAGATGAGGAAGGTAAGCTTATTTGAGACCGAACCGACTTTTTCCTATGCTTGTTTATGTGCTTATATGAGTGTCGGTTCACGATTTTGAGCAAGACCCACCTTGCCTTGCACGTGGTACTTTTTCCTCATGAGTATTGCGTTGTGAGTTGAAGGGGCGGATGGACCCGCTAATTGTCCCGTTTCGGATATTATAGTTAGATTAGTTTATATGTATATATGCTTGTTTTAATAATGTTTGATCCTAGTTGTGTTTTGAGCTTACTCGAGGACGAGTAAGAGTTTAGTGTGGGGGAGTTTGATAAGCGACAATTTTACTGATTTTATTCCCACATTTAAACTCTTATTTAGTCCATTTAGCGGTCTTAATTTCTTAAAAAGCTCAATTTACAACTATTTATATATAATATGGATTAGGTCCACAATTTTATAGTATTTTATCAGTTTTCTCGAGATTTGGTACTTCTTTTGTTATTATAATTTATAGGTACCATTTTGTAAAGAAATTATTTTGAGTCGAAGAAAGACGGAAATAAAATGAAGTTAAGACGGACCAAATGGATTCAAATGGACCTAGGGTCCAATGAGAAAGAAAGCCCAAGAAAAAGTTGAAGGCAGCAAACGAAAAAGGGAAGTAGAGCAAAGAGGCAGAAGATTAGATAGAGGAGGAGAGAAGAGGAGACGCGACAAGTAGGAGTAGTAGTGCCACGAACAATGACCAGATTTTCCTCCATTTCATTTTGTACTTTCTTCTTTATTTTAGTTAGATTTAACTTTAATTACTCTTTAATCTTTAGTTTATTAGTTTAATTGATAATTTATGTGTAGATTTAATCTATTTTATTTATGTTAAAGTTAGAGATTATGTTTTATTTTTACTCTTATATGTTAATATTAGGCCAAAGTTTTAATCTTTATTATTAATTGCTCTTAGTTTTATGTTATATTTGTCTTTTATTTATGATTTGATTATGATTAGTGAATAGTTGTATTTTTAGGGTTTGATTAATCCCTAGTATGATTTAATCCTTGTGATTGAATTTCACTGGAAACAGTTATTGAGTTGCGATATTTGGGTTTGTTAAGGGGTTTTTGTTCACTATTTGGGTTAAACTGGGAGAAGCAACCTTTTGAGGCACCTTGACTAGGGCCGAGACTCTTACCATGGGAGTGGGAGAGAAAGGTCGGGATTTTAGACACCATTTTATTCCCTTGACTCGTATGAAGTGCCATGGAGTGGACTTTGTTTAGGTTGAGGAGTCCTTTCCTGAGCAGGGAGGGAGTGTTAGAGTAACTTAGGTTGCGGCCGTACAAACTCGGGAGAGGAGTATTTGGTAACCATAGGTGTTATCCCCCAAATTTCCGATTTGGTGACTTATCTTAGGCGTGCTAGTGGAGAAATCGGACCCTATTTTATTTATCTTATCGATTAAACCTTTTATATCTATTTTTTTCATTTACTCACTTTTTAATTGATATTTTAGTTTAGAAATCCCAAAAACATCTACTTGACCGACTAAACTAGGACGAAACCGAGACTTAGAGCCTACCAAACTCTCCCCGTGGATTCGCCCCTCTCATACTACATCGACCGGGTTGCGCTTGCGTGAGAGGTTAATTATAACCGTAACAAGTTTTTGGCGCCGTTGCCGGGGACGATTCTTAGTTAGATTTGAGTCTTGTCTAGTTTTAGGATTAGTCATTTTATTGCTTTTTGAAAAAAAAAAAAAAAAAAAAATTCAAAAAAATCAAAAAATCTTTTCTTGGTCTTTTAAAATGTCTTCTATAAGCCAGCCTTTGTAGACTCGATCTTAAGTTGATTTCTTCCCCCATTGACATTGGAGTTGTCGAGGCTAGCGAGTATGAAATCAAACCGGCTTTGATTGAGTTAGTGAGACAAGATGTGTTTTGTGGTTTAGATAATGATGATGTTGTGAAACATCTTGTGACTTTTGAGGAAAAGTGTGCTACTTTGAGGATTAGTGGTCTTCCCGATCAAACCATAAGACTTATTCTTTTTCCCTTTAGTCTTAAGGGTAAGGCTAAGATTTGGTTATATTCCCACTCCCCTAAGACTTTTACTACTTGGGATGATTTAGCTCAAGCTTTTTATAGAAAATTTTTCCCTCTCTATAAGACTTGTTTGTTTAGACAAGTGATTATGTCATTCGAACAAGGCGAGTTAGAGAGTTTGGGCGAATCTTGGGGTAGGTTTAAGGCGTTGTTGAGAGCTTGTCCTAACCATGGGATCCCACCTTGGCTAACCACATTGACATTCTTCCAAAATTTACTCTCACGTACTAGAGATATGGTACTTGCGGCTTCGAGAGGAAATTTTGAGGGGTTGAAAGTTGAGGAAGCTAATGCTTTGATTGAAAATATGGTTAGGGCCGAGGAGAATTGGGGGTGGGGAAGAGCAACACTTTGGGGAGAGCCTCATTTGTCTCATCAAGTTTATAAAGTTCAAGAGCGATCATGTTTCCCTTTCTTTGATAATTTGAATGTTAAGATGTCTAAGGGTCATGATATGATTAATGATGATGATGATTATGATTGGCTTGTGGAGTCTAATGAGCATGTACATGATGTGAGTTCGTCTTCTAAAAATGATGTGGATGTGCATGTGCATGTTGATGTCCCCTGTCCACAAGAGCATATTACTTGTGATCTTCCTTCGTCTTTACTTGAGGATGATGATTTGTTGTGTAATGATGATGTTGTGGAGCCTGGTGAGCTTGCTATGGATGCTAATAACTCCTCACTTGATAATGACAATGTAATTGATGTTTCTCCTTCTATTGATGATTTGTTTTCATCTATGGCTAAGACTTTTAATAACCCAAATTTTGATGTTTTTAGTAATGTGGAGTTGGTCGAGAATCAATTCTTTGATTGCATGACGAATGATGAGAGTTTAGAGTCTTTGAGTGATGATGTTGATCTTGAGATGTTGGATATTTTTGATTGTGATGTTGATGAGAAACTTGTTGATTATGACTCCACTCTTGAGATATTTGTTGAGGAAGAATGGAGTAATTCTTTCGATAAACTTGCTTTGACTTTGAGTTTGTCGCTTGATGAGGCTTCGATTGATAAGTGTATGGATAATGATGTTAGGAGGAAGGATACTTTGATTGATTTTGACCCTCCTTTTATTTATTTGAAGCCTTGGAGTGATTTTAAGATTTCTAAAATACACATTCTTCCTCATAAATACTTTGCTTGTATTCTTACCTTACTTGGTTACGATTTATCATGCTTATCTTCTTGGATTTCTTATGACCATTTGTGTGAGGATTGGTCTATACTATTTGACATGCTATTGAGAGCTTTGACCAGTATTTTAAATAATTAGATCATATGTACATATTGCTATACTTTTTTTGGTGTGTTTTTGGTTTGTTTTGTTTTATTTTGTGTAGGTAATACTTTTTCCCTTCACCTCGGTGGGATCACAAGTATTTTGAAGCTCCATTTGTATGGTGACCCACACTTTTGCGCTATACTTGGTATATCCTCTTACCCTTTTTCCGTTCCACCCCTTCCCCTAGTATGAACATTGAGGACAATGTCCGATTTTAGTGTGGGGGAGGATGCTTTGCATTGTTATATGTGATGGTTATGGAGATTGTGGTATTGTTGTGGATTTTTGTGTTGAGGAGTTCGGAGAATGTGTTTAGTGTACATATATTTTTGTTTTTATTTGTCTTTTATTTGAAAAATTTTCGAAAATCCAAAAAAATTTAAAACTTTTAAAAAACCCAAAAAGAGATTCTTGATGTCTTTTCATGACGTGACTTAGTTGATTACCTAGCTCGTTACTTGGATGATAACACTAACTAAAACAACTTAGTCATGCATTCTTTTATTGTTGATTCGTTAAGTTCCTAGGGTCACTTGTCGGGTGTGATTTCACTTCCATTATGTCACCCTCATTGGACTTAGCGACTTGGTAATCTCGTCTCAAGGTGACCTTTTTGGCTCGATTGTCACAAAAATTACAAAAAATAAAAAAATAATAAAAAAAAAAATAATAAAAATAAATAAAAATAAAAGCTCGTTTCTAATTTGTTTTACAATGTGCTTTGATCTCCAAACATTGTGTTTAGCTTCCAAAGTTCAAATAACGGGTTGTGGTGACCACTTCGATGCCACTACTAACGGTCACTTTAATTAGACCGAGTGGTAAAGAGTGAAAAACCCGTAAGCTATTGTCGTACTCACTTGCAGAAAACATGCGGTGAGTCGGTGACAATCTAGCGGCGTGGGATTAGCTACACCCGATTCAAAAGAAAAAAAAAAAAAAAAGAAAAAAAAGAAAAAAAAGGGGTAATAATATGGAAGCTATTTATCTTTTATGAGCACTTATTTTTTTTAAAAAACGAGCACTAAATCGAGCCAAATTGGGACGACCCTTCCTCCTACCTTTGGAGGCGAGACTTGATGCTAGGAAGCTTAGGACATGAGGTTCATTTCTCCCATATTTCCCCACACCTCGACTTGACCTCAAAAGAGCTTGATTTATCCACAATAAGCTAATGCACGACATAAAGTTCATCTATTTCGTCTTGTCATCTTAGTAACCTTTTAGATTTTCGACTTTGATACGTTGTATTCTCGCTCGTGTTGAGAGCGAGAAAGCTACCTAGATGAGGAAGGTAAGCTTATTTGAGACCGAACCGACTTTTTCCTATGCTTGTTTATGTGCTTATATGAGTGTCGGTTCACGATTTTGAGCAAGACCCACCTTGCCTTGCACGTGGTACTTTTTCCTCATGAGTATTGCGTTGTGAGTTGAAGGGGCGGATGGACCCGCTAATTGTCCCGTTTCGGATATTATAGTTAGATTAGTTTATATGTATATATGCTTGTTTTAATAATGTTTGATCCTAGTTGTGTTTTGAGCTTACTCGAGGACGAGTAAGAGTTTAGTGTGGGGGAGTTTGATAAGCGACAATTTTACTGATTTTATTCCCACATTTAAACTCTTATTTAGTCCATTTAGCGGTCTTAATTTCTTAAAAAGCTCAATTTACAACTATTTATATATAATATGGGTCGGTCACAATTTTATAGTATTTTATCCGTTTTCTCGAGATTTGGTACTTCTTTTTGTTATTATAATTTATAGGTACCATTTTGTAAAGAAATTATTTTGAGTCGAAGAAAGACGGAAATAAAATGAAGTTAAGACGGACCAAATGGATTCAAATGGACCTAGGGTCCAATGAGAAAGAAAGCCCAAGAAAAAGTTGAAGGCAGCAAACGAAAAAGGGAAGTAGAGCAAAGAGGCAGAAGATTAGATAGAGGGAGGAGAGAAGAGGAGACGCAGCAAGTAGGAGTAGTAGTGCCACGAACAATGACCCAGATTTTTCCTCCATTTCATTTTGTACTTTCTTCTTTATTTTAGTTAGATTTAACTTTAATTACTCTTTAATCTTTAGTTTATTAGTTTAATTGATAATTTATGTGTAGATTTAATCTATTTTATTTATGTTAAAGTTAGAGATTATGTTTTATTTTTACTCTTATATGTTAATATTAGGCCAAAGTTTTAATCTTTATTATTAATTGCTCTTAGTTTTATGTTATATTTGTCTTTTATTTATGATTTGATTATGATTAGTGAATAGTTGTATTTTTAGGGTTTGATTAATCCCTAGTATGATTTAATCCTTGTGATTGAATTTCCCTAGACAAGTTATTGAGTTGCGATATTTGGGTTTGTTAAGGGGGTTTTTGTTCACTATTTGGGTTAAACTCGGGAGAGGCAACCTTTTGAGGGCACCCCTTGACTAGGACCGAGACTCTTACCATGGGAGTGGGAGAGAAAAGGTCGGGATTTTAGACACCATTTTATTCCCTTGACTCATATGAAGTGCCATGGGAGTGGACTTTTGTTTAGGTTGAGGAGTCCTTTCACAAACCCGGGAGGGGAGTGTTAGGTAACTTAGGTTGCGACCGTACAAACTCGGGAGAGGAGTATTTGGTAGCTTCATAGGTGTTATCCCCCAAATTTGCGATTTGGTGACTTATCTTAGGCGTGCTAGTGGAGAAATCGGACCCTATTTTCTTTATCTTATCGATTAAACCTTTTATTTCTATTTTTTTCATTTACTCACTTTATATTTGATATTTTAGTTTAGAAATCCCAAAAACATCTACTTGACCGACTAAACTAGGACGAAAACCGAGACTTAGAGCCTAACAAACTATCCCCGTGGATTCGACCCTCTCATACTACATCGACCGCGTTGCGCTTGCGTGAGAGGTTAATTATAACCGTAACAAGTTTTTGGCGCCGTTGCCGGGGACGATTCTTAGTTAGATTTGAGTCTTGTCTAGTTTTAGGATTAGTCATTTTATTGCTTTTTGAAAAAAAAAAAAAAAAAAAAAAAATTCAAAAAAAAATCAAAAAAATCTTTTCTTGGTCTTTTAAAATGTCTTCTATAGCCGACCTTTGTAGACTCGATCTTAAGTTGATTTCTTCCCCCATTGATATTGGAGTTGTCGAGGCTAGCGAGTATGAAATTAAACCGGCTTTGATTGAGTTAGTGAGACAAGATGTGTTTTGTGGTTTAGATAATGATGATGTGATTGACCATCTTGTGACTTTTGAGGAGAAATGCGTTACTTTAAAGATTAGTGGTCTTCCCGATCAAACCATAAGACTTCTTCTTTTTCCCTTTAGTCTTAAGGGTAAGGCTAAGATTTGGTTGTATTCTCACTCCCCTAAAACTTTTACTACTTGGGATGACTTAGCCCAAGCTTTTTATAGAAAGTATTTCCCTCTTTATAAGACTTGTTTGTTTAGACAAGTTATTATGTCATTTGAACAAGGCGAGTTAGAGAGTTTGGGTGAGTCTTGGGGTAGGTTTAAGGCGTTGTTGAGAGCTTGTCCTAATCATGGGATCCCACCTTGGCTAACCACATTGACATTCTTCCAAAACTTACTCCCACGTACTAGAGATATGGTACTTGCGGCTTCGAGAGGAGATTTCGAGGGGTTGAAAGTTGAGGAAGCTAATGCTTTGATCGAAAATATGGTTATGGCCGAGGAGAATTGGGGGTGGGGAAGAGCTACTCTTTGTGGAGAGCCACATTTGTCTCATCAAGTTTATAAAGTTCAAGACGATCATGTTTCCCCTTTCTTTGATAATTTGAATGTTAAGATGTCTAAGGGTCATGATATGATTAATGATGATGATGATTATGATTGGCTTGTGGAGTCTAATGAGCATGTACATGATGTGAGTTCGTCTTCTAAAAATGATGTGGATGTGCATGTGCATGTTGATGTCCCCTGTCCACAAGAGCATATTACTTGTGATCTTCCTTCGTCTTTACTTGAGGATGATGATTTGTTGAGTAATGATGATGTTGTGAAGCCTTGTGAGCTTGCTTTTGATGCTAATAACTCCTCACTTGATAATGACAATGTAATTGATGTTTCTCCTTCTATTGATGATTTGTTTTCATCTATGGCTAAGACTTTTAATAACCCAAATTTTGATGTTTTTAGTAATGTGGAGTTGGTCGAGAATCAATTCTTTGATTGCATGACGAATGATGAGAGTTTAGAGTCTTTGAGTGATGATGTTGATCTTGAGATGTTGGATATTTTTGATTGTGATGTTGATGAGAAACTTGTTGATTATGACTCCACTCTTGAGATATTTGTTGAGGAAGAATGGAGTAATTCTTTCGATAAACTTGCTTTGACTTTGAGTTTGTCACTTGATGAGGCTTCGATTGATAAGTGTATGGATAATGATGTTAGGAGGAAGGATACTTTGATTGATTTTGACCCTCCTTTTATTTATTTGAAGCCTTGGAGTGATTTTAAGATTTCTAAAATACACATTCTTCCTCATAAATACTTTGCTTGTATTCTTACCTTACTTGGTTACGATTTATCATGCTTATCTTCTTGGATTTCTTATGACCATTTGTGTGAGGATTGGTCTATACTATTTGACATGCTATTGAGAGCTTTGACCAGTATTTTAAATAATTAGATCATATGTACATATTGCTATACTTTTTTTGGTGTGTTTTTGGTTTGTTTTGTTTTATTTTGTGTAGGTAATACTTTTTCCCTTCACCTCGGTGGGATCACAAGTATTTTGAAGCTCCATTTGTATGGTGACCCACACTTTTGCGCTATACTTGGTATATCCTCTTACCCTTTTTCCGTTCCACCCCTTCCCCTAGTATGAACATTGAGGACAATGTCCGATTTTAGTGTGGGGGAGGATGCTTTGCATTGTTATATGTGATGGTTATGGAGATTGTGGTATTGTTGTGGATTTTTGTGTTGAGGAGTTCGGAGAATGTGTTTAGTGTACATATATTTTTATTTTTTGTTTGTCTTTTATTTGAAAATTTTTCGAAAATCCAAAAAAATTAATTTTTTTAAAAACCCAAAAAGAGTTTCTTGATGCCTTTTCTTGACGTGACTTAGTTGATTATCTAGTTCGTTACTTGGATGATAACACTAACTAGAATAACTTAGTTATGCATTCTTTTATTGTTGTTCGTTAAGTTCCTAGGGTCATTGTCGGGTGTGATTTCACCTCCATTATGTCACCCTCATTGGACTTAGTGACTTGGTTATCTCGTCTCAAGGTGACCTTTTTGGCTCGATTATCACAAAAATTCCAAAAAAAAAAAAAAAAAAAAAAAAAAAAACACAATAAAAGCTCGTTTCTATTTTGTTTTGCAAGATGCTTTGATCTCCAAACTTTGTTTTTAGCTTCCAAAAGTCTCAAATAACGGGTTGTGGTGACCACTTCGATGCCACTATTAACGGTCACTTTAATTAGACCGAGTGGTAAAGAGTGCAAAACCCGTAAGCTATTGTCGTGTACTCACTTCATGCCGAGAAAACATGCGGTGAGTCGGTGACAATCTAGCGAGCGTGGGATTAGCTACACCCGATTCAAAAGAAACAAAAAAAAAAAAAAAAAAAAAAAAAAAGGGTGAAAAAAAGGGGTAATAATATGGAAGCAATTACTTTTATGAGCACTTGTTTTTAATAAACGAGCACTTAATTGAGCCAAATTGGGACGACCCTTCCTCCTAACTTTGGAGGCGAGACTTGATGCTAGGAAGCTTAGAACATGAGGTTCATTTCTCCCATTTTTCCCCACACTCCGACTTGACCTCGAAAGAGCTTGATTTATCAACAATAAGCTAATGCATGACATAAAGTTCTTCTATTTCGTCTTGTCACCCTAGTAACCTTTTAGATATTCGACTTTGATACGTTATTTTGTATTCTCGCTCGTGTTGAGAGCGAGAAAGCTACCTAGATGAGGAAGGTAAGCTTATTTGAGACCGAACCGACTTTTTCCTATGCTTGTTTATGTGCTTATATGAGTGTCGGTTCACGATTTTGAGCAAGACCCACCTTGCCTTGCACGTGGTACTTTTTCCTCATGAGTATTGCGTTGTGAGTTGAAGGCGGATGGACCCGCTTAATTGTCCCGCTTCGGATATTATAGTTAGATTAGTTTATATGTATATATGCTTGTTTTAATAATGTTTGATCCTAGTTGTGTTTTGAGCTTACTGAGGGCGAGTAAGAGGTTAGTGTGGGGGAGTTTGATAAGCGACAATTTTACTGATTTTATTCCCACATTTAAACTCTTATTTAGTCCATTTAGCGGTCTTAATTTCTTAAAAAGCTCAATTTACAACTATTTATATATAATATGGGTCGGTCACAATTTTATAGTATTTTATCCGTTTTCTCGAGATTTGGTACTTCTTTTTGTTATTATAATTTATAGGTACCATTTTGTAAAGAAATTATTTTGAGTCGAAGAAAGACGGAAATAAAATGAAGTTAAGACGGACCAAATGGATTCAAATGGACCTAGGGTCCAATGAGAAAGAAAGCCCAAGAAAAAGTTGAAGGCAGCAAACGAAAAAGGGAAGTAGAGCAAAAGAGGCGAGAAGATTAGATAGAGGAGGAGAGAAGAGGAGAGCGGCAAGTAGGAGTAGTAGTGCACGAACAATGACCAGATTTTTCCTCCATTTCATTTTGTACTTTCTTCTTTATTTTAGTTAGATTTAACTTTAATTACTCTTTAATCTTTAGTTTATTAGTTTAATTGATAATTTATGTGTAGATTTAATCTATTTTATTTATGTTAAAGTTAGAGATTATGTTTTATTTTTACTCTTATATGTTAATATTAGGCCAAAGTTTTAATCTTTATTATTAATTGCTCTTAGTTTTATGTTATATTTGTCTTTTATTTATGATTTGATTATGATTAGTGAATAGTTGTATTTTAGGGTTTGATTAATCCTAGTATGATTTAATCCTTGTGATTGAATTTCGCAAACAAGTTATTGAGTTGCGATATTTGGGTTTGTTAAGGGGTTTTGTTCACTATTTAGGTTAAACTTCGGGAGAGGCAACCTTTTGAGGCACCCCTTGACTAGGACCGAGACTCTTACCATGGGAGTGGGAGAGAAAAGGTCGGGATTTTAGACACCATTTTATTCCCTTGACTCATATGAAGTGCCATGGGAGTGGACTTTTGTTTAGGTTGAGGAGTCCTTTCACAAACCCGGGAGGGGAGTGTTAGGTAACTTAGGTTGCGACCGTACAAACTCGGGAGAGGAGTATTTGGTAGCTTCATAGGTGTTATCCCCCAAATTTGCGATTTGGTGACTTATCTTAGGCGTGCTAGTGGAGAAATCGGACCCTATTTTCTTTATCTTATCGATTAAACCTTTTATTTCTATTTTTTTCATTTACTCACTTTATATTTGATATTTTAGTTTAGAAATCCCAAAAACATCTACTTGACCGACTAAACTAGGACGAAAACCGAGACTTAGAGCCTAACAAACTATCCCCGTGGATTCGACCCTCTCATACTACATCGACCGCGTTGCGCTTGCGTGAGAGGTTAATTATAACCGTAACAATTACGTAACCTCTTTCAAAGTTTAGTTTTAAACTGCACAATAAATTTCGATTCAATAGTTTAATTTATCTAATGATGAAAAATATTCATTAAACTGTAAAATTATGATTTTACCGAACGCAATCACATCCAAGGGTCAATTAAACAAGACCGAGTAAAAGTTGAAGAAATGTACACGGAGAGGTCTATGATCATTGTACGATCATCCCCATTTGTGACCATATCTTGGCCTCGTCTTGGCTGATTCAATGCATCTATTTGAAAAGCATACCACTTCGAACAAAGGTCGAGCCATATTGATTTTTTTATAACTCATCCCAAATCCCGATGAATCACCTTAATTTCTTTTACTTTTCATAACTAAGAGATTTAAAAGTCCAGTTTAAATTAATTTAATCATACTGTAAAATATCGATAAGAGATTTAAAAGTCGAGTTTAAATTAATTTAATCATACTGTAAAATATCGGTCCGACCCTTAACCACCTCCAAATACTAGTATGTGGCTAGAACCAGAATTCCCGCGTGGGTATCTCGTGAACAGACAAAGAAATCTAAAATTTGAAGTCAATTGTCCAAAATGGATTCAGGGTGTATGTTCCTTTGTTGGTAGGCCCCCCATTAATCTTTTTAATGTTTTTATATTTGTCGCTGCGCGTTTTGCAATGACAATATCTTTAGGTATGCATTTTCAAAAATTACATAAATTTGATATTAATATTGCATTTTAAGGAGACGAACAAAACAAAATCACTCATGAGTCATGACTATATTTCACTTATATATTATACGAAATTTCAAAGATTGCCGAAGCTCATAAATAGTGCCAAAAAAAAAAAAAGTGTACAAGATGGAATTGAATGGAAGCTAAGAAGTATTTGTTATGTAATTTCACCTAATACTTCCTCTAATTGGTAAGCAAATGAAAATGGTGTGATTTCATAAGTTTAATTTACTACGGCGTTTTAGTCTAGTAGTTACAATGAATGTCTCGTAAGCTCTACGTTTTGAGTTCAAATTTTCGCTTCCTCAATATATGTTAAATTACACAATCATAAATTACATAAGTGTAATTATTATTAATGAATTGCATGATATTAAATTTACAACATAGTTCTATTTATACACAAATATAAAAGGGGTAGTTATATTAAGACCGATATTTCACCAAGGGATACATTGTTTCGCCAAGGTTTGACGTATTAGTCCGTTACTCGGATATGGTCAATATTCTTAATAATATAATATCTTTTTATCTCGGTTTACACCAAGGAAAAATACAAAATAAAAAGGTAAAATACACGGTAAATAAAGATAAAATAAATAGATATGTAGAGTGTAAATAAAGGAAAATGTCTATAGCAAAGCAAGTGTAAGAATATTTTTGATTTTGTGAGTTTGTTGCTATCATTTGTTCTTTCATCTTTGTACAAATTTAGGTGAAGTCTGTATAAAAAGTTTGATTAGATATATAAAAAGTTGAGTACTGAAAAATCTAAATTAAAAAGTGTATATGATCAGATTAAACATAGAAATTAACACGCAAACCGATATAACCATGGCATAAATTTTTAGTTAACATCCTCTTGTGTCGATAACAACACTAATTCTTGTGTAAGTCAGGCCTTACAATAAATTATTGTTAATCCGCCTCACTTGTACTTGATTATATAACTTTTGTACTATTTAAGTGATAATTATGATTAATTGTTACTAAATTCTTTTAGTACCCCTGTAGTAACTTTAGTAGATTTGTTTTATGTTTTTGTACCCTTTTAACTGCAATTTGTACCTTGGTCTCACATTAACTTAGTGTGAGTTCAACCTCACAGAAGAATTACTGCAATAAGAAACTCTTCTATATATTATCTTTTTTTTTGTTTTGTTGAAAGTCCCATATGTTACAGTATTACTTGTGGTTTTTAAATAAAAGTCTACTTAAAAAGTGCATTTCAAATGTAAAAATTTTATTTGTTATTTGTATGACACGTTTTATTTAAAGTCTACTTATAAATATTTTTTTGTAAAAAATTAATTTACAAAAATGAATATATTTAATTTGTTATGTAATTATACTAGGTACTAATCCTTGAACACTTTCCCAACCCATAATTTTCTTCCTTTATATAGACATCAACTTCACCACCCAACTCTTTCTACCACCATACAAAAGATCACCTCCCAACTCCTTTCTCTCTCTCAAATAAAAAACTCTTTGTGCTTCAAAAACTTCCTCCATCCCCAAGCCCTAAAAATGGTATTACTACTATATACTTTCTCTGTCTCGATCAATTATTATATCTCGACATTTAAAATTACCCGTAAAACCGTCTTATATCATAAAACATGCCTAACAAAAGAGAGGCATAAATATAAAGTCAAGATTCTATGGCAATGAAAGAAATTAGGGCCATAACTATATTAGCTGATATTATAGCATAAGACTGTCTTATACAATAATTTATGATATATTTTCTTATGATTGTGTGTAGGAAGTGGAAAATCAAGTCATGCAGAGTGAGGGATGGGATGACTATGTGGATTGGAGAAACAAACCGGCCCGTCGCGGCCGCCACGGTGGCTTTCGAGCCGCCTCCTTTGTTCTTGGTACGTCCAGTCCATATTTCCTCTGTTTCAGTCAATCAGCCTCATTTGACATAACAATCTGGCAGTGACTATAACAGTTTTCTAAACTGTTTTAGTCAGTCAACCAGAACTCAACATCAATACCTTCAAAATGAAAATTACTTCAAATAATTGACTGAAACAGATGAAATATGTATTTATATATATATATAAATTCGTAATTGATTATTTTTATTAGTATTTTAATGTCAAAAAATGTGTGGTGTAGGGGTGGAAATAATGGAGAACATGGCATTTCTAGCAAATGCAAGCAACTTGGTGATATATGTATTAGAGTACATGCATTTCTCACCTTCAAAAGCGTCAAACACCGTGACTAATTTCATGGGCACTGCTTTTGTACTTGCTTTACTTGGTGGTTTCATTTCTGACGCTTTTTTCACCACTTACCATGTTTACCTCACCTCTGCTGCCATCGAATTCTTGGTACGTAACTTTTTTTTACCCTTTTATTATTACTACTCCGTATTTATTTATTTCCACTTTTATTTTTATTATTAATATTATTTTCTATTATTTTATTTGGATATTAATTGCTATAATACGTTGACTTTTTCTCCTACAAAATCTACTCCGTATATATACTAGTAGTTCTTACCTAAAACCGTCACGTCTCGTTGAAGTACTTCTTATTAATGTGTTGGTGCCACTTAAGCGGGTTCTGGTTCTTGGGAGAAAGCAGATTGAAATATGGGAGAAAAGACAAGAAGCTAGTGGGGAGAACAGCTTTCTGCACTTGTCCTGTCTTTTGTGGGAGTATTTGGCCGTTTAACTATTTAAGGCAGTTCTGTCTTAAACAAGAATTTGTGCTTATTAATTAGGTGGTTTTCTTATAAGATCGCCCTGCAACGTAAAATTATATTTCCTCCGTCTTGGTGATTTGTTTACGTTTACTTTATACACATTTATTGATACGAGGAGAGAAGTAGAGAAAAAACTAATAAAATAATAATATAAGTCTGAAAGGGTCATGGCTTAAAATTATCAATGTAATTGGTTAAGGAGTAAGCATCTCCTCTCACACAAGAACTGTGATCATTTATGAAAAGTGTAAACAAAATAAATGCAAAATGAAAAGTGTAAGCGAATGGCCAGAGCGGAGGAGATTAAAAATTATTTATAAATAATAATAAAATGATGTACTATTAATTTATTATAAAACCGTTTCATATAAATACTCGGTTAAACAAATGAACAAGTTGGTCATGAAAGTTATTGTTATTGCCTTCTTTTAAGGATTCGATTCGTTCCATGGTTTTATTTTTTTAAAAAATTTGAGTTGATGTTTCTAGAGTTATGTTGTCTAGAATAATTATTGCGTGATATTTTTAAGGAATTAAACAATGTTATCCTAGTGAATTTCTAATAATATCACTTATTTTATTTAATTTTAGTAGTGAAACTCTTACGATTTATTTCCTTTTGTTTTTGTGATTTATTTTCTTTAAGTTCAATTTTTGAATAAGTTTATTAGTCGATTCACTCTTTAACATAGATTTTTATAGTAATTATTTGGCTATGCTTGAATTTGTTTGATTTAAATTGAATGATAATATCCCATTATTAAATTAAATGGTACCAAGATTTATATTGCACATAATTTAGTTTTTGGGTGTTTGAAATGTTCGTTGATATATTTTTATAGTAATTATTTGGCTATGCTTGAATTTGTTTGATTTAAATTGAATGATAATATCCCATTATTAAATGGTACCAAGATTTATATTGCACATAATTTAGTTTTTGGGTGTTTGAAATGTTCGTTGATATATTGGAGATATCATATTATAATCAATTATAATCATATACTATTATATTTTAATCATATTAGTATATTATATTAACATAAATGATATTTAGGATCAATTAGCAAATTTGATTATACAATTATTTAGTTGCTATTATGTTAGTATCTTGTATTTGTATAAATAGTTGTTCATTACACAATATTATGCATATGCAATTCTAAATTAATAAAATGGCTCTCGTACTTTCCATTATTATATCGTGGTATCAGAGTCATTTTATTTTATTGAGAATAAAATCACGGAAGATAATCTGATTCTGCTAGTGTGCAAGAAAGGCTTTGGTACATATCCACCCAACTCATGTCATGTGGACTTGTGAGACCTATAAAAATAAATGTTGGCAATGAAAATTTTAAGAGAGATTAGTGAATTATAATAACACCCAAATTATTTACTAATTGCACCAAATTAATTTAAGGATTTGTGCCAAGATTAATTTTATTTATTGAAGATGAACATAATTTATTTTAACTTAATCTTTCTCATAATAATAATAAAAATTATAATCAAAAGACTACAAATTATAGTCGAATTTTACATTTACTGTTTTTTTTTAATCAATTTTAATTTCATTTAACGAAGAAATTATTACAGTAATTTTACAGCATACAACAATTTATTTATATTATTGAAAAGAATATTCGCATATAAATATATGAAATTTTTATTTCAATTGTTTTTTTAATAGAACTCATCGAATTAAAATAAAATCAAAACCTTTTAAGATATTTTTATTTTTTCTTCTGTGATTACGAAAAATTATGAAGTAAAAATAGAATATGGATGGTCTTGCGAGAAGGCCGGGAAGTTTGAATTTTTTTAAAAATTTGAAATTAAATCTAATTATGATGGAGGTAAATAAATCACCTATAATTATTTTAACTTTTTATTTATTTATTTATAATCCATGTGGAAGCTTCTCATTAATCGTGTACCAAAGGGCTTGGTACACTAGGTGTACTTGTAGCCTTTTTGATATCTCTTGAGACCTACAGAGTAGTATCCAATAAAAAGAGAATAAAGATGTGTAAACATGTATCACCAAAGTCCAAAGAAAGATAAGAGAGGATAAAGCAACTTCTAATGCAAGTATGAACCATAAAATCTTATGTGATTATGAATCTATTAATAGAACCCCACAAAAGAGGGTGAGATAGAGCTGAATAATAAATGATATGAAATTTTGTCAAAATGTTACGGATTAGTTATTGTTTACGCTTTAATTTTTTTTTGTTATGGGAATATGAGAGAAGCGTAAACAAATGACTGAAAAACAGGAAGTATTATAATTACGTATTTTAAGAAGGATAAGGGTAGAACATAGTCTAGTATCACGTACAACCCTATTTGATGAAAACATAAATCTTATAATTCAGTTTTGATTACATCGTTTCTTTTTTGCGTGCGTCGATCTGCATTTTCTTTTGTTAAATATCTTTAGTTCGTATTTCAAAAATTATAAAAATTTGATATTAATAATGTATTCGAAAAGACGATTAAAAGCAGATCGCGTGATTATGTTTTATTTTATATGTTAAAAATTATATCGACCATTATCCTCACTCGTAAATAGTGTCAAAAAAGCAAACGTATAGAATCAAATGGAATGGAGAAAGTAATAATTTTGTGTTTGATTTTGCAGTAAATATGTAAGGGTAAATTTTGATTAATTTTTAATATTTTAAATGGAAAAATATGTGGGAACATTGCTATTTTCACCTTCTTAACCTATGGGCGTAGGTTAGAAAATACACATTTTATTATTTACTCTGTATATAATAAGACCTGACGTGATTATCTTGTGCTCCGTATAATGGAGTAGTTAGTTTATAAGATAATTACATCAATTTATATTAAAATAGCCATAAAACTTCGTCAAGGTGGATACACACATCAGTAAGTCTTCAGTTATACCATCTTATCGAATACGGAGTATAATTTACATAAAAATATAAAATTTTCTTTTAAAGGGTATAATTAAGCAATTTACTATCTTCGTCTCCATATGGAATCCATGTCGTATTTGATAATTTGTCGATGTATAGAATGGAGACCTTTCTTTGTCTTTTTACAATTTTTTTTTTTTGGTGGGACCGTTTTATAATAATTTCATTATAAAATCTCGCATATAATTGGATAACTATCTGGTTTATTAAGGCGTTTTCTAATAAATTAATAGGTCTTACAATGTGAGACGATCTCATAATATATAGACTAGACTGCTATCTTTTTATGTTAATTGTCGTGTTAAACGATCGATCTTGTACGAAGTACTATAATGTACTCTGTAGATAAGGCAAATTTTAAAATAAAACGGTTTCACGCGTACGACGTACTTAAATGTTTAAAGTGACCACTTTATAATGTTAACAAATAATTACATTAAGCGTTAAAATATCACATTTTAATTACAAATAACATATCTTACGTGTACGTAAAATCGTCTTACAATATATACTAACTTGTTGCATAATTATTTGTCTTATGTAATGGCTTCAACTTGTCATTTAGCGGTGATTGATGATGCGTTCTTCAATTGTAGGAGAAGTCAACACATCATATTATATACTCCTACCAAATTAAAGGAAAATATAGGGCAATATTATTATACTTCCTCTGTTTAAGTTATTTGTTTACAGTTTGACTTTTTTTCCCTCATAAAAAAGTCAAACTGTAAACAATTCACTGAAACGGAGGAAGTAGATACGTTGAACTTGAATAATAGTGTACTAAATACGAGGAGAAGCAACAATAAATGTGGGAGTTAATTTGTTTCGTGTCTCAAGGAGGAGTTATAACTGAAAGTCTCAGAAAAATCCAATTATTTATTAGGACTTCAAAAAAAATTATTAATCCAATAATTGCTCGAACAACGTGGTAGTGAGTTCATATAAACGTTTGTAAATAAATTTTAAAATTTAGGTTCACAATATCAAAGTTGTCCTAAGCTGTTTTCGTCCTGATCACTAAATATATTGTTAACATTTGTAAAAGTTGCGGTGTATTTAAATCAAATTGTAAGAAGATTTTGCCATTTCTTTGATTAAAAAGGTGCACCTAAAACACATCTAGGGTATTTGTTTTTTAAATTGAAAAATATTGTTCGATATAACATCCCTTTTTTATAATGAGCAAACTTCATTCGATACTTTGTACACGCGTAGTTATTTAGAAAAGTTAATGTATGTTAAGAATTTAGATACGGAGTAGATTTTATCTGTGTGCTCTCTTTTACAGTACATGATAAGCGCTTGCGAAATGAAAATAAAAACCGAAAATCTTCTAACATGCTAATTTTTGTGTTATATACGGAGTAGAAACTAAAGAGGCGCCTATTATAATTTTTATATTTTGTATATTTCCTTATAATTATACAATTTGAAAGTAATTTTTTTAATAAGATCTTATTGCGTGACTTTTAATACCCATGTGAAAATTAACGATGATATAATTGGTTAAATGTCATGTCAACAAATATATATGTATATATAATTGACACACATTCATGGAATTTTGTAAGTAATGCATGGAAGCAACGTAACAAATCAAAGTCATGGTGTGATGTGAGTGATCGTCGTCATAGCCGTTACACGAAATTGACTTAATTTTTATTTTATTTTATTTTATAAAAAATAATTTCTATTAAGACTAAAGTAAATTTATAAAATTAAAATTAGTGGAAAATGCGTATCTAATTTTGCTTGAAAATTAAATTAAAAATTATTTTAAGTCAAATAAAATATTACGGAGTACTTGTATTCACTATTTCTCAAATAAATAAATAATTCAATCAGAACGAATATATTCACTTACTTAAGACGGGCATATCCGTCTTTTAAACTTAAGACGAGTCAAGTACCTCCACTTGCACATAAAAAACAAATATATTGTACCTTTCCAACCCATTTGTTTTTTTTCTTATTATTAATACTTGACTCGTCTTAATTGAAGACGGATATATCCGTCTTAATAAGAATTTGTGTTTTTTGAATTAATTAAATTTCACACTATTAACTACGTTTACACACGTACTCCCTCCATTCATATCCAAATTGCAAGTTTCTCATTTGTACACTATTCACTCTTAGACGTTCAATTTCAATTATCTCTCGATACGTAAATATAGATATATTCATGTGTGATCTTGTTTGATTCGTCTTTATGAGTAGAAAATTAAAATATATTTTTTACATTTTTTGAATAAACGTAAAGATATATGCTCATGAAAGTCGTGCCGTGAATGTGAAAAAAGAAAGTGGTAGTTTGGATTTGAATGGAGGGAGTATGATATAAGCTTTATTTTGCCTTTTTTTATTGGCAACTTGATGTTTGCTTTTTTCAATTTATTTTTGCTTCATTTATAAACTTAGTGCAAGTTGATATTTTGATTTAACTATAACAAAAATGGCTTTATTGTGCCATACTCCGTATATTTTATCAATAAGTCTCTCTTAAAACGGATTATCCGTCTTAAAAACTAAGCGAATTCAATGTCTATCCAAACTGCACATAAAACAACATTTCTACTTTTTCCTACACTATTTACTTTTGTCTTATCCTAATTATTTGACCCGTTTTAAGCTTAAAACGGGTTACCCGTTTTATATGAGAATTTGTGATATTTTATACGCTTTACAGTTGTGACAACGTATGATATTGTCCATCCATTCTTTTCTTATAAGAGATACAATTATCGGACGTCACATTTGTTTCAATTTTTGGTAAGTTAAAAATAAAAATAAAAGGTAAGAGTCGTATCGTAATTTGTTAAAAAAAAAAAGGAGCTACATTTGTGAATAATTCGTTTGTTAGATAGCGTAATTCAGAAATTTGCGTAGTGAGAACGTATTTAGTTTGACAAAAAATAGAAAAATATTGGCTTTATTTCTACTATTTATACTTCGAATCTGTTTTTAATGCTTCATCTGATTCAGTTAAATTGTCATAATTATCATCATCTTTTCATTTTATCGATTTTCAAGTACGGAGTACTAAATTATAATTTTATATGGAGAAAACTATTTCATATTATTTTGTGCTCATTCTCAAAATAAAAAGGTAAATACATAACTAGAGTTGGAATAAAAAAGAAAAAGAATTGAACCAAACTACGGGAGAAGATTTACTGTGAAATCATTCATACGATAGTATATACTTTGTATAATTTATGGAAAGAGTATGAAACGGTCCCATAATAAAATTATTCTAAGGCAATTTATACAATAAAATTAACTATTTAAGTTTTAAATTGATTTTGTTTGATATAAGTAAGGTCTATGAAATAGTCTCATAGGACACATACCCTTATTTGTGAGGAAAATTGTTTTTATTCAAAGACACATTGACCAACGTGTAAAATGGCTAATTAATTACTCCCTTCATTCACATCCATTCTCATCTAAGAGAAAAATCACACTATTCATTCATGTAAAAAGTTTCCGATATATCTTATAATGTATATTATTAAATATAGTCATGTATATTATTAATAACAAATTTTTATAATTTTTAATCACGTAAAATTATAGATATAAACGTTCCAACATTTGCGTTGATAAACGTGGAAAAAAAAATGATGTGAATGGATATGAATGGCGGAGGGAGTAGTACGGAGTACTTATAACTTTATAAGAGCATTTTCAATGATAATTTTTGAAGGATTTCCTTACAATTTATTAAACATTTCAAGCAAATAGCTTAAACTAAGCAATGAAACTATTATGTGGTAAAAAAATTAGTTAAGCAATGAATTTAGAAAGTCAACTAGATACAATGTCATCGTAAAATTCGTAAAATGTAAATATCAACTCTGATAATGGTGAATAAAAAGCGTCCTTAAACTATTACTCCGTATGTGGTAAAAAATTTAAAGTATTTGCATGCATTATATTTTTTATCTTTAAATGAGAGAAAAGTACTCTCTTGTCATCTTAATTATTCTTATTGATGTGCCATGGGGTGGCAAATGTTTTTGGAGAAAACTAATTAAATTTTTTAGGTGAGACGATTTTTATAGTTTTCAGTTAAGGTAGGTTTGGAAACGACTCGAGGTCCATACAAGCCAAGCCTAATTTTGATGGGCCGTGTCGGACCTTAAATTGTAGGTTCATTTGACGGGTTGGGTCAGATCGAGTCAGACCAACTCGCACAAATACTCACCTCTACTCGTCACAAGTATTATTTCAATTTATTTATTTATTTATTTATCTCATTGTTATTTGTTAGTATCTTTTAAACACTTGCTTGTTAAGAATTTGACATCATCTAACATAAGTATGTTTTATCGACCATCCATTACACACTCGACAAATAATAATTTACAAAAGTAATATAAGTTACTTTTAATTTGTTAAATAATTATCACAACTAAGAAACTTTTGGGTATTACTATGTAAATAGATTACATAAATTAAGTTGAATATATTCTTTGAATGGAGTTTTGGGGCCACTTAAACATAACATGCATCGTACAATGCATTATATATGATATTCATATTCAACTTTGTTACAAAATTCCAAAATTAAAGTGGTTTAGTCATAAAAGTGTGTTAAAGACAAAGAAAATGCTTCTCATTTTTTTTAATTTATTTGGCCAAACTTTATAAAGTTATGTTTAATTTATAGTTTATTTGATGACCTACCATTATACTAATAATAATGATATAATTATATACTAAAATATTGTGGGCGATTATAGTTATGGTATCACCCGTGGTACGTACATGATAACTTGAGTATCATATTCTTATAACAACATCACTTTTATAAGATTTTTATTGTCGTAGAGGATATAAAATAACATGGAATATTAATGTTTTTTTTTAAAAAATATTATTTAGTCTCATTAACCCTCATTATTCTAAATAACTATGAAAACATTTTATACGTCATTTTATAATCATTTTCGTTTCGTTAACCTTTGTTCAATATCTCTTTAACTTTTTTTTTTTTTGTTCTTCACACTTGTTCAATATATGTGAGAGACCTTTTAATGGATTGAGAAAAACAAAATAAATGTGAGGAATATTTTTATTGATGGTACATAATTTTATTTGACAAATACGATTAAATAGTTATTCAGTTTGACAAATGTCGATGAATTGAGGACAAATGAATTTCCAAGAACAAATAAATTATTTTTGAAAAAAAACTATTTTTGTGTGGAGACGAGAATCTAAATATTTCTGAAGAATGGCTTCACACTTGTTTTGTTTCCATTTTATTTCAGTAATGTGTTAACTTTTGATTTTAATAATAATGAGATTAAACTGATGTCATAGTTAAATACTGTACATAAAAATATAATATAATCATACTATTAGTATTATTATTATTGCCTCCTACCGTTTCATAAATATTTTATGGATCAAATTATACTTTTACACGAAGTATAAGGACCTGTTCTTTCCAGCTTATTTTCAACACATTTGATTGATTCATTCACTTGATTGATTCGATTGATTCACCATTCGATTGATTGATTAATTCACTTCACTTGATTCGATTAATGGTATGTTATAAAATTGAAGCTTCATTCGATTGATTCGATTGAGTTAACTTATTTGATTGATTGATTGATTCGATTCATTTTGATTTAAAAAGTTGAAAGAAACAAGTCTTAAGTTTATTCTATTATATGTGAACAATTAAACAAATTAACAGAGACGTAAAATACACCATAGTAGAATAGTTGACGTCCAATGATGTGAACCCATTGATTAATGACCCCCAAAACAGTGACACATCACACAATATAGTATTTTACGAAAAAAAAAAAAAAGAACGTATTACATGTCCACATCTTTTAAACAAGTCCAGTGGGCCATACACCCCACTTTAATATTTTTCTAATTTGTGGGTTATTATTATCAATCATCTTCCTTAATTTTTTTGGCCCATCACTTTTACGTATACTTTTTTCGTCCCGATTAATAGTTTACGTTTTACGCACTTTCTAACACTTAATTTATATCGTATTATTTGATTTTTGTAATTTTAAAATGTTAAAATTTTGATATTATTAAAGTGCTCAATAGTTCATTAATAAATGGGTGAAATGATTTTTCCTTTTTTTACTGATGAGTCAGGGTTGTGTTTCTGTTTGTTGAACAGATGTGATGTCCACGTTTCTCATAACCAAGTTTTAAATCTCACCAAAATGAAAATGGTGACATTAAAAAGGGGATAGAGGAAGTATAGATTTATCAACAAAATACGGAGCATAATTTTATAACATCACCAATAAAATGTAGTCCTAAGTTAAAGTCTTAAAGATAATAATTTTGACATATTTTCTCTAACAGTAACCCTTCTATAAGACTGTCTTATACTATAAATGGTCTCATACGATAATTTATCTTTCCTCGTACAAAAATAATCATTACTCAAAAATATGAGAGTGTTATGTGCACATCATGGCCAAAAATAGTGACATTACATGGTATTTTACAATGAGTAATAATGTGAGGGAAAATGAAGAGTAGCCTAAACTTAACCATGTGTTTGGTGTATGTCATAGTCCTTAAAAAAATTGTCAAATGTTTAATCATTGTCACTCATGTTGTTCTAAAATTGTTGATTATAAAGTTAATGTTGAATTATGATAGGGACTCGTGGTGTTGACGGTTCAAGCGTACAAGCCGTCCCTACAGCCGCCACCATGTAGCCATGAGAACCCCACGACCCCATGTCGGGAGCCAAATGGGGCCGAGGCGGCAATGCTATACATAGGGCTATATTTGGTGGCCGCAGGCATAGGGGGTATTAAAGGGTCTTTGCCAACCCATGGGGCCGAGCAATTTGACGAGAGCACGCCACAAGGGAGGATAAAGAGGTCGACGTTCTTCAATTACTTTGTCTTTTGTCTCTCGACCGGTGGTCTCATTGCGACAACGTTTGTGGTGTGGATCGAGGACAATAAGGGTTGGAAGTGGGGCTTCTTCATATCCACCATGGCTATGTTGTTGTCGATACCGGTTTTCCTATTTGGGTCGGCTTTTTACAGGAACAAGATCCCTAATGGAAGTCCTTTTACCACCATATCTAAGGTATTTTACTTGGCTCGACTATTACCTCATATGCGACCAAAGGTCGTCGTCTAATGTTGCATGGTTTGAGGTTCAATTCGACTCAAGAAACAGGATGAGTCTGTGCAACATAGAAAGACGATGTCCAAACGTCGTTGAATGAAGATTGTATCGAGCCATCAAACAGCGTATACATAAACAAACTTCTGAAGCAAGCTCGCATCTGTTTTCACTGCAGGTCTTAGTAGCTGCAATCGTCAACAGTTGCTCGGGCAAAACCACCAGCAACGCAGTTGTGAACATGGCGATAAGTCCACCAAATGTCGCAGCTCTCAAATCAGTCGGCACCAAAATCAGCAAAGGCCAAGATACATCAGAAAACGACAGTCTCGAGACACAGACAGAGAGCTTCAAGTTTCTAAACCGAGCAGTAAATGTCGCCCCAGTTTATCCAGCACTCGAATGCACCACAAAACAAGTGGAGGAAGTCAAAGTCGTCCTAAAACTTTTACCTATATTCGCAAGCACGATCATCCTTAACTGCTGCCTAGCTCAATTGTCGACATTTTCGGTCCAGCAAGCAGCGTCAATGGACACAAACCTCGGCTCCCTAAAGATCCCTCCTGCATCACTCCCGGTTTTCCCCATCGCAATAATCATGGTAGTCGCACCGCTATACGACCACCTAGTTATCCCTTTTGCACGCAGAATAACCAAACGAGAAACAGGGATTTCCCACCTCCAGAGAATAGGCACCGGCCTAATTCTATCAGTCCTGGCCATGGCCGCAGCCGCCCTAGTGGAGGTAAAACGAAAAAACGTAGCCATCGCACACAACATGGTCGACTCCACTAAACCGCTACCCATCACATTCTTTTGGATAGCCATCCAATACGCCTTACTCGGTTCAGCCGACCTTTTCACCCTAGCCGGGATGTTGGAGTTCTTCTTCACCGAGGCACCCTCAAGCATGAGGTCACTAGCAACGTCCCTCTGCTGGGCCTCGTTGGCTGTCGGATACTACCTTAGCTCGGTTATCGTGTCAATTGTTAATGACGCTACCAGGGGAGGCCATCATAAGGGGTGGTTATCGGGTGGTAACTTGAACCAGTATCGTCTCGAGAGGTTCTACTGGTTGTTGTGTGTGCTAGGGGCCCTGAATTTCTTGAACTACCTAATCTGGGCTTGTAGGTATAAGTACAGATCAACTGGATCAAAAAAGTAAATGTATACATAGTCTTTAGGATATACTAATGCTTTTCACCAAAGAGTTTTTTTTTTTTTTTTTGGCTCGTCTCGGCTCCCAATGAAAAGAGGTTCGAAATTCTGAAATCTAATAAAGCAATTGAAACGTACAATTGCATTGCAACGGGAGGTGAGTATCTAGTGTTAACCATGTCGGGGTAAGAGATTCTCTATGTTGGAATAGATGAGGTGAAATGAATGATAAAATGTTCGGAGATCAAAGGGTCGACAATCAATGATATTGGTTACAAGCTGCCAAAAAAATGGTTTCTACGAGACCAAAGTGAACATTGCAGTGATTGAATTGAATGACTGATACTTCACAATGAAATGAAGTGCAAGCAGTTTAGTGAATCATTTTACTTTATTCCACCATATGCAGAACCAAAACATAGCAAGTTTTCGGTTCCTTTCTGACATAAACAAGATGGAACGCTAAGAAGAGCATTTGTATGCTGCCTCTTCTATCTTCTCTTCACAATTTTGTACATTTTCTGGCGTAATAAAAATAAATAAATTTCGGAGTATTTTTCAGTACGTCTATACCTATTATATAATACAATGAAATGGTGCATGACAAGTAATCAGGCTCAAGTCTCATACCACAAATGGTGGTTTTACGTTCCGATCATGTCGAAGATCCCGGACACATTGTTGCACTCCTTACAGCAACTTTGGCCGCAGCTATAGCCCCGAGCTGCCTCAATTCGGGGTTCGGCTTCTCTCCATCTTGATCATCCAAACAATCTTCTTCCCTGTGAACCTCAATGAAGTACGCTACCTGCACATTCGAACAACCACCCGCTGTACTGATGAACATGTTTTTACACATGATGATAAACAAAATACAGAGTACAAAACAGCTCGATTTAGGCCACAAAACAAGGACTTTTCCGTAAAGTTGTCAAATCCAACATTTAGACACTTAACTTGTAGAGTGCTTCTAAAGTAACATTGACGATAAGTCGATAAGGGTTTAATTCAACTCATCCGTACCCTTACACCCTCCCTTTAACAAAGGGTAAATTTCACTTGCCGAGCTAAATATTCAAAATCTTCAAACGGAAATCTGAATTTCAGATTATGATACGACATCTTAGTGAAAGGTTTGTTTTACACATCCTCACCCTTATACCCTCCATTTCCTTCTATAGGTGGCTAAGATTTCGTCTTATTTTCCAAAGTCATACATAGAAAAGAGCATATTCCTCGTGCGAACTACGAACAACTAAACTGTCAACTTAATCGAAAGAATAAGCTATATCTAAAACTGTCTCAAAGCAATACCTTTCCTGAAGCATTCCGCAAGGGTGACATATGAAGCTGATTCCAAAACGAAGTCGTGTCCTTTCTGACAGACAACAGCTATGTCAATTTTCTTAAGCCATATAACTTGCTTCACATAGCGAAAAGCAGTTATATATCAAACCTGTAATCTAGCACTCGTACTTTGCATGGTTTTCTATTCTGAATACATTCATCTATCTGCGTACATGTTATAGATGTGTCAGATTCAAACTCGGAATAAGGATATGAAAATCGATGTAAAAATTTACACCGAGGGACTCTTGAGTTAAAAGCACTGATCTGTTGAAGATACCTGCAACAAAGTAAAGGAATCTGTTTCTGAGCCACTTAGGAACCTATGCCTGCGGCCCAACACTTCATGTCGAGCGTAGCCTGCAGAGACAACAGTTTGAGCGTTTGACGAGTAAGTTCTTATTTGTTGATTAAATCTCGAACGAGACCGTTATATACGTACCAATGGGGTGTGTCTGAGTAAAACAATGACCAATAGTACTAAAACCGAAACCATTATTGAGTCACTTGTGATCATTAACAATCATGTTTTAGTCTAAAAACACCCCATTGTACACATACAACGGTCTTATTACAGAATTTGTGAAGGTAAAAACATAATTGCGGAGTTAACATATGAAGCGAATATCCACGTACCGGTCAGTTTCAAGAACGATTCGCTTGCATAAACAATAGGGAAGTTGGGTAAATGTGGATCAAATCTGAAAGCAGTTGAAGTAAATCAGAAATTAATATTCTAAATACTTGAGAACGTTCTTGCGGAGCGACATAATATATCAGAAACTAAACAAACTCACAATACAAAGCTTTGTTTGATTCTACCGAGAGATGTTAGTAACACGGAATTACAAAGACCCATCCCCTCCACGCTGCATCTCCTGCCAGAAACAGATTTCCTCCTTAACGCACCGTACTGAGTTAGCACAGATAAAATATTGTTAATAGCATCGGAAGCCTGTCGCTTTTCAGGCTCACTCGCCTCACAAAATTCGTCAACCTCTACTCCTGTCAAATATAACACCACACTAGAAGCTTATAAACTGATTATGATCGTCACGTGCAAGCTGTATATAAGCTGAGAAGTTTTATTCGACACAGATTTAACCACCAAATGAAAGGTCTTGTTTTTCCACACAACAATCACTTAGACTCAAAGTTATTTGGAATCGGCTAATATGAATCATCATCTGTAATTGTCCTTAAATAGTACGAAGTACTCAAAATACAACGTCAAACGTTTGAAAGGTATATGTAAGACGAAACAAGTATATTACTCTACTAAATAAGTTAACAAATTAGGGTTCAACAAGCCTAAGGAAAAAAAAAAAAACATATTCAGAAGTACCTTTTACTGTGTCCAACACCGAGTGGTTTACTTCAACTGTGGAATCTAAGCGAACTTCTCGCCTACAAGACCCAAGTAAAATCTCACGTGGGATCCCGTCTTCACAAATACAAAACTCGTTTCGTCTCTGCACACTCCTAAGATGTCTTGGTTTTCTCAAGATTGGGACTTGAACAGCTACAAAATTAGTCGCCCTCCCATCCTCCTCGCAGAAAACGGGACTCATATGAAACAACATCCAAAAGGGTGTCCCATCCTTTCGATAATTCAACAAACTTACTTGAATTGACCTTTCTTCTCGAATCGCTTCCCGAATTTGCATCACCGTTCTTCGACAAGTCCCTTGCCCCTGAAACATCCTCCCGTTTCGACCCACCACCTCTTCTTTGCTATAACCAAACATTCTCAAGCAGCCTCGACTCACAAACACAATTGGGTGACCAGATATGCAAGGATCGGTGATTGTGAAATTATCCGGCAATTCATCTAAGGCTTCATAAACCCAATTCGAGTAATGTTCATCAAACGATTTTTTTATCAGTTCCAATTGTGGTTCCATGTTTCACCGTTTCTTTTTACATTCAAGCAACAACAATCCAATCCCATCAGGCAGCTATACGCAAAGTAATTTCTGAGAAAGTTCTGTTGAATTATAACCACATGACATCAAAATTACAGCCATACAATAATCAAACAAAAGGTGAACCCATGTAACTACTAAAACGCTGAAACGAATTTAGATAATTAGCTCTGTTGAAGTGTTGATTACAAATCAAGATTTAAATCTTTAGCTACAATCAAACAAACAAAACAAACAGAACACATGAAGGCATAAGATTATATGAATCAAACTAACCATATAACTAGCAGATCATACAATTACATACACGAATTTTATCGGCTAGCACTGTAACCATCTAAAATGGTAAGACATGCCCTAACCGAAGGCATTTACAGCATGTGAGATTTAGTCCACATTAGCAACAATCAAACAAAGAGCGCAAAAAAGTACTCCTTCCATTCAAATCCAAACAAAACCGATAATTCACTTTCTAAAGTCCATATTCCTAGAATTTAACCTATAAATCATTATTATAAAATCTTTCTCAAAATCATAATTTTGACAGATTACAGTCAACTATACATAGAGAAAAATACGATCAAAGCCGCGCCTCGTAGATTATACAAAATAGTAAGTAGGGTTATTTAGATTTATAACTAGCAAATCATAAAACCCAAATTAATTTCTAATTTCAATTCAGCTCAAAATAATTGAAGAAGTTTAGTGCTTTAATTACAAGCTCCCTTAATCAAGATTACAACTTTAGCTACAATCAAATAAAAAGAGCAAAAACCCATCAAATTACATGAATCAAAATAACCAAAAAAACTACACAAAGTACATGAAACTAAATCAATCACTCAAAAAAAATAAAAAAAGTACAAACATTTAACTACAAAATTACAAGAACTAAATAACCCAAATATCATATGAACAAAAGAAGAATAAAAAGAGTAGAAGAAAATAGAAGAGCTTACATGGTTTTGATTGAGCTGAGTATTACTCAATTAGTTTAGGGTGTGAATGAAAGTTATGGTTTTTGAAGAAGGTAGTATAACTATCACACGTTCAATTTAATTTGGGGAAAAAAAAATATCTGCGATTATTTTAGTGATTGTGAGACAATTAATTTGATTGTAAATGACAAAATACCCATCAATCAATTTTGCTTCTAATTCATGAATTTGTTTTTGATTGATTTCAAGTTTCAACCCCTTTTAATTTTTTAACCGTTAGTTAAGGAGTAATTTGTTGTTTAGTAGTTATGTAATTATGTAATTTGCCGACAATAATCACACATTAAACAAACATGTGTTTTTCACTCAAAAAAAAAAAAAAAAAAAAAAACAAACATGTGTTTTTATTTATGTGGTCTTAGGATTAGGAATTTGGATAATGTAATTGTTTAATTAAACTATACTAACTCGTTTTCTTTTGACTTTAATCGAATCAATCAATTGAATCGAATGAATCGAAATAGTGAATCGAATGAATCGAATCAATCGAATTGAATCGAATCGAATGAAGTCCGAATGAAATTCAATTAAATAATGTAATATCTTTGAATCGAATCGAATCGAAGTGAATGAACTAAATCGAATCGAATCGAACTAAATGGTGAATCGAATCAGGCGAAGTGGTGAATTGAATCGAAATGAATGAAAATAATGTAAGAATGCGCCCTCAATATTCATCAAGTCTTCAACGTATAGTCTTTTTACAAGTAAATTTCACAACTAAATATTTTCATTCTTTTAAAACAAATCAATCAATTTAATAAATTAAAATAACATTCATAAATGCTGTGTTAGAGTATAAAATCGATTACGTGCTTCCAATTATTAATTTTAAGATTTTAGTTGAGTTGGTTACTGAAATATATCAAACCTTAATGTTTGGCCTTTGATTATCAGCTTAAATTTTTTGTTGGGTTAGTTCTTAACATATTAATTTTTTTTAATTAATAAAATATGTATTTTTATGTATCAAATAAGTAATTTTCAAGTTTTATTTTTTTTTTAGTTATAAGTAAGATATGTATAGGGTTTTTGAGATGATGGTTGTAGTGATTTAGGGAGGCGCCACGTAGTCTAGGGGATAATAGAAGAAGAGTGGTGTGAGTAGGGTCATCGGGGAGTGTTGGCCGATGGTGAAGGTGGTCGGTAGTGGACTAGCGACGATCTTGTCGGAGAAAGTGAGAGAAAAAAATAATAGAGAATCGAGATCGTGAGATAAAATGAGCAATGACGTGTTATTATTTTTGCGCGTGTTGATTAAATTATGGCTACCGCAAAGAATCAAAGATCAACATTCTATGATAATCTCTTTAACATGAAAATAGTCATATATGGAGTATTATTCACAAGCTACCCATTACAACAGTCATACAAATTCTCCCTACATAACAATATAGTTGATAAGTTTGACCCGACTCGAATGACCTAACCAGTAATAACTAAGCAAATAAGGCTCCTAATATTAGCAAACAAAAAATGACCCAGTGTGACGATGACCAATAACCTAACACAAAGTTAAAAACTTAAATTTGATAACATTAAAAATAATTTTTTTCTTTAACGTCAAAATTTAGACACGACCGAAGAGCGAATTAAACTCGGCCCGTTCCAACTTTGAACCCAAGCGACCATAAAAATCCATTTGAATGACTTGACTCGAACGAACCCAATCCACGTCTGATTCAAATCCAACCCGAATTGAGTAAAGACCTGATATGACCCGACCTATTAGTTTAGAACTTGATCCAAACCCAACTCGAATGTCATTATGACCTGATATAGCCCCAACTTGATCCAAACAATTATGGTTACAAACTTACAATTTATCGTCGTATATATACAAAAACGAAATTATTGTAATGCTATAATAGATTTAAGTAGTGAGTTGTTTTCTCGTCGTCTCGTCTCCTTGGGATTCACTAAGAATCAAATGAATCCGAGAGTTCCCCCAAACGCTTCAGTAGGATATAAAAATTCTAAAGCGTAAAGAATTCCCAATGAAGTGTTTAGAGGAACTCTAGGGTACACCTGATAATATCGTACCAAAATATATATTTCTCGACGTATGTACTGACGAATGACTACGACTCTCAACTTCATTTCAATTCAGAGGACTTCGTACAGCCAAATGTCGATGTCATTTGAGATTTTCAAGAGCGTAATCAAATGAGCCCGGGAGTTCCCCCAAACGCTTCAGTAGACGCATTTTTATTTTTATTTTTGCCTAGCAAAAGATGTCCAATGAAGGGTTTAGAGGAACTCTAGGGAACATTTGATGTCGAATGCAGTACACAATCTCCGTAACCTTTCTATTTATAGAATGTTCCCCTCAAACTCGACTCATGAAAAATTATTCCGTTTCTTTTCGATCAAAATATCAAACCATTTTGAACCTAGTCATGTCCCTGGACTAAATTAGTGATAAATATGCTTTTTTTTTCTTTTTTTTTGTTGTGTCACACTCACTTGTACTTGAAGAGCGAGTAATGTTCTTTTGGTTTTTGAGACATGTCTTTTCTACTCACTTAAAAGACACGATACGGTATCAGATTGTCAGACACGGTTAATTATCTTGTGAAAACGGTTTCCATGTTTTAGGTCCAAAATGAAGTGTCGAGGTGTTGGGTCAGAAAAATTTTACGTATCATAAATTCATAATCTATCGTGGAACTAATTTAATAAGCGTGAATTCGGCGTTAAAATTCAAAGGTCACCTTGTTAGTTTTGACAGATGATTATTCACATTCACAAGGCAAGAGTCATGTGAAAAAATGTTCACATGATAAATTTGCTAGAGCTTTTATAACGTATTTGGTAGCATGTTTTCGTAGCACAAATTAGACGACAGTCGATAATCTAAAGCTCATAACATCTCTGAGAGATAATACTCGTGATTTAGGTTCGAAAACTATCAAGTACAGAGTATAATAAAATTACAATTATGAGCCTGTGACGGAAACACTAGTATCATCGAAAAATCATGTCATTTACTTATACGATTGTGAAAGCGTTGCCTTCTTAAAATCAGTCGAGAAACGTTCTTACAATTAATGAGGTGTATAATGTAATGATTTTTGTGCAGCTACAACTGAATTCATCATCATGAAAAGCGTGAACGTGCGAGTATTATATAAGGAAACATAACGTTTGTTTTAAATCGGAAAAAACAGATTCATGCTTGCTGTTATAGATTTGCCCAGTGAAAAATGGCATGTAACAAAAATTTACTGCGCTTATTATTTGTATTTTACCTGATGACTGTTTTACAGATGAGTTCAGCTGAAGTTGGAACTGTAAGAATCATTCCTCTCTCTACGTATACCTCGATTTTGTTAAAAGCGTTATGTCAGTACGACAGTTGAAGTTTAAACTTCAGTATTCATTTCTGTATTTGTTCTTGTACAGTGGTATAATCACGGAGGCAATTTAGCCTGACGAGGGGGCGTCCCTTTGGAGAAGCGTTGATCAACCAATACGTGATCCAAAGAATGCAGCTACGGTGGAAGTTTTACGTAGGAAACGACGTAACAGCAACACCGGCAATATCAAATGGCGTACTCTATTTCCCTGCTTGGGACGGTAATTTATACGCTGTGATTGCCCTCACTGGCGTACTCTATTTCCCTGTTTTCTTTGACGTAGTGCAATAATAATAATAATAGTGAATCTTTCACTCAAGGATATTTCTAGTTAGAGTATGCGCCGCAATTTTACAAATTTGACGAGTTACAATCGCAAAATTTTGATTAGAATTAATGTTACACCCTTTTCAACTCTCAAGTTTAACCTCTGATCAACTCGACCAGTTCAAGTCATACTGAAAACGGGACCGAAAATCATGCATGTGAAATTTAACTAAGCAAGATGAAGAAATCGGTGCATCTTTTGTACAATACACTTAAAATTAAAAGATCGACGGTCTAGAATGACCGTCTTTAGATAACATTGTATTCCGTAGTTAAAAATAATCTTGCGAGTTGCGATCAATTTGTTAATGGAATTCCAAACTAGTAAAATTCATATATTTCAAGTTGTAATTATAATTCATAACAATACGTTACTTAAAACAGCAATGAAGTGATAACACAAAATCAACAAATAAGTAAGTAATCCTTCGGCCTATTTAAATAGGTAACAGGTTCCTCATCGGACGTCCTCTCGAACGGATCCAAGCTAATAGGGTCTCTCCCGCCGGTCAACGACTCTCCGACAATTGGTTGATTCTGATCATCACCTACTTGTTGAAAATTGCTTCGGAAGTAACGCAATACGTCATCAAAATCAGCATCCATCCCAAGAAAGTCGTCTCCTCCTTCATTGATCACACCGTCATTGTTAGTATCGCTCGACAACAGTTGCTCGTAAACATCACCTTGATGATACTCGCCTTGTGGGATAAGTTGGTTAGACGACATCCCTCCGAAATTAGCCTGATATCCCGCTCCATACGGACCATATTCACCGTTCATTCCAAGAACGTCGTCTCCTCCTTGTCCTTGATTGACACCAGCAATATTAGTATCACTCGACAACACCGGCGTGTAAATACAACCCTGATATTCAGCTTGTGGCATAACTTGGTTAGGCATCCCTTCGGGATTAGCCTGATATCCCGCTCCATCATCAAGACCAGTACAACTCCTTTTGCTCAAATTGCAGTCTTCATTATTATTAAGCTCTGATACAATAATAGAACCTTCTTCGGGTTGATCCCTCTTAGTCAACAAACTTTGTTGAGTAGAAGGGTGACAAGAGTCGTCGTCGGCCACCTTCTTCCTAGTAATATGACACAAGACGAAACTTCTACATATCTCATTATTATAGTCTCCATTATTATACATCGTGTACTCGTGCATCTGCCACTCATGTTCGTTCAAAGGATCGTCTTTCTTCAATTCAAACGGAGTAAACTTGTAGTACTTATAACACCCTATAGCCGTTCCAAAACAATCACAAACTTTCTTGGTTGACGACTTGTCTAACCACGTCCCCTGGTCTTTAACAACGCGGTTGAAATTCTTCGCATTGCAACGAATCTTCATCAGTCGAGTAAAGAAGTACCCCGAATCACTCCCTTCATCACCACCGTCTTCCCCAAGAATTGCCCTCGCCTTCTTAGTCAAACGAAGAATGTTCGACGGGTGGTCACTATAAACATTAAAGTCGACAAACTGAGGGTAGTATGGAGGTAAAGATTGGCCACTTAGCTTAGTTCTTAGGAAGTAACCAATTAGCTGTTCCCTCGTTGGCTCGAACACGTAACCGACTTGTCGATAAACCTCCATGATCAACGTAATTCAAGAAGATATTAATTAGCTCGCTAGGTTTTAATTTGTGAAAGACGAAATATAATTTTTGTTGTTGGAAATTAAATTTTATGTATGAAATTTGTTGGTAGGGTTTGATATGTTATATATAGGTTATAGAGATCGAAAGGGTAATTTCCAATTTCTTTGGCGTCATAATTACTCCACTATTTTACGAAGCATGCAAATGCATGCATGGATAATCACGTAGCTAGGGCCTAGGGTTTAATTTGTTGTATATAATTATATAAATATGTCACGGAGTATAAGTTTTGGGAAATTAAGTTTACTTGGATTTCAATCCAAGTGTTTCTCCAATGTTTCTTAAATTTTGACTTGTTTTACCTTTTTTTACTTTATTTTTTATCTATCTATGTCCATGCATGGACGGGATCGACGTAGAATTTTATTTTTTTTTGGTTAAAGGGTATTTTGTCCGTTGTTATATATTTAAAGTTTAGGTCATTTGTTAACAGTTTACAAAAACGACATTTTCATCTAATTCAGTCAAATTTCGGCTCAATTTTAAGTTTCCACGTGACATTTCCAACTAATTAAGTCAAATTTCAATAATAGTACGTAAGCCACGTGCGCAGGCAAAGGTCAAGCCGAAATTTGAGTCAGAAATGTCATTTTGATAGTTATTAACAAATATTCTAAATTTGTAAGTAATTATGATTAAATTTAGAATGCTAAGTAATTATATGATAAATTGCTTAAACATAGGTATCAACGGACAAAAATCTTTCTTATTTAAAGTATTAAGAATAAGAATATTTTAAATTTTAATAGCCCTTTATATATGAACAATAAGGACTAATTTAAGGAGTAATAACTATAGAGTAAATTTTTTATGAGTAATTATCCTGAAAGACCGGACTTACACTAAATTAGTGTGAGTCACAAGCAAATAAATCAAGAAAAGAAAAAAAAATTAAATTAAAACTACCCCTTGTGTGAGAGGACTCACAATAAACTTATTATGAGTCCCGTCTCACACAAGTATTTGCCATTTTTTATATACGAGTATTGAATTGGAAATAATATTACTCATATATTTAAATTTGTATGCAGTGAAGCTTTGTAGGTATGTATCGTTCTTCATAGTCAACATTTTCATAGATATTAGTCTAAGCTATTACGGAGTACGGGAATAGGTTAAAACTTGAGTACGAAGTAGTAAAGAAAAGTAAACAATTTTAATTTGTTACTCGGTCATTTGCTTACAAATTTACAATTTATCAATTTTTCCTCACAAAAAAGTCAAAGTGTAAATAATTCATTGGAATGGATGGTGTTAGGAGATTACGAGATATGTCGAGATCTTGACATATCATATTTAGGGAATGCGGTATATTGAAATATATCGTATAGAATAATTTATCAATAATTGGCATAAATTATACTCCGTATTGTGTTGCCAAGATTAGCTCATATCCTAGTATTATATATATCGTTGTTATTGTAATAGTTTGAGGCACAATTATTTCTCCCTCTAAATTTCTACAAATGGAGGCACAATTCATCTCTAAATAAATGTATTTCGTAATGATAAAACATTTGGGCTCTTATTCATGTATTTTACTACAAGTAAGTCTGTTGTAGGACCAAAATATAAATTGCAATTAAAAGATATAAAAACATAAATAAATGTACGAAAGTCACCTATAGGAGTACTATAAAATTTAGTCACCATTAATCATAGTTATCACTAAAATGGTACAAAAATTATATAATCGAGTATAAATGAGTCGGATTTACAATAATTTACTGTACGGCGCGACCCACACAAGAATATCTGTTTAACATTCCCTCTGTGCCACAAGGCCCACAATAATCCCACTTTGAATTTACGCGGCTCCAACACATCGCTTCGACCATAATTTCATCGCTTTTTGCGATTGGTTTTTTTGTTGAAAATCAAATTTTACGAAATATATTTTAGGGTTTTTCCAATCAGACTTCGCATTATTGGGTTTTCCCAACTGCATTCTCGCAGATATCGTATTCCCAATGCATTCTGAAGTTTCCTTAATTACTCCCAACCATAACTACTTATGCTTAAACCGTCAATTATCACCGATTAGCGCCAACTAGGATCGTAATTTGCCTATGTGGGCGCTAATTTGCCTACGTGGAAGGATTAGTTGTAAATTAGAAGTTAGTCAGTTTATTAACAGTCATTTCTTTCTTTTGATTCAATTTTTTTAAAACCCTTTGAAACCCTTTTCACCTTCCTTCCTCTACATTCTCTTCATCTCCTTCCTTTTGTTATTGAACTTTTGCGGTTCATAAATCGTTCTGCAACATCTTCATCGTTGAACTTTTGCAGTCCTTCCTTCCTCTATTCAATTTCATGTATGATTTCAGGTATGATTTTGGGTAAATTAAAGAAACTTCGAAGTGCAGTTAGGGAGTAATTAAAGAAACTTCAGGGAATGCAGATTGGGAATACGATATCTGCAGGGATGCAGGTTAGGAAAACCCGATAATAGTACAGAGTACAAGGGAAAAACCTTATATTTTAATAACAAATGTAAATATCTTATTATCATATAACAATTATTTATATATTTTAACTTACATACAGTCAAAGTTAAAAAACTTAAACTTTCAAAAAGTTAAATGAGACTAACCTCGTAAAACGAAGGGAATATAAATCTAATTATTCAACTTAAAATTGGTCAGTGGTCACCCGAAACGAAAATTGTATGGACCTAACTTGAAAAATAAACAGCCTAGAAAATGTATGTAATAAGTTGGTTTGTTTTGAGTAAAGACCCGATATGACCCGACCTATTAGTTTAGAACTTGATCCAAACCCAACTCGAATGTCATTATGACCAGATATAACCCTAAACCCAACCGACATATATTGCTTGTCTCGAGTGACTTGGTTGCCACCTCTACCGACAAACTAAGAATATACATTCACTCCCTTGCGAGGCACCATTGTCGAAAATTCCGATGTGGGTCTCTAGAACACACCTCAAGCGTCTCCATTATCATCGGCATGATGCTTGAATCCTAGACAAGATCATCTAACAAGTTACATCAACAATTATGGTTACAAATTAAACTTACAATTTTTCGTCGTATATATGCACAAACAAAATTATCATAATGTTATAATAGATTTAAAAACAGTGAGTTGTTTACTCGTCGTCTCGTGTCCTTGGGATTCACTAAGTATCAAATGAATCCGAGAGTTCCCCCAAACGCTTCAGTAGGATATAAAAATTCTAATTTAAAGCATAAAGAATTCCCAATGAAGTGTTTAGAGGAACTCTAGGGTACACCTGATAATATCATACCAAAATATATATTTCTCGACGTATGTACTGATGAATGACTACGACTCGTAACTTCATTTCAACTCAGAGGACTTCGTACAGCCAAATGTCGATGTCATTTGAGATTTTCAAGAGAGTAATCAAATGAGCCCGAGAGTTCCCCCAAACGCTTCAGTAGACGCATTTTTATTTTAAAGATGTCCAATGAAGGGTTTAGAGGAACTCTAGGGAACATTTGATGTCGAATGCAGTACACAATCTCCGTAACCTTTCTATTTATAGAATGTTCCCCTCAAACTCGACTCATGAAAAATTATTCCGTTTCTTTTTCGATCAAAATATCAAACCATTTTGAACCTAGTCATGTCCCTGGACTAAATTAGTTAGGTAGTTTATGAATAAAAAGAACATAAGGTCATATATGCGAGTGATAAATATGCTCTTTTTGTTGTGTCACACTCACTTGTACTTGAAGAGTAAATGTTCTTTTGGTTTTTGAGACATGTCTTTTCTACTCACTTAAAAGACACAATACGGTATCAGATTGTCAGACACGGTTAATCATCTTCTGAAAACGGTTTCCAATGTTTAGGTCCAAAATGAAGTGTCGAAGTGTTGGGTCAGTAAATTTTACGTATCATAAATTCATAATCTATCGTGGAACTAATTTAATAACCGTGAATTTGGCGTTAATTTGACAGATGATTCTTCACATTCACAAGGCAAGAGTCATGTGAAATACTCCGTAATGTTTTTTTTCACAATGCATGATGTCTTACTTATCACTTTTTATAAATTGTTCACATGATAAATTTGCTTGAGCTTTTATAACGTATTTGGTAGCATATTTTCGTAGCACAAATTAGACGACAGTCGATAATCTAAAGCTCGTTAACATCTCTGAGATATAATACTCGTGATTTAGGTTCGAAACCAATCGAGTACAGAGTATAATAAAATTACAATTATGAGCCTGTAACCGAAAAACTAGTATCATCGAAATATCATGTCATCTACTTATACGATTATGAAAGCGCTACCTTCTTAAAACCAATCGAGAAACGAAGTGCTACTATCACTTATACAACATTCTTGCAATAAATGAGGTGTATACTCTAATGATTTTTGTGCAGCTACAACTGATTTTATCATCATGAAAAGCGTGAACGTGCGAGTATAATATAAGGAAACGTAACGTTTGTTTTAAATCGGAAAAAACAACTTCATGCTTGCTGTTATAGACTTGCTCAGTGAAAAATGGCATGTATCAAAAATTTACTGTGCTTCTTACTTGCATTTTACCTAATGACTGTTTTACAGATGAGTACAGCTGAAGTTGGAACTGTAAGAATCATTCCTCATCTCTACGTATACCTCGATTTTGTTAAAAGTGTGATGTCAGTAACCATTTCTGTATTTTTTTTTCGTAAGTGGTACAATCACGGAGGCAATTTAGCCAACACGAGGGGGCGTCCCTTTGGAGAAGCTTTGATCAACCGCTACGTGATCCAAAGAATGCAGCTACGGTGGAAGTTTTACGTAGGAAACGACGTAACAGCAACACCGGCAATATCAAATGGCATACTCTATTTCCCTGCTTGGGACGGTAATTTATACGCTGTCAGTGCCCTTACTGGTGACCTTATATGGAAGCGAAACCTCGGCAATCTAACGGGGCTTGCTCCAGTCGGTACTTATGTCAACGTGACTGTCTCGAGATCCACACCGACAATTACAGACGATCTCTTAATTGTCGGGATTTATGGGCCTGCTGTTGTCATCGCAGTTAACAGATTTACTGCTCAGCTTGTTTGGATGACGAGGGTCGACCCTCATCCCCTCGCCTTGATCACTATGTCTGGAACTGTCTATCTTAAGTAAGCGCCTATTTATTCGTCTTAAGTTGTCTGAAGTCTGAAGTTTTCTTACGTGCATGTGTTTTTTGTTTTTTTTTTCACAGTGGTTTCTATGTAGGCGTGTCGTCGTTAGAAGAGCTGTTACCACCAACAGAGTGCTGCACATTTCGAGGAAGCATAGCAAGACTCGACATAAGAACAGGCGTGATCATGTGGCAAACTTACACGCTTCCTGATAACGGAGGAAAACTAGGGGGCTACTCAGGTGCGGCAATTTGGGGAAGTAGTCCTGCAATCGACATCATAAGGAATAAAGTCTACGTCGGTACTGGCAACTTATATATAGCACCACCCGACGTGTTAGAATGTCAGAAACGACAGAATAATCAGTCTCGCGCAGATCAACCAGATCAGTGCACATCACCCGACGCACATTTTGATTCACTTATGTCGGTTGATCTGAATACTGGTGGTGTTGTATGGGCACGTCAGCTCGGAGGGTACGACGTGTTTTACTTTGCGTGTTTGGTGCCTAATAATCCTAATTGCCCTCATGGCCCTAATTTAGACGCTGATTTTGGGGAGGCGCCAATGCTTCTGACGATATTTCCCGGCGGTATGAGAAGAGATGTTGTCGCTGCTGTGCAGAAGAGCGGTTTTGTTTGGGTTTTGGACCGCGATACTGGTGATATTGTCTGGTTTAATGTAAGTTCGCATAAAACGATTTCACAAAAAGTTTAACATTACATAACGTTGCTCAGTCTGTTGAATTAAAACCGACAGGTTGCAGGACCAGGAGGCCTAGAAGGAGGCGGAGTGTGGGGGGCATCAACAGACGGCAGCAGGCGAATCTACACAAACATCGTCAACACGAATCGAGTACCCTTTAAGCTAGCACCGTCAAACGAAACTACAACAGCTGGTGGTTGGGTCGCTTTAGACGCAAATACCGGAAAGATTCTGTGGACAACAGCTAACCCGAGCAATGAGACAGCTCACGGTCCAGTAACATTAGTTAGCGACTTACTGTTTGCAGGTTCAGTTGCACCTTCTGGACCAATTTATGCCATGGATGCTTCGACAGGGAATATTTTGTGGTCGTATAATACCGCGGCTACTGTCTATGGTGGCGTGTCAGTGAGCTATGGGTGCGTTTATCTCGGACATGGCTACTCTGTCGGGCTAGCAAAGTTCCACCCTACTTGGAACCGCGGAAACTATCTATTTGCTTTCTGTATGAGTTAGTATATTCTCGTTAGTTAATGTCAATAAAGGATTTATCAGTCTTGTTCAATTCAGTTTAATTCAGTTTTACTCAGTAGTGTACAATCTAGTTAAACAACGTCTAAGAACCTGTTCTTTCGGACTTTTTAGAGCTGAATCAACTCAGAATCAATCGAGCCGAATAATCGAATCGAAATGAAATGAATCAATCGAATCGAATGAATCGAATCGAATCGAATCGAAGTGAATCAAATGAATGAAATTCAATTAAATAATATTGTCTTTGAATCGAATCGAATCGAAGCTAAACTGAACTGAAATGAACTGAAAATAAGCTGTAAATAATAGGTCCTAACTCCGTCTTTCTAAGATAGACGACGGGAAAAAGGACTAAAAACTCGACCGAATACACATTTTTGGCGGAACCTAGACGGTAACCGAGCTGTGGAGCTAAACACTGAAGAATAAAATCTCAAGAGACAAAGTGTAGAATATTCCTTCAATTTTATGTGGCCTTTGATGTCAAAATCCAAACATATTTTCTCAAATTTAGTCATTGATATTCCTTAAGTTCCTAAGAACACTAAACAGCCACAATGTAAAAATGTAGAATAAATTCCAATGCACAAAAGAAAAGTAATAAAGAGAAATTAAGTTAAGATTGGCCTTTTGATGTCCAAATTCTATGTTCAATTTCAATACAAGCTACATTTGCAACTACATTCATAATATTTATATTACTAGAAGTAGGAAAGTGATACTAATATGTATAAATAGAAGTTTTGAGCAACAAAATTTTTATTCATTCGAAATCGAAGAGATGTAGTATATAGTTATCGAGTGTCCCCTAGAGGTCTCCCAAACGCTTCAATGGGGCAATATTTTTCAGCATATAAATGCAAAATGTGAATGTCCTACTGAAGCGTTTGGGGGAACTCTCGGAGTCATCGATACAATTCAGATTTAAGTTTGAGCGACAAAATTTTTATACAAGCAAAGTTGAAGAGATGTAATATACAATCATCGAGTGCCCCCTAGAGGTCCCCCAAACGCTTCAATGGAGCAATGCACTATTAAGCATTTAAAAGCAAATATGTGAGTGTCCTACTGAAGCGTTTGGGGGAACTCTTGGAGTTATCGATACAATTCAGATTTAAGTTTGAGAGGTAAATTATTTTACTATCAAAATCGAAGACGTGTGTTTTAGTTTCATTAGGTGTCCCCCAGAGGTCTCCCAAACGCTTCAATGGGGCAACACGTTAAAGCGTAAAAGTTTGACGGCTGTGTCACACTGAAGCGTTTGGGGGAACTCTTGGAGTCACTGAATATAATTCAGTTAATGTGGAGATCGAAGAAATTATTGGCATTTTAGGACTCTTGTCCTTTGTAAGTCGGTAAGATGAGCATAACTCTGGTATCCTTTTTTTTTTTTTTTTTTTTCAAATCACTAGTTGACTTAGTATAATAAGCGAGTTAAGGGCAAGATGTGAAAGACTAAAGCATCGACTACTAAATTAATTAGCTGCTTTTCCTAGATGATATTGAATGTCTACGTCATAATCTTTATTTGAAATCACATCGTTGTTTACGAAATAACTTTATTTATTGTTTGACTCCCCTTTTCTTTATAATGATTCGTAGTTCCTACGTGTATTGAAAGAATCGAGCATAACATACTAATGTAAAATTACAAACAAAAAGATCGAACATAACATAATACTCCCTCTGTCTCAGACTCTCAGTCATTTGTTTACCCTTCTCTCAAATCCCCCTCACAAAAAAGTTAAACTGTAAACAATTCACTGGAACGGAGGGAGTAATAAAAAAAAAAAAAGATCATTGAATCGAGCATAACATACTAATGTAAAATTACATTTAATAAAGACATATATAATAAAAAAAAAAAAATCATTGAAATTAACGAGATATATGTGTGTATATATAGAATTGAGCCTAGTTGTAGGTAGGACTCCAAGGGAGCAGGCAGCCAAACCATAACAAAGATCGCAAAAACATTATTATTAATTTATTATCACTATTAGTCTATTACTATTATTATTTAGTATTATTGTTTTTGTTGTTTATTACACTCCACATTTACTTAATCATTCTTACTAATCCCTAATACTATGGGACGTTCTCCATGTTGTGATGAAAATGGTCTTAAGAAAGGTCCTTGGACTCCTGAAGAAGATCACAAGCTTCTTCGATTTATCGAAAATCATGGCCATGGTAGTTGGCGAGCTCTCCCCAAACTTGCTGGTATAGTTAATCTTAACTACTATACAGTATATTATAGTATACAGTATTTTAGGTTCAATGTGCTTTGTATGATTTGATATTAATGGCATTTTTGTGTTGTTTATGTAATTAGGGTTGAACAGATGCGGTAAAAGTTGTAGATTAAGGTGGACTAATTACCTGAGACCTGATATTAAGAGAGGAAAATTCTCATCTGAGGAAGAGCAAACTATTTTAAACCTACATGCCATATTGGGTAACAAGTAGGTTATGCAATTCGCCAATTATTATTTTTAGTAGTTATCGATTGTTGTCGATCATTCCATAGAGTTTAAAATTCCATCAACATCAATAGCACGATTTATACATATTATTTTCAAATTATAATTAAGCCAAGAAAACAATGTTAGTATTGTTCCAATTGATAAAATGTTTATGATGATGATGATGATTTGAGTCCTATCATTGTTCTCTAACATTATAACCACATTATTTCTAGGTGGTCAGCAATTGCAACACATCTACCAGGTCGAACAGACAACGAAATCAAGAATTTTTGGAACACCCACCTAAAGAAGAAGCTGATTCAGATGGGTTTCGATCCCATGACACACCGACCTCGAACCGACATTTTCTCAAGTCTACCTCATTTGATAGCCTTAGCCAACCTCAAGGAATTGGTAGAGACAAACTCATGTGATGATCAAGCAATGAAGTTACAAACTGAGGTAGCCAAACTTCAATACTTACAATACCTTTTACAACCACCTACTTCTAATTACCCTATGCCTAATTTAGACATGAACACACTTAATCTCTTAAACACTCTACCTTCTTCATTTGATAATAATATCAAAGATAATCACTTTTATAATATTAATAATAATGATAATGAAAACAATACAAATTTATATAATAACCTATTTGATGACATGCATGATCATTTGCCTAATCTCAAAAACATGGATAATAATTCCATTGATTTAACCAAAGATAATAATCACATTATTCATAATAATCATGATAATTATCACAATAATTTAAGTAACATGATTAGTGATAATAATCACATGGTAGTAGACCCTTGTGAATTTAAAATTTTAACCCTAGAGGGTGAAAATACTACTTCTTCATCACCTACTTCTCCACCATGGCTACCTTCTTTGTCTACTCCGCCTTCTCCGCCGCCGCCACCACAACCAACCACCACCGCCACCACCGCCGTGGAAACTCCCATAAGTGGTTGTGGTGGCTTTTGGCCAGATATACTTCTTGAAGAATCCTTGTTTCAAGAGATTACATTGTAACTAATAATAATACGTATATGTATACATATAAATTATAACTATATAAGTGTACGGATAGAGTAATATATATAGTACGTAGTACAATTATACGGAGTATTTTGGAAATATATAGAGAGAGCATTAGTAATGTGAAAAGGGTTTGAATTTTATCATCATTTTTTTTTTTTTTTTTTTTGCTTGTATGGTGTATAATGTACTGCAAATTCATTGTATGGAGTATTATTTTGACACAAATTCTACGGTAAGTTAAGACTTACAATAAATTATTGTAAGTCCACCTCATTTGTACCCGTTTATATAGCTTTGGTACTATTTAAGTGATAATTATGATTAATTGTTACTAAAATTTTTTTAGTATCCCTGTAAGTGACTTTAGTAGATTTGCTTCATGATTTTGTATCTTTTAACTGCATTTTGTACTTTGGTCTTACATTAATTTTGTGTGAGTTGTGCTTTACAGGAGAATTACTGCTATTTTAATTATCTTGCTATATGTTGAATATTTTACTATAATCAATATTATCTTATGAGTTTTTTAGATAAATATTTTGTACTCGATACACTAATTATGCAATTGTTGCAAATTAAGAATGATTTGGAATTTTGGATTCTTATACAATGTTATTTTTAGGGCCATAGTTTCGTTCTTGGGGCCCCGGTTCCAACATTTTATTTGGGGCCCATAATACGGTCATTTATTGTTGATAAATAATTGAAATTCCAAAAAATGACGAAAAGTGACAAAAATGCTACCATGGATCTAAGAATCGAACCTCCGCGGCAATGAATGTCAATGTTACCAAATAACCAGTGAGTAACACCATCATCAATGAGTATCAAATATCAACGCATACTATATATCAATTAGTTGCTTAAGTTATTGGGCCCCTTCAGTTTTGGGCCCGTGTTCTAAGATCACAAAGAACCCCTAAACTACGGCCCTGGTTATTTTATTCATAATTTTTCAATTGTCATGTATTATGAAATGCTATTAAGTGTATAAATTTTTTTTATACACTACTACACCGTAATGATTTTGTAAACGGTAGTTTTTCATTTTCATCCACTGAAAACCTAGCATTTGATTGAATTGTTCCTTATATATTAGGCTTTTTAGTAAATCATGAAATAGAGTTTGAAAGGAACACTTAATTAATTTGGAGGCCAACCACCCTTGGACTAATAGGAATAGTATGGTATGTATAGAGCCATATATAGAGGCTTAAAATTTTACCCTGAAATCGTTGCATGTTAAATAAATTATAATTACAATATAATAGCTATAATTGTAATTAAAATGTTAAATAAATTACAAATTTTTTAATCAAACGTGTAAAAAGGTTACTCTGTATATTAAATATTATATTGTGTACGTACATATGTCATTATTTCTTTTATATATCTATTGAAAAATTTGTAATTACCTCTAAATAAAAGGTCTTACAATAAAATGAAACGAAAATGATTTTTTTGTTCAATAAGAGGCAAAAGGCTATTACAATGGATTAGGAGAATTAAACTCATAATCTACTGCCATAGAATACCTCCGTCTTGACCATTAGACTAAAACATCTTCGATGTTATGAACATTTTACGGTTTTACCTGCTCCCTTTTAAAGGGCGTAATACAAGTGATTATAGAGAAGTTGACTAATTAAGACATTAATGTCCCTAAAGTGACGCACAAGTATCCACTAATATAATCATAGGAAGGGGTCCCTAAGTAGTTACGACTTAAGCGATAAGAGAGTTTATTCTTTCGTCGTTTTAAATTAATTTGTTGATTATTATTATTAGTAATTGAGATTTGAGATAGATATATTGTTCGTAATAATAATAATAATACGGGTCTACAAATGCACAAGTAGATAGATAACATTGAGCAAGTCGACTGTTGAAAAAAAGCGGGTAAAAACTAGAAACAGGTAAAATGTATACATGTATTTGTGTGGTAATTGTTGAAGTCTTCATTATATTTATTTAATTGATTGAGTTATAAGAAGTTAAAAAAAAATAAAAAAAAAATAATAATAATAATAATAATAATAATAATAATAATAAAAGAATGGGGTGAGAGAGGCTCGAACTCTCGACCTCAGGATTACTCAGAAAGCTATGAGACCTACGCGCTAGCCAACTGCGCCACCACCCCGTTGTTATTCTTGCAGTATTATTATACAATTGAATCTTAATCAAAACCAACATAACTAATTATGTCTAGAAATTTTTTATGATGACAACTAATATATTTATGTTCAAAAAGAAAATGATAGGTTTATCGAGATTGTAACAAAATGTAGGGAGGTTTTTTTTTGAGTTTTTCTTCTATTGGAACGTCTTATACTATAGGATGGTCTTTTAAAAAAGTTGTTGATTGAATAAAATCAATACGAAATCGAAGTGGTCTTATGTAATTTCCTTTAAAATCGTAGGACAACCCTACAGAAAATTGTTGAACGAAATGAGAAGTCTTGTTACGAGTTTGGTCTTAGTTCAAAGTTCAAGCCCACTTCATTAACCGGTCGAGTAGGTCATGTTACTTGGGTCTATAATTCTGATTAGTTCAACTCGGTTCAACAAAATTAAGTTCAAAAGATTATGGTCTAACACATTTTGTAAAAAAAAAGTTGGAGTACATAGAAAATTCTTGAACTCAATAACATCAACTCGAAAAACCAAGTCGGTAAATAGCATAAAAGGGTCACGAACAACCCTGCATGGACAATCTATAACTATTTTCGTCTACAATTAGAGGCGGGATACTCCACGATCCCAAAGGATGTCCCGCTTTTTCTCCACCTGAAAGCATCACCATCAACTAGGGTAAAATAGGCAATTATCGAGCCATAGTGTAAGAGCATGAATCAAAGCCGCTTGAAAAAAAAAATAAAGAAAAAAGAACAAAAAAAAAAAAAAGACAAAAAATTCGACGCACCTTCTTTGGTGGCCTCTTCACATCTTCTTAGATAACTCGCGTATAGCTTTGGATCCAAAGCTTTACCGAGTTCTTCGTACTTCTTTTCAGCATCCGCTATGTATTTAGCCTGCACAACGAGGATACTCGCAAGAACTTCATGATTATTATGCCCTTTGTATCGATCGTTTGTTCCAATCATTTGTTTACGTCTACATTCTAGGGTTTAAATGTTTACTTGACGAGATAACAGTGTAAGAGTATGGTGGAAAGCTCACCAGCATAGGTGGTGCACCAGAAGGGCCGTATATTCTCACAAACATGCGTAAGATGTTGAAACTATTCGTCAGCACATCGTCCTGCACAAGAAAGCGTGATTTTAGAACAAGAAAAATGAAGCGACCGTGCGAATATGGATGATTACTTTTAACGTTAACGAGGCACCTAGACTGACCTCGTAATCAAATCTGATGAATCATGATCTCCATTCCGTCAACATATGATTGATAAATACAATTGTTAAAGTTCATAATACTCGGATGTATAAATTGATTCAGAAGGGAAATATAATGAACTTTACTCACAGATCGTCTGATATCTCCACAAGAAATTCGGAAACTGTCAGGAATTCCATATGCAGATCATCCACCTTCATTCAAAATTTAAGCAAATCTCATCAGTCATGATGTACTAGATCTTCAACAAGTCAGAATGAAGACCAAGAATTACGAGAATGGGCTTGCATCTACGTGAGATAAAATCATACGAAGTATCATTTTGCTTGCCATTTTGTTCTGGAAGTGTCAACGCATTTTCGTGGCAATAAGTACACATCTAAAAATATTGTGACGGGATAACTCACGAAAGCATTTTGTCATTTAAAACATAAGATACCATCGACAGCATATTATTCACAGCCAACGAACACGGACAAGAAAAACTGTAGAATCACCTCTTTTTCTTGCAGCTGGTACAAAAGAAGGTTCAGTACCCTATAATCGAAAGATTTAAGATGAATGGCCCTCATTACATCTTCAATTGAAATCTGCATCACAGGTTAAAAGAGAGAGAGTGAATCATGTGTCGAGAGTTATATGCAACGTATATTCGGTGCTAGCATCACTCATACAGTCATACGAGTTCGGCGATCCGAAGTGAAGGAGAAGTTTTTTTCTATTAAACCATGTTTAGTACAAAATATATTTAAGATGTCGATAACCGTAAGGATTCAAGTGCCTTGACTTGTTCGGATGTGCTACAAAGCTTCCTTTCTAAAGCCCAGTACTCCTCTCCTTGTTTCAATTCCTCTCTAATCCTGAAATTCATACAAGCTGATTAAAACACTATTCATGATCAGTGAGTTCATTGACACTAATGCTGGACGAAAAGCACGAATCCCACCGTTGTGTCAGCAGACCATGACGTTCAAGTAGAAGCAAAAGTGGGAGAATTGGTTCTGATTCAAACATCTTCATAAATTTGCATGCTTCCTGCAGGAACAAAGTCGTTCATTTTGCCAAACCCGTCATCTAATATCATATTTCTGCACAAGACTTCTTGAAAGACATTTTGTCTTAAGCTTACCTGACTGGTTCTCTGATCCCCAACAGTGGGTTTGGTCCTGATTTGATCGACTATCTTCTCATTCATATCGTCCAACTGAAGAAGAAATTTGAAATCAACGAGTGTAAATCGCAAACTTTCAGCTCCATAAGGCCACAACAAAACAGTAAAAGAATAACAAGCTACCAAATACGGAGTACAATCATAACGACTAGTCTTGTAAGCAGGCTAGCTAATAATACCTGGTAGATATAGCTCTCGGTGAAGGAAAGCACAGGCAAATATTTGAATAAGCATTCTGGTCTCGTCACATCCATCCCATGGAACATAAAATACGATCTGCACTGTAAAAACTGCCTAGTTATAATCTCATTCCAATTTGCAAACACGCCTCGTCACTTCTTCAAAATCAATATACAACGATAAATACAGTAAATAAAAAATTGCGACATGGTCTTACAAAATCTTCGAGGGTTGAATTTGCTCGTTTCATTGACTCCAGCCCAATCAAAGCCACATCATGATCATCATTAAACGCAAACTTCCCTACTAAGTCGGTTCCATCACCCCCGCCAACGTGCTCCTTAATCTGCTCACTTGATTCATAACCTCCCATAGAACCATCATTTTGCCCTACAATAAAATGCTCTCAACAACTAATTCCTACGTCTTAGTCATTTATTTACCTTCCAATTTTAGGAATAAACGTAAGTTGACCGTTTTCATTGTACGAAAATACAGTTTGATTCATAAAAATCAACTCGAAAGGTAAACATATGACTGAAACAAATAGAGTAATCATTTGGACACCAAATTCAAGCAGAAAAGTTTCAAACTTTTTCTCACCAGGCAATCCCACCAATGAATTCTCAACTAATAAACCAGAAACCTGCAAGTTAAAACTTAAAACCCAGTAATCAATCAATTGAAAAAGATTCAATTTTTCCCAATTTTTAGTGAACAAATTGAAAAATTAAAAACAACCCACCTTAGATAAATGTTGTGAAATCAAACTACATTTGTCATCAACACTTAATTTTCCACAGGGTTCCCTCTATCAATCAAAACACAAGAAGTTCATCACATATAAACAACATGCATAATAACATGACAAAAAAAAAAAAAGTAGACAGAGAAAACAAAGATCAAACAGCAGTAAATAAATACAAAAGGGTAAAAATGTGATAAAAAGTACCAGAAAAAGGAGGAAATTAGAGAGAAAACGGTGAGAATCAGAGGGATTTGTGGAGATGTCAGAAGAAATTAAGTTTTGAGTTTGCAGGAGAATTAGTGTGCTTTGTAACTCTTCTAATTTTTTCAGTACTTCCATTTCTTTTTCTTTCTTCATACAAGTGATACAAATCATACAATCCACAAATGTAGTTGCTAATTGATTTTTAATCCCAAATTTTTTGGAGTAAAATTGATTTTGGGTCGGTTTTGAAAATATTTATCGAAATTTAGGTCCATAGTACTCATAACTTGTATTACTCCTTTCGTCCCGGTCATTTGTTTACATTGTTTTATTTTACCCAATTTGTACTTATATTATTATTTTTATAGTTTTTTATTTACTCCTCTCCTCACATCAATAAATGTGTATAAAGTAAATGTAAACAAATCACCGAAACGGAGGAAGTATCAATTTGAGAAAATCGAATGATGGTTGTAGTGGGTGGGGATTTTAAAGGTAAGTTGTTAATTATCAGTCTATGAAAATGATTTCTTCTGGTAAAATTTAGGGTTTTTTTCATATATGCATAAATCTTTTCACTTTTCCCAGGTTGCCTACGTTTGGCGTATTAAGGTTGTCTTCTTAAACTTATAAAGGTAGTCCCAGTAACCAAACTAGAAATGCTTAGTTAAATTTAGCGAATTAGTTATGTTTCATATAAACTTTTACCCTTGTTTTTTCAGTTTTTTCCTCCATCTTTTTGCATTAAATACCCTACTTTACCCTCCATTATAAAAAAAAAAAAAAACAAGGTGTCCAATGTGAAAAGATTAATGAAAAAACTAGATAAAAAAGGGTGAAAATTCATATAAAACAAAACTAACGGCTAAATTTAACGGATTATTCAAGTTTGGTTACGGTTGGGACTAATTTTAGAAGTTTAAGGGTACAACTGGGAATACGCCAAACGCAAGGATACAACTGGAAAAAGTGAAAAGTACAAGGGTACAGGTGGGAAAAACCCTAAAATTTAAGACATGTAATATATAAGTGTATAAATTCTAACTTGATTCATCATACGAGTAATCAATGAATAAAAAAGAAGTTATCTAACATGCTTTTAGAAGATTATCTACCTAATTACGCGCATTTTTCTATTTGAAATAAAGTTTATTTTGCACTTATTTCATAGATTCCATAAAATAAGTATTTTGTACTTTCATACGGAGTATTTCTTTAATGAAATTTAAACCTAAAATATTCACATTTTTATATATTTATCACCATAATATCACTCAATGCAGTTACCTTATCATTTTTCCATTTTCAATTCCAATGAAATAACACAAATTCTTTACCTTATCATTTTTCCATTTTCAATTCCAATGAAATAAATAAGGAGTAACATACACATGTTTTTCATAACAACATACTAAAAATCACAAATTTTTCGTACTCTCTCTATCTCAGTCATTTGTATACAGTTCTCCCAAATTCACCTCACAAAAAAATCAAACTGTAAATAATTCACTAGAACAAAAAAAAAAAAAAAAAAAAAAAAAAAAAAAAAAAAAAAAAGTACTATATTTATATATTTAACACAATTTCAATTAAATTTTAAGTCATTAAATGCACTTTACTCACTCTCTATTTTCTCACCCTTTTCATTGACACTTTGACCTCCTCAACAATTTCAATTCAACTTCATTGTCATTTTCTTCTCTAAATTCTTCATTTTTCACCAACAATTTTAGACAAACACTATTAACAAACAAAATACCCACATCAAAAATTGTGTTTTTTTTGTCAACAATTTTACTATACACCTAATTTTCTAGTACAAAGTCAAACTTTTGGGGTTTCTTTGTTCTTCATTTCTCAGTCTCTTGTCCTTCACCTTCTTCTTCAACCCCTTTCTAAATTAGGGTTTTTGCACTCTATTCATCAATCTATTTTTGTTGGATCTAGTATTGCCAAATTCAATCTTGTTTATAATTCACTTTGCATAGTTCAAATTTAGCTCAAATTATTAAATCAATAGTCAAATGTAGAAAATAATTACCTTTTTTTTAGTGTAAGATTGAAGCTTGTAGTAAAAAAAAAAAACCCTTTTAATTTGTCACTAATTAACAAAATTTTTTGGGGGGTTTTCATCTGAATTAAAGATTAAAGATCAACCCTTTACTTGTGGTCCTAAATTTGTGTTTTTTTTTGGTGTGTGTTTATATAATCCCTTTTTTTTAGCTTAGAATCTCTATGATTCTTTGTGTTTTTTCAGTACTTTGCTAAAGAACACATAAATTGGTCCAAAGTTTGAAACTTTTTTGTAATTTGAGTTTAATTCCCTCTTTGCTAGGTTTGAATTTGAACCAAATATTTTTTTTCCCTTTTTTGTTTCTGGATTAATTAATTTATCTTCTTTGTTAATAGACTCAATCAATTTGGGAATTAATTAGTTAATTAATTAAGTGATTAAGGGGGGAGATTAGTTGTGATGCATATCTCATTATGGAACCAAATATCACACTGTGTCTCCCTAATCATTGACAAAAAAGGGAGAAGAAGAGATGTTGGTTCTCAAGTTAGAGATAATGTCAACAAGAACTCTTCAATTTTGAGGAAATTGCAGGAAAACAAACTTAGAGAAGCTCTTGAGGAAGCTTCTGAAGATGGGTCACTCTTGAAATCGACGTTGGAAAACGATTCAGACGGCGTCATTCCTGCCAAAGACGACGGTGGTTTAGGCCGTTCTCGGTCTTTAGCAAGGTTGCAGGTCCTAAAGGAGTTTCTAAAAGCCACAGCATTGGCTGCTGAACGCACTTACGAGACTGAAGACGACATTCCGTCTTTAAATGAGGCATTCACTAAGTTCCTGACAATGTATCCAAAGTATGAGTCTTCTGATAGAATTGATCAGCTTAGGTTGGATGAGTATGGTCACTTAACTGGACCTGGTGCAAAGGTATGCCTAGATTACTGCGGTTTCGGTTTGTTTTCGCATTTGCAGACATTGTATTACTGGGATACTTCCACTTTTAGTCTCTCTGAAATGTCTGCTAATTTGAGTAATCATGTGTTGTATGGTTCTGCTGAGAGTGGTACTGTTGAGCATGATATTAAGACTCGAATCATGGATTATTTGAACATTCCTGAGAATGAGTATGGCATTGTTTTTACTGTTAGTAGAGGGTCTGCTTTTAAACTGTTAGCGGAAGCGTACCCTTTCGAGACTAACAAGCGGTTGTTGACCATGTTCGACCACGAGAGTCAGTCTGTTAATTGGATGGCTCAACAGGCTAAAGACAAAGGTGCTAAGGTTCATAGTGCCTGGTTTAAGTGGCCTACGCTTAAACCGTGTTCAGCTGACCTTAGGAAGCAGATTTCGGTTAAGAAGAAAAGGAAGAAGGATGCTGCGACTGGCCTTTTCGTGTTTCCTGTTCAGTCTCGTGTCACGGGTTCTAAGTACTCGTATCAGTGGATGGCTTTGGCGCAGCAGAATAATTGGCATGTTTTGTTGGACGCCGGTGCTTTGGGTCCCAAGGACATGGATTCTCTTGGGTTGTCGCTGTTTCGACCTGATTTTATAATAACGTCATTTTACCGTGTCTTTGGTTTTGACCCAAGCGGGTTTGGTTGTCTGCTTATTAAGAAGTCGGTTTTGGCGAGCCTTAATAACCAGTCAGGGGTCACGGGTACTGGAATGGTGAAGATCACACCGGTCTTCCCCCAATATTTGGGTGGCGACTCAATTGATGGTCTCGATGGACTTATTGGGACTGATGATTTTGACGCTGAAGAAGACGGAGATATTATAAAACCAGACACACGGAAAGGATCACAGATGCCGGCTTTCTCTGGTGCGTTCACGTCTTCTCAAGTGAGGGACGTGTTTGACACCGAAATGGAACATGAAAACAGTTCGGACAGAGATGGCGCTAGTACTATTTTTGAAGAGTCTGAGAGCGTCTCTGTGGGGGAGGTTATGAAAAGCCCTATTTTCAGTGAAGACGACTCTTCTGAAAATTCGTTTTGGATTGACCTAGGTCAAAGCCCCATGAACCCTGAAAATGCCAGCAACCTTGAGCGGCTAAAATCCACTCCTTCACCACCATCGTGGTTTGTTGGAAGGAAACACAGTAAAAAAATATCCCCGAAGTCCGTGGTTAATGTGTGCTCGAGCCCGATATATGATGATCGGCACATGGTGTCATTTGATGCCGCAGTTCAATCAGTTTCACGAAGTATGGGAAATGTCCATGAGATTGATGAGATTGAAGAGGTGTATGAAGATGAAAGGTCAAACAACAAAGCGTCCTTGAGTTCTTCCTTGAGAAACGGTATGACTTCTGAAGGTTGTGCGGAGACAAAAGAAAGCGCTATAAGACGCGAAACAGAAGGTGAGTTCAGGCTACTTGGAAGAAGGGACGGAAACAGATTTCCTGGTGGGAAAGTCGTATGTTTTGAAGAAGACGTTCACAGTAGCAGAGGAAGGAGCGTCTCTTTTCGTACAGAAGACAATCACAAAGAGTTCCATGGTCATAACACTGTGGACTTAGCGGGCGAGACTTCTGTCAGTAATCTCAATGACTATCAGTACAGTGACGGTGATTACGAAGACGACCAAGAATCAGGTAGGAAAGAACCAGAGATAATATGCCGACATCTTGACCATATAAACATGTTAGGCCTCAATAGAACAACGTCTAGGTTACGGTTTTTGATCAACTGGCTAGTCACTTCTTTATTGCAACTAAGGTTCCGTGGTCCCGATGAAAAAACCATGATGCCTCTGGTCCAAATATACGGCCCTAAAATTAAGTACGAACGAGGTGCATCCGTGTCATTCAACGTGAGGAGCAGAAACCGAGGGCTAATCAACCCAGAAGTCGTCCAAAGGCTTGCTGAAGCACACGGGATTTGTCTCGCTGTTGGTATTCTTTCTCATATACGAATCATGGACGGTGTTGGGCATTCTAGTGGAGAACTGAACATTGCAGACACCACGTTGTGTAAACCGATGGCAAATGGCAGGTTTGATGGGAAAAGCGGGTTTTTTAGAGTGGAGGTCATAACAGCGTCTCTCAGTTTCCTGTCTGATTTTGAAGACGTTTACAGATTATGGGCTTTTGTCGCAAAGTTTCTTAATCCAGGGTTTACCCGAGAGGCTGTACTTCCAACTGTCGAAGAAGAAGAAGATCTCGAGACATGACATTGTAGAAGCGACCACTGTCCGAATTTGTAACATCCTCAGACGCTGTCAATGAGGTGGTAAATTTGCTCATTCGTGTTTGCTCGTGATTTTCATTTGTTTTATTTTTGCTTCAGATATGTGTTGCGCTTGTAGAGTTACTTAGCTTTTTATACCACGACAAGTATTCAGATTTATATTGATGATTACCTATATGCACATCGAAAAAACTAAGCTGATATGTCATGTAGAATCTAATGTACTATAATAGAATCATTTCAATTGAATTCCAAGCTCGTAGTTGAGGAGGTTTCGTCGATGATTCTTATGCGAATAGTTTATTATCCATGTTGGTTTGAAGTATGGTTCACTATTTGCTTTACGATCTACATCCACGATTTCCTATAATCATCGACAGCAGACCTGGCAAACAGGTCTGGGTTCGGTCAGTTTGTGTCGGGTTGGTTTTGGATTGGGCCGGGTCATCCTGGATCAGGTCAGTTCGAGTCTTGGGTCATATTAGGTCTCGGGTTAATTTGGAACAGGTCAGTTAGATTATTGGTTGTTTGATGGAGTTTTGTTATTTTTATGCACAGATTTTATCACGTGATGCCAATTTTGTTACTGTATTTATTACAGATTATCATTCAAGACACTTGGAATAAATTTGAATCGGGTCAATTTTAGGTCGGATATGGGTCGGGTAAGGTCTATTTGGGTCCTAGGTCAACTTCAAGTACTTCGTATGGAGTATTATTTTTGCTTTTTGTGTCATTTTCAGGTCTCGTATTAGACTTATCAGATCGGGTCAATCAAAATCAAATCACTCTCGTCATGTCTAATCGATGGTTTGCTTAAAATCCATGTTGTGATGATGTGATGTATATAACCAATCAAAAAGCAAGGCGATTATCAGCTGATTATGTTTTGTTTTATATTTTGATGCGTGTGCTTTCGCTCGTTACAAACAAATAAATACGTAATTGCTCAACTGTACCCAAGTTTTACTCAGTTGTACCCTTTTTTACCCTAAAATTTCCATTCCATGCCCCTTTTCTAAATTTCGATCTAATTTTCTCTCTCTTTTCCATCCCATTAAACTTAATCAAAATTCATTCAAAATTAATCAAATCTTTCAAGAACAATTCAAATTGTTCAATTATAAATCAAAATACTAAGATTATTAGTTTTGAAAACTCCTATATTAATTAAAGTTTTACAATTTTATTGATTGGATTTTTACAATTAGGGTTTTTGAGAGTTAAAAAATTTGAATTTTTACAATTAATGATGGATTAAGGCGAAGGTACAATAAAACGGCATGTCAAAGACCGGGTACAACGGCGTTGGAGGAGGGTCAACGACCATTTGGAGATTGCCGGTGGGAAGGTGGCGGCGCTGGGCGAGGCAAACGGTGGTGGTGACGATGGGTGGCTTGGGCTGATATGTGGGTCGTGGTTGGGCGGTTTGGGTGGTCGGGGTGGTGTGGTGGGTCAACTGAGTTTGGTGGTCGTGGTTGGGAGTGCTGGGCAAGCGGCACTGGTAGTGGGTCAGGCTTGGCCCACCGGGTCAAGGGCTGGGGAAGGCCTGAGAGAAGATGGCCGGTGACGGAGGAGGTGGCCGGCGATGGAGGAGGTGGCTGCCGGGGGTGAATTGGTGGTGTAGTTAGGGTTTTATTATAATTTTTTTTTTCTTTGTTGTTATCATTAATTGAATAAATAAGGTTTACGGAGTACAATTGAGATTTGAGAATGAATAATAATAATAATAATAATAATAATAATAATAATAATAATTGTTGTAGTTCTTGACTTGTTGTTGATAATACAATTTATGATTAAGATTTGAAGATGAATAATGTTGTTTTGTTGTTTATTTGGGTTTTTTTTGGAGAGAGAAGAGAGAAAAAGGAAGAGATGAGTAATTGGGATGAAAAAATGACAAGGGTATTATTGTAATTGTTGGGTACAACTGAGTAAAATGTGGGTACAGTTGAGCAACACCCAATAAATATTACGTCTGTACAATCGTCTTACGTAAGAACAGACTACCTTTTTTTTTTTTTTTTTTTTTTTTGATAATAATAATTCATTAACAAAACATCAAATGACAATTACAACGAATATGTTAAATCGAATAACAAATATAACGATAATCAAAGTACAAATTTCTCTTATAGAATGAAAGATCTCATCAAACCCTAATTTGACAATTCGGCACAACCTCGTATCGCTATCTCCATGTAGCCTTTGAGGGGATCCTTCAATTCGAATGACCATGGTAGAGAAACCGCCTTGCTCCGTTGATTGTTGATGATTAACGTGTATCCATTGAACTATCATCCAACGAGTTATCAAAGAATTATTATATTGATAAATAACAAACCAAAAACACCCCATAAAGAGGTACTAAAAAAATCCTACAAAGAGGAACTGAAAACTCTCACCAAAGGAGAGACTTTTATTAAGATAATAATAGAAAAACATATGATATCAAAGATTAATTCAGTTTTGGGGCTTACCATCGACAATTGGATGTCAATGGTAGCCCCGAATTATTAAAAGGGAAAAAAGATTTTTTTGGGAGAAAGAAGATAAGAACAGACTACCTTGATATAAATGGTAATTGACCTTGTATGAAAATTGACTCTCATGAAAAATTAGCAAGGTGACCAATTACAATAGTATACAGTAGTAGTTATGTTTATATTAACATAATAATTGTAATTGTAATTTAATTTAATTTAATTTAATTTAATGTATGTAGTTTAAGGTCAAAGTATGTATGCATTTGACAAATCCTTTTGCAGTTTTGGCGTTGTGTTATGTTTGACCTTAGCCCATTGCAAACACGTTTATTATAGGAATATCGTGTCCTTCGCAGATTCTTGTGTGAGTCAACTTAATGTAAAGTTAGTCTCACAGGAGAACTACTGTCCTTCCTTTTGCAGCAACTATACTTTACATATTCTCTCATTTCAACATCAAACCTAAGGTTAATAAGGTTAAATTTTTTGTTTGGAACATCGTTTATAAGGTTAGAGGGGGATTCGAACCTGTAACCTATCGTCACGGGTCCTTAATCTTAACTACTAGGCCAAAACATGATTGGTAACAACAATATATAAATATTAAACTAGAAGAAAAACGCAAATGACATGAACATAATTTACATAAACATCAAAGACATTATTAACCCAATACCAAATAGTTTAATCATCATATTTATACTCCTTACTTAAAATTGATGTTATGTTTATTTCAGCCAACTGTTAAATTATTGAAATATTTAATCATAATAACCATAAAAACATAATCGATTTGAATACATGAAGATATTATACTACACACTTGTATTATATAATTCTATAACTACACGAGTTAATACAAATATTATTAATACTAAATAAAGTATGAAATAGTGGGTCAAAAGATGGTAGACCGCGTTAATGTTATATGTGGGGAGGTTTTAACTTTTACGCAAGGAAGACAGCCACCTTATTATTTATATTTATACGGAGTATTATATATAAATTGAATTGATTATAATAATTCAATTAAATTTTCAACATGCTACTTCAACTTTCTATATATAATGCCTTCATAATTTCATTAATTACATTTTACTCCTACTAAACTAATTATATCTCAAAAATATTCAACGCAAATACAAATTCTTCATCATACCAAAAAAAAAAAAAAGATTTGTAGTAATTATTTATTAACAAAGTACACCGTAAATTATATATATACGGTGTTTTAGATCAATGGAGGATACAACGAACCCAAATGTGCTACGATGGACGCCTAGCCCAAGCCCGACCCGACCCATGTACAACGCAAAAGACGAAGCAAATAATAATAACGATATAAATAATAATATTAATCGTAATAATAGTAATAGCGGGAGTTTAAGGAAATATTTTCCATTTAGTATTTCTAGTAAAAAATATATTACTAGTATTAGTAATAATGAGCAAGTGTCTGTTGAAATAATGCCTGAATTCGGAGGTAGCGGTGGTGGTGGTGGTGATGGTGAGGGTGTTATGTTGACGTGGTCGGATTTATGGGTTAATGTCGGAGGTGGTGGTGAACGACAGCATTCGATATTACAGGGTGTTACTGGCTTTGCTGAGCCTGGTCAGGTTTTGGCGATCATGGGCCCCTCTGGTTGTGGAAAGTCTACTCTCTTAGATGCTTTAGCTGGTATATATTTCTTCTTTTTTACTTCAGTTGACGGGTTTTAAATGAAACTTTCTTTCGAATGGATCAATTACGAATGTATCAATCACAAATGTATTTTATTCTCTTTCTCCAGAAGTGAAAATGTACTCCGTATAAAGAATAAAAGAGAAATCATTACTTTTTTATTAGTTTAGAGGTTTTTGACCAAAGTTTTAAGGGAATTATTTAGAATAGGTATGTGAGAGTTTCTAGAAAAATTTAGATGGTGAAAGTTTTGGAAATCGTGATTATATTATATAGAAGATTGATAAATTCCGCGTTAAATTACTCGTATGATTTTGAGGAGTTTGTTGAGGGGACTTATTCTTCATTGAATCATCACCTCATCACATATTGTTAAATGTTAGACTTTATGTGATTTTCTTACGTGATTTGTTTGTTTGTTTGTATAGGAAGGTTAAATACGAACGTCAACCAGACAGGGGATATTTTGATCAATGGTCAAAGGCAACGACTCGCTTTTGGAACTTCTGTAAGATATAAACGAATACTCTATACAGTTATTATCGACTATACAACGGTCTTACAGAAAGACTAACTGATTAAATTGTCGTGTTACATAGGCATATGTGACTCAGGATGATACCCTAATGACCACGCTGACCGTGAAAGAAGCCGTGTACTACTCAGCTCAACTTCAGCTCCCAGACACAATGACTAAGTCAGAGAAACTAGATCGGGCAAACGAGTCAATCAGAGACATGGGACTACAAGGTTGTTTGAACACGAGAATTGGTGGGTGGAATGTTAAGGGACTAAGTGGTGGACAAAAGAGAAGAGTTAGTATTTGTATTGAAATATTAACTAGGCCTAGACTTCTCTTCTTAGACGAGCCTACTAGCGGCCTTGATAGTGCGGCTTCTTACCACGTCATGAGCCGCCTTATTAAGCTCGCTCAGTATGATCGAAGAACCGTTGTTGCTTCGATTCATCAACCGAGTAGTGAAGTTTTCGAGCTGTTTAATAACCTTTGCCTCCTTTCTAGTGGACGACTCGTGTACTTTGGCCCAACCTCGATGGCTAATGAGGTAACGTCTTAGAAAAATGAGTTACTATCATCTGGTGGTATTATTGATCGACCTAAATGTTGTACTCCGTACTACGTATTTGATTATAATGTTATGTGTTTTTATTTGGCAGCATTTCGCTTTGAATGGCTACCCCTGCCCGACGATGCAAAACCCGTCTGACCATTTCTTAAGAACCATTAATAAGGACTTTGAGGTAAGTGAATAAGTGATTGAATCAATTGAAACATTGTAGTAGTGGTTATACTAGTCTTGCAATTGAACAAAAAGTTAATTTCTTGTACTCCGTATAATTTTCTTGTATATTTAGGATGTCGAGGAAGTAGACGGAATATCGAGTGCAGAAGAAGCCATCAAAGTTTTGTCGAATTCTTATAGATCATCACAAACCTACCAAAAAGTTCAACAACACATATCAGACGTGTGTCAACAGGTAAAACTTGTATTTGCAAATAACAACATTACCGAATATGTCATGACCTAGTGGTCAGGACGGAGATACCATGAGCAGTAGGTCAGAGTTGAAAGAAATGATTGCAACAGTCTAGCAAACTAATACCGTTTTGTTTTTTTTATTACAGGGAGGAGGGTCCACTAAATCGAAAAGGAGTAACGCAAGTTTCTTCACTCAATCGGTTGTTCTTACCAAACGGTCGTTCGTGAACATGTACCGTGACTTGGGGTACTATTGGCTTCGACTCGGAGTGTACATTGCACTTTGCCTGTGTGTGGGGACTATATTTCATGACATTGGTCACACTTATGGCTCTATTCAAGTGAGTATTTGCATAAACTTACAACATGTTTTACTCTTAATTTTTGTTGCTAATTACTAATGAACTAAAATTATGTATGTGAAATTTTGTAGGCTAGAGGTGCAATGCTTTTCTTTGTGGCAGCTTTCTTGACTTTTATGGCAATTGGTGGGTTCCCTTCGTTTGTCGAAGACATGAAGGTGAGATACGATACGACACGACACAAAGTTGCATGAACTTTTCTGAAGTTTTTGTGTTTCCGCAGTAGTCAGGTTATTGTCATTCATATAAATGATAATTTTGTTATGTGTTTAAAAAAATTGGTAGATTTTTGAACGAGAAAGGCTAAACGGTCATTATGGTGTCGGAGCATATGTGATAGGCAACACGATCTCGTCAATTCCTTACTTGTTGATCAACTCCTTGATACCAGGAGCAATAGCTTATTACCTCGTCGGTCTTCAAAGGGGATTCGACCACTTTGTCTTCTTCGTGTTGGTGCTATTCGTGTGCGTGATGTTGGTCGAGAGCCTAATGATGATTGTCGCGAGCTTAGTTCCCGACTTCCTCATGGGAATTATAACCGGCGCAGGAATCCAAGGTGTGATGATGCTTAACGGCGGCTTCTTTCGCTTGCCTAGCGACCTCCCTAAGCCCTTTTGGAGGTACCCAGTGTACTATATCTCCTTCCACAAATACGCTAGCCAAGGGTTTTTCAAGAACGAGTTCAAGGGGTTGACGTTTCCTAATAACCAAGTCGTAGGGCCCGCGACCATAACCGGAGATGAGGTTTTGACGGGATTTTGGGAGATGGAAACGGGATACTCGAAATGGGTCGATCTCGCTATTTTAATCGGTATGGTGGTTGTTTATAGGCTCATGTTCTTGGGTATCATTAAGCTTACTGAAAAAGTTAAGCCCATGGTTGCATCCTTTAAATCATCTTCTAAACCACTTTCCAACCAAATTGTGCAAAATTAAGTTTTTTCAATTGAATTAATAGCAAGTTAATTCAAGATTTTTTAAACAAGAAAATATACATGTAATATATTTACTTGAGCTGATAATATAATTGTGTGTTTTTTTTTCGACATTAATTTCCTAGTAATCTATTCATTCTACGTTTTATTTAGTCAAATATTTACGTCATTTGTCTCGTTTCTATGATCGATAACTTGCTCTGCACTTTTAAAACAAAAACACCGGCAAATCTATTTACATGAAACAAAAACACCAGCATATCTCACCGTTTTCCGATCGATCACTTTCCACACGACATATATAGCTAGCATACTCGAGTCTCAGCGACGAAAATAAAGATTACGAGCAAATATTGCACGGTAATTCATACCAAAATGGGCAGTAAGTAGGTAACTATGATGTGCGAATAAGTAATCGTCGATATAAATCTAAATACTTATCGAGGTAAAACAAGCCAAGCAACTCTACAAGCACAATACGAATCCGAAACAAAAACAAAAAAGAGAAAACAAAAGACAATCATAGGCAAACGCGAATAAACAAATTTACCCCAGACGAAGTTACAAATTCCAACAATACTCAGCGTCTACCATGTCACGTCTCTGAACCTTCTTCTTCTTCGACGGTTGGAAGTACAGCCTCTCTAGTAAACCCGGGATCAAGGAACTTTGCGACAAAAGCCCATAACTTGTAAACGTCCTCGAAATCAGACAGGAAACTAAGAGACGCTGTTACAACCTCCACTCTAAAAAACCCGCTTTTACCATCAAACCTACCATTTGCCATCGGTTTGCACAACGTGGTATCTGCAATGCTCAGTTCTCCGCACGAATGCCCAACACCACCGTCCATGATTCGTATGTGAGAAAGAATGCCGACAGCGAGACAAATCCCGTGCGCTTCAGCAAGCCTTTGAACGACTTCTGGATTGATTAGCCCTCGGTTTCTGCTCCTCACGTTGAATGACACAGACGCACCTCGTTCGTACTTAATCTTAGGGCCATATATTTGAACCAAAGGCACAGTGGTTTTTTCATCGGGACCACGGAACCTTAGTTGCAATAGAGAAGTGACTAACCAATTGATCAAAAAACGTAACCTTGATGTGGTTCTATTGAGGCCTAACATGTTTATATGGTCAAGATGTCGACATATTATCTCTGGTTCTTTCCTTCCTGATTCTTGTTCTTCTTCGTAATCTCCGTCACTGTACTGATAGTCGTCGAGATAACTGGCCGAAGTCTCGCCTGCTACGTCGTTGGTATTATGACCTTGGAGTTCTCTGTGATGGTTTTCTGTACTGAAAGAGACTCTCCTTCCTTTGCTTCCATGATCGTCTTCTTCAAAGCATACGACTTTTCCGCCAGGAAATCTACCCCCATCCCTTCTTCCGAGTAGCCTGAACTCGCCTTCTGTTTCTCGTCTGATAGCACTTTCTTTCGTCTCCACACAACCTTCGGAAGTCGTACCGTTTCTCAAGGAAGCCTTTTTGGTGATTGACCTTTCATCTTCATACACTTCTTCGATCTCATGAGCAGGTTGAATATCCTCATTAATGTCATAGACGTTTCCCATACCACGTGAAACTGACTGAACAGCAGCATCAAATGATACCATGTGTCGTTCGTCATATACCGGGCTTGTGGACATGTTAAACGATGGCTTTGGGGAATTTCTTTTAGCGTGTTTCTTCCCAGAAAACCATGATGGAGGTGACGGAGTGGATCTATGTCGCTCCAACTGGCCGACATTATCAGAATTCATCGGGCTTTGACCAAGATCAATCCAAAACGAGTTGTCAGAAGATTCGTCCTCACTGAAAATAGGGCTTTTCATAACCTCCCCCACAGAGACGCTCTCTGTCTCTTCAAAGATAGTACTAGCGCCATCTCTGTCCGAACTGTTTTCATGTTCCATTTCGGTGTCAAACACGTCCCTCACTTGAGAAGACGTGAACGCACCAGAGAAAGCCGGCATCTGTGATCCTTTCCGTGTGTCTGGTTTTATAATATCTCCATCTTCTTCAGCGTCAAAATCATCAGTCCCAATAAGTCCATCAAGACCATCTATCGAGTCGCCACCCAAATACTGCGGGAAGACCGGTGTGATCTTCACCATTCCAGTACCTGTGACCCCCGATTGATTATTAAGGCTTGCCAAAACCGACTTCTTAATAAGCAGACACCCAAACCCGCTTGGGTCAAAACCGAAGACACGGTAAAACGACGTTATTATAAAATCAGGTCGAAACAACGACAGCCCAAGAGAATCCATATCCTTAGGACCTAAAGCACCCGCGTCCAACAACACATGCCAATTATTTTGCTGCGCCAAAGCCATCCACTGATACGAGTACTTAGAACCCGTGACACGAGACTGAACAGGAAACACGAAAAGGCCAGTCGCAGCATCCTTCTTCCTTTTCTTCTTAACCGAAATCTGCTTCCTAAGGTCAGCTGAACACGGTTTAAGCGTAGGCCACTTAAACCAGGCACTATGAACCTTAGCACCTTTGTCTTTAGCCTGTTGAGCCATCCAATTAACAGACTGACTCTCGTGGTCGAACATGGTCAACAACCTCTTATTAGTCTCGAAAGGGTACGCTTCCGCTAACAGTTTAAAAGCAGACCCTCTACTAACAGTAAAAACAATGCCATACTCATTCTCAGGAATGTTCAAATAATCCATGATTCGAGTCTTAATATCATGCTCAACAGTACCACTCTCAGCAGAACCATACAACACATGATTACTCAAATTAGCAGACATTTCAGAGAGACTAAAAGTGGAAGTATCCCAGTAATACAACGTCTGCAAATGCGAAAACAGACCGAAACCGCAGTAATCTAGGCATACCTTTGCACCAGGTCCAGTTAAGTGACCATACTCATCCAACCTAAGCTGATCAATTCTATCAGAAGACTCATACTTTGGATACATTGTCAGGAACTTAGTGAATGCCTCATTTAAAGACGGAATGTCGTCTTCACTCTCGTAAGTTCGTTCAGCAGCCAATGCTGTGGCTTTTAGAAACTCCTTTAGGACCTGCAACCTTGCTAAAGACCGAGAACGGCCTAAACCACCGTCGTCTTTGGCAGGATTGACGCCGTCTGAATCGTTTTCCAACGTCGATTTCAAGAGTGACCCATCTTCAGAAGCTTCCTCAAGAGCTTCTCTAAGTTTGTTTTCCTGCAATTTCCTCAAAATTGAAGAGTTTTTGTTGACATTATCTCTAACTTGAGAACCAACATCTCTTCTTCTCCCTTTTTTGTCAATGATTAGGGAGACACAGTGTGATATTTGGTTCCATAATGAGATATGCATCACAACTAATCTCCCCCCTTAATCACTTAATTAATTAACTAATTAATTAAATTAATTCCCAAATTGATTGATTCAACTAACAAAACCCAGAAACATAAAACAAAAAGGGGAAATATTTGGTTCAAATTCAAACCAAACAAAGAGGGAATCAAACTCAAATTACAAAAAAGTTTCAAACTTTGGACCAATTTGAGTGTTGTTTAGCACAGTACTCAAAAAACACAAGGAATCATAGAGATTCTAAGCTGGAAAAAAGGGGATTAAATTAATAATAAAATCCCAATTTAGGACCACAGCAAAAGGATTGATCTTTGATTTAGATCAAACCCTAGAAACAAAATAAAGGGATTAATGCAAGCTTCAATCTTACACAACCAAAGGGTATAACTTTCTGCATTTGACTTTTTAATTTAGGAAAAAAAATTGTGGGAAATCACATAATTTGAGCTAAATTAACAAAACCCTAATGATTTTGTGAAAAAAGATTGAAACTTGATGTATTAGATCCAACAAAAAAAAATTGATTGATAAATGAGAGAAAATAAAACCCTAATTTAGCTAGGAATTGGGGGAAAGGTGAAGGACAAGAGACATTTTGACTTTGTGGGTGCAATAAAAAAAAATTAAAAATTATATTAAAATTGTTGAGAAAAATAAAAATACAAAATTTTGAAGTTGGTAATTTTGTAGATTTCAAAGAGAAAAATTAAAATTAAAATAAAAATAAAAAGGGGTTGAATTGAATTGAATTTAATTGAAATGTTTTGGGAAGTCAAACAAAAAAAAAGAGGGATAGAAGAACATTGAAGAGAGTGTGAGTGCATTCAATCAATGACTCTGAGTTTTACCCACCTGTTTTTGGCTCTATCTTCTGTCCAATCTTTTATTTTTCATGTTTTTTTTATTATTATTGTTTTGTGTTTTTTTGAGTATTTTTTAGTTGTTTGACCTTTTTCTTTATATCTTTATACTTAATTTTTTCTCCTTATCATTTGAATATTTTGACAATTACTTCGTATTAAGGATCTGTTCTTTCGGACTTTTTAGAAATTGAATCAATCAATCGAATTGAATCGAATCAATCGAATCGAATGAATCGAATCGAATCGAATCGAATCGAATGAATTTGAATCGAATGAAGTTAAATTTATAAGTCAATGAATCGAATCGAATCGAATCGAAGTGAATGAATCGAATCGAATCGAATGGAATGAATCGAACTTAATCGAATGAATCGAATCGAAATGAGCTGAAAATAAGCTGGAAATAACAGGTCCTAATTCGATTTCGGTTTGGGGTCAAGTTGGTTGAATTACGGGATTGAACTCTGTTTCGTGGACTTTTTGTACTTCGTATTTGATGTTCATGTTTAGGATATTTAAAAAGTGATCAATGTCTTTTATAATCTCGATAGTTAGGTTGTAAGTATGAGTTTTAATTGAAGACACATGTAATCAGATAGAAAATAAGAAGTTGTTAAGACATGAGAAGACAAACATTTATCTATAATAATTAAAATTTATAAAGCATATTGTTAATAAGGATGTCAATTTGATAAGGAATATTATCTATTTTACATTGATGTGATTGAATTATCTTAGATGGTCAATACAAAATTAAATTAACGACATCACGCCCATGAAAATTATATATAGCATACATTCATATACAAAAGAAATGGTATCTAAGTCCATGTAAATACAAACTTCCATTCTTTTTTCACAATATTAAATTGTTGATAAAGCTCTCCACAAAACGTCTAAAATATACGGACTAAGTAAATTAGATACGCATAACTTGATTACGATACACTATAAGTTTTTTTAAAAGAGAGATTCTCATTACACTTTCCATTAATTAACCAAACTAGGTCTATATCATCTATTAATCTTATATTTCCTCTATTCTAGAGTTCTAGACTTTCAGTATATTATTTATAATTTGTAGAATTTTATGAGGTAGAAAATTAAATTAAATTAAATAATGACCGAAATAGAGACATACTCGGTACATTTATTTTATATATATACTCCATATAAGTACACCTACAATTCTATACAAATTAGCAAGCATGCAAAATCAAATAAAGAATTTCATGACCAATAACAACTTGAAAAGAAGAGAAAATAAAAGTAGGTATAATTCCAAAAGCAATTCCAAATCAATCATGGTACATACTTTTTGCAAAGGTTAAAAGATGATTAGTTGAAGATGATGGAGGGTTGCATTATAATTGTGCTTGTAGTAGGAATATTGTAGTGCCTTTTCCATGCCTCACTATTACATGGTATTACATGACTACATCACTATATGTGATTATTGATGTATTCTAATCTATCATACCCCATCTGTCTCAATCAATTGTTTACAACTCTCTCAAATCTCGCTCACAAAAAAAGTCAAACTGTGAACAAATTATTGAAATGGGGGGAGTACTTACTTCAAATTTGGTATAGAATTTGAGTTAAAATAGTTTATCTATCAATTTTAATGTTTAAATAGTTATAGACTTATAGTTTGGTGTATAAATATAAAAATGATATTGTATATATAAAAATATATTCAGTTGACAACACCTCAAATGCAAATATTATTTTAGACATATGTAGTTGAAATCAATTTTCTTTTGAAAGAAGATTATACGAGTAATAGATATAGATAATTATATTAGCATTTAACAAAGTTTTTATATTTTAAGGGATACTGCGCGTAGCAATTTATTTCAAGAGAATAAAATCCCTTAATGAGTGATTTAGTCCGCTATTCCTTTGATTTGGTAGAGTAGCAGTAATTTGTTGTGCTTAAAAATATGATAAAATGGCTCATGTGTTTCAATGTATCTAAAAATAATTTTGATTTGAATTGTCTACCCTAAAATGTTTGCCATGTTGCTAATTTCAATATTTATTTATTTTTAGTATAATTTAACTCATTGAATTTCTAAATAAAATAGAAAATGACAAAATAATTAATTGGAATTTGAAAAACAATGGAAATATAAAATTGTCAACATAGTTGATGCCAAAAAAGAAGCATATAAAAAAATGGACAACATAATTGTGATTTCTTTAATATGTTGAATTTGAACACTTTTTGTCTTACTAATTAGCTGTCTGAATATAATCTACAATCCCCACTACTCTGCATGTCTGTACATGGCCAAATTTTAATCATCCCCACGAGCTGTGAGTTATTTATTTATATTATAATAATATATTATACTAATATGAAGATCTCAAAACATCCGAAGAATTGTAAAAAGAACGTAAAAAGAAAATGTAGAAAGCAAGCGATATTCATTTGAAATGACAGGATTTCTCATCAATTGATCAAATATAACGTCTTTGTTTAGGTCTTTAAACATACATATTCTGATATTCACACACGAGACATTCTCACGTTAATAGAGAGTAGAGACAAATTATATAAACAATATTCATGTGTGTAGAATTTTTTCCGTTGTAACTATGAGTCTTAAATAAATTTTAAACTCGAGTTTAAAATCATGCTTAATCATATTTCATAAATAACCCAAGCAAAAATACACTAACATGAGAGCATAAGGAAAGCATTAACAAACCAAAATATGTTTAAGACATTTATAGGCAAATTTCTAGCATTCTATGTTCTTTTCCAATTGTACATTGTTACATGAACTATAACAATTTGGGTTGATAAACACCAAAACCCGGAATATGTGCTTAAGAATAATCTAAAGTGAAATTGGACCTGGCAGATCCGTTTGACAGGTCTATCTACGAAACTATGGGAGTTTGACTTACCATATAGTAGCGCTTTCAATACGTCGTACCTTGCTAAAATCCCGATTCTAAACTCCAGACCGGTGGCCTACGAGTCTATCATCTTCAAAAGAAACGCTGTCTCGAGAGCTAACTCTTTGGTCTTCATGTACCGATTCTCCTCCACTAAGTCGGTTGTTAGGTTAAGAAGAACAGGTCGTGTTGGGTCGTGCACTGTCTGTTCTCGAATACGTGCAGCGTATTTTGCAGCTTCCCAAATCCCAAACCTGAATTTCACAGTCCGTTTTGAAGATGATGAGAAATTTACAAAAGTAGCATTCAAGAAATATACGCGCACAGGAATATCTAATGCGTAATTATTAATACATAATTCACTGATAAAATTTATGCTGAAATGTCGTGTATTAGTTACCTGGTGCTAATAGACGAGGAAATTAGGATGGCAGGATATACGGAATCATCCCTTATGTTTTCATACGGAGAATAACTCCGAATTGCCTTGAAGTCTTCAGTGTCAGTTGGAAACCCAAACTCTTCATAATCAACAGGCGTGAGCGGTAATATAGGTTTTAGAAGCGTGGTTGTTGGATCTAAGAACGGAACCTAGAACACCAGAATAAAATTAGATTCACAAAAAAAGAAAAAAAAAATATGAATATACTTATTTTGATTAATCAAAAATAAAATATACTCGGTAAAACGACAACCTTCAGTACTGCAGCTCGGAATAACTGTGGGCAAGAATTGATGGCAGATGCAACGAGAAGCCCTCCCGCACTGTATCCCCAGGCTGCAAGCTTGTCTTCGTCCGCAATTTTTTCATCAACGAGAAACTTAGCACAAGCGATGAAGTCTCGGATAGAATTATGTTTCTTGGTGCGCCTCCCATCATGGTGCCACTTCTTGCCTCGGCCACCACCACCTCTAGATACAACGAATCAAGTTAAATGAAATTTGAAGTCAGAAGTTTTTCTGAAGTTTAGTGTTTCTTAAGTAATACTCCGTATGTATCTTGAAGTTTTCCTCACATATTCTATAATTTCTTAAATCATCTGCAGATTTCTGAAGCATTTGATAAGTTACGGAAAAAAAAAAATAAATAAGATGAGGACAATGGGTCCTAAATACAACGAAAGCATTTTCTGCATTAGAAATCAGACATTCATTACTTTGTATGGAGAAATTTCGAGGAAAAAAAAAAAAAAGGCGAAACCGCTGTTTATATGAAAAGAATTTGAGAGAAAGGACTGAATGGGAATCAGAGGAGTAATTTTCATTCCCTGCCCTAAACTCGTCAACTTGTATCCGAACAAAGGGTAGCGCATTATGGAGGCAATGTAAAAATATCGGATGTATGGAGAACTAACCTGACATCTGCATACGCTATAACCCAACCACGATCAAGAAGGCTTTTCTGTTCACTACGCCAGCGCTTGTCCAACAACTCGCCATAAGCACCATGCCCATGAAGTAATACAGGGTTCTGTTTTTCGTTTTTGATTTTCTGAGAACGCACAAGGGTCAACGGTATCATGACCCCGTCATGTGAAGGGATGTTATACTTTTCGCATGAGTAAAACTCGGAAAGGTCATTCCATGGGTTTTTAATTTCATACTCTTTGTCTTTGTCATTGTCAATTTCAAAATGTACAACTTTTGGTTGGCCGTCAACTGAAGTACTTTTCCCATAAAGTATTTTTGTCCTCTCATAAAGCAAATTTTGCTGTTGAATAATGTTCCATTTTTCGCTAGAAAGATCATAATCGACAACAGCATCAGGCATCTGAGGAAGAGAAAACGATCAACAATTAGCTTGAGCTCAGTTCCATGGTTGCCGTTTTCAGGTTTCAGGAACGCTAATCGTCGGTAAAATGATTATTATAGACTTAGAATTGCAGGCAGTTGAAAAATATTAAAAGGTGAAAGTTCAACTCGTGAGTGTTTATTGGGTGTTATACTAGATATAAGATATGATATCAAAAAATTCATACCACGGGAGATGAAATTGTGAAGCGCACTGTGGAGGAATGGAAGTCGTAATTCGTCCCAGGTAAAATTTCACAAACATTGTCTGGCAAAGGAAGGAAACTTGGACGCAACTCTGCTAAGCGAACTGCTGCCTGAGGAAAAAAAAAAACAATGGAGGGTGAATGTGTAAGTAATTACCGAGGACTTTTTATATGTCTCCGAGATAATACAAGTATTAGAAACCACGAAAATATAGACAACGACCATGATACATATTCGGAAAGATAACTCAAGAATCTCAACATGACTACTATTTTAGTTTTGTCATAAGGGTTGCGATTCAGTTATACATGTACTATCACTCTCAAGTACACTGGTTTCAGATACTCCGCAGTATTCATAAACAAATATGGAGTAGTTGTAGCTGGTACAGCATAATTCCCATGAGAAGCACATGACGGAAATTTCAAAAGGAATATATACATAGTATTGATTGGTAGATCAAATCATTTGGTCACCAAATTGTACATATGCAGATCAGTTGTTACAAGCGCTTCCCTCGGTGTCACAGCAGGCAACATTGATACAAAGCGAGCTCGGGAAAATTTTAAACTAAATCGTACCTAATCTTGAAAAACCATTAATCTTTTAAAAACAGTATAAGGAGCAATCAAATAAGCGCTTACTTTGAGGTCTGTTGGAAAAGGTAAAGGAACTGCACATAGCTTGAGCTTTTCACGTTCTCTTACAATAAGTGATAAATGCGTGTTACAGAAATCGACATCTTCGATGGCCACATCGGGGTCATCAGCAAATACATTCTGCATTGAGCAATACAAGCCATAATTACCGATTGTTGTCAGCTTAACAAATTTAGCAAAATAACATTATCATCTACAAGCGCAGAAGAAATATAAAGATATTAAGGTCAAACTTAAAAAGACGTCTAATTTGGGGCATTAAAGCAGTACGACATGGCCTAGGTCTTGATTAGCTAAAACGTGTGGCAGCTAAACGCTAATCGATGGGTTATGCAACATGTAAATCCACCTGAAAACTAAAACAATCTGAAAGAAGACACGGGCAGGAATAGAAACGATTTGACACAAACAGCATGGGAATCACATACTTGACGGACCACATCAAAGCAACGTGATGGATCGAGAACATTTTTTTTGCCTACGAAGCATACAACGCAAAGTAGCATCACGTATAGTCATATATATGATACCTCCCAGACTCTTTGAGCAGGAGCAACGTTGACAGGTGAGCGAAGAAGATAATGACTATCAACAGGTTGTCCTCCTTTTGGAGCATCTGTAAATAGATAAAGATATCCTCCGTGATGCTCAACAACGCAATGAACAAATGGTGAACCATCCCACACTAGTTTCATTTCCGACGATGGATCAGAAGAATCAATCAAATACACCTGAGAAGTCGAAAATAAAAATTAACCAGATACCAAATCGACATCAACAGAAGGCAATGCTTAGAAATCTATCAGAAAGGGTTACCTTTGAAGTTGTAGTTGATAAAACATAAACAGCAACAAAGTTAAAATCTTTTGTATGTCGGATATTAAGACCTACGGTCTCCTTTGGCTCATTGAGAAGCAAAACAGCGTCATCATTTGAACCCAGTATGCTACGATACAAACTAACAGCAGAAAGGAGGAAAACAATTAGCAAAGGACATGCAAATACAAGTTAAATAACCACGACAAATGTGCATCTGTATTTACTACAGACCTGCAGGGCCGCTTATGGTGGTCAGTAACGACATAAAACAACGCTCTCCCGTTTTTGGACCATGCTACGTTAGAAACCCAATCAGCGCGCGGCTTATCACACAGCGAACCGTTTCTCAAGTCCCGCACCGATAACGTGAAGAAATCATTGTCTTTGTCGTACATAGTGTAGGCTAAATAGCGATGATCGGGTGACACTTCAGACACCTCCTCGAAAGCATAACCTACAATCGAACTAATCATTAACAATTGCAATTGCATATCAAAGTGAACATTTTCATATAAACAATTCATTAAATGATTAAATAAAAAGAAAAACAGAAGGAACCTCCAAATCTTTCAGCTTCTTGATTGTAATCAATCAACTTCTGTTCAATCTTTTGTCCGGAAGTAAAATCAAACCCGAAAAATGGAGACTTGTGTGAAATGAACTCTTCATGTAAGCTCGCTAATCGACGGCAAAGAACTGGATATTGTTGCCCTTCCGCCACCCGCCTATAATACAACCTGTATATACCCTTGATTAAGTAGAAACAAACAACTATTCAGAAACCAGAAAACACCTTGACAAAAACTAAGGTAGAGCAGAAGCTCATCTATAGCAGGTACCTCACCATTTCATCCATCTAACAGCAAAATAGTTCACAAGTCGCTTCCTTTGCTACATAAACGATATTTACAAATCATATGCCAATGAATAACACACAAAAGTCACCACCAAGGATTTATAGATATCGACCTCAATATTACTCAACGTCTATGTACTAAACAGCATGACCAACATAATTCTAAACAATGCAAAAACTTTTAGATGCTTCAGTTTTTACCCTAAATCAACAACAACAACAACAACATTAACCCAGTGCCTTATGAGTCCCCCTCGCCACTACTATGGTGTCAGTTAAGTACACAAAGACGCCGTTTACATAAGAAGATGTAAATTGCATTCAATTGTCGATAATTCAGAATAAAAAGACATGAAAAAACTCTTTTGCTTTATTCAATCCCGTAATCAAAAACTAAAATCGTGGTTATAAAAAGTGGGAGTTATCAAATCACCCTAACAAAAACATCAACAATAACGACACCACCACCAACAACAACAATAAAAACAACAGCACCAGCAAGAAGTAGATATAAACTACACAGAGTCGTCGTTTACACATGACGGTATACTACGAATTGCATAGAACGACCTCTACTCCAAAACAAACAAAAAGAAGTGCAACAAACACATCAAAAAAAAAGTCCACCCGCCACTACTAGGGTGCCAACTAGGTACAGACAGACGCCGTTTACATTAGACAATGTACATTCAATGATCGATACTTCAGAACAAAAAGAAGCGAAAACCTTTTTGGCTTTATTCAAACCCGTAATCAAAAACTCAAGAAACACAAGCCAATAACAAAACTAAAACCCAAAACCTTACACAGTACAGCAACCGCAACAGCAACAGCAACACCACCACCACCACCAACAACAACAAGTAGTACATATAAACTACACAAAGTCGTCGTTTACACATGACGGTATAATACGAATTGCATAGAACGACGTCTACTTTAAAACAAACCAAAAGAAGTGCAACAAAACACAGCAAAAACAACACACCCCCCCTTCATTCATTCAATCAAACCAACTAAACAAAACAACATCAGCAACCAAAACCCGACAACGAAAAAAACAAAAACAAAAACCCAGATAGAAAAAGAGACCATGGACCCCAATGAAATGGCGGAGACGACAAATCATAAGGCAAACGAGAGGCGATTTCCGACTGAAGTTTGCTCTGAAGACGATCAGTACCACAAAGCACAGCATCAGTGTACTTCTCCTCATGTTCCATGTAAACATCCATGTGACGCATTGCAACTTTGTCGTTTAATTTCGACATCCAATTGTAGTTGTCTTCCCATGTTTCTCCGTTTGGTCCCGTTATTTGCTCCGGTTTTTTCGGCGCTTTTGGCGGCGTTGGTGGGGGTGGTTTTGGTGGGCCCTTCTGCGCTTTCCGGTGGACTTGCCGGAGAAATATTCCGGCGGGTTTTACGGCGGTGCGGTGGGCCAATACTCGCCGGAGAATTTGGGTCATTTTTTTGGGGTGGTGAATGTGATGAGTGAGGGTTTTAGTGAGGGTTTTGACTGTACATGGATATTAGATACGAAGTACTATATTAGATAAATGCTCATTTATTTTGACTTCTTATATATTTTGAAAAAAATTTAGTTGTTTTTTTTAATAATAAATAATAAATTATTAGTACTTTCAAAAAATAATAAATTATTAATTATTAATTATTAATAAAACGTCAAATGATAATTAGTCAATAAATTAAGAATTTAAGGGTATTGTGATAAACGATATCTGCAATAAATTAATGTGAAGCAATGTATAAATTGCAAATTGCAATCTTAGAAGTACACACATAAGACGACTTCTCTAAAGTCGCTCACATGGTTAAAAAGAACAGTACCGATTGAATGATTAAGAATATTATGAAGTTTTCTTTTTTCTTTTCTTTTTTTCACAATTGGAAAATAGAAAATCGATATGTTTGCATATGTTGATATACAACTTCTACTAATACTTCGTATATATTTGAACCGCTTGACCCAATAATTGAATTTTAAGAGGAACAATAAATACTTTGTACGCTTTTTAAGAAGACTATTCTATAAACTTTTCTAAAATACTAAATCTTTTTCGAATTATAGAAATTTGTTTAGGTGTTAACCATTTATGACAATAAAATGGTGCACCACTACCACAAGAGTTTTACAACAATGTTCTGATAGATATAATAACTCATGGAGAATCAAAGATTTGAGCTCATTTACAGCTCCTACAAAATACTACAGCAATTTTCTAAGGTCTGATACCATACAAAAGGAGTCGTCGTTTGTCGATGATTGGCCCAGCAGTACTAACCAAACGACCTTAAAACGAGAGCTTCGATACCTCTCGATCAAATCGCCTTCCACAAAACCTGCATGGCACGACTCTGGTACTCCCTAGTACTACATCGGATTACTCTAATACTTTAACCACAACCTGTGGCATCCTTTGATATTCAGCTAGACAAAAGGCTGAACTATCAAACTTCGAAGAACTCTCAGCAGATGCTGGTTACTTCCAGAATAGGCCTGTTTACGGTCACACCAGCGTCGAGATTTTCCATCTTCGGCCTCTTACTAGGTCTTTCGACTGCCTCGAGACTCGTATCATCAGATACAGGCCTGTTTTCGGTCATAGTCTCCTCACCAGAGTCAAGATCAATGTCAGCAACAGGCGCATCTTCGGACACATCAACAATCTCGGCTGTTTCTTCAGCCACATCAGCATTCACAGCTGTTTCTTTGCCTACGTCAGCAGTTTCTTTTGTCGACTTCCTAGCTGATCTTCTTACACCCTTCGGCTTTTGAGTTGATTCAGTATCAGGAGTGACATTATCCTCAGGTTTCATGGGGATTTCAGTCTTTGAATCTGCTGCTAAGTCGTCAGAGCATCCTTCAGCGATCACTTCCATGCCCTCAAAAGGCAGCGATCGCTTAGCAGACTGTTGAGCGTCAGAAACAGCGTCAGCTGGAGGAGCGCGCTGTGTTTGAATAAGATAATGTGCCACCGATTTATATCCCAACTTGTTGATCTATAGCACGACAGAAAAAGCGGAATTAATTCAATTGATCTAGTGAAGAAAAATAGTTTGATATAAGCAGTTTATACTCCAAAGCCACAACCAAAAAAAAACTCGAGAATAAAGAGTAACCACGTACCCTTTTGTACAAAGCACCGGTAGGAGCCCATCCTTTGGCTTGGCGACACAAGCTACAATTACAAATCCCGCGGCAAGGCGGGCAAATCCAATTCGGGTTTTGGTTGGCCTCTACCACATGCTCTCCATATCTGTCATAAAGTACAGACAAAAAAATTCAAAAACTAAACTTCACTACGCATGAATGGAGTATGGATTCTCTCAGTTCTCATGCAAAAAATGGAGCTTCAATTTGATCTAATAGTCCACACACGATGATATGTTTGATAGGTGAAAAGGAGATGAGAGTAAAGCGTTTATCTTTTCTTTCGTAAATCATTTGCGACAGTTAGATTTAAAAGGGGGAACTGATTTCAACTCTTTATAGGAAATGGAAGGTAGTGCATTAAAAGACTGACAAAAAAAGGAAGCAACAATCAGTAGTCCACATTAATAATAACGGGGTATTCCGCTTTGTAACGCACGCAGTAATTGAGTTTACATGGAGAACCAGAAGTCCATATTTAACATTGCATAAAACTAAAATATAACTTAGCAAAATCCTCAGCGGACATATGAAAATAACCGTACACCCATATTAAACCAGGTTTGAAGCACCATTATTACATATAGGCCTAGCAAATTATTAAGTCAAATATTTCTAATCAGTGAGGAATCGAAAGTGGAAGACAGATCGCAATGTTTAGACAGATCGCAATGTAAAAGATGATTAAAAAAATCCATCAACGGTGCCTTGAAATCCTTTTAAATAGGATAATCACGTACCAAGCGTTAGACATACCGCTTAAATAGCGAACTATATAAGTAAGAATATAAGATAAACTCCTATGGCCTAGATATCACAAAACGCTCACCTCATATAGAGACAGTCTCCGCAAAATTGCCCTTGGACGAGATTGCATTTGCAGCAGTGGGTACGTTGCCCAAGAGTCTTCTGCCTGAAAACAGATTCATAACATGTAAGTATAGAGATTAATATAATCGAATGAAATCTCTAGTTCTCTCCTACACACGTCAATGAAAACATTTAAGCCTGAAACGCGCTATACTAAACAGTGAAACTCTTTTCCAATACGAATAACAAAGGCATCAAAATATTCGAACACGTATTCATAATCACATTAAAATATTTCATACTCCATTTACGTGTTGCGTAAGGCAGCGTTGAAGAAAGATAGAGAAAAAACTACAAACATACTTTTGAGTTACTTAGAAAGATACTCGTATTTATGATTGGAACGACCAATAGAAAATCTTTACGAATCTAGAAATTTGTCAAACAAGTTTCATCGCAGATTATGACGCATCTAATCCAGAGTACTCGTACTGTCGTACAACACTCAACTTGTTGACTCTTTGATTCAAGCTTTCCTATTATATAAAGTAATCTTACAATGTCCTACAATTTGTAGTACAGAGTATATAATTATATTAACGTTAAGAAAGAGTCTCAGGTGATACAAGAATCAAAGACTGAGACTGGTCCATGAAAAACGAGAGCAAACTAGAACCGAGTATTTGTTTAATTTCACCACATATAAAGTTTGTTTATATGGTAAGCTAATGTAATAATCCACTACATAAGAACAATTAATATAATATTACGATCGAGACACTTTTCAAAAGGGGAATAGGATAATTTAAATACACCAGGGAATGTGTGACCGGAATTTGCGGAGTAGAGGGGTACTTTAAATTGTTAAGTGACGAGCGAAGACAAAACATCGGTCACAATGACACTTCCGATTGTCGGGTGGTGGTACACATGTGCCTAATCCTACTCTATGTTACATTTCAATTGATCTAGAAACTCGCAAAAACCTATCTAGAAAGATATTTTACTCAAAAATCTTCCGAATCATCAAAACAAATTCATCAAGCTTTTAAGTATCATCCTAAACATGTTCGAATAATATTTTTCAAACCCTAGAATTCACGTAACATGATAAATTAATATTACGATCGAGACACTTTCCAAAAGGGAAATAGGATAATTTAAATACACCAGGGAATGTGTGACCGGAATTTGCGGAGTAGAGGGGTACTTAACTTTAATTAAATTGTTAAGTGACGAACGAAGACAAAACATCGGTCACAATGACACTTCCGATTGTCGGGTGGTGGTACACATGTGCATAATCCTACTCTATGTTACATTTCAATTGATCTAGAAACTCGCAAAAACCTATCTAGAAAGATATTTTACTCAAAAATCTTCCGAATCATCAAAACAAATTCATCAAGCTTTTAAGTATCATCCTAAACATGTTCGAATATTATTTTTCAAACCCTAGAATTCACGTAACATGATAAATTATATGAATAGCAACAAACGAAAACAAGTACTAAACACGAGGAAGTCGAGAACTCTCACCGGCACTGATGGCAAGTCTTGCCTTTAACTGAATCATAAATTCGAGTTCCATCAGCAGCATAACCGTCCACAAAAAATGTCCACGGCATCTCAGTACTCCCCAACAACTTCTCGTGCTCCTCGGTATAGAACTCGGGCTTTGCACCCTCTTCCAACACAATGTCCCTACTCCTTTGCGACTTATCTTCCTTCGTCTCCACGTATGTGACTGGTGGAGCATTCTGCAGTCTATTCAACATGAAATCAAACCAAATCATTCAACTTTTGTACAATCATACAACAAAGTAGTTCTCCTATTAATCAGTCGGGCAACAAGAACGACATTTCACATCCAAGTTAAATCGACACGAAATCTCAGTCATACTTCAAAACATAGTATCAAAACAAATGAGAGATTCATAGCAGATAACCAACAGAAAATATAAAATGACATGCAACACAAAACTTATGGTAAAATAAAAGACCAAATTTTGAAATACTCAGCAAATAATTATCAATCTACTATAAAATAAACATTAAAAAAAACAATAAAATGTGAATGACAAAGAATAGATCTTGCAAAATACACACCACAAGGGTTATAACTCAAAAGTAATTTAATCAAATCAAATGATCAATTAAAAATCAACAAAATGAACCCTTATATTCAACTAAAAAAAGCCAAAAACAAATAAAAAAAGATAACTGCTTTACGAAAATCAGAAAGAACCCATTAATTAATAAAGAAAAACAAAAAGACCCATGAAAGTAAATCTCAAAAACATGAAATGAAACAAAGAAATGATACCTAGAAGAACGACGACGAGGTTCAGAAACCAAAGCAGGGGTTTTCAAAGGGGTTTTGCGGTCATACTTGCGGGTTTGTCGAGGCGTCGAAGAAACCGATTTCAGTTGATTAGAAAGATCATGAATTCCGAGTTTCATCAACCGTTCACGGTTTTCCTTGATTCTTTGCTCTCTAGTTTGCTCATAATCTGAAGCAGTTGTTGCTGCTGCTGTTGTTGTTGTTGTTTGCGGCGGTGTTGGTGGTGATGGTGGTGGAAGAGGGGTTGATTGTTGTTGAATCATGGTGTTTTTTCTTGTGATGGCCATTGTTGTTGTTGTTTGTTGTTGTTGTTGTTTGTTGTTGTGAATTAGGGTTTTTATTTTGGGGGAAAATGTTATTTTTGGGAAGGGTTTCTCCAACGGTCACTAAATAAAAATGAAGAATGTTTGAAGTTTTGAATGTAGTCGTGTGTACGGACTATAGAGTGCTCGGGTAGAGTGTGATATGGAGTAGTATTATGTTGGACAAATTAGTATTACATGGAAATGGTCAATATGTTTTATGATAATTCGTTAATTGTACGGAATATTTGTTTATATATATATGTGATAATTCGTTAATTGTACGGAATATTTGTTTATAAATATATGTGATAATTCGTTAATTGTACGGAATATTTGTTTATATATATATGTGATAATTCGTTAATTGTACGGAGTATTTTATATTTTTCTATTTGATACTATATGGAGTGCATATATGTGCAGTTAGGAGTTTACATGTATAGCTGAAGCCTGAAGGCTACGTTTCAACTATTTAATATCATTGTACTTTGTATTGGTTAGTTGTTACATAATACAGTACTTTGTATAACTTTCTAAATTAATTATATCTTGATTATGTATCACGAAATTCTCGTTAAACCCGTTCTACACTTATTACCTGTGTTGTTGTGACTTGTGAGTTGTTTGGTAGGATAATTTCGAAGATTAATACATGTTAATTAATAATTAGGTTAATTGATGTTGAGTATTCATTCGTTACAATGTAATTACCCATTTGTTAGAATTTTAAAAGTGAGTTGCATTTGATTCTAAAATGATCATTGTTTTACGCGTGAAACGACTAATAGAATTTGTCAGCATCTCATTTGATGTCGATAACAAATGAAGTGCTGGAAAATTTTATTACCCGTTTCACGCATGAGACACTCTCATAGTATACATAATGTAATACTTGACTATGAAATACGGAGTACAATTTTGTGTAAAAAATATGATATGGAGTATATATTTCTTAATCGTATAATTTTATGTGGCATATTTTTTAACAATAGTCAAATTTGATGTTGACAATTAAGAAAACATAGTATCATGACTGAATTTCAACGAAACTAGAATAAATGAAAAATTAGAAATATTGTATATCACATTAAACGAATAACGGCATAACGTAATTATAACTGTAAGTATTTTAATTAAGAGACTCATATTGTATATCACATAAACGTATAACGGTATAACGGCATAACGACTTAGAATAACAATTTCTTTCCAAAAAGAAAGATTACACATTGCATATACGGAGTACATTGAACCAAAACCTTTTTCATATAGGAATATTGTTACTGGTAGTACTCTGTATTATGATCTGAATAAAAAACTTTTTATTGAGTAATCAACATATCTTATTTCCAATAATTGCCTATTTATATCGAAAGATGTATGAGTATGTCTATCAATAAAAAAATAAGTAACATCATAGTTCTTATGTCTATTACTCCATATAATAATTACATAAAAGTTTCTACACCGTAGTAGAAAAACATTTAGTCTATATCTTCATTGTTTTTTCACGCACATACACACATTTCATAAAACTATGTCTTGCTATCGACTTATATTTCCCGTCTTAAATAAGTATTCTATAAAACTGTCTCACAGTATCGGCAAAAATTTAATGCCGTATCATGTTAAGCGACTCCATATTTAGTACTCCGTAAGTATTTGTAACATGGCTGAAAATGGGCCTAATGAATTTGCAATATAGAGGCTAATTTGGGCTTACAAATTTATTCGTTCTTGCATTTGTAAGCATGCAAACTAACGGTACCACGTTTCTCCCACCAAATAAAATACACATTTCTTGAATTCGTTCACCTACACACACACACACATCAAAACTAAGGAAAACAAATTCCTTTCAAATCAGATTAATTTTGAAACAAGTAGAGCCATACATATTTGTAGGATTTACGTGAATTAAGTAGTCGATTTGACAGCTCATTTGAAAATACGTATTGTTGTTCATGAAAATAGAATAAATGATACTTATGTGATACTCGTATTTGTTTATTACTATGTAGCAAAAATTATACGAGTATCAAGTAGAATCTTAGAAAAATATTACAGATAAAATATTTTTTTTAAAATAGAGAAATCTATTCAGCAAATAGCATTAGTATTCTTCAATATAATTAAACAATACGGAGTACTACTCTAGTACTCCATATGTTTCATAATATCATAAATTGTCGAAGTTGATTGTAAATTGTACACGGTTACGTTGAACTTTTTAATATTAAAATTTATTTGTGTTTTCCAATATTTTTGTGAAAAAGTGTAGCACGAGTGAGAGCTTGGACTCCCCATATCTAATTAAGGTCAAGCAAGAGACATCTACTTTCTCCATTCCAATAGGTTCTATACGTTAATTAACTTTTTGGATACTATTCATAAGTGTGTAAAATCTTCAATATAACTTTTAACATACAAATAAAAAAAGGCAAGTGTGATCTTGTTTTAATTGTCTTATCGAACACATTATTAATATCAAAATTTTAAAATTTTCAAGAATATGAAACCAAAGATATGAAAAACCAAGTGGTAGTTGTCCAGGTGGAATTTGGGTTAACCTAGAAGGTGCAACAAATTGTGTGAGGTCTCAGGCTCAAATCCCACCTGGAACCAATTTTCCCACTTGGCCACGAGTATTGATGTACGTGCATAAAATAAATGTATAGAACCTATTGGAATTTAGGACGTATCATTCTTAAGGAAAAAAAAAACTCAAATTTATGAATTACGAGGATCAAAATACACAAAATAAAAGAAAAAAAAAAAATATTATCAAAAGTCAAAACCTAACAAAACCTAAGTTCCACCAAAAAAAAGAATTAAACCTTCAATTTACATGCAAGCATATAGTGTCTCGACTCTTCCATACATCTTTTGACGAAAATATAAAATAATTACTTGTTTTATACGTAACATATCATAAAACCGTTGAGACAAATTATCCACGACACACTAAATGTTGCTTAACTAACTTATTGAATACATGCAACATAAATACACTACACAACATTCTTCATGCATAATAATAAAAATTACTACAAATTATTCTAACCAAATCTACCTTTTATTCTCTTTAATTAAACCCTACAAGTTAATTCATTTGATTTTCCTCATTTTTTATGTTCATATAAATATTACTACTACTATATAGCAACTTCAACAAAAAAAAGTACGATTACAAAATTTAAAATGGCGGCGTCTTTTTACTCGAATCATGATCATGGAGTTAATAACACGATAATAACTATATTAGTTATGTTAATTAGTTTGGCAGTGTTTACAGCAGGTGACGATAAATTACTAGGAGCTTCATTTATTTTTGGAGATTCTTTGGTTGATGCGGGAAATAATAATTATTTAAGCACGTTGTCGAGGGCTAATACACCTCCTAATGGTATCGATTTTAAGGCCTCCGGTGGTAATCCAACCGGTCGATTTACAAATGGTAGAACTATTGGCGACATTGTTGGTACGTCTTTTTTTTTTCCAAGTAATTTGTTATGAAATGAAATGGATTTAGGAAATTCTTTTATGGAATGAACATTTTTATAATTATTTAATGTAAAAGGTTACTCTTATCTTTAAAAACACACTAGAATTTCACATTAGACAATTCAATATAATTTTTTGTTTACCAATTTAATGTACTCGGTATAAGATACTTTATTGTGAAATGACACTTAAATACTCGTAGTAATCATATACTGGTTTAGTTTAGTTTAGTTTTATTCGGTTCTGTCCAACTCAATAAATCTCAAATAAGTTCAAAATAACATTGTCATAATATTGTTAAGTGACATTTATATTGTTTATTTGAGCAGGAGAACAAATGGGAATTCCTAATTATGCAATTCCATTTTTGGCCCCAAATGCCACCGGAAAAACAATACTCAACGGAGTAAATTACGCCTCCGGTGGAGGTGGTATACTTAATGCCACCGGAAGAATTTTTGTAAGTTTATCGAATTTACTTGAATATATTTTAATTATATTTGTCTGATATATGTACGTGATACGTTCATAATACGTATTTATATATTTGGTTAGAGTTTACAAAATCTGTACGTACATAACTTTAGTTTGCGATAATCTTTTGTTAATATTACTGTACGTCTGTACATTGTACCCGTCTCAAACTAACGAGTATTATTATTATTTAATTTACATAGACGGTTAATAATTTTGTTCAGTAGTATTATAACTAGTTTAGATCCCGTGCATTGATGCACGGTTACTATAGATAAATATAAATATAATTAATACATCAATAGGAAAATAATATAATAATCACTTTAATAATATTTTACTGTACATATATTAATGAAAAAACAAAAATTCTATATAAAATAGCTAAAATATATGGGTTGCATTAATTTTGTTTTATGGACTTTACAACATTTATTTGCGATTAGAAAATATAAAGTAATAAATATTAAAATAAGCAAGTTATGAATTTAGAATAAATATATTGTTAAAAAAAATTAATTAGCTATTCCAAGTACATATTTAGAATTTAATATGGAGTTATAAATGAAATAATACATTAAGTTACTTATTTTTATATTTTATTATAGATATATATAATGAAAAGTAATATATTAAAATAAAAGAAGTAATTAATTTAAGATACATCTTACAATGTTATTAATCAAGCTAAACTTTTATTATTTTATCTATAACATAAGTATGAACATGGTTATTGAGAAATGATAATTATAGATCATGAACCTAGACTTAAAAACGTAGAGTATGATGAATGATGTCAGCATTGCATTTTGGCGGGGAAAAATTGCACAGAATCGCGACATGTGACAATGATGATGTCAGCGAGAACTGTCATTTAGTATAATAAAGATTTTACCCGTCTCAAACTAACGAATATTATTGTTATTTTTGGATGGGATTATTGTAGGTAAACAGGATTGGGATGGACGTGCAAGTAGATTTCTTCAATAAAACAAGGAAACAAATTGATGAATTATTAGGTGAATCAAAAGCAAAGGAGTATATTTCAAAAAAATCAATATTTTCAATATCAGTTGGTTCAAATGATTTCCTCAACAATTATTTAATGCCTGTTCTTTCAATTGGAGCTAGAATTTCACAAACTCCTGATTCTTTTACCGATGACATGATTTTTCACCTCAGAGATCAACTTACCGTATGTTCTTCACTTTTTTTACTGATTTCATTATTAAGCTTATGTGTTTTTACTTCTTAATTTTACAATTTTAATGCTATACTAGTAAATAAGAGTCCATTGGGCCAGAACATTTACATGTTGTTAGGGTGCAAACCCATGTCCCACATCGGTGGTGGAAAGATGAAAGATCATCTATATAAGTGTCCACCAAATATAATAGTATGAGGCTTTTTGGGAAGGAGCCCAAGAGTAAATCCGTGAGGGCTAGGCCCAAAGCGGACAATATCATACTATTATAGACCGTGGACACCGATGCAGCAGAGGCCCAACGTCAGTCGTCAACGCTTCCGTTATAACACATGTGTCATGGCCCAATGCTAACGACGTTGCAATTTGCAAATAGTTTGTTAGACAATTTTATAATATATGACGAGCCAAATAAGTAAGATAAAAAAGTAACTCCGTAAAAGCAAAGGTGACTTGGTGGTATATCCTTCATGCTCCTCAAATTGTGTATATGACATTTGTATAGAGAGTCGACGCATTAAAATATAGAAGTTACAGAGTATATCTGTATGTTAGTATGTTATCAGAATCATATCAAAACGTTAACATGGTTCATGTCTAGTAATCATTACATAATGGAGTATATATTTTACCAAACTAAGTCTGCATAAGAATACTCCAGGTTATAATTTCCTTATTACTCCGTACAAATATTAACTATATATATTAGTATTCAAAAATGATTAATTTATTCTAATAATATTTTTATAATTTTGAATGCAGAGATTATACCAATTAGACGCAAGAAAATTTGTGGTGGGAAATGTGGGACCAATAGGTTGCATACCATATCAAAAGACAATAAATCAACTAAATGAGAATGAATGTGTTGATTTGGCCGATAAACTTGCTCGTCAATACAATACCAAACTCAAAAATCTTCTTACTCAACTTGGCCCTAATTTACCTGGTGCTACCTTTGTTTATGCTAATGTCTATGACCTTGTCATGGAACTTATTACCAACTACAACAAATATGGTATGTTTATTATTGTATTTCGGTTTTTCAAACTTTGTTCTCTCGAATTTATTATCGTTGAACACTTAGATCAGTTGCTACATGGTTAATTAAGATATGAAGTCATTGTTAAGGTTTAACTATACTAAGGCCTGTTTCTTTTCAAATTTAATTTCTTTCTTATAAGTTCAATTTCACCTTAATTTCATATAAGTTAATTTCAAATTTCTTATAAGTTAATTTCACTACATAAGTTAATTTCAAATTTCATATAAGTTCATTTCACCTATAAGTTAAAATTTCCTATAAATTCTATTATGTTTTATTTTTATATAACTATTATTATTGCATAATAATAATAATAATAATAATAATAATAATAATAATAATAATAATAATAATAATAATAATAATAATAATAATAATAATATGTTTCTCATATTTTTTTTTTGTGGAATAAAAAAATTAAGGGTCGAAAATGAAATAAATTGACACCTATAAAACATTTCTACAAAATGCAATACTAAAATTCTCGAGAAAATAAATATAGTATATTAAAATATTTAACCGAGCCAACTTATTTATAATCAACTATATATTGAGATATTTAACTATACTAGACCGCAAAATCGATTTTGAACACTATTGTTTATTATTAGTAAAATTAATCATTTTGAATAAATTAAAAGATTTTAATTATTGTAATCATCATCATCATTACTATAAATATCATTGTTATTATTTTTATTAATTTAATAAATTTTTTCATATTATATTAATATTAATATTAATATTTAAATTATTATTATTATTATTATTATTATTATTATTATTATTATTATTATTATTATTATTATTCAATAAGTTTTAAATTCTAATAAATTTAACTCCAATAAGTTTCAGCTCCTATAAATTCAGCTCCTATAAGTTCAGCTCCTATAAATTCAAATTCTATAAGTTCAAATTTCACTCTTATAAGTTCAAATTTCACTCCTATAAGTTCAAATTCCTATAAGTTCAATTTCACCCTATAAGTTCAAGCTCCTATAAGTTCAAATATATAGTAAAAAGAACAGGGCCTAAAAGCACATTTGACATGAACAAAAAGTATATACATAGTCGGACCTGAACTAAAAAGGATGTTATAAATATAATTCAGATGCATATGACTCTCTAAACATCTCTAATTCGATTTTTACTTTGACTCGCTAGACCTGACCCGGCATAATTGACTCTGCCCATAAACAACCCTTATGCATGTCAGGTCCTAGCCAGGCTGGTCGAGTGTTGCATCAATGAAAAGTTATAGTAGGATAACCCAATTCAGGGACCAGTTAAATTGGGTCCAATATCAATCGAGTTAAATTTCACAAAAAAAAAAAAAAAAACTCCCCACTAGAGTAATAGAATTGTACTATCCACGTCTATCTATAAACAATTAAACATACTGTACTGTTATATCACTCGATAACGTTCTAGCATCGTAAAAATGTAGGGTTTAGGACAGCAAGTGTAGCATGTTGTGGAAACGGAGGGCAATACGCAGGAATAGTACCATGTGGACCGCAATCGAGCCTATGCAAAGACCGTGATAAGCACGTCTTTTGGGACCCTTACCATCCTAGTGAAGCTGCTAATATTTTGATTGCTAAACAATTACTCGATGGTGGTACTAATTATATTTCTCCTATGAATCTTCGTCGACTTCGTAATCTTTAATTCAATTTTAATTTGTATGTAACCATATAATAATTATTGTAATTTTGTACGTGTACTACGTGTCTTTCTTTAGTTGATTTTACTTTGTTATTACTCAATTATTTTTGTAATTTACATGGAAATTATAAATATATTGATATTGATGTTTAAATGTACATCTCAATCTTATTTAAATCTCATCCGTGGAAGATGAGAAGTGATCTTGTTTACAAGGTTGGTTTAAGGGTTACTTCTCCTACTGCCAATTGATTTAAGCATGGAACCTCATTAACCTTATAAGCGGACTCTCTCGATCATACTCTCCGTAAGATCGTCTTACATGCATGTGGGATAAACACATCAAAAACTGTTAGAATACATAATCGATCTTGGTCCTTCAATCATCAGCTTAAGTTTTTGGTTGAGTTGGTTCCTGACATGGCATTAGAGCCTTGTGACCAGAGGTCACGGGTCCAAATCTCACCACCCTTCGCACCAGATAGGCGGGTCTGTAGTTGCGTTCACGCTTCAAGCTCAAAGGGCATTCGCGTGAGGGGGCATATGAAACTCAGTATCGATCTTATAACACCACACGGAGTACAATAATTGTTAACAATTCTATTTTAAATTTTGTGTAAATTTGTGTAACGATGAATGGGGTGGGAGAAGGCCAAAAAGAAATGGATGGAAGTGCATATTTTGTATGGTTAAGTCAATGTCGACCAAATGGATGAAGTAATAAAAATATTTGTTTGGTAAAATTAAATTAAATTAAATTAAATTAAACAAAAACTAAATAAAACGTTGAGAGTGTATTGGAGATATTGTCGAGATATCGACAATATCGTTGTTGGAATATATGTCGAGATATCGACATATATTATTTAGGTAATATGAGATTACGAATATCTCATATAGAATAATTATTATTACAGAATAAATTATAGAAGGCAATATGTCTAGGTTATTATGTTAGTTGTTCATTATATAAGGTTGAGTAATTGTAATGTTAAAGGACAACAATTACATTCAATAATATAATCTCTTCATTTATGTATTCTCTCCTCTAAAATCCTTTATGGTATCAGAGCCTCACGCTCTTGAGGCCTAAATAATGATTCCATTGTCTCACGGAGGCTTAATGAATTGTATTTCCTCAGTGATTTCCATCGAAAAGAAAATTTTGATCACATTGCATATATTATTATTATTATTAAAAAAAAAAAAAAAAATCCAAGTAATTTTGTTTTGTTAATTCCCTTTATTTGCTTCTCGAGGATGTAGGGGATTTCTTTGATTTTGATTTCAATTGAATAAAGTTCAATGGAGTACATTTGCGTTGCATCCCCCAACCAATCTTCACACGTGTTAAACCTTTGTCTCGTGTGTCCGACTTATTGTGGTCTCTTCGGGTCTTTTGTTTCCTATTAATTTCGTTTCAAGTTGATTGATTTCGAGGAGTTCGAATTTCTCCTCGATTGTCGATTTTGAAGGGTTCAAAAGAATGGTGTTCGATTTATTGTTGGCTTGTTTGATGGTTTGCGACCTACACCAAGTGTCGCGGGTTTGTGGCCTACCCAAGAGTCGCTGTTGAGGGTTTGTGGCTCACACAAGTGTCGCGGGTTTGTGGCCACCTACCAAGAGTCGCGGGTTTGTGACCTACCCAAGAGTCACCGTTGTTGAGGGTTTGTGACCTACCCAAGAGTCACCTTTGTTGATGGTGTGTGGCCTACCTAAGTGGCGCCTGCTGCGTTTGTGGCTCACTGCGATTGTTGGACAAGATGACGAAGAATCAGATGAAGACTTTGGATTTTTTTTGTCATTTTCATTTATTTTATCTTATTGTAATGTCAAACTCATGGTAATTTTTGCAAATTACCATAAGTATGAGGGGGGATATTGGAGATATTGTCGAGATATCGACAATATCGTTGTTGGAATATATGTTGAGATATCGACATATATTATTTAGGTAATATGAGATTACGAATATCTCATATAGAATAATTATTATTACAGAATAAATTATAGAAAGCGATATATACAGAGTTATTATGTTAGTTGTTCATTATATAAGGTTGAGTAATTGTAATGTTAAAGGACAACAATTACATTCAATAATATAATCTCTTCATTTATGTATTCTCTCCTCTAAAATCCTTTATGGTATCAGAGCCTCACGCTCTTGAGGCCTAAATAATGATTCCATTTGTCTTCAGGAGGCTAATGAATTGTGGTCCTCGTGGATTTCCATCGAAAAGAAAATTTTGATCATTGCATATATTATTATTATTATTAAAAAAAAAAAAAAAATCCAAGTAATTTTGTTTTGTTAATTCCCTTTATTTGCTTCTCGAGGATGTAGGGGATTTCTTTGATTTTGATTTCAATTGAATAAAGTTCAATGGAGTACATTTGCGTTGCATCCCCCAACCAATCTTCACACGTGTTAAACCTTTGTCTCGTGTGTCCGACTTATTGTGGTCTCTTCGGGTCTTTTGGTTCCTATTAATTTCGATTCAAGGTGATTGATTTGAGGAGTTGAATTTCTCCTCGATTGTCGATTTTGAAGGGTTCAAAAGAATGGTGTTCGATTTATTGTTGGCTTGTTTGATGGTTTGCGACCTACCTAAGTGTCGCGGGTTTGTGACCTACCCAAGTCACACCGTTGTTGAGGTTTGTGACCTAAGTGTCGCGGGTTTGTGACCTACCTAAGAGTCGCGGGTTTGTGACCTACCTAAGAGTCACCGTTGTTGAGGGTTTGTGACCTACCTAAGAGTCACCTTTGTTGATGGTGTGTGGCCTACCTAAGTGGCGCCTCTGTCGTTTGTGGCCTACTGCAGTTGTTGGACAAGATGACGAAGAATCAAAGATGAAGCACTTTGGATTTTTTTTTTTTGTCATTTTCATTTATTTTATCTTATTGTAATGTCAAACTCATGGTAATTTTTGCAAATTACCATAAGTTTGAGGGGGGATATTGGAGATATTGTCGAGATATCGACAATATCGTTGTTGGAATATATGTCGAGATATCGACATATATTATTTAGGTAATATGAGATTACGAATATCTCATATAGAATAATTATTATTACAGAATAAATTATAGAAGGCAATATGTCTAGGTTATTATGTTAGTTGTTCATTATATAAGGTTGAGTAATTGTAATGTTAAAGGACAACAATTACATTCAATAATATAATCTCTTCATTTATGTATTCTCTCCTCTAAAATCCTTTAGAGTGACTTGTGAGCTCACGAGTTATAAACCTCTGCGGTACTGACCACCCCATATACGCGTGCCCCTTGATCCATCAATACCATGGTTACTTCTTTCATGTATGTAGAATGTAGTAGACCATTTGATTCTTCAATAATCAACATTTTATTTCTACTTGTTTTATTATTTTTTTTAAGGTACTGTTTACATTTGGTATATGGAGAGATTAAAAAATATAAACGGTAAAAAATTCCAAAAAAAAAAAAAAAAATTGATACTCTCTCTGTCTCAGTCATTTGTTTACATTTTGACTTTTTTCCCCTCACAAAAAAGATAAACTGTAAACAATTCACTGAAACGGAGGGAGTAAGATAAATTGGTTATTATTAAAGGTCAAAAATTGTTATGTGTAATTTGTTATCGTAGCACCAGAATATGAATTCAACCATCAGATGCAGTGAATTGTAGTACTCGTTTTATCTTATTAGTCATTTGTTTACACTTCTCTCAAATACTCCTCACAAAAAGTCAAACTGTAAACAATTTACTGAAATGGAAGGAGTAATTCATATGAACGTGGTGGGTTTTAAATTTGATATATTTGTATATATTTGAATTAAATGACAATAAAAAGACTACATTAACAATGTGCAGTTGCGATTATTATCTTTCAATCAGCTGATAACAACCATGCCACCATGGAATATGGTACTCATGAGCATTAGATCAATTAGTGGAAAGTTGTTTTAGTTTAACGGAAGGTTTCTAGTTTATGAGAGAGAGTTTTACTGTCCTTTATTTGTGGTCCTACCCGGCTCGAATCCGGACTAAACCGGATGTTATACATAATAAGAAAAACTGATAATAACCATGGTTGCCTTAAATTGCCTATAAATACTATAAGCAACGGAATCAACTCGTTCGAATGTTAAATATACGTTATTTACATAATATCAGAAACTTGATAATTGAATAATGATCACGATTGATTATAGTCCGACACTTTGGAAGCGTGTAACGCTTCCAGTAAATTCGCTTGTGATTGATTTAGTCTAAATATTACGGAGTAAACATTAAGTTCAGCCTTATAGACAAATTACTGAATATTAAAATATGAAGTATTTACTTTCTAAAATATTTAATTCTTAAAACTTTTTTCATTTCATAATGATTAATTTGTTTCTTCCATCACCAAAAATATTTCACCTTTACTCACCAAAAATATTTAACCTTTACTTTTTTCCATCTCACATCACTTTTACAACATGAAAATGATTTTAGGTACATTGAGAAGATAGATTTTGGTACCTTCATTGCTAGTTCTAAATAACCAATCAAAAGATAAATTTTGGTAGTAGTATCAAACATCCCATATCAATTTAATAAAGATAATTACTACTCCCTCCGATTCATTAGATTGGTAACGTTTTCCTTTTTGGGCTGATTTTTCATTTGGTAACGTTTCCTTTTTGGGAAAGTTTTTTATCTCACAACCACTTGTTTATCCACTTGCTTACCCACTTGTTTACCCACTTTTTTTGCCTTTCTTAATTATCGTGCCATATTGAAACGTTACCAATCTAATGAATCGGAGGGAGTAATAATTTTTTATCAGTTAGAGAGGACGACGATGAGATACTCTTGACGTACACTTAGAATTTATATTTACAACTTAAAGCCATGTATTCCGTGTTTTCAATAATTTCAGCATTATCTCACCTACCTACCTAAAGATCGATCCAAAAGCAAATATAGATTATTACAAAATACATTGTTAGGGTATATAATCGATATTGGGCCTCCAACCATCAGTTTAAGTTTTTGGTTGAGTTGGTTAGCCTTGTGACAAAAAGGTCACGGGTTCGAATCTCACCACCCCTCACTTTCAAAGTGGTATTTATCGCACCAGGTAGGCGGGCCTGTAGTTGCGTCCACGCTTCAAGCCCAAAGGGCATTCGCGTGAGGGGGCGTGTTAGAGTATATAATCGATCTTGGGTCTCCAACCATCACATACATGAATCCAAAGAATTCTTATACAGAGTATTAATTTAATTCAGTTAAGTTCAGTTCAGTACAATTCAATTAAAGAATGACGGTGGAATAGAATAGTAGGGTAATGGAGCAAAGTACCAAAGGGGTGAGCATAAACATAGTAAAGGGTAAAGGGTGGTAAAAGAGCAAGAAAGGGATGTGTGAAACCTCAAACAAAAAGGACAAAAGAAAACATAGTTAAAGTAGAAGAGATGATAAGGGAACAGTAGACGAGAAATGAGGGACAAAACTTACAGAAAACAGCAGAACAAAAACAGAAGAAGAAAACAGTAGTAAACGCAAGAGAATTGCTCAACAGAAAACATTCATAATATAAAAAAGAGAATCTGATGCCCCCATTAACACAGGACGAAACGACTTCTCTGCAATGTACGACTATGCATTGCATGCCCCAATTATTGCTTCCCACGCCCCCCTTTTACTAGGGTCCTTGACTATTAGACAAATCGGAATCGGACTCGTTCTTTTCGCCTTACGTTTTCTAAAATTTTCTTAATTAATTAAATTTTTAATAACATATCGATGAATTTGAAATTTTAAGAGGGTGCGTAGGAATTGATTTGAAATAGTTGAATTCAAATTGTGGTGTGTTTGAGAACATGTAACTGAAATTCAATTTCGAAATTAAGTCAATTTCCATGTTTTAATCAATAGGGTCGATTCCAGAATTATATTCCATTCCAATTCAATTTTTTCTTTTAGGAAGTTATTTGAAGTTTTATGTAATGTTGATATGATAGGTAAAATTAAATAAAGGTGATCGTATCAACGCATGCCCCAAGTTCATAAGTTCATAAACTAATGTACAGAGTAATTAGCAATTAATAATTTTTATCCGAATAATACTCCATAATATGCCATTGTTAATAGAAGTCACTATTATCTTTGTCATGAATAATATTTCTCGGATGAATATACGAGTACATGTTAGAGTGTATAAAACCGATATTGGGCCTCCAACCAAACGCTTAGGCTTTTGGTTGAGTTGGTTACTGACATGGTATCAAAGCTTTGTGACAAGAGGTCACGGGTTCGAATCTCACAACCCCCTCTCTTTCAAAGTGGATTTTGGCATCAATCTTGGGCCTCCAACCATCAGCTTAAACTTTTGGTTGAGTTGGTTCCTGACAGTACAACAATAAATAAGAGTTACGGAGTAATTTGAATAATAAATATCATACTTTTATACATACACGATTTAACTTAATTCTTCTAAATTATAATAATAATAATAATAATAATTGCACCGCAAGTATGTGCAACATGCATCCTTTTGCATGGGCATATATATGCATGCTTAATAACTTTAGGCATTAATGGACTAACAGTAATTCTCCTGTAAGACTAGTCTTACACTAAGTTAATGTGAGACAAGAGTACAAATTGTAGTTAAAAGAGTACAAAAACTTAAAACAAATCTACTAAAGTCACTTTTAGGGGTACTAAAAAATTTTAGTTACAATTAATAATAATTATTACTAAAATGGTACAAAAACTATATAATCGAGTACAAACAAGTCTGACTTACAATAACTTATTGTAAGGCTTGCCTTACACAAAAATTTGTGATGGACTAAAGTTCATTTTGCCTCAACTCAAGCCTCATCATAACGACTATTGAAGGAAGTGTTTATCTCTCAATGCTTTCATTTCAGCCCAATGTTTGACTAGTGCGTCAAATTGTACTTTAGTGGAGTATGATTTATCCATTATTAAAAACAAATAAAGTACTCCACTACTCCGTAATTATAAACACATGCGAAACTTTTTTTATTACAAAATATGTTCACTTTATTAAATTACAAAATGTGATAATTATTGATATTTGGTTGGCTACTTTGTTTTGAAAAATATGAGATTAAATAGTGCAATTATAACATGTCATGAGAGTGACGATTGAAAAGATACTAATATGCCTATTGCTAATTATAAGATGAAAAAAAATACAATAATCTGATCTTATACGAAGTATTAATTAATAAAATAAAATGTATAGAGTATTACGGAGTATTAATTTACTATCCCCTATTTTCCTCCATTCCAAGAATTAAACAACAATTATAATGTAAAGGTGCAAACTGTTAGAGTATAAAATCAATCTTAAACCTTCAACCATTAGATTAAACTATTGTTTGAGTTATTTACTAACATGGTATCAGGTCACTGATTCCAATCAAACTCATCACTCACTACCCCTCCATTTCAAAGTGAGATTATATATAACAGCGGGTATGGGAAGACCCGTCGTTGTGTCCACACTCGAAGCCCGAGGGCATTCGTGTGAGGGGGCGTGTCAGAGCATAAAATCAATCTTGAACCTCTAACTATCAACTTAAACTTGTGGTTGAGTTGTTTCCGGACACATACTTCATCTATTCAAGGCCGAATGAGCTATAGTCTCACTGCACTATTCAAGTCGCCAACATTGACATCCAAAATGTAAGAATGGATATCCAAGGGGGTCCGCCCCAAAAGGGGAGAAAACACCCGAGTCAGACATTCAAGTGCTTCAATTTGAATTATTTTGTCGAGCTATTACATTCCTCTTTAGTAGCCCTTCCGGCCACAGATTCGACGACAAGTCTGCCTTGTCCAAAATGGAAAGCAACCATTTATTTCATTTGTATTCTTTAGAACTGGTCCACTTGTGGTGGCAAATACGTCATTATTTACAATGATTGCCTCAACGAACATATATATCTTTTCGGGTGATGTTAGTTGTTTGATATATCGTCCCACTTAGGTGAGGGAATATCTGAGTTATGGTTGTCTATCGAGAGAATTTTTGTGATCTTGTTTAAATTGTCTTCACCATACAACATTAATATCATAATTTTTGTGATCTTGTTTAAATTGTCTTCTACAATAAATCGATTTTTAAACGAAACCAGAAAACGCTATAATTATCATAATTCATCCCTAATTATGAAGGCATGCATGTTGAAAAAAACAAAAAAAAAAAACAAAGAGGAGGAAAAAAACAAGGAGGAAGACAAGAAAAGGGGCTATGATGCAAAAATAGAAGGTGACATGAGAGACATTGATAACAAAATCTGAACAAAAGATATTCACTCCACAATCTCCAATACCTTCCCACACCAAACTTAGTTTCCATCCAAAACCTCCCTTCTATTACCACAGTACCCTATACCCACCCTTTTTTGTCATTCATTCCAAAACACCCCCTTCCAAACACACTTCCACACTTTTCTCAATATTTCTTGACTTTTTTTATATTAATATTATTGTTAATTTTCATAGGATAATGTTTAATTAATTTAATCACCTGAATTCTATAAATATAAAAAGGTAAATAAATAAATGAATCAGAAACAATGATTTTATCTTAACTTATGTTCCGAATATATAAGACAACACTATTTTGGCCAAATTTTAAAATGATAAAGAGTATTCTCTATTCCAATCATTTATTCACATTTGGTTTTTTTAAGCACAATTTACAAGTTTGAAAAACTTATATACAACTAAAATATAATACCCCGTATAAGAGATAGTTGTATCGGATCTTGTTTGAATTGTCTTATCAAGTACGCCGTGAATATATTTTTTTTTTTAATTTTTAGTTATATGTAATTAAAGATATGAACAAAATAAAACGTATATTGATGTACGTGTATGTATAAAACAAATATAATAAGATGAATGAAATTGAAGAAATATAATGCTTTTACAATAAAACTACGAAACTTCACTATTTATAGTCTATTGCATTTATTTTCAAAATTTTCAAAAAAAAATAATCTAGTGATTCATTCCAAAAACCACAATACCCTAAAGGCCTAAACCCACCCAAGATTTGATTATTCATTCCAAAACACCTCTTTCCAATAGGGAGAGGATCCTCCCACTATTAATAATGGCCGGAATAAAGTAAATGACGTAAAAAGGACAATATTATTATTCTATAAATAAAGTTACAAGGACATAATAGTAAGACAAAAACTTATGATCAGATAACTTATTTTTTTATAAGCTACTTGAAATAGTTTATTAATTCAGCTAGCTGAAATATTTTTCAGTCAACGTTACCAAACACTTTATGAAGAATAAGGCAGCTGAAATTTATTTCAAAGTTATAAATTGCACAAATAAACTAAATTTAACGTGTTATCAAACAGGCTCAATACGGCATTTCGCTTTACTAAACACGTATGAAGTGATAATAAATGGGTAGAATGTGGCGTAGCACTATAGCCGTATGGCTAGAAGTAGTGGCTAGTGTCCTTGGGTCCTTATCTAAAGGAGAGAAGAGCAGTAAAGATGTCTCACCAAAATAGCCCAAATATCAAACCACTCATCACTCAATCTTCTTCCTTCCTTCGGTTTTTTTTTTTTTTTTTTTTTTTCAATTAATTTTATTTATACTTGTAATAGTACCACCAATCAAATTACTTCTGCCACTTTTAAAATTAAATATTAATAATAATAATATTAATATTTGTGTCACCAAACTCACTGCATAAAGCTGGTCTCTGTTTCCCATGTTTTATTTCACTTCTTCCAAATATCCTATGCATGCTTTTACGCGTTTTATTATACTCCGTACTCCTTCTTCGAAATTGTCCCTTTTGATTCTTTGGCAACACTACTAGTAGGAGTTTAAGGAGTATACGCAAAATTATGTTTGAATTTTAAATAACCTACTCCGTACATTCAATTTATTTCGATTCACTTCAAATCAACTCAATTCAAATAACTAAATTCATTCAGTTTAATTATCGAGTTCTTTTGATATAAGCTTGATGAACTTTCATATACTCTGTACAAATTTTGCTGAACTAATATGTATAATACAAACTTGTCAATATCCCCTTCAATTCAGCTACTAGGAGTTTAAGGAGTATACGCAAAATTATGTTTGAATTAGAAATAACTTCGATTCAATTTAGTTCGATTCAACTTTTTTCACTTCATTTCAAATCAACTCAATTCAAATAATTAAATTCATTCAGTTTATTTTTGTTCAATCCAATCAAAATCAATTTAGTGTAGCTGAAATTGATTCAATTCAATTTCAATAAATATGAAAGTACATAATTAACTACTCTGTATATGAATAAATCATACTCCGTACTATAAGGATTGATTTTGGAGTATTAGTTGTAGTATGTGCAATATTGAGGCTAACATTTTTCTAACGTTGCTGCTAGACAACTACTATTACGTAAATAAAACTCAAAAGAATTTATGTAACCAATTATTTTGAACTTTTACAGAAAAATTGAGCACACATGTGTCTTCTAAACATTTGATTAATTATACATATAAATTAATACACTCGTTTTCAAATTGTCGAGTTCTTTTGATATAAGCTTGATGAACTTTCATATACTCTGTACAAATTTACAGAACTAATCTGTATAATACAAACTTGTCAATATCCCCTTCAATTCAACAATTTTTTTTTTTTTTTAAATCATAGACCATTTTTGTTAGAATAATTTTGATCAAATAATACCAACCTGATGAATCATAAAGAGCACAACACAATAAATTAATTTAGGGAACGTTTGGTTCAACATGAGAAGATAAAGTTTCTGGAAAATTAAATTCACGTGAAATTTATGAAAGTTGTTTGTTTTTTACGTGTCAAGTGAATTATATGGGAAGTTACACTTACCTAACTTTAGGTAAGTAACTTTCTACATTATGTAGCAAGGATAAACTTTCTCAGACAATTCCTAGAAAGTTTAACTTTTCGTAAATTTGAGAGCGAAACATTTTCATGGGATGTTTATTTTTCATGAATTGAAAAAGCAACCAACCAAACCCCCCCTCAAAACCTCAACTAGAGAGTATTCTTAAACATTAATACAATACTATTATTCCATTAAAACATTTGAAAAACACAAATTATTGTATGACTGTATGAATCAAGCCTCACAATAAGTTATTGTAAGTCAGCTTCATTTTACTCTATTATATAGTTTTTGTACTATTTTAGTAATAATTATTATTAATTGTAACTAGATTTTTTAATACCCTTAAAAATGACTTTAGTAGATTTATTTTATATTTTTATATTTTTTTAACTACACTTCGTACTCCAATCTCCCATCACATTAACTTACTGTAAAATTAATCTCACAGAAGACTTACGGTTTAAAAAATAGTCTTCTTCTATAAATACCCCCTTTCCTTCCCTTTCCCCTTCCCCTCATTCACACCATCCAAAAAAAAAAAAAAAAAAAAAACAAATTCCTTTAATTTTTCTAAAAACACTCCACTTCATCTGATTTAAACTCAACAAACTACTAAACTCACTCATGACTACGCCGGAAGTTAGAGCACCACCATCTCCGTCCCCTTCTCCGCCGCAGAAACCACCGACGACGGCGGCACCGCTGCCGTGTCCACGGTGCAACTCTATGGACACCAAATTCTGCTACTACAACAACTACAACCTCTCTCAACCTCGCTACTTCTGCAAGTCCTGTCGCCGCTACTGGACTCGCGGCGGCGCCCTCCGCGACGTCCCCGTCGGCGGCGGCTCTCGTAAATCCGCCAAACGCCCTCGCACCACCTCCTCCGCCACCACCTCAGCCACCTCCGCCACCGCAACAACCACCACCGCCACCTCCCCCGCCACCGCCACCTCCGCCGCCGCGGTTCCGACATACCCGGTCTTCCCCACTGTGACCGGCGGCGGAGGCGTCGGTGGGTTCACTTCTTTGCTCTCCCTCGGCGGGTTTGGGTTCGGGCTTGGGTACGGGTGCGGGCTTGGGAATTCGGGCTGGGTTTTGCCAGAGAATGGGTTTGTTGTTGGTGGTGGTGGTGATGATGAAGGTGGTGCCACGTGGCATGTTGAAGGTGGTTGTGGCGGCGGCGGTGAGGGTGGTGCTGGCGGTGGTGATTATTTTTCGTCGTTGCCGGAGTTGGCTATGTCTACGCCGAGTAATGTTTTGAAATGAATTTCTTCAAAAAAAGGAAAAAAAAGAATTAAATTGGGGATTAGTGTTGAGGTTTTAGAGAGTAGAGTAGATTAATTAATGGGGGTAATTAGGTTAAATTAATTAATGTAGTACTCCGTATTAAATATTAAATCGTGTTTTAGTTTGACTAATTATATTAGTGAGTTTGTTTAACTTTATCTTTTGGTTGTAACGCCGGTTTTTGGGTTCGTATATGGAAAACTATATATATATATATATGGTATGTCGTGTTACGGGTGTACTTTTACGACCTACGTAATTTGTGACTTTATTGGTTTTAAGTATTTTTTTTGGTTAATTTGTTACGTAATTTATTATTGCTGATTTTAATTAGTTACGTTGAAAATTACTTGGATATATACTAGTTGGAGAAATTGAAAGTATGATGAAATGAAAAGTAGAGCAAAATGAAACATTGTATGGAGTAAATTGTTCATGAGTATTGGAATGTAATGTGTTCCGTTAATTTCCGCTCAACATGTTGTACTATTGGATGTACAATGCTTTCACACGACGTTCAACTACGAGTATTCTATACTTCCAATTTTCGAAGACAATTGAGATAATGAGTTCCGAGTTGGAATTTAGTCTCGTAAAATTTAAATGCGTAGCTTATCCGGAATATTATTGCTTTAATCAAAAAATAAATTGAAAGATACAAATAAATACTCCCTCCATTCAATTCCATTCACAACATTTCACCTTTTCACATTTGTCGAGGCAAATGTCCGAACGAAAATATCTACAATTTCGCTCGATAAAAAAAATCTAAAAATTGAAACTAATATTGTACCCATAAAGACGAATTAAACAAGATCACACACGACTATATTTTCATTTATAGATTGTCGGGAATTTCAAAGATTCCCGACATAATTGAATAGTGTTAACAAAGCAAATGTAGTGAATGGAGTTGAATGGAGGGAGTAACAATAAGTTTTTTTTTTTTTTTTTATGAGATCGTTTCACCAATAAAACAATAAGTACATCTAGTACGGAGTATATGAGTATGTGAAAGGGACTTAATTTTATCCAAATCCAATGATGTAACAACCCGGATTTTCCAATAAAATAAAATAAAGAAGTAAAAGGATTTTTAAAAGAAAATGAATAAAAATGAAGGCCACGGTGGCGGAAACACCGTGTAATCCGAGTCGTCACTCACTAAACAACTAAACAACGATAAAGAGGTAGGCCTTGAAGCCTAATAGTGGGGAGTAAATACCCCTTACAATCCTTAACCAAAACGAGATAGAAATCAAATAATAACAAGTCTAAACCAACAAGTCTAATCCAAGTTCCTCAACAAAAGCTAGCTACGGGGTCAATTCTCACGGCTTCTCACACTTCAAACCTCGTCTCACAAGAAACCTCGCACAAAGAATGTAATAAATACAATCAAATGGGAGTAACTAGGTGCTCTCACCATATTTCAACATAATCAACGTGAACAACAATACAACCCAAATGCACGACCAACATAGATAATCCTCAAGCTAACTCAATAATTAACCAACTCAACCTGTGACCTATAACCAAAATATATCAACCAACCGTCTTACAAATCATACAAGCTCAACCTGTCATCAACAAAGTGACAGTCAACAATCAACAATCAACAACGCAAGAGAAAGCACGGAGAACTGGGTAACCACATAACCGTGAATCACCCCGGACCTCACCCTAACCGGTGATACCTCCAAACCCTATGGCGGAACCACATAACCGTGAATTCCCTTTCAATGGACCTTACCCTAACCGGTGATACCTCCTTTGTCTTAATTTGGCCAAACCTCACCATAACCGGTGACGACATACAACTTACCATAGTCTCTAACCATAACCGGTTGAGAACCCAAAGGGCGGCATCCGTCCTACAAAAGACGTCGTATCTCCTCACGCACGAGCCATAACCGCATCTCAGACGCACACTTAACTCAAGCATACAAATAAGCCAATTCAATAACCTGAATCAACTCATATCCAACATAAGCCAATCCAATAACCTGAATTAACTCATAACCAACATAAGTCAATCCAATAACCTGAATCAACTCATAATCAACACCAATTTAATTATTCCTTTACTCAAAATCATCACAACATCCATCTTAAACTCATTAACAACAAATTTATCCATTTAATAACCATCTCATAATCAACCTCAACGTTATTGTGATCAACAATATAATAAACCATCTTAATACGGAGTAAGTAACCTTACAACCCAATAATAACCACAACAAACCCTTATTACGGAGTAATTAGACTTTTAACTCAATAATAACCATAATAAACCATCATATCATCCCAAAGTTATCATCTCTACTCAACTTAATAACAATATAATCAACCTCAAGCCATGCAAACATCCCAAATCATATGATTAGACTCAATAGTGTGAGACCAACACAATTAAGACCAAAGATCACAATTTCATAGCACAATCAACCCAAAAGATCATAGCTTTATATTCACACACAATCAAATCATCCTCAATCAATCATATGGTCTCACACAAGTTAAAATATGTCTAGGGCTACACCCAGTTACCTTTTACCACTCCAAAACCAAGTTAGCCTTCCTTCTCGTCGATAAGAATGGTGTCACCTTCTTCTAGATCTCCTCCTCCTTTGCATAATCAAGCCAAATCAAACAAGCAATGAATACACAACATAAACACACATAAAATAATACAAAATCAGAAAAATAAAAGAGCTAAAAGAGATCCTATACCGAGGGAATTGACTAGGAAAGGTTTAGGGCTAAAGAGAAGAAAGAAAAGATGATCAACAATGGAGTTTGATGAGTTTTGAGAGAGTTTTTGTGAGAGAATTATGGGGGATGAATGAGGATGAGATTAGGGATGAGATTAGGAAGATAGAAATCAGATCTTAAGGTTGCTAGGGCTAGGAGTTAATAAGATATTTAATGTCTTGATCAAAAAGCTACACAAGAAACCCTAAACCCAACCCGAGCTGGGGGTTCGGCTCGGCCCAGGGTGGACCGGTTCAAACTGATTCCTGAAAATTTGGCAGTTGTGACGGCGTCGAAAAAATACGCGGTTAACCTTTTGAATCACCTAAATCGGAGTTCGTATGAGGAAATTACACCGTTTTTAAGCTAATTACTCCGTTTTTAAGTTCTGACTACAGTCTCGCTTATTCCTCTAGCCAAAAATAACAAAATTAAGAGAAATGAAATACGAATTTAACGAAATGAATTATTTAAATAAAAGGGGAAAAGTCGGGGTGTTACAAATGATGTTACTTCTTGCTCTCTTTAGGATTTATCATCCTCCATTTTTTAAAATCCAGTATCGTTTCAGTCGACTATTAAATAATTTCTTTTCGAATATTTTGAACGACTATATAAAAAGTATACGAAACAAGTTTAAATTTATTAATTTGGGGCATTATAATTCCACTTCCACTCCACCACCCATAACGGTTGGGGAAAAGAGAAATTGAACCTACGACCAATCGACATAAGATAAGATGCCGGCATCTTGACCACGTTTCATGTTCGATGCATTATACAACGTAATTAGGCTTTGTTATTTATAGCTTAATTTCAATTCTTAAAATTCAGCTTAGCTCCTATAAGTTCTGCTCTAGTAAGTTCAGCTCTTATAAACCCCACTAATCATTAATTTACACTGACTTTAGCTTCTTTAAATTCAGCTTTTATAAGTTCAGCCCAGCTCCTATAAGTTTAGCTCCAAAAAGCCGAAAAGAACAGAGCTTTAGTATCATTAGGGAATAGAAATAAAAGCCCAAAAACATCTACGAACATACACACAGCCCGGCCCAAATAAAAGCCCAAACCTCCTAAAACTTCAAACCCTCTCTAAACCCTTTTTTGCTGAAAAATAAAAAATCCTCTTTTTCCCACCTTCTTCCTCAAAATTAGGGTTTCAAAAAATCAATCAAATTAGAATTACTCACCAGAAATTTCAATTCAATTTCAAATTCAATTGATTCAATCTCAATTCAAAATCCCGCCAAAAAAAATCACCCTTCAAAATTATTAATGCATAACAATAATCATCACAACTTTCCTCCATTGTTGTTGCAGTAGATCTAATCAACCAACAATGTCTTCCTTCTCTCTCTTCTCTACTCCCCAACAACAACAACAACAACAACAACAACCTCAACAACAATCTTCGCCTTTCAATTTCAATCAACAACCCCAACAACAACAACAACAATCGAACCCGTTTTCGCAACAAACTCAGCAACAGTCGTTTCAGTTTCAGCAACCTCAGCAACAATTCCAGCAACAGCAGCAGCAGCAGCAACAACAACAGCAACAACAGCAACAACAACAGTTGTTTCTTTTTACGAACGATAAAACTCCGGCGAGTTACGGCACTAAATGGGCTGATCTTCACCCTGATTCTCAAAAAGTTCTCCTTAAAATCGAGTACCTTTTCTTTCTCTTTTTTGTTTAATCTTTTTGTTTTGATTTTTGTGGAATTTTTGTTGAATTTGTATGCTTTTTTTTTTTTTTTGTTAATTGGGTGTTATTTGTTTGTGAGATTGTAGGGAAAGAGTACTGGAGTACAGAGATGAAAGCCAGAGATTAGACCAATGTAGTCGACTTTTCGATTCTTCTGTTTCGAATAATTCTTTCGAGCTCGATGCTAGTCGCATTATTCAGGTTTACTTCTTTCCCTCTTTAATTGTGTTTCAAATTTGCCTGCTTTTGGAAATCCTATGACATTGATCTTTGTAGTGTGATCTCGTGTAGTAAGGTTTTCGATTGAAAATGTTACAGTGAAATGGATAATTAGAGTTTGAATTATGTCGTGGAACTTCATCACATTATCTGAGATAAAAACCCGTTCTTTGGGTTCTTTTCCTCTTTAATTTTCTTTAAATTTGCCCTCTTTCGGAAATCCTATGACGTTGATCTTTGTAGTATAATTTCGTGTAGCGCAGCTACTTAAAGTAAGATTTTCAATTCCAAAATGTTATGTTGAATTGAAGATTATTGTTTGAATTATGTTGTGGAACTTCAGCACACTGAGTATCTAAAAAAAAAAAGGGTTCTTTGGGTTCGGTTAAAGATTATTGCTTTAGGAAATTTTGAAGGCTGAATTTGTTTAGAGAAATTGCTTTTCAGGTAAATGTAAAATTTGATTGATTTAGATCCGTAAACTTTGTACCGTCTTTTTTTTTTCAATGAAAGCATGTTACATGCTCAATTCCACTTTAGTTTAGCTCTAGATTGGCATTGATGATGGTTTATTTGGTTCTCTAACTCCGTATGATTTCACGAGGTCGATACTATTTAATCCGAGTAAGCTATTTCTGTGATGACATTCATGCACCAATAGTTCCTGGATTGCTTTTATTGTCGAGGGAGAATTAGGAGCATTTGTTCAATTGTGCCACAATATGTTCACATGATACCTTTGTATGCGTATCGGCGTATGACATTCGGCTAGTGACAATAAGGTGTCCAGTTTAGTGCTTGCTGCGACCATTATTGGGTAAAACTAACTGCTTTTAGGGGTTTTACAATGGTTACAACAAGTATTGAAATGGTGACCATACGCCTAAAAATTGTCGCCTTTTGATCACTAGTTAGCCTTTGTACGTGTAAGACCTTGGTATATGAGACTCACTCCATATGTGGTGGATTATTTTGCAGGAACTCGGAGGAATTAGTACATCTATGGAAAGACAAAAAATTGTGATGCAGGAGTTAATGGCAGTTGCAAAGGACATGCTGAGAAAAGCTGAGATTGCAGTTCGTTCTTTTATGATGTTACGGCCAAGGTTCCTTCATCAGAAAGCCACTTCTGGCTCAAACGCCACCTCTCAAGGAATTGGTGGTGCAACGGCTCCTGGTGGTGCTAGTCAACCTGCTAGCAACGCTATGCTGCAAGTTGTTGATTTCTATAATGGCATCCCAAAGAAACCGTCCCCATTCATGCAACAAACAGTTGCACGTTTTGAGAAGTACCTTGGAGAATGCCGTCAGTGGATTGAAGAGTTAGAGCAGCTTCTGCTCTCAGATTCTGATCGAAACTCCATCAGCTTCAATTCGTCCGTTGTACAGTCTCTTCCGAAAGTACTAACTAATGTGCATGAATTTTTCGTGCATGTTGCTGCTAAGGTAATTGAACTTGTGATGAATTATTTTGTCTTTCAGCTTTCTTATTTACATGTCATGGGTAATATAATTTCATTTGGCGGTCATGGTCCCTGCTGCCGATAAATGTATCCTGCTTCTTCTTACCAGGTGGAGAGCATTCATCAGTACATTGCATCCATGAGAGCAGCGTACCTTGCCGACCAACGACATCGTGGAGACGTGAATGATCCCTTTTTGGAGGCTGATAGGCGTGAAATCGCCAGGCAAGAAGCCGCTGCAAAGCGTGTACACCCTACATTGCATTTACCCACACCACCGCAACCCACAACACAGGTTGTCGGGTTGTTAGCTAGCTCGGGAACTCCTAGTGCATCGACAGCTCCACAGACATCTGGAGCACCGTCGCCATCACCTGCGCCTGGTCTTTCTTTTTTTGGCACGTCTTTGTCCACACCTGCTAGCAATACTTCTGCCAATTTATTTTCGACCCCTGCTACTGCTCCCGGCTCTTCCCTTTTCCCGTCTTCTGGCGCTCCTTCCCAGCCATCACTCTTTCCTTCTTCGTCGCCGTCATTGTTCAGTGCATCCTCGACTCCATCGTTATTTGGTGTTCCATCTACCGCTGCTAGTGCAAGCTCACTGTACTCGACACCGTTTGGAACAGGTACATATTCCTAGTACTGTCTGCTACATGTATAACTGTCTAATGATTCGTATCTTGGATCTTTTTTGTACGCAAGGAGGTTAACTGCTGTCATTCTGAGTCGGGGATTTTTAATTATGTTAGTGATTGTTTTGAAGTAGATATGTAAGAAATATTGTGCTACATTTATCTTAAAATAAGACTCATAAACCATAGTCATGGTATGTTACTGCGTTATAGATTTAAGGAAACTGATGATTTACCTTAGTCGACTTTTGTAATCCACTCTCTGATTCTTGTATTTTGTTTACTTGCAGGTGCTGCATTAGCATCAGGGTCAAGCCTCGGAGCATCAACTGTAAGTGAATGATCTTTTATAACTTGTCTTTACGTGCTTTTTGTTTGGTTAAGGTAGCCTAGATTGACAAAATAATGCTGCACATGACACTCTGTTGCACACTTGCACGTATGGGTTAATAATGCACCAGAGTTTTGGAGTTCAAGTAGATATTAATTCTTTCGAAGCAGAGAATGTATATCATGGTAGACTTGGTAGTTCACTCGTTCATGATTCAGTGTCGTAGTTGAGACACAGCACTAATTGCTACGGAGTGAAATTTTAGTTGAGACAGAGCACCAATTGATTTATTTTATGTTTTTCACTCTTTTTCGCACTTTTGGTTTACAGAGAAATAGGTCAAGACCACGAACCACGCGACGTTAACTCAAGCATTCTAGCATAGGAAAGTGTGACATAGCCGCATACGTGGTCACTGGTAGTGAGTTCAAGTAGTTGCAGAGCCCAAGTTGTCGAATGAGTGTATGCATCCACTACTCAGATCATCAAGTGAAGCAGCTGAAAAACATGGGACGTGACAGTTCTGCTCGAAGATGCCCCGTGCTTTACCGTCTATCTCAAGCTGCAACAGTGTAGATTATCAAGAAACCAAATGTTTGTAGCCCTGTGTATCAATATTAACATGGCCAATGGTTCCGAAAGGAGGACTCCATTATTTTCGACTCACATTGTGTGTTGTATCTGTTTAAGTCAATTCTTATGCAACATCTTTCTTTTCGTGTCTCTTTTCTGAACGCCGTTGTTTTCACCGCAAAGTTTGTCCTAATTACCAATCTCACCCTGTGGCTAAGTCTTTGTCCACATTTTGTCTTGGCGTATCAATGTCCTTAAACTAGACAAGATGAAGAATTCGATCAAGTAATGAATCGACGACTAATTTGGTAATACTCACTGATTAAATTCATTTTTTTTTTTTTTTCGTATCTTGTCCAACAGTTATACCCAACATAGCAAATTAGCAACTATAGAATTTTTTGTGTAATTATTTAAATTTCTTCAATATAAAGTCTCGAATGAGACCGTCTTGCACCATTGCACGTTGTAAATTAGAGTCATAATACAAGTTAGTACATTGCTTCTAGTCTTCAACAATTCATTTATCGATAACAATAAATAGGGTTTACGTTATTACAGAATCGTTTATAGAATCGTTGGATTCTGTACAACAATCTTATTATAGAATCGTTAGATTCTGTACAACAATCCTTAGTAAACAGTGATCAGACATCCGAAATTTCAACGACGCAATTACACAGTTTCTGTGGTGTGCTGAACATTGGCATATGATCTGCGTCTTCAATTTCCTTGACTTCCGTCACTCCACTGTTTTCGATCATCCATCTTGCGAACTCCTCGGTCATCCCTTCGTCTTTTTTGCATATGACAAAAACTCGCCTCACTGATCCATACCCTTCGTTTGTGAAGAACTGTGCTTTCGCCAGGGACGCTGTAAGGAGCGAACCTGGCCTTTTTAACATCATTGCGAGCTCCAAGTCCTGCAAAAATAAGAAATTTTTGATGTCAATTTTGTCGTAATACCATCAATATCAGTAATCATTCGCAGTTTTTTTCGTACCTCAACAGGAGAAAGACGGTATAGATTTTGCATCAACTCTCGACTAAATTCTACGGCTGTCAACGGCTCTTCTGTGGGACCGTACGTCCAGCTCTTTGAACCTAACCAACCTCCTTGCGAAAGGGCCTCATCGAGCTTCATGTGACAAACACAACAAATTCAGAAGTGATAGAATATGCCTTGAATCTATTCTCGTATCTGTTTGGAATTTCCTATAAAACTACTCAACTTTACCTTGCTTACGACATACCCTGCGTGGTTTACAGTGTCAGGCACAAACGCGGTGACAAAAACCGCAGCTGAAACCTTACGTGGGTAACATTCTGCAGCCAACGCGATATTCATACCGCCTTGGCTATGCCCGACTAAAACGACAGTCTCAGATGCTGGTAATGATTCCATTAAATCTAGCAGAGGTTTGCTGTACTCCTCTAACGTCTGCACCTCCTCAATTTTGCGCAGGTTTACGCCTGACGCTGTCATATCGAGTGCTGTGACCCTGTGACCGTGCTTTTTCAGCAGCGGTATCAGCTTGTACCAGCACCACGCCCCGTGACCCATACCGTGAATTAACACAAAATGCTTCCCGTGTTTTGTACCCTCCATTTTTTGTGTGTTTTATAGTGATTTTGTGTTTGAATTTATAAGCTGATTTTTGTAGAAGTGGTTGTATACTCTTCAATAATTGATTTTTTTTGTCTCCTAGAGCAATTATGGTGCTGATAATGATGGGGCATTGCATTTTGACAAAATTCATTGAATTCTCAATTAATCGATCGATACGACATTCTTGTTGTTCGGCTTTGGATAATGTTTCGATGTGACGTAGTATGTATTACAACATTTGATCGATTTTATTCACTCATTGCCTCAGATAATTAAGTACTTCTATTATCTTTGTTTCAGTCACTCGTAATAAATTTTTATTTTAGGCTATCTCAAAGCACATTTTTTGACAACGTAAGAGTAAGGCTGCGTACATCTGACCCTTTACCTTACTAACTGCGGGACCCTTTAATTTTGTCGGTCAAATCATCATTGATCAATCTTTTATGAAGCTCATAAGCTTTCATAGTTGTTGGTTCATGTATATCAAAAGTACTTATCAATTTTATTACGGAAGTACTTATCAAAATGTATAAGTCATGAATAAACCAAGAAATTTGATTATTACTCCGTACTTATCAATTTTGATTAGGGAGATTACCTAATCAAAAGTACAACAATGTTCTCATCTTTTTGACAAATTACATCTTCTCAAATTCTACTATAACCATATATCATCCGACATTTCGTTTTGACGGTCATTCTATTTATAACCGATTCATCTGCTATGCAGGGAAAACTATAATTAACTGTCGTTCCCGAGTATTAAAACTAATCAAATGAGTAAAATTAAAAATCGCGAAAATCAATCTAATAATGAATGGCCTTGCCACACTTGAGTGCATTTGGAGGTATTTCGTTCTCGGATAAGAGACTTCTTTCGTCGTTCCTAATAGATTACATTCAGTGTACTTAGTACTCAGTGTATATAGTTAAGCTTGTATTTATATCTTTGATTAAATTAGTCTCTTTAGATTCTAGGCCTTGGAAATATGTGTGTAATTCTTTGTATATAAACTACTGTATGTCTCATTCATGAATCAAGGGATTGATTTCCAATATGGTATCAAGAGACCTCTGAAAATCCTTTCCCATCTCTCTCCCCTCTTCGTCATCAAGCTATGGCTCCCTTCCACCCCGCCTTTGGTGTTACACCCATCACAAACTATGTCGGTATTATCCCCGACCGTCAACAGAGGGCTGCCTCCTCGTCCACGGCTGCTCTGGTCGCCTCTCATGGTCCTACCCCTGCTGCTGCCACTGACCCTCCAGCCCCCCATCGCGGCAGAGGCGGCAGCAATCGGACCTCCATCAATCAATTTGCCAGTTCTCGACCTCGTCCGGCATACTCTCCAGCCCCGACGCCCTCTGGTCAGTGGGTTTGGATACCCTACTCGGCACCATGGCAGGCCCCACCTTGTCCGTCTCCCACACAAGGGTGGGCCCCTGCCCCGTCCTCGGCGCCAAGCGTTCTTGCTCCTCGTCCAACGCACGCCTTTGTGGCTCAGCCCGTGTCTTCTGCCACGCCTCTGCCACCTACGAAGTACTCGCCTTCGGAACTTGCTGCTGCTATGCAATCTGTCTCCTTGCCACAGCCTGATGATTTGTGGTATATGGACACGGGGGCCTCCGCTCATATGACCTCGGACTCAGGTAAACTCACCTCTTATTTTAATTTGAGCACGCCCCGTTACATTATCGTTGGTAATGGTCATCGAATTCCTATTTTGGGTTGCGGAGCAACTTCCCTTAGCCATCCCCTTCCCCCTCTTAAACTCACTAATATCCTTCATGCTCCTGCTCTTGTCAAAAACCTTGTCTCTGTTCGTCAATTTACTACTGATAACTCTGTATCTGTAGAATTTGATCCTTTTGGTTTCACTGTCAAGGACTTGCGGACGGGGACTCAACTTATGAGATCCAATAGCCGCGGTGATCTGTACCCACTCACCTCAACCCATACGGCTCCCTCATCCACCTCTCATGCCCTGTCAGCTGTTGCTCCCTCCCTTTGGCACTCTCGCCTCGGACATCCGGGGCCTTCTATTTTGTCTACACTTCGCTCTAATAAACTTATTTCTTGTAATAGTACGCCTAGCTCCAAATTTTGTCATGCTTGCGAGCTCGGCAAACATACTAGACTCCCTTTTTTCCCGTCTTCTTCTACTACTTGTTTACCCTTTGATATTGTTCACAGTGACTTATGGACGTCCCCCGTTTTGAGTAATTTGGGTCATCGTTATTATTTGCTTTTTCTTGACGATCTCACGAATTTTCTTTGGACGTTCCCTATTAAAAATAAATCTCAAGTGTTTTCATTATTTAAACAGTTCCACACTCTCATTCTCACTCAATTCAATCACAAAATTAAAAATTTTCAGTGTGATAACGGTCGCGAGTTCGATAATAACTCATATCATTCTTTTTTTCGCGATCATGGTATTCAATTCCGTCTATCTTGCCCACACACCTCTAGCCAAAACGGTAAAGCTGAACGTAAAATCCGAACTATAAATAATATGGTCCGCACCCTTCTTGCTCACTCACATGTCCCTCCCTCTCTATGGCCTTATGCTCTCGCTATGGCCACTTACTTACATAATATTACTCCTAGTAAGACTAACCACTTCGTGTCCCCTACTCAACGCCTCTACCGCAAACTTCCATCATATACCCACCTTCGCGTCTTTGGTTGTCTTTGCTATCCTCACCTTCCCTCCACGTCCATTCACAAACTCGACCCCCGCTCGACCCCTTGTGTCTTTCTTGGTTTTCCCTCCGCTCACCGCGGTTACTTGTGTCTCGAGTTGTCGTCCCGCAAAATTATTATTTCCCGCCATGTCACTTTTCACGAAACCGTCTTCCCCTTTCGTACTCAATTCTCTCCTTCCCCCTCCACTTACGCATTTCTCGATCCTGAACCTTCCCCCTACCTTCGCCATCACCTCACCCAAATCCCTTCCTCTGACCAGCCACCCTCCTCCCCTCCTCGCCCTGCGCCATCCCCTTCACCCGATGCCTTGCCCACCTCCCCGCCCCTTCGTGTCTACGTTCGACGCTCTAAACCACCCACTGCCCCGCCTCCGCCCACTTTCGCCATCGACCACCTCCTCCCACCGTCCCAAACCCCTATCTCGCCCCATCTGACCCATCGCGACCTCCCTCAACCCGCCGCCGCTTTACACCGCCCTCCGCCGCCATCCCGTCCTCCCAGACCACCGCTCCCTCTCCTTCCTTTTCCCCGCCCATGCGTACCCGCAGTAGTCACGGCATCTTTAAACCCCGTATCATCCCCTCAATGTGTACCACCACCGACCTCTCTCCCATCCCCACCAACCCCATCGCTGCCCTCCGTGACCCGAATTGGAACCGTGCCATGACTGACGAATACGCTGCTCTAATTCAAAATAAGACGTGGGTGCTTGTTCCTAGGCCATCTGATGCGAATGTTACACGTTGTATGTGGTTGTTTAAACATAAATTCAAATCTAACGGTGACCTTGAGCGATACAAAGCTCGTCTTGTTGTTAATGGCAGGTCACAACAAGTTGGTGTCGACTGTGACGAGACTTTTAGCCCGGTTGTCAAGCCTGCTACCATCCGAACTGTTTTGAGCATCGCTGTATCTAATCATTGGTCCGTGCATCAGCTTGACGTTAAGAATGCTTTCCTTCACGGTCACCTGTCTGAGACCGTCTACATGCATCAACCTCCGGGTTTCCGCGACCGCACTCATCCCGACCATGTCTGTCTGCTGAAAAAATCCTTATATGGCCTTAAACAGGCACCTCGGGCTTGGTACCAGCGGTTTGCTACGTTTGTTGAGACGATTGGCTTCACCCACAGCAAGATGGATCATTCCCTGTTCATCTTCCATACTTCGCGTGCCACCGCTTATATACTTTTGTATGTTGATGATATTCTGTTGGTTACTTCGTCGGATGCCCTCCGTGATTCCATCATTGCTCGCCTCAAGACCGAGTTCTCTATGTCTGATCTTGGCCCCATAAATTATTTTTTGGGTATCTCTGCTGTTCGTACTACTGCTGGTCTTTTCTTATCTCAGACCAAATATGCCGAAGAGATTTTGGCTCGTGCCCACATGACTACTTGTAAGCCATCCCATACTCCTGTTGACACTAACGCCAAGCTCAGCGCCTCCTCGGGTCCACCTGTTGTTGATCCCACTCTTTATCGCAGTCTCGCCGGTGCCCTTCAATATCTTACTTTTACTCGGCCTGACCTCACTTACGCAGTCCAGCAAATTTGCTTATACATGCATGATCCGCGTGAGCCTCATTTCGCGGCCCTGAAACGCATTCTTCGATATGTTCGTGGCACACCCGACCACGGCATTCACATCCGGCCGTCCGCGTCTCACTCCTTGATTGCTTACTCCGACGCCGATTGGGGTGGCTGTCCCGACACCCGCCGCTCGACGTCGGGCTATTGTGTTTATCTCGGTGACAATATTGTTTCTTGGTCCTCAAAGCGCCAACCCACCTTATCCCGCTCTAGCGCCGAGGCGGAATATCGTGGTATTGCGAATGCTGTCGCCGAGTCTTGTTGGCTGCGCAACCTGCTCCTCGAGCTTCATTGTCCGCTCTCCAAAGCTACTGTGGTATACTGTGACAATGTTAGCGCGATATACTTATCCAGCAACCCTGTGAATCACCAACGGACGAAACATATAGAAATGGATATTCATTTTGTCCGCGAGAAAGTTGCCCTCGGTCACGTCCGTGTTCTCCACGTTCCCTCCCGGTATCAATACGCTGACATTTTCACTAAAGGGCTCCCTCGGGCGTTGTTTGATGACTTCCGCTCCAGTCTCAACGTCCGCCCACCTCCCGTTTCGACTGCGGGGGTGTAATAGATTATATTCAGTGTACTTTAGTATTCGGTGTATATAGTTATGATTGTATTTATATCTTTGATTAATTAGTCCCTCTAGATTCTAGGCCTTGGAAATAGGTTGTGCAATTCTCTGTATATAAACTACTGTATGTCTCATTCATGAATCAAGGGATTGATTTCCAATAGTTCCAAACCCTAAAATAGAGTTCCTGGCCCAAATACCGTCTATGCCAAATTTCGGACCTTAAATTCCACATTCCTTTGTTATCCACTGCCGCTAATACCGCCGTCCACGACTTTGGGTACACCTGCACGCCCAAACAAAAAAAAAAAACACGTCAATTCCCGAATTAGAGATGTGTTCTATCATTTTATTTTTTCCTAACTTATCAAACACTTCAGAAAACTTTACTTCAAATGACTTCAAAATACTTAAAATTTCAGACAGTTTAAGACGAAAATAACGTGTCCTATACTACTCGAAAAACATTTCATATTATCTTGTTTAGTTTCAAAATGATTTGAGGTCGACTGACATGAAACGTTATTTGAAAATCCAGCGTTTTATAAAGTTTACCTGAACAGTGGTTCTCCATACGGAATCGATCATATTGTACTTCCTCCTCATTGCAGGACTCCACTGTTTTGCTCCGTATCTGAATCATTCATCGATTTCCGACCAATAAATCAAACAATCAGGAGGAAAAAAAAAAAACAGGAAATCAGAAACGTGTTTGTTTAATCCGTAGATACGCAGTGTAAATAGTAACTCTTACGCGACAACAAAGAAGTTGTGGCCGTCAAGATGCCACGACTGCAGCGTCTTCTCGTTGTTTTGGAAGATTATTTCAACGAAATCGTGCAGTGCTAGGCCAACGACAGACGTGCCATACTCTAGACGCTTGCCAGGCTTAGGAGCATCCTTGATCGTGTTCAAGTTGAAGACGCCAGGGATGTTGTAGTAGTCTGCAAGCTTTAACGGAGTGTCGGGATTCACGTAGGAAACCCCATTAACTCCGTAGTGTTTCTTTCCGTTGATCTTCCCCGCGGAATTGGCTAGTATTAGAGTCCTCGTAATTTGTATGCCTCCGTAATGGTATGACCCTTGTGGGTTCGGCCTTGCAGCGTTCGCTGTAAGGTTCCATCTACATAACACAATAGTCAGCTCAGTTCAGCTCAATTCAGTTCAGATAATCTATCTGGTGTTCATTTACGGTGGTGATGGGTGTACCTCAAAGTTCGGGCTTGCTTCATAGACCAATGAATATGATAGGTAGGGCCCATAGGCAGAGGATGATCAGGGGGAGTGGTAGAACCGGCGTAATGAAGAACCGCTTGAGCAAGAAGGCGTTTTTTGGTGAAACGAGCGGAAGCAGCAATGTAGTAGTCCTTAACAATTCCGTGTAAGGTCACCAAGAACGACATGGATTGACCGGGGTGAATGTCGAGTGACTCGTACATTTCTTGGAGGACATGGGATCCCTCAACCTCCACCAACTGTAACATGTGCCCTTGTATCCTAACGTTCACCGAGAGCATTGTCCCAACGTTCGCCACCCTAAACAAGTATGTTTTCCCTGCGCACAACACCACGTGTTTAGCACATTAGGATCTCGATATCATAATTTTCGTCCTAGACATGTATTTTGAGCATTTGGGATGTCATTTGAGCAAGTACAAGCGAATTGTGACTTATCGATACATCTAACATACTAAAAGTCCCACATCGGGAGAAAAAAGAGGTTTTGATATGTTTACAAGAGATTCATGGGCCTAAAAGTATTGGGGTGTTTTACGACGATGATAGTTACCTGATTCACCCGTAAATTGGTTATTATGAGGATACCCATTGATAAGTATTCCATCAGGAGTCGGCATAGAGTATCCCGAATCCAACCTTTGTCGTAACACCTGCACACAAAGCGACATCAATGAACCCCGTACACCAAAACCAACCGTACTAAAACCAAAAGACCGAATCATTAGTTTAACCGACCTTAAAGTCGGTCTTATACCAATCACCGACAGTGAGAGTAAACTCTTGAGCAGGTTCAGGGTACGGGAGCGCAATGACAGGCCTTCTGTGAATGTTGAACCCTCCAAAACCGCCACCTGCTCTGTGCAATGACATTGAGGGGTAGTAACTGTACGTACCGATTTGATCCTTTGCCTGCATTTTGTAGGTCCAGTTTGAGTTTGGCGGTATTGGACAGTTGGTTCCTAGCACACCGTCTTGCCACGACATCTTCCTCTGCCATACTCCGTTCCTACAAGCACGATCGACCTCATTAAGAACCTGTTTATGTCTTAAATCATCTGAAGAATTTGATGCTGCTTGCAAGGTTTGAACCCTGGTCAAGAATGTTCGGTTTTTGCGACTATATCGGCTATATTAAGTTGATGTTATTTAGGACTGACCATGTCATGAGGAAGGGCTCGTCTAACTTATTGATGATATTCACGATGACATTGTCGTTGGTTTCACAGTCGATAGTTGGGCCGGGAAATAGCCCATTAACGAGAATAGCCTGCACAATGTAAACATTTTACGTATCAGAAATAAATGTTTTCAAGTAATGTAAATGTCGAGAATCTCGAGTTTTATAGAAGAAAATTTACCCTTTGAGGTACACCAAGAGGAGAAATTGTACCATATGTAATTACCCAATCATACACTCTATATGGACTTTCTGCATTAAGTCCATAAATACTCGATAATGCTATAATTCCAACAAATAATGATATGAATTTTGTGTATATCATCTTGTGATTAATCAATCTGCTTAAATAAAGAGAAGAATAAACTCAAAATTAGTAATCAGTAGACTTGAAAATGAAGATATAAATATACACCGATGTCAAACCGATGATGATATTAAACAAATAACTGAAACGATAAATGTGATCTCTAGTTTAGAAAAACTTTGACATGATCAACTTAAAAGTACGGAGTATGCAGTAATTAAATTCACAAAATCGTAAATAAAACATTTTATTTGATCATATATTCATTCATATGTGTAGTATTATTTTTTGAATACATGCACGTAACGTTTTAACTAGTACAAGACATAAACATGAGCTAAATCGATACAATCAATTAATTTCTAAAAAAAAATATTGTATAATTCCAAGCTAATACTAATTATAACGTGTTAATTACATGAATATTAATGAGTAAAAATATTAGTGTTAATACCTAATAATGATGGTTGTATATAGAGTGAAAGAAGATGGGGTTTAAAAGTGTACTTTTCAATACCCTTATATAAACCTAAATTTAATGGAAAAATAATACTCCATTTGTCGCAGTGAATCGTTAACGTTTACTTTATTTTGTGAGGAAAAAATTACACTAAACGTTAACAATTAATTGAGACAGATGGAGTATAAAAAAATAGTGACAACCATGAATATGATTTAATTAGAGCATATGCCAAATTGCCAATGTGGCCTAATTAAGTTATATTACGCCGTACTTCATGGTTTTTTTTAAGTGTTCATGCTTTAATTATCACTTTATTGCTTGGATTTATATTTACTCTAGCCATAAATAAGCTCATATTATGCTTAATTACATCTATTTGTATTGCTTACATAGTTAATATTAATATTTATTATTATTATTAAAATGTCGGTTGATCATATGGTACGACAATGGCTATTTTGTCGAATATTTTTAGTTAAGTAGTCTCTCTATTTCGGTCATTTGTTTACCATTATATTTAGAGGGGGAAAAATGATCGTTTCTTCATGTAAATTTATACTCAGTATCTTAATGCTTTAAAATAGAGGAGACGGAAAGAAAATACTTATAGGTTGGTGATTTTGTTCGAGAATATGTTTCAAAATTATTTTAGGTCAAATAAAAACGTCAATTTTCGCTCATTCCATAAATTAAAAGATAAACAAATAATTGAATCAGGTAAGTATCAATAATCTAGTGAGTAACAATCAACTATTTTTTATACACATACGAAGTATATATATGATATGACAGAACATACCGAGAATTACTTATACATGAAACGCCAATTTATTAATTTACCCCTAAATAAAAATAAAATCATTTATATTTTCAATTTTCAAAATGTTTTGATTACATTTTATCAACCTACTAATTCATCATAATTACATATATTTTTACTTTGAAATCATCCAATTTAATCAAATGTGCTCAACAATCAAAATAAAGTTTTGTCTAACACAACTACGTCGGTGAGTAAGAGAAATAACGAAGATCCGAAGAACCAGAGGGGTGGAGCCAAGAACGGATCCTTTCATTAAATGGGGCGGTTTTTTGTTTTTTATTTTAATTAATCAATAAATAAAATATGTAAAAAATAAAATAAGAATAATTGATAGGAATAATCCGAACTAACATTTATCTTCCAATAATAATATAATCTCACTATTGAAGAACCCTTCCAATACTATAATTTCGTCAATTTTAATCGACTCTAACATGTTAAATAAATGGTGATTATTGGAATAATCCAAACTGATTTCAACTTTTTTTTTTTTATCTGTTAAAGTAGGTAAAAATTTGCCAAATTATGTTATTAAAATGATTATTCAATAGTTAAAATTATTCATGAATTATTTCTGTCAATTATTCCAACAAAATATGTAGAATTAATTAGGTGGTAAATAAAAAAATGACAAAATGGAGCTTTAGGTGGATCCAGTTTGTTTATGCAACAAACTTAATTTTACGGGTTTTTGTGCCTCTTTTTTACGAAGTAATTAATGTGGTTTGTCTACTTATTAACGATCTTTCCCGCCATTGCTTACGCTTCACGGGATTTTAATGGCCACATTTAGTTTGTTATATTTGCTCATATTTCACTTGCTACTTTTATGTCTTGACGATTTGTTATGACGGTTTTACCGACAAATTTTAGGGAGTGTTAGTTTCGCGCGTGGGTATGAGTTTGAAATAAGGAATCATATCTTAGTGGTATGAGCTTGGAACTTGATTTCTCATATTTTAGAAGTTTCAACCGAATGAAACTATTAGTGTTAAGGTAATTTTTGAAGTGAATGACCGTCATTGATGATACTTCCTCGGTATTAGTCTACTTTTTTGTCTTTTTATTTTGAATGTAGCATGAACGGATTTTTTTTATGTTAATATGTACGGAGTACGAATTAATGTATACCATGAAGATTATGATTTCAGATGATAAGTCTGCGAAAACAAATAATTTATACAAAGTGTTGACTCCACGTTTAGTTTTGATATTGTCAAGTTATTTATTTCTATATCGTATATCACTTGGTCGATTGTTTTGAGTTCATGATGCATAGGATTCCAAGTTCAAAAGAGGAAGACGAAAGTGAGAAAGACGAGCTTCGTATCAAGTCAAGATTTTAGGACTAAAATTTGTAAAGTGACTTAACGAAGCTATGCACTACAAATCCTAGTAGTAATGTTATCATAACATGGTTTCATGTTGTAGTAACATTAGTACTATAATAAGTTTTCTCTAAATATATTTTAAAATATCTTTTCAAATATTTTCTAAAGAATTATCTTTGCTTAAAGGTGTTTATCTTTTTTGATCATATGTGAGAATATCTTTGCTCATCTTAGAATTAGATTTGAGTATATTTTATCTAGTAAAATATATGAAAATCTAATTGCTAAAGATGTGGAAAATATTTCTCATATGTGTGATCTTGCAAAATATTTGTTTCAGGATAATTCTCCTCTTTAAACTTATTCTCTATAATATTTTTATTTTGAAAAATTATCTCTATTACTTTTGTATATTGGCCGAAAATAATTGTTTCCATATCCATATTTTCGGCCTACATAATATCTTTTAAAAGATAATTTTCTAAAATAATATTTTGTAATATCTTGTATCTCCTAACTTAGCTAATGTGTCTAGGTTCATTCTTGGAGTACAAGCAATCCTAAATATCTTCCTAATTATATTCTACAATCCAACTCAATCTTTTAATTTGGAAGCTTAGCATATTATCTTATGTAACAATATTATTTTCGTAACATTATCTTCTTGTTTAGCAAGTAATAACAAAATAATATTGTAGTAAGTAATATCATTTTAACGAGTACTATAAGTACTCTTGACCCACTTTGCAAAATGATCAACTAAGCCAATTACTTACATTTCTAATATAAACCTAAGTCTTTCAAAAGTTTCTAATATAAGTTTTCTCTAAATATGAACTGTTGGGGGTCGAATATCCGATTACGCTTACGACAACAAGACGACAAATAATAAAAGAGTAAGCCTCAAAAGCCTCTATAAACAGCCTCTAAAAGCGAGTAAAGGGGTTGGTTTTTTAGCCACTCTCCCCACTCTCTCTCTCTCTACTCTCTCTTTACTCTCATCTTACCACATAAACCCTATATTTTATACATTTTGGTACTGACTTGGGCGTCGGAGGCTCCGCCGGGGGCAAACCCCTCGGACCCGGAGTTCACCTTGCAGGGCACACATGGAGCGGGCCAGACCCGGAAGGCCACCCTGGAGGCCACCCATGACGTCATCCTCAAGACCCCGAGTTTATACCCGAAACAATTGGCGCCGTCTGTGGGGAGGAATATTATACTCACCGACAAACCACAAAAATCAGCCCACGTTTCTACCAGAATCGAAAATCTGAGGAGCCTAACTAAGGTATCCGTACCTTTGTTAAAGAAAGGAGTGTCAACCAAAGTGTTGCATGTGCCGGCCCAGAAGATGAGGAGCATCTTACAATACTACCACCACCCACAAATCAAAAAAGCAGCCCCATGTGATAAAAAGTGAAGCAAAATCCGGCAAAATCAAGAAATGAATTAAAAAAGGGCGTGTATACCCGGTGTACATCTACGGGGCGGCCCAAAGAAACGTTACAAGGAAAGAGCTTGCAAGTCAACTAGTCAAGCCCAAGGAATGAGAAGGTCAAAGAAGCAAAGCAAGCCCAAGAGTAAAGGCATAAGAATGAACACAAGAATAATGAAAAAAGCAAAGAAAAACGAAACAAGAAAAAGAAAGGAAGTCATACGGCTTTGCTAACAACCGTCATCCGGTCCGACAACCACTCAGCCTAAATCTCTATTCAGAAACATCCGGGCACGATTTACAGATCTCGTGTGGGAAGATCCTTCCCGACGTATTTCAAGTCGAGCAACAAAGTTCATCCGGTTGAAATATTCCCTCAAGATTGTTCACAATAATAATAACAAAAAGGAGACGACAAAATACCACCCTGAGGTGAGAGAACCAAAATCAAATGGTCACTCCAAGGTGTTTTCACAAATAATAAATTTAATAATAGCACTACTAGTCATGATAATAATACTCTATGCGGAAGCAAAAGCAAACAAGATGGTCTTACCCACAAATCCAAATACTCCAAAAAAAAAAAAAAAAAAAATAAAAAAAAATAAAAAAAATGGTGGCCACCGTGAAAATGTAGGTTCCGGCCTCAACCACGCCGCCCCGGCCGGTACCACCTGTACAGCCGCTAGCGCTCTCCATCAACCTTTGGCCACGAACCACCACGGTTTCGATCACCCTGGTCCCGGCCACTACTACTCTTGATCTTCGACCGGAACCTAAGGTTGCCGTGAACGAAACACTTCACCCTGTACCGACGACATCAAATTTAACCGTGCCAGGGCCACCTTGAGTTCACCTCGATTCCAGGGTCCACCCGGGGCCCTCAAGCTTGCCCGCTAGGCACTGCCGCCGAGAGTTCTCCCGTGACCACAAACCTAGGCCGTGAGCCCAAGTTGTTAGCCCAGGCCGTGAACCAAAACCGCGAGCTCGGGCCGGGACACCATCTACCCGAGGCCACCGGCCACCTGCATCACCGTGAACGCCGTTGGCACGTGGACCGCCAGCGGCTATTGTTGACCACCTGACGCCGTCACGACTAGACCACCCTATCCCGGGACCCTCGAATTCGACCGTGATGTCCAAGTGATGATGCCACCGCGACCGCGTATGAATCCGCCAGGCACCCAGCCTTCCCGCGACGCCGGGACCGCTTCTAAGTTCGTCCCTACAGTCACCGGGAAGAATCGACCACTGTGACCGTATGAGCCTAGCGGCCGCCACCGCTGCCTGGGCAGAGTACGCCGGGATCCGGGAGCACCTCCAGCACCGGGTCACAAAGGAAAAGATGAGTTTCTCTATTTTATTCTATTTACAAAATAAAATGATAATAATTAATTAATTATATATATATTTTTTCTAGCCTTCCATTTTTATGAAGACTAAGAATCGACCACCGTGACCGTTCAAGAATTTGTTTAGGCCGCTTGCCACACCGAGTTGACCGCTTATTACCCCGGGGCCAAGCTAACCCGCCGGGAAGAACGACGACCTCATCGGGACCGCCGTCGAGAATGCCTATCACAACCGGGACCGACTGCGCTTGCCGCCGTGACAACCTATCGCCGTGAGTCCCTGCCGCCGTGAACACTTCCCGATACCGTTGGGCCCTAGCAGGACCGCCGTGTTCCGTCCCGGTGTCATCAGATCCCGGTAAAGACAACTAAACTCTCCCGGCACCGCCACCCAACCAACCCAATCCCGGGACCCCATCTGCGCCCGGCCGTGAGCCCATCTGATACGGGACCACCGCAAGTTTGACTGTCAAACTTGACCGTGAAGTTCTGCCACCACCGGGAACCGCCAAGTTCGGGTGATGATGCCACCATGACCGCTCGTAGTCATCGAGACCGGCTATTACCTCCGAGGCCTACTAACCTCGTGCAGACCTATAAAGATAAGTATTTTGTGATTCACAAATTCTTGTTTGAGACCAAGCAACCCGTTTCAAGCTAGAAACGGGTCGGGTCAGACCCGTTTTCCCTTTTTTTTTTCTTTTTTTTTTTTCTTTTTTTTTTTTTTTGAAAATTTCGTTTTTTTTTTTTTTTTTTTTTTTTTGGAAAATTTTTTTAAGACCAAAATTTTGTTTTTTTTTTTTTAATCTTTTATCGAAAATCGTTTTTATAGGGTAATTAAAAATAGAATAAAGTAGACAAAATGGTAGCATATTATATTATATTAAGAATATATTATGAGGCGCCAGTTTAAATGGGTTTGTTTCTTAAAAGATAATGTTGTCTTTTCTACAAACAGAACTATTTTAGTATAATAATATTCTGTGTTAGGTTTCGATGTTTGTATTTCTTAAAAGATAATATTGTCTTTTATATATACAGTCACCCTTTACTACAACAATGCTACCATCTCATTTTTCGGTTTGATGGGTTTGTTTTCTCGAAAGAAAATGCCGCTCTTTATACAAACATTGCCACCCTTTAAAAACAACGTTACCATTTTATTTCTCAGCTATTCCATGGGTTTGTTTTACTTGAAAGAAAATGTTACCCATTTATGCAAACAAGTCACTATTTACAACAATAATGTTACCATCAGATTTAATTTAAATCCATCAGATCACAAATAATGTTACCATCAGATTTACAACAATAATGTTACCATTTACAACAAAAATGTTACCGTCTTTCTTCTTCCCCAAATCCCAGCAAAAAAAAAAAAAAAAAAAAAAAAAACGAATACAACAACAAAAAAAAACGAATACAACAACAACTTAAACCCTAATTTTCTCCAAAGTTTAGATTTTTTACCCAGAAAAATTCATCAAATGACAAAAATTCAACAAACAAGAAAAAAGTGAAAAAAAAAAAAAAAAAACAAATACGGTGGCAACGGAGGTCGAAGACGGTGGTGACTGTGGTGTCCACGGCCGAGGTTGAAGGCGACAGATCTGGAAACAGAGATAAGGAGGACGGCGGCCATGGTGGTGTCGACATCAACAACAATGGCGACATGAGTGAGGGTGAGGGTAGGAGAAATGGAAAGAGAGAGAGAGAGAGAGAGAGAGAGAGGGGAAACAAAAAAAAATGAAATGGGAGAGAGGGTTTAGGAGGCAGGAGAGGAGAGGAGAGAAGAGGAGAGGAGAGGGTATTTAAGCAACCCTAATTGGGTCCGACCCGTAACCCGTTTCACACAAGACTTATTGTTTGTGATTTTGGTTTTTATATAAACTACTCATATAACAATAAGTTTGAAGAGGAAGGCAAATTAAAATATTCTTTGGATGTTTTGTTGGGCTTGCCCTCCTAACACTTGGGATTTTTATAGTATTTTAACCCTTGAGTTGTAAGTGGAATGATACACTAACTTCCTTCAGTTCCATGTTATCAAGCCCGGGACATTTTTGAATTTATTTAACAAATGCACACTCACCCGTACAGAGGCTTATTTAATTTAGGATGACTCGTGTTCTAGCATAAACATGAACCTTATATGTGACTACGTGTAAAAATGTGCTAATTAATTTCATGATATGAATTCTTTCAGGAGTAATGGAAAAAAGCGGTGATAAAGAAATACGAGCTACACATTTGTGACGCCTAGCCGACCTTTAATCACCCGATACTCCATGAAAGCTCCACAAGAATCACCTTATACTCGAAAACCGCTATATTTTTATTTGTAAAGCGAGTGATCAGGATTGTTGACACCGCGAGCTTTTCCTTGTATTTTTTGGTAGATTTTTGCCCAGCATTTGTTTAGATTTGTATCACACAAAAGCTGGCCAGGGAGCAAGGAGGGGGGACTACCCCCGACCCCGGCTAATCACGGTAGTCTGATTCAAAAATAGGAATTTTTGAAAAATTTGCTAACATTTTGCAGGAATGGATACATAAAGGGAGGAGAGGGTAGGACCTCCAGGCACCGCTGGCGGGACCTCTATACTGCGATGTGGATGAACAACGCGCCTTGAGAGTCCATGGCTCGGGAGTGCAGGCGCTCGCGCCCACGTATGGCGGCCTCATTATGGATGAACATCGCGCCTTGAGAGTCCATGGCCTGGGCTGGGCGGCTCGCGCCTACGATGGTACATTGCTTACGCGCGGATGAACATCGCGCCGAGAGTCCATGGCCTGGGGCTGGGCGGCTCGCGCCTGCGTATGGCTCAGACAATGCTCATCCGTGGTCGTCGGGCGGATGAGGTGCGCTTTATGCAAAGAGCGGGATGTCTATGATGGCCCACGTGCTCAGCCGCGCTCTCACCGCGATGTCGATCTGACCTTGCATGGCCGGTGGCGGTGCGGACCTCCCATGCTCACGTGTGGATGAACATCGCGCCTTGAGTCCATGGCACGGGAGTGCAGGCGTTCGCGCCCCACGTATGGCGGCCTACGTATGGATGAACATCGCGCGTTGAGAGTCCACGGCTTGGGGTCTGGGCGGCTCGCGCCCTACGTATGGCACTTTGCCTACGCACGGATGAACATCGCGCCTTGAGAGTCCATGGCCTGGGGCCTGGGCGGCTCGCGCCCTGCGTAAGGCACATTACCCACGCATGGTCGAACATCGCGCACGGAGAGTCTACGGCCCGGGGCCTGGGCGGCTCCAGCGCCCTGCGTGCGGCACACTACCTGCGTATGGAGAGTCCACGGCCCGGGGCCTGGGCGGCTCCTGCGCCCTTTATACTACCTACGTACGGATGAACATCGCGCCCTGAGAGTCCATGGCCTGGGGCCTGGGCGGCTCGCGCCCTACGTATGGTACATTGCCTACGCACGGATGAACATCGCGCCCTGAGAGTCCATGGCCTGGGGCCTGGGCGGCTCGCGCCCTGCGTATGGCACATTACCCACGCACGGACGAACATCGCGCACGGAGAGTCCACGGCCCGGGGCCTAGGCGGCTCCAGCGCCCTGCGTGCGGCACACTACCTGCGTATGGAGAGTCCACGGCCCGGGGCCTGGGCGACTCCTGCGTCCTTTATACTACCATCAGAAAAGACCACTAACGGCCCTCGCGCCTAGGTGGCTTGCTCCACATAAGACCATACTACGGCCCTCGTGCCTAGGTGGCTCCAATCGTACAAATAGTCCATGGCTACGTGCCGGGACAGCTCCTTTATTCCCGTGACGCAGTTTACTCTGCGCCACCCTAGGCCGCGCCACGTGACCTTGTCCCGCGGCCAACCTCCTTATTCCCGTGACGCAGTTAATCCCGTGTCACCCCTGGCCGCGCGTGACTATAATATGGCGCCGCGGCCTCGCTATTTCCGTGACGCGGTTAATCCCGTGTCACCCCTGGCCGCGCCGCGTGACTATGACCGCGGTGCTAGCCTCCTTATTCCCGTGACGCAGTTCACTCTGCGACAACGTATGACCCCGCCGCAGCGGATCGCCTCGCGGCGCTACCCTTTATTCTGCTGACGCCAGATACTCAACGTCACCCCTACCGCCGTGAGACTTCACTTACCGCACCGCCGCCGATCAGTATGGTACGGACCGGCTCAAGAAATCGCCTGCACCGGAGGACCGACGGCCCCTGGTACATGGGATGCTCCCGGCCATGACCCTCCGGCGAGAGGTAGTCGGACCGGGAGGCGTTATCCCCAACAAATTATCGTGTAGCTTTCGATGCTCGTTTATATTTGGTATGTCACTACCGGACAACCACTTTCACGCCAGATTTCTACCGCGAGGACTCGTTAGCGAAACCTTTTTCACTTATATCGCCCAAGGTCAACGATTTCGCAAGACTTTATTCGACGCCGAGCGTCAGACCGAATCATACGATGACATGCGAATCCGGTAGGGCAATTGTTGGGGTCGAATATCCGACACGCTTTACGACAACAAGACGACAAATAATAGTACAAGAGGCCTAAAAGGCCAAAAGCTCTATAAATAGGCGCAGAGGGGCGAGTAAAGGGTTGGTTTTTAGCTCTCTCTCTCTCTCTCTCTACTCTCTTTACTCTCATCTTACCACATAAACGCTATATTTTATACATTGGTCTTGACTGGCGTCGGAGAGGCTCACGCCGCAAACCCCTCGGGCCGAGTTCACTGCGGGCACACATGGAGCGGGCCAGACCCGGAAGGCCACCCTGGAGGCCACCCATGACGTCATCCTCAAGACCCCGAGTTTATACCCGAAACATGAACGATTCTTTACACATAGGTTTTTTTAAAGCTAAAACAGTAAGTCTCCTGTGAGATAGTCTCACATTAAATTAATGTTGATCAAAATACAAATTGCAGTCAAAAGAGTACAAACATAAAACAATTCTACTGTTCACTTATAAGGATACTAAAAAATATAGGGATAATCATAATTATCACTAAAATGATACAAAAACTTATATGATCGAGTACAAATAAAGTGTACTTACAATAATTTATCATAACGTCCGACTCACCCATAGAAGCATAATCAAGAACAGAGTAATTAATATTTGATGATGGTCACGACAACTCCATTTAAGAGTAGAGTTTATTTCAACGTTGGATCTTAGGAGTAACAATAACGGGCTTTTAAATTAATTATAAAAGTCAATTCAGTTTGGGTTTAAAACAACAATTATATAGAGCGTTTTTGGTTCACGCAAAGTTTAATCAGTTCGGGCTTCAATTTATTTATTTTGCCGGAGTAATTTCCATCGTTTTCACGACACATTTCGTAGAGTGAATGAATAATAAAGAAAATACCGCCATATGGTGGGAGCATAATTATCTTATATACAAAGCAATAACCACAGTGCTGAGGTGTCGCACTGTGGTTAAAAGTTAATTTTTTAAATGGGCCCCTCCACTATCTATCCCACATTTAATTTCCCCATTAAATCCCACTGATTTTTTTTTGCCTTATCAATATCAGCCATTTATTTTTTATTTTTTTTTTTGTATTTAATTTTTACACATTACTAACATTATGATATATTAAAATTTACATAAATACAACATACTCCCAAAAACTAAAAAATATAAATTACATCATTTATTTACATTTAATTACGTACGTAAATATAAATTAAAACTAAAAATTGCAATACACTATACAATTTTAATAGACTAAAAAACCAAATTTAAATATAAAATAAAATAACAAACTAAATTAAGAATTCTGTAAACAATGAATTTTTAAAAGCAAATTTTTTTTAAACAACATTTTAATTTAATAAATCAACAATTATACCTATGTCATCCTCATTTTAATTTAATAACATGTTATCACACTAGAAGGGAAGCAACTGATGGAAAAATGATTGGGCCTTTGACCCACTCTAATAAAAGCATCCCGACCGGCGCGGTGGGTCCTACCGCCGGGGACACGGGGGATACGGGAGACGGCGCGTCCAGTACCCTGGGACTTGATGGAGGTCTGGTGGTCGGCTTTGCAAGAGATGGCCACACTGGGCGGACGGCGGCGGTGGTTAAGGACATTGTTGCGGTGGTTGATTTGGGAGAAATGAAATGAGGGTTAGGGTTTTTTTGGGGATGAGAGTTTAGGAGAAATGGAAGTGAGAGTATTTATGTGGAGGGCGTTTGGGTTTAGTGTAGTGTTTTATTGGGTTGTTTGGGTTGGGTTTTTAGTTTGTGATGGGTTTTATTTATGGTGAAAATAAACTATTTTAAATAAATACTCCGTATGTGTTATATTAAAATAGCTACTTGAAATAAATATGGGTTTCATTTATTTTAAATGAAAATTATCAAAACTCAAATATTTTTTTAAATGTTATTTTTTAACAACTGCGAGTTACAAGTTTTAAGTTAATTGACAAATTAAAATCGAAATATATATCACACGGAGTATTTTGTTAATTTACAAATTAAAATAAAAAAATATGGTCTAAAGTTTTAACTACAATTTATGATTACAAAAGACGGTCGTTTAAATGACTATAAATGTAAAGTGCATAACCGCATTACACTTTTTCCATCTATTGCACTCGGAGCCCGTTCAGTTGACAAAAGACAATTCCCATTGACATTGTGCTTTGCAGTAACAACTAATAAGAGTTAGAGGCAATACACATGAACAATCACAAAGTCACGGGCATAAATGTCCAAATATTAGTAAGTGTAAATTTGTATAATAGTTGATAAAGTACTTGCTCTGTACAATTTAGCAATTAGCAATATACATTGTAATTAAATTATACTCTGTATAATTTGCACGGGCATAAAACAATGGAGGTTCAATTTACTAATGATTGTACAATGTACCATATTGTTATATTCTTTTCTTTCATCTGTATTTTTTTTTTTTTTTTTGTAATGCTTTAAACTTTTTGATTAGTTATTGTTGTTTGTCATATAATTTTAAACAAAATACCTGTATCTTTGAGAATTATAGTACCGTGTATTATCATATTGTTGTATTATTTCATGGTTGTTTGTCATATAATTTGTTATTTTAAGTACTTTTCATTGTTACTCCGTACATAGATATACATTGATCATTTTAAAAAACTTTATTAAATCCATCATACAATGACTTTATTATTCATACATTCTTAAATGAATTTCGTAAACAATAAACCCGTGCAATTTGCACGGGCATAAAATTATACATTCAATTTTTTTTTTTTTTTTTTTTTTTTCATTTAGCACGGGCATAAAACAACGATTTTATAGTATTTAGTACGATAATAGTACTGAGTAAGTTTTTTGCATTTTGCACGTGCATAAAATTATACATTCAATTTTATTTTATTTTTTGGTGCAATTTTCACGGGTATAAAATTGTTAGTTGTCATATAATAATGAAAATTTGCATGGGTATAAAATTGTTATTTGAACGAGTAGAAAATTGTTATTTGTCATATAATAATGATAAACTGTACGGGTATAAAATTGTTATTTGTCATATAATAATGATAATTTGCACGGGTATAAAATTGTTGTTTGTGCGGGTGTGAAATTGTTATTTTTTATATAATAATGATAAATTGCACGCGTGTAATTGTTGTTTGTCATATAATAATAATAATTTGCACGTGCATATAATTGTTATTTGTACAGACATAAAATTATTGTTTATCATATAATAATGTTAATTTGCACGGGCATAAAATTGTAATTGTACGTGCATAAAAATTTTATTTGTCATATAATAATGACAATTTGTATGGGCATAAAATTGTTATTTGTACGAGTATAAAATTATTTATTGTCATATAATTTCCTTTTTTAGGTGCTTTTGATGACTTTAATTCATATTGGTCGCTTCAAAAGGCGCCCTTTATAAACTCATTTTAAAACTCATTATTATCATTTGCCCTTACTTTAAGAGTCGCAATTAAAAAGTATTTGAAAATTATGATTTGCGATAGTGAAAAATAGGTCTTATATAGAATAAATAGCGTAGTTTATAAGGAAGTATTTGATAAATTATAGTACGTTTACCATACGAGTATTATTTTCTTTTATCTTAACATTTTTTGGAATGGTTTGAATTTTTCAATTATTTATGATTATGATTGTTTATCATATAATTTCGTTGTTTTAAGTGCTTTTTAGTGATATGTATACACATTTTATTTTTATTAAAGACGCTTTTATTAAACTTATTATACAATGACTTCATTATTCGTATATTCCTACTTAAATTTTATAAAAAACTTACCCGTGCAATTTGCACGGGCATAACACTAGTTATTAGACATGTTTAATCTCTCATTCAAATTCATTCAAGAACAAATAAATATACATTAAAAACAAAACAAACAAACAAAAAAAAAAAATCAGAAATGCCTCTACATTTTACTCTACGATACAAACCATGATAACTAATACATAAATTTATATTAATACTACTAATGATAGATAATGTTGATTAATTAGGGTGGTGGTTAAGACGTTAATCCAACCGCTTTGCCACACCGGAGCATGTTGGTAGGAGGATCATACTCATTAGAAAGGCTATGTTCTGAGTTCCAAACCCTAAGATAAAGCTGTTGTCCGAGGTACTGTCGTGCCCACATCGACGATCTTAGGTTCCACATTCCTTGGTTATCCAACGACACTAGTATTGCTGTCCATGATTTCGGATATACCTGTATTTATATATTTTACCAAAATTACACAGAATTAAGTTTTGAAGTTTTGTACGCGTTTGTTTCAAGGTTATGATCAGAGGGAATAATTACCTGAGTGGTGTGTCTAGTGAGAGCATCTTTTAGATTGTAAATCTTCCGTCTTTCCGGTGTCCATTTACCCTTGCCAAATCTGCAAAAACCCATTGAGTTGAATGTATCAGAAACGTATCTCGACTAACAAATGGAACTTAGCTCATCAAAAGAGTCAGGAAAAACCTACGCGACAACCCAAAAGTCGTAACCATCAAGATGCCAAGACTGCAGCGTCTCCTCGTCGTTTTGGAACACAATCTCGATGAAATCGTGCAGGGAAGCACCGAGCACAGAGGTGCCAGGGTACGCAGCACCGTCTGATGGGCTGCTCTGTATGGAGTCCAGGCTGAAAACTCCACTGATGTTGAAGTAATCAGCGAGCTTCAGAGGTGTGTCGGGATGAATGAAGGAGACGCGGTTAATTGCATAGCGTTGTTTCCCGTTGATTAAGGGAGCTGAGTTGGCTAACACGAACGTCTTAGCAATTGGGATCATGCCATAGTGGTACGATCCTTGAGGGTTTGGTCTCGCTGCATTCGATGTTAAATTCCACCTGATACAAAACGACCAAAATTTAAAATCCCTTACAAATCTAACATCCTACACGCGACTTTTTGTACAGAAAAGCGTATGATTCTATTAACCAAATCAATATTCCGACGCAAAATGACTACAAGTTAGACTTGGCAAACAGGTCAAGTTGTTGACGTGTGTAGAGTTCAGGAGTCGAACAAATACTCTAGAAGGAGTGAATAGAGTATGCCATTTAAAAATTTAAACCACAATAAATATCTGAGCATTAACGTCAAATTTATATAATGAATCGATAAGATTGGCCTAAATACCTGAAGGTTCGGGCTTGCTGCATAGACCAATGGTATTGACCAGCAGGGGGAGACGGCAATGGTCCAGAGACGCGCCTCTTCGAGTTAGAGTAGTGAAGAACTGCAGTTGCGGTGTGAACGATTCGAGAGAACCGTGTTGAAGCGACAATGTAGTAGTCCTTAGGAGCTTGGTCTAAGGTCACAAGTATCGAAAGAGACTGCCCTACATGCACGTCGACTGAATTGTACACAGTCTGCAGAATATTCGATCCTTCCACTTCGACAACCTTCAACTTGTGACCCTGTATTCTGAAATTGAATGTCGTGGACAGCCCTACGTTTGAGACTCTGAACTTGTACGTTTTACCTGAAATGTGGAACGCCTTACAATGTTTAGAAGCCTCGTCTTTCATGAGGCCGTCTTACAATGTTTAGAAGCCTGGGCCTACAAAAATCTATAGATCAAAGTGGAGTAAAAAATGAATGAAAATGACGGTGACCTTGGTCAGCAGTGAACGAGGTACGAGTCTGGCCATTTATAAGCAAACCATCAGGGAAACGAAGCGCCTTCCCTGCATCGAGAGTTTTCTGTAGCCTCTGCAAATCGCAATATCACACTTTCAATCCAAGTTTTAAAACTACCAAAACCAAACACTAAATGTACGAAACTTCAGACTTCAGACTTTAGACAGACCTTATGGCTAGTTTTGTACCAATCACCGATAAGCAACGAGAAGTCACCCGCAGGCTCGGCATAAGGAACCGGGATCCTAGGCCTAGAGTAGATGTTAAGGGCGCCAAAACCGCCAGATGCTCGGTGCATCAAGGTTGAAGGGAAGTATGTGTAGGAACCAATTTGATCTTTTGTTTGAAAGTGGTATGTGTAGTTTGAATTCGGAGGGATTGCGCAGTTGGTTCCCAAAACACCGTCTTGCCACGAGTTTTTCCTTTGCTTGATTCCATTCCTGTTGTTTTCGGTTGTTCATAACAAATTCGTTAGTACTAGTTACGCGCTTACGGTGCACATCATTTGACTAAGCGTAGGTCGTTTCCATTCATGAATCCACGATACAGGCCAAAATGGTAAACTATCAGATTATCCTCCTCCCCGTTGTAATGGCTTTGTGCCTCATTTCAAACAAAAAAAAATTCCGAATAAACAATTACTCCGTATATACCTAAGTAAGTGGACATTATGCCACAAATATAATATTTTAAGTGTTTATTAAAGGAAACTGTTGGAGAAACTGCACATAGCAATGCTCGTACTGCTATAGCTATGATCGTATTGCAAAACCAGAAAAAAACACTTGTAGTACTTTAAACTAGCTCAAAGCATATTTAACCACAACATTGTCATACAGTAGTAAATAAAGTTCGGTTCAGTTCAATTCAGCTGTAAAAAAGTCGTAAAAAATAGACGGTGAAAATGAGAAGTAGAAAAGAGCATACCAAGTAAGAAGGAAGGGTTCATTCAACTTATTAGAATGCCCTGCCCATATAAAAAAAAAAAACGTATGAAATCGTCTAAGTAGTCGTTTGATTTAACACGAGAAAAGTAACCAAACAGACCGTAAAATCGATAAGAATGTAGTCATGTATACTACAAACTACCTGTTGAGGTACACCAAGAGGAGTAATAGTCCCATACGTGACGGTCCACGTTAAGAACCTATAAGGGTCGTCTGCCCCCGCGACAAAAATGCACGATAATATTGACAAAATTCCGATCATGCACCGTAAAAAATTCATCGTAACGATAACAATCAAGTAAGAATGATCAAGAAATTACAATGTGACCGTTTATATATATTTATTTATACGTACATATGTGATTGAAAGAATGAAGATATTGTAGCAATGAAATGAATTGTATTTTTTTTTATAAGTGTGAGAAGTTGGTTGCAGTTATATAGAAATGATAATGATGATTTTGATGAACAAAAAAACTGAAAAGAAAAGTAGAGTGGTGTAAATTTACTGAGATACGAGTATACAACTAATCACTAATGCTTCACTGGTTTTACAACGCGTTTCCGCTGATGAAGGAATTTTATGGGCCCTTTCTAGTCCCCCCCACCGTTTTCCGTCTTCAATAAGTCTCTTAAAAGACCGTCTCATGTTAATACTCCGTGTAACCTAAGACGGAACAGTCTAAACCATTACTTTTCGGAAAATGAAAAAAAAAATAAAAATAAAAAATAAACTGAGTGGTCTCACAATAACCTAAAACCGACCATCTTATATAAATTTTTGTTCAGTCTTTAAATTGGATTATGATAAAGGTACAATTATTTTACAGATTGTTCTTATAATATAAGATGAGTCCAATAATAGAAATTTTAGGATTTATTTTTTACTACTCCGTATATAATTATGTTAACAACAATTTTAAGAGAATTGTCATATAGTATAGACGGATTGACTCATTGACTCATTCAAGATAAGTTTAAAAAATTACTTTTGTTCTTCAACTTGATATTAGTATTATAATCTGCTAATCTGAACACAAAATTAAAATATACTCCGTCATATGAACTTGAGGCTTATTACATCGGTCTAAAAGAACGTATCCAGACCCAAACCGAATGATTCGTAAACTAGGGTAAGTTGGAAATGGTGCAACCCGAAAATGAGCCAAGTTTTAGGGCCATTTAATGTCATAAGCTGTAATGTATGTTTCTTTTGGTGACTTCATTCACTTGTTTGGGTTGAAGTTGTATACCAAAATTATTGCTGGCAAAACTGACTTAACTTGCTTTAGACGCGGTACGCGTGACGTTATTTACTCTCCTTGGTCTTTGGTCTTTAGTCTTTGAGTCTTTACTACCACTACTACTACTTTAGCTGTAAACTATGACTACTTGTAATTTTTAAACCTGGCCGAGGGCCTGGCCCGGGACAGCCCGCCAAGGGCTCGGTCTGATTTTGTCATCCCGTAACTGTTTTGTTGGGGGTGGTGGGCTCGACTTGCAAATTCAAGAATCAAGCCCGGTTTGTTCGTTAATTCGTTACTGCCCCTGATTCATTGAGATCTTTACATTTACTTTTGAATCAGTTTTTCTAGATAAGTGGGGTTATACCGTAATAGTATAAATATAGTAAAATATTATTTGTTTGAAAAGAAAAAGTAGTTGATGATGTGATTTGAGTAAAAAAAGTAAAGTAAAAATGACTTTTTATAAACATTAAAGTTACCTAAAAAATGTAAAAATTTGAATAAATTATCCCAAAATAGAAAATGTAATGAATATGATGAATCAGAGGGAATATAAATTAGCCTTAAGGTATAGGTCGGCGAGCTGGGCCTCAAAAACATGTAATGAGCACGGACCAACTTGAACGGGCCGGGCTAGATCAGTGTCGGCCGAGCAAATCATGGCCCATTTGGCGGGTTGAGCCAGACCATGTCGGTCCGCATAAATGGTCACCTCTAACAAGCCAATTTTTTTTGGGGTGGGAGAGGGGGTAAAATCTTTTCGAGGGGGACCGAGTCACTAATAGAATGAGATAACTTCAATAAGGTTTTACAAACTCTAACTGAAATTTTCAAATTTTCAATAGACGTAAGATTCATGGTAGACTGGTAGAATCTTATTACTTGTATATATGAATACAATTAAGTTAAAAAGGTGATTAGTATGAGTGCAAAAGTGCAAAGATTAAATCACATTGTTTAATGATGAAATTAAACATGTACTAATTACTAAGATGCTCCCACTAATCACGGCCTTGAATAAGGATTTAAGGACGACTTGTTTTTATTTTATAAAATGGAATTGAAAATTGCACATTTTAGTACAAAACTACGCAAACTCATATTGGTCAACGATATGATATGAGTATACGAAAAATTCGATGGAAAATGTAGTGGCAATTTTATACGTACACTCACTACGCTGTTCTTGGGAAGGCTTAGGCTCTAGTGTGTATTTATTGTTTTATCGTTTTATCGAAAATGTTATGATCTAATGGTTAGAATGAAAATATCTTAAGCAAAAAGTTTCACGTTTGATTAGTCCTCCCTCCGTCTCTCGTAATGAAATAATGGCATTGTGCCTCCTCTTAGACCAAAAAAAAAAAAAAAAAAAAAGTGGAGTAGTATATTTATTACTTCGTAGTTCGTACGTGTAACTGTTAATAGACTCCGGGTACTTGCTGCCTTGTGGGCCTAGGTCGCTTTAAACTGGAAGAATTTTCTTGACAAAGGTAAAAAAGCGAGTTTTATAATTAATAAAATATAATTATATATAGGTTGAATTTAACTATTATTAACTAAAACATATCATTTTCGTATTTCTCAACTATGCTCACATTATATAGTTAAAAATACCCCGATCCTCTCATGCTGCAACGAGCAAATTAGGACACACCTTCACATATTTCTACACACATTAGTCATTAGTGGTATACCAATGTGCATCCAAATATTATCCCCAATAATTCGGTCTAAAATAAGTTGTTAACAACTTAACAAATATTCAAATCTCGAATACATTTTCACGTTGATAGCTAAGACGAAAGTGTGTAAAAATCAACACAAATCTCACTCCTTCTAGTGCTTATTGGATTCAGGAACATAAATAAGATTCCATGCATTTTGTTTGATATTAATGTAGTTAGCAAAAAAAAAATGGAAAAAAAGGAAACAAAAATTAATAATAAACGAAATATATAAATTTATGGCAATGAAAGAACAACGTGAGGATCCGTGGCGCAATGGTAGCGCGTCTGACTCCAGATCAGAAGGTTGCGTGTTCGATTCACGTCGGGTTCAAAACCCCGAAATTATTCGGGATCCTCCTTTTTAAAATTTTTATTTTTTTAAATAAAAAACACTAATTTTTTTTTTTTATTTTTTTTTTTGTGAAAAAAATCTCCAGCAAAATGTTGATTTTTGGAAAAAAGAAAAATAGTAGTACAATTACTCGATTACCCCCTCGAATTTGACAGTGTCGGCGAGTTTAAGCGCATGAGGAAATAATAGAGAGCCGATCTCAGAGTATCATTTCTGTAACATTATTAATGCAGTATCGTTTAACGCATATGTATCGGCACAACAGTTGACAAACAACAACTTTTAGGAATTTTCAGGAAGTTGAACGACAAAACAATATGAGAAACCATATATTACACAGCTAATACAAACGACAGACAAAAGAAGAAAAACCGGTACCTATCACTACTATAAGAAGTAGGCTCGGTCACCTAACCTAGCCTACCTCTCACGGTTTTCCCTTCGTTCCACTCGTTCGTCAATCGCCAATCTCCACGATTGAAGCAACTGAATTGCGTATTGAAAGTAACCCGAAAGCAAAGCGGGTATAAAAATCACATTGCATATACAATCTCGCCACTACTGTCGATATCGAGGTCGGAGTCAGTGAAGTCGTCGTCCTCGTCCATGTCGAGCGTGTCTGACAGGAAGTGGTTGAGCGAGCCAGCGGCGGGGATGGTAGCTTCTGAGATGATTTGCATGATGGTGTCGATGCTTTGCATGGGTTGTTCGGGTTCTTGAAATTGGTTGCTGAAGGCGTTTTGGTCCATTAGGTCTGCTGGAAGGTTTCGGAGAAACCACTCGTGTCTTTTGATCTCTGGGATCGTGATCCTCTGTGATGAAAGTTCACAAATACACGCATATTATAAACTGTGATGCACACAAGACTAACTCGATGATTTTTTTTACGAAAGTTTAGAAGAAGAACGAGGACTGACCGCTTCAGGGTCTTGAACAAAGATCCTGGAGATAAGATGTCGGCATTCTGGCGATAGACTTATATTTTCAGGAATAGTGTACTGGACGCTTAATATTCGCTGCAGGAAAAAAGAGCACATAAATAAACAGATTCATCGTGAAGAATACACGAGGAGTGTTTGATAAGAAAGTTCAAACTCTAAAATTAGAGGATACATACTTGTATCATCTTACGGAAGTCCTTGGGTTCCTCGGGATCCTCGAAAGGGTATCCACCCACCAGCATCACGTACAACGTCACTCCACACGACCACACATCCGCAATCTGTAGTACATAACAGAATGCCATGTTAGTATGAAGCTGCTTTGCGATACTGATACCAACAAAAGAAGGAAGCAAACAGAAAAACGCCAAAAAAAGACCAACTAAACAAACTATCTGAAATCATCAGGTTTTGTTAGAATTTTTTAGCTGCAGCTTCTGCAATGATTTGTGAGCTTTCATCTAACCTTGATCGAGCTTTCATCTGAAATTATCAGGTTTTGTCAGAATTTTTTAGAATGTTCTCCTCTCATCTAACCCCTTCAACAACGCTACTTTGATCGAGGTTTTCAATATGTTTCATAATCATAAGACAACAAAGCGTTTTTCTTCTAAGATCAAGCATCTACAGAATGAGAAGGAAATACTGCGGCTATTGCAGAAACCGCTTCCACAGAGGCCATCTTAATGACAGTCCGACAGCGGATACAAATCAGAACAGAAAAAATAGCCATTAGAGTCCTTGTACAGAGGTCTTGTACATGAACTGGTAGTCGGAAATACAGGCTACGAATCAACTTCTTCAGGCCGCCTCAAAGAATATTATCACATTGATATTTAAATACACGGCCCACGAATACACTGAAACACTCTCTTCATCGTATTTTTCTCTTACTGATAGAAAAAAACAGCAGAAAAATTCACCAAGTTATTCAATTCAAACCCACAAATCTAATCGATTAGTGAAGTTTAACGTCTACAGAAGTATGCCCAAGTTAATAACCTGAATTTTTTAGTTTTCACATAAATCTCCAAGCCACGTACCCATTACTGTATCGAAAAGGTTTCCAGCAGGAAACACTGATCTATCTAAATAGTTTGCGATATTTCTGAGCTATCAGGCGGCAAACAATGACATGAACCTCCGACAGTAAACACCAAAGTAGTACGTAATTCTCAGTCACAGTACACAGTTGAGAGCTCAATGATAAAAACAACATCATTACGATTTCAATTAGGAGCTACAATCCCTTCAGAAATTCGTGTTTGTCACTAGGCTAATAAATTATGGCAGCCTAAAGGGTTTCAGGATGACAGGTTCGTAATCTACTTAATTCGAGGGAAAACAAACATGTAGAGCATCCAAAACAAGCAATGGAATGAAACCAAAAACACGATACCTTGCCATCATACTCCTTCCTGAGCAACACTTCAGGAGCAATGTACGCTGGTGTCCCAACAGTAGATTTAGGTTGTGAGTGATAGACTGATGACTGAAATAAAAACAGGAAAAAAATAATAAAAAGAAAAAATAAAAGTAAATCCACATGCATTTACCAATTAGAAGTAAAGAACCCTCTGTAAATGGACAGCGCGAAAAATAAAAACAGCAAAAGTGAAAAACCGAATTAGAGACCTTTGAGTAACCGAAGTCACATATCTTCAATCTAGGCGCAGGACTTCCATCAAGTAAGGTGTTCTCCAACTTCAAATCCCGATGACACACTTGCTTCATTGTGAAAGCAGGAAAGAAAGAAGAAAAGCGACAAATTAACTTCTTTGTGACTGACTATATGTGCAGTTGAAGGACAGTCATAACTTCAGAACAAAGGTGGAATCGCGTACCATTGCATGGCAGTAGCTCACTCCTGAAATAAGTTGTTGGAAGAAAAATCGCGCCTACATAAAGGCAGTGTCAGTAGAGATAAAGAGAAAAACAGTAACATAAATGAGGAAAATCAGCAACCAGAACAAAAACCTCGTCCTCATTAAATCGTCCTGCATTGCATATTCTCTCGAACAACTCTCCTCCAGAAGCGTACTCCATCACAATTGCCAAATGAGTAGGAGTTAAAATGACCTATCATTACAACACCATGGAAGTGTAGTTAGAGAGATTAAACCGATGAAAGATGAATAACGAGCGAGGGAAGATGGGTACAAACAAACCTCTTTAAACCTAACAATGTTCGGATGCCTCAAAGACCTATGATTGATGATCTCCCTTTGAACATTCTCGTCTATCTGCATTTTCAAAAACAACAACAGAAGCGTTTGTCAACGCCCTATCCAACATAAGTTTATGCACACCCAATGATTTAACGACGAAAGAGTAATATGAACTTCCAAGGTTCAAGTAGTATGAAAGCCAAATAAAAACTCGTCTTTTAGCTCACTAACTTAAGTCTTAGGAGTACAATTTGTGGCAATTTTTCCCCTTTCAACAATGAAAAATTCGAAATTATCATATTTTTTTCGACCTTATAAAAATAAGTTTGTATTCTGAGTCGTCTTACATGAGAATTACAAACCACAGTCAAAAGTCAATGAAGAACATAGCTCATCAAAATTATACACTCACACCACAGTCCACACATTTCTCAACAACTCTTTTGCTTCAACACTCAATCACATATCTCAAAATCAATAATAAAACCCAAATACAAAATAGTTTAAACAAACACAAAGTCTCGCTAAAGACCAATCGTACACAATGAATCGCGTATAACCGTTCCTTTTCATACCCAAACTTGTTTAATATTCTTTCATTTAAAACCGTCATTGTTATTGTTATTGTTATTACAATTTAAAATCGTAAGACGGTCCATCCTTCACAAGATATACTCTTAAACAAATGGAATATAACTTACTACTACAAGTCTACAAGTTGATATCATTTGCGTGAAGCAATTGAAAAAACCAAACTATGAAACAAAACCCTTTAATGTAGGATAAACATTATTAAAAGCAAATGGATAAACTCAAACTTCAATAAATATACTTCACACATCAAAAAAAAAAAAAAAAATACCATTCACGTGAAAAGTCAAAAAAAGTTTCCCAAATTAACCAACACATTACACACTTTCAACCCTTTTTATCAACCTATCTAACATTCCACACACTTTCCCCTTTTACCAACCATTTTCTTATCAAAAATTTCCAAAAAAAACAAAAAAATGTTATAAAAATCTTGTAAAAGACCGTCTTTTACTTTTCGATTGAAAAAACGATAGTAAATGAAGTTCCCATTCAATGTAACTATTAAATCCAACCATCAACACCTAAAATGGGTAATTCATTGTAAGACTGTTATATGAGTACAACCGTCCGTCGTTTCATTTGAGACTTTATCCAAAAACATTGACTACTCATTAGTACTCCGTATGTTATACCGTCTTAAATAAAACCGTTGTATGCCGTATACAATATATCTTCCATTTGTGAAGAGATGTCATACAATAATCGAAAGAATAATACAACAATCTTACAATAAAACCAAACCATTAATTAATCCAAACATTTGAATTAATGAGAGTAATAATTAACTAATTACTTCATAACACTAGTGTTTTTGATAAAATAACCTGAAATTAAATTAACTACACACATCGTATTTAATCAAATTGATAACATTAACACAAATTGACTGCAAATACACACCCGTCTAACAATTAACCCACCTAACTAACCTATAAAAACCTAATTAATTAACTCAATTAACAAATGAAAACGTTAATAAACTACTAACTAAGAAATTAACCTGAGACCGGTGTATGCATACAATTGTATAAAAAAATAAAAAATAAAATAAAACAATTGTATGCATACACCTAACACCGTTGTATGCATACAATTTATTTAATAAAATAAATTGTATGCATACAACGGTGTTATAAATTAACAAAAACTAACCTTATCACCTCGCTCGATGTACTTAACAGCGACAAGCTCTTTAGTGAGCTTGTCGCGCATAAGTCGAGCGACACCGAAGTTACCAGAGCCGATATCGCGAACAAAGTCGTATCGGTCGCTGTCGTGCATGATCGGCATGTCAACGGTGGGCCCCGACGGCACCTGAGCTCTGCTCATACCTTCCATTTTTTTTTTTTTTTAAAAAAAAAATACTTTTATTTGATTAAAATTTTTCAACGGTGACGATTGAATAATCAATTAGATGATTGATTTTTTTTGCAAATTTCAGATCGTACGGTTCACATTAAATTTGAGCTTCCAAAAACGGCGTCGTTTTGGGTTGGTGGTGTTTTTTCTTTAGATCGCCGACTTATTTTATGTGCTGTTTTAGTTTGGAGAATTTATTTTTTTGGGGGTTTTAGAGAGAGAAAACATGAGAGTGAAAAAAAAAAATAATAAAAATGAAAAAAAAAAAAAAGGAGTGATTAAGTTTAGGGGAGAGTGAAACGACGGCGTTTTGTGGTTGGTTGCATTATTGGAGACATTATTATTATTTATTGTTGTTAATTATCTATTTTTAGTTGACGCGTTAGTTTTTACGGAGTATTTTAATTTTTATTTTAATTTTATTTTGGTTTGCCGTATTGATTTTATTTTCATGTCATTTTTAGTCAAAACCAATGTTTTGTAAGTCAGCTGCTTAATTCAACACTCTTATTTTTGGCACTAATTGTCGTCTTAAATAGCATCATCTCATCCAAAATTACTACGGAGTGCACTAATTGTGAGAAAAAAGTCAAACTGTAAACAATTCACTGAAACGGAGGGAGTACACTAATTGTAGTATTTTCTAGTTTCAAAATGTTTGTCGATTTGATATCAGATTCAGCTAGAATGATAAGATGTAAAGACCGAGTCCACTTAATTAATACTCAAATTTGATATTGGATCGGCTACAAATGGATCTACAATTGAAACACATTAGGTCTTTGTGGAACCAACTTCTACAAGTGTTTGTGAGGGTTTTTTCCTGAGATTGTGGTAGATCAAAGAGTGGTTTTATTAATTTTGTGTACACGTAAGGCCAGTCGATGCAATGTCTATACAATTTGTCAATTTGCACCATTGTTTAAAACACCTTCCTCATAATTTTTACCAATAAACTAGTTTGGGTTATGTGTATTGTTATGTTGTTAAAGGTAATTAAGTAAAATATCACTCTACTTAATAAAATAGCTTTTTGTGTAAAACATAATTTGATATGTGTTGATCATTGAGGGGACGAAATGAGTCATGTTATATACTCCTATAGGTTAGTGAGTGTTAAATGTTGTTAGTAAAAGAATTTAACACTACTTGTAATCAATCAATCTAATAGTTGTTGAACCAGGTATGTGATGAAGTTCAAATAAGTAAATTGTTATTAAATCATCTATGATATGTAGACGCACTTTATATATGACACAATCACGTGATTGAGAAATTAGTAGTCTTTGGATTGATATGCAATATGAGAATCAATAATCGTGGAAAAGATACACGATTGAATAACCTCTGAATTTAGAGAGAACTGTTGGATACAATCAATAATCTACGTCTCGTAAGCAGTAACGAGTGAATATAAAAATCTCGTATTGCCCACTCCAAATGCCAATAACTTTTCTACAAAAATCATTTTAAAAAAGTTAAAATAAATAAATCCGCATGACATTAACTCGATGCGAATATTATAAGTTACATCTAATTTATGGAGTAAAAATAAAGGGAATTTTTTAATGGTAGAATAAATGGACATAAGTCACATAATGGAGCACTAGAGTTGCATGCGATATGTAGGTGAAATCTCTTTATTTATTTAACCAATTTCACTGTTTAGAATTATTCCAACGAAAAAAAGAATAAATAAAAAAATACAGAAAAAGAGTAAAAATAAAAGTAAAAATAAGAATATAATAATAGTAGAACAATAATAATGTGAAGAAAGGACATATGGAAGAATGTAGTTGGATTAAGTTGTGGTTAACCCACGTGAACTGTAGTGCGTTTTAGTACTATCGCTGTACAAGTAAGTAAGGTTATCTTCTACACTTTTTGTTTTTTTAAACAACACCTTCATATAATCATTTGATTACTTTTGCTAATTAATTGCATTTAAATTTTTAATTTTATTTAATTCAACTAGAGGTGGCAATGGGATGGGCTAAGTCAGCCCGAGTCGGCTTGATGTGGGTCGAGTGCTGTTTATCAGGCAATGGAATGGGCTGAGTCAGCCCGGGTCCTCCCTTGATTATATTAGAGTAAAATTGAGTTATCTTGTGTTGTTCATATTGATGAACAACCTAAAAGACGTTGATAAGGCTCAAGATCAGATAGAAATGAACGCTCCAATCCACTTAATTGATGATTAAGTTTGATAGGAGTAGTTGTCGGTTTGCTTCCCAAATACCATTCGAGTTGCAAGCGACCTCAATATATACCAAGGTAGTACTTTTGGACCTCAAGATCTTTGAACGATGCTAAGGTCACAACATCATTACAGGGAATGATAAGATCATCAACATAAAACAGTATAATTAAGCTGTACGCTGCCTTTCGTGAAGGTAAAAAGAGAGTAATTAGAGTAACTGCAAAATCGAGTATTGTTTCAAGTTTCAACGATGTAACAAGCTTAGCAAACCAACATCGAGACTCGAGAGGCATGTTTATGTATATGTATAAGTACATAGATAATTGGGCTAAGCCCATAATAAATACCCAATAGCTTATAAATTATATTAAAAGGATGGCTCCAGTCAGTCCAGTGTACCGCCACCTCAAAAATCGTAGCCCAGATTAATTTCACATTTTTCTACCACATATGTCATGGAATAGTAGTTAAAACGAAAATACCTAAACAGCAGGCCTTAGGTTTGAATAATCTCTTTCCTATGCACCGCATATGATAGGCTCTTTCAAGAAAATCACTTTGTATAATCATTTTTCAACCCACTTCTCTTACTTAGGTAAGTTCTGCTTTTATAAGCTGAAAAAAACAGGACCTTATAATTCCGTCTAATACAAGATAAAATCATTAAGTTGAGCTTACACAGCTAAATTTTGCTTGCATTAGATATATTCTTAAGTTTATCATCGATCAACCCACTTCTGTTATTTATTCTTACACGAGACGGTTTTACAATATATTACGATTATTTAATGTGACCATTTTCAAAGCGGAATTATTTGTAACAAAGCCGCAATAAGATCAAGTCAGATAGATAATGAACCTGAACGTAAAAGAATAAATTACTTCTGTTGAAAGGAGTAATACATTTGAAAAATGTCGAACTAAACCTGTCGGAAGGGATGAACTTGTAAGAGAATAAACGCATTCTTAAACTGGAAAAAAAAAAAACTCGACACCAATAATCGACTTATTTCATTTCAACAAAAGTACAAAACTAAGCGGCACCGCCCTCCTCATTGTGGTCATCCTGCAGTCGCCACTGCTCAATTTCAAGACGATTTGACATCAGTTGTTGTCGTTGTTGATCTAAGGGAATAGCAAAAGCAACCTCGTGTTGTTGTTGTTGTTGTTGTTGTTGTCGTTGTTGCTCTAAAGGAATAGCAAAAGCAACCTCGTGTTGTTGTTGTTGTGGTGTTGCTGATTCGGGCTGCTGCAAGAGCATCAGTTGCCCAAGTGACTCAACATTTTGCTGATGTTGTTGCTGTACCTGAAATTGACTGTACAAATAATTCGGACTACTCGAATCAAACCCACCATTAAACTGTAACATCTGTTGTTGCTCCTCAATCAACTGTAACTGCTGCTGATGCTGCGCCACAACATCAACGACTCCTCCACCAAACATCTGCGCAGACGACGGTCCAGAAGTATAAGTCGCCAACTCTCTCTTTGCGTTCACCAAATCGGTCTGAACCTGTTTCAGCTTCTGCTGCAGGATTGAAATGAGAGCTACACAGCCGTAAACAGGGTCTTTTAGCCTCGCCTCTGCCTCGTACGCTAACGAGTTGACAGCGTGCTCCCTCTGCACAGCGGTCAATTCGTTCAGCAGCTTTGACACGTTGCTTGCGCCAAATACCCTGTGCACGTTTGCGAACTTCTGTGGCTGGTCGGGTGGGAAGTTTGGCGCAAATACGCACTCCTGCGTGCATTTCCTCCTTAGGAACTTGCACGCTGCACAGGGTGAATTCGAGGACGACATTTTTTATCTATCGACTGATGGACTTGTATTTGAGGTCGTCTAATAAGACTGTAACACCCACGAGCATAATATTATAAGGTTCGCAATGATAATAAATACGGAGTAAAAAGTTATGATTTAAAAGTTGCAAAAATACGGACAACAACAATAAATTTAATTTATTGTCGTTGGCAGTAATTAAAACAGTTGCGAGTATAAAATAAGACGTAAACTTTATAACGAGATACAGTTTAATAACTAGACAACACATTATGAATAAAAATAAATAGGGACATAAAGTTATTGTATATATATGTGATTAAAATGCAAAGTCATTTTCTTTTCATCAATATGGTTAATTTTACTTTTTACTTTGGTTAATTTTTATAGGTGCAAGGCCACGAAGGTCGCTTGAGAACAACACCGAAATATATTTTTAAATGCATACGGCATGCATGATTAGAGTCCGTTAAAAACGAGTCAGAACTAAAATCCTAAAAGATTATAAAGACGTCAATGTTATGTGATTATCAATTATGATTGGATTCAACCGTGACAACACTTAATTGATCTAGTTCAACATGATCATACGTCCTCTATCTCAGTCATAAGACGTGTCGAATTCTAGGTCTTCAAAATATACATGAGATTTTATACAACATAGTGTGAAATAAATTCAATACGATCATTAACTCGGCATCTAATGATTAACACTCTAAATGAAATGAGGATGAACGAATAGTTATTTACAATGTGATAAAAAAAAAAAGTGTAAAAGTGAAGAATATCAAATCGATTGAAAAAAATATCATACCATATCAATTTATTTCATATCGTATATTTTCATTTGAAATCTTGTAAATCAAAGCAATATCACGGTAGTTCTACAGTATACGTTAATCAATTTTTTTACTATAATCTACGGAGTAGAACCAAAAACGCGTAATTTGATGTGTATATATATGAAGATTAAAATTTACACGAAAATAAATGTTGATAATTATTGCAATTAATACAATATAAATCAAGTGAAATCACACAACATAATGTATGAACATGAAATCAAATTAATGCATGAAGATTGATGATGGAAATTTTACCTAGGGTTTCCTTTTGTTCTTCTCGATTTACTTGAGATTTTCAAAACCCTTTTGTAGACATCTTTTTTCTCTCTTTTTTTTTTTTTAAAGAAACAAGATTGAACAAATTACAATTAATAATTTTGCAGTCGGCCTATTATTTAGCGCAGCGGAATGAAGTTTACTTTACAAATTACAATTAATAATTTTATTTTAATAACTAATTAATCTTTTAGGTTATTTGATTTCTAAAGATTTCAATATTTTTCAATATTTTGAATGTTTTACGAAAATCGGCAAAAATTTAAACTCGTCCTTGATAAAATTGTAAAGTAATAAAATCTTGTCCTCTTCACTCATCCCTCGTTTTTATATTTTATATTTCTGCGTATATTTGTGTTTCTAATAGTGTACTTAATACTTAAATTTGAAAATTATGACACTCGAAAAATAAAAATAAAATAAAATAATCGAAAACGAGAATTAAGAAAAAAAACACAAAAGACAACGGGTTGGCTTAGGCACGCCACGGCCAAGGCGTGGAACTGGCTGGGGCAAACCACGGCCCAGGCGTGGGAATAGCTGGGGCGGGCCATGGCCTGGCCATGGAGTGGGTTGGGGTGGGTGTTTTTTGTGCTTTTTTTTTTTTTTTTTTTCATTATTATTATTATTGCTGCTGCTGTTGTTGTTATACCCGGTAATGGCCTGTCACATTGTAAATCACCTAAAACATTAACTAGAAAAGAATTGTAATTTTTCTTTTAAATTGCTATTTTGCTTAGTCTTTAGCTTATCGTAGTTATTCGTAGGGCAACTTAAAATTTAACTTCACTCAATCAAAGCATTTCAATTTAGGTCAATTCACTTCACTTCTGAATAGCTGATACCTCTACATCCAATCATTCATCGTTGATAAATTTTGTTCAACTAGAGTTCAACAAATTAAGTCCAAAAGAATAAGACCTTAATCATAGTAGCATAATATACCGTGATAAGCTATTAATTAATATAAAACTAAAATACTTAAAAAAAGAAAAATCACCGGTAATTTTTAAAATTATTTTTTATTGAGCTCGTCCAATACTACTACGTATAATTGAATACTCCGTAACTAAGAAGCTCAAAATTAGTGGACGGGTGGACAAGTGCAATGAACCCACAGCCCAAACAAATTAGTTGGGCCAAAATATAGTCTGCTTTAAACCAGGGCCATAAAAATAAAGGCAAGTGATCCACGACATCAAACTATGGTTAAACCTAGACCTAGCAAAATCAACCCAAACTAAAAAAATCGACTGAAAATATACGAATCGATAATTGATTGAACACCTGATAAGAGTAATCTGAATAGTGCCATAAACCCAACTCAACCCAAATTGAACCGAAATTAAACTGAATTTAGTAATAGCCGAATGACACCCAAATCTGAATATATCTGAACCGATAAGAAATAACTTGATCCAAATTATAAATATGGGTTTTTCATCATCTTTAAATGCTTTTCACTATTCAGGTTTGCACTGCGTTTGGCGTATTCCCAGTTGTACCCTTAAACTTATAAAATTAGTTCCAACCGTAACCAAACTTGAATAATCCGTTAAATTTAGCCGTTAGTTTTGTTTTATATGAATTTTCACCCTTTTTATTTAGTTTTTTTCTTTAATATTTTTACATTAAACACCTTATTTCTTATAATGGATGGTAGAGTAGGGTATTTAACGCGTAAAGATGGAGGAAAAAACTGAAAAAACAAGGGTGAAAGTTTATATGAAACATAACTAACGGCTAAATTTAACGGTTTACTCTAGTTTGGTTACGGTTGAGACTGTGTTTATAAGTTTAAGGGTATAACTGGGAATACGCCAAACGTAGGGATATTACTGGAAAAAGTGAAAAGTACGAGGGTACAAATGGGAAAAACCCTATAAATATTTATTTCTCTTAAAGACACCATATTTTATGTTTTCTTTTCACCAATTTGTTCCTTTAGAATTTTACATTCAAATTGAAAAATAGTACTCCATCCGTTTCAATTAATTGTTTACACTTTGACTTTTTTGTAAGCAAGATTTTAGAGAAGTATAAACAAATGACTAACACAGAGGGAGTATTCATTTAAGGTGCTTTGTTTAACCCTTAACTCATAAAATGTAAGACCTAAAATTCAACTGAACTAATGTTGACCCGACCTGAACTGTACCTGAAGCAAAATAGTAAAATCGATCAAAAATAGTTAATCGAAATGACTCCGTTCGAAATCGAACTGAAACTGAAAATAAAGTAAACCGGTGTTAAATCGAATCGATTCAACCTAACCCGAAATTGAATCAAATGACCCGTTTGCGTCAGGTATAGTTAATTAACCCTCACTCTTTGTTACTATGAACTGTTTGTCTTCGTTTTTAAAGTGTAATTTTTTTTTTTTTTTTTTTTTTTTTATGTTATCGAAATTGTTTATATCGTCTGAAATCTTCCTAAGTCTTAGGGTATGAAATTTAATGTTTTAGAATAATCTATTTTTGAATTCTCCAAAATTCTAACTGGATACTTTTTTTTTTTTTACCGTCTTGTCTAATGATACATAGCGTCGGTTATGAGTAAAGGTTACATATTGTTGATAGTTCAGTCATTATATATTTATTATGGCCCAGTTTCGTTGCACAAATTTGACCAGCTAGCTGGTTTGACCAAAATTTCAACTACCTATTTTACCTGGAAGTGTTTGGTGAGGGTTGACTGGAAATAATTTCAGCTATCTGAAATAAAAAACTACTCTAAGTAGCTTATTAAAAAAATAAGCTACGTACTCCAGGTAGCTTATTAAAAAATAAGTTAGCTGGTTACAAGATGTTTACTATTATACCCTTATAACTCCATCCATAAAATAAAAATCATGTTCTTTTATGTCAATTAATTTATTTCAGATATTATTTCAGCTTGTTTTAACCAAACAATATAATAATTTCAGCTACCTTATCAGTCTATTATTTTCAGCTACTTATTCAGCTAGCTTTTCAGTTTCAACTACCTTTTCAGCTTTCAGCTAGCTTTTCAGTTTTCAGCTACCTTTTCAGCTAATTTTCCCAATCAGAGTCTATGTCTTTTGTTGGTCCAAAATAACCTTTTTCATCACCATATTTTACTATTTAATGTATACATACAAAGTGAAAATTTAATTTCTAATACCTCTAAAAAAAGGAAGGCACTATTTCATCAATCAATTAGTCTCTCTTAAGACGGATTATCCGTCTTAAGCTTAAAACAGGTCAAGTATTCATTCACTTGCACAAATAAGACAAAATACTTTATTTTTTCCTACACTTTTTACTTTTTTTCTTATCTTAACTATTTGACCCGTCTTAAACTTAAGACGAATTACCCGTTTTATATGAGAATGTTGGAGATGGATCCAGCCTAATGTAAATTCCCACATTGCGTCCCACATCGGTTATGAGATGAGAGTTAGTCTTGTTTATAAGGCTAGGGGCTACTCCTCCTATTGCCAATTGGTTTTAGGATGGAACCTCCTAAACCTTATAAGCGGACTCTCTCATACTCTCGGATGTGGCCCAGGCCCGTGGAATTTAATATGGTATCTGAAGATTTCCATGAACTCTTGTGTGTAAATGGTGAAACTCATATTTGAGGAAGATGATGTTGTATTTCTGATAATTTTTGTAAGAGAATATTCTTTGTTGCTTACCACTGTAGCGGCAGTCTTACAAATATATATATGTCCTACCTTCTTTGGGGATCCTCAACCCTATTTTTCTGATGACAACAAATATCAAGTAAATAATGTAATGGGCTTTGTTTACAATTTCAGCCCACTACAATGGACACAACTTAGCTTACTGGACTGAACACAATAAACATAATTTGGGTTTCTTTTCACTCCCCTTCAAGATGGTGAGTTCATTACTCCCATCTTGCTCATGAGTCTTCGATGATGCTTAATGGTAAGCGGCTTCGTTAACATATCAGCCACCTGGTTGTAGGACGACACATACGAAGGTTCTATCACACCTGTTGCAACCTTTTCCCTTATAAAATGACAATCAATCTCGATGTGTTTAGTCCGTGCATGATGAACTGGATTTGCCACTATGGCCAAAGCTGCTTGATTGTCACACTTTAGAGATGATGATACTAAGTTCTTCATTCCCAATTCCTTGAGCACTGTTACGGTTATAATTAACCTCTCACGCAAGCGCAACGCGGTCGTAGTAGTATGAGAGGGTCGAATCCACGGGGATGGTTTGTTAGGCTTTAAGTTTTGTTTTCGATTTAGTTTAGTCGAACGAAATTTGGTTTTGGAGAATTCTTTAACTTAACAAAATAATAAATAAAACTAGAAGAAGAAGAAAATACAAGTAAATGAAGTAATCGATATGAAAATGATTAGAGTCCGACTCATCCACTAGCATACAAAATAAGAAATCACCGTAATTTGGGGGAAAACGTCTCCATAACGAAACCACTCCCCTCCAGGGTTTGTAGGTCGCTACCTCTAAATTACCTAGAACTCCCCTCCCGGGTTTGTACTAGGTCTCCTTTACTTAACACGAAAGTGCACTTTAAGACTAACACATTAGTTAAGGGAATAAAAATCGACTCTTACCACCCACAATTTCGACAATTTGATAAACCAATTCAATACAATAGACAAAATAGCTAGGGATTAATCGAACCCTAAACACAAATCACTCACTAATCATAACTAATTCAACACAAATCATGTAAATAATGAACTCAAACATACAACTTAGAACAATTGAAAAATAAAGATCAAAACTTTAAAATCATGTAAGGGTTAAAATAAGAGACAAAGTAAACTTAAATTGAAATGAAAAAGATCAAATCTTTACATAAACTACAAATGAAACTAACAAACTAAAGACTAAAAAACTAAATTAAACTAAATTAAATTAAAAAGAAGAGAAAATTACACAACGAAAATGGAGGAATTTGGCTCGAAATGTCGTCTACTCTACTCGTCGCTCTCCTACCCTTCTCTGCTCTACGGCTTCTCTATTCTCTTCTCTACTTGCTTTTGCTGCTACCCTCTGCCTTCCTCTCTATTTCTCTTTTTTTTGTTGTCATTGTTGCCTTAACAACTTGTGGGCCTCTTTTATTTTCTTCATTTTATTTAATTGGGCCAAGTTTCAATTTGGTCAAATTTGTTTCTATTTGATCCGTATTAACTCCGTCTCGTTTTCCGTCTTTTCTTCAACTTGTATTGTTTTCTCCCGAATTCGTACCTATAAAATAGTAATACAAAAAAGCAATACCAAATATCTAGGAAACGGATAAAATACGATAAAAATAAAACCAACCCCTATTATTCGTAATCGACTATAAATTGAGCTATTTAACCAATTAAGACCGCAAAACGGATCAAATAAGAGTTAAAGTGTGGGTTTATAACTAGTAAAAATATCGCTTATCAAACTCCCCCACACTAAACTCTTACTCGTCCTCGAGTAAGCTCAAAACACAACTAAAAATTCAAACATATACACATAAACTAAGCTAACTATAATATCCGAATCGGAACAATTAGCGGGTCCATCCGCCCCTTCAACTCACAACACAATACTCATGAGGAAAAAGTATCACGTGCAAGGCAAGGTGGGTCTTGCTCAAAATCGTGAACCAACACTCATATAAGCACATAAATAAGCATAGGAAAAAAGTCGGTTCGGTCTCAAATAAGCTTACCTTCCTCATCTAGGTAGCTTTCTCGCTCTCAACACGAGCGAGAACACAACATATCAAAGTCGAATATCTAAAAGGTTACTTGGATGACAAGACGAAATAAAATAACTTTAGGTCATGCATTAGCTTATTGTTGATAAATCAAGCTCTTTCGAGGTCAAGTCGGAGTGTGGGGAAATATGGGAGAAATGAACCTCGTGTCCTAAGCTTCCTAGCACCAAGTCTCGCCTCCAAAGGTAGGAGGAAGGGTCGTCCCAAATTGACTCGACCATAAAATCATCTCAAAAGGAAACAAGTGCCCGAAAAGAATAGCTCCCCAATTATTAACATTCTTTCTAATTTTTTTTTTTTTTTTTGGTGTTGTTTATCCTTTTTTTTCTTTTCTTTTCTTTTTTTTTTTTTCAGGTGTGGCTAATCCCACGCTCGCTAATTGTCACTAACTCGCCGCGTGTTTTCTCGGCTCGAAGCAAGCACTCGACAATAGCTTACGGGTATTCACTCTTTACCTCTCGGTCTACTTTGACCGTTAGTGAGGCATCGAAGTGGTCACCACAACCCTTTATTTGTAACTTTTGGAAAGCTAAAAACAATATTATAGATCAAAGCACCTTGAAAATAGGTAAGAGATGAGATAATTATTGTGTTTACCCCTTTTTTTTTAACATTTTTGTGATTGATCGAGTCAAAAAGGTCACCTTGAAACTAGATAACTAAGATACTAATTCCAAAGAGGGTGAAAAATGGAGGTGAAATCACACCCAAAATGACCCTTGGAGCTTAATCAACGACAATAAAAAGATGCATGACTAATTAATTCTAGTTAGTGTTATCATCCAAGTAACGAGCTAGATAATCAACTAAGACAAATCATGAAAAAGCATCAAGAAAGTCTTTTTGGTTTTTAAAATTTTTAAATTTTTTTGGATTTTCAAAAAATTTCAAATAAAAGACAAACAAAAATAAAAATATATGTACACTAAACACATTCTCCGAACTCCTCAGCACAAAAATCCACAACAATACCACAATCTCCATAACCACCACATAAAACAATGCAAAGCATCCTCCCCCACACTAAAATCGGACATTGTCCTCAATGTTCATACCAGGGGAAGGGGTGAAACGGAAAAGGGTAAAAGAATATACCAAGTAAAGCGCAAAAGTGCGAGTCACCATAAGATTAGAACTTGCACAATCTTGTGATCCCGTCAAGTTGAAGTAGAATGTGTTACCTACACAAATGCAAAACCAAGCAAAACAAAACAAAACAAAATCTACTAACAAAAATTAGAAATATTTACATACTATCTAATCATATAAAATACCGGTCAAAGAGCGCATTAACAAGTCAAACAAGATTGACCAATCCTCACAAAAGTGGTCATAATATATCCAAGAGAACAAACATGACAAACCATACCCAAGTGAAGTAATAAGACTAACAAAATACTTGTGAGAAAGAATGTGCCTTAAAATTTCATCAAAATCACACCAAGGCTTATCTTTTGGTTTCAAAGGCATAAAACAATGATCAAAGTCAAAGATTATATCACTCACATCTAATAAATCTCCATGTCTTATCGTAAAAGCCTCCTTAGGTGTCATATTCAAAGATATATCGAGCTCATCAAAGGAAGAATTCCACTCATCATCAAACACGAACTCATAAGAAGGAGAAGAAAAGTCTAAGTACGAGAAATCAAGGGAATTAAGAGATTCATCCTCAAAACAAAGGTTAGTCTCACAAACCTCCTCAAAGAAACTCTCCAAAACGGGCTCTTTAACGAAACCATCATCAATACTCTCAATCTTGAGACTTTTATCAAGAATATCCACAATCTCATTATCCCACGACTTCTCTCTCGTATCAAACTCAAGACTTTCTTCACTACTAGTCAACACTTCCACAAAATCGTAATCAAAATCAAAGACTAAAGTCTCTAACTCACACGATCCAAGCCTCTTAACCTCCTCCACTCTAGGAGGTTCATCATCCTCACTTGAAACATAATCAACATCAAACTTTACACTCTCAAACTCACAATCAAGGTATAGGGGAGAAAGATCACTAGGCACCATACCAACATCAAGAGAAAAGTCATTAACATTTACATCAAACTCATGTGACATAACCAAATCATCGTCACTAATCGTCACTTGAGCATCCAACAAAGGCATACAAGGCTCGATTTTATTACTAGGGAAAGGGGAATCAACATGCAAAACCTCGTCACCAAGAGAAGATAAACTAACATCAAGATCAAGCTCATTAGAATCCATAAGCCAATCATAATCATCATCATCACCATTAATCACATTATGACCCCTAAAATCATTAACATTCACATTATCAAAGGAATGGGGAACATAATTATTTTCGACATTATTCTCATGATGATATGAAAAATGTTGTGGTCTACTACAAAGTGTCGTTCTTCCCCATCCCCAATTCTCCTCGGCCATAACCATATTTTCAATCAATGCATTCGCTTCCTTAACTTTCAACCCCTCAAAATCTCCTTTAGACGCCGCAAGCACCATATCTCTAGTATGAGGGAGTAAGTTATGGAAGAAAGTTATGGAAGAAAGTCAATGTGGTTAGCCAAGGTGGGATCCCATGAGTAGGACAAGCTCTCAACAACCTCTTAAATCTACCCCAAGACTCACCCAAACTCTCAAATTTTCCTTGCTCAAATGACATAATATCTTGTCTAAACTTACAAGTCTTAAAGTGGGGAAAAAATTTTCTATAAAAAGCATGAACTAAGTCATCCCAAGAAGAAAAAGTCTTAGGAGGGTACGAATACAACCAAGTCCTAGCATTACCCTTAAGACTAAAGGGAAAAAGAAGAAGTCTAATTATTTGATCGTGAACACCAAAAATTCTCAAGGTTGCACACTTCTCTTCAAATAAAACAAGATGGTCTATCACATCATCATCATCTAACCCATGAAACACATCTTGTCTTACTAACTCAATCAAAGACGGTTTTAATTCATAATTTGTAGCCTCAACAACTCCAATATCAATAGGTGACGAAATCAAGCTAAGGTCGAGTCTACAAATGTCGACTATAGAAGACATATGAAAAATTGAGAAATAATTTTTTTTTTTTTTTTTTTTTTTTTTTTTTTCAAAGAACAATAAAATGACTAATCCTAAAACTAGACAAAAACTCAAATCTAACTTAGCACCATCCCCGGCAACGGCGCCAAAAACTTGTTACGGTTTTAATATACCTCTCACGCAAGTATAACGTGGTCAATGTAGTATGAGAGGGTCGAATCCACAAGGATGGGTAGTTAGGCTCTAAGATTTGTTTTCGTTCTAGTTTAGTCGGTTAAAACGTTGTTTTGGGTATTCTAATCTAATAAAACTAATGACGGAGTGAGTAAAAGATAAGACAATGTAATCAATAATAAGATAGAGGTCTAAGGTCCGATTTCTCCTCTAGCAATCTCCAATAACAACAAGTCGTTGAATCGTAAAATTAGAAAACGTCTATGGAACTAAACACTACTCCCCTCCCGAGTTTGTAGGTCACTTCCTAAAATACCTAAGACTTCCCTTCCGGGTTTGAATTAGGTCTCCTCGACTAGTCTAAAAGTCCACTCCCATGGTACTAACACACAAGTCAAAGGGAATAAAAATCGACGCTTTCAAACTCACAATTCCGACAACTTGAATAAACAATTCAATACAATAGACAAATTAGCTAGGGATTAATCGAACCCTAAATACAAATTACTCACTAATCATAATTAAATCGACACTAATTATAATAATAAAAGACAATAAACATGATAATAAGAACAACTAAGTAATAAAAATCGAAACTTTAACTAAATTAAAGCAAAACATAAGACGAATTATCGAACTTAAATTGAAATGAAATTCTAAAATCTTCACATGAATTGTAAATTAAACCAACAAACTAATGATTAAAAACTAATTAAAATTAAATCTAACTAAATTGGAGAAAAAAATACGAAATGAAATGGAGGAAAATTGGCTCTGATTGTCGCACTACTCCTACGGCTGCTCTACTTGCTGCTTCTGTGCCTTCTAATCTACTCTTCTCTCTACTGCTCTCGTGCTCTACTCTCCTCTCCTTCCACTTGCTGCCTCATTTTTTGTTGCCCTCATTTTCTTTTTGGTGGGCTTGTTTTACTTGGGCCATAGTCTTTCTCGGTCCGTCTGATTCGTTTAGTCCGTTTCATTCTATCGTCTTTTCTAAGTGCGCCTTAATTTCTTCTTAAATTAGTACCTGTAAAATATAATAACAAAAGTAAATCTTGTTTTCTTGATAAAATAGATGAAAGTCAAATAAAAATATGACCGAGCCCACTTATTTACAATTAACTAAATGTTGAGCTATTTAACAAATTAAGACCGCAAAACGGATCAAATAAGAGTTATAATGTGGGTATAAAATCAGTAAAAATATAGGTTATCAAGCACACTTAGAAGCCAAATGACTTCACATGTAGTGAAAGCCATCGCTCTGTACTCTGCTTCTGCAGAGGACCTTGCAACCACAGTTTGTTTCTTGGATTTCCAAGAAATGGGCGACTTTCCTAAGAGAATACAAAAACCTGTAGTGGATCTTCGAGAATAGGGACATGAAGCCCAATCAGAGTCGCAATAGGCAGTCAGCTTAGCAAAGTTATGACTGGCAAAGAGGATTCCTTGTTGCTGAGTACCATTCAAGTATCTTAACACCCTTTTTGCTGCTTGTAGATGATTTGAAGTTGGCCTTTGCATGAATTGGCTCAACAATTGCACAGAATATGACACATCTGGTCTGGTGATGGTTAGGTATATTAGCTTGCCTATGAGTCTCCTGTACACATCAGGTTGCTGCAACAACACTCCTTTGTCGGGTTCAAGCTTTACTTGGGCATCAAGAGGAACTCTCAGAGGCCTTGTATTCTGCATTCCAAACTCCCTGATCATGTCTTGAGTATATTTTCTTTGAGAAACAAATATACCTTCTTTGGTATTGGATATTTCAAGTCCTAGGAAGTAGGAAAGTTCTCCCAGATTCTTCATGTGGAAGTTCTCACTGAGTTGATTCTTCAAATTATTGATTTCTTGATCATCATCCCCTGTTATTAGCATATCATCCACATACACAAGGATTGCTGTTGTGTTCTCCCCTTGACTCTTGACAAACAAGGAATGGTCAGCAGCTGATTTCTTGTATCCATGCTTCACTAAGGTATCAGACAACTTCTCAAACCATTGCCTGGGTGCCTGTTTGAGCCCATATAGAGATCTTTTAAGTTTGCAGACTCTATCACTGCACATATTCTTGCTGAAATTTCCATCAGTGGATATTCTATCACCATGAGCACTATATCCCTTGGGCATAGTCATATACACTTCTTCATTTAGATTACCATGAAGAAATGCATTAGTCACATCTATTTGACACGTTTTCCATCCTTTCATGGCTGCAATGGCTAGAAGAGCTCTAACAGTTGCCATCTTTGCCACAGGAGCAAAGGTTTCTGTGTAGTCCAAGCCAAACCTCTGTCTACAACCTTGAATCACCAACCTTGCTTTGTGCCTTTCCAAAGTCCCATCAGGTTTGTACTTTAACTTGTACAACCATTTACATCCTATTGCTTTTCTGTTTGATGGAAGTTCTGTCACCTCCCACGTCTCATTTTGTTCAAGTGCATCCAGCTCTTGGTTCATGGCCTGCACCCAATTTCCATCTTTCACTGCTTCTTCAAAGCACTTAGGTTCTTTTTGTTGAGTTACAGCCTTCACAAGATTGACATAAGAGTTTCCAACCTCTGTTTCTACCACTGAAGTTATCTCAGCAGCTTCATGTTGTCTGTTAACAGATGGGTTTACCACATAATCTTTCATCCATTCAGGAATTCTCCTCTCTCTTGTTGATCTTCTTTGTGTCATACCTTGTGGCTGCACCTCGTGATGTATTTCATGATGTTGTTCTTCAGCCGTAGGTTGCACAGTTTCAGGTGAATGCTGCTCTTCAATTCAATTTCTTGCTCATGTGTATCAGTCTGATCAGTAACTCTGATTTCAGTCTGATCAGGTAACATGTTGTAAGGATACAAAAAATATTGTCTCTGATTCTGAGCTTGAAAGGGCAAGATGTGCTCATGAAAGGTGATGTCCCTGGTGACAAACCTTCTCTTTGAAATTAACTCTTGAACTTTGTATCCTTTTTGACCAGTAGGATAACCAAGGAAAACACATGGTACACTTCTTGGACTGAACTTGTGCCTATTTCTGTCAGGGTTATAAACCATTGCAAGACACCCAAACACCTTAAGATTACCAAAATCAGGTTGCTTCCCATACATAGCCTCATATGGTGTTTTATTTCCAATAACAGGTGTGGGCAGCCTGTTTATTATATAAGCAGCTGTCATCACACAATCTCCCCAATAATGAAGAGGTAAACCTGAGTGAAATCTCAATGCCCTGCTGATCTCCAACAGATGCCTATGTTTCCTTTCCACAACCCCATTTTGTTGTGGTCTGCCTGCTAGGCTGGTTTGATGCACCATGCCCTTCTCTTCAAAGAAAGCTTGACAATATTGGTCATCAAACTCCAAAGCGTTGTCTGTCCTGAGAACTTTGATACCTGCCCCAAATTGGGTTTTGACAAACTCATAAAACACTTTAAACTCAGTTAGAGCATCAGATTTTTGAGTGATAAGAAACACCCATGTTCCTCTAGTATACTCATCAACAATGGTAAGGAAGTGTTTGTACTTCCCTTTGTATGGCACCCTGTAGGGTCCCCAGATATCCATATGAACCAAGTCAAAGGGCTTAGCAACAGTAGAAATGCTCAAAGGATAAGGAGATTTGGTTAGCTTAGCCATAGGACAATATACACACAACTTATCAGAAGGAACAAGCTTTAAATTTGATAAATGCTTTAATTTAGAATATGGTGCATGACCAAATCTGTGATGCCATACAGAAAAGTCTTTGCTAACAGCATTAACACTCAATTCAGCCACTTCATTACAATCCATACCACTTTCAGATGACTTCCTCTCTTTGTTATATTTACACTCTGCATCTATACATCTTCTACTACCAATTTCATTGTTTCTGAGAGTATTATATATGTAATATAATCCTTTAGATGCTGCTCCTACTCCTCTTATCCTTCTTTCAGCACAGTTCTGCACAACACAACCCTTATTACCAAATATCACTTCACACTCATTGTCCCTTGCAAGTTTCTGAACAGACATGAGGTTTTGTTTGAATTCAGGCACACACAACACATTCTTAAGTTTTAATCCATTTTTCAACACCATATCTCCTCTATATGTCACATGAGCACTCTTGCCATTTGGTAGGTTAATTTTAGACACATTCACAGGTGTCTTCACCTCTTCAAGCAAACTCACAAAAGGCGTCATGTGATCTGTGGCACCAGAATCAACTATCCAACAGTTTTTATTCATATAGGGTGAGTGCAAATCAGTCATACCTGCAAAATTGCACTCAAGCTCCTCATCACTGTCGATCCTTGCTCTCATGTTGACGTTGTTGTTGTTTGGTACCATCTTCATCAGACTTTCCAACTGGTGTGTAGCTGCTTCAATCGCAGAGGCAAGATCAGAATTCTCAGCCCTCACATTTGCTACATTCTTCTGGTATGGTCTGGTGTTGTTTTGTCTGTATGAATTCTGAAAATTCTGACCTCCCCTTTGAAACCTGTTAGTGCCTCCTCCTCTTGGTGTATACATGAAGTTTTTCCTGTTCTTTGGATGTCCAGGTGGGTACCCAGTCACTTCTCAACACTCCTCAGATTTGTGATTTTTCCTACCACAGTGTTTGCATTTCTCCTCCTCAGGCTCCCTTTTGCTTATAAATGCACTAACTTCATGCATCTTGGCGCCGTGGTGGTTCCCTTTCTGAGCTTCTTCTTGCATAAGTAGAGACACAGCAGTATCAACATCAGGCAAAGGTGACATGAGAAGGATGTTACTCCTTAGAGGCCCATATTCTTTGTCCAACCCATTGAGAAATTGAAACAACCTCTTCTCTTCTGCTTGTTTGTTAACAGCCTTCAGGTATGTTTTCATTTCCTCTGTAACTTGGGTCAAAGGAGGGTAATTGTTCAGATTCTCCAGTTCATCCCAAATCACTTGCATCTGAGTATAGTACTCTTCTATAGGTCTGTTGCCCTGTGTCAGTTCATATGTCTCCTTGTTCAACTTGAATTTTCGAGCACCATTGTCAACTGTATACCTTCTCTGAAGCATGTCCCAGATCTCTTTCGCAGATTGAGTGTACATGATGACAAGCTTGATTCTTTCACTCACGTTTTGGATGATCCATGAGATTACAAGGCTATTTGAAACCTCCCATGCCTCGATCTTCTTTTCGTCTGAGGTGGGCTTAGGCACAGACCCTGTAACGTATCCGAGCTTTCTCTTGAATGAAAGAGCAAGTTCCATTTGTCTCTTCCACGATGAATAATTTTCTGTTCCTGACAAAGAAGTTGAGATCTTCAACGTGCTATCAGATGGGTTGTAGTATAAGGGATCTGTAACATCAAATGTTGTAGACGAATTTTCTCCTGCCATTTTTTTTTTTTTTTTTTTTTTTGAAGAAAAGATTTATACTGAAAAGAACCAAAAAAAAAAAAAGAGGATAAACAGAGGTGGAAACTTTAATGGTGATCAAGAGCTCAAGGCTCTGATACCATGAAGATTTCCATGAGCTCTTGTGTGTAAATGGTGAAACTCATATTTGAGGAAGATGATGTTGTATTTCTGATAATTTTTGTAAGAGAATATTCTTTGTTGCTTACCACTATAGCGGCAGTCTTACAAATATATATATGTCCTACCTTCTTTGGGATCCTCAACCCTACTTTTCTGATGACAACAAATATCAAGTAAATAATGTAATGGGTTTTGTTTACAATTTCAAATTCAAGATCGATGGACACAACTTAGCCTTTGGGTGAACACAATAAATATAATTTGGGTTTCTTTTCAAGATCGTAGGCTCGTGGTTGTGTGACGCGGGCTCTAGTTATTTGGCCTTTGTGCGGTGGGAGAGGACAAAAATTTCCTAGTTTGCGTTGTGCAAGCTGGAAGAGCAAGTGCTAGGTTTGCGTTATGCAATTTGGAAGAGAAAGCGAGTGCCCTCACTCTGGTTTGAAAGTGGGCTCGCATGTGAGGCGTGTTGGAGATGGATCCAGCTAATATAAATTCCCACATCAAGGCCCCACACTGCATCGGTTATGAGATGAGAGTTAGTCTTGTTTATAAGGCCAGTGCTACTCCTCCTATCGCCAATTTTTAGGATTAACCTCCCTGACCTTATAAACTGCCTCATACTCTCGCCAGTGCGCTGGAATTTAACAGAGAATTTGTGATCATGAACTATGTTGAACAACTTGTTTAGATGGCCCACAATACTTGAGGGTTAAGAGACTTAAGACACGGATAATCGGATATGCAAATGCAATCAATAATAATTTACATTTGAAGTCTTCGAAATTGTCACGGTGTACGTAGAAAATTAAATGCCAAATCACTCATAATTTTAATCAAATATTTGACCTTTTCCTTATAACATACGGAGTATATAGTAGTTCAAAGCCAAATTATTAAAGAACAAGTATAAATTTAAATGTCGTCAAAATTCTAAGTCCACGGTTTACATCAAAAGTCATTTTAGATTATGTGTTGAAATTTTTAGTTTTTGTTGTTTCGTGTTAACTAGTCCACGGTTTGCATTGACGAACGTTTGAGAGTTTTGATTTATATGAAGCGATTATCGTATTGGTACAAAATATAACTTAAAATATGATTATTTTAATATTTTTGTAACAATTATAGAAGTAAAATACAGAGTATTTTTCTACTAATGATTATATTTTTGATAACACAAATACAATAAATATTACTCCGTATGATATTTACTCTACATTTTATCATAATTACAAGGTTATCAAAAATATAATCATTAGTAGAAAAATACGGAGTAATATTTATTGTACGGAGTATTTGTTATCATATGGAGTAATATTGTATTGACAAAGTCCTAAGTATATGATTTATGTATATAACAAATTTCATTTAAATTTTGTGATATGATGATTCAATCTCATTGCTTGTACGAGTAGTACATTTTATTATCAATAGTATTATTTGTATGTTCAACATTAAATATTGTGTAATCAAACCATACTTACTCATAAAATGGATTAAAAAGTCAGTTTCAATCACAATCAACTATAATAATATTATTAATTACTCCGTATTATTTATTGTATTATACTCCGTAGTACACATTATTTTAAAGTTGTTTTGTGAAGAAGACATTCACATATAAAGTTTTATATCGACCGAACTAAAATGAGTTACGCACTTTATATGTCAGGGGATTACTCATCTCATTGCTAATTATTTTAGGGTGACGCTCCTTCAATTTATGAAATGTTCTTTTCTCTACCCAGACGTGGCCTAACTTCACTAAAAACTTATAGAACATGAAGAAAATATATTTAATCTATTATTTTTGAGGAAAATCTATTTAAGCTGTTATTTTTGAGAGTACACTATTAATTAGTCTATTAACAATAACAAATTTATAGATCTGATAAAAATGTAAATAGCGACACATACCTCAACATTTTGAGTTATCAAGAATTTCTGAAATCGCTTGAAGAAAACGATAACATCAAGAATTTTTGAAATCGCTTGAGGAAAACGATAACATCAGACTTTTTACAAGGTCGTTGTTGGAAATAAACGTAGGAGTTAGGACTTTGTCAATACGTAGAAACTATACTTTCGTATATTTCATAGTCAAAACCATGTGGCCTATTAATGGCTTAAAAGGTCCACCTTTACGTAAAAAACAAGACACCACTAGGATTAACATTGTAAGGTCACATTTTACAAGTCAAAGTTTATGCTTACTTCAAGTCAACTATTTCCATACTAAGACTACCCACATCCATAGGTCATGACTTAGTTCATGGGTACTTGAATCAAGTTAATTAACAATTAAGCCTACAATTAGCATGACTCAATTCTAAAGTGAATCAAGGGTTGAACTAGTTCATGACTAGTTCATGACTCAATTTTATTACTTTGGCACAAAAATAATTGTATGAGAGATGATAATGATAGTATAAAATAATATAAAATGGGAATAAAATAATTTAAATAAATAAATAAAGGTTTTAATGACTTAGTTGGTGACTTTGTTGGATGGGAGTAAAAAGTGAATCAAAATAAATAGAGTGAAATTAAGAGTAAAAATATTGGTGATTTAGTTATTGGATGGGGATGGTCTAAGCTACAAATTGCAATGAGTTAACTTACTAGTACTACTCTTTCTACAAATGGAGTAACGTAGTTGTTTATAACGGTTTTCATGATTATTAATTTATTATAGACGTATAGCGTCACAAATTGGCTATAAAATATTTTCATTTCACATAATTTTTGTGTGAGACGGTTTTACCTTAAATTATTATAAAATTATCTTATTAAATTTATTTTGAAGAGTTACTCATTACATTAGAATATATATGACCGTCTCACATGAGACTTACTCTTTACATTTTGAAAACTTATTAGGTTCATAAATTTATATTTCTTCATACAAATATATACTTCCTCCATTCCATTAGATTCTTTACGTTTCACTTTTTTGACACTATTCATACGTGTGTAGAATCTTTGATAAAACTTCTAAAATACAAAATAAAAAATAGTCATGTGTGATCTTGTTTTAATTGTCTTAACGAGGACATTATTAATATCAAAATTTTAAAATTTTCGAGAATACGAATCCAAAGATATGAACGAAACAAAACGAGTATTGATGTACGTGCATAAAGCAAACGTAAAGAATCTAATGGAATGGAGGAAGTACTTTGTAAGAAATATAAAATGCATTTCCAAGCGTATGATTGTATATGTAATCAACAACATAGTATAATATCTACTCCGTATATCTCATCACTTCGATCTATGGAGTAGTATTCTAATAATTTTAAACGGATTTAATTTCGTGTCGCCATGAAATATTCGAACTTGACCCAAGGCTGATCCATTGGGTGTTCTATTCGGTTCTCAGAACAGGACCTCCAAATATTAAGGGCCCAAATTTATTAAAACAGATAATATGTTAAGGGTTAAAAACAAAATTAAAACTAAACATATTAACAACATATAGTAGTGCAGTTGGTGAGAACTATGACTTTTATACAAGCTACCAAAGTTAAAACCCTTTTGGTGACATTTTTTTTTAAGTTTTTAAAATCAAACATATTTAAACAACTCTATATAATTTTTCGGTTAAATAAAATAGGGCCCGATTTTACAAATTAGAATAGGGCCTCCAAATTTTATGTGTCGGCCCTGACTTGACATATTGTCACCCGTACAACTGAGAACTTGACAAGTGTGATATTTACTACTCTCTATTTAAGGGTCATTTGCCTACTAATATAAAATTATTTTGTCGAGTTAGGACCTGTTCTTTCCAACTTATTTTCAAGACATTTCTGGCCACTTCGGCTTGATTCGATTCTAACACTATGTTATTTAATTGAACTTCATTCGATTCGATTGATTCGATTCACCAAATTGATTTAGTTTCACTGATTCGATTGATTGGCCAAATTGATTCACTAATCTGATTCAATTTAAAAGTCGAAAGAACAGATTCTTATAGATGCATTAATCGGTAAATTTATCTGACGAAAAATAGAGATTCGAACCTGAGACTTACTACTCCTCAGTCTTAATCAATAGGTCATGATATTAACATATACGAAGTAAGAATTTGGGATTAGACCAACCAACGAGACTTAAATGGGTCAAATATTTGTCGGAGGTAACATTAACAAAATTTGCTGTTTACCCGCGTTTTTCTTCCTGGAATATTCATAAATCATAATTTCATAATTCTCACTTTCTTCATTTTATTATTATTTACTCCTTTTATTATTATTATTACTAATCAATCTCTCTTTAATTTTCTACGATGATATTTTTCCCCCTTTTCATCATTCACAAACAATGTAATAAACCCTAATCATCACTATTTCCATCAATTAATTCCAACTTTTTCCCTATAATTCATCATCATCATCATTGATACAAATGATTCCAACCTCAATTTTTCCCCAATGTTTTCTCCTCGATTGTTGTCGTCGTCATCTTCAATTGAATCTCACCGTAATCGCCGATTAACGAGAGCGAAGCAACTCCGTCACCTTCGCGACTGCGACGTCAAAGAACTGGACGACTTCCTCAACTCGCCGACCACGCGCCACCACGACCACGGCGGAGGAGTTGACGACTACGCCGCCGCGAGTGCGCCGTCTCCGCCGCCGCCGCAGCCACTTCCGCTTCCGGATTTGTCGGCGCTTCTCTCGAACGCCGACAGACTTATTAAAGAGAAGCGGAAATCGAAGTTAAGACCGGTGAGTTCCGATAGTTTTCGCCTTCCTTCGCCCAGCGGAGTTTCGAAGGAGAGAGAGAAATTCGTCGATAAATCGCCGGCGATTAACGTGTGGTAATTTTGATTCTCGTAACTCAGAATATTGAATTTAGTTACTGTTTTTACTCGATGCTCTCCAATGTTAGTATGTTACTGTTTGATTGTCTATTTTTTTGAGCTATACGCGTTTTTACTTTGAAAATATAATTTTAGAAATGATGCTTAGCCGGCTAAAGTTTAAAAGTTTGACTCTCGAAAAAATAAATGAGATCAACGACGTGACTAAAGAGGGAAAAAATAAATGAGATCAACGGACTGTTTTTTTAAAAATCAGAATGGGACACTTATTTTTGGAGGAAGGGAATATTTCATTATGAACTTATAGCTCGATGAGGCAGATGGAAATTGATAAATTAACGTCATTAACAACCTGTTATTTCGGGCTTTTTAGAAATTGAATCGAATCGAATCAAGTTCAATTAAATAACATAGTCGTCTTTGTCTTTGAATCAAGTGAATCGAATCGAAATATCTTTGAAAATAAGCCGGAAAGAACAGGTGCTAAATCTTCTAGCTAATATTTATGGGGAAAAGAAAGTTGATTTATCTTGGTTTTCATGATAGAAGGTAATAAATAGCTGAAATCGAGGGAGGGAAATACGTAGATCAATTTGATTGAAGATCAAGCTCTAATACGAGCTTTTTAATACGGAGTATATAAAATGTGACAACGTGTAGGTTGATCGTGACCGTTTTATTGATTAAAACATGAACACTTTAATATTGCTTGACTGACTAAAATGAGGGATTACTTATTAATGGTGGTCATAATATACTCAATAAGTCGATAGTACTCTGCTAATTTTTTTTTAAGACCTCCGGGGTTGAAAAGTGTTTTGCTTGGAATCTATTACGGAGTATTTCAGAAAATATGACCTGCTGGTGTTTGATAATTTGACCTGTAACAGTAAGGGGACACCTGAAGATGGAAAGCAAAGTGCGGACGTTCAACGAAAAGTCGACGCACCACATAGACTTGATCCTCAAATGTCAGAACCAATTACAGCCTCAATCACAGATGGAGGTCATTTGCACCAGAGCTTGCGCATAGGCGTTAATTTTAAGAGCGCACCGACAAGCACCAACTGCAGTCCCATGGTTAGCCCACAACGGATACTTACCGGGAATTTGTTTTCATTGTATCACGAGGAGCCTAACCGATGGTCTGAACCACCCATGACTTCAGGTTTTCCATACACAGCACGGACAGAGAGTAACATGGTTAGTATTTGTCGTCGTGATTCTGCACTTCACAATTTATCAGTGAAGGGCCTTAAACCTTCTCGAAAGAGCACCAGCGGACCTGCATCACCTAGACATCGAAAATTGAATATCGATATCTCCGAGGCTCGTAACGACGGCAACTTTGCTATGAATGTCCATCCGTTACCCCTCCCTCCGACACCCACTTCTTTAGCGCAGGCGTCTCCTCGCCCTCAAGTCTCTCCAAGATCTGAATATTTGCCGGTGAAAAATCAGTGGACTAAAGGGAAGCTTATTGGGCGTGGAACCTTTGGGACTGTCTACGTTGCCACCAACCGGTGTGTACTTTGTCTCCGTTTTTTCTCTTAGTTTTCCTTACTTGTTTGCCTGAAAAAATATCTTGAAATTCTTATGACAGTGAAACAGGAGCTTTGTGTGCTATGAAAGAAGTCGAGTTATGCGCTGATGATCCAAAGAATGTAGAATCTATGAGGCAACTTGAGCAGGTACTTGCTTGTTTTTAAAGTTATCAACTCCTTTTTAATAAACAATGCCTTTCGTATGTTGAAGTTCGAACACAATCTTAGATTTACTATAGTCATCTTTCATCATTAATTCATTATTGGCTATTTTACGCAGACATATTTGTTAAATCTGTTTTGTGACTTGATGCTGGTTGTCTGTTGGTACAGGAGATCAAAGTCCTTAGTCATCTAAAGCATCCAAACATCGTCCAGTACTATGGTAGCGAGATTGTAAGTCATCATAAAATGTGTCGTTCTCTTTACTGTTTATGCTGTTCCAACGATGGCATTGACTAGTGAACTTGATTAATCAACACAGGTAGACGACAGGTTTTACATATACTTGGAGTATGTTTTCCCAGGTTCCATCAATAAATACGTCCATGAACATTGTGGGGCCATCACCGAAGCAGTTGTCCGCAATTTCACGCGTCATATTTGTTCTGGATTAGCTTATTTGCATGGTCGGAAGACTATACACAGGTACTACTATAATTGATTCTCAGACTTTACACAATGTAAGAGAATATATACTTCTTATATCTTTCTCTATATTCTTCTGTGTCCCTTGATGTCTCTGGTCCATTAATCCTCGTGCATAGCAAATCTCACATCCAAGCTAAAGTGATGGGATATGCTCTGACAATTTTGTTCTTTTTTTCAGTGTTTATCTTTCGTAGAGTAATAGTGCCACAATATATTTACTAATTGCATGCAACTAACTGCTCAGGGACATCAAAGGAGCAAACTTGCTCGTTGACTCATCTGGTGTCGTCAAACTCGCAGACTTTGGAATGGCGAAACATGTAAGCTCTACTTTACGCAGATTTCTTCCTCTGGTAACTAGTAACTCGCACAAGCGTAGTTGTTGTAAAAGAAAGCCGTAATAACTTGAACGCAGTATATTCTTATTTGCGTTATGTTTTCTCTCGTCAGCTAACTGGGCAAGCAGCTGACCTTTCGCTAAAGGGGAGTCCATACTGGATGGCTCCAGAGGTATGCCATGTGTTTTTTCGAAAATTCTGATCTTTGATTGTCTACATATTCCTGTCTGAAATGAGAATTTTTTTCGTACCACAGTTAATGCAGTCCGTACTACAGAAAGATAACCGCTCGGATCTGGCTTTGGCTGTTGATATCTGGAGTTTGGGTTGTACCGTTATTGAGATGCTGACTGGGAAGCCTCCATGGAGTGAATATGAAGGAGTAGGTATTCCAAACTTTATCATTTCCGTCCTGCTACAACCTTCCAATTTGCACCGAATGTCGTTTATCTGTCGGCTGATGCTATCTCACAATTAATGGAGCAGATTTGTTTGTCGTATCTTGGTTTGAAAAACGCAAAATGATCGGCTTGATTTCTGTGCTCAGTTCATTTGGTTTTCGAATGATGAGATGTTGTTAAATGCTCTGCTAATATGACCTGCAGTAAAAAAAGTCTCTTCGTCATTTGCAATCATTAAAATGACTTTGTCTGAACAAAGCTCGGATTGTTTATTTGGCAAGCTCCATGATTGTAAGATGCGGAGGAATTTTGAAGCGTTGAATAGTACTGTACTTGCTTTTAATTTACGGAATTGATTTGGTACAGGCTGCTGCAATGTTCAAGGTTTTGAAAGAATCCCCACCGATCCCTGAAAATCTGTCAGCAGAAGGCAAGGATTTCTTGAATTGTTGCTTTCGTCGAAACCCTGCCGACAGGCCTTCAGCTAGCAAGCTTTTGGAGCATTCGTTTTTAAAGAACTCTCAGCAATTGGATGTCCTAACTTCCATCCCATCTCCGAGCTTTACTAAACAAATGGTAAATATTAAAACCGAATTCTTACTTTAAGTCTTCTTGCGAGTAGATTTTTTTCGGTAACATTGCATGGGCTGTATGTTATTTGGACTTGATGTTAGATGCGGATATCAAAATGGGTACATGTTCATGCGTCTCACTCCCTGTGATTCATTTTCAGACTCGGGGACCTTGTTCATAAACGACGTCTTCAGAACACAAAATGTTTTTTTTTCTTTTTTCTTTTAGGGTTTAAATTGGTGAGGGTTGGGTACAAATTTTAAACTCATTACTGTTGGCAATGAGTTGTACTACATGACTCTACAATTGAAGAGTCGGATAGGACTTAATCACCGTGTTTTTGATCGACAGGATAAAACACATAGTCTTAAAGAGATGCACCATCAGAAGCTCGATAAAGTGCTAATGTCCCCCAACAGATGGACGAGAAACGGAAAAAGCAGCATCAGGTTAGCATTTTCTTCGATGTCTAGTTATCTACACTGTAAGGCAGGCAAGACATACATTAAGCAGGCGATAATCAAAAGTTGTTGATTATCACAGAGTAGATTATAACTTCTTTCGTACGAATTCATATTTATAAAACCTGTTGATTAATACAGTACGTACATTTGTTCTCCAGCAACAATGCCGGTGTGCCACCTCATCACGAAACAAATGACAAAACAAAGGGTCCTCGACATTCGCCCAGATCGATTCTCGAACCTGTAGCGAGTTCTTCACCTCCGAGGGCGAGGTCTTCCCCGAAAGTCGTGGTTAATCCAATGTCCTTGACACGGTTTGACGTCGGCCACTGAGAGGAATGTAATTTTTGTACTGTACTAACTTGCAGGCATGAGTCTCTTGGTTACGTTTTTTCCATGTAATGATGAACTACTAACTTCTTGTAACATTTTATGTAACCATGTTGTACTTTGTAGATATAATCCACGTTTTGTTTAGGACTAATTATCAATTACAGCCTGATAAAAACCCAAATTTGTAAATTACAACCACATTAAAAGTTTTTAATATTTTACAGCCACAAACGGAGCTCCGTTTAGAATTTACAGCCAAAACGGAGCTAAAACACACTTAAATGAATTAAAAACTCAGAAATTCAATTTTGAAGCCTAAATTTCATGTAAAGAGACGAAAATGCCCCTCCCTCTAATATATTACATGAAACCAGTTCAAATATATGCTCAAAAATATAATTTTCAATCTCAAATTAAAAATTAGGGTTCCTCTCCTAAAATTTTCAATTTCTCTTGAAATTTTAGCCACCATGTCAGACCTTAGTTGTGACTTGTGAGTATGCTTACGAAGAGGTGAAGAAATGCTATCAATTCAATTACCCAACTGAAAACAAATACAAAAACCCCCAAAATTGTTCAATTCTGGAAAAAAAATTAGGGTTCCCACTAAATGCCTTCATTTCAGACCACATGCAACTCGAAAATCGCCAAAATTTAGGGTTTTAGGGAAATCAAAAGCCAAATGAGTATTGACGAAAACATAGATAAGAAAACACTACCTTTTATGTTGAAGATGTTTGTTAATCTTCAGTTATAAACGACGATGGAGTAACAAATCTTTTATGGAGTACTACTTTGTGTTTTTCATGAGGCAAAAACTAAAGCTTTGCATGAGAATACTTGTATGAAATGTAAAAGTGAGTTTGAATGATAAGGGGAAGACAAGAACGAATAATGAAAGAGACAGGAGAGTAAAAAAGAGAAGGAAACAATAAAAAAAAAAAAAAAAAAATTAAGAGAGAAGTCAATAAATAAATACATCCCATGAAGGGCAAAACGGTCAGTTCATTCTATTTTCCGCCGAAAAATGTAGTTGGCTGCAATTTAAAAGAAAAACGACTTTAGTGGCTGTAAAAAATAAAAACTTTTAATTTGGCTGTAATTCATAAATTCGACTTTTTATGTGGCTGTAATTGACTATTAGCCCTTTTGTTTATACCAATTGTCTAGAAATTTGTAGCACCATTATTTGTTTCAATAAGTCTTACTTCAGACGGGTTATCCGTCTTAAACTTAAGACGGGTCAATAATCTCTCATTTGCACATAAAAAACAAATATATTACATCTTTTCTATCCACTTGTCTTTTGTCTTATTCATAATACTTGACCCGTCTTAAGACGTATATACTCGTCTTAAATAAGATTTTGTGTATTTGTTCATACTTCGATTCCTCGGATCCCTGTCTTCATATTATTTAGCGTCTTCATAAGATCAAATTGAAATTCAACGGTTTTAGCATTGAGATACATAGTCTACCTTGTATTTATCTCAAAATATCAATTACGATAATCGCAATAGTCAAATTAAATTCGATTTCAATGTCAAAAGTCTATTATCTAATTGTCTAACAGAAAAATTACGTATTTTCCATGCAATTCAATAAAAGTATCGTTGCGGTTTAAAACATTTGGCATGTCATTTTTATTATGTGACTTGACGAAATTGGCGGCAAAAAGTCGGCGACTGTATTTAGCGGGGTTCACGTAATGCTGCTGACGTCTTGCCTTTGACATAAGTGACGCAATAGTCTTTGATGGCTAGAAAAGTCTTAAAAAATTAATACTCTGTACTTCGTACTACGGTACCACCTTTCACTAAAAAAGTACGCGATAAAAAATTTTTTTTGAACAAGTAAATTAAAATTGGTTTTGTCTCAACGACTGGAGTGGAAGAGTCAGAGTCGAAAAGAAAATTCCTCACTTCTTTCTCTCATTCAAAACTGTGCAAAAGACTTACATGGGTTCCATGATGCATGACATGTGACAACATTTAGAATAATTGTAACCACTATTGTGTATATTATGATCACTATTGAGTATTGATAATCTATGTAAAAGTGATTATGTTTTAGTCAATAAGGTCACAGTTAGCCTAAATAGTGATCACATTTTACGTATAAGAAAACTTGTCTTTAACTTTATAAGTGTAAGATGTCAAGACTTACTCTCGATGGTTTCACCAAAATTTGATTTTTTGACAATCTTAACCACAAAACATCTAAAATAGATATTGTAAAGTTTATATGAGAGAAATAAGTTAACTGTCTTTAACTTTATAATCTTGTTTAATTTATCATAATAATTTATGAGTACTACAATGAAAATGTTTTACAACCTGTTGTTAAAGATGTTACTGATAGAACGTTTCTCGATAAATTTTTGCAATTTACTAGTGTTATTTTACACTATTACTTAATGTTATCATTACCCACTACAAGAATATCTTCCACGGGCGACTGAAAAAGGCTACTAACATCAGTCGCTAAAATAGCTCGGCGATCGACAAGAGTCGCCACATGATAGCGAGGCTCGGCCGCTTTTTGAGGCTCGCGATCAAGCGATCGCTAAAAATGGCGACCGACAAAACGATCGCCATATCGGCGGCGATCGATCGCCACGCATAACTTATTTTTCAAAAAAAAATTGAAGGCGGGCGACCGACTTCGGTCGCCATATTTCGAAGAGGGCGACCGCTAGTCGGTCGCCACACAGTCGCCTGGTCACTGGTTTTCAATTTTTTTCAAAAAAAAAAAAAGGCGGGTGGCGGCCAACTTCGGTCGCCATATTTCGACGCGGGCGACCGCTGGTCGGTCGCCACTCAGTCGCCCCCTCTCTGTTTTTTCTTTATTTTTGACCATCTGTCGACCGAAAATCGGTCGCCAACAACATTTTTCAGTCGCCTACTCACTGGTTTTTTTGCTCGTTTTGGCACGTGACGACCGTTACTCAGTCGCTACCTTAATATTTCAGTCGCCAATCTACTGCAAATTTACAATTACTGCACGTTTTCACGTATTGGCCGTACTAATTTCATAACCAAATTCAACAAACCTGCAAATTCAACGGTATAACCAACCCATACAATTTCAACAACAAACACAACCGTACAAATTCAACATTTTCAAACAGAAATTAAGTTTCGTACATGCAGAAAGGCATCCAGTTTAGTACTGCAACACAAAAGCCATGTAAACATGTTCAACATCACTAACAGTTTCAACAACAAACTAGTTTGCATAAACGGAAAAAGACATACTCTACACTTGAAACCCAACCGATGCTCCACTACTCGCCACCACCGTGAGGGTCTCTAGGGTCGAAACCGCGGACCAATCCGGATTACACTGCTCAAAGTAGGTCTGCATCCGCAGCAGTTGTTCCCTCATCAACCTGTGCTCCTCGTCTTGTGCAGAAAGGCGTTCGTCTTGATTGGCGACGCGATCTTCTAATTACCTTACAATGCCGTGGCGTATATGGAGTCGCCATCGCCGATGTCTGCGGTTTCTCTTCTCGTAAAGATACTGCCGCGTTGCCGACTCCATAAACCGCCCCTTTTTTAAACCCTTCGTTCACTTCCAACCAAATTTGATCGGGTTTAGTTCCAGGCTCCTCCTCGACTCGCTTCATATACGCCTCCTACCGAAAAGCAAATCAATTATGCTATTTAATTACAACAAATTAAAAAGATTATAAATCTCATTAATTACGACCAACAATTCCTTACATATTTATCCGAGTCTTTCTTTCGCTAAATGCAAACCGCCTTCCTCGTCTTTCTTGGCGTGCGTGTCCAAAAAAATGTCAAACGCGGTCGCCGCTTGTCCTTTGTTTGCCTTTAGTCCAAAAAACGGCAACAATTATTAATTTAAATATACACAATCATACTATTATTGGATTATGTAAACGATATATTAAAACTTACTTTTTCTAGTTGTTGTGCACGATCAAGGCGGCTCTGCGATCCTCAATACTAACTTGGCTCGACACGAGCATTTGGATCTCCTCCTAATATTCAACGCCGCTTGTTTGGATTTCTTTTGAAATTCGGCGTGCCTCGCACCTTCAAAGAAGTCGTTGAACGCAAAGATCTACAAGGAAAAATATAGCGACAACTAAATAAAACCAAACAACAAACTCCGACTATTACCATTTTTATTTAAGTTAGTTTTATTACCATTCATGAACGCGCTTCTTCTTTCTTTTCGACGCTTTTATACATGTTGTCCTTGAAGCGTTTTTGACACGTTTTCTCGTACTTTGCACGGACTAAATGCTCAAGAACTGGGTTCCAAGTGCACGAATTCTACGTATAAAACCAAATATTAAACAAATTCCTGCGTAATAATATGTATACATTTTAAAAACACTAGTGGCTTTAAAAATTATATACGTACCCGGAAAATATTAAACCACTGCTCCTTCAAGTCGTCTGGTATCGACGACCAACAAGTGTAACCGGAAGTATAACTGCTTTTTGTACTCTCCGTACATGCCTTAGTAATTTTCTTTTGCGGAAACCTTACAATTTTTGCGTTAAAATAATAAGCACATGAGTATATATATATATATATAAATGAACAACTTACCAATATGAACAACTTACCAATATGATTTCGGGTCTAAAATTAATTTGCCGGTCGCATCTACTGGGGGGGTGTCGTCTGGCTCCTGCTCTTCGTTTTGTTGTTGCGTCTCCTGACTATCCGACGACTCATTCTCCTCGCCGGACCTCAATGACGATCTGGAGGAGCTTCCTTTTCTGCTTCGCCCTGAAGACATAATTCAAACTAAAAAAACAACATAATGAGTATAAAATTAAATGAGACAAGTTAGTAACACACTACAAATTAAAACAGTTTAAAATTACATATAAAGAGTCTAAAATGTTGTCGAACATACATACGGGGAAAAAAAAAAAAAAAACACTAAAATCTAATCATCAAAGATGTTGTCATCCTCGTCGTCTTCGTCTTCGTCTTCATCATCATTATTGTCGTGCTCTTCACCATCTTCATTATCGCTATCGTACTCGTCTTCGTCGGCATCACTCTCATCGTGAGAAACTATTTCGTCGTCTTCTTCTTCTCGTTCCTCTAAATCGTCGTCGTCCTCATTCACCTCTAAGAGTTCCTCTCCAACTCCTTCATCGTCGTTTTGTTCAATCTCGTTGACATTGTAAACAACGTCATCAACTTCACACAAAGTAGTACCATTTGATACCACCTCTTCTTGGAAAAAGGTTGTATCTACTTCTGAACGTGCTTTAGTCTTAACAACCGCCCACCAATTTTTTTGATTTTTATCATTAGCAACGATCGGATAAGAAGCATAATACACTTGATGTGCTTGATGAGCTAGGACGAATGGATCATACTTTGAGTATTTTAGATTTTTACATTTGCTACAAGATAAGATGTTCTTCAACGGAGTATTCATCAACGTATTTTAGATTTTTACATTTGCTACAAGGACACCTAATGTTGTTTTCTCCAAGCTGATATTCTTCTTGTTGTTTAGCAAATTCAATAAATTCTGTGACTCCTTTAACATATTTTTCAATAGGTCGTTTTCTCTTATCAAATCTTTCCTCATACATCCATTCACGCTCCAATCTCTTCATTATTATAAGCTAACCAATATAAGAAAAATAATTCAATATCCAAAAGTTCAAACAAGAAATTTAACCAACTTAATATTTGAGAACTAATTTCAACTCAAATAATTAAACTATCATTCAAACATTCTCTAATCTTAAACTATCATTCAAACATTGTCTAATATATTCAATACCCAAGAGTTCAAACAAGTAATTCAACCAATTTAATATTTGAGTATTACTAAACACCCCCAATTCAACATCATTAATGAAATTCAACATCATTAAACAAGTAATTCAACATCATTAAACAAGCAAAAACCCCCAATTCAACATCATTAAACAAGTAATTCAACCAATTCAACAAATTCTCTAGTATTAAAGAAATTAACTTCCCAAACAATAACTAAACATCATTCAAACAATAACCCCCAATTTCAAGTTTAAAAAAACCCCAATTTCACAAACCCTAATTTCAATTGTAATCAATGATTCTCTAATCTTAAACAAATTCAACACCTATTATACTTCACAAACAATAACCAAACATCATTCAAACATAACAATACTAAAATAATTACAAAATCTAAACAATATAACCAAAATTAACATAATATAATTATAACATACAACGAAAAAAATTAACATACATTGAAATGATTAGGCTAGGATTAGAAGTTCCAAAGCAAGAATGAACTAGATTACACCCGAAAATCGAAATCCAAAGCAAGAACGATGTGAAATGAAGTGTTCTTTCGTCGTATTTTCTTTTTTTTTTTTTTTAAGTGAAATGTGAAATGAAGAAGGAAGGGGAGGACGCTGCGGATATAATCGAAAATATGGGTCGACGGAGTTGGCGGCGACTTGATCGCCGCTCTTTAGTTTGGCGACGGATTTGGCGACCGATGTCGGTCGCCCGCCTTTTTTTTTTGGTCGCCTCCTAGTCGACTATTGTCGACTAATTTCAGTCGCCCGCTCAATATTTCGGTCGCCATTTGGCGACTACTTTATTCGGTCGACAATATGCGGTAGCCCGTAATAGATATTCTTGTAGTGACCTAGTGAGATGAACGAAATACGCATCACCATTTTTCTAATACAAATTTTTATTTAAAACATTTTTCTAGTAAAATTTATAATAAAATATATCTCATATACAAGGCGAATACATTTCTCTTTTATCAAATGGAATCTTTGAATATTTCAGGTCTCACTCATTGTAAAATGGTTTTAATGAAATCTAAGTGCTTTTAATTTATAAAGAAAACACTTCATAAAGAAAAATGCTAAAACACAACCGTTGTACATATATAATACTCAATAAGTTAAAAATATAACAACATTTACAAGATAACAATACATAAGCTATTACAAATTTATATTAATCGTTATACACACCGAACAGTCTTACGATAAAATTACTTAATCCTAAAATCACAAGGAGTACACGACTACACGTATCATTTTAGTATGAGTTGGTGCAGGTAAAAGGGGTTTATAAGGCTGAAGCAATTAGCAAAAAGAAGCATAAAATGATTGTTAGTTTGACAAAATGACAAATCAGCACTTAGTTTTGTGGGACCCAACTGAGGTTTAGAAAGTTGTTTTAATGAAGCGGGAAAAATTAAGATTATTGTTTCATGTTAGTTGAGGTTTTCATGAACTTACCAATTTGCCCTTTTGCATATTTTAGGTCAATATAATATTAAAAAAATTGTAATTACTTTGAGATTTAATATAGATAAAATATTTAGAGCTTTAGACTACTAAACCATAATAAAACTAGGAGTTGTGAATATAAGCTATCCATTAATTAAATAAGTGTTAGTAATGTTAAAAGGTAAATAATATTCTATATTTCGATGAGTTATTTTTCTATAAATTAATTAATATTTCATTATCTTTGAACCCAAATTTTCCCACCGTATACCTTTTTTATTTTTTATTTTTATTTTTTTTACTTTTCCCCCTTTTTGATTTACCCTGACCTATACCAATATTTCATACGGAGTATGAAACTTTAATAGTGTAAATTGATCAAAATTCTCTTGAATCAAAATGGAGTGTTCGAGATCAAGTACAAATGATAGTTGTGTAGGTTAGAGGCCGGATTACCGATGGGTTGTTAAAAGGGTGGTGTAAGAGTATGCATGTTTTGTGATGGTTTATAGTGATAGAGATCATACAGGGTGGTTGTGGGTAAAAAAAATATGAAATTAAATTTATAAAAGTAATCACATTTTACTTGATAATGATTATGATGGATAAATGACTACTCCTTCTAATTCATTCATTTCTTATCATATTTCTTATTTGAATGTTTTTCCAATTCTTATCGTTTTCCTTTTTAGTTTAGCTTTTTACCTACCAAAATAACAAAGAAAGATAGATTCTGCCATTTACCTAACCACCTCTTAGGACCTGTTCTTTCAGACTTTTTAAAATCGAATCGAATCGAATCGAATAATCGAATCGAAATGTCTTGAATCGAATCGAATCGAATCGAAAATCGAATCGAATCGAATAAGTTCAAATTTATAACATTGTCTTTGAATCGAATCGAATCGAATGGAATGAATCGAATCGAATCGAATGAATGAATCGAATCGAATCGAATCAAGTGAGCTAAATCGAATCGAAATGAATGAAAATAAGCTGGAAAAAACAGGTCCTTAATAATTGTGCCAAATGAAATGATAAGAATCTGGTGAATCAGATGAAGTACTTTTTTAGATCGTCATATATACATATAACAGTCTTATGTGAACATTTGTAAAGAAAAAAGTGCCTAACTAATTAATGTAACCTAGCTTGAAGACAGAATCAAAGTCAATAAATTACCATAAACAAATTGAGCTAATGATCTGTTCTTTTTGCCTTATAAGAGCTGAACTTATAAAAGTTAAACTTATAAGAGTTAAGCTGAACTTATCTTTACTGTGTGTAAATTTGTGCTTATAATGTCATATATAGTTGAATGTAGAGGAGTTGAGCTGAACACATAAGAGTTGAATTAAACTTATAAAAGTTGAAATTAAGCTGAAAAGAACAGGTCATAAGTAATAATGTACGTTATCTAGTGTGTAGGAAAATGGGCATAACTTAAGGGACAAGGTGCCATTAAAACAGAGATAAGCTTAGTTGTAGAGAAGTTGGGGTGTCTCTATTTAATGCATTCCTACCATTCATGTGATGAAGTCGACTGTTTACGTTGTTGGAGAAGCACGCTCCTATCTAACTGATTCACCAAATCTCGATTCGAGTCATCCGTTTTCTTACGTTGCTTGATTTTCTATTTTGAAAATGAGTACAAAGTCGTCGTTCGCTTCCTAGAAAATTATCAGTCGTTCGCTTCCTAGAAAATTATCATTCTATGCAAAATCTATTCAACGGAAATGAAGATAACTGTTGTAGGACTTGTAGCAATGTGACTTTGTTTGAGTTTTAAATTAAAAATTATTTTAAATCAAATAAAAACGTTAATTGTGTTCCTTTTCAAAATTGAAAGATAAACATATGACTAAATCAGAGCGAGTCTGTAAGTACTCTGTAGACAGTAAGGCGTAATAGTTCTTTTAGCCTGAATTTTAAATTAAAATGTATACAGTACATATAAAATAAATGGATCATTGAATAAAAAATAAATCATGTAAAAATATAATACGGAGTAGTTGGATTATAATATAGCGTGTGTTGTTTAGTTAGATAACACATCTAAGTACACTTTGGGACCAACTATGATCCTATCACACACACACACACACTCTAATGCTCTATGCTATGATAGTATAGTTAGCTACTCTAAGAATTTCCGAGAATCTACGCAAATGGCGAGAACTAGTGTACATAATCAATTTAATGATAAATTATGAAACGGTAATAAAGGTATAACTAAAATGAAAAATAATACGGAATACTCTATATTAAAAAGATTAAAATTTAAATATATTCCTACAAAATACATTTAACATTATTATTCAACACAACCATGTAAATGCACATTTAAAACGTCATTAGTTAGTAAACAATCAAATTTTAAAGGGAAAAAAGTGGAAAGGATAAGGACAGATAAAGATGGCAAAATTTGAGGACTTGTGTTCCCCACAACTGCTAATTTGATTATGCATTGACTTTGAACCTTTAATCATTACATGCTCTACTACCATTTTGTCAAAAAGATGAATAAAAAAACTAATTCATGATGTATTCTACCATTAAACACAAATTTTTAAATAAAGTTGTAATATACTCAAATTATTTGATTAGACAGTCTTACAGTAGCGTTGTTGTGAAACTTTTCACATAAAAAGTACAACGGTACAAGTAGTTATTAATGGAGTAGCACATTTAGGTCTCTCACTCTTTTATGACAATCTCATTGAAAAACTATTGAATTATTTATATGTTTTTTAAGTAATTCGAAATATGTTTCATACGGAATGTAGTTACTACGATTATCATTAAGGCACTTGTTTGGTTCTTGTAAATCAATTTTATTTATTTGGCCAAATTTGGTTTGACCAAAATTTTAGCTACCTGTTTTTACTGAAAGTGTTTGGTGAAGGTTGACTGAAAAATATTTCAGCTAACTGAAAAATTATTTCAGCTAACTGAAAATTTATTTCAGCTAGCTGAAATAAAAAACTACTTCAGGTAGCTTATTAAAAAATAAGCTAGCTAGTTATAAGTTTGTTTACTATTATACCTTTATAACTTTATTCATAAAATAAAAATCATATCCATAAAATAAAAATCATATCCTTTTATGTCAATTAATTTATTTCTGTTATTATTTCAGCTTGTTTTACCAAACAATATACGGAGTAATTAATTTCAGCTATCTTATCAATCTGTTATTTTCAGCTACCTATTCAGCTAACTTTTCAGTTTCAGCTAGTTTTTCCAAACAGAGCCTAAGTATACAAGAAATTATTATTTAAATTTAAAATTATTTTTTTATAATCAGTAATAAAATAAATAATATTCTCAATTTTTTTTTCTAATCAAGACTTTTTATTAATTACTCTATATTTTTAGTTTTAAAAAAATTAATCCTAATTATATCAGGAATAAATCATGTAAAAGACCGTCTTATAATAACAAAATGACAAACTATTTTTTTTTTTCTTAAAATGTTACCACATTTAGCGATTTGTGACTATTATTAGGTGAAAGAGTAACCACATTTGATCACATTTTAATTTTAAAGTATAAAAAAAAAAAACTAGTCTATTAAAAAATAAAAAATAAAATCTTTTTTCTTCAAGACTTTTTGTTTTACTAGTCAACAAGTGTCAAATGTCAATCAATAAACAAAATAAGTATTGTAATTAATTTAGTCCAATGACATTTAATTAGATGGAATTAATTTGTACTACTCCATTAATACGAAATAATAAAAAGAAAAAAAAAAAAAAAAGCAAAATTCAAATGTGATTTATATATCTAATACTTCCTCCATTCCGTTTGATTCTATACGTTTGACCAAAACACGGTAATTAAGGTAGAAGAAAATCAAGTGGGGTAGATAATGGAATTACTTAAATACCCCTACTTTATTGTTTGCAAGTGGGTTGAGTGGGTATTAGTGAAGGGTATATTGGTCTTTTAGTTTAATAAAGTGGAGACTAAAATAGAAATGTATAGAATTGATTGGAATTTTCGAAAAAAGAATATGTATAGAATCAAATGGAATGGAGGAAGTATTCAAAATGTAGGAGTAAATTTCTCCATTAAAGCAATAAATTTCAACATTTATGATTTAACCTCCACTTTTTAAGGTACTTCAAATTTGCTTCTCATTTTACTCACTCCTTTTCTTTTCTTTCCATTTTTCTCCCTCCACTTTCCTTTCCCTTTTTTTTTTCCTCTTAAAAAATAATTCAACGAATTAAACAAACAATTTATTTTATTATTTTTCCAAACAAATTATATAATAATAATAATAATAACAGAAAAATAAAAAATAAAATAAGTTTTTTTTTTCTTTAGTTGATAGTTAAGCAGAGAGTGCGGAGGGGTAAAATGGGAATTTGCACCTCAAAACCACCACCGGAAAGTTACAACTCCGGCGAACAACCACCGCCAAAACCACCGCAAAAAACACCGCAGCGCCGAATTCCCGCCGAAAATCCCGGGAAAAAATCCCCGTTCTTCTCGATCTACAGTCCAAGTCCAGCTCACTACCTCTTCTCAAAGAAATCCCCCGCAAATGCCGCCGCAGCTTCGACGCCGAAACGTTTCTTCCGGCGGCCGTTTCCACCGCCGTCTCCGGCGAAGCACATACGGGCCGCCCTCGCCCGGCGTCAGGCCCGGCCCGAACCAGACGGCGGGCCCGACTCGGGCACGCCGTCGGGTTCAGGCCTGGACAAGAGGTTCGGGTTTTCGAGGCGGTTCGAGGAGAAATATGAGGTTGGGGAGGAGGTTGGGAGAGGGCATTTTGGGTATACTCGTGTTGCAGTGGGTAAAAAAGGTGAGGTCAAAGGTCAACGCGTCGCTGTCAAAATCATCCCCAAATCCAAGGTAAATAAATGAATTAGGACGTGAGACGGTTTTACCCGAGACTAGTATTAAAAAAATTACTCCTATTTTTATGTCATTGTTTTTTGCACAAATATTAAAAAAAATAAAAAGTTAAGGGTAATATTGGTAGTTTGGTTTAATGAGTCCCATTTTAGAAGATAAAGTGTGTGGTATTTCGGTGATATAGATATAAAGCAAGGGTAAATATGATACTCCGTATTTTAATTGTTAAAGGTAAATATGATATTTTAATTGTTAAAGATAACTAAAATTGGAAATGAGGCTAAATAACTGAAATTGTCGAAAAGAGGAAATGAGGCTAAATGAATGAAAGCGGGGTAGTACTATGAAGTTGTTTAAAATTTGGTTTTTTTTTTTTTTTTTGGTTTAAATAATGATGATTAAAATTTGTTTTTATTTTTTTGTTTTGAAATTTGAAATGTTGGTAAAATTTGATTGGGGGTGGGTGGATTAGTTTTTACTGTTGTTATTTGGAGGTCGTTAGAGTTTAGTAGATCGGTTTCCCATATGAAATTATTTATCATTAAAATTATATTATATGTACTTATAAAATGTTTTGGGAGTAATATAGTGGAAATTATAATAATAATTATATCGGGAGTAATTTAGTGAAAATTAAAATTATATTAAGAAGAAATGAATTGAACTATTTACGTATTTTGAAGATAATAAATTGCTACTAGTGCTAGCTAGTGTTGATGTCATTGTTGATGTTTCGTCACGCTTTTTAAGTTTTGTTTATCTTTGTTTGAAATTCGATCATAGAAAATTCAAAAATACTTACGAGTACTCTGTAATGTATTTACTGAAGTATACAATGTCTAGTTTAATAAGGCAAAGCCAAAAACTTACATGTAGTATCTCAGATAACAAGAATAATTTTCAGAGCATATCAAAACTTTCTTTTACAAGTGCAAGTGTTAACACGCCTACACCTTATTTCTACGTAGCTTTCTTCTCTGCTTGCAAAAGCGGTTCACATTACGGTTTTACGGTTTTACAAGTGCATCGGTTTCACACAAGATTAATCACACTATGAAGTACCTATTTGGGTAGTGCATTGATAAAAGAGAAACTCTTCTTGAAGAATGCAGTGCACTAAGATAATAGACTAGTAGTACTGTAGTATGCATGGTATGGTACAAAAATGATTGAATCTCAGATAATGACAGAGAATTGTTATGTATTGTTGTGTTATGTTATGTTAATGTTATGTTATGACTTATGTTATGTTATTTTATTTTATTCCTTTTGTTTTATATGTGGTGGAATTTTATGGGAGATCTAGTGAAAGAAGAGTGGGGTATAGTGTAACAACTAGGAATATGAAGTTTTATAGTGGCTTTTACTTGGGTTTGATGTTTCCCAAATTTTGTCTCTATACTTGTCACATGGTGGCTCTTGCCTACAGTATTCTATTCCATTTTCAGGACTATTTTTGTTTTGTGTTTTGTGTTTTGTTAATTCAAGAGCAATTGTTGTCGGTTACCAAAACAAAAAAACATTTGTTAACTAGTTCGATTATGTATTTAGGCTTGCTTGATACGATGATAGTAATTATTACGGGAGTAATATAGTCAAAATGAATTAAAAATTGGAGGAAATGGATGGTAAAGGTATAAAACTGAGAATAATTATTGTACGATATTTGCTCTAATTGGGGGAATAGTTACCCACCATCTACATCCAACATTAACCACTAAGTTGCTCAAATTTCTTCTTGTTTTTTGATCCATTACTCAAGTAATAATTACTATCATCCCTAACGAGCCCTTAAATTTTCACTTTTTTACAGCCTTTTTCGTAAAATGACTATATTATTACCCCCTTCCACCTTGACAATGTTATGCACCGTTTTGAATTTCAATGCGCTGTTTTCTTAAACCTTGCGCCAAAGACAACTGATAACAATTCATCAGGACGGTAGGAGTAGATCGCTGGACATCACAAGGAGCTGCTTACCTTAGTATAGAGCTTATGTAAACCTAATAGGAAGCGTACGAGAAATTCAATTTGTATTCTATTAAGATTAAATGTAGTCGATTACTTTAGGATGAACTAAATCAGAATTTGGGTCAATATAAATGGGAGGAAGAAGGGACTATAAGTTATGGGGTCATGAAAGTACCAAGTACTCTTTAACTAGTTTTGGCATTGATTATTGGCTTGGAATTAAATGCTGCACTACTGAAAGTTTGGTGAAGGCGCCCTACCGTTCTTTTGTTGTCGACCACTCATGGGTTGTGCTTGTGCGTAGGGTTTATTAAATCGGAAATACCAAACTATGAATGACGTAGTTTTGTTGTTAGTAGAATTTAGATGGTCATGCATAGTACAATTTGTTGTTAGTTTTGATACTTCCTCTGATTCAGCACGTTCATTAAGTTTACATTTTTTTAGTGAGGTAGATTTCAAACAGACGTAATAAGAAGTTGTTGCATCCATGGAGTATTTTGTTTAAACAATTTGTGACTATTAAATTGAAGACTGTTGAATTTTAGTTGCATCTGTCGGTTCTCCGTGCTAACTATGTCTCGTTGTGTGTTTGTATTAGATGACCACGGCCATTGCCATTGAGGATGTTAGACGGGAGGTGAAAATCTTAAAAGGCTTAGCTGGACATAGCAATCTCATAAAGATTTACGATGCATTTGAAGACAACGAAAATGTTTACATAGTAATGGAGTAAGTGCTGTTACGTTTTACTTTCATTGTGTATGCTGAACCACATCACGTAGTCTCACGTCAGTTAGTATGTATAGAGTACAAACGACGGTTGACTTGTTACATTCTGATCCTATGGCTGAAATATGTTCCTTATTGCATCAAATGTTACAACATCAGTTGTTCTTAAATGATGTTTACGACTGCGTGTTCTACATTTTTAAGAATTTGCCTTCATGTAGTTGTTGGTAATTAAATGAGTTCCGAGTATTTCGTATTTGCTAGCTGTTCTATGCATTCAAGCTTATATTTCGTGTTTCTTACAGGTTGTGTCAAGGAGGGGAGTTACTGGATAGAATACTTTCAAGGTATTTGTCGTTTTTTTGTTTAATTTCCTCTTCCTGGTACCTGATAACTTCGGAAACTAATGCCTTCTGTTACACTGATATAGGGGTGGAAAGTATACAGAAGATGATGCTAAAACTGTATTATTGCAGATTCTAAATGTCGTTTCATTTTGTCACCTTCAAGGTGTGGTACATCGTGATCTCAAGCCCGAGGTAGTTAAAATCAGCGTGTTTGTCCATAAGAATCTTTACATTTATTTACATGCTGCTGAATTTCACATCGAAATTTTGAATTATGGCTGTCGTAAATACTCCTTGATATACCCAATAAATTGCAGTGTCGTATAATTCAAGGCCAACTGTTGTATATGGTGTATGGGTTTTAAAACTGACGGCTGCTATATAGTTCTTTATTTGACGCGGCATTTGTTTTTTCCCCTAGAATTTCCTTTTTGTATCGAAAGATGAGGATTCACCATTGAAAGCCATTGATTTTGGCTTGTCGGACTTCGTAAAACCAGGTATGTAAATGTAATTAGCTAATTATATTTTTAGGTAAATAAACTTATATTCTTGTGCATGTTTATCGTGGGTGTACTAAATAGATATTCGCACTGTATTCATTCGCAGACGAAAAGCTAAATGACATTGTCGGGAGCGCTTATTACGTAGCACCAGAAGTTCTACATAGATCTTACACTACAGAGGCTGACGTGTGGAGCGTTGGCGTAATTGCGTATATTTTACTGTGTGGAAGCCGGCCATTTTGGGCTCGCACAGAATCCGGCATCTTTCGAGCAGTGTTGAAAGCCGATCCCAGCTTCACTGAACCACCATGGCCTTCGTTATCGTCAGAGGCTATCGACTTTGTTAAGCGCATGTTAAACAAAGATCCAAGGAAACGAGTTACAGCCGCTCAAGCTCTTTGTGAGTACATTTCCCAGATTTCAAAGATATTTCTTTGTTTTTTTTGTTTTTTTTTTTTTTTTTTTTACCATGTAATGCGTGCTGCTTATAAATTCATTTCACAGGCCATCCTTGGCTTAGAAATCACGGTGAAGTGAAAGTTCCTCTTGACGTGCTTGTCTTCAAGCTCATGAAGATTTACATGCGCTCATCTTCGCTTCGAAAATCAGCTTTAAGGGTACGTACATTTATTCAATTGATATTTTCTTTAGTCTCGAGCAATATTACTATGGAGAGTTGAAGACTACGCTTTAAAGCCAAAAGGTTCACTTGTTTCAGAGGGGGGGATCAGTCGATCACTCATTTAAAAACTTAAAAAACCGAGATGCTAGACAGTCTTGTATAAGAATTTGTGTTTATGTCGCCTTGAACGATTATATAGTACTCCGTACTATAGTAGTCATAGATTGTCGTGTCTTTTTTTTTTGTTCATTGTAACCAAGAGGTTTGGTGCTTTTGCGTTGACAGGCGCTTTCTAAAACGTTGACAGTGGACGAACTTTTCTATATGAAAGAGCAGTTCAATCTTCTACAACCCAGCAAAAATGGAACAATAAGTTTAGATAATATCAAAGAGGTAGGTTCCTTCAGAAGTTCACTAATCTTTCCGTAATTGACAGAATGACAATTTACATTATATGTTTTCTTCACTGCTCAGGCCTTGATGAAAAACGCAACAGCCGCCATGAAGGACTCTCGTGCTCATGAAATTTTAACTTCGGTGAGCAATTTCTCTAATCTATGCTTAATTGTTTCTAGAAGTAGAGAACATGTTTCAACTTCCACGAACACGACTAATTTTTTTGGCTGTTTCTTCTCTTTAATAGTTAACTGCACTGCAATACAGAAGAATGGACTTTGAAGAATTTTGTGCAGCTGCAGTAAGCGTTTATCAACTTGAAGCCCTCGAAAGATGGGAGCAACATGCTCGTTGTGCCTACGAAATTTTTGAGAAGGATGGTAATAGACCTATTATGATTGAAGAGCTTGCTTCAGTAAGTTTCTCGCTTTCAAACAACTCTTTATTTCACTTTCAGTTTCAGACAACCTGAAATTTTCAAATTCGTATGTATTTCTTGCGTTATAGACGTGTTATCGCTCTTCTGTCCCCCTTTTAGGACAAAGACCCATTCATGTCGATTCAAAGTTTCAAACAACTATGTCTGACGCCCAGACTTGAGTAACCATCTAATGAAATATCCTTTGCTCGAATCACGTCAAGAAAAATGAAATAGAAAGAATATTCCTAGCAAATATGAAATTTTGGTTTAAAAACCTTTTCGTTCATCTTAAATTGTCGAAAGTCTGAAGTTCACTCCGAAATTCGGTGAAGTTCAGTGTTTTTTAAGTAGTTCTTTGTGTGAAGCTTTCTAAAATCATTTGAAGTAGTTTGATGAAGTGTTTGATAAGTTAAGGGAGAAATAAGATGAGGAGAATATGTCGTAAATATAGTTCCATATGTATGACATCTAAACTGTAATGTTGCAGGAGCTTGGTTTGGGTCCTAACATTCCAGTTCATGCTGTCCTTCATGATTGGATCCGTCATACGGATGGCAAGCTAAGTTTTCTCGGGTTTGTCAAACTGCTTCATGGCGTGTCCTCCCGAACTGTCATCAAAGCCCACTAAACAGTCTGCAAATGCTTCGTTTTGATACCTAAGAACTACAGATACCGAAATTTAATTCTACAAAACACGTTTACTGGTGCGCAGAGTCATCGACTCATCGTGCTTTTGTCAGTCGAGTGCCTTCGGTGTCTGCCATCATCGACCGTGAAAGGAAGAAACCGATATTTTTGTGTGCCTAGGTATGAGAAGTCAGGAATTCAGAAGACGTAGGAGTCGAGGTGATTGGTACCCAGTCGTATTTGTCGATATGGAAGCGTGTGCCTACAGACTAGTGATTGTAGAAATGTGATTGTATTTCCATCCATTTGTGTAATATGTTTGGGGGGTTTTGGATATCAACAATTGTTTCATTAGTCCCATAATTGTGAATTCATATTTCAATGGGTAGTTAGGAAGGTTTGGTTCATGTTGTTCATTGCTACTATTTGTTAGAATTGTTACGGAGTACTTCATATAGTCGAAGAAAGTTTCATCTTAAAATCAACATGAATTATGAATTATTATATCTCACCTTTCGTCAATGTGAAATCAATCATACGGTGAAGTCGATTAAGTCGAAAATGGTTACGGAGTGCATTATACTCATAACTAGTAGTAGTGCTTATCGTATCTTAACAACTTTTTGATATCTAGTGCACGTACGGAGTACTAAAGATACTCTAGTTAAGCCGATAAAATAAATAGGTTTCAAGTTTAAATCTCTCTATTTACTTTTCATTAATGACTTCGGTTACGTCAGTAAAAAAAAAAAAATATTATCATCTACACTTTCAATTACAGGCTTAGGGCCATAAAATAGAACATATACGAGTATCTCTCAAAGTGCACCGTGCACAAGGCGCTTATATAGTTGAATATTGTAACAACAATTTACTTGAAGCTATTTTAGTACGGAGTATTAATTTCCATCATCCTCAGTATTTTATATTCGTATAATTAGAGTCTTCCAGTGAAATGAGATTTTAAATATGAAAACCATAGTTATATTTCTTACATGCCGATTATTTGTTCTGATTCTTTCAAATTTCCTCAAAAAATTTAGGCGTAAACAATTTCTTTGAAACAGACGAGATAATAACTTCAACCTTACATGTTAACCTACTTGTTTTAAAGTATGGGAGAAATCTGAGTAGTAGGTCTCGGATTTGAATCTTTGTCTCTCGTAATAATGACCTTATTACGTGTCCCCTCTGATGGGAAAAAAAAAAATCTCCAAATCCTATTAACAAATTCGTTTTATAAAGTAGTCTTATTTTCTGTTTTAATCGGTAAAAGTCATGAAAATTATTTTCAAAAACCGATCAAAAACAAGTTTAACGGGACGAGTAAGTTAAGATCATTACTAGACAGGTGTTACTAAATACTACGGAGTACTCCGTATCGGTCTATCACAATACACATAACCAAAAAAAAAATGGTCTAAAAAAATACCGTCTTACTTAAGACTAGGCCTAAGTGAAAAACTTATTTGAATTTTGATGCTCGAATGCTACAAATACTCTGAAAAAAAACAAGTATTGACGTGCCTTGCGAAGTCGGTGTATTTCAAAATTCAAATAACACTTCGTGATTTTCTAATCGCCGATGATCGACGATATAATTTAAAACTCAAAACCTATATTTTTCTCCAGCGATAATCATAGTCATATCAATTCTTCGTCAAGGTATTACGGAGTACTTGATTACAATCATTCAATGTTTCATGATTATTGCCGATTATTGTTGTAATAATTACTCAATTCTTCGTTGTTTCAATGTACTAATAATTTCCATGATTTTCGTAATGTTGTAGATGATCGCTGCAATTTTGGTTACGAAAAAGCGTGTCGATTATGGAAACACTCAAATTTTTGTACTAGTACGTTTTTTTTTTTCAAGGTATACATTATAAATTCTCATAATTTATGTTTATAATTGATTGATAGATTGATACTCCTTCGGTCTCAATGAATTGTTGTTGATCGATTTTGACACGAATGTTTACGGAAATGAGAGACAGTTTGGAGTTCACGTAGAGTATTAAATTTGTTTGAATTGTTTCGAATTCAATATGTAGTCATCAATGGCTGTTTATAGAATGGTGCAATTTGTGATGAATGAGTTAACATTCTCGTGAAATTAAAATGAACGCAAATTCTCATATAAGAATGTCTTACGATAAAATTATTATTTTAGATGATTTTGTTTGTGTTATTATAGGTCTTACGTGTAAGAGTGTGAACGTCGTTAAAATAAATGTGTTCTAATGTTCATGGAGGTGATTGAATTTAACTAAAACGGTTAGGTTTCAATGAAATAATCGAGCGATTCTCTAATATGACCGTTATATGCAATTATGCATACAACACATATTTGTGACTAAAATGTGACTATTATCAGGATTAGTAAGACTATTATTGAGTAAATTGTGACCAATCTAGTGCCTCTAATATTGGTAGCAATTGTTCAGTAACCGTCACATTTTAGTTACAAATAATAAGGGGCACGCATACGACTGGAGAACTTATGTTCGAATAGTTGAGCTCCTTTGTGTTCCAATATTGAGGATGTTTAGTACATTTGGTTGTTCTTGGGGCTATTTCAATTCCAGTGGAACCAAAAACAGTACTTCATATTAACTATTTTATGGATTATGATGAAGCAACCAAGTAATTCGTTAAAGGTTGGAACGAGTTTCGTCATTCATCATCCGAAAATAGTTTATCACCTTTGGCTAGAGCCTCATTGATATTGAACTTGCTATGTCTCGATGCATTCATTAGTTTGCTTTTCTTTTTTTGTTAGCGGGATATAAACACGTGTAAATAACTTGCCGAGTCAGAAGAAATACTGCGCATAATTTAATCTCTCTTGGTTAGTTACACAGTTCTGTCTATTTTAGGGTGAACAATTCCAATTCTGATAATTCGATAAACAACAGTAGTAGTCAGCAGAAAAGACTCTGAAACATTCAGCTACTATAATTGTATGATGGGAGGATACCGGGTTTCAACACCGATTTCATTATTGTGATCATATGGCTAGAGACGAGGCACAATCAGTTAGTTTCTTTCATAAATCTTTCTTATGTCCTTGACAATGTATCATGAAAACTTTAGGCAGTACTTTACTGAAATCGCTAACGGGCCTCGACAATATGGTTTATTGAGGTGGTGAAGACAGGAAAGTATTAGCTGCAAATTGCATTTGTAATAGCATGAAATGTTAATGTCATGTTTTATACGTAGTATACTGGTATTTCTGGAAGACACGATTACACTTAGATAAGTTTCGGCTTATCTAAAAGCGAATGATAAATTTGTTGTGTTTCGACCATGGAAATGCAGGAAAAGCCAAATCACGGGAATAGTAATTCAAAGACTTGCTACTTTGAAGCTTGTGGTGCTGCTCTGGCGGTCCAGCAGCCCATAAGATCAAGTGTGATGGAGTTTTGCTAGGTCCAATTTGCAACATGCTTTCAGCTGTCAATACAGGTACGTTTTCAAACTTTTTCCAGTAATTTGCATGATATAATGTTACTATTTACTCCGTACTACAGAGTAGAGAGAAACCAGTTGTACACTCCGTAATAGTTTTATTATCTGATTATCTCAAAATCGCCAATTTAGCACTCCTAACACTTTATACTTGTGAAATTTTATGGTGTACCCTAAGTTATTAACGAGTAGAATGATAAGGTTCGCTAAAGTATACTCTATAGGAGGATTAGTCTTGCTGATAGCGGCAAAGGAAAATTAGGTCTAGCGAATAAAACCCCCTTACTTGTGGAATGCCAAACTGCTGCTGTGATATGAATCCAATTGTGGGTAGTAGCGACAAGTGATCGGAAATTGAGCATATATAAACTAATGACACGCTCTTAAAAATACATATCTTTGATAAATAATTATCCCACAATTTGTAAAATCGATTTTCTAAACACCTTGATCAACCTATTTAAAAGCTATAACCAAGCTTGAAATCTTAACCCTAGGTGATAATTTGAATGTATACCTCCATTTAGAGGTAGAGATGGACAAGGGCCTTGTTTTGCTTGGCCCGGAACCAGCCCGTTGGTGTAGTGTGATGAGTCGGCCGGGCCGGGCTTGCCAAATTTAGTCCCGGCCCTAACCCTTCGGTTATAAAATAATTGAAAAATAGAGGCTCGACATGCCGAGCCACACAAATCCTGACCTGAGCACAACCCATTACTTGGCCACAACGTGCCGACAAATATGTCACCCTACTGGCGGGTCAGGCGAGGCTACGTGGGGCCGACCCGCACTGTTGCTCACCTCTATTTAGGGTTATGGTTGAAAACCAAGGATATTCTACACATAGTCTTTGTTCATGTGGACTTAATTTCGGTTCATTTCAATTCAATCTAATTCTGCTTTGCTCAAAACTAATTTATCTTACCACTATAGATATACAAAATTAGCCTTCAAACCAAAAGATTAAGCTAATAAATCATTAGCAGCAAGCAGTAATGACGAAACCAACACTTTTTAAGTGATTTCATGGTGAATAATATGAGAAGCAGCATATATGAACAACATATGTTGCTCTCATACAGCATAAATCACATTAAAAAGCGGGTCTTTTCTAAAATCGATAGGCGTGACAAATCTCTGATCTGGCTATATTGAGGCTTTTTTCTTTTTGACTATTAAGATGGCGACATTGTACCGTAACTTCTATCATTTGTCTTTCCAGTTAATTGGCATTATGTAGCAATTCAACTTCTGATAAGATGCTTGACATGTCTTTTCTTTTATACTCCGTATTCAAATGATAAGAAAAAGGAGGGCTTAAAAATAGATTAAGCTTAACAAAGGAGTTTGTGTCCTGCTTTAGAACACGAAGTTTCATTATCTTCCATGCAACCTGTGTCCCCATCTTTTGTTCCATTTCCACTCTTTTTGGTCCTTTCTCTTTTAGCTGGACCCTGTCTCTTTCCTTGACGTCTTTTCGCTATTGATCATCTCATCGCCTCATCGGTTGTTGTTTAGTTAGACGTACGCTGGGCCGTCTTTTTGTAATTTCATCACTTAGTTTGAACTCCAACGAGAGCTGAGTTCCTTCTTAGAGAACCCGAGTCAAAATTTGACCTCTCCCATGAGAATACGCGAGAGTTAAGATTGGGATAGTATAATGTTGTCTCTCAATGCTCCTGTTTTTGTTATAACGGCATGAGAATAGGAGTTGTCACGTATTAGGAATACCTTTTTCATTTCGAGAAACAGTAATTGGTATTGGTTTTAATTTGTAGTGAAAACGGAACATTAGTCTCACATAAGTACACGATTCAAGGAGTTTACACTCCGTCACTATAGAGAGGGAAACGAAAACAGCATTCAAAAGTGATTTTTATGATTCGTGAGTAGTTAATTCAAGTGCATGTGTGTTTGTGTCAGACATGGTTATTTCGCTATGATTTTTGGCTTAAAGGTTGTGTCTAAGTGGAGATCTACTCTCCCATAAAATGGATTATCCGTTTCAAGTATAAAACGGGTCAAATAGTTAAGACATTTAAATAGATAAGACGAACATTTTGTTAAGTTCTAGACATTTTACTTTTGTCTTATTCAACTACTTGGCCCTTTTTATGTGTAAAACGGTTACTACCCGTTTTATACAAGAATTTGTGGTCTAAGTGTGTATTTATTGGAAATAGTGTTTACAAATCCCAGCCTTACACAAAACGGGGTTTCGAGATGACATAGTTTCGGTTGATATGGTCACTTTAATACAGAGTAGAATATGGTAAGAAACCAATCAAAAACATAAAACTCCACATTATTATTATTATTATTATTATTATTATTATTATTATTATTATAGGAAGTAAAAGAAAAACAATGTTTAAAGTATATAATAAACAAAAGAAATTCACTCTATTCTCCCTCATTTGTACACAAGGAAATGAATGAACTACAGAATTGGTAGTGTATGCAAATCAGGTGCTAATCTGAGGTGCTTTTCGCTTCTCTTTGCTGGTCTAGAGAGAGTTCACACAATACAAACCAAGTTCCGAACACCCATGGTTACCAAATGGATCATCGACAACATTGAGCACTTCACACCCTCTTTCCCAAGGCTCGGAATTTCTAGAACTTTACTGATTACGTGACTTTGAGGATGTAGATTGTCAGCGAACCTTGATATGTAGGACTAGAAAAACCTAAAAGGAGTTGACGGACGAAGGTCAATCTCTTGCGTCCAAGCTGAGCGGTCTTGAAGATGCAAATGCCAGTAGGTCTGTGCTAATGCATCGGGATCCATCAACCCATCTGTTCCTCCTCCACTTTGTTGTTCTCCAATAGCAGATCTCAGCGTCATGCTCGGCACCCTGGATCTTGTTTCAATAGTCTTAGGCTTCTTTAAATATATGATATTAAGGGGGGATGCGGGCGCGTTTTTCTTCCAAATTTTCATATAGGAGGGTAAATGGATTCTCTCTTATTATCCTAGTCGGCAAAGTCTCAAAAAAGACCGTAATTCCTTTTACACTCTTACTACCTAATTTATAAGCTTTCATTTATTGTCGGTCTTTCAATTTAAAAGTGAAAGACTGTCTTTTACAAGACTTACTCATCCTAGTTTTAGATATTTCTTTCATCATTTTCCTTTCCCTTTGATTCCTCCGAACCTTTTATCCAAACAAAAAGTGAATCATGGCTTAATTTTGGACTGTAATGTTACTCCGGTACATCAATGAGCTAAAAGTGAAGTAAATTCTGCAACTTAGGTGGTATAGAGAGTAGCAAGTCATAGAACTAACCTGGGTGCTCCAACCAGACCGTCAATAACAACATGAGCGACGTGTACGCCAAGCGGCTGAAACTCTCGTGCCAGACACTGTGACAGTCCCCTTAATGCAAATTTTCCAGAGCCTTTTATCAACCAAATCAAGAATAATCGACGTCTGTGAGTAATTATTGCTTGTGATTACAATAATTCCTAGATCAATTATTATCGAAGAATAATTATTATGTGTCACCTACATAACTCGGAGAAGCCAGCCATGCCACTTAGAGAAGCTGAACACCCTGTGAAGAGTATGGTCCCTCTCCCTCGCTCCACCATACCGGGTAGAACCTGAAAGCGTACGTTAGCCAAAACTAATTACGGAGTAATATATATCTTTTTTGCAGTTAGTCCTTCGTATGCCTACGATATGGTTTCATTTGGAGGTTTTCTTACACATTTATCAATTATTTGAAAATTTGAATAGAACTCGAGGGAGCTGAGGGAGAATGAGAGACAAAAGGCGGTTTCATTTGGAGGTTTTCTTACACATTTATCAATTATTTCTTCATTCATTCCCATCCAATCAAAAACCATTTTTTTTTTATGGGATTGTTTGATTTCTTGATAAATTGTCCGATAAAAAAGATCTTTTTTTTTTCACTTTTATCAAAAATTTTCTCAATTTTCGGTTCCGTCAGAGTATTTTCAGTATTACGACTAATATTGATCCAAGCCTCAATGTCGATTTTTGATCTAAGATCAAAACCGATAATTTTCCAATCCAAAAATTTTCTATCTGTATTTTTCTCCATATCCGTTATTTCTAAATAATTAGTGATAGGGATACTCCACCACATCTGAATTAATTTGTCTTTAACTATGCGGTAATTACAAGTATAACAAAATTCTTGGTTTTTATTTACTTGTAATGGTTCTCCATAACTATATGAATCTTTCTTATCTTCATAAAAAAAAAAATTATATGATAAAATATCATATCTATCGTTTTTTTTTAGTTTATCTTTTTGATCGACAAATAAAGAGACAACATTTTTAAATGAGTTGTGTAACATGGTAAAAGGTCGTTGTCGCATAAAGTGCCTTTTTTTTTTTTTTTTGGAGTTTTTGTGATTATCTTGGCATTTAGCCAGTATTGGGTTAGAACCTGAGGAGGGAGATGAAGAGGAGGGGAAGACGGGGAATTGAAGGAAGGCGTCTTTTATTCCAATTTTTTGGAAAGATTTGAAGTCGTTTCGTAGAAGAAGCTAAAATAGATACCTCCACCAAAACAAAGGGTTGATGAAAATAGAGTGAAAAAAGAGAATTAGATAAGAAGTGAGGTGAATGTTATTACCAACTGAGCACAATGGAAGGCGCCAACTGAAGAAACGGCGAGAGATTTCTCGAAGTAATTGAGCGGAATCTCGGTGAAATTGGTAGGATGCAGAGAAAAGGGCTGATGTACTGCATTGTAAACCAATACTTCCACAAACCCAAGTGACAAAACCCCTTCAAAAGCTTCCTTGATGCTTCTACTATCCGAGCAATCGATTCTGATCGCAAATACTTGAGCTTTTAAGTCCCTTGCTATCTCTTCTGCAAGCCTAGATAGTCTTTCTGTACCAAAACCGTAGGGAAAAAAAAAAAACATTTCGTTATACGCACGTTAGTAGATGAACCCTCGTAAATTATAAGACGGGAGTATGAGTTGCTCATCTCGGACAGTTGGACATCCTTGCTGTAGGTGGCTTACCTAAATCCCGAGCAAGTATAGCAACTGTGTAGCCTTCATGAGCAAACTTCCGAGCAATTGATCTTCCGAGTTTCGGCCCTACCCCGACAATGGCAGCTATGCCTTTGGAGGACGTGGCTGACGACGAGCTGAAGCTGCTCATGCCGCGGATACGTTTTACCTCAACTCCTATAAAACAACACTACAGAAGAAAAACCAAGAGAGTATGTTTTCAGTGAAGAGTATATATGTTTGTGTTTAGAAATAATAGAAAAAATAAAATAGGCATTATATTGAATCTACCTATATGTGTCTAAAACTTGGTTTCATTTACATATGAATATGAAGTCAAGTCTACTAACCCTTCCAAACTATGTTCACACCATCCAACTTGTGATAGCATTGCTCTTCCTACAGAAGAATTATATATATAGATACAGATATAGATAGAGTATTATCGAGTTACTTATTTTCAAATTATTATTTCCAAGTATTTATACACTAAATTAAAGTATATTCTAACAGCTATTATTATGTTTTACTTTATAAAACTGTCTAGCTTTGCATCAATTTGAATTATTTTTGATATATTTATTTATAGGGGAATTTTATTACTTCCTCCATTCCATTTGATTCTTTACGTTTCACTTTTTTGACACTATTCATACGTGTGTAGAATCTTCGATAAAACTTCTAAAATACAAAATAAAAAATAGTCATGTGTGATCTTGTTTTAATCGTCTTAACGAGGACATTATTAATATCAAAATTTTAAAATTTTCTATCATTTAATCCAAAGATATGAACGAAACAAAACGAGTATTGATGTACGTGCATAAAGCAAACGTAAAGAATCAAATGGAATGGAGGAAGTATAATTTTCTTAGTGTGATAATGTTGCATCAAGTGAATTCTTGTTGATACTATGTATATCTAGTTTCCGTAACTTCATAGTTTCATAAGATAATCACGGAATCACCCTAAGTTCCATATCTTCCCGTAACTAGATCATATACGAACGTCTAATTCGGTGAAAACCATGAGTATTAATTTATGACAAAATCTTTAAATTTTTAGCATAGTATGGGTAAGCAGTGAATATAGGACCAAACTGTATGGATTTGAGGGAGTATGTATAAAAGTTGGTTTTACTTAATTGTGCTTGAACTTATTGAGGGGCAAATTGATAGAACAAAAGGGGTCATAAATCATGAGCTATGTCAACCAAGCTGTTTTGTTAAGTGTGTGTGATTAGTGGTCCATAGTATCTGCTTCGTGTATCTACCTTCCACACTCATTTTGTTTTCTTGCTTGCACTTTTGAGTAATTTTATGGATTAATTGTAAGACGATCTTATTTTACAGCTTGTTGAAACTCTTTCACATTATTTTTGAATTTCTATAAAAAAGAAGTAAAAACAAAATATAAATTCTTTCAAATTAAAGATAAGTATATTCATCTTACATAAAACGGGTCAAATAATTATTGTTTTCATAAGTTTAGTCCAATAATTATTGTGGATATGAGTACAAGCCTAGTTACCTAGACTCTTTGCCATGATGTCTTGTCTGATGCGTGTTGGAGTGTTAGATAAAGGCTATTTTCTACGAAATTTTGAATTTCTAATTTAAAATGAAGTGTCGAAGTGTCATGTCGTATAATACAGGACACGTGTCTGACACTTGATACGACAGTTAGACGATGTATCAGGATAACATAGAGTAAGTGTATAAGTATAACCCATTTTGTAGTATATGGAGTATCAATTACTTGTAAGTAAGTGAGAATCCATAATGATTTGACGGACGGGTGAAGGTAAGTTAGGATTGGTGCGTATATAGTATACGCGTCAGTATCAAAGAAATCTAAGAGAGATAGAGGAGAATCTACGATTTAATTGGGATGGTGATACTGTACACTTGTACAGTAGTGTGTAGGCACTCTAAATCTTTATCTTCAACACCACTTCTTGTAGTTGATCCATTCTTTTTTAAGCTATCTATGCCAAGATGTGTGGGAAAGTTTGTGAACTTTGTGGACCATTTTTTACCCCTCTTGCCTAAGTTGCCTTCCATCTTTTACCAACTTTATTCTTTTATTACTCCTACTTCGTACTTTCTCCATTCCGTTAGATTGTATACATTTGACCATGACACAATAATTAAGGTAGAAGAAAATCAAGTGGGGTAGAGAATATTATTACCAAAATAACCCTACTTTATTCTTTGCAAGTGAGTGGGTGGGTAGTAATTAAGGGTAGTATAGTCTTTTAACTTGATAAAGTGTGGACTAAAATAGAAACGTATACAATTGATTGGAATTTCTAAAAAAGGAATATGTATAGAACCTAATGGAATGGAGGAAGTATTATTTTTGTGCTTTTGAGTAAAGCACAACAAATAAGTTTATCCGTAGGGTGACGTTGTTTTGTAAGATTAATATTTCAATCTCTTTGAGGATTGGAAGAATGTAAAAATTAGAACTTGTCGTTTTACTTCATATAAGTTCAATAAAATTTCAAACATACTAAAATCTAATTTGAGTAGCAATTGTTAAAATAAAAAATAAGCAACTAGAGAATTTCGATCTATGTAGAGATGGCCATGGACCGGGTCCGGCCTGCTACAGGTGTGCTTTGTTTTGTTAGGCCTAAAACGGGTGTTTTGGGTGGCAAACTGAGGTCGAACCGGACCGAGCTTACCAAATCAAGGCCTGAGTTTAGCTTGTTTGAAATTAGTGGCTTGGACAGGCCTGATCGGGTTTATGTCGTGCCAAGTCGTGCCAGCCAGATCATGGCCCATGGACCGACAAAGGAGTTGGACTAGGCCAAGTCAGGCCGCTCAAATAGCCACCTCTAGATCTATATTTCAACCTAGGGTGGACCATGTTTCAAGTTGGGTGAGATAGGTAATAGACTGAGAGAGTAAATTTAAGGCTTTAAATTGGGGAAGAGGGAGGTTTAAGATCACAATCTAGGCTTTTGAATTTGGATGGTCCCACAACTCTCACACTCTTCTAATCATTGGTTACTTGAACAAGGCAAACCGTGTCAATCGGCTAGCTCTCACCTAATCATGTCCGTATAACCCATTGCTCTCTATAGATGTGACTATATTTTCGTACCTAGGCCCAGATTTAAATGCATTTGTAGTGAGGTTGTGAGGTTTTTCTTCACTATTGGGGACCACAAAATTCTCATATAAAACGGGTATATCTGTCTTAAGTTAAGACAGGTTAAATAGTTAGGATAAGACAAAAGTAAAAAGTGTAGGAAAAGTAGAGTGTTTTGTCTTTTTCAGATGCAGTTTGACGAAAGATTGACCTGCTTTTAGTTTTTAAGACGGATAACCCGTTTTAAGAGAGACTTATTGATTTAGGACAATTAAAAGAGACATTTTCTTTAAACCTCCAACAATTGCATTAATTAAATTGTTTTTTTTATAGACAATATTGTGTATTTTGTATTTAATGAGGCTTATTTTTTCAATTAGCAAAATAAAAGAACGAAAGCAACATTAAATACTCCGTATATAGAATTAGAATAGAGCTCAAGTTCACTTGTCTCATTCGGAAAGACCTTATTTCATAATTATCAATGATTGTTCATGTCTGTAGCACAACCACTTGATGAAATGTGGATGAAAGTGGGTGAAATGGCCGATATTGGAAGGATTTCGCTTTGGATAATGGGTACAGTAGTTGGTGTTCTTGTGATCGATTTAATAGGTATTTTCTTTTATAGTTCATAGTCTGTTAGATTAATCACTGGAGAGTTATTTTAGTTTATACTAAACTGGATGGTATACGCTAAAAGGGGAAAATAAAAATACAAGAAGTGAAATAAAAGTTATGGAGTATAAGAAAAGTTTGATCTGAAAAGAAGTCTACTAATGTTCAATTGCATAGTGTTCAAGAAGATCATTATTATAAATCATCAAAAGGTCTCATGAAAATTACGGAGTAGTGTCTAGTTTAAACTTTAGTTTCAATTTTTTATTAAGTAATTTTTGTTTCGAAGTTAGTATCCAATCATTTTAAAATTCAAATTTTGCGTCTTTTAACCAATTCAAGGTTTTAGTTGAACCACACTTCACGTAGTCGTTAGTCACAGCGACGTAATTCCTTAAATAGATTGCTATTGGAGCTGACATTACTGCGGCTGCTGGCACCAGACTTGCCCTCCAATGGATCCTCGTTAAAGAATTTAGATTGTACTCATTCCAATTACCAGACTCAAAGAGCCCGGTGGCGACGTAATTCTTTGAATAGATTGTAGAAGCAAATGACCTCAAAAGAATAAGTAGACAAAAGTACCCAACACCCTCCAATTTAAAGGGGGGGAATGTACTTTACATATTTCTATCCACAAAAATAGATCCACATAGAGGAAGAATTGAGAGAAAGTAGACAAAAGTACCCAACACCCTCCAATTGAAATCAACTTTTCTATTTTTATGTGTTGTTGTTGAGGCATCTAGTCCAAAGACATAACTACTTTTAAAGTCATAAAGGTCACTCCTTTTTACATGCAAAGAGTTGACACTTGTGGAAAACGCATTTGTTCTTCTTACTCTTTTGTGCTGCTTGCTTTCTTACCCCTGTGATTATATTATACCCCCTCCGTCCCGATCATTTGTTTACACTTTCTATTTTTGCAGACGGCCATTTGCTTACACTTTCCATAAATAAATACATGGACATGTGGGAGTGACTCTACTCCTTAACCAATTACATTTCATAATTTTAAGCAATGGACCCTTTTCAGACTTATATTATTATTTTATTAGCTTTTTTCTACCTCTCTCCTCACATCGATAAATGCAGATAAAGAACGTAAACAAATCACCGGCATTTTATGAGTAGAATATTTGCCATAAACAGCAAGCTTTCTATTAAATTGTATCACCAAAAATCCAAAATTGAACCAACTTTGGTAGTATTCTACTACTATCATCAACTAGACTTAGTTGATTCTTGTGCTTGTTTTCTTTGGCCATGTCTCTAGGGTGTACGTAGAGGTTATACAAAGTCGGTGTATGTATAAACTATAAAGAGGACTAGAGGAGGGTGACTTGAACATGCGACTTTTGGTTCACTTGACCTCGGTTTTAACCAATAAATGTCCTTTTTGGTGTCCATGGGGTGCGTAGTGTCGTATTTCTAGGGCTTGCCTTGTTTTCGGTTCTTAGATGTTAGGGTATAAAGAGGGAGTAAGGATCCTCTCCATTTCGAGGAGCTATGTTGCTTGACACTGCACTTAGGTGTTCTGTTGTGTCGCATATTATACACGTTTCGTGCAACACAACACGACGCTTCGACACTTCATTGTAGACCAAATACTTGAAATTTCCGCACAACATAGCATGTCCAGCACTCCAACACGTGTCAAACACGACACCGTGTCCTGAAGTAACATAGAAGAGGAGGGTAACTTGTGCATGCGATGAATATTTTTCTTGTGACCTCCGTTTTAAGTTTTAACCAATAAATATCCTCTTTGGTGTCACGGGGGTGCCTAGTGTGATATCTCTCAGGTGTGCTTGGTATTGAAAATATGAGGGCGACTCAAGCCTGAGGCTCGTTCTAGGAGACCTCCATATTAACCATTAAGACATTGTTTCTTTCAGCTTAATTAAGCTCCTATGAGTTCAGCTTAGATTTTATAAGTTCAGTTCCTATAAGTTTAACTTTTAGAAATTTAGTTCCCATAAGTTCCGCTCAACAACTCCTATAAGCCGAAAAGAAAAATGGGCCTAAATGACCCTCGATCTTTGCCGTGGGTGCATAGTGTCTAGGTTTGATGACTCTGAAGTTTTTCCAAATATTCCAATAAAATTGAGATTTTAGATCCATAAGTGTGGTCAACAGGTCAAGTAGTTTTGGAGATATGACAATGTAATTTGGTTCATAGAACAGAACACACAAAACAAGGAGCCCAATAGCTAAACTCATACTAAAACTGGTTTAGGCCCCTTTGTGTACAGCAATTCATTGCCTTCCAAAATACATCGGTTTATCTCGATTACTCCCTTGAAATTTTCCACTTTTAACTTTATACGATCTCTAAGATGACTGACACTTTGTCCGTGTTTTCCCGTTGTAATATAGAATTTTCGTTTTGTTTTCTATTTTTCACGAATATTCAATTTTATAAAAGGTATAAAAAAGTATTTTCTTAGCAAGTCTATCCGTGTTGTTTTTATTATATAATCAAAAAATTTATAAAAAAATCAATTCGTTTCTTTGAATTTCCAATTAACTACCATTGTGAAACTTGAAAAAGGGCATTGAGGAACTCGGGGACGAATTCAGTTTACCCCTTTCAGTGACTTCTGATTCTAGTAAGATTTTATGCTTAAAATCCCGACCATCTGAGGCCCTAAGCTGATTTTTTTTTGTGTGTGTGTGTGAAACGAAAGTGTTTGAGAATAGACGATATTGGTGTGCAATGCTGCAGCATTTCGGGGATATAACATTCCCTTGTATGAGAAATGGATTCTATTCTAAGTAGCGCCTTGATTCTGCGGTTTATCGCACAAATACAGCCATAAAATCAACTGGTTTCTTATAAACTTACATAGAGGTCAACGATTATGAAAAGCTTATAGTAAGATTTTACGAAATAAACCAGACATAAGGTCCCTTTCTAGAACTACATATACTTCTGACTTATTTACTTCTAGTGTATCAGACTGTCGGTACTACCCACGAGCTCTCGGACGCTTGAAAATGATTTCGGCTTGGGTGATTTCTGTCTAGAAATTCTTCTTTCTGAATGTTGCTGTACACTTTTGTGAAACTGCACCTCAGCATGCAGTTGCTCTTCTCGTCTTCCTTTGTCGTTTCTCGAAGAATTTCTGAAACTTCGCCCTGTATCCGGGACAAAAGACTCTAGTATTTGATTTGATTTTGCTTTCCCGTTTCCAGAAGAATCACTAGACGTAACATCAGATGAGGTCGAGGTGGTTTTATCCAGTGAAAGTGAAGATCTATCCGATAAAACATCAGACGAACCTGATACGTTTCTGGCTAGTGACACTGAACCTATTTCTGAATCCCACTGTTCTGCTGTCGATTCTCGACTCAATTTATGTTCAGATTTCTTCACTGGACTCTCTAATTTCCTCTTAGAACAAACTAAGTTGGGATCTTTGCATAAATTCTGCCTGTAAGTCACAACCTGCTCCTCGAGCCGAACTACCTCTTCTTCCAACACAGCAATTTCCGCCACAAGTTCTAGCATCTGAAATCGAAATACATGCTCAGTACCTCAAATTCTTGTTTTAGAAGCCTTACACATGCCGATTAAATCGTGGTCGTAACCCATTACAGTAGAAACAACTTAAAAACTTGTGTAGATTCTACTTCTAGACGACACATACGGAATAATGCTCTGAACATGTTATATAAGGGATTATATAGTTTAGCAGGTCATTTTCCGTTATGCGGTTATATTTCGCAACCAAAGAATAATAAGTCCTCGACTGTGTAGGAAATGTGAATAATTGCTTATAATAACATACTTAGATGAAACCGAGTAAGTGTAGTACTGACATTTTGAGGGAGATACGGTGGTAGACGCGGTAGTGAACCCAACGGTCTCGTAAAAGCTCTTTCAAGAGCTCTGTGGATGTTCACTTCATCTCTAAGCTGCTTCTTAAGTCTGTCGACCTGCATTTACAATCTCGAATGTTAGAGAATGTTATCGGCTTTTCACAATCTTTCAGATATACATAAATTTCGCTATAATAATGCACTAAAAATGGTGAATATTTGATGAAAGATATATACATCTTGCAATAAGGCCACTTTCTTTTCCCTGTTATATTGCTTCGCTTTTGTTCTCGTCTTATCTACGGCTTCTAATCTAACTCCTTGAATATCCATTCTGTGCTCCTGTGAGAGTTATAGAATTAGAATTCCTGATATAGAATTTCGCAAAAGGCGTAATAACAAACAAAGGTTGTGGAAATAATTAGTAATGTAGGAAATTGAAAAGCAGATACTTAGATTTATGTAGCTTTAAAGCTGATAACTTTATTGCTGGAAAAATTCTTCCCTTTTATTATCCTTTTATTAGTTGTAACCTTTTGCTTCGACGAAGCGATTTGGAGGGAATTGGAAGGGAAGACGATCACAGAAACGATTTTTCGTTATTTAGGCAAGACAGATCAAAATCCTCCCCCACATAAAAAAGAAAAATGTTTGAACAATTATGTGAAAAACCATCATATTAGATTTTTTATTGACTCTATCTATCGTTTTGGATTTTTGATTGAAATATTAGAAGACGAGAATTTAACTCGATTCATGGCGGCATCTATTTAAGAACAACCCATAGGAAAAAACCAAAATTCGCCGAAAACTCTTACCACTAACAAAATAATTCATTGTTTTTCATGGCGCAATCATTTACATAAGCAAAACATATGTTTCAGTCATTTGTTTACACTTCTCTCAAATCTCCCTCACAAAAAAGTCAAACTGTAAACAATTCACTGAAACGGATGAAGTATAAATTGTATAATAAGAGGAAAAAAGAAGAAGAGATAAATAGACATACATTGACATTGATAGGAGAATGCTTTGTGCGAGCATTAGTAGAGTTCTTCATGATATATTTTGTCACTTTAATGACAACATCAACCCCAATACATATAGTAGTGTAAAGCTTGTTTTGTTCACTTGGATAAACAAAACAAGCAATAAATGACTTGAGTAATTATGTTTAGAGCGGGAAAACCTTGAATTGAAACACAAGCAAGGGGTATATGTTATTATAATCCAGTTGTGCAAAAATGTCTAGGTTTTGCTAACTACAACTTCTTTTATATAACACTCGAAAACGATACTCATTTTTTTTTTTTTTTTTTTTTTTGTTTGATAGGGTGATGAAACTTAGATTGATACTCCGTACTTGGGTGTAGGACTAATCTGTTTTATTTTTTCCGATGAGCAAAGTAAGAGGTAGTCATTGACTTTCAAACCTTCTCGAAAGAAGAATAGGTGGCCATACATACTGTTCTAGTACTCTATATAAAAAGTTCTCACACTAAGTTAACGTAAATAATTAGGTAAATACAGCCAAAAAAAAAAAAAAAAAAAAAAAAAAAGGTAAACGAAGGGTTGTGACTTATGAGGGTGAAATATAAATATAAATACGGAGTATTAATCTATCGTTTGGGGTGAAGCCAAAATGTTTTGTATGGGGTACAAAAATAATTTTTTGGAGCATAGTAAATGTTTTTATTGTTTCGTAAACGTTATATGGATACACGATATGGTGTAGCAAAATTAACATTTTTGTTCATTTTTTGAATGTTTAGGGTAGCGACCAGCGAGTGTTACCCTTATCCCTTGTTCCTTTGTACTTTCTCCCGTCTACCATGTCAGTTTTCGCTTAACTTTATAAGTTTTCTGAATTACGATCTATGCATTATTTATACGATAACCCACTTACACGTGCTCTCTACAAAACTGATCCAATATTAAACGTTATGAAATGAATCGGTTAAGACTATAGTTTATTTTAAAAAAAAAAATTAGATATATAAATGTTTGTAATTACTTCCTCCATTCCAATAGGTTTTATACGTTTGTTTTATGCACGTACATCAATACTTGTTTTGTTTCGTTCATATTCTTGAAAATTTAAAATTTTGATATTAATAATGTGCTAAATAAGACAATTAAAACAATATCACACTTGACTGTTTTTTTATTTGTATGTTAAAAGTTATATCGAAAATTCTACACTATGAATAGTGTCCAAAAAGTGAAATGTATAAATCCTATTGGAATGGAGGAAGTATTATAATAAACAAATAATGGGTGAATGAGGAGGAACGGTGTTGATTTGTAATGGAGTAGAATGTAAGTATTCATTTTTCATTATTAATTGCAGACAACGTAGAGAAGAGGTGAAAAAAGTAAAGATTATTTATTGATAAAAATAAGAAGAATACAAAAGAAAAAGTAGTGGCAGTATGCGAGAAAGAGAGAGAAGGAAGCATTAGTCATTGTCCATCTTAATTTGAGAATGGCAATACTTTTTTGAGTAATTCTAGTGTAAGGTTGAATTCACACTAAGTTAATGTGAGATCAAGGTACAAATTATAATTAAAGGAGTACAAAAATATGAAACAAATCTACTAAAGTCACTAATAGGGGTACTAAAAAGATTTAGTAACAATTAATTATAATTATCACTTAAATAGTACAAAAGCTATATAATCGAGTACAAATGAGACGGAAGTCCTGACTTACACAAGAATTAGCGTACTTTTTAAAGCAAACACAAAGCTGTTTTATTTAGAGGCTTTCATGTTCTCTTCTTTTTTGCAACTTTCTCTCATCATCATTTTCTCTTGCATGCCTCTTTTTTTGTTTAGTGTCCAAAACGTGGGACTTGTACGTTGTCCTATTTATAAACACTACTCATGTCTCATCATATTTAGGAGCAAGACTTCTATTCCGTATAAGATTATCTGATATGTAAACTGTGACCAATAACGAAACTAGAATCGGTATTTAACTAGGGTTGAACAATGAAAATTAAGATATGATCTATTTGAAAGTAATTTATTCCCTATGTTTCAGTCATTTGTTTACACTTCTTTCAAATTTCCTTTACAAAAAAAGTCAAAGTGTAAACAGTTCACTGGAACGGAGGGAGTAACATTTTGTTAAAAAAAAAAAGCGCCTTTAATTTGAACAATGATTATTGTTTTTAAAACTATTGAAACTTTATTTTTTTTTTTTTTTTTTTTTTTTTTTGGTGTAAAATTATTTGTATGATTAACAATGTTGAACAAGACATTTGCAAAAGATTTTTAATAAAAAAAAATTAGGTTTGAAAATGAAATCAATTAAAAGTATTAAAGAAAAATTGACGCGACAAAAAATGAACAATTAAAAAAACCGAAACGTGTGTCTAGAGAGAGTCAAACTCACTAAACCTCCCATAACCATAGTGATTCCGACACTTCATTTAGCTGTCGTGTCGCGTGTCAACACGTGTTGTGTCCGACACGACACGACACTTCGACACTTCATTTTAGAAAAAAAAAAATTGAAAATTTTACAGAATATAGCCGTGTCGAAGAGTCTGGGTAACTATGCCCAGAACATTGAGTTTATAATTCAAGAAGCCAACCAACTCTTCTACCCAGCTTTCTATATCCATTACAATATAGCATATAAAACTTATTAAAATCCCACCCGACTAAGGCATGTTTGGCCATGACACAGCTTCGCCCCTCATTGTGACCATATTTACGGTAATTGATGTTATTATTGAATAAAATGTAATCACTTTGATATTATTAAATAGTGTTAAATAAGACTTCCTTTTTTTTCTTTCTTTTTTTTTTTTTTGTAAAAGACGGTCATTTTTAAGATTTTCTATTTTTAGAACCATCTTAATCAAAAGTAAGGTAAAAGTTCATAAGAATTTTTTCATAATATAGAGTATACTTTTGTTAAGATTTGAACTCGGGATTTCATTGATGGTTTAAGGATTGATATTATGTTAATAATAGGAGTATCGATTAAAAACATCAGTCAATGCCTGTTGGTTGAGGCAGGTCATTGTTTTATATGTAAATAATTATAATCAATTAAATTCAATCGAATTGAATGTAGACTCAAGTTAGAATTTAGGTCAAGTACAATTGTACAAGGGTTATATTTTCCTATTAAATTTTCTCTCAAACATGATTCTTAAATTCTCATGTTTTATTTTAACGTATGTATTTAAAAAAAAAATGGAGAGTATAGTAACTACAGACTATTAAAAATTAAATTAAAATATTCATACGAGGGGTACAATAATATTATTTTAACGTCTGATTGGCTTCCACAAATTACAGGTAAAAAGGTGTTAGAATGTTAGATGTACGCAACCTTACTCAAGTGTTATTAACATAGTGAGATTCATATAAGAAGATTTTATAGTAAATTTATTTACTCCGTACATTGATTGATTTTACATTAGGTGTAGATTTTATTAAAAGGGAAAATAGTAAATTTAAAGGAATTGAAAATAGAGTGATGTAGAACATGTAATGAACTTTTGTGAGAGCATTAAATAGGCAAAATTAGTTAATGAGTAGCAGACCGTTTGTTAGAGCTGCAAATTTTGTTAGTTGGGTGTAATCTACACTCCACAATACGTGATTCTCACTTATAATAAATAAATGCATTTATTAGTGCTGAATACTTCCCACTTAAATCGGTAAGCACTTGCCTATTATGCAACCAAACGTGCCTCTCTATCATTGCCCCAAACAAGTTCCTCAGCTTTGAACTATAATGATTTTCGATTCGACAAATTTTAAAATGAGACCATTTTACCGGCAAGACTTACACACATACGGAGTAGGGAGTAATAGTTACGGAGTACTCCGTATTTGTTTATACTTTATGAATTATTTATGATTAGCATTTTGAAAGTTTTGACTTCTAAACGGGTGATGGTAATGATAAGGAGGGAGTAGACCTGGCCACAGACCACACCTGGGCTGGCCTGCCAACGATCAATAGCCCTCAAATCTCAGGCTCGGGCATAGCCTATTATGATGGCGGGTCGAACCTACGCCGCACCGAGTTTTGAAATTATGGCCCAAGCCTGACCCGTTGGTGAGATAATTGTGAAAAGGGGAGGGTCTGAAGGGCCGAGTTTAAAAATCAAGGCCCAGACGAGTAGGACTTTAAAGGTTCGAACGGGCCATTGAAAACACAGCCCACTGGGTGAGCTGACTTGCACAAATGGCCAATTCTAGGAGGGAGTAACAATGTAAATAATCATCATGGTATTGCAAACAAGAAAACATACAAGCAATTTGAGTATGTAGTAGGAGTACTAAGGCCCTTTTCTTTTCAGCTTAATTCAGCTCTTATAATTCAGCTCAACTCTTATAAGTTCAGCTCATATAATCCCCACTACGCTTTAATTTATAGAGACTTTAACTCCTATAAATTTAGCTCTTATAAATTCAGCTTTTATCAGCTAAGCTCCTATAAATTAAACTCTAAAAAGTCGAAAAAAACAGGACCAAATTATTTCTTTCACGTGTTTAGGAGCCACCTTTATAAGTCATTGAGCATCACATAATAAGGTCCATGGAGATGAATTGGGCCACTAGAGCACTAACTTTGGCAACATACGGTGGTCCAAGTCCGATGTTTGGACCACAATATATTTTATCTTGGACCTTCTAAAATTTAACCCCATCAAAGGTTTTAAGCTAAGCAAAGCAACACAAATTTAGTGGGCAACAAAATGGACAACCCAAATGATTATGATGTTGCATGCCTTGTATATTAATTACTTCCACCAATTTACTATAGTCTTATCATTTGCGTATGGCATAATTATTTACTGAGTAAGAGTGGTGGAATCTACGTTTTATTTGATTTTAGTCGGGTAAAAAGTTAGTAAGAAAGGAAATTATATAAATTGAGAAATCTTCCAGTAAGAAATATGATATGAAATGGATGAATAAGAGAGAATACATCTGATTCTGTCTGTTTACATCTATTTCGACACATTCGATAAAATTGTCACGAAATTTTTTGGAAGGGACTGAAAAATAAATACGGAGTATAAATATAGTTCAATTGGTAATTAGGTGTATAGTTTCGTGAGTCTGATTTGATATCCGCTGTATTTATAGTTGTTTAGTAGGACCTGTTCTTTCGGACTTTTTTAGAGTGAATCGAATCGAATCGAATCAATCGAATGAATCGAATCGAATCGAATCGAAATGAGTGGTGAATGAATCGAATCGAATCGAATCGAATCGAATGGCCCAGAATCGAATCGAATGGAAGTTCAATTTATAACTCTGTCATTGTCGAATCGAATCGAATCAATCGAAGTAATCGAATCGAATCGAATCGAATGGAATGAATCGAATCGAATCGAATCGAAGTGAATGAATCGAATCGAAATGGAAATTTGAAAATAAGCTGGAAAGAACAGGTCCTAAGACTAGTTCTAATTCTATGTCTAAGTACTTTTGGTCAATCATAAATAGTACTCCGTATTTCAATTTTATGTTTTCTTACCATATTTTATGTAATTGCGTCTCTTTTTGGCCAAACTAAATGCAACACAATGGTTATGTTATGGTCTTCCTAGACTTGACAAACTTGACCCAACATGATAAAGTCTAACCTGAGAGTCTGAGACTCGAAAAACTGTAACCCGAAGTTGACCCGAAATGACCCGACCCGACCCGACCCAAAACTTGTCGACCCAAAATTGACCCGAAACCTGAACTGACCCGATTTAAATTTATTCTTTTATCAAAAAACCTTTAATTAAAAAAATTATACTTATTAACCAATTTTAATAAAGGTGGTTGACCCGAAAATGACCCGACCCGATTTGACCCGAGATCCAAACTGACCCAAAACTCGAACAAACCCGACCCAAACTCAACCCGAACCGACCTGATATGTCCGTCAAACCCGAAATGACCCGACCCAAACTGACTCAACCCAGAGCCGACCCGAGTGACCCGTTTGCCAGGTCAAGGTCAAGGTCCATGCGTCCAGCCACATTGAGCATTGTAATTTAGAAAAGCTAGGCCCATAAAAATAGGATTTGAAGAGGCCCAATCAACAGGATAAGCGAAAGAAAGATATGTTCAGCCCACTCGCATAGCCCAATAAAAAATTCACGAGTTTTGTTTGTTTAAATTCATTTTTTACTCTTTTATCGGGTGATCTTATATTAGAAAAAAAAATGTTTATCAACATGTACATTGAGTATATAAGTACACTAATAATATGAGTTGAATTTAAAAACTAGATCAACTTCTTCTTATTTAGGACCTATTCTTTCGGACTTTTTAGAGCTGAATCGAATCAAAATGAGTGAACTAAATCGAATCAAAATGAGTGAATCGAATCGAATCGAATCCCAGGCGAATGAAGTTCAATTTATAACATAGTCATTGTCGAATCAATCGAGCCGAATCAAGGTGAATCGAATCAATAACTGAGTCGAATAGAATGAATCAAGTGGAAGTGACAGTGAAGTGGCTGGTGAAATGTCTTTGAAAATAAGTTGGAAAGAACAGATCCTTAGTACTCCTATATAATTAAAAAAAATTACTGATCAATTGAACTCATTCAATGTAAATTTATGAAAGAAACTTTTGAATTAAATTGAATGTATATAAAAATTAAAAATAAGTACGTACAAAAGAACATGGCCAAAAATATTGTAACTATATGATTTGTTTATATGGCTAAAAATTAAAAATAAGTACGTACAAAAGAACATGTATATTTGTTTATATTTCCCTTATTTTTCCATCACAAAAAAGTAAAATTGTAAACAATTCACTGAAACGGGAGAAGTATATGATGATTGAAGCTCCCGGTACTTAGAGATTGTGCGTAATGGACTAGTCATTTTTCTAACTACAGTTGGCATGTAATTGTGAGAAAATTATTAAGTAATCTAAAATTTAAATATTTGGAACCATACTCTATATGTTTGAAAACATATTCTTTATATAATTGTAAACTAAAAATAAAATATTTAACTCAAATAAAATACGTGAAAATAACAACGTTTATTTTATTTTTTTTCAAAACTTGCAATTTTCAGTCCAGTAGTTATTGTGTAAATGTTAGGGAATATCAATGGATTAGTGTTGGTAAATGAATAAGGAGTAATAATTACAGGTGTTTAATGTGTTGTTTAGGATTCCCGAGTGCTTATTCGGTTTCTGTTATGTACTATATAATGTGTGGCTCTCTTATGTAATACAACACAACTCAATAATAACAATAGTATTTCCATTTACCTAAAATGTCTACCTCTCTAAATATTATCAGTAAAACCGTATTTACGTTAATATAACGTAAGACACACACACACAAAAGTTAAAAAAAAAAAAGTAAAATTAAAATAAATAAATAAAAAAAAAAAAAAACCACTCTTGTATGAGAAGTCTCACAATAAACATATTGTGAGACTTGTCTCACGCAAGTATTTGGCTTCACCGTAACTTGTCATAATAAGATGCTAATTTGGTTTTTTTCATCATCTGATTTGCCTATTAAAAAGGTTGTATAGAGTTTAGACTCTTAGACTTAGTTTTAAAGTACATAATTTTATTTCTAATTTTCTTTTTCTTTTCATTGTTTTTTGTTTTTTTTTTTCTAAATCTATTTTTAGACCTACTTCTAAACCTACTCCCTCTGTCCCAGTCATTATTAACGTTTGCTTTATTTCTCCCTTATAAAATAAAGTAAACGTTAATAATTTACTTGGACGTAGGGCGTATTTGTAATTTGTAAACCTATTTCAAAGTAGGTTATAATTAATTAATTATTTATTTATTTTTACTGAAAAGTATGTAGAATAATTAAAGGTCCTAGGTGCTAGGAGATTCGATTCCATGAGAAGATGGCTTATTTTAAAATTAGTTGATGCAAATGGGCGGCTTGTCCTTGTAGCTTGGAGGGACAATTGAAGGTGCGTTCTCAATGAGTTTTGAGAATTACTACCAACAATTAAGTGTATGAAGGGAATGGACCCGTTAAATTTTAAAATAAGATGGTTTTATTTGTGATAAATAGTCCATTTTACGCATGAAATCGTTTTACATTTGATATTAAAGTAATCACATTTTAGTACTTCGTAACAAATAGTCCAGTTTACGCATAAAACCGTTTTACAATAGACGGACTTTTGCGGTGATTTTTGGTTGAGTTCAAAATTTTTAAATTATTTTACTCGTAGAATTATAAATTTAAAGGTATATTTTTAAACTCAATTCAACAAAGTTAATACAGAGTATTTTTTAAAATTGTCATTGCTGAGATCGTATTTATGTTTTAATTTTTTTTTTTTTTTTTAAAACTCCCAAACTTGGGATATGATTAGACCATATTATTAGCCTCATACAAAACCAGATGAGCCAGATTACTCGGGACACAGCCATTCCAAGCAATCCAACCAAAAGATTCGTGCAAATAGTGGGCGAGTGCATGAGCCACACTATTAAGTCGACGCGATACAAAAGCGAAAACAACACTATCGAAACTACAACGAATAGAGTATATCTCATCGACTAATTAAAAGATATAAATTGCTCCGTCCCTCCCTTGTCTTTTTATTTTACTTTGCTTTTTAACGGTTTGGTTGAGTTAAATTAAAGACGAATTGACAAATTTTTCTACTCCTCCATTCCAATCACTTCTGTGTATTGTTGAATATATGAGAGGTACATTTTAATCAAATGCATAGAATTGATTGCAATTGAGAGAGTATTTAGACGATTCAACATTTTCTATTTTGCTCTACGAGTACTTCATTTTTAATTTTATTCATAATAAGGTCTTACTTGCTACCGGCCTACCCCATTTATCATATACTCCATCTATTTTTTCTTTTTCCTCCCATTTATTTTTTTACGGTCTCCTAGGCACTATTTTGACCGTACTTATTTGTATTAATACACCACTTTTTCCGGTCAAAAGTATAAATTTGTAAAAGATATTTTAACGACAAATCATAATATGTTAGTTTCATAATATAATTTATATTATAATTTTAGTTATTGACGGTCAAACTTCCTCCAAAAAATAAATGGGAGGAAAAAGAAGAAACGAAGGGAGTATATTTTAATAATTTTAATTTCTTAAGTTGTTAATATTTAATTAGTCCACTTATTATTATTATATTACTCCTTAGTATTTTGATAGTTCTTTTAAATGACATAATTTTAAATTAATCTTAAATAAGTGGAGGGAGTACTCTAGTAGGGCAGTGTGCCTCACCTAGAGAGTCTTTAGACCATATTTATCAATGGTTTGTTAGCCCTAGATTATACATTAAAATATTATATTTTTTGTTAGCCCAACTTTTATAGTAGGTCAACTTTTTATTAATATTTTACTATTATTTATTACTTCCCCTACTTTTTGTCTTACCCTTTTCCCACCAATAAAGTTGGTTTATAACCTTTCGGTCCATGCATATAATATGATGCCCTCTAGGGCTCTAGGCCTCCACACTAGACAACTAATTAATTAGGGCACACTAATTATTACTTTGATTGATATAACTAAAGAATATTCATTCATTCAAGTGTACTTCAATGTTTTAATTGTACGGATCGAGTACCTAACTAACCACTTCATCTTACTTTACAGCCAACCCTAATCGATTTGTTGACCCTTGAATCCTTAGCTTGATGGTCTCAAGCTCTAACATTATACGGAGTATAGTTTTATATTATAAAAAATTAAGCGTTTTTCTATGATGTATCCTCGAGATTTTCCGCTTTATATGTTGTACCCTTAACATATTTTAAAGATTTGGTGGCTACACAATTCCTCAACTCCATATATCAAGCGAGCTTATTATATCGTACTTTGTATACTACTTTGTACAATATGTTTCTAATAAAGTGATGAAGTTGCTATGATTCAACTTTAATTATACTCGTAGTATATTTGAAATTCATGTATTTGTTAACACTAAGCATCTCTTATGTAACTTTGTACATATAAATTATGGAATAAATGTTGCGATCAAACATTAATTACTTATTTAAACTTTTTAAATTTGTCTATTTTTAATTTATTGTCCGATTAATTTATGCTATTACTTTATCTGTTTTAGTCATTTGTTTACACTTCTCTTAAATTTTTCTCACAAAAAAATCAAAGCGTAAATAATTTACTAATAAAACGGAGGGAGTACAAATAAGAAATCAATTAAGTGAATCCCCATGACACACGTACGTACTCCTAATAACTTCTAACACGCATGCATGCAATGCATGCAAATAGAATCTAGTAAGTACAAAGTAATTAAAACATCAATAGAAACAATTTGAACCTTATTGTCAAGAATAATAATGCTTCATAACTATAACATTAACTACTAACTTACACAAATGAAAATAATTAGCAAATTAATCAATCATAATTAAATTAATCTAATCTAATCTAATGACCAGCTCCTGGACTAGTACCAGGCATAGTTGGTCGATATCTATTAATTTCAGCCATTTCATCATCATTTAATCTTCTCTTAGTTTTGTTTTCCATAATTAACGGACGATTATTACTCCTTAATAATTTCGTATTATCTACACCTTTCACTACTATTACTTGCTTAACTTTTGCATTTTCTTCCTTGCTAATTACTTGTATACGATTAATATGACACGTCTTCTTCAAGCGTCTCCCCTCGACGACGTTGATGAGGGCTTCGTTTGAAAGGACGAGAACGAGGACGAGGACGACAGCTGTGACCGAACACTTGCTCATTATATCCTTGGAATTTATGTATTTAATTTATATTATTGTAATTTTAATTTGTAAATGCTATAATAAAAGTACGTAGAAATTTAAACTATAATGTTTTTAATATATAATTATATATTTCAAGTTAAAATTTAAAGAAGTTGTGGAATGATTTATGTAGAAAATGACACTTAATTGAAGAGTATATATATACAGAATTGTACATGGGGGATGAGTACATTGCATAGTGAGGCCATATGCATGCTAACTACATAGTGAGGCCATGTACATGCTGTGTTTCTTAAGAAAAAGCTGCTATCGTATTAAATTAATCGAGAGTTCAGAGACAATAAAAGCAGGGGATAAATTATTATACGGAGTCCGGAGTATTGAAATACTAAAATATAAGACTGTCACATGTGTAGAACAGACTGCTTGTGATTAAAAGGTTGTGATGCGATCGACTGGTCATTAGTGTATATAAAGTGGCCACTTTAAGAGGTTATAAAATAATCACAATAAGCGTTAAAATAATTAATTTTTGAACGTTAATTTTCGTCGTACATGTAGAATCATCTTACTGTAAATTAAAATTACTCCAAATAATTACTCTGTATATTATACTTTTAGCTCCGTACATGCATGTGAGAGTCTTAAGTAAAATGTTCATTAAACTGTTTAAATTATGAGTTTAAGCTACTTAATAATATACGTGGAGTTGCGCAAAATTTAATATTATGTCTCAAATTTTTACTTTTTGTAAAAGATAAAATAAATTAAATAATACATTACTACGAGTATGTTCTTTTTCTTGTAAAAGGATTGCCTTTTTAATTTATACGAACTCTTAAATTGTGTTTTCAACAAATTATTTTTTATTCATATATAGGTGAGGTATTACTTTTTTTCAAAGTTGTATTTCATATTTGGACTAGATAAATCTTTTTCCGATAGTAAACATGATATAGTGAGTATCAAGATTAATGAGTAATTCAATTTTACATATTTTAATATATTTCTAATTGAAATTAAAATGTTTAATCATACAAAATGAGATGAATATTCCAACGTATTTGTAAATTAATACTCCCTCTATTTCACTCAATTAGCCCCACTTTTCTTTTTCGACAATTTCGCTCATTTAGCCCCACTTTTCTTTTTCGACAATTTCACTCATTTAGCCCCATTACTATTTAGGACAACTTTATACAATCAAAATAACACTTTTACTCCTACTAATATTTCATTTTACCAAAATACCACACATTTTATTCTCTAAAATGGACCTCACTCAACCAAACTACCAATATTACCCTTAACTTTTCATTTTCCTTAAAAATAGTACAAAAACTAATGGGGCTTTTTCAATGAAATAGAGGGAGCAGTTGAAAGTTTAAAATATTAATTGCCATATTATAAAATTGAGCTTAATTGAGAGAGTTTTTAATAAGGTTACTATTCATTCAGATGTCTCAAAGGTCACCTTGGTCTTAAAATTAAAGTTTGAACTTGAAGTTGAAGTCAAGTCAAGTCAAGTTCATATGAGATGCAAAAATTCGTATTTTCGTGAATGTGCGTAATATAAAATGTGATTAAATAGCTTTACTTTGTACTTTTTTAATACGAGTACTTTGTATACTCCAAATTTGTACAGCCACGAAAAGTACGTTTGTACTAATAAAATACGAGTAATTAGTTTGTAGGCTTAAGTGCTTAACCATATTTTTTGTAAGCTTGTGAAGAATATTCCAAAGCATGAGGAAATATGTCTTTGGACAGCCTTGTTTATTTTGGAGTTGTAATTAAAAGCCACTTTAGTTAGAGGGCTCATCACATGGTTTAGGAACTCACCTAGCTCTTGATTGCGCACTTTTGGAATTTGAGGTAACCCTTTTGGTCGAGTCAGATCGAGTCTGATCAGGTCAAATTGTTGGAGTATTGTCCACATGTGAGAGCCTCACATTGATTGTGTACATATGAGATTTGTGTACTTTATAAAAGTCTAAGGGCCCTCCTCTCATTGCCAATTGGTTTTGGGAAATGTGAATACCCTTACTTGGACTTGTGAAGTGGACTCGCTGTCTTCCATTCGGTTTTGGCCAGACCCGTCTCATGATTCTAACACAGGTTGAATGAAAATCAGTACGAGTTAAACTTGATAGTATGTGGTGAAGAATAGTACGAGTTAAACTTGATAGTAGGTGGGATCGATCGAATGTTAACTGTTAAGTAAACATTTGTTGGGTAATTTAAGTCCGTGTATTATGATCATGTTGTACAAGTTATGCTAGTTCGATATGTTTAATTGAGTTGTGTCAAATTTTTTTCTAAAATGTCTTGACATGATCGATAATTATGTTGAGCTAAATTGAAATGTTAATTTATCAACGTATTTTCAAACCATCTTGAAATAATTTAGTTTTCGTGCAAGAATTGTTGTTGGTGTTTTGAGTCGGAAAAACACCTAAGGATTTAAGTGTAGTCGGGACTTAATCAAAGTGGCATAATCTCGGGTCGTTACTATGGGTTCGGAGGTGTGGAGAACACGCCCAAGTAAATGTATTACGAGCTTATGGAAAATTGAGAAGAAATCGCGTGTTTTGGGTAGCCGCACAGCGCGACTGTAGCCTCACAGTGAAGCAAAATCAGAAGATGGAAAATATGATAGAAAATATTATAATCATGATGATAAAACATCATGGAAAATACACTTTGATATAACAAATGCAAACATCCATAATTCTAAAGTTTTCTCTTGTTCTTATGCCTAGACAAGAGGGTTATGGTGATTGTCTTATCCCCGAAGAGATTTCGTGTAACCCGAGGCATTTATATGGGTCGAAATACTCTTTAAGGAAAGCGATTCTAAATCGTGATTCAATCATATATCCAAGTTCTTTACGATTTAGTAGTTTATGGATACTTGTATCATTTTGTATTGTTGTAATAATATTTGTAATGATTTTCATTGTTGTAATTGTCTTTGTATTGTGATTCTCATTGTTAATAAGCCTCAATCCCCAACAATTGCTACAACTCAAGCGATGAATTTTTTTATACATTGTGAAGTTAAATATGAAATTAACACAATTCATTCAATTAATCAAATTCTTTTATAATTAAATTGAGCAACCATTTTATAAAATTATATCCGTATACGATGATTAATTAGAGGGGTTTAAATAAAGTCGAGGTAAAAGTGAAATAAATTGGATTGAGGGTATGAAACAACAAGTCTCACTTAACATGGATCCGATGGAGGATATTCAACTTATGTTAAAACGAGTCACATTATTCAACCTTTTTTTCAGTTTAAAAACGAGTTATTTACTTAAACATATGAATTACAAAGTACTTTGTATTGTGTAAATGTGATATTATGATTATGTTACCTTTTTTTTTTTTTTTTTTTTTTTTTTTTTTTTGTTCATATTGTAAGTTTGTAACCCTGCATTGTTGAATTGTAATCATTTATTTAGGTAACTAAATAAAATTAATAACATAGACTTAGGTGTTGTTCAACAATTATGTTTGTATTCTAACATACAGATACTATGTTAACATTTACATTATTTAATTGTTGCAAATTTTATGAAGACGAATTCGGGAAAAAAAAAAGTATGTTTATATTCTTTTGATGTTACTCTTTCATTTAATTTTGACTTATTTTTGAAATATTTAAAAACTGACAACTATCGTGATAATATTTTATTTTTCAAAAACTAAAAATAAAAAATTAACAATATGAAAAAAAAAATCAAATTAGAAAAGGAAACCAATAAAAATTAGCGGGTTGAATCCAAGTAAAGGTTGTTCATTAATTGATCCGAACTGACAAATCAGACCGAAAATCGGTCCAATCTTCGGGTTTTCAACATTTAAGAAACCGGTCTTCGTCTGGTCCTATCCAATCCATTACAAAAAGTTTTAAAAAACATTAGTTAAGAAGTGATCCAATCCGGTCCAAACTGAAACCTAAAACCTTAGGTCTAGGTTCTCTTTTAATCGATCCGATCTCCAAATTTGAGTTCTAAGTTTTTCCAATCCGCGGATTTTATAGTTTCAACTCGGGTTTAGACGGGTGAACACCCTTAAATCCAACCCATTCTGGATACCAATATACCATCCGCTTTAAATGAAGAATTAACTGAACTCGATTTTAAAACAGTCATGGCGATTTGCGCTACGAAGGAGCACATCAATCAACATCACACCAAAATTAAGTGAGCTTCGTTCTCAAATTTTTTTTCATACAATTTCTTATCAAATTGTTGCATTTTGTTCAATTATTTTCATTCAATTGAAAAAATTAATGTTGATTTTGCAATCTTATATACTCCGTACATGCTAGGGTTCTTCAGCGTGCAATTTTTTCCCCAATTTTTTTTATAGTTTGATTGAGTGTTTAATTTACTAGAACCGCACAATCAACGATGTATAAAACAATGATATCATAGTTTGCGTGTGCGATTTACTGGAAATTTCGCTGTCGAATCATGTGCTTAAAGATGCTCTCGTAGATTCTCCGTCGTCTATTTCCTCTTTTGCATTTCGTCAAAATTTTTACTATATTTGGAGGCTTAAACTGTTTGATTGCTGTTACTTTTTGGCAATTTTTAATTGATTTGATTTCTGTAGCAAGTCCTATGAAATACCGTCTTGTCCTCTTGTAATTTGAAATCGTAAGTTAAAAACATGATATTGAATTGGATATTAGAGTGCAAAAGGAAACAGTATTGTGCAATTTATTGTGTAAAGCGGTCTTTTCTAGGTTGATAAACATCGTTGTTACTTTTCGCCAATTTTTAATTGATTTGATTTTTTTGTAGTGAGTCCTATGAAAGACCGTCTTTTCGTCTTAAAGTTTGAAATCGTAAGTCCAAAATATCATATCGTATAGGGTGTTTCTGTTAGCGTGTAAAAGGAAACAGTATTGTACAATTTATCGTGTAAAAGCCGTCTTTTCTAGGATTGTGCGTTTGTGTGTTTTTTTAATGGTTGCAGCTGCAATTGTTTATGTTCCAAGACTTTAGTGGAGATCAATGGTCCTCAGATGTTTGACTCTCTTTTATGTCAGTTGATGAACTTTTTTTTGGTGCATATGGAAGCCTTTTTAAATTCAACAACTTAAGCACTAGGCTTTTTGGGATTTGAATATAGTGAGGGTGGGCAATTGTTAACTTTTTGATTAAAATAGGTATTTCAAAGTGGGTTGTAATTTGTAAATCTGCCATAGAGATCCTTTGTCCCCGATACAAAATTTGACGTGGGGTCTCTTACATTGTACGAAGTAGGAAGTTAAAAATGAGAACTGAGATATATTTTGGTGGTTTTAAATTTTTAACTAATTAATTGATGAGGTGATAAGATACGTGGGTTGCATTTAAAATATGAGTTGGAGAGTCGTAGAACTTTAAAGTTGTAGTATGAGGGTTGGTAAATTTAAGAGTCGACTCTAAAAGAAGAGGTCGGTTGGAGAGTTGATATGGGCTGTGGAAAACGACCCTACGGATTCTTTTTTGAACATGCTCTAGTACTCAGTGTGCGATTTATCATTACACTCCATAGAGATGCTTTGTCCTAGTAGAAGTTGTGTGAATATTCCTTATGGTATTTATTTTCATTTCATTATTTCATGTGAGAGCATGAGTGTTTATGTTGAACCGGTGGTGGTTGAATACATGAAGTTCTTAGTATGGATGGAGAAAATGTTTCACAGTTTTTTTTTTTTTTTTTTTAGCGACTTGGATTATAAGTTACATGAACAAGTTCTGAACCTTATATTTGAAGTTCGAAATCCCCACACATTGCACAATTGGATCAGTAGGGTTTGTTTGAGGTTTCTGAGTTTTGCATGGTTCAAACTTAATTAGGTTCCATACTTTCAGAATTAAGAATGTCACCGAGTTGAATTTCATTCTGAATATTGTGAATAGCAATTTTTTTTTACCTTACTATAAAACTCATAGAGTATCTGTTAATAAGCCGAACAAACTACAGGTTTGTGCAGTTTTGTGCGGAGGCATATTATGGACAACGTACAACAATGATTTTTGTAAGGTTGGAGGGACGATAATATTCCCTCAAATGGAAGCAACATCTCTTCCGCTTTAAAATTTGGTACATTTAGCTCCCACTTAACTAGACACCTTGCCGTAGGCGGCTGATGATTGTATGACACTTTGATATTATTATGATATGGTACTATGTGATTAAGATGCTCATATAGGACTAGGCCGTTTCTTTTAAGAATCGCTGGAATATGATTGTATACTTGGGCTGTGTACCTGTTGCCTCATCTTAGTATCTTTTCGTGAAAATTTTGAGCAAATTAACGGTTGTAAATCTGTAATTTACCAGCCGTTGTCTATATGGACTAATTGTAACTGATTAGGGCGGAATATATACCATTCGATTTGGTTTCGAGGACATGCATAAAGATATAAGGGGTTATACTGTGTACATTATACTGGATAACCACATTTGAGGATATCAATTGGAAATCGATCAATAAAATGCACGAAGTACAACTTAACATCGTAGGCCTTAGTACAAATATTTCTCATAATGATGTCTTGGGTGTTTATCTATGATCAACGTACATTTTGCTGCACTTTTCCATACGGAAGGATTGTCGGTTGGAGTGTCATTTATTATGATATTTCAAAATTGAATCCTTAAGGGTTTTGGAGTTGGGACACTCTCCAATAGAAACGTTTGAGGATCATGTTGCCACTAGGCCAAAGGAAGATTTCTGATTTTTGCAATAGAACATAATCATATACTCCATGTACTATACTACTCGGAGAAGTAATACATCATTACTAAAAGTTTTGGTACAATATTGGCCATGTAAGGTAATTGAGGTGATTCTTGAGATAGTATTAGTATCGTCAATGGAAGGTAAAATGAGAGTGAATCGGTTAATGGTTTAGGCAGTGACGAAGATTGGGATTAGGATACTTGTAAAATGGTGGACGAATAAGGTTGTTAATGGTAGAGGAAGGCACAAGAAAACATGATAAATGTGTTTGAGACATTTCTGAAATTTTATATAAATGTGGTATCGGAGATCAGCATATGGAGGACAGGAATATGTGTGTGCTTACAAGATAAGAGTTTGAATTCTGTTGTTGTTTCATAATGAGACTTATGATTTTATGTATTTTCTCTCCTAACTCTTTATTTTTCCTCACCTTCATTCAATTAATCCCATAGGGTTTGACACAACCTTTAAGGCAATTTGAAAACATAGCGGCCGTTTTCTTTGCACATTGAAGTTGTCTTTTACTTTGCACATGGAAGATGTTATATTAGGAAAGAACGTCAAAACGATTATTCTCATCACCACATGTTGCCTCATTTGAAAATGGGTTAAGTTGAATGAAAGCGCCGTTCTAAAATAAATTTTGCCTAAATGAAGGAATTTGAGGAAGTATCCTTTGGTTTAATATTCACGTTGTTTTTTCCTAAATTTTACTTGCTCCGTATCTTTTTTTTAATAAATTGAGTTATTTTTTCGTTTTGGAAAATTTCCTATCTTCAGAGCAACAAGTAAAAAATTGTTAAAAGTTTACTATCATCTCTGAGACTGTGTATTAACAATTTAAAAACGATGTTTTTCATAGCTAGAATATTTACACTTGCTAGTTTTATTACAAACAATTGTGGTTCAGGAATTTGGTTGAATAACTGATACATGCTACTTCTATATGTCTAGTGATGTTTTCCTGATTACGGTGCTGTGAACTTTTAATTTTTAACAGTATACTATTTTCTCAATAATTTAAGAATTGGGCTTTCTTTTATTGTGTAAATCTGGATGGCCAGCTTGTGGACTATGACCAGGGGGAGTGGGCTGGTAATCATTTGTCTGTGCCGATTGAGTTTGTGCTGCACCTTGACGCTTTCCTTGCTCTGATACTTTATTGTCGTCGTTTACTAAAGAATGACCTGCTCCAGGGCTGTCTCCTGGTGCTGTTGGTCGGAAAGAATCTATGCATTTATTGTTCAGACAGTGTCCTGATTCCTCTTTGTCATTCTCGTTTGTTTTTGTGTGGCCTGCTCCGGGACTGATTCCTGGAGCTGTAGGCTGGAAATCATTTTCGTGCACCATAACTAAAGCAGTTTTCAGTGAGCTAGAAGTTGATGTTCGTGGTGGGAAATGTTTGTTTGGTTTAATGCTGTCTTTTCTAGCGTGGTCTGAATTCATACTACTATGTCCCGGGGCTTTGAGATGGTTATTTGCTTCAGTAATGAGTTTGGAAGTGTCACCTTGACCGTTACTTTCTACTTTGTTTTCATGCGAAGAACTCATTTTGTAACTGTTTTTTTGAATGGTGTCTGTTGGATTCAAGGAGGGCGAGTTATTATCAAATGTAACTATTTCAGGGATATCAATGGAGGTCTTTTGGGGCGCAACTTTTTGGGCTGACGACTTTATATTCCTCCCATCTGTAGAAAGAATTTGAGTAAGTAGGGTATACAAAAGTGCTACTGTACATATGAGATTTACTCTAGCCATTTTTTTTTTGAAAAGAGTGCTCTTATTTGCTTCTAGTTGTGGAAAAATTGTGGTGACTGATTTCAAGAAATAGAATGGAGTGTTGGGAAACAAAAGCCAGTGAGGATGTTAAAAGAGTTTAAGCTGAAGAAGTAGTGAGTAGTGAATAAAATAGGGTTTCTAGATAGGTATATATAGTGTCTGTAAGCGCTGAGCTTCATAACCAATTTCTTTTTATATTAAAACTGTCAAAAAGGTTTTCTTGAATGTGGTGTTATTTACTGTCTGTTTTTACCATGAGGTTCCACTCTGGAATTGAAATGTTAATTGAATTAGAAAAGGTGAGTACGTGCACCTGTTGGCTGCTTCAAATAATTTGGTTTACTAGGTTAAATTTTTATATTACCAGTGTTTTTTAGGTCGTTCCAAAATACATGTTGATATCCCTTTTGGCTCGAAAGTTATGTTTCGAACTTTGGTGGTGAAATATTATTTACCCTCATTTATCGAAGCTATATGTATAGTTTCAACTACCTTACGAGAGTCAATGTAGTTGAAAGAGTACAGTAATTGATTAGCGATGAGGTGGGGTTGTGGGAAGTATAATTTTTTGGTTTACTAAATGTAGAAGAGGACTTTTCTACCTTTGATAGACCAAAAAGAAAATTCGGACGCAGTAGATGAGATTGAAGGGACTGATATCCTTTCATACATATATTGTGGAAGTGGATTATAGGATGATTGGCTCTCTGTTAAGCTGTAAGGTTTGGTGAATTACTTTTACTTGGATCTCCTTGCCCGGGTGGCTGGTAGGATATTTATTATAGGCGTTTTTTCTTTGCTTTCAGACTTTCAAATAATAGTCCTCCCTCCATTTCACCCCTTTAGCCCTAATATTTTTCATGGAATTTTATTCAATTATACCAATTTCTAAATAAAACAAGTTTTATTGATGAAAATGACCATGCTACTATTGTTGAATGCTGATTTGTACACAATATTAATGTGGCATAATGAGTGAAATGGATGAGCAAGATTTACTAGTGATGCATTTATAGTAATAGTAATGAACAAAACAAATACGCACTTGCTTCTCTGATCCTTAATGTGCTGTGGTTCCATTTAGCTTGTTAGATGGTATTGATGTATCTTTCTCTGTTTTCATGTACGATCATCCAATTTGAAAATTTTTCCTTGCAAGGGGAGAGGATGAGAATTTTTATGGGCTGTGAGAAATAAGAGTCAGGCTTCCAATCAAATCGCAGACAATTTGGGATTCTCTTGTTCCTCCCACTAAATGCACTTTTATGGATGGCTGGCTGGAGAGGATGGTCTAAAATTAAGGTGAAGAAAATCTTGTTTACTTTTTATTACATTATATGCACTTGTCTGAGGTATGTGATGATTACTTAACCGTTGAAAGATAACGCGATATTCTGCTGATTTCTGCACCTTTCTTTTGAATAAGTAGTAAGGAAATGTTTGATCAAGCAAATCCACTCAGTTGTGCCTATGCCTCATAATTGCACTTGTCTGCCTTTTTGCCATGATTTTTCAGAATTTGGAAAGTATAGTAGCGTATTTATGATTTTCAGTCCTTGTTTTTGGTCCGTTCTTTTGTTTCGTTATTTGGTGTTTTTTGTAGACTTGACATTACCTGGTTAGTATTAATGTTTGTATGTTTAGACTTGGTGCCAGGTATTTCGTATATTGTCTACTGATTGCCCAGTTAATTTTTTTTTGCCCGCCTTGTCCTATTATCATGCTCGTTGGGATGCTTGCAGCCTTGCGCTTTCTATATTTACTTAGTAACCACAACCTAGGGTATATCATAAACAATATTTTTAGGACTCTTGGATGGTATTCTTAGGTACTCCATAACATACAATTTGATGACTAAATTTTTGTATCTTTCTCCTTTCTCTTCTGTCCAAGTTCTGTCCCGTTGCTCTTGGCAAATGTGCATCTTGTATATCTAGGTTCCTTGCCTGTATTGGACTTTTCCCTGTCTACTCGTATTTAACTCTCCATTGTTAGTCTCATTGATGACCATTGCTGATTTCCTGAAATCTTTTTTATGTGAATAGTATCTCCTCTCCTTAGAGATAAAAATTGCATAAAGTAATTCGTGCAAACCTTGTGTTTAGGTGATTCATGATTGATAGGGGCAACACTAAGTTCGGGTGATGACGTACTATTTTTTTTATGCCAAGTTATTGAAGGCATCAAGGCAACTAATTTGGCACTTACCCAAGAAAGCAAAACTAGCTAAGCAGCTTCCATTTTTTAAGTTTACAATAGAAGCACAGACCTCATGAATTTAGAGCAAAGTAAAACCTTTATGGGTAAGTGGTAACTACCGATGTACTGAGTAACTAGCCATGTGGTTTACCGGATTTCACATACATACTCATGCACCATGTGGTTTACCAGATTCAAATATATATGAACTGTTCACTTAGACTTTATGAACTTGATGGTAAATCCTTGAATCTATGGTGCATATTTGTTTGTGTGGCGGTCCATAGTTTTAGTTGAAAAACACATTTGTGATTTGTGATCTTCAGAAGTCAAGTCAAAGCCACTCAAAATACCAAATCTACCTAGGGTCCCCCCACTGCCTAGTGTCTTGTATTAATGTACTCCTATGTTTTAGTAGTGGATCCGAATGATTTTAACGGAAGGTCTTTAGGCTCCTAAAAGCCCCTCCTTTTGACCTATTACTTTTCCTCGCTGTCCACTTGAAATAACTAAGACGGAGATTCTTTTAGAGGGACCAAGCCGCATTTTCCTCAGTTTTGGGAGTTCTTTTGCCAGATTCCTAGTTTACTAATTAAAATAGTAATCGTGTAAAGGAAGGTTGATTATGACATTATTGCTCATTTGTTTTTCAATTTATTTCTTTGTTGTTAAAATTTAGTGCTCTAGCATTTCTATTTTTGTTGGCTGATCGTACGCATGGAGGCTATAAAGTGATGTGAATTTTGGAAGGATACTTGTGGTGGCTAGTGGGTACTGTAGTACTATTTATATTCTCAAATACAATATGTTTTGCTTTTCAAGTATCAACCATTTTTGACATTTATTTCAGCTTCAAAACCTTTAAATGACTATGGTCTTAGGTGAAAAGGTGGGAGATAACAATTAATCCTTATTTTCATAATATGAATTACTGAAAATATAAGTTGGATGCTATGAAACATTAGTTTGAGGCATTGATCTTTGAATCAATCGTTGTTACTTGTTTTTGGTCTTTGTAGCGATCTCGATAACTCAGGTGCTATGTATTACTTTACTTCAGTCATGTGCGTTTTTTAGATATAATCGTTCAAATTTTTCACTATGAGAAGTTTTGAATCAACTTATGTACCTAAAGACTATGCATATTATAGGGTAAGTAGCCATGAGATTCCCATTCTTAAGTAAAGTTATAAATTTATTAACGTTATTTTTCTCACATCTTGTCACGAGCTGAGTGACGAATAGATTAAGGGGATATTTGGCCCACGAGAGTCACGAAAGTTCCTCATGGTTATGTTGCACAAAATGTTTCTTCCTTGCGCAAATGTCGTATTATGAATGTGATGGAGATGCGTATGGTGCGTGTGATGGGAGATCACGAGGGCAGAAATAAAGGATAAATTGAGGAATAATATTATCCATATGATTGGAACAAAGTTAATTGTGTCCGTTGTGGCATTTTTAGAATAAATGCGATTATTTGAATTAAGGTTAAGTTATGTTGATCAAGTGTCACATTGGTAGGTAAAGATTATGGGATGACAAAATTAAAGAGCTGTGAAGCGCAAGGTCGTATTTTGTCAGGATGGTTTAGAATCTAACTTTCTGATTGACATAGTAACATGATTTTTCTTCCTTTTTAGCCACTTCTAACTGGGCAAAGATATCCTTAACTAGTTCCATATGCCTAAGGGTGTGTTTGGATTGAGGGAAATGAAGGGAAAGGAAGGGGAGGGAAAGTGAGGGATTGAATTTCCATCGTTTGGTTACAAAAAATGGAAGGAGGGAAATGGAGGGGGAGGGATTTGGAGGGATCCATTTTCCCTCCTCAAAGCCTAATTGGAATCCCTTCAAAATAGGCAAGATTTGGAGGAAAAATGATATCCAAACATCACCATTTCCCCTCCCCTCCCCTTCCTTCCCCTTCCCTCCCTTTTCCTCCTATTTTGCTATCCAAACACACCCTAAAAAGGGTGTGTTTGGATAGCAAAATAGGAGGGAAAGGGAGGGGAGGGGAGATGAGGGAAGGGGAAGGAAGGGGAGGGGAAATGGTGATGTTTGGATATCATTTTTCCTCCAAATCTTGCCTATTTTGAAGGAATTCCAATTAGGCTTTGAGGAGGGAAAATGGATCCCTCCAATCCCTCTCTCCATTTCCCTCCCTCTTGATCTTTATCCAAACAAGGGATTATCAATCACTTACTTTCCCTCCCTTTCCTTTCCCTCCAAATCCCCCAATCCAAACACACCCTAAGGGTTTGTTTGGATAGCAAAATAGGAGGGAAAGGGAGGGGAGGGAAAATGAGGGAAGGGGAAGGAAGGGGAGGGAAGGGGAAGGAAATCAAAACTTGGATGTTTGGATAGCTAAAATTAATGAGAGGAAAGTGAAGGAAAAAAGAATGGAAATGCTTAATGGGAGGGTGAATGCTAAGAGTAAAGTTGAGTTTTCCTCAGGGGCGGAGCCAGGATTAAAATAAAGCAAGGGCCAAATTTATAAATTTTGCAAAATTATTTATCGATATAGTTGGATACCTATTAAAATTTGAAAGATATATATACCAATACCTATTAAATGGTTTAAAAATAATACTCGGTAAAAAGAGTATATAAAAATAATTACAAACTAGCTTTAATAATGCCTAAATATATACCATAATTTAAGAGTAATTGAACGTACATTAGTCTCCCTAAAGCGTAAAAGTTATCGTTACTGAATGAAGCAAATTACTAGTGTGTGAACTCAAAATTTAAAATCATACTATAATCATATAATGTTACAATATAACTATTACGATGAATTAAATTATATACATACTGATGATTTAGGTAATATATAACTTCTTTTAATAAAAAAATTAAAAAATTATCTAAAAAGACCTTTTATCGGTTGGAGACGACGAAAAAATTACTAAAATAAAAAAATTTAAGTATTTTCTTGAATCCAATGTAAAAAAAAAAAAAAGATTCATATACTAACGATAATAATAATAATAATAATAATAATAGAATAAAACTAAAAAAGTCATAGGGAAAAAGTAAAATAAATAGAAAGAAAAGGAAAAGATAATAAGTGAAACAAAAATGGGCAACATGAGTGTCAAACTCACAACCATCCACCGGGTAATAGGTGCTCTTACCAACTAAGCAACCTGAAACAATTGCTTTGTCTATAACTAAATCTTATTTATCTGAATTTTGCCTTGGGCCAAGGCCCATATGGCCTTAGGCCCAGCTCCGCCCCTGGTTTTCCTTCCAAATCTTGCCAAAGTTGGAAAGATTTTGTTTTAGTTGAAAGGAGGGAAATCAAATCCTTCCAATCCCCTCCCCTTCCAATCCTTTCCTTCCTCATATTGTAACCAAACAAAGGAAAATGCTCTTCTCCCTTTCCCTCCCCTCCCTTTCCCTCCAATTCCTTCAATCCAAACACACCCTAAGGGTGTGTTTGGATAGCAAAATAGGAGGGAAAGGGAGGGGAGGGGAGATGAGGGAAGGGGAAGGAAAGGGAGGGGAGGGGAGGGGAAATAGTGGTGTTTGGATACCATTTTCCCTCCAAATCTTGCCTATTTTGGAAGGAATCTAATTAGGCTTTAACTTCAAGGGTGTGTTTGGATTGAGGGAAATGAAGGGAAAGGAAGGGGAGGGAAAGGGAAGGATTGAGTTTCCATCGTTTGGTTACAAAAAATGGAAGGAGGGAAATGGAGGGGGAGGGATTTGGAGGGATCCATTTTCCCTCCTCTAAGCCTAATTGGAATCCCTCCAAAATAGGCAAGATTTGGAGGGAAAATGGTATCCAAACACCATCATTTCCCCTCCCCTCCCCTTCCTTCCCCTTCCCTCATTTTCCCTCCCCTCCCTTTCCCTCCTATTTTGCTATCCAAACACACCCTTAAGGAGGGAAAATGAATCCCTCCAAATCCATCCCCCTTCATTTCCTTCCCTCCATATTTTGTATCCAAACAAAGGAATATCAATCCCCCCATTTCCCTCCCTTTCCTTTCCCTCCATTTCCCTTAATCCAAACACACCCTAAGGGTGTGTTTGGATAGCAAAATAGGAGGGAAATGGAGGGAAGGGGAAATGAGGGAAGGGGAAGGAAGGGGAAGGAAGGGGAGGGGAGGGGAAATGGTGGTGTTTGGATACCATTTTCCCTCCAAATCTTGCCTATTTTGAAGGGAAAACAATTAGGCTTTGAGGAGGGAAAATGGATCCCTCCAAATCCCTCCCCCTCCATTTCCCTCCCTCCATTTTTTGTATCCAAACAAAGGAAAATCAATCCTCCCATTTCCCTCCCCTTCCTTTCCCTCCATTTCCCTCTATCCAAACACACCCTAAAGGTTTGTTGCAATAGGTGACATTAAGTTGAATTGTGTCGTGGGTGCAATCTTCATTCATGAGTCAAATTTTGCTGATTTGTCCTTGGGAGTGATAATGTGGGTTCTAACATGTATCTAGATGGTTGCTAGTAACTGCTTGGCTATATTAGTATGGTTTTGATATTGGTGACTCTTAGTAAAGGAAATCATAGAGCTACGGTTTGATCAGCATGGCAAAGACATGGTCTTATACTGCTCCTTTTTCTAGCTCAAATAAGGGAAAGTTATTTTTGAGATAAATATTTTTTACAAATTCTATGGTGCATCCGTCTTATAGTATGAGATAACTCAAAAGTAACTATATTATTTTTCAAACGTAACCTATCTATTTAACTTGAAAAGTAATTGTACCTTGCTTCAAATGTAACTCTATTATACGTGAAACGTAACGATATTTTTTATTAAAAAAAATGTACATCAGAGACAAATTTTTACCGGTTACGATAAAATATAAATAAAAATAAATAAATTAATTTATATAATTTTTTGCTACTTTGCTAGTGAATGTCGTAGCATTAAAATAATGTCGTATATAATTGATAATAATGACAAAAACTAAAATAAGATGTATAATGTTGTATACTTGTATGTGGGGGTGAAGTGTAGTATAACTATAGTGAAATATTGATGGTGTCTCATAGTATGAGACGATCTCACCATAGAATTACTCAATATTTTTTAGTGTAGTGCATCACTATGGATAAAAAGTGGTATAATGGTTGGTGCCTTGGCTTTTATGTGTGACAACGTTGAGAGTTCAAGTCCCATGGGGTTATCTTTTTGCTTGGTTTTGGTAAAATTTTACTCTATTCTTTAAGAGCTAGCTTTAACTCCTATGTAGTAGTATTTTACTTCTCTATTTTGTGCTTATGTCTTGGTAATTGGTTTTAATTTATTTTTCCTTTTTTTTTTTTTTTTTTTTTTTTTTTTTTTTTTTTTTTTGGTGTGTAGTTTTAGATGTTACTTTGTATATTTTATTATCTTATGTTGTTTCCTAATCTAGTTTTTTTTTTCTTATTTTAAACCTCGTAATCCCTTATACAAAAAATTCTCCTCGTGACACAAAATAGAATTTTATCGTCATATTAATGTTTTCTTTATTTATTTATTTTGTTTCATTTTTTATCTTAATAATATAAAATCGCTTCTGCTTTTGTCATCAACCAAAAGTTATTGAATTTTTTTTGTATGACTTTAAAATTTGAAATAAGTCAATTTGATTTTTTTTTTTTCTTTCGGAAAGCATTTACGGTATAAATCTCTGATCTAAAGTGAAAGTAAATGCATAGTTATACACTTATACTTCGATTTAATTATTCCAATGGTCACGACTTCGAGTGTCCCTATTCTACAAAATTGCAACCTCGATTGCTCGCATTATTAGTTTTTTTCTTCATTTTTAGACCCATTAGTATCTATTTTTGCCTCTTTTGTATTGTACTAATCTACTCCATATTCCGCAATACCTTACACTTACAATAGAATTTTTTAAGCTACTTTATTATTAAAATTGATTCTTATTTTATTATTATTTTTGTTTTTTTTGTTTTTTTTGTTGTTGTTGTTGTTGTTGTTACATTGAGTATGCTTTAGTACTCAGTATTTTTTTAACCGTTTCTTATACAGGGTAAGTTACATTTCTAGATATTATTATCGTTGAAGATGTTAAAGACATAATGTCAAGTTTCTCATTGTAGTCTAACGAACAAAAATTAGCCCTGGATGCATTTTAATTCTGGTTCCACCCCTAGTATCAGTTTAACATGCTGAGCAGTTCGTGTTGTTTTTTGCTCTCTACGATCTGCGCTAGCTGTTAAAATTTGGTAGATAAAAGCCTTCATAAACATATTTAAAGCTGATTATGGTTGACAATGAAACAAGCGTTGAGCAACATTTAGCTAATTATATGCATGGATTGATGATTTGAATATAACAAAGAGCCTTGACATATATAAATGAATACATTTTTGACATTTGTCAATGGATTAATTGTGAATTGAATGCCCAGCACCAGGACTAGTTCCAGGGGCTGTAGGTCTGAAGGTATCTAGGTGTCCAGAGCTTGGGGGTGGAGGAGTTGGGGTTGACTGAATGTCACTGGTCATTTGTACTGAAACTGCAACCTGGAGCTGCTTTCTATTTCCTGATCCTTTGGTATGACCTGCATGCGTGTTTTTGTGATCGCTTGTGGCTTTCGTCTTTTCTAGTTTGTGAATATTGTACGAAGGAATATCATTGATCTTTCGTGACTTAAGTTGCCTTCCATCGACAAACCGAGTTTCTTGCTCAAAAATCATTGCCAAAATAACAAAGAGAATTATGAACTTAATGTAGGCCATGTTATTTCTTGCTTAATGAGAGTAGGAAGGGTTAGAGAGGATGAAGAGGGGATTAAATATTATAGCTAGTTAGAAATGAAGGATGTTGTGAATCCTGACTTCCCAACTCTTGGGGTACTTATAACAGTTGAAGCTGAACTGGTAGACCACCACAAACCGCCCTCCTATCTGTATGGAGAGATTCTTTAAGGTATCAATTTTCTATGGGAGAGGGGTGGCAGCTGTCATAAGCTTGTGCCGTTCATCAACTAACTTCCTTTACCCTTAATTAGTCTAGGAAATGATAATGATAATTACCTTTTGAACCTTTTTATATTTGGGAGTTTCACAAGAATTGTTCTGTGCCACATAAGTGAATTTACATTATAATGGACTTACGACCTGTTTAGCTCGTCTTATTTTTTCTAAACTTGTCAAATCCTTCATGAAACTTTAGGAGAAATTGTTTTGCGACCGATGCTAAGGTCACTGTAGGTTAACCAGATTCGGTGCAAGTAGCCTATAAATCGCTAATCAGTTTACGATACATCTGTTTATTCGTATTCCTGTATTCTCATATTAGTTTGCCCAAACTCGCCAAAAGAAAGCTAATTTGGAGTGCTGTGGAGGTAGAAATCACGGAACCAACATACAGCTGAAGATGGAGTCATACTCTAGTGGCGATAGTTTTTAGATCATGTAAAGGAACAAGGGGATAATGGAAGCTGCAGGTGTTTTTGTCTTTGTATTGTTAACATGTGAGCTAGGGCTTGAATGGGAGAGGTGTAGATTTGTTAGAGAGAATTTGAAACAAGCACAACTACATAAGCCCAATCGCAGATTTACGTAACATGCAGTCTAAGAACTAAGAAGTTCAATCGCTTATGGAGTACAATTTTCACTTAAGATTTTAGTATCATGTAACTTATTTATAGTGCTCGTATAATTTTGTTCAACATGAGCAATCTATTCTTTCATTTTCATTTTTCTTTTCAACTATTGCTTGGTTCGTTAACCTTAATGGTTGCGTTTTTGTACAGAGTTTTGCATCAAGATCACGAGCCTCAAAAAATTTGGGTGTCACACAGCATCGGCTAAGTGAAGTCTGAGTGCATGTTCTTCTGTTTTACTTTCCATCAGCTTACGGTTACTTCTCATCGCTTCACTCAGGTATTATGTGTGTATTCCTTTTTTTTTTGGGTTATTCTACACGGTAACCCTGTGTTTTTTCAAATTCTACGTGGTAACCCTACTTATAGAAATGTATACATGGTAACCCTGTACTTTATTAATAGCGCTATCAACGTGACCCTGAACTTGTATTCCGTCAATTTTTCCGTTAAATATTTAACGAAAAGTGTTGTGGCGGATTTAATTTTGTGTTTTTTCTATATGGTAACCCTGCGATTTAAAAAAATTCTACATGATAACCTTAAATTTGTACATAACACTCATGCTTGAAAAATAATCATTAACTTAATTATTTTACTCTCATTCTTCATTGTATTATATGTAGTATTTATTTTTTACATCCATGTGATTGAGGGCATATTAACGAATTGTTTCCACATCCACTCTCTCGATGTTATAGATTAATTTATAAATTATTTTCAAAGCCCAAACAATAGATCCGCCTCCTCCAGATTGAGGTGTACAGTCAAAATCTCTTACCAGTGAATTAATGAGCTTCTATGTTGGAAACTAAGTTAATCACATTTAAGACAAAATAAGATGTGAAAGTGAGTTGTCTGAAGATAATTAATTATATCGAACACATTTCATCGATGTCTTTCACATAAACGAGATTAAAACACCTCCCTAACAACTTTTAATCAAAATTTCAATTCAAAATAAAATTACGAAAAAAAAATTATGTGACTCAATGAGTAAATTTTGAAAATTTATGGTGTAATCAAGTGAAAACGAGGAAAATTTATTAACCTAGTAAGTTTGTTTCGTGCATGTTCTTAATCTAAATAAAAAAATAAAAAAATAAAAAAATAAGGTTACCATGTAAAATTTTGTAAAACACGAGGTTACCACATAGAAAAACTCATAATCAATTCCGCCACATAACTTTCCGTTAACTATTTAACGGAAAAACTAACAGAATACAAGTTTAGGGTCATGTATATGGGTATTAATAAAGTACAGGGTTACCATGTATACCTTTCTAAAAGTAGGGTTACCACGTAGAATTTGAAAAAACACAAGGTTACCGTGTAGAATAACCCTTTTTTTTTTTTTTTAGTTTAGTGTCACGCTGTATGTACTATTGGTCCTGTCATGCATTATTTTGGAATTCAAGTTGGTGCTCTTTTCCTCATAGATCTTTGGAAGAGTGGTTGGGTTCATGGCAGTTATATTTTATTCTTGATACTCTTTTAGGGTCGTTTAGCTCTAGACATCTTCTGACAGGCTTTCATATTTCCAACCCTAAAGTTATGTAAAGCTTCCTGCTCGTATATTTGTTTAAGCTAACCTTTTGGGCGTTGAACTGCCTGTTATTTCCAGCCGCAAATACTACCTTTATGCGAAAGTACCATCCCTATATATGTATATATATAAGCTCATGTGTTAATGTATTTTCTTAGATTAACGGTCAATAGAGAAACGTACCTTCCCATGCCTTTTTTTAGTGTCCTTGGTATTTGCAATGTACTTTTTGTGCTATAGCATATTCTATTGGGTATAACAACTTGTAATATAGAATTTGGAGAGGCTCATACAGTCACATGGAAACTAGACCCCTATTTGTAGACCCATATGAAGCACTTTGTTCAACAACATTAAAGATTTAAACCTAAATGATTCGAAGCGATCTAAAATCAATCGTCACATGGAGTGAGAATTTTATTCTGTACTCGTTTTGGTGTATATCGCCATCACTTTCTGCTACGCGCGAAGATAATTCTGCTCTAATCAGAGCCTTCCACATATTTGAGAGGTTGTTTCCGTGTGACAATGATATTACCTTAGTGAGAAAAGGCTCCCATTAGTGATGGATTAAGGATTTCAAAGGCTCCCAAAGTTTTTATGACAAATTTTAAATTTACTTCATGACATTACATTAGTCAAGTCAACAATTTAATGCTCCATCCCTTTATCAGTAAGGGACGGACGGACGGTAGTAATCTGCTGCATGTAACTATTATACATGTTTTGTATGTAACAGAGTTGAGTATTAGTTGGATGAGAAAAGGAGCTAATGACATGTGGGCATCACCAATTGTTACTGGCAGCTCTTGGTTTACTTGTAAGTTGATTTCTTGCTCTTTTAAACTGTATTATTAAATTTAACTACATAGGCTCATAGCTTGTTTTATATACCAATTCTTTGTCCTACGATAAGTGTTCCTTCCACTTGCCGTCATGTGTTCGCACGTTCTTAAAAGCAGTGCAGAACTGGAGTTGCTCTTTTTGTATGGGTGCTTGGGATGTTGTGAACTTGTAATTTTTTTAAAATTAACCTGTGATTATTCTTTTGCACTTTGAAAATTATAAAAGTTTTGTCACAGTCGAATATTTCCAGAATTGTGTAGTACAAAAACTGGTGGTATCTAATTAAGAATAGTAACTCTTCGATAGTTTTCTAAAATGTCGATAAGATGAAGTATCTTCTCGATATCGACAAATGATGGTCCTTTTCCAAACTATAGTCCGCAGATATCTATAATAAGAGATTATAGTCCATAAATTTACATGTATGATTTCTTTCACCATCCATTTTCACCCTGTCTAGGGCTGTACAATGTGAACTATAGACCCTTTGATTATTCCATGAGCAAATATGAATCACCGATAATAGTTGAAGCATTCAATGTTTTTAAGAAATTAAAATGGACCATGATTGAATCTGGCTGTACAATCTGTAATGAAATGGTTTTGAATTCACGAGTGTTTCGGAATGCACTTAAGTGATTTTCTGGTTTGTCATCATGTGTGAGACGTCACTTTTGTGCACAAGAGATGCTCGTAATAAGCTATTAGAAAAATGAGTGATATACAGGGTATATATCTTAAGATACTTGAGAATGTAAAATTGAAAAGTACTTAGAGAGATGTGTGTGTATTATATATTTTTAGTTGCGGCATTGTAGGGCCAATGAAATCATTGCCACAAATCACGTTGAGTTTAGATTGTCAACAGCATCACTTGTATACTCTCTTGGACTACCCTAATTTTGGATGTAGACCCATTTTTAACAATCAGATTCTGATTGTCTTAGCTTCTCGAAAAGTTTGGAGAAATTTCTATTCACAAAGCCGTCGAGGGCTTAAGTAATTTCTATGTGCTCAACTTTGTCTCCAGTGAGATGCTCTCAAAGATTCTTCGTTGTCTTTTTCCACTTTTGTATATCCTCAGGACTTTACATATATAGAAGGCTAAAAAGTGCTTTATTGGCTGTTTTTGTCAATTGACTTGATTTTTCTAAAAGTTTTTGTGGAATGGTGCATTTATTAATGGTTCAACCTTTAGTGGTCCCAAGATTGTTTGAGCCTCTCTTTAAAATCCTCATTAAAACTTTACTTTACACGGAAACCTTTCCTAACTCAACAACTAATACACTACTTTACGGCTTAAACTATTATGATGGTGGGCCGTGGGTAGTGAATATGCCTTGAAAGATCCTTGGCTGTAATTTGTGATTCACCCTATGTCCAAGACTACATATTTAGTCACGTTGCCACATGCTCACGCTAAGAGCATGTACAATGCCCGGCTTTATAACTCTCCGATGAAGGAAAGATAAATAGTTACTCTTGTAACGCAAAATTCTTCATAACTCTCACTTAATCGTAAGAATTTAAATGCATATTGTAGGTCTTTATATTTTTTGAAGTTTTTATGGACAAAATTTTAGAGCCTTGATCTTGAAATGTCAAGGAATTAAATTCTTATACAATGATAGGGAATAATTCACATTTATTTGCTACAGTAGATTATATAAAGATAAATCAAATGGGTTGCGATCAAATTATGGGCTGGAGAGTGATTTTCAGACTTTTAGCATTGTAGTAGGAAAGTCGGTAAATATAAAGAGTTAATTCTCCAAAGAGGGAGGCGTGGAGAGTTTAAGATGTCCATCAGAGGCTTGTGTTTGTATTAGCCCTAAAAGCACACAACGAATGTATAGTGATGGTCTTTAAACCTAGAGTACTAAGATTCACTTATTTTCTTACAAACCAATGCGGCCGTGGAATTTGTTAGGTCTTAGGACCATTGACATATGTTGCATGCCAACTACTTAACATGTGACGTTTCCTTATTTCAGAGCTGCAACCTGCAAGTCCATGATTGTTAACTGTTTACTATTGTCTTTGACAGTTCAACAATTTTAAACTGATGTTCTTCATACCTAATATATTTACTCATGCTAGCTGCAATACAAAGCATTATGGTAGGACATTTGAGATATGTTACATCAATATGTCTAGTAATCTTTGTCTGATTGGAGAGCTACGAGCCTTGAATTTCTTGACAGTTTACAATGTTCTCGACTATTTAAGATCTTAGCTTTGCCGTTTCCTTTAAAACAGGGTGACCAGCACGTGGACTCTGACCAGGGCCAGTTGACCGGTAATCATCTGACTGCCCTGCCTGTGTATATGCCACACCATAGCGCTTTCCTTCTTCTAATGCTTTGTTGTCTCTGTTTACAATAAAATGACCTGCTCCTGGGCTGTCTCCTGGGGCTGTTGGCTGAAATTCTTCTGTGCATTTATCGTTGAGACAGCGTTTTGATTCCTCAGTGTCATTCTTGTTTATGCCTGCATGGCCTGCTCCGGGACTGGTTCCGGGCGCTGTGGGTCGAAAATCACTAACCATAGCAAAAGCACTAGTGAATGACTTAGAAGTTGATGATCTTGATATGATAGATTTGTTTGGTTTTTTGCTGTCCTTTTTAGCATGGGTGGGATGCATATTTCTATGTCCTGGTGCTTTGAGACGGTAATGAGATAGGCTTTTTGGATTAGGAATATCACCATGCCTATTACTCTCTACTTTGTTTGTCTGCAAGGAACTCACTTTGAAGCTGTTTATTGGTATGGTGTGGGTTGGTTCTAAAGAGGGGTTGTTGTTATCATATGTAACTGTTTGAGGGATATCCATAGAGGTCTTTTGTGGAGCAATTTTCATTGTTGATGACTTTATATCCCTCCCCTCTGTAGAAAGCATTTGAGTATGTAGTGTAAACAGAAGTGCCAAAGTACAAATGAGATGTCTTCTAGCCATTTTTGGGAAGGAAATTTTTCTTATGTGCTTCTTGCTGTGTAGGAATTACACTGATAAATTAAAGAAACGGAGATAAGTATTCAGAACAAGATCAAACAACAAGGATGGAAAGGAGGTTTAGCAGAGGAAGTAATGTAAGTGATAAATAAATAAGGTCTGTATATCTGTATATATACAGTGCTAGTAGAGCTGAGCTACATAATATTCCATTCAATTTCCAATATGTGCGGTCTACAATTTGACGCTATTCATTTAACTGCATAATGTTTGAAATTCCTTGCAATTTATGCAAGAAAATATAGTCATGTGAGATATTGTTTGATTTGTCTTTGAGTTCAATAATATCAAAATTTTTAATTTTTAATTTTTAATTATGTGGAACTATATATATTGGCGTTCTAACATTTGTCTCGACAAATGTGAAAAGGACGCACAAATTGGAATTGAATAGAGGGATTAACTGGTACGGAATATTTTTGTATTAAAATCTCCAAAAGGTCTACTTGAATGTGGTTTAATAGGCTGTGTTTTTGCCACTAGGTTCCACTCTGAATTAATCTGTTTATTAAATTAGAAGATAGAAGTATACGCATCTGTTGATTGCTTTAAATTTATGTACTCAGTGTGCTAGGTTAAGCATTTCTTTTAATGGTGGCATACCTGATGTAACTCTTATGCATACATCTTTTTTTGTACATTGTTTATCAATGTTGTTGATTATACTATTGTAGAAACTAAACTTAGTTGAAAGAGCAGGCCTGAGGCTCGCTTAAGCTCAGGAGTCAGGACACAATAAGGGGGTAGCAAAAATACTTGGGGCGCTTTAATTTAGAAAATCTGTCTTTCTTCTGTTTGTTTGCATAATATGCTTGTGCCAGAGGTAAATTATTACTTGAATGCAAAATGGCAATGTTATTATTCTCCATAGTTACTTCGACACGTCACTCCGGTGACGTGTCGCGTGTCAACCCGACACGACGTCCGACACGACTCATGACACGTCCGGGACACGTGCTGGGTGAAGCCGACACCGACACAGTCGGATTTGTCCATTTTTTTTTATTTTTTTTTTTTTTCTGTGAAAAGTTTGGAGGTTGAAGAAAGAGGATAGAGAAGACTGAAGAGTAGTGGTTGAAAATGAATTGGGAATTTCAAAGTTTCGGGAAAATGGGTGGTTTTTTTTCCCATGTAGCATGTACTAACCTATTATATTTTATTATTATTATTATTATTATTATTATTATTATTATTATTATTATTATTATTATTATAATATTATTATTACTATTTTTTAATCTCAACCATCATTTCATGACTCATTATATTTACCTTTATTTTTAATCAATGTATTTTCTTTTTACTTACTCGTACTCTGTATTTATTTTTAATTTTACCCTTGGGCTTTTGACAAGTTGACCCATTATACCTTTATTTGTTTTTTGAGTACTTCTAATTTGTACCATCTTTTTTTTCTCTGACAAAGTTGAAGACTTATTTATATTTTTCTATGGCTTATATATTGATGCCGTGTCGTGTCGGTGTCTAAAAAGAAGGTCAAGACACTTCGTTGACCGTGTCGCCGTGTCTAGATTTTTTGTCATCGGCGTGTCCGACACTCCGACACGTGTCCGACACGACACCGTGTCGCCGTGTCTATGTAACTATGTTATTCTCTACACCCTTTCTTTTTATGCATTGAGGAAATGTTTGATCAAGCAAAAACCCACCAAGCGGTATTTACTTACCTCAGCAAAATTGCTCAAGCTGTCTTTTTTAGATGATTTTCCAGCATTTAGAAAGTATGATGGTATTTGTAAATGACACTAAACTTGATTTTTATTAGTGTGGTTTTTGTATCAGTACTTTTGGTCGATCCTTTGTCATGAACCCTTCATGTGTAGTTTGGGAGGTATAATAATGGTTTGCCTGTTTTTAGATGCGTCTTATACTCTTATTAACTGCATGTCAAAATTATATGATATCACACTTATTTCAATGCGTCCTATACTCAATTACCTATTTGTTAAATCCTTGATTTTGTAGCTTTTCCTGTCATTTGCGGTGCATATTTGTTCGTCTGGTGAATGATAACTTTAGTGGGAAAAGATGTTATGATCTCCAGAATTCAAGTCAAAGCCACTTTTGCTGCCAAACCTGTGGAGGGTCCCACCACTGCTCAGTGGCTTATATTAAGGTGTGTTTTAATTAGTGCATTCAAATGATTTAACTTTTTATTTTTCCTCGCTCTCCACTTAAAATATCTAATACTGAGATTCTCTAGTGGGCCCAAAAGCCGCATTATTCCTCAGTGTTTGGATTTCTCTTTCCAGCTTTCTTGTTTGCTAATATATATATATATATATATATATATATATTAATCGTGCGAAGTAGGGTTGATAGCAACTTTTTCTGCTGTTTGATTTGTTTCTTTACTTCTTTCGCTACGTTTTAGTGCTTAAGTGTTTCTATTTTTGTAGAGTGATATAACATACGGAGCTATAAAGTGATTGTGAATTTTGGATGGTTTTGTGTGGTGTGTAGTAGCTACCACTATATTCTCATGGTCAATTTTTGCTGCGTTTTAAGTCTCAAAACTCAGATATTAAACAATGTTTCTGAAACATTTTGATTTTGTGAGTTCTCATTTGCTGTTTTCCGCTAGTAAATTCTAAGTGGCGGAGTAATTTGACACTCTTGTTTGGGTTAAAGCCCCTAAGGTAAGTGCACCTTTGTTATGAAGAAGCAACAGTGAGGTTTCATGACAGAATGCCTCCAAGTGTTGTATCTGGTGTGGCAAATGTGCTATTCAACCAGACTGATTTTGGTTTTTTACTGACTTAACTTATTTCTGGACTTGTAGGATAGAGATCATTGTATATGAGCCATACCAAATACCCAAAATTCACCCATGCCAAGATATGTTGGTATAGAACTTCATGAGTTATTGAAGATACACCGTCGTGTACTCATGCTGAATGAAGAGTCTGCCTATTTGTTTTATCTTAGTGATGAAAGCAGCAATGCTAGGTTGAACAATTGTCAATTCCAAATGGGTACTTTGTTTAGACCATGCTTATTGGTAGGTTATGCAGTAAATTGAGAAGGTCAGTTAGAAATAAATGATGAAAAGAAAAGGAAATCTAAAATTAAAATCTTAAACTACTTCTTAAGTAGATCTAATTTTAACCTACTTCAAAATCCTTAACCTCGTCCAAAGTGATTCTGTGATTGGTTCCAAGGTTAAAAAAAAAAAAAACAATTTAAAATTTCTTAAAATGCTTTTATTTTCAAATTGTAAAATAAAATAATTCACTCTTTTTTCGTCTCTTTAGTTAGAGAGTAATCTTCACATATTTTGGTTATGTTTTTAATTTTGTACATGTGTTTATTATTTTCTTTAAATTTTAAATATATTTAATCGAAATATACTATGTAAGAGTTTTTAAATAAGAATTTTGAAGTAAAATATAAAAAATAGGCAAAAACATAAAATAATTTTGTGTGATATGATAAAATGTAGAATAAACGGTAGGTTAAGGTAGGCTATGTTAACCTACCAATACAGTATGAAAAATAATATTTTAATTCTTAACCTAGTTGACAGTTGGTTTAGCTTAACATACTGATAAACAGGCCTACTAATAAAAATGATCTTAGAGGAGTTTTGATTTACTACCAAGTACTCCATTGTTGTCATAGATTCATTCCATTCTAACGATTCTCTTTTTCATGGTTTGCAAGAAGGCACTTGACTGTCATTTCTCCATTTATTTATGAATCTGTGTTAAAAGAAGAAAAAAAAAAAGGCTTTTTGTGAAAGAATTTTTTTATTGCAAACGTAAATATATTAAAATTTTCATATATTTTCCTATATTTTCAAGACAGTTTTTCATGGTTTGCTTGGTAAGTCAAGTAGGTTGAATGGAAGTGGGATACACTAATGTCAATTTTCCTTTTCTGTTATGGTCATTTCGATACAATTTTTCATTTTCAAAGCAAGGGTAAAAGATATGCATGTAGCGTGTAGCGTGTTTATAAGCGAAAAAATTATTTGGGATGTGGATTTCGATGATATTGCTGTTCTGCAGAGTAATGAATATCTTAGAGAAAAGCATGCATTAGATGGTATTGGAACAAAGTTTGAAACTCTGTCGACTAAGATATTGTTGATATCTAGTATATATGTACAAAGAGGGTGAGCATGTTTAAGGTGAACAAGCTTCACAGTGTCATTACATGGTAGAAATTTACTCTGGTCATTCACTCCAACAATCCGATGAGCTAAATTTAACTTGCAACAGCCCTTCATGGTCATAGGGCACAAACTGTTATTTTCTTGTGACAATGTCAAATCCAAACGATGGATATGTTGGAGATACATATCTAGCAAAGGATGCGATGTTGAGGACTGATTGAGGAATGTGAATAATTAGAAAGAATCTAAAAGTGGTGTTTTTCGAGGATAAAATGTGAAATACTATATTGCAGTAGCTTGTTCATGTTATCAAGCTTCACATTGGTAAGGGCAAGGATATATTTTTACTAACATGATCGTGTAGTTACACTTTCTGATTTACACTTTGTAGCCTGGTTGAACCCAGTAATGGTATTGTTGCAAAATTTCAAGGTTCATTTTAACAGGTAGTAGTTACACTGCACGGTGTCATACTGTCATTTTGTTAAGAGTATTCTTGTCTCTTGAGTCAAATTTTGCTGAATGGTATTGTTCATTTTGAGCAATATTTTGGGTTTTTAACAAAGTATAGATGAGAAGCTGGTAACCACCTGACTAAATTAGTAGGGTTTTGTTAAGGGGCAAGGGACTCTTTGAGCCAGAATTTGAGGTACTGATCTTTGTTCAGCCCAAATACTCAAGCTTTTAACTTGTGTATCGTTTTCATAGCATGATGACAAGAGAGTTTGATTAGTTTTAATTATCATACCGAGTAGTTTGTGTTGTTTCATATTCCCCGTGTCTGCTTTAGCTGTTAGAATAGGTAAACATAAGTGTCTATGAGCACATTGAAAGTTCATCTGCATGCTTGCATGGTTGGAAATGGGGAAAATATTTAAGAATATATAAGCTGGTTGATGAACAAATATTTAAAAAAGAGCCTATAACATATATAACTGATAAAATAAACGTTGATAGCACTCAGAAATGAGTTCATTCTTTGACATTTATCAATGCACTAATTGTGAATCGAATGTCCAGCGCCAGGACTTGTTCCTGGGGCGGTAGGTCTGAACGTGTCTAGGTGTCCAGAGCTTGGGGGCGGACTTGGTGGTGATTGGATGTCACTGGTCTTCTGTATTAAAACTGCAGCATGGAGCTGCTTTCTATTTCCTGCTCCTTTTGTCTGACCTGCATGAGTGATTTTGTGCTCGCTCGTAGCTTTCAACTTTTCTAGTTTTTGGATATTAAACTTTGGAATAGTATTGATCTTTTGTGACCGCAGTTGCCTTCCATGGACAAACTGGGTTCCTATTTGGAAAATGAGTGCCAGAATAACAAATGTAATTATCATTTTATTGAAGGCCATGGTATTTCTAGCTTAATGAGAGGAAGAAGAATTAGAGAGGATGGAGAAGAGAGTATTAGCCTTTAGTTAGTCAGGAATGATGGTGTGACTCCTGACTTCTCAACTCTAGGGTACTTATAACACTTGGAGCTGAACTGGTAGACCCCACAAACAGCTCTCCTTCCAGCTTGGAGATCCCTTGCGACTCAATTGTTTATATTTAACTGTCCTTTTTTTTTTTTTTTTTTTTTTTTTTCTTTTGGTGTGTGTGTGTGTATATGTCGAGGTAAGGCTGCATATATTTGACAAAACCCCCTACCTCGCGATTTGTGGGAGGCGTTGGAGTAATGTTTTTGTTGTTGTCTCTGTGTAGAGGTGGGGGTGGCGGGTGAGGTGGCCGATGCATATGGAGTGCAGGTAACCCAATGCTTGTAGGGTTTTAAGCAATTGATTTTTCCTAGATCAGTAACTTTGATGAAATGGATTTTTGTAATTACCTTGTTAACTTTTTGAAGTGTCTAAAATTGTTTTATACACATAAGTTGAATTCAGTTACAGTGACTTGAATCGATTGTTTTGTTTGTGATTGAATTTTTATTGTCCTTTTATGCTCGAGTTTGTATAGTAGTTGGCTCTAGTCCAAAAGTGGCGAACTAGGAGTGCTATAGATGGTGAAAGATAGGAAACTTATATGAAAGCGAAGATGAAGGGGTTTAAACGGCTATAAATATGATACATTTTGGTTCTTATTGTGTGAAAGTTGATGTGAAGAAGGGAGACGTAGTTTACCTAGAGGTTCGAGGAAAGTATCTCCATTGTCCACATCATGAGCAATCCTGCTGTTCCTCGCATCATTTTTATCTTAGCTTAAATGGTGTGAGATGCACCTAGAAGGCAAGGGTTTGAGCGTGATGAGGCACATAACACGAACCAAAATGTCACACCTCTTGGACACGGGTCACATCATTTTCCAACAAAAATATATATTTCTAAATAATTTTTTGTGCAATGATCTTTTTCTTTGGATTTCTAAGACAGCTAACATAGAATGGTGATAATTAGCCAAAGTAATGATACTATAGTATAAGAGTTGGATATTAAGATACTTCCTCGATTTTGAACCATATAACCCGTGAAGTCACTTTTTCCATCACAAAATATATTTAATGGTTGTAATGAAGTGCTTATGGAAATGTTTACCGCTTGCTGCCTCGTATAGATGTTCGCCTAATGTGCACCCAGAGGCCTGTTTGCGCTTAAGTGAGCCTTGAGTTTAACTGCTTATCTCAAACAATATTTTATAGCAGCATTGGTGGTTTTTCAGGTGGTATCAAGGCTGCAACAACGAAATACGACCACTATAGAAGTTTTGAAGATCACCATGACCATATTTTGTGGTATTTTGGGCCAATATTGGCCGAATTCAGCGCGATTTAGCCTTGATAGGCAATTTGGCGGCGGTGATGGATATCGAGATTCAATATTTGTTGTACCTTTTTACTAAGATAGAGATTTATTATAAAAATAAATAACATGATATAAGAAGTGATATTCTGCCTCCCCTTTTATTTGTTCTTTCCACTTCTTTTATATATATGGGTATTTTTTATGGATGAAACCCTAGTTTCATTTGAAATGTAGAAATCTGCTATATTTTTTTGTTGATCCAAATTATTTGTGTATATAAATTTCAACGATTTATGGTACTCGTCATATGATTTGTTTTTACTTTGCAGGGGTTTTCTTTCCAGGAGTATGCACCTTAATTCATTTGGTTGAGCCACACAACATTACAAAGGTAATAAAGTTTGAGGCACGTCGTTTTGAGTTATTTTTCATCGCCTTCCAGTTACTTCTAAATGCTTCGCTCAGGTATGAGTTTTCCACTTTCTTTAATGTAGTAGTATCACGCCTGATTTAATAATGGTTATGTGCTGCATTATTTTAGAGTTCAACTTGCTGATCTTTTTCAATAGCCTCATAGATCTTTGGAAAAGTGTTTGGTTTCATGGCGGTTATAATATATTCTTGATACTCTCTTGCAGCCATTTAGCTCTGAACATCTTCTGACAGGCTTTCATCTTTCCAACTTGAAAGTTTTTTAGAGCGTGCCGTTCATATCTTTGTTTAGCTCGCCTATTTGTCCTTGAACCTGTTGTATCCAGCCGCAAAAACTACCTTCGTACGAAACTACAGGTAATAAAGAATAGTACTTTCCCATGCGATTTTTCAAATGTCCATATGCTACGTACTTTTTGAGCTCTAACATATTCTATTTGGGACGAGCAACTTGTATTATAGTACAAGTTTAGAGGCTTATAGTCACATGGACACTAGTCCCCCTATTCATAGAGCCATTTGAAGTACTTGGTTCAACAACAACGAGGAGTTAATCTCGTATGATGTAATCATCACCCATCATATGGAGCGCCAATCTTCTATACAATCACTCTGTTGATTTCATATGAAGGAGCTCATGGAATTTTACTTGCTGTAGAACTTACTCGAGTCCGTCAATGGCGCTCCTGCCATGGCTGAGTAACGTGTTTTTGAACATACCCTATCTTCACACTTGTTTGAAGCACAATTTTTATGCTAACATTCTAGTTTATGAGATAGATACACTATAGCTGTTATGTCTCATTTTAATTTAGTTCATACGATTACAAAAACCAAATTGACGGTCTACAGCTCCTCCGATCCATCAGTAAGGGATGGTACTAATCAGCTGCATGTATTGGATGTGTTATTTTGTGTACATCCTTTATAAAGTTCTCTTTAAGTATTCTAAAACTTTTTGAAGGATTAGATAACTTAAGAAAAAATAAGATGACAAGAACAGATCCTAAGGCGAAAATTGTGCGAGTACGAGAATGAGAAATGAGGGTCAAATGACATGTGAGCATCACTAAAAGGTAGTGGCGTCTCTAGGCTAACCTGTAAGCTGATATAGTGTTCCGTTAATCTGTACTATAATATTTGACATCGTAGGTAGCCTGTATTATATACAAGTACATTGTCCTATAAAATATATTTCTTTTTCTTTAGCCTTTCATGTGTTCGCACGTTCATAAAAGTGGTGTTGACCTGGAATGTTAATTTGTGTGCTTGACTACTTGGTGTTGCAAACTGGTGTTTCTGTGGCTACTGTAGTTGTATTCGAGCATTGGAAAGACGAAAATCGTGTCACTTATGTCAGTGTTTTATCTATTTCGGGGGTGTATTGTCTTGAACAAGACTGACGGTACCTGAATATGTTTATTTTCGGATACCAAAGGTTTTTCCTGATTTTTGACGTGATCTTATGCTCCTGTGTGAAGGAAATGACAAGACCATGGGAAGTTCGCCAATTTTGGAGTGAGGTATTTGTTAGTGATCTACAGTATTCACTACCACTTCAAAAATGACGCCTTAAAAGTTAAAAGTCATCTCAAGTGGATGTTATCGCTTTCAATCCGGCCTCTTTGGATTGTACGAAGTGACCGTGTCAAAATTTGTTTAGCAACTCATCGACACAGTAAGACAACAGACCCACGTGTTTGCTAATATGCTAGTAATAAGTTGGTTACTTTTGCCCAGACAATCCATTGAAGGTCAATGTTCCTCGCATGACCAAACCATGACGCTACTAGTAGAGTAGTTACATTTTCATTATGTGTTTCACTTTGATATCTAGAGCGTACTGACGGAAACATAGTGTTAACATGTTGCAGGTCTGTCGTAAAACTTTGGTTCAAGTACAGCATTCAGCTTCTGCTGACCTTTAATTCTGAATTTGTTTGTCTGCACCCGAAGCAAAGCCCACCTACGCTCTGGCCGTAAAGTTCTTTGTAGCTATACCTTGGAGTCGATCTCCTATTTTCTTCGCGATACTACAAATCCATTTTAGTAGCTTCCTCAATTTTAACATTGACTAGACATGGTTCCGTTCACCTTAAAGACCTGAGGCGTCATAGATACACACTCGTACTGTGTGGAAAAGGGAACCCTTGCCTTTATTTTCCGTCTGCAAGCAATTTGCCATGAGCTCTTCATGGTCCAGCTTGAAGATCTATGATCAGACTTCGTGTTGTTCCCCGCTTGATACCGTACAGTTCAGTACCAATTTCTGCAGAAAAACATGGTGTTCATTTTGACTTATTGAAGATACTTAGATACGAGTACATTCTTGAAGAAAAGAGCGACTACACATCTCACTACACTGGAAGGAAAACTGATTGCTGGGAACGAAAGGATTAACAAATGCACGTATGTTGCATAATACATGGACGTTAATAGGCTAAAATGCAAGATGCAAGCATGTAACATAATACATGTATGTTAATAGTGTCAAGGTTGAGATGTCGGTGATGATAATGCATGTAAACGAATACGTTGTAGACTTGTAGCCTAATGACTAAGATTGAAATAACATAGGCTGGCTATATCGGTTACAAGCTTGTATTCCTCTCCCAGTAGAGTACTCCGTACTGTTTTTGAAACTCATTACAAAATTAATAAATAAATAAATAAATAAATAAAATGTGAATTTTTAGCATTAAAATAAAAAGTGTCGAGAGCAACGAGAGATTATTAGAATATTAACAAATTTCCAACAAGGGGAACTTATGACATTTCTGACCAATTTGATCAATTAGTCAGGTAATAAATAATGCTTCGGCCAGCAGAATATAAACAGGAAAGAATAGTCAGTAACCATTCAAAACCTAAAAGAAATCATTATCCACAATTGATAACCAAACGAGCAAGAGTAATAAACACAAGTGTTGAACAGCATAACTGTGTACCATTATGAGACTCGTCAGCTATGCGAAAATCTGTGAAATAACAGTTTCGGCATCTCCACTGTATTGTGCCAACAGATGGATGGCATCTGCCCTCGGAAGAGCGAGGAATTCCTGCACGATAAATTCAATGTGTCTTTCAGAAATCATTCCCCCACGTTAAGAAAGAAACATGAAAAAGTCGTAAACTGATAAAAAGATAAACGGAACCGATGGGAAAACTAACTCACCATAACTTTAAGAATGGCGGCTTCGTCAGAAGCATCTTGTGACGAAACTTGTGCAGGACTGCTACCATCGTCGGGCAACTTGGTACTGGATGAAATTGTGACTTGCGAGGATCCATGAGCTTGCGGATCCGAGTTGGATCTACAGATGGTATTGGCGAGTAGCAGAGAGTTGACTTCTTTCAACGCGTCGATTTTCAGGAGTGATTCAAAGCGGTCTTTGCACATTTGAAGTTTAAACCATTCGTTATGTGTGTGAAGGGTTGCTTGCATAACTCTCATTAGTTGCGGTTCTTCAATCCCAAGCCTTCTACCAATCGCAATCTACACAACACCCATCATACAGTTTAACGTCGTCAGCACTCAGCACATACAGAGAAAAATTCTACCAATCCATAATCATATATAGCTGCTACTTTCACAAAACCAAATTGCCCTAAGTAACGGTGAATACTTAAGTAACTTCCATTACCAACCGTGGCACCAACTCAATTGTCACACTACCATACTGACAGACCTATCAGGTTAAACGACTTTGGCAAATTACGTAACAGAATGAGAGAGAAGAACGCTTCATGCATATAATCAAGATTATGAAAGCTGACAGCATCCAACTCGAGCTTTAGCGCATATGCCTGTGTCTATGTCACTTTCACACTTGAGTTAGACAGCATGTCACGTGTCCGTCTGTCCGATATGACACAGTCATCATATATGTCACGCCAAAGATCAGAAAAGACACTCGACACGGTTTCATATCCGACACATGTCGGGAAGTTTGAGTAATATAGGTCCATGGGAATTGTCACTTTATCAACATATGATGCACGCTTAGGAAAAATAATCAAGTAGTTACAAATAGGATACCTGAAGAGAACTGGCCAACGCATGCAAAGGCAACTCTTTAATTGAACCAACTTTGTTAGGTCTGATTAATGCCAACAGCGTCTCCTTCAAAGGCTTTAGCAAAGCTGAATCATTGGCAGCCAAAGGACCCAAAAAGGAGCATGCAACCTTTAAAGCACCGGACTCGTCGCCCATATTAACTAATTTAAGAAACTCGATCTAAACAAACAAGATAAGATGTTATAAGAAAGGAGTTTGGGAAGATAATTGAGAATCTGCCTTCCCTATTCCCTCGAAATAAAAACACAATACCTGTTTCAGTTGGAAAAGCAATGACGAGTTCTGTCCAAAAAACTCGGGGTCCAATGAATTTACTTCTTCCACGGCCTCAGCAGCCATGCCTCTACACGCTAATTCCCTTATGCCCAGAACAGTTTCACACCTGTCATCAATCTTGTGTACAAGCTCTGGAGAGCTATGTTCTTCAGAACCCTACAAAACATCAAAATCTAGAATTTAGACAAGAACAGATGATGATTAAAAGAGTAATCGAAGTAATATGTAACCACTTTCAAAAACACCACCGACCTCTCTCTTACAGCTGTCATGTAGCTGCGTGCGAGTTGGACAATCTAAGTTGTCATCTCTTCCCCTCCACCTCTTGCGTCTCCTCCCTTCACAAACCTCGTGAGTTCTACTTCTGTGGCAAATTCTCGAACTTTTAGTGTGAGGGGCCGCGCTAGTGCTACAATCATCAAGATTTGCTGTATTTTCACAGGGGGAGCGCATCTCTACTGTTTCCAGTGTCATGGCCACGTCTGTACTTGTTTCAGAACCATCCACATGTGCATTACTTATGGAAGACTCGTCATCTGAATGTTTACTGTTTTCACCATTCATATCATGAGAGCCATCTATGGATGAACAGCCAGAACCATCTGCTTCTCTGGTTTTTAAATGCCGACACAGGTCTTCAACTCCACGTCCTTTCCGAAAGGAAAATACAAAAGAAGACCTCGTCAAAATCCCCTTAACATCACTGAGTGGAATGAAAAAAAAAACTAATAGCACAGTAAGAATGATATCAAACGTACCAGAGGAAGGCAAAACCGGGTCAACTATTCCCCTGAAAACACAATACTCACGAACAAGGTCGTCTATAACAGAGACGTTCAATCTCATTCGGCATATCTCATTCTGAAGTAAGCCAAAAAAAAAATAGTCAATTCACCATCAAATAACTCAGAAAATCTCTCATTTACAATGGCGCATCATTTCACTAATTTCAATTGATACCTAAATAAATATCGCTTTTACTGCTATTTCAGACTGCTAATATGACTTCAGAACATAACAACCAGTGAATCAAACAGCCAGTGCTTTCAGATTCACTAAAACAAATAGAATAAGGTCGGAGTTTCGACGATTTACAATTTTCCCAGAAATAAACCATCAAATCACTCGAGAAAATATAGACTTCATAGAAAAGACGAGTACACAACTCCAATAAGGTAGCAGTCTCAGACAGAGAACTCAAGTACCCAGTACTAGTAGTTATATTTTTCTTTTAGCCTTGAAGACAAAGTACCATATTCCTACTTCCCAGCATTAACACATCTTTGTCAAACCCCCAGTATGTCAAAACAGCAGTCAAGGGAAGTGTGCATCACCATAGATCTGTCTGGAACAATTATCAGCTCATACAAGATGGAGGCAGGGCGATAACGTAGTTGTTAGACTAATGTTGAGCAACTCAAGGAAAAAATCGCATCATGCAGATTACGTCATGCATGCAACAGAAAGAAGCAAGAAGCCACACTAAGAAAAGAGACTGCACATAAAGCAGACAAGACACCTCCTCAGGCCTACAAAATACATCAATTTATCGCAGATAGGATGAAACACCAAAACAGTGAATGGTTAATGCAAAATTGGTGATAGCAATGTCAATAAGCTGATATTTGCAAGGTCAACTAATGCTCGCTTTAAGACAATGGAAATCTTCAACAAAACCTAATAACATGCTAGACAAAAAGATCTGACAAACGACAAATAAACAAAACCAGTGATGAAATAATAAAACTAACCTTAAAAGCCTGGAATAGATCACCCTTTGCAAATCTTAAGCTATCAACTGCCCCTTGTCTAGTGAGCAGAACAGCATGTGCAAGGGCTTGTATGTCAACCTGAAGATGAAGACAAATTTAACAGGTTGAGCAAGTCAGAGTTAGTATCAACCCTACAGTTACGGAAGGCAATGGGTTGTACTTCTGTCATCCATTCATATCTATATCGACAAGGTGAGTTGGTGAAATGGATATCTATTGGATATTTCACCTTGAATTTAATTTATGTATAGCTCAGTTATTCAACGATAAACAAGCTAAATGATTAAACAAGTAAACAACTGACTAACCAGTATACAAACACAAATACGCATTTAGTGTCAATATGGTCATTCATATTTCAAAATTAATACTCTCTCATTCATTAGAATTGCAACATTTCCAAAAACGGTCCATTTAATGAAACAAAAACATTCCTAAAAAGTCTCTCGCCTAACAGATTACATCCCACCATTTTTTTTCTCTCCTCAAACACATCCAACCATTTTCTTAATCTTTGTACCATTTACAATTGTTGCAATTTCAATGAATGGGAGGGAGTACAAACAAATAGTATAAATTATGAAATCTTCAACCTAACAATTATGAAGACAAATTTAACAGGTTGAGCAAGTCAGAGTTAGTATCAACCCTACAGTTACGGAAGGCAATGGGTTGTACTTCTGTCATCCATTCATATCTATATCGACAAGGTGAGTTGGTGAAATGGATATCCATTGGATATTTCACCTTGAATTTAATTTATGTATAGCTCAATTATTCAATGATAAACAAGCTAAATGATTAAATAAATAAACAACTCGCTAACCAGTATACAAACACAAATACACATTTAGTGTCAATATGGTCATTCATATTTCAAAATTAATACTCTCTCATTCATTAGAATTACAACATTTCCAAAAACGGCCCATTTAATGAAACAAAAGCATTCCTAAAAAGTCTCTCGCCTAACAGATTATATCCCACCATTTTTTTTTCTCTCCTCAAACACATCCAACCATTTTCTTAATCTTTGTGCCATTTACAATTGTTGCAATTTCAATGAATGGGAGGGAGTACAAACAAATAGTATAAATTATGAAATCTTCAACCTAACAATTTTGAACTGTGAGAAAAGGTGAAAAGTAACGAAATTATATACAGATCACTAGTTATTATGTAAGGTACAAAAAAGGTCACAAATTTAGAAACTTGGAAACCGACATTCTAAATGTGCCTTATTAGTTCAAAAATGGTTTCATTTACTATTTATCTCAACTCACAGACTTTCCCCCTTATCTAACCAGAAATTCACCTATATACATATTTTACCATAAATAAAAATTATATCAGCATCCATTCCGCAACATGATATCTTATCTACACTAAAGTAAGGAAGACATAAATAAGCAACTTGTGAGAATATCACCTCGTCAAATGGGGGCACTTCAAGAAGAGGTTCTTGTGGCGTTGCTTGGGGGTCTCTATCCTCAAGAAGCAGCCTCTCGGTAAGATCTGATATGGGTGAGGAGACTCCTTGACGGAGACAGTATTCCTTGTGTATACTGGTTTCAAAAGGAAAAAAATAATCGTTAACAAAAAAAACAAGAGAACCATCAATAAGAAAAGGGGGAGCAAAGGAGAAAAGTGCCTTATCAAGTATCTTAATGTCATTGAAAACACTGGATCATGTGCGTGAAGATGAGCTCTCAAAACAGATGACATTAATCCGGCTATTTCAAACCTTCGTTTCTCAGACCACTGAAAGAAACACAAACAGAGGAAATTCTTCACATTAGAAGGGTATCAATTAGAGAATCAATCAAAAGAAGTTCTACAGATTAAGAATGCAGTCAAAATAAGCAATCATTGGAATATTTCCCCAAAATGTAACACAAACCAAAACTATCCATAAACTTCGAATTTTGAAATCATATAACCAACGGAGGAAAGGGCATATAGAGATATATGTAAACGACATTCAAAACTTTAACAAGTAAAAAAATCCAAAAGAATCTTCGGGGCTACATCTTCAAACTTCTGCCTTATCTCAGACCAAAGTAGACACATAAGACCAAAAGCACAATGATGTTTCTTGGATATTGTATTGGGACGTACGACAAATCGGGCAACCACGGCCTATAGAGATATATGTATTGGGACGTACGACAAATCGGACATTGTATTTAGTTTTTTTTTTTCTCAAACGTCACTTTTTATTCCTCGGAAAGAGCTCTCCAAATCTTTACCCAAATCATACATCAAACATGGTCCACAATCCAAGGCCTAACTCCAATATAATCCAACATCACAACGATAAACAATTTGTGACCTAACAAGTCTACGTGCCTCCCTCTTCATAGCAACCTACCCCTTACGGCGCCGTATGCAACGCCTTCATTTGTGATATTTAGCTCATAAACATACATAGCATATGGTCTCGAGTACGTGTGTGAACGAAATAACCATCAAGTTGGGAGACTCCAACTTCCCACCACATAACATCACCCTATACACCCACGCTCACCCATAGCGGTCTTAAACGCAATTATATACAAGGACCTAAGATTGTGTTGTGAGCGTTTTCTACTCACTTCGTTGCACACACATAAATGCGAAAAATCTTTGACCGTTATTTATTTCCAAACGAAACGATGCACAAGCTCACATGTCAAGCGCACTTGAGCGGACTCTCATGGGTGGATAAGTCGGGTGGATTATTACATGGCTTCCACAACAATATACCACAAATATCGACATCAAAGCAAAGCCCTATACAAACTCGCAGATCTTAAAATATTTTGGACTGTTCTACAGCATAAAGTGCATACCTAGATAAAAACGAAAACACTTGTTCTAACACTAAATGCAAAACAGCACCACAGAAATTACCTCGTTAGCCACGGGAGAATTGGTATCGTCTTTGTCGTAAATTAATGCTAGAAGAGCATGCTTGAACTCCTCATATGCTTCCTTAAACACAACAAAAATCATCATAACATAATCAATCTCCACACCAAATCACATCAAAACAATCACGAAACAAACACAAAACCACAACAAATAAAACATACAGGATAAGCGTCAAGAGCGCACGGAGCAAACGAAGTGCGCAGGCATTCGATAGCAGAATCGCGATCCTCCGCCGTCCCTCTCCTCAACAACTCAATAAATTTCTGTCATTCAGAACACAAAAATTCAACCACAAATTCCAAAAAACTCAAAAAATAAAACATCAAAATCATTCAACCTAACAAAATCATCTACACCAAACATTCAATTACTGCGATCAAACTTATTCAACGATCACAAATCATCGCGATGATTCAATAAAAAAACCTAAGAAACAATCAAATTGACCTGCTTATGAAGGAGGAAGAGGAGGCGGTGGTCGAGCAATACGGAGGAGCAGTGGTGGCGGAGGAGTTCAGTTGCGGCGTCGATGTCGCCTGACTCAATCAACCGTCTGATCTGCCGAATCAAACACCGCGATTGATACGACGACGACGACGTCGCCGGCGAAATCGATTGCGTTTCCGGTGACGGCGCCGTCGGCGGAGGAGAGAGAGACGACGACGACGGAGAACAACTGGTGGTGGTGTTGGTGTCGTTGAAGTTTTGAATTAGGTTTTCGGAGGTGGCGAAATCTACGACGAGTGTATCGAGGACCTCCCAGTTGACGGCGGCGGAGTCCATGGCGGTGGCGGTGGCGGAGATGAGGAGGAGGAGAGAGAAAGAGAAGAATTGGGGGGGAAGTTCTAGAAAGAGCAGGGAAATGATGACGTCAGAAGATAGGACAGGTGAGATTTGTTAGGGTAGAATAGTTTTGTCGTTATTCTCAAGGCGGTTTCATATATCATATGGTTTTGATTTTAGAGGACTACAACACACTTGACCGCGCCATGTTTAACGAACCGGCTGGTCTTTCTTTAACTTATTAATTTGTATCACTAGTTATTTAATACGGCGTACATCGTATTAATTTATTTATTTTATCGACATGTATTACTGAGTATTTTAAATTTTAATGGTTAGAACAAAGGTGTTATGTGAGTTGCTGACTTAGATTATTATTTTGACGGTTCTAGTCTTGTTGTATACGTTTTGTGCTCCCTATATACGGAGCATTTATTTTGTACGAAGTATCACATATATTGTACTTTGTATTATAAATTTAAGATAAATTATAAAAAGTTATCTTATAAAAATTAATGTTTTTCAAAATACTACTCCGTATCTTTTAAGAAATTATTCTAAAATTACTACAAGTACGGAGTAATATCTTTTAAAAGTACTTGTATTAAATTTTGTTGCCAAAACACATTATAATATTTAGTACGGGTTATATTTAATTGGAAAAAATTCACAGAATAATTCTAAATAACTTTCATCTTCCAAAAATAATCTTTGAAAATCATTCTAAGAATATATTTTAGCCAATTTTAAATGGCTCAAACAAGTACACAAAAAAATTAAACCGATTTTAAATTTTCCTCACCCTTACCCTATTTGAAATTACTCATCTACGGAGTACCATGGATGGATAGCAAATTAAATCGATTTTGAAAATCATAAATAATGGTAATCTATCTGCGATGACGGTTTTACAATAAATTTACAACTATCTACAGAGAACAATAGATGGGTAGCAATTTAAATACAAAGGAATTAGGATTTGTAATCCTCATCCACAATAGATGGGTAGCAATACCGAAGAGGTTAAGTCCTAGTAGTTAGGAATGAGTTACCCTGAATGGTAGATCTCAAGTTTGAATCCCTCTTTCCCGTTGTAATAGCCTAGAGCCTCCTCTGTAATCAAAAAAAAAAAAAGAAAAATGGGTAGCAATTTGGCAAATGGTGCAAGAGCCAAGAGGCAACTCTTTTGGGCCAATATGCCTTTTTGTTAGAGGCATCTTAAGGGCTTTTTTCCACGAAGTTGACCTTGGAATTTTAGCATCTTACGTTTGAGTATGATAGGCCCAATACTACATATGACCCATACAAAATGGAAAACTAAGTAAGTACTCGTAGCATGTCATTACTCATTATCCTAACTCCAAAATAAATTGAAAATCGAAAATTTTTATCTTTATTGAGACAAACATATTCATTTTAAACTTACTGAAAATAAATAGTATCTCGTAGTTTAAATGTAATTTTTCATTAAAGATGAATTATCTTCGTCTTAAGTTTAAGATGTAATAAAATGTGACAATTTCACGTTAAAATGTTAAAGTTAGGATTACAGTTAGTTAGTCAGCTAGAATTATTGTTCCTGTTAGACCAACCTAGTATGTTAGCCTTGTTAATTAATTAGCCCATAGGCCCACTAGGTGTATTATATAATCCAAGTTTGCTAAAGAGTGTAGGAACCAACTTCACAATTAATTAATATCAATGTTAATTGCTATCATGGTATCGAGCCACCTATTACAATTCTCCAAAACTTAAATTTTTTACTGTTCATCTTCTTCCACCTTTTCATCTCTTTGGCCTGTTCATCTTCTTCGGCCATCATGGCTGCCGAAAATCAGGTCCCCCCACCAACGAAAATTGATTTCTCTTCTCCGTATTATCTTGGATCTCGGGATGGTCCCGGAGCCTTAATTTCCAACGTCACTCTCTGTCATGACAATTACGATCATTGGCGTGATTCCATGAAGATGTCTCTAAAATCCCACCACAAATTTGGTTTTATCGATCGTTCACGAACCCTATCTGACTTACGACATTCTCATCGTGGGCCTTCTCGTGGAACTTCCCTTGCTTCCGTTGGGTCAGCTGCCCTTGCCGTGTTTGCTGCCCCTGCTACGACCAACCTCCCAGCCGTGACCAGCTCCTCTGCTCCTCCTGCTGGTCAGGCTAATGTTGTCGCTTCTGGTGTTTCTACCAATTCCGTTCTTTCGTCGGGCCGCTTGAGTGGTATGTGCTCGTGGATACTCGATACAGGGGCCTCTAACCACGTCACTGGTGACTTGTCGTGCTTAGTGAATCCGACCATGATTTCTGCTCGTCCTGTTGGCTTGCCGAATGGCCAGCAGGTGGAGTCGTCGCTCATGGGCACCGTTCATATTAATAATAAAATTACTCTGCGACATGTTCTTTTTGTTCCTACTTTGACGTGCAATTTGTTTTCTATTTCTCAATATGCGGCCGACACTTCGTGCATTTTTGAATTCACCGCTACTACTTGTGTTATTCAGGACCGTACTTTGAGGATGACGATTGGAGTTGGTGAGCTACGGGATGGACTATATTGGATTTGTGCGGAGTCTCGACCTTCCGTGGTGCATCACGTGACTAACGACACAGGCTCTCTAGCTCTTTGGCATCGCCGGTTGGGGCATCCGTCTAATAAAGTGGTCAAACTTATTCCTTTTGCGAGTAGTTTTCCTTCTCCAAAAGACTTAATTTGTGATGTTTGCCATTTTTCAAAACAGCACCGTAGTACTTTCTCTTTAAGCGAGGCGCGTGCCTCTCGTATTTTTGAATTAATCCACTGTGATTTGTGGGGTCCGTATCGTATTACATCTTCGTGTGGTGCAAAATATTTTTTGACGATCGTTGATGATTTCTCTCGTTCTGTTTGGGTTTATTTGTTGACTGATAAGACGGAAGTTACAGATATGTTTATGCACTTTCTCTCCATGGTTGCGACCCAGTTCTCCTCCTCTGTCAAAATGGTGCGTAGTGATAATGGGAACGAATTTAATTGTATGGCAGACTATTTCTTCCGTCATGGTATTTAGTTTAAAACATCTTGAGTCGGCACGCCTCAACAGAATGGTCGTGTTGAGCGGAAACACCGTCATATTTTGAATGTCACCCGCGCACTTCTTTTTCAGGCCAACTTGCCGAAATTCTTTTGGGGTGAGTGTATTCTCGCAGCTGCTTTTTTGATCAATCGTACTCCGTCTGTTTTGCTTGGTCGCAAGACACCGTATGAGTGTTTGTATGGTGTCGCACCCTCTTACGTGCATCTACGGGTCTTTGGGTGCCTCTGTTTCGCCCATAATCAGAATACACAAGGTGATAAGTTCGCACATTGTTGTACTCGTAATTTAACAATATTTTCGTACATTCTTTCCCGTGATTTAATATTTATTCTCGTCACTTTTAGGCCGTTTTACATTATATTCCTTCCGAGAGCATTTTAGTGCGATTTTGTGTAATTACTTGCAGGAAGGAGATATTTACGCTAGAAATGTGTAACGAGATTGATCGGGTAGCAAAATATACGAGCAAGGTATAATCGAAAGAATGGATTGAATTAAAGCGAGGCCCAAAATAAAGGAAGCCCAAAGCAAGGAACATAGCAAGTAAACTTAAGCAGTTAATTATCATTAGTTTGGTTTTTTATTTAGGCTTTTATTTTTACGACAAAAATAACGTAGAGTAGAGTAGGGAGATTAGAACGTAGAGTAGTTTTAGAATTTAGGAGTAGGAGTAGTTTTAGGGTAGTTTTCTTCCCTTTTCTTTGTTCTTCTTCAACCTTTGTTCAAGATATGGATTTTAATCAAGACTAAGTTTTCTCTCTTTCTCTTTATTTATTTTAATCATGCTTGTTTACTGTATTGTTCTTATTCTTAGTTTAATTTCTGAGTAGTTTTGTATTAGGGTTTGGTTGAACCGTAGTATGAATTAATTAACATGATGACTCTGAATTGTTGAATTGTTTGCTTAGGTTTGATTAGGGTTGTGTTTAATTGATTAGTCTTATTGTTGTGATTTGACATTTTTGGTTCTTGGTTGAGATTACGTACGAGAGTCGAGTCTTGATCCTTGTGAGTCTTAGTGTTGATCATAATTAATTTTACTAATTTTACTCAATATAAGTTACTACGACAGTAGAGCTTTTATTTAGAGAACCCTAATCAAGATTCAACCTTTCCCATGAGAATAGGTGAGAGTTAGAGTCGGGACATTGTAATGTTGTGTCTTAATGCATCTATCGTGTTGTATGAGCCATGAGAATAGGACTTATAACATGCTAGGTAGGCTTTTTATATCTCGAGAGGGAATATTAAGTATAGGCTTTGATTCTATGAGTCGAGTAGAACATTAGTCCCACTTGAGTAAGCAATTTAACAAGTCGTTAAGGAGTCATTATATCGATTAATTCGTATTGGTTATGATACCGACACCCTAATACTTGGTAGCTTTTTAGTTTAGTTTAGCTTAGTTTAGTAGTTTAAACATCACATATATTGATCCGCGTAGATAACTTATAATTCGAGACTAACTAGTGACTAGTTTATCGACCTCCTTGTGTTCGACCCGTATGCTACGACACCGTACGCTTGCGGTATAAATTTAAAGCTCATCAAGTTTTTGGCGCCGTTGCCGGGGAGGTCAACGGATTAGCATTAGTTTAGGCTTGAGTTTGTTAGATTACGCATTTTATTTTTTTCTGCATTTTCTTATTTATCATGGCCATATTCGATTTCCCTCAGTATGACAATGAATCCTTTCATGAGTACCTTTCGAGGTTTGATGATTATATTGCTTATTGTGGTTCTTGTGGTTATAATTATTCTAATTGGGATTTAGGCTATGTTGTCATGGAGGGCATGAATTGTGAAACTAGAGCTTTAGCCGATTATATGAGTAATGGGAGACTTACATTCATGTGTGTTGATGAGTTATGGGCATTCTATAGGTTTAAGGCCTCTCAATCTTTAGAAGTGTCTATTCAATCTTCCTCTTGTGACTTTGGGAATTCTATGGAGAGTAGTTTGAATTTGATGGAAAATGTTCAATCTGATTGTTTCCAAGTAAGTGAATCTTTTTTAAATTCGAACATTGAACATCTTGAGTTTTCTCCTCCTAAGTCCAACATGGAAGTTATGCTAGAAAATATGGAGCGAACAAGTGAAACTATTCAAAGAAACCTTGACGAGTCAAGTTTACATCTTGAGGAGATTTCTGCTCTTAATCGTGAAACTTATTTATCTCTAGTTAGTCGAAGTCATGAGTCTAACACAACTTTGTGTGAGAATAAGAATTTCTTTGATGACGATGATAGTTGTGTAGAAAACTCCGACGAGGTGACTTCTCTTGAGCAAACTAATTGGTTACCCCCGCATTTTGAGGTTGTTAATGATGTTAGGGTAGACGATTTTTGCATGACTAGTGATGAGGTTAAGGAATCTCTAAAGGTTCAAGGCGATGAGGATGAAAAAGGTGTGATATGTGAAGAAAGTCGGGTAGAGGAGATCGATGTACATGTTGAGACCTTCCCCATTGTAGAAGAGCCTTTTTCGGAGACACTTGTGTTAGCCCCTATGGAATGTCCCTCATATTATCTTGCTCCATTACTCATTATCCCAATGCCCTCTAGTCTAGAGCACAATAGTGACAAGGAAGTGATTTTTGAACATAGAGTCCCGGAGAAATTTTTGATACAAGTTTTTACCTCTATTGTTCATGTATTGCCTTGTTTGATAATCCGCTTCGTCTATTGTCACTTTTCTGAATTTTGTGCTAAGCTATTTGATCGGCTCTTGAGAGCCTTGAATGCTTCCGATCTTAAGATTTGCAGGTTTTGCTAAGCTTGAAAATTCCGGAAGAAGATTTTTCAAGGAGTCGAGCTAATGACTTAAAACGAGCGCTTATTGGGAGGCAACCCAATTTTATCCTTATATTTTATTTTATATAGTTTATCTTAAAAAGAAAAGACATTTTTAAGTTTAATATTAGAATTTTATATTTTTGTATATATGTTTGTATGGAGTTCGTTTGTTTAGTGTACTGTTGTAGGTATAAAAAAAAAAAAAAGGGAGGTATAAAAAAAAAGGGAGATGCAATAAAATGAAGAATTTATATGAAGGTTGTAGTTTCTACTACAATTGTGGAGTACGGAGAAAAATTTGTGCTTCAAAATCAGCCCCGACTACAAGTGAAGTTGTAGTCCACGCTACAAGTGTAGTAGAATAGCTCTTTTTAGAGAAAAATTACAGCCTCAACTACAACCAAGGCTATAGTGTGCACTACAACTATAGTCCTTCCCTCTTTTTAAAAAAAAAAAAAAATCAAAAAAATCAAAAAAACGTGAAAACTGAAACATCAAAAAAAAAAACCACCAAAAACCTTTCTCCCTCTTCATCTACCACCATAACCACCGCCTCACGCAGCACCGGCGTCCACCATCATCACCACCGCCGGCCGCCATCACGGCGTCTACGCCGTCGCCACCAGTTGCTGCCGCCTCCTCGCCTCTCCCTCCTTTCTCTCTCTCCCGCGCACTCACCTCTCTTCATCGATCTCCATTACTGCCGCCCTACTCGCGGTGCTTCCACCGGCCCGTCACTCCTCCGCCGGCCACCACGTAGCCTTCTCGGTCAGTTTCAACTTCTTCTCCCCTTCTCTTTTGATGCTATTAGGGTTTGGGAAGTTCTATATTGGGAATAAATTCGTCAACGACCAAGTTGGGATCGTGATTGGAGATATATTGACACAAAACGAGGATCAATTGCTGGGTATACATGGTGAAATTTTTCGGCTTTGGGGTTTGAATTGATCGATCCTTGCTATATTGAGTCGTTTGGGGCCGATTTTTGCAAAGATGGCTATTACTTGCTGTGATTTCAGGCTGAATTGTTGTCATTTGTCTTCACTTGCAAATGTCGAGAGATGTTTTGGGATATTGAGTCGATGATGCTGCTGCAACTTATACATTCTGTGATTCGACTTATTGGTGGTTCGAAGGAGTCACTTTGCTGCTTGTGACTCAATTATTTGGCGTTCTCTAGCTTGTACTGCTTTATATTGTTGTGATTTCGATGAAGCTTGATTCTGGGAAATATTAGGCTGTGATGTGGGTTCGGAGTAATGGTTGAGAATGAATTCAATGTGGTGGTTTAGTAATGCTCAATGCCGGGTTATGCTGCTAGCCCGCTACTCACTTATCTGCTTCTCTGGTGAGCTCGTTTCCTTCTCCTATTTTTATATGTCCTCTGTTCTTACATTTTTAATTGCATACATTGAGGACAATGCATGATTTAAGCATGGGGGAGGGTTTTCCAAAGTTTGGTTTGAACTTTTATGTTTCGAGAATTGATTAGTGTGCTAATTTTGATCTTTAGTATCTCCGAGTTGAAAATCTATCGTTTTAGCTTGCTCTATATGTTTGTTTCCTAGAAATAGATTGCGAGTCTCAAACACTAGCCCACTTGTATTTGCTTAGTTCTTAGCGCTTTTCGTTTGTTTGCTTTCGATATTGACATTCAAGTAAGGCAATGGGATGTGGTATGTTTGGAATGTTGGTATGTGAAATGATATGGATGAATATTAATAATGTTGGAGCAATGCTTCGATGCTTTCGGAGGGGACTCATTGATTTGAGTAACCACAATGACCATGAATTTGGTTGTGACCGAGAGTATGAGCAATAATGTAACCCTTAAGGAAATATGTGTACCCGATCTCGATCTTTAACGATTAAATGTCAAGCTAAACGGTATAACATACGAGGGATGCTCCACATTTAAGAGGAAAAAAAAAAAGCAAAAAGAAAAAAAAGAGAAAAAAAAGGAATGTGGAAAGTTTGGTGGAACGGAAAGTGGATGTTTGGTTGGCCTTGCTTGAATTGAAAATATCGTAAGGTTAATTTTTGCGAAAGCGTGTGAAGTGAGTAGTATAATGTTGGTGTGAATGGTTGAGACTTGTGCTCTATTTTTAGTGAAATTGACTATGGTTTGCAAGTTTATGTGTATAGGTCGTCTACTTTGAGATACTAACGTGAAAAATTTGTTTCACTTTGATTTTCTCCGACCTTTTTCGCTCGAGGACGAGCAAAAGTCTAGCATGGGGGAGTTTGTTGTACTCGTAATTTAACAATATTTTCGTACATTCTTTCCCGTGATTTAATATTTATTCTCGTCACTTTTAGGCCGTTTTACATTATATTCCTTCCGAGAGCATTTTAGTGCGATTTTGTGTAATTACTTGCAGGAAGGAGATATTTACGCTAGAAATGTGTAACGAGATTGATCGGGTAGCAAAATATACGAGCAAGGTATAATCGAAAGAATGGATTGAATTAAAGCGAGGCCCAAAATAAAGGAAGCCCAAAGCAAGGAACATAGCAAGTAAACTTAAGCAGTTAATTATCATTAGTTTGGTTTTTTATTTAGGCTTTTATTTTTACGACAAAAATAACGTAGAGTAGAGTAGGGAGATTAGAACGTAGAGTAGTTTTAGAATTTAGGAGTAGGAGTAGTTTTAGGGTAGTTTTCTTCCCTTTTCTTTGTTCTTCTTCAACCTTTGTTCAAGATATGGATTTTAATCAAGACTAAGTTTTCTCTCTTTCTCTTTATTTATTTTAATCATGCTTGTTTACTGTATTGTTCTTATTCTTAGTTTAATTTCTGAGTAGTTTTGTATTAGGGTTTGGTTGAACCGTAGTATGAATTAATTAACATGATGACTCGAATTGTTGAATTGTTCTTTAGGTTTGATTAGGGTTGTGTATAATTGATTATTCTTATTGTTGTGATTTGACCTTTTTGGTTCTTGGTTGAGATTACGTACGAGAGTCGAGTCTTGATCCTTGTGAGTCTTAGTGTTGATCATAATTAATTTTACTAATTTTACTCAATATAAGTTACTACTGACAAGAGAGAGCCTTTTATTTAGAGAACCCTAATCAAGATTCAACCTTTCCCATGAGAATAGGTGAGAGTTAGAGTCGGGACATTGTAATGTTGTGTCTTAATGCATCTCTCGAGTTGTATGAGCCATGAGAATAGGACTTATAACATGCTAGGTAGGCTTTTTATATCTCGAGAGGGAATATTAAGTATAGGCTTTGATTCTATGAGTCGAGTAGAACATTAGTCCCACTTGAGTAAGCAATTTAACAAGTCGTTAAGGAGTCATTATATCGATTAATTCGTATTGGTTATGATACCGACACCCTAATACTTGGTAGCTTTTTAGTTTAGTTTAGCTTAGTTTAGTAGTTTAAACATCACATATATTGATCCGCGTAGATAACTTATAATTCGAGACTAACTAGTGACTAGTTTATCGACCTCCTTGTGTTCGACCCGTATGCTACGACACCGTACGCTTGCGGTATAAATTTAAAGCTCATCACACATCGTGGTCGTAAATGTGTTTTTGTTGGTTACCCTCATAATAAAAAAAGGGTGGAAACTCTATGATCTTGAGACTAAGCAATTTTTTGTGTCCCGCGACGTGGTTTTCTATGAGACGGTTTTTCCTTTTGCCTCCTCCCCTCCTACCGCTTCCCCTACTCCTACCCCGATCTCGCCTCCCCTCGACGAACCATTTAATGGGATTACTGATCTGGGGGTTGGTGAGGTGCCCACGACAGCTCCTTGTACGCATGACAACGAGGGGGGGCACGATTCCCCGGTTGCGCAGACGGCCCCTGTTACTAACACAGGGCACCAGGCCACGGTTTCCCACGCTGAGCATTCCACTGTTGCGCTTGGCAGGGGACATCGTCTTAAGTTCCCTAACTCTCGTTTGGCAGGATATATTGTCGAGACCGCACAAAATCCATCTGCACCATCCGACTCACCAAGTCCGTCTTTATCACCCACAGGTACACCTTATTCTCTTGCAAATTATGTTACCTGTCAGAATTTTTCTCCACGCCATCGCCAGTTTCTTGCAGCAATTACTGCAGGTGTTGAGCCGCCATCTTTTAAAGACGCAATTCGCGACGAGCGATGGTGTGATGCCGTGAGAGCAGAAATTGATGCCCTTGAGCGGAATAATACTTGGGAGCTAACTGATCTACCGCCGGATAAAAAGGCTCTCGGGTGCCGGTGGGTATATAAAATCAAATATAACTCTGATGGTACGATTGAGCGGTTTAAGGCTCGTCTTGTTGTCTTTGGTAATCACCAGGGGATGGATTACGGCGAGACTTTTGCTCCCGTTGTCAAAATGGTTACTATTCGTGCTTTTCTCGCTGTCGCTGCTGTTAAGAAATGGGAATTGCACCAGATGGACGTTCATAACGCGTTTTTACATGGGGACCTGGACGAGGAGGTTTACATGCGTCTTCCACCTGGGTTCAGTCAAGGTAAGGAAGGAAAAGTCTGTCGATTGAAGAAGTCACTTTATGGTCTCCGTCAGGCTCCTCGTTGTTGGTTCGCTAAACTCGCTGCCGCGCTTCGTGAATATGGTTTCCAACAATCTTATTCCGATTACTCGCTTTTCACCTATTCACAGGGTGATGTTCGTCTGTTCGTTCTTATTTATGTCGACGATCTCGTTATCGCGGGAAATAATTCTTCTGCTATAGTGCAGTTCAAAACATATTTAGGCGACTGCTTCCGTATGAAGGACTTGGGACCTTTAAAATATTTTCTGGGTCTTGAAGTCGCGCGCCATTCCGACGGCATTTATTTGACACAGCGCAAATACACGCTTGACATCATTTCAGAGGCGGGACTTCTTGGTGCAAAACCAGTAGATACACCTATTGAACAACACCATCGTCTCGGGCTCGCGACAGGCCCGATTTTAGAGGATCCTGAGTCCTATCGTCGCCTTGTTGGGCGCCTTGTTTATCTTGCTGTAACACGTCCTGATTTGTCTTATGCGGTGCATGTCCTCTCCCAGTTTTTGCACGCACCTCGTCAAGAACATATGTCTGCTGCTCTGCGTGTTGTTCGTTACCTAAAGGGCTCACCAGGGCAGGGTATTTTACTGCGCTCCTCTAGTAGTCTTTCCATCTCTGGTTGGTGCGATTCCGATTGGGCTGGTTGTCCTGTGACGCGTCGGTCGATTACCGGCTGGTTCATTTTTCTTGGTGATTCTCCCATCTCGTGGAAGACTAAGAAACAACAGACTGTCTCTCGTTCTTCTGCTGAAGCCGAATACCGGTCGATGGCTGCTGCTGTTTGTGAGTTCAAGTGGCTGCAAGGCCTTATGCGCAGTTTAGACGTTTCCATTCCTCTGCCTATGCAGCTATATTGTGACAGTCAATCTGCTCTGCATCTTGCTCGTAATCCGGTCTTTCATGAACGAACGAAGCATATTGAGATTGATTGTCACTTCGTTCGTGACGCCATTATTGACGGCTTAGTTGCTCCTGTTCACGTTCCCACACGGGAGCAGCTCGCTGATATTTTTACCAAGGCTCTCGCGGCTCCTCAGTTCCGCACTCTTCTCCGCAAGCTGGGCACTATGGATCTTCATGCTCCAGCTTGAGGGGGGTGTTAGACCAACCTAGTATGTTAGCCTTGTTAATTAATTAGCCCATAGGCCCACTAGGTGTATTATATAATCCAAGTTTGCTAAAGAGTGTAGGAACCAACTTCACAATTAATTAATATCAATGTTAATTGCTATCAGTTCCAACTAAATTGTTCATCGGCTAACATATTATCAATAAATAATTTCATTTTATTGTTAATGAGTCATATTTTTTGTCATAATCTAAAACGAAAAAAGCCCTTCTTAAGAAAAATTTATCGTAGTTCAAAACATGTTCAATATCGTTTTAACTAATCGAGTTTAAACCGAAAACATATAGAATACTTTCTTATATGGAAAAGCACAATCATTTTTTATCATCAATTTTAACGTTCGATTTATAATATTAACCCCGAATGATCGAAGATTCACACTATGCTAATTGCTAAAACATGTGTGACAATTAGCGACGGTCACAAAAATTTGAGTTTGTATGGTCATTTCGGTCCTAGTTAACATATTGGGTTGACTCGGGTTAGATCAAGATCATTTACGATATTGGTCACTTTATACTTTAGTGACAAAAATTTGTTTAATAAGTGTGAGTTTTGGTCACTATATACTGTAGTTGGATTTATGAAAGTACTTAGTTTTATGTTACTTTAGATAGCGTTTGGGAATAATCATGTGATTTGAAAATTCTCATTTTAAATCTAGATTGTGAAATATGTAATTTGTAAATGACATGGGGGTGGGAGTGGAATTTGAAATCACCAAACTTAAGCTTAGATTGAAGTAGAGTTGAACTTTGTTCAAATCCAAATCTAAATCTTTGAATTTTGTCAAACAAGTTACTTGGATCAAATCATAAATTTCAAATCAAATCCACTTATCCAAACACATTATTAAGTCATTTGAATCAGTTTTAAATCACGCTGATTTTAGATTAGATTATTTTTTGGCCAAGTTAGGTCCAATTAAGGTTTTGGGGCACCAAATCTCAGGCCGAGGCATGGTCTTGATCAACTCAGATTTAAGGTCAATTTCGGGTTACATTTTCTAAGTAAGGTTCAATTGAAGTTGCTGATCAATTTTTATCGGGTTGAGTCAATTGAATCTGATTATTAATTTTGTCGTCGTTGGGAAGTGTTTCTTTGAGACGAAAATCATTTGTAGTAGTAGTATTAGGACCTGTTCTTTCCAGCTTAATTTCAGCTCTTATAAGTTCAGTTCAGCTCTTATAAGTTCAACTCTGACATTACAAGCACAAATTTACACACAAAAAAAAAAAAATAAAAAAAATAAGTTAATTTCTAAGTTCGGTTAATTTCCTATAAATTCGCTTTTTATAAGTTAGAATTTCTTATGTTCTAAAAAACAGGTCTTTAGTGTATTACACTATCACACACATTCCCAAGGCCAATAAAACTTAGGCCCAAAAGTCACTCTAAAAAGAAATGATTAAACCCTTTTGAATTGATACAATTCTCAACAGAAAAAACAGATAATGACATGAGTAGGGATAATGTCTACTACTTTTGTAGTTTTATGTTATGGAAGAGAAAAAAAAAAGTGTGTAATAAAGATGGAAAGTCCAAAAATTTTCAGAGAAAAAAATAAAAAAACATATAAAAGTGTGTAGTAAAGATCAAAAGTCCAAAAATTTTCAGAGAAAAAAAAAATAAAAAAAATTAAAGCAACTTTGAGATGATAAAGTTTGAAAGAAATAATAGTCCTTGAGAGTTAAGGGCACCAAATATTGTAGGGGATGTCATCATGTCAAGTAATTTTAGGGCCAATATTTCATTTTCAAAACTTGATAAGAAGCATTAACAAAATGGGGCTCATTCTCCATGTGCCCTTGTCCTCCTCTTCTCCTTACCATCTTTATGTTATTTCAATGCTATGGTTGTGTGTTTATAAAATTAATTATTAATACTCGATAATAATATAGGTTTTATGTAAGATTGTTTCATACTGTGAGAGATTTACTATTACCAAATAAAAATTGCTGCAAAAATGAAAAAGGTGATTATTATTTGTAAGAGGCTTTTCAGTAAAATTGATTGTGAGATAGTCTCACTGGAAATTAAATTTGTGATCCAATAAATACTACTCGTATGTTTGTTGTTAGAAAAATAAATTTAGGTATGATGTGTTCTTAATTGTGCCGAGGAAGAATCCTCGATCGTGAATGGTGTCTTTTCACATATCACGTGTCATTTTCTCCTCATTTTCTCATATCCGTCACTATAGACAAGGTTTTTTTTTTAGTGTTTATGTCATACATGACTTTGGGATATATAATTAAAGTTGGTAAAATTGATTTGATCAGAAAATTAGAGGGCAAACTGTTTGAAATAATTAATTTTGGACTATAGCATAAATGAGCACAACCAACCTATCCGAGGTTAAACTGATAAATATAGCGACCAATTCATCCTAATTTGAACCCTACCTAAAACGACCCCTGATGAATTAATATAAACTGAATGAATAGATGAGCTAAATAATGGTCTAAATTAAATAAAACAAAACTAACATTCAGCAAAACTATTTTCACTTGGAATTGAGTTAAGATAATCCACTTCAAATTGACACGATAAAATATCATAATAGATATTGATCAGATGAATATAGTTAGTGTATAGCACATAGTTATTAGTGTTAGTTCGATCAACATTCAGCATAGCTATTTCCACTTCGAATAATTGTCATGAATATCGTTAAAATTTCAAACATATTAATAATCCGATACAATTTCAACCCAAGTTGATCTAACATCTTTAACCCAAAATAACTAATCCAACCATAACTAATACACTAAAAGAAGATGTTAATCAAAATACTCGTAAAAGAATAATAATAGTGATACTAAATATGAACCTATGTAAGTGCTCTTTTATATGAATCTATGTAACGTAGCTTTCACCTAATCACTTTGGTGTAGAGTCACTAAAATTATGTGCTTAGACCATCTTTCATTGTCTAAGTTGGTGCCCTTTCTAGTTTGAATTGAATATGATATGATATTCTCTTATTATTGCTTTTTCATGATTGTTGCTAAAAACCAAAGCCAACTTCTTTAGTGAACTACTTGTGTGTGTGGCACCTTTGATTTGAAAGAGAAGGTTGTGTGTCTCAATATATAGAGTAGAGAGACTTCGGTTCAAATATAATTCATACGAATATACATTTGACAATATTTAGTCACATTACACATTTTAAGAGATATGATATCAAAGATAAGAATGAGTATCTCAAAATATGAGAAATACATATATTAAATTAAAATATGGTGGGAGTAACAATTCAAACTGCTCATACAATGCAATTATATAATTTGTTCGTACTAGGTGTATGTATCTAATAATTATAAATTTAACATGATCAATAAACATGAGTTCTTTCGAAAATTTATAATGATATCATTTAAGGAACTTTGTAAATTTGGCACAATGCGAATTTACATTCTCCTCTAACAGTTGACGGTAAAACATGTTCTCGACACTTACCATGTATAGTACGTACATAGTTAGAGTTCAACTTTCGGCACATACAGACTTACTCTATATATCTAAACACAATGACCGTAAATTGAGTATCTTTATCAGCAATAAAACAGAGGTATCCCGAATAATAGGTCCGAAAACTGTGAGTTAATACTTGATAGTTATAAGTGTATAGCAATAAATAAAGAGAGGGATGCAAGGAGTTACAAACTTACTACTAAAACAATGTAAGAGATGTAACATTAAATAATGTACTTGGGCATGCACTATGTTGGGGTATATATAGTTGCATGGGAAAGTGCAACAACATATGTGATGTTGTTTCCAAATTTGCTCTATCAATTTACTAATATTGCTTCATTTTTATGGGGGTGTCTATGCTTCTATTGCAATAAAATGTCGTTCCTCGTTTAAAGTTTAGTTCTATTTTCTCCTCTTTTGTGATTCAACTTTCTTTGATTGGACTCAATTCTTATGGACCATATGGTCTTTATATTTTATTCAATTGTTGTTTCTTTTTCTATTTAAATAACTCAATAGGTTAGACATATCTTTTTTTTATGTAGAAAAGGAAAGTCTGATGCCAAATAAATAGACTACGAGAAGTGGTTATAATCGTAATCTAAAAGAAATTCGGATGTAATTGAAGGTAAAGAGGGACGATAGATTACGTGAGACTTTACTTGGTAAACGGGTCAATAGGCGTTTGCCCCCGATCCAACCGGAGGATCGAGTATGCCACCACCAGCCTTTTTTTTTTACGCCCCGTACTCCCGGGGCTACCCCATTTCGGCAGCCACTAATGAATTTTTTTATGAGAGACAACGACTGGGTTATAAAAAAAAACTAAGAATGAAATAATTTAGGAAAGAAAATTTGGCTACTGGAAACTACCTCCACTCCATTGGTCATACCTGCTCCTTTGACTGATTTCGCGTGCATGCGCACGGATAAGATGGCAGACTCGTTCTCTGTACTATCAATAGGATCAATTATTGTATTTAATTGACGTTTACCCTTAACCTAAAGGTATACAAGTGACTTAATAAATAGTTGGAATATTCTTACATTTGATTCTATAAATTGTTACCCCGCCCATTCAAATCCAAAGTTGGCATGATGTCATGGCACATTTGTTGAGACACATTTTGCGACAATAATATCTATAGTTTTACATAATAAACAAATTATAAAAATTTGATATTAATAATGTATTTAAGAAGACGGATCAAACAAGATGGAATGTCGAAAACTAACTAAGCACATAAATAGTGTCAAAAAATAAAATGTAAAGTTTGGATATAAATAGAGGGAGTACAATATTGTGTTCCTTCAACCAAGTTCATCCGGTACAATTTACTATTTAACATTATTCAATATTTGATTCTATAAGTTTTTTACATTCGACTCTTACATATAAATTCAATAATATATTCAGACGATTTTACAATTTTTTAGTATAATATTAAAAAAATTGGGCACAAGTACAATATTTTAGGATGACTAAGACTTAATAATTCCCCTTAATTTATTATAGTTTTTATATTCAATCTTAAAATGAATCATCTAAATATATATGTTCTCATAATGAATAGATTTTAAAACACAAAAAAATAACATTATTCTTATACAATTATATTCTTTTTTTTTTTTCGAAAGAAAGAATCAATTTATTAATAAATAATCATACGGCATATACAACATGTGTCAATCGGATAAAATCGATTAAAGCCAAATAACAAAGAATCTCGTTCAAAGAAAGATCTGTATACTTGAATTGCTCCAAAGCACGTCCTCTATCATTTCGCCGCAAACAGCTTTTCACAAGAAGATCGAAGAATTTTGAGCCTCGACGAGAACCAATTTCGTCCGACCAAATTGAATGCAACCAACAAACGGACAACATTCGTAATACCACATGACGATTCGTTAAGAAACTTATCTTCCACATCTTCACCATAAGATAAACGTTTAAGACGTTCTTATTTATATTTTCAATAGAACTGAAACCTAAAAAATAAAGACTGAAAAACCTTCAAAAATAGAGACGGACAAACGGATCTCGCAAAAAACAAGACTTTTATTGATTGATTAATAGACACTCATAATTAACAATAATTGATAAATAAAATTATTCAGGGACTTACCTTCAATTCATTGTCGATGGAAGCCCTGACTTTTATTTGAAGGAATTCATTTTAGCATAAAATTTAAAAAACCAAAAATATATATATTTAAATAATGCATAAATCAGATGAGGCTTAATTTTAATTAATTTTTTTTTTTTTTTTTTTTTTTTTTTTTGGTCTAACATCGTTGTATAATTGTATTGGACATCAAATCACTCCTATGCATAAAAATTGACCAAATTAAGGGAATTAAATAGAGGTGTTGTAGTAATGGCCCCATATGGCCATATGTGACTTGTCCTTTTAATAAGTGCTTACTTTTGCTGATGTCACACCCCTCTATTTTTTGGTCACTGTTTTGTCCTTCGTTGATCGTTATTCGTATTCAATGATAAGTAAATCGGCTACAGAAACGACAAACAAGTTTGGACGTAAAATATAAAATAAATGTAACTATAAAAAAATCAAAAGAAAAATTAAACACTTCGATATAAATCCCAAGTACCAAACTAAAGTAGTAGTGCAAATAGGTATTTAATGATCTAAAATTAGATTGAATTAAATCAGATAAAATCGAAAATATTTAATGATCTGATTGCTTTATATTTTAAGACTGTATTAATAAAAAGGAGAATTTCTCGTAACATTTTTTGGACCTTCTTACTTAGCTAATGTTACAAAATCTAAACTCGTCCCTTTAGAATATCGAAAATCATAGTACTCCATTATATATAAGCAAATTTAATTTTAAACAATATGTTTGTACGATATTTGATATATCAACTCAGGGTTAATGTACATTTTTAAGTGACTTAAAACTTTAGTATACTTCGAAGTATGGAGTACAATTTTTAAGAGATTTACTAAGTTTTATACACTTCACAAAGGCATGCTCTAATTAATGTTTATTCCGTAATATTTAGTGTGACACATGTGAATCTAAACCAATTTTTACCAATTGGAGTATTCTTCTTTCATGAGTATAATTTTACCTAAACAAACATTATAAATAATACAGAGCAAGAGTTTTCTACCTACCGATTACCATAAACTTCAATTTAATAATTACTTATAGTTGTGAAATTAATTCAAGTAACACAATTGCTATTATATTTAAGAAGTTAGTTTACGTTTGTTGCATTAATATTTCATTATCTTTGGGTCACAATTCATATTTATATATCCAATAAAAAGTCACCCTAGGAGTAGTTCTTTATTATAAGGATGTTAGGTAATTAATTTCCTTTATTATAAGTAAATTTACAATTAATAAGAAAACTGTGATTTTAAATCATCAAATAAATATTTTTAATTCACTCATTTTTTTTTTTGGTAAATAGAAGCGGGACTAACCCCAAGAAACACCAAAAGCAAAAAACTACAGCACAAGTCCACAATTAAAACGGAACATTTTTATTACTTATTAGGGTAACTAAACAACACCTAACTCTTTGTCTTATACTCTTAGCAGCTTCGGAGTATTTTATTAGTGTAACCAAACTAACTATTTTTTATGTGAAGTCTTATAATAACACTATCATGAGAACATCTAATACAATAACTTATGTTTTCTTTTGGTAGCATTTTTATGTTAATTGCACTATTTTACAAGAGACCCTTTGCAAAATTATACAATATCCACTTTGTCAAATATTCTTCTTACTAATGGCAAATTGTAAACCTCAAATTATTGCAATAATTGATCTCTAGTCAAAATTTCTTTTCATCTATCATATACTTGAGAAACATATAATGTTGAATATTCGATTGGAAACATAACACTATCAAGATATTAGATTAAAAAAAAACTACAAATTGTTTATCCTATAAAACTGTCATATGCGTACACATGTATCTACGTTTAAAATATGACTACCTACATACCTATTATAATAATAATTGTAAAATAACTTATAACCAATATACCTTCATCTTAAAAATAAATAAAATTTACGAAATAATTGTTAAAACAAGCATATAAATAATTATGTTTTGCTCCACACAAATTTTTGATATATCCGTTTCATGTTTAAAACAACCAAGTAATTAGATAAGATAAAAGAAAAATATCTAAAAATTAACAAAAGTTTATCTTCATCTACATATACACTCAACTATTTAATTCGTTTTAAATGTAAAATAGATAAACTTATTTTATGAGCGACTAATTTTTATCTCCAACATATATATTGAGTGTCAAATATGAGTAATTACTACTCCGTATAAAACGCGAAAGTAGTAATTTGTCTCCTTAACTTTGCTCAATGGTGAAATTAGGCCCATAAACTTTCAATTGTAACAATTAAACCCTTAAACTTTACTTACACGTGAAATTTACCTTATTTGTTTGATTTTTTATGAAATTCCACCAAAATTCATTTTATAATCTAATTAATTCATTATAATTTTTTTATTTTTTTTTACAAAGTTACAAGTTCTATAAAAGCATGTTTTGTTTTTAAAATATAATTTTGTAATTGTTAGGCAATTTTTTATCATATTATGAATGTAATGATAGTTTATAAAATTTTATCATATTTTTTACTTTGGTTATTAAATATGGATATAAAATTATTTTTTAGATGAATAATTAATTTTAAATTATTCTTTTACAATTGATATTGGTTGCATAAAATAATTATGGATTTTTTGTTGATATTTAAGTGAAAAATTGAAAATTGAAAATCGGGATTAAATTTTACTTTTTGTTAAAGTTATAAGGTTAATTTGCTACATTTGAAAGTTAAGAGGCTTGATTTCACAATTAAACAGAGTTAAGGAGACAAATTACCACTTTCACGCCCTACAAAATTAAAAGTATCCACAACAATTGTGCTTAAAACCAATACTTTACCAAACAATTAACAATCATAAATTCAAGTGAGTCTACTTCTTAACTACACAAATCATTAAATCAATACCTCTTATCTAATCTAATTAAATTCTAAGCTCCACATTCTATTCCTGATTACGACTTCCCAACACACGTGGCATTACTTAATTAGGTGAAATTCTCATGAACGCCTAACTTACAAGTTAGAATCGTAACCCCACCATCACACACACACCCGTAATATTCCTTTGCCAAAACTTGTGATGAAGTTAAATTAAAAATGAAAATATTATGCGTAAAAACGACCGATAAAATTTATCAACACGTCATTTAATGCTCAAAATAAATAGATTTTTGAGAAATTTCATTAGTCGTTTTACGAGTGAGAAAGTATCATTGTAGACTTATTCGCGTTAAAATTAAATCCATAAGTACATGCACACATTGTCTTGTAATATAATTACACGTCTTCCTTTTCTTTGAAAAAGTCGACATTTCGCTGTTATTAGCTAGCTAAACTTTTTCAAACTTTAATCGCGAATATAATATGTTAAAAGTCCTACGGAGTACAATTTTTGGCTATAATTAAAATAAATAAATTACATTTAGACTTTTAGCATCGAAATATCATTAATAAGGTGGGTCATTTTACCGTAGAGCACATTAGTTTTAAAAAATACAATTAAAATTATTGGAAACCCTGCTACAAAGTCAAATACAAGACTATACGATGTAAAACAATGGTCATCTTATTACCACCGTATTGTTGAATCTTAATGAAAAATATGATCAAATTTTGATAAACTTTAAAATATTTACGTTTTTTTACGTATTAAAACTCGTCTAACACGTCAGATAGGGCTGGCCCGAAAAAAAAAAAAAAAAAAAAAAAAGAATTAGGAGAATGAAAGTATTAGGAGAATGAAAGTATATTCCCTAAACCAATATAACAGCGCCGTCAGAAAGTGTTCCCCGTTAAACTAACGGCGTTTCGCACTGCCACACGCTAAATACTTCCCCCTTTTCTTTTTTTTATTATCCTTCTTCAATTCATCATCATCATCATCACCATCATCATCATCATCATCTCCCTCTCTAAATCCTCACCGTTCATACGGAATCTCTCTCCTTTTTCTCTCTCCACTTAAAAAAAAAAATATCACAAATAACAAACAATTACTCCTCCACTCATTTTAATCAAATAATAATAATAATAGTTTTGCATCATTTTTTTTCTAGAGAGAGAAAGTTTATTATAAAAAAAAAAAATATGAGAAAATTTGCTGAAAATTTTTGTGATGAAGAAGATAAAATTGTTGTTGCAGATGATCTGAGAATTCGAGGTCCTAATTCTACTACGGCGGAGGTTAAGAGGTTGAAGACGACGACGAAGAAGAAGACGACGAAGAAGAAGGTTTCGGTTTCGGTTTCGCCGTATAATGTGTACGAGCTTAGAATTCGTCGTTTGAGGAGTAATTCTGCTTTACATCGTAATGAAACGACGACGTTTCAAGATGATGATACAGTTGTTGCTTCTACTTCGTGTGTTGATGATAATGATGAGGTTGTTGCTGTAAATTTTTCGAGCAATTTTGTGTCTTCTTCGTCGTCTTCTTCTTCGTGTTCGAGTGAATTTCTCAAGAATTGCGACAACAGTACTACTAATACTACTCCTGAAATTGTTGCAGATCTCGAGGTAAATTTTGATCGAATTTGTTATCGTTTTTATAAAATTCATATTTCTTATGCTTTCTACAATTTTTCTGCTATTTTAATTTTGCGTTGTTTTCATCTGTATGATATGAATGATTGAAGCAGTTAATAATCTGTTAATTTGTTTTGTTTTTTTGCGATTAATTTTTTTAAAAAAAATTAATCTGATTGTTGCAGGTTGACAGTGTTGCTGAAATGTCGTCGAAGTTTGTCGACTGCAATAAATCATCCAGGTATTTTATTGAATTAAATTTTTTATTTCATTGAATTAAAATAATGTAAATATTTTATTGAATTAATTTTTTTATTTCATTGAATTAAATCATATGAATAATACTCTAAGTTTGTCGAAGTATTATTCATATGATTTTTCGATTTTTTATCAAATCTTAGAGTAATGATGATGATTCCTTCACGCAGTAGATATTTTCAAATTCATACGTTTACAATTAATTTGAAAAAATTTACCGGAAATTCGAAATTCAAATCGCATGATATTCCTTTTTTTTTTTTTTGAAATAAAAAGCTGTTATATAGGAGTATTTTCTTCCTCTCTTTTATTCAAGTAAAATAACTCAAGCTAAAAAAAAAGGAAAACTATGGAGACTTTATCACATTTTAACATCAGTGAAAATTCCAGGAAAATTGATGAAACAAGCAAGATTGATCATGAACTGGAGACGAACCGCCTCGATCATCTGACGAAAAATTCGACAGTCGAAATCAAGTCAACGACGACGATGCCGTCTGAGTCAGAAATCGAAGACTTTTTCTCTTCTGCTGAGAAAGACCTCCAGAAACGCTTCTCAGACAAGTAAATAACCTCTGAAAACAAATTCAAATAAAATCAAAAATCGTTTTGTTTCGTTGATTGTATTAATTAAACGCGTTAATTGTTTTTGAATGTCCGTCCTCAGGTACAATTACGACATCGTAAAGGACATTCCGTTGGAAGGACGATACGAGTGGGTCCAAATTACGCCGTGAAAGCCGCCGCCGACAACATACCGAAGATGATCACCTGAAAAAATTCGTACTGATCAAATCATCCTTAATTAGTCTTTTAATTCGTAGCAGGTTTTTACAGCAGCAGCAGTAGTAGTAGTAGTACAATAATAATTGGTTATAATTTTAACTGAATATTTTTGTCGTTGTTGAGGAATGTTAGTTAACATTATGTTATGCAGTAACAACAACAACAACAACAGCAAGAACAACAGAGGGGGTAGTACAGTAGTAGCAGTATTTACTATTTAGTGGTGGTGAATGATGATGTTAGTAAAAAAAAAGTTAGGTGGTTTTGTACATTCTTGGTCTCCTTTTGTATCTATGGTAGAAAAAAAAGAACACTAAATTTAATGTCAGTTATCTCCAGTTTGTTCTCGGTACCGATGACGAAAAAATTCGAGTAATTAACGATATATTTACGTTTCTTTTCTGGTGTAATTTGTATATCTTTTGGAAAGTCGTGAAACTGATGAATTGGATGGAGTAACTGAAATTGGAGGGAGATACTGAAATTTGTAGTTTTTGGGTATAATCTGTGAATTTTAATCTGTTAAGTCGCTTCGAACATAACTAACGTAGAGTAAAGAAATGTGTGAAATATGTGAATTGGAGGGAGTAATGAAATTTGTACTCCGTAGTTATTACTTATTTGTATATTTATTTTCTTTGTTTGATATAATTTTTCAAAAATTTAAAAATATAGATTCGAAGAAAAAAAAAATCGGGTGAATCGAAGGGAGTAATTAAATTTGTAGTTTTTCAGCCACCATAAAAGGAGTACTTGTAAGTTGTAATGAATAATGTCTGCTCTGCAAGAAATTGACACGCATTTGTGTTATGTATGAAAAAGAAAAACACGCATAAAACCAACGTACACAATTTTTATTTTTTTTACTCTTTTTTCTTCATAATTTTGTGTGTGTCAGTGATGATTTTAACACATTCTGTGATGACGGTAATAATAATAAGAGCATTCATTGTGTGTCTCATGCATTTCATTTCATTTCCCCTGCTTTTTTTTTTTTTTACTTTTTGTTTTGCAGAGGGAATTCATTTGGAGAAATATGCGGGGTTTTTGTTGTCTTCTTTTTACTTTACTCGATCTACTCCCTCTGTCTCAGTCATTTGTTTACAGTTTGACTTTTTTTCCCTTCACAAAAAAGTCAAACTGTAAACAATTCACTGAAACGGAGGGAGTAGTACTTTTCATATTTTTACCCCTTTTTAATCTTCATCTTCTTGAATTATTTTTACAGTGGTAAAATATTAGCATTTAGTTAATTAGTTGAAGTACAAAGTACTTGATTTTACTTGCTATGATATCACTAGTAGACGAAGTAGTACTCTAAATGTGTAGATTAAAAAAAAAAAAAAAGTGAGTACAATTGTAGTGTTGTGTAGTACATTGCAGAAGACTATAAAGGTCAATAGGTCATAGATGTTCATTTTTATTCATGTATTAGATGTTTACCGTCTTTGTATTTCGGTCGTTTTATCCGTTATATTGTGTACCTAATTTTGAATTACTACATTTATCATGTTTTCTAATTGCTATGTTAGGGTTACTTTCAATGTTGTCATTTACTTAAAGCGTTTTAAATCTATATATTAACTAAACTTAGACAATAAAGCTGGGATGGAAGAAATGTCTTTTAGCTGGAGTTATACGAGTACAAGTTATGTTTTTCGTGTGACATTATTTATTTCTAAAAATTCTCTTTAACGGGACGACAAACTCTAAAATTTGATCGAGTGTCAAGAGTGTAAGATTGCAAATTTAACAAATGAATTTTTTTTACAAGTTTTTCTATTGGGCTTAATTTGTATGTAATGAGTTTCATCAATAAGAAATTAACAATGACAATGATAACAATACGTTTTTATGAAATCATCTTACACTGAGGCCCTGTTCTTTTCGATTTTTTGGAGTTGCTGAGCTGACTTATAAAAGCTGAACTTATAAGAGCTGAAGTCAGTGTAAATTAAAGCTTAGTGATGTTTGTAAGAGCTTAACTTATTAGAGTTGAACGTATGTAAGTTGAGCTGAAATTTAAGAGCTGAAATTAAGGTGAAAAGAAGACGAGGTCTAAGTTTATTTTAAAACCGCATGATTTAAAAATTATTTTGAGGCAGTAGAGTAAGGAGGAATGACTCATATTGATTGCCCATTTGTCCTCATTTTGCAAGGTCTTCAATTTCAATTGAGTACGGAGTACACTTTTAATAAAATTTTAATGTCTTTTTAAACAAAAATAAAAGGTGAAAAAAAGCATATTCATCAGAAAATTAATCTCTCTGACTCATAAAAGATGAGGTGACTAAAGTGCAACCATCACACAAAAAGTGTGGCCCATTTTAGGAAAAGGTTGTGCCAAAACTGCCAATCAACAAATCCCCTTTATTTGGGATATTTCACAGTATCACTGACTTTGGCGGATCTGTAGTGCATGTGTGAGGTTTGCGTAGTGCACTCAAACTTTGTGAATATGTGCCCAATATGCCCATTTTGTGACGGAAAACTTGGCGACGTTAAGTTTATGGAGGGAGACACCAATTATGAGTTTAAGATGCATTTAGACATTATTCGCCGATTAAATCTTTATTATTTGTCTTATAATCAACAAAATTTACACTAATTAATCAACTAATAATAGCATTTAGTTGACGAATAATGTGGGTTTAATTGCAAACTCATAATTGGTGCATTCTTTCTTAAACTTAACGTCGTCAGTTTTCCGTCAAAAAAGCGTATTGGCACATACTTATAAAGTTTAGGTATCATAACAAATCTCACATATAAATGTAAGTAATTTACCAAAGATGTAAATATCCCTTTATTTATTTATCTAAATTTAATTTTTTTATTAATTTACTGTATTTATTTTTATCTTTCTAAAATTTTCTCACTGTTTTACTTGTATTTGTACAATTATTAACAAATCTTGCTATTGTGAGTTGATGGTAAATCTCTCTTCACAAGATTTATGTCTACATAAACATATCTAAAAATTAAAATAAAGATGAAATCATTTTAAATATAGATTTGAGAAATTAAATAAAATGATGTTTACATTAAAATATGATAAAGTGTCATTGAGTGATGTTCTATTCAGCCCCTCACATACAAAATAATGGAGTACTTTTTTTTTCTTTATAATAACTATTTAAGTAGTTCTTATGTAAGACCGTACTAACGATAATTAACGTAAGACACAACACACAAAAGTTATTAAAAAAAAAGTAACCACCCCTTGTGTGAGAGGTCTTACAATAAGTTTATTGTAAGACTTGTCTCACACAAGTATTTGTCTAACTCTTTATACGGAGTAGTTTGTTCATTAATTGTGAGATCTTTGATTAAGTCTAACTTGAAACTGTTGTTTCTTGCATATCCTATCCTATCCATTTGATATCTGGTCATCTCCCGACAATCCTCCAACTCACTGGCCAGATATTCTACATATAGTTCAATTTTTCAATTGTTGTTCGATTGGTTATATTCTTTGTTTTGTTAATAAGACAGCTCATTGATTAATTTTTCAAGTAAAGTTACTATAACTAACGCCAATATATCTCTTTCCAAAAAAAAAAAAATTAAGACGGTTAACAAAAATAGCTTCACAAACAATAAAATTATGATAAATCAATAAGAGAACAACTGATTGATACATGTAAAACAATAAAACAATACGGAGCACTATATGTTAGAGTGTATAAAATCGATATTGGGCCTCCAACCATAAGCTTAAACTTTTGGTTGAGTTGGTTTCTAACATGGCATCAGAGTCAGCGGTAATTCGTGTAAGGGGGCGTGTTAGAGTGTATAAACCGATCTTGGACTTCTAACCATCAACTTAAACTTTTGTTTGAATTGGTTCCTAACACCTTATTTTTATTTAAAAGTATTTCTACTCTATATTTTTTCTATTTAAAAAAAGTGTTCTTTTTAATAAATTTCTTTACACCGTACGGAGTACACAAAAGGTGAAAAATGCAAAAGGAAAATGCTGCCGTATATTCTTAGGTGCATGTAGTAAATTCTCACTTTATCATCATTTGGGGAGGAGTAATAATTGAAGGTAATCACAAAAAAATAAAATTACAATAGAGTTGGTTAAGAAGAAGCTCGTGGTGGTCCTAAAAATAGAATTCATTACTTACATAAGTAGGGGTGAAAGAGGAAAAATAAAAGACGGTGGGGTCCACAATTTGGTACTGTGTAAAAAAGTAAAAAAAAAATTAAAAAAAAGTGACAGTTAAGCAAAAATGATGATTGCTGCAAGTTGGGGTAAAAATTGTTGCAGACGAAGGTAAGTGGGAAGGGGTGAAAACGAGGAACCACGTGCCTTTTTGAGATTCTCTTGGGATTATCACCCTTGTATAATTTGACAGTTATAATACCTCCCCATTGTGCATCATAAATTCTTGTTTAAGACCAACATACCCGTTTTAAGCTTAAAACGGGTCAATTACTCTCCACTTGCACATAAAAAACAAATTTATTGCACCTTTCTAACCCCACTTGTCTTTTGTCTTATTCTTAGTATTTGGTCCGTCTTAACTTAAAACGGGTTGACCCGTTTTAAGAGAGACTAATTGATTTTGCATACTCTATCTGTCCCAATTATCACAAATTCTCATATAAAACGGGTAACCCGTCTTAAGTTTAAAACGGGTCAAATATTTTGTTTACGCTCATATTTAAGTATATGATGACCATTATCGAATATTTTGTGACACTTGTGTGATACTGCCCATACTGGTAAAAAAAAGTTCATCTGTCACAGGAGTTACTCCTTGAAAATTACTTGTCTTCTGTTAGAGTGAATGACGAGTTTTTGGATATGTAAAATGCGATTATATTTGTGATTGTTATTGACGGAAATGTCACCACTCTATCTCTTAACAATCACAATATATTGAATATTGGTCACATGTTACCATTAGCTTAAATGTGATCAGTCACTTTTTATACCTCAAAAGACCTGTCTTTTACTATTTTAAGGAATACCGTAATTTTTAAAACGTTTCCACATAAATTTGCCCATTTTTTCCCTAGTTTTATTGCATGTCGACCATCGGATAACAATTCGGTCAAAAGTGTAAGCTAATAGATGTAGTTCCAAAATTTATTTTTATTCTCTAATAACACGTTCTTCACGCGAATGCCCGTTGAGTTTAAAGAATAAATGTAAATGCGACTACATACGTCCACCTATTTGGTGCGACATATACTCTTCAAAAGTGAAGGGTGGTAATTGGACATGTAACCTCAACTTACAAGATTTTTGTTACCATACTAAAAACCGTAACACTACCTAAATTGTATAAATACATTCAAATTAAATTTAAAATTATAAATCCAAAAGAATAATTTATATACTGCGGTTTAAAAAATTACAAATAAAAAATGGCTAAACATAAGTCTTCAATATAATTTGTTTGACGGATCAACTTGTTTTAGTTCTCATCGATTTTTTACCAATCCAATTTTGAGAAATATGATAATCTGTGATACTAGTTCAATTCGTCTCAATGTGATAACTAGGTAAATTAATTGATCATTTTAGATTAAAATTTTTCCTTTCTACTCAATGAAATGCATTTGTCTTTACATGTTATTGTAGATGGAACTTAATTATTTACTTTTTTTTTTTTTTAAAGACACTTTTAGTATAAAAACTTACTGAGGTTAAATAGTTTGCAAGACGCATTCATTGCAAGCATAAAAGAAAAAGCAACTGAGTTGTGCGTTTGTTGCTACTCCCTGTATCCCCAGTGAATTGTTAACGTTTACTTTGTTTTGTAAGGGGAAAATACAACAAACGTTAACAATTCACTGGGACAGAGGGAGTGCTATATATATACTTTTTGAAGTGAGCATAATCTGCGTATTTCTGAAGTAGGGGTTGGCCCAAAAATTGGTAAGAGGAGGGGCACAAATATATTTTATTTAAAGTATCAACAGATTTGTTTTTGCAAGGTTGGAAAAACTTTTAGTTCAATTGAAAATCAATTGTGTCAAAAATTGAGGTTTAAAATTGGTTTTGGAATCAAAATTTAATGTAAAATGAACAAATTAAAAAACTACGGAGTATAATTTATTGAAAATTAAACCCTAAATCTCCTATAGAATAGAATAGAATGTACGAGTATTAAAGAATGTGGTTAATTTTAAAGGTTTTAGATGCGAAATTATTAGGGCTTTTTTTTTGTTTGTATTATTACAAAGATGAAGGATGATTAGCACATAATATAACACACGTGGAGTATCTAGTCACTTGAACGGAGTCCATAATTCAACAAACGTGAAATATCGTGTATCGTATTCGTGTTACTTTAGTGTATTCATTTGGTCAAGACTACTTTATGATATTTTATTTTTATATTCAATTATAGTGATATTTAGTCGCGTTACAATAAACGGTTGGGATCATTTGAACCTGGAATCGGTATCTCTGAATACCTCAATCGTAACAATTAAGCTATGTTACCTTCGACTGTTTTTTTTCCCCTTTAATGTTCATTTATGTATAGAATAAGTGTGAAAATAAAGTAAAACTATTAAATATTTGTTACTCAAAATTATTTAAGCTATTTATTATTGTTAGTTCTCATGAACTAAAGTAAAATAATTCTTTCTATTTGTACATCTTTATCGTATATTAACGAGATATTATCTTTATCGGATATGAATGGAGGTAGTATATAGTAAAACGCCTATAAGGCTATAACCTACCGACGAGGCGACGACATGGGATAATTGTCCCTACACACATGGAAGAGACGTTAACACTACAAGTAATTAAGGTACGTATAATATTATTTGGAGCGCGTAAATCTACTACTCCGTATTAAGGTAGGATATAAGTACGGAGTAACATACGTCGATGTTGAGTGTGATTTAGAAGAAAAAATGTCTTAAAAGATGTTATGTTATAAAAAACATACATGAAGATTATTTTGAAAAGAAATGTTATAAAACGGGATTATGTTTAAATTTAAACAGTTTTTACTGTCATATAATACATCCGTTGATGAGAAAATGAGATGAGATGAGATGAGATGAGGAATATGCAACTGCAAGCTGACACAAATAGTCAACCTTACTTTGAAAGGATCGTGATGACGAGAGGCAGACAAAAGAATGCCGATTATATACGAAGTTGATGTTTATATTGTTATGCCTAAGTAATGTTATTCTAAATCTAGCATAATACGAGTACGTGTATCGGTGTATGTAATTTAAGTTCATTGGTTATTTCAAGCACTTAAGTCGTAAACTTATTATTCGAAAACAGAAATGCTCACATAAATCCGTCTCACGCTTGCGACAAAGTATTTGCATCTAAAATGTGCTTACTTTAAGGTGTAAAGTGACTATTTTAGCGTTTAAAGTGACCATTTTATGAAGCTTTAAAGTATTCACATTTAACTTTAACCATTAAAATAGTTACATTTTACTCATAAGAACCCTGTCGTCGCACGCGTAAAACAGTTTTATGCAAAACTTACTCATTTGAAAATTGTTTCTTCATGTTATTATATGAAATAATCAAGGGAAGCTAATATTGGAAGCCGTAAAAGATGATTATTTTGCTACTCTAGACATTAAGTAAATAAATAAAATTATCAATTTTCATTGCCACGAGTTGCGTAATCTATAATATTTGCAAAGCAAAAAAAATATATTTTCGTTATTAGAATGATGACCCTTAGATTTTATAAAATACACAAATTTCTCTTTCTCCATTAATGTGAGACACTCACATGTGATCATATATTTCAACACCGCCCTCGCACGAGAAACCATGGGAGCGCACCCGAGGGGTCTTCAATCAACAACCTAAATTTACAAGAGCGAAAATAATCGAACCCAATCAGAGCAGCAAACCCTCAAAGAGGACCTCGATCATTCGTTGGCGTGAACCGGCCAATATAAATTCTATAGGTCATCTCAGTATTTCACGCATGAAATAATCTCATATTAGGATTTACCAATTTGAATTATTAGACAAAAGCTAAACTTTGTTTTCCTAACTTAAATTTATTAAATTCTACGAAGTAAATTACTCCATATTTGTAAACAAGTATTTTTAATAAATCAATCTAAACTAAACTGAACTTAATAAACTTATAAAATTAAGTCCAAACTAACAACACCTTACGTTAGTAATTTAGAAGACCAATTCTCCAATAATTTGTGATTTAAGAAATGAATTAAAAAAAGGGGGAAAAGAAGAATAAGAAGATGAATCGCACTTGTTGTAATGAGTGGGGGGATCAAATAATCAAATAAATAAATCAGGAAACCTGACATTGTAAATATGTTTTGATTTATGATCATCAATCATCATCCTCATTTTGCATTTTGCTTTGCCTCTTTCTGTCTTTTCATGTTTTCCTTTTTTACCTTAAACTTTTTACCCTACGAGTTACTCACTGATTCATCAGATTTTGATCATTTTTATAACGCACAATTATTATAGGCTATTTACTTTTTGTATACGAGTTTTACTTACGTTGTATACTTGTTTCATTTAGTTTTCCAACCTTACCTTTTTTACTCCCACAATATACAATTTTTTTTTTCAAACTTTTCTTAATCAAAATTCATTCAATTGTTTGATTATTCAACAACTAAGTTCAATAATCAATTCAATGAAAGTAATAATCGGATTCGATTTCAATTTTTGTCATCAAATTATTGCGTTTCATTGATTTTTAATAGATTTAAATTAAAATTGAAATTAGGGTTTATATAAAAAAGGGATTGTAATAAGTTGAGGAAAGTCTAAGGGTTGACATGTGAAATCAATGTCTAGTGTCTACATGCTTCTTCATTCGAGGATTATGGATTCAATTGAAGCAATCTCTTTACAATAATAAGGCCCTGTTCTTTTCAACTTAATTTCAGCTCCTATAAGTTAAATTTCACCCTATAAGTTAATTTCACTCTTATAAGTTCAAATTTCAGCCCTATAAGTTCTATAAGTTCAGCTCAGCTCCTATAAGTTGATCACCATTTCGAACACATAAGTTCAATTTCACCCTATAAGTTCAGCTCTTATAAGTTCAGCTCCTATAAATTCTATTATGTTTTATTTTTATATAACTATTATTATTACATGTTTCTCATATTTTTTTTTTGTTGGAATTGTTGGAATTCCAACTTGTTCATTTTGATTTATGATTTCATTAAATTTAGAAATCGCGGTTAAATATTTTGACGAACGATGAATATGTTGGAATTCAACTTGTTCATTACTTTGTTTGTTTTTTATTTTTTATTTTTTATTTTTTATTTTTTATTTTTTATTTTTCCACATTATATAGAGTATAATTTTTTGTAGGTTATTTTGGTTTATTCGTTTTATTTTTCTTTCATCTCGAATCTTTTTTTTTACCCTTTTTCCCGACTCGTTTTGAGTTATCTTTAAATTGACACCTATAAAACATTTCTACAAAATGCAATACTAAAATTCTCGAGAAAATAAATATAGTATATTAAAATATTTAACCGAACCAACTTATTTATAATCAACTATATATTGAGATATTTAACTATACTAGACCGCAAAATCGATTTTGAACACTATTGTTTACTATTAGTAAAATTAATCATTTTAAATAAATTAAAAGATTTTAATTATTGTAATCATCATCATCATTACTATAAATATCATTGTTATTATTGTTATTAATTTAATAAATTTTTCCATATTATATTAATATTAATATTAATATTTAAATAATTATTATTATTATTATTATTAGGATTTATTGTAAATTACAGCCCTTTAATAACTCGAATTTAGAAATTACAGCCCTTTTAAAAAATTTTAATCAATTACAGCCACATTTTTTGCTCCGTTTGTAAATCACATACAAAACGGAGCTCCGGCAATGAATTCTGTTTAAACGTCATAGAATTCAAATTTCCCCCCCCAAATTAGTGTTTTTGTTGACGAAAATACCCTTACTCATATCTTATATATATTTTCAACTCTTTCCTTCATTAATTTGTGAAAAAAAAAAATGGGAAATCAGATTTCTGACTTTGAAATTAGGGTTCATAGTTGGATTTGAATTTCTGGGCTTGAATTTGATTTTTGTCCTCTGAATTCGATTTTTTTTTCTCTCCTTTTTCCTTCAAATCTTAAAGCAAATCTTCAATGTCTGATCAAAGTTGTGGTAGTTGGAATAATACTTCGAAGACAAGCTCTTGCTTTTGTGGGAACCCAATTGTGGTGAGGAAATCGGGCACCATTGATAACCCTGGAAGAAAATTGAGTTGGACAAAATGAAATGCAGTTTCAGAAGTTTGACTGAGAAGAATTGTGAGCTAAGAGATGAGATTCGGCAGCTGAAGAAGGAGGTTAGGGCTTTGAAAGAAGACAAGGTTCGTCTACAAAACAAAAGCGGGAATGGAACTGCAATGAAACTCATAGTACTTGTGTTTGTTTGTGTTCTTGTGTTTATGACAAAGTTGCTTTAGATTGAACAATGGAAGTCAAAGTTGTCGTCTTTATGAGTGTTCATGGATTGTATGATATAAAAATTGTATGACTTTCCTTGCAATGTATCAATGAAAATGTCGTCGTTTTGTTTGCAATTGCATTACTGTGGAAGACATTATACCAACATGTAGTCACAACATTTGAAACAAGTTTGGACAAAACATTTGAAACAAAATTGGACACAAAATATGGCTTCATAGCCTACTTCATTCATTAGTAGATATCATAGCACAGAAAATCTGGCTTCATAGCCTACATTGTTTAATAAAGAGTGCAAATTAACAAACTTGAAACTAAATTACAATCCAACAAAGCCATTACAATCCTACTTAGATAAAACACACTGAAATTTGTCTTCAAATGTCTAATTATTCCAGCAACAAAGACATTACATTACACACACAAACAAATCCACACAAAGGCAAAGTTTTTCACTTCATCCTCAAGCTTGGCTAGCTGCATCTTGAGTGGCCAACATAGAGGGGAGGGCAGTGGGCAGTGGCAGGTGCAGGTGCAGTGGCAGGGAGGTTACCAAGGCAGGGGCAGTGGCAGTGGCTTGAGATTTGAAAACGAAAGGAGGAGAGAGAGAGTGACAGAAACGTGAGATTTGAAAATGAAAGGAGGAAAGAGATGAGGCTGAGGGGAGGGTTTAAACAAAGAAATTCAATAGGCACGTGTATCTTTAGTGAAGGGCAAAACGGTCAACTACTTATTTTTTTCACCTGAGATTAGGTGAGGTCGCAATTTAAAAAGAGCACCCAAAAATATGGCTGTAATTGATTAAAATTTTTTAAAAGGGCTGTAATTTTAAAAGTCGTGCATTTTGGTGGCTGTAATTGGCGAATAACCCTTATTAGGATTATTATTATTATTATTATTATTATTATTATTCAATAAGTTTAAATTCTAATAAATTTAACTCCAATAAGTTTCAGCTCCTATAAATTCAGCTCCTATAAGTTCAGCTCCTATAAGTTCAGCTCAGCTCCTATAAGCTCCTATAAGTTCAGCTCAGCTCCTATAAGTTCAGCTCCTATAAGCCGAAAAGAACAGGGCCTAAGTCTTTCTTAAGACGAATTATTCGTCTTAAGCTTAAAACGGGTCAAAGTACTCATCCACTTGCACATATAATGTTGTAGGACGCAGGAGTTATCGATTTGTAACTCGAGTTTCTCGAGACAAATGAGAGAACTTGAGCCAATAATATAGGACAAAGACCATAAGCCCACCCCAAAAGCTAGCTTAAGGGGTGGTAGACCCTTGCCCTCTATAAACCCCACATCAACCTCCCATACGGTCGATGTGGGACTCTCTGATAAGACAATCCTCAGAACATTCGTCCCCCCTTCAGGACCAACGTCCTCGTTGGGTCACGGCTACGTTGGGTCACGGCTGGCTCTTCCAGGCCACCCACTCCGTAGGCCACCCACTCCGAGTCCGTTGACCTCCAGGACCAACATCCTCGTCCCATACCAAGGTTTGGCTTTGATACCAATGTTGTAGGACGCAGGAGTTATCGATTTGTAACTCGAGTTTCCCGAGACAAATGAGAGGAACTTGAGCCAATGATATAGGACAAAGACCATAAGCCCACCCCAAAAGCTAGCTTAAGGGGTGGTAGACAAAACAGTCTACTTTTTTCTACACCTTTTACTTTTATCTTATCCTAACTATTTGACCAGTCTTAAGCTTAAAACGGGTTACTCATTTTATACGAGAATTTGGGTTTATTGTAAGTTAAGACTCATATTGTTAACTTTAAGCAAATGAATTTCAGTTGATAGATGAATAGTGCTGGATCCACCATTCATTTATCATCTACTCGGTACTTTACTTGTCACCTACCTTTTGTTTTGACCCATTTATTTTGGATAGATTCATGTATACAAATGGTAAGTAAATCATTTGGTTTGCCATTGATATTCTGTATTTTCTATGAGTAATTCGGCAGTGAGACTGTTGTATGCGTATAACGGTTAATACATTATTTTAACCCATAATTTACGGAGAAAAGTAAATGAAGTGTTGATAAGTTCTATTAGCAAGTGTATGCATACAACAGTCCCATTTTAGATATTGTCAGTACACTTTGTATTAGGTTAGATGGACATTTTTCTCCACTTTGAAGGTCTAAACGATACTCATATACGAAGTAAAATGTACGAAAAGTTTTGATTTCACGGTGTAACTAAATAATTCATTGGACTGTCTTATGATTTCAATAAATTTAGTGTAACAAATAGATCTAGTAATTATACAATATCGATTGAATGGATATGTATAATTATTGTCAGTTTAATCTTTGTTATAATAATACCGACTAATTTTAAATTTGCGTAGGTGTCGTTTGGTTGCTCCCAAGGATTAAATTCCCGTAAATTCTAATTTCTAAAAATACGTTAATTAAAACATTCACGTGAATTGCTGTCTAAATCATTTGAATTTGATCTATCAATCTAACATGTTTTTACTGTTATTTGTGCTCACCAAAGAAAAACCAATTAAAATGTAAAATCGAATATCTCAATTCTTTCATATGGGCGATATGGCCTTTGCATGCACAGTCCATTAAAACAACGCAATATAATTTACGTTATTGTTCAATTGTACCCAACTTTTACGCAATATAAATCGAAGTGAAGAACCAAAAGAACTGAAATTAACTCGAAACGAGTAAATGACTTGAATCTATCTATAAATGAGGAAAATTAAATAGTTGGTGTCTACATCAATCAATGAATCAAGCAAATTGCTTTGACATCAGCATTAATCTTACAAGATGAAGAGCTTTCTAAATACACACTAACACACCCCAATACAATCACAATTTATACTACAACAACCATCAAAGAATAACCTATCATTTTCGACTAATTTTGGACGTAAAATAGGTTCATATACAAGGAGGGGAAGAACTGCTGTATCCTATACGTTTTCCACGGAAGAGACGGATCTTACAGACTCAAACTTCATAGACCCTTCCTTGTCCGCGTGATATGACACCAACACCTTGATCATGCGCCGGTACTTTCTCCTGTACGTTGGTAGCATCGACATGCTTCTTATCATTCCTAACAGCCTGCCATAATGTCTCATTATTAGCGACAACAATAGAGTCGAAGCAAATCACAGTAATCAGAATTTTGATACTTGAGCTGTGTTCTGCTGTCATACTCGTAGCTCCCAAGTCATTTTCTGTCTTTTTATGAGCAATATACGTACTGTTATAACATGTTATCTTCGTCTTAAATTGTCTAAATTTTTGTAATGTACTCGGAAATTTTCTAAAATTTAGTGTTTTTGCTGTATCCTGAGTCTTGAAGTGATGTTTTGAGGTCCTCCGAACATGTTTGATAAGTTACGAAAAAATAAGATTAGGAAAACGTGTTTAATGTACCTTCTGCTGATGCCTTGAATTTGAGCAGCCCTTAAAGTATCTTGGGGCACCACGCACCCGTTTTCCCAAGCCTCAAGGCGCTGCGGATGACTTCCAAAGAGAACCACCCGTTCCAAATACCGTAACTCACCATCGTCCAACTTCAACATTTTGATCTGCTCCTTCAATACCAACACAGGTTGAAAAAACCAGTCGAACAGTCTGTCCTGAGGTCTATTCTCGTGGGTGACGACCACGTCGTCAAGTAGGACCATACCATTTGCTCCGGCTTTGTTAGAGTGCACTAGGGTTTGCAGGAATGAATATGACGGAAGTCCAATCCCGATGATGGGTGAGTCATGGCTGTTTTTTGCTTTCAGCCAGTCACAGAGATCAGCGAATGTTATGATGTTAGCGTCTATCAGTTCTCGTGCTCTCATTTCGCATGTTTGCATTATGTTTCCCCACACCTGCAACATTGTTCCGCTCAGATTTATAAGAGTCGATGTTGAATGCCTATAACTTCATCAAAATGAATTGACTATCTATTTCACAAAACAACAGTACGACACGTACCTGTACCATCTTCACATCTTGTATCGTTTCCCTAACCGATCTTGCACGTCCTATGCTTGGAATAATCATTGAAGGCCCTTCAACTACAGAAGTATTAGACTTGTCCTCACGAACACGACTTGCTCCAACAATCGAATCTGACGTTTGCGACGTCTGCTTCTTTCTGTATCGGGGCCTGGCTGTGATTACAGTAGCATGATTAATAATAGAATTTGCGAGTAGAGATTGACGTTTTCATGTATTATCATGAACCGAGCCTATTGACAGAATAATTACTTTGGCAGTATCGTCCCTTCTCTCAAATAAAGCCAATCGTTTGTGTACTCGTCGAACTCAGCAACCTGTGCGATTACGTACGCAAGACCTCTCTTGAAAGACTTTTCCTGCACAACAACACATAACCAATCGTTTATTCGTATAGTTGGAAACTGAGATATGGAACGAACTATGCTAAAAAAGAGACTTAAAACTGATTCTCCTCAATCTTATATTTTCGTAACTTATCAAGCACTTCGGCAAACTTCAAACAACCTTAGATTATATCAAAGAGAAAGACTACTTAAAAAAACACTAAACTTCAGAAAATTTCAGATAACTTTTGAATTTTTTTTTGGTTTCTTAACTAATCAAACATTTCAGAAAACTCAAAAACTTAAGAATACTTCATATGAATTTAAAAAAAATTATCACAATGTTTCTAAAAAAATTCAGACTTCACACAATTTAAGACAAAAAGAAACAAAATGAGGTCGACGTTAGAATATACCTGATACACGACAACTGAACCATACAATCCGACAAAGATGCTAGTGAAGATAGCGAAGACAATGCATCCGGCAACAAATATCGGCCAAAAAAGAATGGCTATACCGGCAACTGGGATACAAGCCGTTTCTAGAAAAGGGCCTTCACGGGCGATAAGATCGTGTGTTAGCCGCTGCCATCCTTTGAAAAGCATGAAAGGGCTTTTTACGATGATAATGGCTGTATAAAAAGGGACCTCCACCACTAAGCCCAATATTCCGACAGTAACGATTGCTGGTATATGAATAAATCTGCAGCATAATGCAAATTCAGAGTCGTGATTCGTGAAATTTCGCATCATAGTAGTTATCATCAAGTAAATCATGATTTACTAGTTATGTTCAATTATATACTGAACAGATACAGTAGTTCTCCTTCGGACTTTTTATTCTCATCTTATTTTTCCGTAACTCATCAAACACTATAAATTCGGATGGCTTGAAAACTTCAGCATACACACTACTTAAATAACACTATAAATTCAGACAATTTCAGGGGATTTCAGAGATTTTCCTTCGGATAACTTAAAATGATGAGAACATGTTCTTAAACCCTAATCCATTGAATTAAGAAACCCGAAGTTGTGATCTCCATGGTCAATTATACGACGGGTGTGTTTGCCATGACCTAAAAGACAAGCTAACTCATAGTAATCGTAAGCGGCAGGCATAGGAAATCAGACATATCAACTTCTGATTATATACTCACTTGAGGGTTTGAACCTCGTCAGTGCTCTCGCATTCACAAATCTGCTTCAAGTACATAGGATACGAGTGGATACAAAGATCTGCAAAATCGCGGACAATAGTACAGCTGTCTTTAATAGTCTCCCATGTTCCATCCTACACGTAAAACAAGAAGCGGCTACAAAATCAAACGACGAATGAACAAAAAATAACACTGCTAGGCCTGAAATGCCATTATTAGAAACATACCACAATGCAATGCAAGAATTTCTTGGCTTCATTCTCTTGTCGAAACGCTTCGAAAGTAGAAACCCAAGGAGTGAAAAAACCATATCCAAGACCCACAATTACGCTTCCTGCTATGCTTAGACTCAACCAAAGAGCAGCCAAAGCAGGCAAACCTAACATAATTGCCACTTTCATTGGTGCATCAAACCTCTTTGTTCTGCTCAACAATTGCCACATACAACAACAAACAAACCCTCCATCAAATTATGCATTGCTGAACCCAAATCCGCACAAATTCTCAAATAGAGACTGTTATACAGCGTGAAAACAACTATAACATTACCCCAGTGTCCCAAGGGCTCCCGCAACTACTAACAAAAGGGGAAAAACAACATTGCATTGACTCATTGAGTGTGAAATGACCATTTTAGCGAGTCATTTTACTTAATTTTATCAAAATTTAATAACCAAAGAGCATGGATACATTTCTCGATATATTATATAGTAAAATGACTCGCTAAGTAGAAATGTATCCATGCTCTTTGGTTATTAAATTTTGATAAAATAAGCTCGTGATCAAATTCCCTCGAGTTCAAATACAGCTTTACATATCACATGGATATATTTTTCGATTTAAACTTCACCAATTTCACGAAATATAAAACTTCACCGAATCCTTACCCCTCCAAAAACAATATTAGCAAGAATTGCAAACAATTTAACCCAAGAATCAAACAAAGATTGAAACTTTAAAGGTGGAAATTACTTGATTATGGTAAAAATTGTGGAGTAAACATGAACAGGGAAAAGACCCAAAATTACACCAACATTTCCTATGATCAATATTAGTCCTACAATTGGACCCACCACCAAACCTACACCACCAAAAAAAAAAATTAATCACCAACATTAATTAATATCCACAATTAAATTAAATTTAAATTTAAATTTAAACACGAATTATCAAATAAAACCGTCATACAACTTTTAGACTGTACGACTGTTTTACAGGAGACTAACTCGAAATCTCGAAAAAACTGGAAATTGAAATTCAAGAAGATACCTTTAAGACCACCAAGAAGAAAGGCAGCACAAAAAGCAAAAACTACATAGAGAATTCTCAAAAAGCCTTCAAATTTGTTAGCCATGGATCAATTTTGCATAAAAATTTATGGAATTAAAGCATACCCAAGTGAGAAAAACACAGAAAAAAGCTGAAATTATATGAATTTTATTTGTTTGCAAAGTATATAAGTTTGAATTATTTAGGTGGGTAGTTTTAATCATACAGTTATTATGTGATTGACAGAAAGTATGCAAGATAGACGTGAGTAAGAAGAAAATAAAAAAAAAAATTTAAAATTTAAAGCCAAATGACAGATATAAAGGATTTAATTTACAGTTTGAAATAGTCAAATGATCAACATAAGTTTGCTACAGAATAATCAAAAATTAAAAAATTAATATAATAATAATAAAAAAAAGGATAATTTAATTGGGTGAAAACTGTAAAGAGTAGCATAAAATGAGCGACAGTGAATATTTTGTTGAATTAAGTTGAAAAAAAAAATGGATTGAAAAAAAGGTAGTGGATAGAGTGATGCCATTTTGCAATTGACAATTTGTAATTCAAGTGGAGGGAGAAACTTCCATAATCTTCATGTGTCCCATGTGAAACATCGTCTTCATTTTGACCAATTAGTATATTTTGTTTTAAAAAAGACGGTTTTTTTTAGAACTTTTTTTAATTTATATTTAGGTATATGATAACTACGGAGTACTTTTGATTAGTTAGTACTTAGTGACATTGTTTTATACTGGTCTTAAAAAAAGACCGTCTCTCGCAAGACTTACTCAAACGAGTAAGTTACGGAGTATATGTTTATACTTTTCGGTCATCTGTTTACACTTCTTTCGAAATCCTAACAGAAAAAGTAAAAGTGTAAACAATTTACTGAAATTGAGGGATTATTAAAATTAAAAAAAATTCATGATTTGCAAATTAGTAGGTAGTTTGGTCGCCATAATTTTTGTGAAATGAGAGATCTAAGACATACTTACGTAATGCGAATTGTGTTGATAAACGAGAGAAAATAAAATAAGATGAAACTAAACGAGTTCAAATATATTTTATACATTACTTTTAATATTTTTATCTTATATAGTACGGAGTACAAAGTAATCCATAAGTTTAACAAAAACATGATTATTTCATCTTATAATTACGGAATTATAAATACTTACGGAGTATATCAAACATGTATAACGTGTAAAACGATCTAATAAATTACTCATTTATTTCAGTCATTTATTCACCGGTCTATTATGAGAATCGGCGTAATTAAACCGTATTCTTGTATATAACCACAATATAATTTAATTATTATCTAAAACCATTTAGCTAGAATTGTTATCCTCTAATTTGATGATAAATTTTCATCAACTTATAGTACTCGTATATTATAAAGAAAATTGTCAAGTGGTGTCGCTATCTAAAATTGGAAGGTAAATATAAAGGATTGAAACGAGAGAAATTATGCACGAATTAGGGCCTGTTCTCCTCATCTTAAGTTTTTCTCTGGTTCAGAAAACTTCAGAAAACTTCAGATAACTTAAGAAAACTTCAGATAACTTCAGAAAACTTCAGATTACTTCAGACAACTTCAGAAAACTTCAGATTACTTCAGAAAATTTCAGATTACTTCAGAAAACTTCAGATTTCAAAATAAATAAATTACCTAATAATAATAATAATGATAATAATATTAATGTTTACCTAAGTTATATATAACATTAATGTTATTAATAATAGTGATAATAATATTATTAAGAATAATAATTATAATTATATTGATAATAATTCGAATAAAAATAAGACCAATCCAAAACCATTTTATAGCAAATCATAAACTAAAATTAGTTCAAATTAAATATATAGACTGTTAATAAAATTTTCATAAATACTTATCAATAATTAATGAAAATAAATGCTAAAATTTATATATTGCTTGCTAAATTTTTTTAGTATTTAAATATTAGTGGAAAAAACGCATGTATATAAAGATTTGAATATTCTTGGTACTACAAATATTATCCTCAAATGAAACAAAAAGTTAAGTTAATAATTTTAAAAGAAGATAAATTTAGGCGAAACTCGTTAAAAAAAATAAATAAAAGTAGAAAATATAATAACAATTACAATTACCATAATAATAATAATAATAATAATAATAATAATAATAATAATAATAACAATTATTATAATAATTATAATTTTATATTATTTCAAAAAAACTTCAGAAAACTTCAGACAACTTCTGACAACTTCGTAAAACTTGACTTGAAAACTTCGATAACTCTAAAACTTCAGAAAACTTAAGATTGGTTCAGAGAACTTCAGACGAAAAGAACAGGCCCTTAAAGCGTAAGTCTTGTGAAATGCCGTCTTTGACTGACAATGTGAAAGACGAGTGTTCTCATACACAAAATGTAACCATATTAAACCGATCAATGACAATCATTATCTAAAATGTAATCACTTTTATGTCACAATATACATGGTCACCCTTTATTTCTCTGATCACTTTTTATACTTCAGAAAAACCGTCTTTTACTTTATAATAAACGGACGGTTTATTTTAAAGAGTTTTTCCCGATTAAATCCGTCAAAGCCTGTCACATCAGGAGTGCTAATAAAGCACTAAGTACTTCATACTACCAATTATCCTAAAATGGCAATAAAACTGTACGGAGTAATTCAGTATTCTTTGTGATGTTGCAGAAGAATTTACCTTAAAATAGTTTTAAAAACAAGCATTTTACAGCTGGTTTAAAAACTACAATAAAATAGTCTTCTTTTAACCTGGGTAACTCTTGTTACCGTTCATTTTTAAGTTGTTCATCATTACAATTTTTTTTGTGCATCAAAAATCTCTCAAATTCCTAGGTACAAAAAAGGTTTCAATTTTAGTTTTTTCATTCATTTTCCTGTGAAATAATATGCTTGTTTTAACCATTTTATTTTTTTTCTGTATCATTTACGGTACAACACTACTACAAGCATGCAGCAGAATGATAGTGTAATGGTAATAATTTGCCCAATTTTTTCATAATTCTATGCATTATTTGTTTTAATCTTGCTTTTGTTTCATAATTTGCTAGTTAAATTATGTGGGTTTTTGTTTATGTGCAGATGAAATGCTAGTTAAGTTAATTATAAGTAGATGTATATCAGGAGCGAAGCAAGAAACTTATTATCGGGGTAGCGAAAATAATTTTTAGAACATAACATTTGATTTCTTGCCTTATAAGTAGAGCTGGCTAGCTTGACCCGACCCGAGCGACCCGACCCGTCCCGAACCCGAGCAAAACCGACCCGATAGGACCCGAAATTATAGCGACCTGAAACCGACCCGATGACGACCCGTAACCCGACACGACCCGATAAAGGCTGACCCGAAACCGAACCCGACCCGACCCGAGATGACCCGTAACCCGATTCAACCCGAGTTCATTTGATAGCTGACCCGACCCGAAATGACCCGTGACCCGAATTGACCCGAAACTTAGAAGATTTTAAAGAAATTTTGAAACTTTTTTTAAAATTTTTCAATCTTTCAAATATACACCAAATATAATATTTGACATTTTGAGATTGAGATATAGTAAAACATTCAAATATTGGTTTGAAAAATATTAAAATTTGTTTTGGCGCCAAAATTTAAGCCTAAATTATTAGTGACCCGAATTTGACCCGAACCCGATTGACCCGACAATTTTAGCTTTACTGACCCGACCCGATATGACCCGGACCCGACCCGAGACCGACCCGAACACTGTTATAACCCGAGATGACCCGAACCCGATACGACCCGAACCCGACCCGAAACCGACCCGAACACTGTTATGACCCACTGTTATGACCCGAATCGACCCGAACCCGATATGACCCGACCCGATACAACCCGACCCAAACCTGACCCGAGTGACCCGATTGCCACCTCTAGTATGAAGTAATAAGTTATAAGTATATAATTTGGGGTAATATACATCTATACTTGTGTATATTTTTGTCGATTTAGGGGTAACATGTGCTAACCTTTGTTACTACGTGGCTTCCCTCTGTGTATATATATATATATGTTTGATGTAAATGTTCAACATACATTTGTTTATCAAGCTACTACAGACTAGTATAATAATTTAGATTCCGAAAACCCGTTGACATAGCTGTTTGTACCACGTTGTCGTGCACCTTAACTTTATGAGATGTCTTGTGTAAATTTATACTCTTTGATGGTTTTATACTTTTATTTAAGAGAACTAATTGAGGGTTCGCCTTAGCGGTTTTGAGCTTCTAATTGATTGGGATGTAGGGTGACGTCGTTATTATATTCCCTAGTGTACCGAAAGACATTTTGCTTAGCGAAGGCCGAAGGGATACGTTGTGAAATCGAGGGTAAAATCAAAAATTGTGCAATGGTAGGGAGTGAAATAGAGGTATACTACCACCATGTTAGAATCAATTATTCTAATACCTTAACACATTGCGTCTGAATTTCGGATTTTGTCGTGAAACAGGTCTCAACAAAGTGCCATTTGGGAGAAGGCTTTGACCCTAAGAGGTTAGCGTATGTTCTTACTCAATACGTAATCTTACAATGGTCTTAGATGATATGGAGTAGTATGCTGCAAATATTGAGATGTAGTACGAGGGTTAAATGACAGCTATGTTAACTGTAGTGAAAACGAGATATCAGCTTTGCCTCGAGCTTGGAACGATATGAACTTTGAACAGCCCATTTTCGTGAAGTATGTGTACGCATCAGCCGCAATTAAAAATTCTCTATTGGTTAGTACTGAGATTTCATGGTTTGAATCCCTAAACTACCTACATGTTTAATATTGTACTGTGTATGAGCTTACTCAGGTTTCTTTCGAATCCACAGTATATTCCGGGACCCTTTTGTAGGAGATATCTACCAGTTATAGACACAGTGATGACATTGGAGACGGAAAATGGTGAACTCTACGAAGCCAAATACTTGCCTCGAGCAGCTGCATTTAGTGGTGGATGGGGAAGATTTGCTGTTCGTGAAAAACTAGTACGTGACGACGTTGCTGTTTTCCATTTAGTCAGAGCTACCAGGTTTAAGGTAAACTTTTTGGCTAAGTGACGTGCCACACTTTTGATATGTTTGTAAGTTTGTTGATCCTGCTCATTTGCAGTTCTAGGCTTCTAGATTGTTCACCGTATCAAGAACATCTATGAATCGTTGCCTTATGAATTGCAGACTCTCGATCTAAGGACTTGTTATCTTTGTGTGAAGTTGTCGGAAATTACGTTTGAAGTTATTGCTTTTTAAGTACCCGTGTTCTGAAGTATCTTGAGTTCCTTTGTTATGAAGCCACAGGGTGCGAATCCTTAGGGGGGACCCTACTTGTGGATGAAACCGTGAAACTTAGCTCGTTGTGACGTTTTACGAATCTCATTTGAAAGAGGGACGGAAGTCGAGGAATGAAGTCTGTTTTTTTTATGCAGGTTTACATTATAAGGAAAGGCTCCTCGACTGTCGAATTGCCTACTCATCTCCTCAACTTGTACAAGAAAGCAACCGAACACGTCCTTGGTAAGACGGCAAACAAACTTTCTTAGTGTTTCATTAGAATTTTATCCAAGCAGAGAAATCTTATGATTTATGGAGTGGAAATCCGCGAATGCAGATGATAATCAGTTCATAGCTTATAAGAGAAGAGACACAAATGATAATTGCAGATGCGCTGATGAAGTCGTCGAGACCAATTTCGATACAATTACAGGGTTGAAACACCATTTTAGAGAGGACTATGACCCTGAGAGGTTAGTGTATTTTCTTGCTTAATACGGAGTACATAACTTCACAAGGGTCTTAGATGATAGTGTGCCGCATATATTGATGTAGTATCAGTGTTAAATGACAGCATATTTAACTGTAGTGAAATCGAGATATCAGTTTTGGCTCGAGTTTGGAACCAAAAGAACTTTGAACAACCTATTTTCGTGAAATATGTGTCTGCATCAGAGGCAGCTAGAGGTTCTAAATTGGTTAGTACTAAGATTTCATGGTTTGAATTACTAAACTACATACATGGTATATAGTATTGTACTGTGTATGAGCTTACTTGGGTTTCTTTCGAAACCACAGTCTATTCCTGTACCCTTTTGTAGGAGGTATCTGCCTGTTGAAGATACAGTGATGACACTGGAGACGGAAAATGGTGAACTTTACGAAGCCAAATACTTGCCTCGAGGAACTACCTTTAGTGGTGGATGGGGAAGATTTGCTGTTTGCGAAAAACTAGTAGAAGGCGATGCTGCTGTTTTCCATTTAGTCGGAGCGACCAGGTTTAAGGTAATTCTTTGGTTGAGTAATATCTTACTTTTGATATGTTTGTTGATCCCGCGCATTCACCGTGTCAATAATGTCTTGCCAAACGTTACTGCTGATATTTTGGTTTTTGACGGGAGATTCTTTAGAATTATGAATTGCAATTTCTCGATCTAAGGACCCGATCACTTCATCTTAAGTTGTTTGAATTACGTCTGAATACTGAATTTCTATGCAGGTTTACATTATAAGGAATGGCTCCTCGACTGTCGAATTGCCTACTCATCTCCTGAACTTGTACAAGAAAGCAAGCAAACGCGTCCTTGGTAAGACAACGAAGGACCTTCTCAGTATTTCATTTGTTGTTTATATCAGCTACAAAATCTCATGATTTAGGGAGTGAAAATCCGCTAATGCAGATGATGATCAGTTCATAGTTTATAAGAGAAGACACACAAATGATAATTGCAGAAACGCTGAAGAAGTCGTCGAGACCAATTTCTATAATATTACAGGGTTTGAACAATTCAAAACTGTCATAAACAATTTGCTGCAACCTCACGACCTGTCTGAGGCTTCTCTCCACGCATACTACAAACTTTGTCGTTCACAAAACGCATTTCTTCACCAACACATGCTGAAAGACCTGAATCCAAATCTCTTTGTCGGAGCAATCAGCAGTATAATCTCGACAACTGTGAACATAAGTACTGCCTTAAGGACTTGCACGCTGTCAACCTTCCTCGACAATGTCTCAGACTGGAGCAAAACATTAGAAACTTACAACTCTCTTGGTATGAATGTCAGCTTTCTAAGCTCTCGACTACACAACCTGCACAACCTCGCAGTTAGTTCAGAGGGCGATGTCAGTCGAAGAAAGTACATCGAAGCATGTCGTGAACGTCCACACTGTGAGTACGAGTTGCAAAAGCTTAAAATGATACTTGATAAGTGGAGGAAAATCTCGGTTTTGCTCACGTTTAAGGTTAAGGATTTAGAATCGAAGGTTGGTTGGGAAGCGTACATGGAAGCGTATTTTAGGCACATTCAAGCAAAAGATGAGATAAGGGAGATTGAAAATTTGATAAGTGAATTGAGCAAGTTTTTAGAGCATTATGATGATGTTATTGAGAGTTTAAAGTTCAAGGCTGATAATCATGAACATGAGTTTTTAGCAAAAGTTGATGCACCATGGTGACACTACATTCATTGTTTTGAGAATTGCATCAACATTGCACAAATGTTATTGCTTTTTTTAATCGATATTTTGAAATTCGTTAGCTTATACGTCGATAATGTGGGCATATCAGTGGGCATTATCGAGACAGTCGATATTGCAAGTACTTTGACAATCTGTGAGCTTCCTACCTTCGACAGTTACTTTGTGAAATAGGACTGAAAACTAAATTCCCTTCATTTCCTCGGATGATTGTGGGTTTTTTTTTTCTCTGCTCGTTTACTTCATCTACAAAAGATCGAGTGTAACTCACAAGCTGCCATGAAGCTACAAAAATAAACGGACCTGTGCACTGAGCGTGCTGACACCGAAAACATTATCAGGAGTCTTCTTTAATACGGAGTAGAACAGAACAAGGTAGTACATTTTATGCATCGATAAAATCCGTCTTAGGTAGTACATTTTCTTCCCTCTTCCAGTAAAAAGATATTCCAATCATTTCTATTTTTGTCAATTTTCCACGAATTTCATCGTACAATTTACTGTATGATATTTTTTTTTTAGCTTTAATTGCATCAACACAAATACATTCTATCATCCTTTAATATTTAATGAATTGACTTAAAATGGTAATAAGACAGTAATTGAGTATTCATCTGATGTGCAAAAGACTTGAGCTTAAAATAGGTATGAAAACAAGCATTTTACAGCTGGTAAAAAAAAAGAAGACTTCTTTTACTCCACCTCTGTAACTTTTGTTACACTTCATTTAAGTTGTTCATCATTTCAACTGTTTGTGCATAAAAAATCTCTCAAATTCCTAGGTACAAAAAGATTCAATTTGAGTTATTTATTTATTTATTTATTTATTTTTTTTTTTTTTGCAATAGTTATGTGAAATAATGTGCATGTTTTAATCATTTTTTGTTTTCTGAACATTTAGGTAGGCTATAGCACTACAACTACAAGCATGCAGAAGAATGATAGTGTAATGGTTTTTAATTTGGCCAATTTATCATAATTTCTATGCATTATTTGTTATAATCTTGCTTTTGTTTCATAATTTGCTATAGTTAAGTTAAGTGGGTTTTGTATCCAACATACATTTGTTTATCATGCTGGTATAATTTAGATTCCGAAAATCCGTCGACATAGCTGTTTGTACCACGTTGTCGTACACCTTAACATACGACGAGATGTAGAGTCCTCCGCAGCCGGGCTAATAGAATTAGGTGCACGAAACCGACTCACAAGCAAGTGAGGTTCCATCCCAAAACCAATTGGTGATGGGAGGAGTAGCCCAGTTACTTATAAATTAATTCCTTCACTTTAATTCTACCGATGTGAGACAATGCTCCTCACACACATATGGGAAGAGACCTCAACACGAGATATCTAGTGTAATTTTCTATCCTTTGATGGTTTTATTTATGTGAATTTAGTTGAGGGTTCGCTTTGCGATTTTAAGTCTCTAAGTCAATTGGGATGTAGCGTGACATGGTTATTCCCTAGTGTACCGAAAGACATTTGACTTAGCGAAGGCCGAAGAAATATGTAGTGAAATCGAGGGCGTAGATAATTAATGAGACCGAATTTTTTTAAAAATAGAGATTCTGCAATGGTAGGGAGTGAAGTAGAGGTATCAAATTGCCATGTTAGATACGCAGTATGTCTTAAAAGAAAATTTAAACTGATGGGTTAAACCGAATAAATAAGTCTTACACTTTAATTTACTACATTGTGGCTAAAATTACCAAAGATGTCCTGGTTTAGTGGTCATGACGGAAATATTCCGTGAATGTACGTCATAGATTTGATTCCCCTCGACGTTGTATTGACCTTGTGCCTCCTATATATTGAACCCCAAAATATGCATTGTGGTGTGAAACAGGTCTCAACAAAAGGCCATGTTAGAGAGGACTATGAACTTAAGAGGTTAGTATATGTATATCTTCTTACTCAATGAATAATTTCACAAGGGTCTTAGATGATAGTATGCTGCATATATGGATTTAGTATTAGGGTTAAATTTAAGCTTTATTAACTGTAGTGAAATCAAGATGTCGGTTTTGGCTCGAGTTTGGAACAAAGTGAACTTTGAACATCCCATTTTCGTGAAGTATGTGTGCGCATCAGCTGCAACTAGAAATTCTCAATTGGTTAGTGCTGAGATTTCATCGTTTGAATCTTATGTATTGTACTCCATCTGAGCTTATTCAGGTTTCTTTCGAAACCACAGTCTATGCCGCTACCCTTTTGTAGGAGGTATCTACCGGTCGTAGACACACTGATGACATTGGAGACGGAAAACGGTGAACTCTATGAAGCCAAATACTTGCCTCGAGCAACTACGTTTAGTGGTGGATGGGGAAGATTTGTTGTCTGCGAAAACTTGGTACAAGGCGATGTGGCTGTTTTCCATTTAGTCACAGCAACCAGGTTTAAGGTAAATCTTTGGTTGAGTGATGTCTCACACTTTAGATATGTTTGTAAGTTTGTTGATCTAGCTCCTTTGCAGTTCTAGGCTACTAGGTTGTTCACCGTATCAAGAACGTCAATGAATCGTTGCTGCTGATATTGTCAGTTGGTTTTTGGAATGGAGATTCTTTAGCCTTATGATTTACACTCTCTCGATCTAAGGACTTGTTATCTTCGTCTTAAGTTGTTTGAAATTACGTCTAAACGACAGTTGTAGTGACGTTTTATAAATCTCTTTTGAAAGAGGGATGAAAGTCGAGGAATGAACTCTGTTTTATATGCAGGTTTATATTATAAGGAAAGGATCTTCGACTGTCGATTTGCCTACTCATCTCCTGAACTTGTACAAGAAAGCAAGCGAACACGTCCTTGGTAAGACAGCAAAGGACCTTATTAGTGTTTCATTTGAGTTTTATCCCAGCAGAGAAATCTCATGATTTATGGAGTGGAAATCCGCCAATGCAGATCATAATAAGTTCATAGCTTATAAGAGAAGACACGCAAATGATAAACACAAAAGCTCTGACGAAACAAAGTGCCGTTTTAGAGAGGACTATGACCCTCAGAGGTTAGTGTGCTTAATACATAACCTCACAAGGGTCTTAGATGATAGTATGCTGCATATGTTGATGTAGTATCAGTGTTAAATGACAGTTTGTTTAACTGTAGTGAAATCGAGATGTCAGTTTCGGCTCAAGTTTGGAACAAAAAGAACATTGAACAACCTATTTTTGTGAAATATTTGTTCGCATCAGAAGCAACTAGAGATGCTAAATTGGTTAGTACTGAGATTTCATGGTTTAAATCACTAAACTACATACATGTTATATATTGTACTTCGTATGAGCTTACTCAGGTTTCTTTCGAAACCACAGCCTATTCCGGCACCCTTTTGTAGAAGGTATCTGCCTGTTGTAGATACAGTGATGACACTGGAGACGGAAAACGGTGAACTTTATGAAGCCAAATACTTGCCTCGAGGAACTACCTTTAGTGGTGGATGGGGAAGATTTGCTGTTTGCGAAAAACTAGTAGGAGGCGACGTTGCTGTTTTCCATTTAGTCGGATTGACCAAGTTTAAGGTAACTCTTTAGTTGATTGATATCTTACATTTAATATGTTTGTTGGTCCCGAAAATTCACCATGTCAAGAAAATCTGCCAACATTACTGCTGATATTGTCAATTGGTTTTATGACGGGAGATTCTTTAGAATTAGGAATTGCAGTGTCTCAATCTAAGGACTCGTTCTCTTCATCTTAAGTTGTCTGAAATTACGTCTGAATACTGAAATTCTATAAAGTTAGTGCTTTTTAAGTATCCAACTATCCGTGTATTGAAGTATCTTGAGTTCTGCCTGGTATAACGGAGTCACAGGGTGCAAATCCTTCGGGAGGACCCTACTCAACTTACCTCGTAGTGACGTTTTACAAAAATCATATGAAAAAGGGACAAAAGTCGAGGAACAAAACTCTGCTTTTCTATGCAGGTTTACATTATAAGGAAAGGCTCCTTGACCGACGATTTGTCTACTCATCTCATGAACTTGTTCAACAAAGCATGCGAACATGCCCTAGGTAATAAAGGACATGATATTTTCAGTGTTTCATCTGATGTTTTATCCCAGCCGCCAAATCTCGTGATTTACCGGATGAAAATCCGCCAATGCAGATGGTAAAGAGCTGGTCGTTTACAAGAGAAAACACGCGAATGAAAACTGCAGAAGTACTGAAGAAGTCGTCAAGGTCAGCTTCGATAACATTACAGGGTTTGAACACTTCCAAACTGTCATCAACAATTTGCTGCAACCTCATGATCTGTCTGAGGTTCCTCTACATGCGTACTACAAAATCTGTTGTTCACAAAACTCATTTCTTCACGAACACCTGCTGAAAGACCTGAATCCGAATCTCTTTGTCGGAGCAATCAGCAGTATAATCTCCACAACTGTGAACATAAGTACCGCCTTAAGAACTTGCACTCTATCAACCTTCCTTGATAGCATCTCAGACTGGAGCAAGACACTAGATATTTACAACTCTATCGGTATGAATGTCGGCTTTCTGAGCTCTCGACTACGCGACCTGCACAACCTCGCAGTTAATTCAGAGGGGGCTGACAGTCGAAGAAAGTACATCGAAGCTTGTCGTGAACATCCACGCTGTGAATGTGAGTTGCAAAAGCTGAAAATGATACTTGATAAGTGGAGGAAGATTTCTGTTTTGCTCACGTCTAAGGTTAAGGATTTAGAGTCAACGGTTGGTTGGGAAGCGTACATGGAAGCGTATTTTAGGCTCAGACAAGCTAAAGATGAGATCAAAGAGGTCGAAGATTTAATTGGTGAATTGAGCAAGTTTTTAGAGCATTATGATGATGTTATTGAGTGTTTAAAGTTGAAGGCTGATGATCATGAACATGAGTTTTTAGCAAAAGTTGATGCACCATGGTGACACTACATTCATTGTTTCTGATAAATTCAATGGCATTACATTTAAGTCTCGGTGTCGTGCAAAGCGTTTTGCTTTAATTGCTAACAATAAGTACTTTAGGTAAATTTGAGCTGTGTTCATGCACAATTCTGAAAATAAAATGTTGATTCCGATAAACGACACAACGTTGTTTAAGTTTCTCATGGGAATAGACTCCTTTTACGCTCCTCTACGCAGAAGTATTTTGTCGACCTCAAAACAGTATTTGCTTCTTCAAAACGTTTTCTACCTTCCTGGTTTTACTCAGAATCTGATATCTGTCAGCAAACTGGTTCTTCAGTTTGGACGTTCTGTATTTTTCCACTAAAGACGGTTGCTTTTTACAGGACACGGACACTAATAAGTTTCATTTTTCTTGGGATGACAGTCTGGTGGTCTCTATTTTGTCCAGAATAATCATCCTAATTCCTAATAAGGCGCTTCATACGTCTACCTGTCATAGTGTATTTCCTGTACGCCCACGTTTAGTTCATGAGCGTGTAGGACATACTTCTATGAGTAAGCTGCAGCATGTAATGAAAGTTTTCAAGTGTAGTTCTCGCATTCTTGCTGAACGTCCTCGCTTGCCATAATCTGTTAATTCTTCTCATTTTTGATTTGGTTTACATTGATCTTTGGGGACCATATAGAACGCCAAATAGTTCTCGTGCAACAACACAGTATTCCAGGTGTACCTCAACAGAACGGTAGGGTAAAGCGGAAACATTGATCCCAGGTTAAACGTACGCTCCACAGGTCGGTCTACCAAACAACTTTTAACAATTCCCATAAAATTAGAAGGTAGGAATTAAGTTCCCATGAATTTTTTTATCACAATTTATCCGACTTGTTCGTGTGTACAACGATCTGATCAATTACGAAAAAAAAATACCCATTATGTGTAATATATGTAAGTTTTGTAAAAGTTGGGACCTTTTAAAAAAAACTTCCACCATTATCCTAAAATGGCAATAAGTTCTGCTTTTTTCAAATTTTAATTTCACTCTTATAAGTTAATTTCGATTCCTATAAGTTAACCAAATTTCCTATAAGTTCAAATTTCAACTCTTATAAGTTAATTCAATTTCTTATAAGTTCTATAAGTTCAGCTCAGCTCCTATAAGTTCAGTTCAGCTCCTATAAGTTCAGCTCCTATAAATTCTATTATGTTTTATTTTTATATAACTAATAATTTTTATAATAATAATACTAATATAGAGTATAATTTTTTGTAGGTTATTTTGGTTTATTCGTTTTATTTTTCTTTCATCTCGAATCTCTTTTTTTACCCTTTTTCCCGACTCGTTTTGAGTTATCTTTAAATTGACACCTATAAAACATTTCTAAAAAATGCAATACTAAAATTCTCGAGAAAATAAATATAGTATATTAAAATATTTAACCGAGCCAACTTATTTATAATCAACTATATATTGAGATATTTAACTATACTAGACCGCAAAATCGATTTTGAACACTATTGTTTATTATTAGTAAAATTAATCATTTTGAATAAATTAAAAGATTTTAATTATTGTAATCATCATCATCATTACTATAAATATCATTGTTATTATTGTTATTAATTTAATAAATTTTTTCATATTATATTAATATTAATATTGATATTAATATTTAAATTATTATTATTATTAGGCTAAATTAAAAATAGGGTTTTTCCCAACTGTACCCCTGTACTATTGGGTTTTCCCAACTGTACCCCTGCGTATATCGTATTTCCAACTGTACCCCTGAGTTTCCTTAATTACTCCCAACCATAACTAATTATGCTTAAGCCGTCAATTATCACCGTTAAATGCCAATTAGGATGCGTAATTTGCCTACGTGGAGCGACTAATTTGCCTACGTGGAAGGATTAGTTGTAAATTAGAAGTTGAGTCAATTTATTAACCGTCATTTCTTTCTTTTGATTCAATTTTTTTTAAAACCCTTTCACCTTCCTTTCTCTGTTCTCTTCATCTCCTTCCTTTTGCTATTGAACTTGTGCAGTTCATCGTCGTTGCAACATCTTCATCGTTGAACTTTTGCAGTCCTTCCTTCCTCTATTCAATTTCAGGTATGATTTCAGGTATGATTTTGGGTAAATTAAAGAAACTCAGGGGTACAGTTGGGAGTAATTAAAGAAACTGAGAATACAGGATTGAATACGATATCTGTGAGTGCAGTTAGGAAAACCCAAATAATCTGAGATACAGTGGGAAAACCCCTTAAAAATAACTACCTTTTAAAACACTAAAAATCAAAATAACTACCTTTTAAAACGGTTTTTAAAAATAACTACCTAAAACTCTTTTCAGGTTAAAAATTACTACCCAAACTGACGTGAGACGCGAAAATGTAAATTCTAACTCGACAATTTGAATTTTGGGTGGTTGATTTTAATTAAATGACCATACTACCCTTATACAATATTATTCGTAAGGGTTAGTTCTTAAAATTCATTTACTTCTCTATTATTCGACCTAATTTTTCACAAATACTTCACTACTCTCCATAAATATCAAATTCAATGGCGACAACATTTGCAATGAACAAGTTGCTAATTAGTTAAAGTTTCAAGTTTTCGTCATTAGTAAGTAGTAGATGTCGTTTTTTCTCGATTGTAGTTGTTAAAGTTAGGGATTGATTCCCAAATTTGGGTGTACTATAATTGGTTGGAGCGAGTATCAGAGCAATTTGGAGTGTAGTTGTCACTCACGTTATATTATGAAGTCCAGAAGAAGTGTTATTGTGGTTTCCCTGTAGCCATTGTCAAGTCTTGGATTCATGATAACCAAGTTAGAAAATTTAAAGCTTGTAAAATTCACAATCGTAGTTCAAATGTAAGTGGCTGCAAATTTTTTCGTTGGTTCGATTGAACACAGACTAACTGGCAAAGAGATGTCATTAATGAGTTAGTAGTTGAGAATAAGCTACTAAAATGTGAGGTGGTGAAACTAAATGAAGAAGTAGTGTCTTAAGCAACAAATTTTGAAAATGGAGGCTAAGATTGAAAGTACAAATCCAACAACAATTACGGTAAATAATTTCACCCTATAAGTTCATTTCAATTTCACCCTATAAGCTCTTATAAGTTCAAATTTCACTATAAGTTCAAATTCTCCTAAGTTCAAATTTCTCTATAAAAGAACAGGGCCTAAAACAGTACACGGAGACACGGAGTAATTCAGTATTATTTGTGATGTGCAGAAGAATTTTACAGCTGGTTATAAAAAAAAAAAACAATACTTACGCACATCATAATAAGAAGGTAAAATTACGAAAAACTATCTTATAAAACCAACTTTTTGCAAACAACTACCTTATACTCCCTCCATTCATATCCATTCACATCATTTGCTTTTTCACGTTTGCCAACGCAAATGTTGGAACGTTTATATCTATAAATTTACGTGATTAAAAATTATAAAAATTTAATATTAATATTGTACTTATTAAGACGTATCAAACAAGATCACACATGACTATATTTAATAATATACATTATAAGATATATCGGAAACTTTTCACATGAATGAATAGTGTGATTTTTCTCTTAGATGAGAATGGATGTGAATGGAGGAAGTATAATTTTTTTTGCGAATAACTACCTTATAACGTATTTTTTATTCATAACGATACCACTTCGCCTGAAACTCGAATTTAACCCATAAAAACACCGTTTTGTCACTCTTTATTTGACATTCCAACATAATAGAGATGCTTAGTAAAGTAAATTGGATATTTTAAGTGTAAATTTCAAATCAAATTTGTCGAAAATTTTGAATTTTTCGACCATTTTCAGTTGATTTGGTAGTGATATGCATAATATTTGTACTCCCTCCCTTTTTTCCATCTAGCCCCTTTAGTTTTTCACAATTTTTAATAAAAAGTGATAAAAGTGGTTAGAGTGAAAGAAAAGTATAATAGTTTAATTATAAAAAATTGATTGTGAGTGGGAAAAAGTGGGTTTGTGTAAGAAAAAGTGGGGTATGAGAGAGAAAATGTTACAGGAAATGAGGCTTATTGGAAAAAAATTTTATTTATGGTATATGGGACTAAATGAAAAGAATGGAGGGAGTAATATTTAGGTAGTGATCTGAATTAAAACCGCTTTATAAGGTAGTTATTTGGAAAAAAATTTATATAAGGTACGGAGTAGTTGTTTGCAAAAAGTTGATTTGATAAGGTAGTTTTTTTTTTGTAATTTTGCTAATTAGAATTACACTATTTTTTTTTTAACCTGGGTAACTTATGTTACTCTTCATTTAACTTGTTCATCATATAATTTCAACTTTTTGTGCATCATAAAGCTCTCAAATTCCTAGGTACAGTATACTTTCTCTCAAAAGATTTCAACTTTAGTTTTTTCTTTCATTTTTATGTGAAATAATGTGCCTGTTTTATGTTTTAACCATTTTTTCGTTTTGTTTTCAGATCATTTAGGGTATAGCACTACAAGCATGCAGAAGAACAATGATAGTGTAATGGTTTTAATTTGGCAATCTTTCATAATTCTGTGTATTATTTGATTTAATCTTGCTTTTGTTTCATAATTTGTTAGTTTAGTTAAGTGGGTTTTTGTTTATGTGCAAGATGAAATGCTAGTTAAGCTAATTATATATAGATGTTTGATGTAAAATATACAACATACAACGTAGTTAAGAGTTCGAAAATCCGTTGACGTAGCTTTTTGTACCACGTTGTCGTGCACCGTAACTTATGAGATGTACAAACATAGTTAAGCTTCTCGTCGATTGGGATGTAGGGTGACCTGGTTAGTTCCTAGTGTACCGAAAGACATTTTGCTTAGTGAAGGGATGTGTAGTGAAATCGAGAATGTAGAGAATTGATGAGACCGAATTTTCAAAATCGAAATTTTTGCAATGGTAGGGAGTAAAATAAAGGTACCAAACCGCCATGTTAGACACTCATATATCTCACTAACCAAGAACTTGAATCCGAATCAATGATTCTTATACCTTATTACATTGCGTCTGAATTTCGGATTTTGTCGTGAAACAGGTCTTAACAAAGTGCCATTTTAGAGAGGACTATGACCCTAAGAGGTTAGTATATGTTCTTACTCGACACTTAATCTTTCAAGGGTCTTAGGTGATAGTATGCTGCAAATATTGATGTAGTACCAGGGTGAAATGACAGCTTTACTAACTGTAGTGAAATCGAGATATCAGCTTTGGCTCGAGTTTGGAACGAAAACAACTTTGAACAACCCATTTTCGTGAAGTATAAGTCCGCATCAGATGCAACTAGAAATAGTAAATTGGTTAGTATTGAGATTTCATGGTTTAAATCACTAAACTACAGAGATGTTATATACTGTACTGCATGAGCTTACTCAGGTTTCTTTCGAAACCACAGTATATTCCGAGACCCTTTTGTAGGAGATATCTACCAGTTATTGACACAGTGATGACACTGGAGACGGAAAACGGTGAACTCTACAAAGTCAAATACTTGCCTCGAGCAGCTGCATTTAGTGGTGGATGGGGAAGATTTGTTGTTTGTGAAAAACTAGTACAGGGCGACCTTGCTGTTTTCCTTTTAGTCTCGGCGACCAGGTTTAAGGTAAATATTTGGTTGAGTGATGTCTCGCACTTTCGATATTTTTGAAAGGTTGTTGATCTAGCTCTTTCGCAGTTCTAGGCTTCTATCTTGTGCACCGTATCAAGAACGTCAATGAATCGTTGCTGCTGATATTGTTAATTGGTTTTTGGACTCGAGATTCTTTAGCCTTATGAACTACAGTCTCTCAATCTAAGGACTTATTATATCCGTCTTAAGTTGTCTGAAATTATGTCTAAATACTGTTTATTTTAAGTACCCGTATTCCGAAGTATTTTGAGATCCTTTGATATGGGGCCAACAGGGTGCGAATCCTTAGAGGGATCCTTCTTGTGGGTGCAACTTAGCTCATTGTGACGTTTTATAAGTCCCATTAAAAAGAGGAACGAAAGTCGAGGAATGAACTCTGTTTTCTATGCAGGTTTACATTATAAAGAAGGGCTCCTCGACTGTCATTTTGCCTACTCATCTCCTGAAATTGTACAAGAAAACAAGTGAACGCGTCGTTGGTAAGATAGCAAAAGGAAGGTGTTTTATTTGATGTATTTATCTCAGCAGCGAAATCTCATGATTATGGATTGGAAATCCGCTAATGCAGATGATAATCAGTTCATAGTTTACAAGAGAAGACACTCAAATGATAATTGCAGAAACACAGAAGAAGTCGTCGAGACCAATTTCGATAACATTACAGGGTTTGAAGACTCCCAAACTGTCATAAACAATTTGCTGCAGCATCACGACCTGTCTGAGGTTCCTCCACACGCGTACTACAAACTCTGTCATTCACAGAACGAATTTCTTCACAGATACCTGCTGAAAGACCTGAATCCGAATCTCTTTGTTGCAACAAAGTGCCAATTTACAAAGGACTATGACACTAAGTGGTTAGTATATGTTCTTACTCAATACATAATCTCACAAGGGTCTTCGATGATAGTACAATGCATATATTGATTGTAGTATCAGTGTTAAGTGACCGCCTTTTAACTGTAGTGAAATCGAGATATCAGTTTTGGCTCGAGTTTGGAACAAAAGCAACTTTCAACAACCCATTTTCGTGAAGTATGTGTTTGCACCAAAAGCAGCTAGAAAATCTAAATTGGTAAGTACTGAGATTTCATGGTTTAAATCACTAAATACGTACATGTTATAAGTTGTGCTGCGTATTAGCTCACTCAGGTTTCTTTCGAAACCACAGTCTATTCCACCACCCTTTTGTAGGAGGTATCTGCCTGTCGTAGATACAGTGATGACACTAGAGACAGAAAACGGTGAACTCTACGAGGTCAAATACTTGCCTCGAGGAACTACCTTTAGTGCTGGATGGGGAAGATTTGCTTTTTGCAAAAAACTAGCACGAGGCGATATTGCTGTTTTCCATTTAGTCAGGTCGACTAGGTTTAAGGTAAATCTTTGGTTGAGTGATATCTTACTTTCAATATGTGTGTTTATACTTCAAATTCACCGTGTCAAGAACGTCTGCCAAACGTTACTGCTGATACTGTCAATTGGTTTTATAACGGGAGATTCTTTAGACTTATGAATTGCAGTTTCTCAATCTGAGGACCCGTTCTCTTCACATTAAAAGTTGTTTGAAATTACCGTCTATTGAAGCATTTGGAGTTCTGTTATAATGGAGCCACAGGGTACGACCTTAGGGGGACCCTACTCAACTTAGCTCGTAGTGACGTTTTACGAATATCTTTCGGAACAGGGATGGGAGTCGAGGAATGAAACTTTGTTTTCCTATGCAGGTTTACATTGTAAGGAAGGGCTCCTCGACTGTCAAATTGCCTACTCATCTCCTGAAATTGTACAAGAAAGCAAGCGAATGCGTCCTTGGTAAGACAGCGAAGGACCTTCTCAGTGTTTCATTTCATATTTTATCCCAGCTGTGAAATCTCGTGATATATGGAGTGAAAATCCGCTAATGCAGATAATAATCAGTTCAGAGTTTATAAGAGAAGGCACGCAAATGGTAATTGCAGAAACGCTGAAGAAGTCGTCGAGACCAAATTCAATAAAATTACAGGGTTTGAACACTTCAAAACTGTCATAAACAATTCGCTGCAGCATCACGACCTGTCTGAGGTTCTTCTACACGCGTACTACAAACTCTGTTGTTCACAAAACGCATTTCTTCACGAAGTTCTGGTGAAAGACCTGAATCCAAATCTATTTGTCGGAGCAATCAGCAGTATAATCTCCACAACTGTGAACATAAGTACCGGTTTAAGGACTTGCACTCTATCAACCTTCCTCGACAACGTCTCAGACTGGAGCAAGACACTAGAAATTTACAACTCTCTCGGTATGAATGTCAGCTTTCTAAGCTCCCGACTGCACGACCTGCACAACCTTGCAGTTAGTTCAGAGGGCACTGTCAGTCGAAGAAAGTACATCAAAGCATGTCGCGAACGTCCACGCTGTGAACACGAGTTTCAGAAACTGAAAATGATACTTGACAAGTGGAGGAAGATTTATGTTTTGCTCGCGTCTAAGGTTAAGGATTTAGAATCGAAGGTTGGTTGGGAAGCGTACATGGAAGCGTATTATAGGCACATTCAAGCTAAAGATGAGATAAGGGAGATTGAAGTATTGATAGGTGAATTAAGCAAGTTTTTAGAGCATTATGATGATGTTATTCAGAGTTTAAAGTTGAAGGCTAACAAGCATGAACATGAGTTTATAACAAAAGCTCATGCACCATGGTGACACTACATTCATTCTTCTCATAATTGCATCTAACTTAGGACAAATGTTATTTTTTTTTATTTTTTTTTTCATTTTTTTTTTTACTATTAATTGTATATTGAAATGCGTTAGCTTGTACGGAGTATGTCGATAACTAAAATTCGAACTTTATTTAAAATGTGTTTATAATTTTTAATCTCTTTTAATATATTAGATTAAATCCTTGCTTGGATAGCAAAATATGAAGGAAATTGGGGAAAAAAAAGGGAAGATGAGGGCGATTATCCAAATTATGCCTCCATTTATAAAACTCAGGAACTTAAATTTCACAAATTTATCCGAAATTAAGACATATACGTCATTTTAGAATTGAACTAAATCGATCTCAAGATCATTAAAAAGAGAGAATGTTTTAGAGGAATAAATCAACGTATTAATAGTTTTTCATAATGTACCAACCAACTAAAAGCGACTAATAAATTAATTTATATAAAAATAATAAATAAGTTGACACAATTATAAAAAAAAAAAAAAAAAACAAATAATAAGTTACTCGATAGCTTTGGTTGAACACAAATTCTCATATAAAACGCGTAACCCGTCTTAAGTTTAAGACAGATCAAATAGTTAAGATAAGACAAAAGTAAAAAGTTTAGGAAAAAGTAAAGGGTTTTGTCTAACGTGTACAAATGGATGAGTATTTAACCCGTTTTAAGCTTAAAACAGATAATCGGTCTGAAAAGAAACTTATTAATTTTTGAAAGTGTAAGTCTTGTGTGGAAACGGGTAACCCGTTTCTCACAAATATTAAGCAAAAAGACAAAGGACAAGTGGGGAAGAACATCTTTCTTCCCCACTTGTCCTTTGTCTTTTGCTTAATATTTGACCCGTTTCTCACAAGAAACGGATTACCCGTTTCATATGAGAATTTGTGTTTTTGAAATAGTCGTAAAAAGAAAAGCAAAAGAAAAACCAAATGTCCAATCTCCTGGAGCGGCGAAGGTGAGTGATCAGACTGATCACTATGACGACTAATGAGTGACCTTCCTCAATCTTCACACAGCAAATAGTCAAATACTGTACTTCATGTACCAAATAAAACACAGTAAATACTACTTCATGTCCAATCGTTCTTTCTTTCTTTTAGTTCTAGCCTTCTGGGCACTGTAAAAAAAGAAAAAAAAAAAAAAAAAATTGGCAAAACTGTAAAAAAAATAAAAATAAAAATGGAAGAAATAAAGCAGAACAATGTGAAGATGGTAGCAAAGGAGTTACCTGTTTCATCCTATGAGGTTATTCATCTTCCAACCACCCCTTCTAACAAACCTCCTCCTCACTTGTCCAAGGTTCTCCTCCCCCTTTTTTTTTTTTTTACTATTATTATTACACCGTTATATGCATACGACATTGCCAAGTATTTTTTTGTAGTATTTAATTTTATATGTCATGCATGTGAGAATATTTTATTTGGTGACTAAACTATGTTAAACAATTAGGTTATGTGATTAAGTAAATCATTTTTTATTTTTTTTTGTTGTGGTGGTGAATTGCTGCAATATTGGAATAATTTAATTAGCTCATGCAGAAATGAGGCGTGAATTTTGTTAGAAGAGGTTATGTTGGTGGAATCAATTTTTTTTTTTTTTGTGTTTAAATTTTGGGAAAAAGTTTCGGAAATGATAAGAAATGAATGAATTAAACTGAATGATTGTAGGGAAGAGTGATGATTAACTATCGAATGTAGGGAGGACGAAGCATAAACATTGTGATTAAGGTTGTCAATTACACCTGAATTTATCCAAAGACGATTCACCGGATGTGTATGTGTGTATTGATGGGAAATACGAAATCAATAATGAAGGGAAGTGTTATGGTTTTATTTAACCTCTCATGCAAGTGTAACATGGTTGTTTTGGTAAAAAATTTATCAAGGTTGAATTTAATGAATGCGGGGTTAAAGTGATCTAACTATATACCAAATGGGGTTACTAATTAGATTGAAATGAAACGAATGCGAAAATCGTAAAGAAGAAGACAACACAAGTTTTTTTGTTACGCGGAAAAACCCAATATGGGAAGCTACTGCGGGGGAAACTATAGTCCCGCCAAATCCACTATAATCAACGACTTTACAAGTACAATATGCGTAGATCAACGTTAATTCTTGAGTAATTTGGGGATGTGTGATTTCAAGAGTATTTCCTTGTGTTTTTCAGAGTATTTTGGTGTATGGTGGTTGTAGGTGTAGTGTACTGTATTTTTTTTGGAGTATTGTTGTTCAATTGCTGATGGTTGAATAATGTGGAATGAATGTCACCAAAAACCCTAACTCATTTTATAAAGTGGCTCCCCTTAATCTCTCCTTGAATAGCTCTTCCATTCTCGAGTTTGTTACTGTCGTTGTATGCCAAGTCTTCACCGAATCCCAATCCTTGTATTTAGCCTTGCAACGTTCCATTTGCCAACTTCCTCCTAAATTTTCTCTAACGCCCTTAACTATCCGTTGGAGGTCATGCCCAGGCTCCTGACGGTGCCTAGATTGTCCCATGATCCTGTCACTCCGTGCGTGCCAAACTCTTGACTGGCCCAAACGTGAGCGTACTGTTTGGGCTCAACACCTTGTATTTAGGTCCACAATGTTCAAATCTGTTAATCCCTGATCATTCTCCAACGTTCTTAACTTCCCGTTATGAACTGTGCGGAGGCTCCTGGGAGGTTCCTCGTGACCCTCAATTCTCCCAGGATCCTCAGCTTCCTAGGCTCCTCTGCTTTCTCTAGATCCTCTACTTTTCCACTATGCATTTCCTCACGTGGAGGTTCCCTCAGGATCCTCAGGAGCTATTTCATGAAACTTAGATGCTCCTTGATTGGATTGGTCGCGGCCCTATTTCCAGGGCACAACACTTAGCTCCCTTGCCTTTGATACTTTACTCGGTACCAGCTTAATTACCCGAGTGAACCCAAATTTTGCTACCGGACAGAGTGAACCCAAATTTTGGGCCCAACAATGGTCGTTTGTAATAATGGGAGGGTCGAAGCACAAGGATGGGTAGTTAGTCTTTTAGTTTGTTCGTTTTAGTTTAGTCGGTCGAAATGTGGCTCAGATATTTTATGAGCACAAGAATTGGCTCAGATAGTTTTAGTTTAGTACGTTTGAGTTATGTAATAATGGGAGGGTCGAACCACAAGAAGTGGCTCAGATATTTTATGAGCACGAATGTATTCCTTGAGCCGTAGTTGCACCACAACACGCAAGAATAAATCGAAAATGCCATTTTAATCTTAAATTGTAGGGGTTATACTTGTTGAAATTGTCATCGAGAACTATGCAAGGGGTGTATATCCCCTGATAATTGCGCGAATCTGTGTGATATTCTATGTTGAAAATCCAAAGCGTTTTAACACCGACACAGCCTTAACCTTTTCTTGACCATACTCTTATAGTCTTATACGATGCGTGCAACATTGAGTGTGGAATCTAAATAACAATGTACGGAGTAATTGTCTAAAAGTGTGATCCAGTTCTGTAGGTTTTTTTTTTTTTTTTTAATTTTACTTTTACGAATTAAGTTGGATGTACACCGGTTCTAAGTTCTCACACTAACAGCTTACTAATTGTGAAAAATGAGTTTACAATCTCTCGTCAATTTTGCCAGTGATTATTACTATTTCTATCTACCTCAGTATTCAGTAACATACTAAGATTTATGCGCTTGGATTTTTCAGGGGGTACGTGATCAACAGCAGAGCGCTAAGAGGTCAGTGTCTCAGTAACATATTCCAGACCTTAAATTTGCTGTTGCTTTCTAGTCATCAATTTAACTCGGGTGTTTAAATTTGTAGGCAAAAAATCATGCCATCATTAACCAGTCAAACCGACGAGTTTCGCTCTATACCAGACGCCAAATATCCGTGCTTTAGAAGAACATTGGTGAAATCCCAAGTTAGCGGAGGTTTTTGGATGGTTAGTTCTGTTTACCTCTAAGCCGCCTGTTTTTTTTTTTTTTTTTTTCCTCTCGACTTAAATCATATATCAAGAGCGATTAACAAGGTGGTCATTGCATGCATCTCAGGGGCTCCTGCCGAGTTTTTGCCGGATGCATTTACCTTCTGTCGACACATCTATTGTCTTGGAAATGAAAAATGGTAAGCAGTACAAGGTAAAATATCTAGCAGATAGGACTGCGTTTAGTGGCGGGTGGAGAGAATTTTCTTTAGCCGAAAAGTTGTCTGAAGGGGATGAGCTTACATTCCAACTCGTAAATCCAACCAAATTCAAGGTAATCTTCTGACCATCTTTGAAGGTATCTATTTAATGTTGTTGAGAGGCGACAAAAAGAGTTCTCATAACATAATGTCATCGTTTGTCCATCTTGAAAATTGCGTAGCCTCCAATAAATTTTTTTATTCAGTTCTATGTTGTCTATTCGACTAATAGCACTCGCCTTTTGCAGATATTTAGAAAAAGAAAGAGTGGCTCGCTTGACATGGCTGGTGCTCTGGTTAAAACGAATTCGGTTTATAGAAAAAAACAAAGTGGTAATTGTTAGTTGCTATCCTTATTTGTGTAGCGTATTTTGTCTGATCTTCATGACCACTTCAGGTGATATTCAATTGTGTGTTAACAAATAAACGTTGGTTCAATGTAGATGTTACGGGTCTTGAGCTGAGTAAGGAGACACATCGAGACGAAACAGTGGCTCGAGATGAAGACCATGGACTGACTATCGCAGAAATATATGATGAAATTTTGCAGAAATCAGACAATGCCAAACATATTACACTTGAATCTAACTCGGGAGATCCTAAACTTGCCCCAATTCCTCCTGTCTTTGGCGAGTATAATCATATGACAACTTCTGATGACCTCATTCTCGAGCAGAATAAGGAGACACATCGAGCATATTCTCCCGAAGCAGTGTCTCAGGATGAAGATCATGCAGCGATTCTCTCAAAAGACAATGAAAATATGCAGAAAACAGAAATCATCCAAAAGATTACACTTGAATCTGATGTCCCTGATTCTCCTGTTGTAGGTGATTACGATGGTTGTAAAACCTGCAACGACTTCAAAATTGTGGTGGAAGAGCTGCCGACGAAAGATTATACACTTCCGTGTCATATCAAACAGAGTTACGGCCAACTTTGTTCGAGTCAGAAATCAGTTCTCCATGCTAATCTTTTGAAAGACGTGAATCCTATTTTGGTCGCTGGGTGCATTATCGAGACGGTTGATATTGCAAATGCAATGATGAGCTGTGAGCTTCCTACCGTCGACAGTGATTTTGCGAAATGGGACCAGAAACTTAAATCTCTTGAATTCCTTGGGATGAACGTGGGGTTTTTGTCTGCTCGTTTACACCATCTTCAAAAGATCGCATGCAACTCCCAGGTTGTCATGAAGCGGCAAAAGTGCAGTGACCTGTGCACTGAGCATGCTATTACCGAAAAAACCATCAAAAGTCTTCAAGATAAACTAGCTGAGCTGAGACGAGTTTCTGAAAAGCAAGCTGACGAAATCGGTCAACTGAAAATGGAGATCAACGACCAGGAGCTGAGGTTCCGCGAACAGGTCAGTGCTCCCTGGTAATAATACTCTACTACTTGTATCGTGCAGTAACTGTGTCTTTTGTGTATATGTGACTATGTGTATATGTAGTAGTAGCACGGTTAGTATGCATTTTGGTGTCGCAAATGCTAGCACTGTCTAACTTGTTTGTAGCATCAGTAAGAAAATCGTAAGATCTTTTTGTAAGGAATCACTGTTAAAAAGAAATATGTAACTAAGGGCGTTCTCTAATTGACTACTCGTTATTTTGAAATCTTGAGTAGCATCATATTACAGAGAGACATAGGCTACGTTACCAGAATGTTGATACTAAACACACTTCATTGATGTGTACTAAACCCTCTATTTCATTAGATTAGCTCCATTGGCGGAATATGAGACTTGCAACTGTACAAACCGTTAATAGATCAACGTCTTTGTTACACCTTTTTTTGATAGTGTATTTTCTGTTAACTTATTTCTGCTGAGTGCACCCTTTTGTTTGATTAATTGATTTGAAAGCTCCCCCTCCCCTTTGTTTTGACACGATTTATTCGGTATTACATGGTCGACTGTCTTAGGTGATCTTATTTTTTCTTGATTTATCTAACACTTAAATTTAGTAAAGTATAAGTAAAGTTCAGGAGCTTTGTCATATTAAAAACACTAAAACTTAAGAAAACGTAAGCAAACTTCATAATTCAGACAACTTAAGACAAAGAAAACAATAACAAATTAAGGAAATACTACAAGAGCCAAACTTCCTTCACCTACATGACAACTTAGGTTTTTTCCGAAATACCGTCTGAAGTCCCCCTCCCCCTTTTCGTATTGAAATGTCATACCAATGGGATAATTCAATGTCAATAGAAACACGACGACACTATGATTTGCAAAAATACACAACCCACAAGTTCAAAACAACTTTGTTGTCAGCTAACATATAACAGACGGGATGATGGTCAAATTTTGCACACGAAAATTCATAATAACCGAGCTAACTGACTCGTTACAGATTCGAGAAACATTTACTAGAAGCCTAGAATAGTGAAGAGAAAAACCAGCAAACAAATTGATTTTCTTTTTGTACATTGAAACAACCCGAAGAACAAACTTCCTAGAAGCTCTTGAAAACCGATGGTGAAAACAAACGGTGAAGCGTCACAGTAAAAAGTTAAAAATAAAAACAACCTACCGACCTCCTCGTAAAAAAAATTGAAGGTAAAAATGAAAAAGAGAGCAAAATGACAAAACAATCAAATCTTGTTGCTTCCCTCTATTGACATGAACTTGATCTTTTTTTTTGACTATATTCTCATCTCCATATCTGTGTTACTTTGATCTTCACTGCTCATAGTGTCCTATAATCACAACGAAAAGACGTCTCAGATTAATTATGTTATAATATCTGTCTCGGATGTCGTATCTTGTGCTAGGCTTAATTTACTAATCCTTTATAATAAGGCCGTGTTTAGGAGGTTACCTCACAAATTTTGGCAAGATGAGCATCTTGAGGAAGAAAACTAAACCTTTTAGCATCATCGAAGGGGACGCTTTTCTCGGGTTTCTTAGACCCAATGTGGGACTTTCTAAGACCCAAAAAGCCCTTCCACCTGTTTGAAGACGACGACGACGATGATGAACTTTTAGGAGGTTTAAGAGAGAAGTCAAACTCATCATCAACTAGTAGCTCATCTCTTAGAGTTCTTTGCATATGTCCGCTAAAACCGCCGCCATTGTTGTTGTTGTTGTTGTTGTTGTTGTTGGCGCCGTCTTTGAAAGGCAAAATCCTACCTTTGAAAAACAGTTCATCGGCGGCACTCAACATGGTGTTGTTTGAGACAGAGAACTCAAAATCCGAAGAAGGCGGTGCCCTAGAAGTAGTAGTATTACTAAGCAAGTGTTGTGAATTGTGATGAGAAGATTCAACAAAGTCATTAGAGAATGATATTCTAGGGCTCATAATTGTAGTAGTAGAAGGTTGTTGTGAGGGTGGATTAGTGTTGTTGTACATATCTAAACATGCCATGAGACACACACACACACACTCACTTTTGTGTTACTTGAGAGGTAAAGTGAATCAAATTAAGGGTGAAAATAATAGCCACAACAAAGATACTAACATAAGCAAACAAAAAGACAAAAGGAGTGTGTCTCTCTTTTGGTAAGTTTCCTGTGAAACCGTCTCACACTCACGCTGATATAGTTGTGTAAGACGGTAAGTTTCCTGTGAAACCGTCTCACACTCACCACTCACGTTGAAATAGTTGTGTAAGACGGTCTTTTATGAGACGGGATTTTGATGGACCCTATCTAGTGGTTTTCTGTTGTTTCTTCCCCAATTAAACCCCACATCTCTGTTTGGATTTCTGTATTTATATCACAGGCTTTAAGTCAGGGATAGAGTAGTAGGAAGCTTTGAATGCTTTTCTTTATTTTATTTTTATTGGTTTCTCCTCTTTTTTTTTTTTTTTTATCATTTTCTTTTTCTTGTTTGTTTGTGTGTTTTGTCATCCACTCAATTCAATGAACGATCGACGCTATTTTCACTATGGGTCATCTGGAAACAACCTCTTACGACACTAGGGTATCGTCACTGATGAGCGAGTCATCTGGAAACAACCTCTTACGACACTAGGGTATCGTCACTAATTGTGAGAGCCCCTTACGACACTAGGGTACACTAGGGAACCGTCACTATTTGCAAGAGCCCTTACGACACGAGGGTATCGTCGTTATTTTATGAAGCTATGTAGATGTCAAGTCATTATGTCCATGATGTGATGTTGTTTTGTCATGGCATGGCATGAAGATTTTACATTGAATGACTAGTTTTTTGCTTTTATTAATGGAAGATGCTTTGTTGCTCCTTTTTCCCTCATTTTGTCATGTTTGAACTTGGCCATGGTTTTCTTGTGTTTTACCACCTTGCTCTTTTATACCCATCAATTATTGATTCCCAATGGGTGGGTTTTTAAATTAGAGGTGATTATTTACGGGTTTTAGCTGGATGCGTCATCTGGATCCACGTATTAACCAAAAGTTACCTCCTTATGTTAGGTAATATATCATGTGTGTCCGATGTATATTGTCTCTACTTTGGGTATTATACGTCGGACAAATATCTTCTAGTACATAATTTTTCGAAGTTGTCGTGAGACGCTCCAATATTACATGTGAGAAAAGGGCTGACTACTCATGTGCATGAGACCCTAGGCTGGTTCTTATGATAGTAACTAGTCATAAAATTAAGTGACCCAACAAAATAATTTATGGCCTACTACATTTAAGAGTGTACCAAGTCGACGATTTTATAGTTAATACTAATAGAGGATGCTTTCCGTCTTTCTCTTTCGAGGGTGCTATTTAAAAACCCGTAACTTTGCGTGACTTTTTAGACGATATGAGACGAGTCGATTACAAAGGAGATGCCAAATTGCTTTTCCAAGCAAAGAAAGTGCCAAGTTTGAAATTTGGGCATCATTTATACAATATGCAAG